>CM037879.1:222995208-224381041 GCA_021292165.1 Shinisaurus crocodilurus | reverse complement strand
GGCATCCTTTGCAAAGGGTATAGTGAATGTGTGCTGAGCTGTGATAGCTTTAGCTGCTAAAGTCACTACCCACATCAAAACCACAGTCATTAAAAAAAAAAAAAAGACAGAAAAATAATGCTTAAAGGCACTGGTGTGGACAGAATGTAGCGGGATGCACACACAGAAAAAGCACAATGGGCAGAATGAAACGGGGCACTTTCACCTCCACCAATTGTCTTCTTTCCCAACAATTATGTTGCACACACAGCCCCCCCCCCCCCACTTTCACGATGGTGATTTAACACTTCTGGGGCAACCCAAAAGAAGCCCTTATGTGAGCTCCGCTGACTTGCCTCCTTTCATCAATTAGTCTTTCCACTCGATTCAGGGCTTCCCCTAGGAAGCACTAAATCTCCCTTGTATAAGTGGTGGGTCCCACCCACACCCTTGGGACCCATCACTTGCAGAAGGGAATCAGCAGGGGCATAAGTGCCCTATTGCCCATGATCCCCCTGCAATTCCACTTGTAGCTTACGATGGAAGAGCAATGGTTTATTATTAGGAATGCTGCTGATTTCATAACTAGTTGGTTCATAGGTCAAAACAATTAGGTTTGTAATTCCCAGATGTGTAACAACTTAAACCTGGACCTCAATCCAATGAACTTTAATATTTTCATAATTCGAATCAAGATTGATTATGGCTTAATTTACATTTCCTGTGTCTGTGCTGTCTGCATGACTATGCACCCAAATGCCACCATTTTGCACATGCTCTGATGTTGGTTGCTGTGACACTTTAGTCTCTGAAGGAGATGTGAATGTCTTGTTTGTAAATCACAGGCATGTGAAAGGATTTTACTTGAACCCCTTATTTATGATGGAAATTGTAATATTGCCTGCTTAATTCAACAAGGTAATATTACCACTAGTTAGAGTGGGAGGAAAGGGTTAATTGAACAATTCCCAGGGTGCATGTTTTGTAACCCCTCCTCCCTACTTCCTGCCTCTCTGGCTGGAGCTCTCTCTCTCTCTCTACCTCTTCAACAAGATGGACACACGGTCTGAGCTGGCTTCCAGCCGGTGATCTCCAATGAAGACTCTAATCTGCCTATATGCATCCTGCATATATGAATAAATGGACTGTAAGTAAAACTAATAAATATCTTTATTAGTTTTAAACCTTGTATGGACAATCAATCCATTCCTTTAAAGAGCCTTTTAGCAGGGTTTAGCCACCCACGTGGTGATCACCAGTTTCAATAACCAGGCTGCGCATAAGGGGGGAACTCTGCTTCGTCCTAACCAGCATAGGACCTACTCCTTTCCATATCCTCCAACAATTTATTCCTTGTCCAGGCTAATCCTGGGATCTGAAACCATACAACAGCCAACAATGCTTGAAGAAATAGTCACAATGATTAATATTCACCCCTTGTTCAGTACTGCCAGTGTCAAGCATCCCGTGCCCCAGTTCGCACACGAGGGTGGTCTATAAGCCATGGTGGCTTGTTAATTTATTTATTTATTTATTTATTTATTATATTTATACCCCGCCTTTTTTCCTGCAAGGAACCCAAGGCGGCTTACATAATCCTCCTCCTCCTCTCCATTTTATCCTCACAACAACCCTGTGAGGTAGGTTAGGCTGAGAGTCAGTGACTGGCCCAAAGTCACCCAGTGAGTTTCATGGCTGAGCGGGGACTAGAACCTGGATCTCCTGAGTCCCAGTCCACAAAGAGTAAAAGAAGAGTCAATGTCAACTAGTAATGATCAGTAGATAATTGAGGATCAGTACATCAGGTGTGAGTGCTCAATATACAAACAATCATATGATCAAGAATGCATTGTGCGTATCAAGTATACAGCATAGCTGTTGATGAAAACTCCAGATTACATTTTCGTTTCTGTTCTTCAGAATAATAGAGCAATTATCTTTATTTTGTTTGTCTGTTACGGATGGCAGCCAAGCTTGATCCTCCCAATTCCTATGTTCTGAAATTTTCAAGAATTAGGTGGTAAAAATGCTCCAATGAAATTAAATGCCAAGGCTGTTCCAGGGGAATAATATCCCAAAAGTATTCAAAGCAATATACACTGGAGAGACAAGAGGTCATAAGCTTGAAAGAAGAGATCCATGGCTGTTCTGTTCCATAAGTATGGAGATGACATGCATGTCATTTCCACAAACAAACCAGTCCCGGGAAGGCTGTGGAAGTCCTGGATAGGTGTCTAGATTCAGTTTTGGAATGGATGAGGGCAAACAAGCTGAGGCTTAATCCAGATAAGACAGAGTTACTATGGTGGAAATAATAAAAGGAAAATTTGTTATACAGAAAGGACGGCATGTACAAGTTGCACCCCATCAAGCCACACACAGTGGCCCATAAATTGGTCAATCTCCTGGGATTGACCAATTTAAAGATTGTCTCTTTAAAGAAAGAATTCTCTCCCCTGGAGATGTGGGTTTCAGTGTGTGTCTTCCCCAACCAGGGGTGGCCTCCGGATGCCTTGGACTGCAATTCCCATGATTCCCCCCAGTCAGCAGGGCCCTTGAGCAGCGAGTGCAGTTTGTGCGGAACGCCTTGACATTGGATGTGTCACAACCGAGTTTCCATCTTTATCAATATAAATTGATTTTCACCAAATTCTGAACAGCAAGAACCCTTGGATTTTTGAAATAACCACCCTGTGTGTGCTAGTCATGTGCCCGCTCATTCTCTAATTGCCCTTGCTGGGTGCGGGTTGTTGTGACGTGCAAACCCGGTGAGGGTGGGTGGCACGGATGGTTAACAAACCACCCAGCAACCCTACAACAGAGTGTGGGTTCTGGGTGGTTTGTTAACCATCCCAGCCACCCACCCTCACCGGGTTCGCACATCATGACTACCCGCACCCGGTGGGGGTAATCAGGAAAATGAGCTGGCGTGCGACCAGCATGCATTGGGTTGGTTAACAAGCCACCGTGGCTTATTAACCACCCTTGTATCATTTGAACTAAGCCTGTATGTTGCTCCTGTTCCCTCCCATTCTTCAGCCAGTGCCCCCATGAACAGCAGCTCCATGTCACTGGCCTATAGTAAACAGACACGGCACACATGAAAACAGAACCAGAGAAGAAGGATGTGGTAATGCAAGACATCATGATGACACACACGTATTTGGAAAAAATGCTGCATTACACACAGCATGTTCCCAATATGCACTTCAGTGACACAACATGCGCAAGAATTCCCACGTTTATTGAGATCTCAAATTAACTGAGAACTTTCACCCACGCTTCTAATGTTGGATTGATTACATGGCTAGGTAAGTACATCTGATGGTGTACGGGCACCATTACTGTTTATTAGTGCTGAGCACTGTCTGTCTGGAAGCATCCTAAGTCACAATTCATGCTTGCATTGAGGGCCAAACTGTGTTTAAAAAGAACAAGAAGAACAGATGCAAGAAGGCTATGCATTTCAGTGGAGGAATCAGGGAGCAGTTGCACAATCCTTCCTTGCCAGACATTCTTCCATTCAAAATAGCTCCATCCAGTTGCTTTCCCACTCATGGGGGTGGGGATTTTGTGATTAAAAAGCAGCTGGGGTGAGAGTGGGGATTTTGAGCCGAAAGATGGCACAGTCAAAAGATGGATATCTAAAGAACTGTCACACAAACATCTGTCCAATACTGTAACTGTACCATTCTGTGTGGTCTTCCCCATCTGCACTTCCTGTTTAGCATTCAATCACACCGCCAGAAGTTCAAGACGGAAGCAGCTGTCTGGAGACTGGCCTTAGCGGAGAGCACAAAGTCTGCTTTGTGCCACCTTTGTTAAGGTAAAGGGGAACTGCTGACCAAGGTCTCTGTTGTTCTCATGTCTTCTTGGCTTTGGGGATGGACTCAATGAAGGAAGAAGCATTCCAAGTCCTGGCTGCTCTCTTCGACTGTGAGATACTGGCTGTTCCCCTCCATCTTCTCAAAGGCATTGAGGCTCAGGAATAAACTTGTTTAGTCTCTGTTCATTATGAAGCAAAGTAGGCATAAATAAGAGTCTGCCTGCCTGTGCCTTTGGTGGGCTGTTTCCATGCAGGACAAAGCTTGTACAGGTCAATAAGGCACGGACTTATAATATCATTGTGGCTTCTTCTCTCCTTGCTGTTATGGAAAGGAGATAAATAGATTGGATGGCTGTGAAATCAAAGTGGTTTGAAGTGGATCCAAACACCACTGCAGGGAACTGCAGGAATCCCTCAGCTGTTTTGTTTTATTTATTTCATTTCATTTCTACACTACCCATCACCCAAAGCTCTTTAGGCAGTTCACAACAATTCATAAAATTACAAACTACAAATACAGATAATAAAATACCACATAAAATTTCAATATACAAAATTTAAAACAATTTAAACAGCTAAAAACAATTTCAGTAAAAAATAGTAGATGTGTTAAAAAGACAGCTGACATAAATACCCCATCATCTACTATATAAATGTGAAAGTTTGTACGTGTGTACATACGTAGGTCCGAACAGCTCGCCTGCGTCGCATTGGCTCGTGGCTCCTACCCGGTTGGACGGATCCGCCCCAAACTTGGCACGCATACTCCCCATCACCCAAGGACAAAGACTGGTGGGTTAAAATCTCTGAAAAACCCTCGCCACGCCTGTACGGCCCAAAAAAGATGAGAGCCAATGGCGACACTTGTTGGGTAGTCCTGGGGGAGGGGAAGCAGGGATTTCATTGTGTAGTCCTAGGGGGGAGCAGGGAATTCATTGTTGTGTGGTCCCGGGGGAGAGAGCAGGGATTTCATTGTTGAGCAGTCCCGGGGGGGGGGGGGAGCAGGGATTTCATTGTGAAGTCCCGAGGGCAGGGGAAAGCAGGGATTTCATTTCAGGTATTGTGGTCCCAAGTCGTGTAAGGCTTTATAGGTTAAAGCCAGCACCTTGAATTGGGCTTTCCCCAAGCCTAAAACTCAGCTAGAAGAGGAGACTGTTTGATGTAAGACAGACTGGCACAGGAACATAGGAGCTAGATCATGGTCCATCTAGCTCTTTATTGTCTACACTGAGTGACAGCAGGTCTACAGCAGGTCTACCTGGGTATCTCCCAGCCCTACCTGAACATCCTAGCGATTGGATCTGGGACCTTCTACATCAGGGGTCTTCAAACTAAGGCCCGCGGGCCACATCCGGCCCGCCGGGCCTTTTCATCTGGCCCAGCAGCCGATCTAGAGGCTCCCTGCCCACTGGGAATCCGCCCCGTTGGAGTAAGCCACTGGGAAGAAAGGTGTGGGGGGAAACCCCAGAGCGGCGCGCCCGCCAAGCCGCTGAGGTACGCCTGCTTCCCCTGGGGAATAAACAGCTGTTCGGCGCAGCCGCCGAACAGCTGAGAGGCGGACCGGAAGCAGGGGCCGGAAAGGAACACGTGAGCCAGCCGCAGCAAACTCTGCCCTTCGTCCCCCTCCTGGCCCGGTGGGTGGGCACTCTGTTGCCCCTTCCCAGATGAGTCACGCCGTCGCGTTACCATGCTGATGTGGAGCAGCCGGAGGACCATTCTGCGACTACTGGGTGGGCCAGCGGCAGCGGCGGCTCAACGGCCTCGACGCGCGGCCTGTCACTGGCTGGCTGGTGCGCTGCGTTGCGCACGCTTGCCGCAGGGTTGCCTGGCAACGTGCGGCCCGCTGATGGCGCTGCCGCGCGCCCAGGCCTCACTCAGCGCCTCCTCGGCTCCGCCACTGCCGTGTCCAACGTGGTGCACGGGCGACAACCGCTTCCTCTTCAGGAACTTCCACGCCGGCATCTGATACTCCCGGTGAGTCCCAGTCGCCCGAGTGTGGAGCGCCAGCTGTGGGTGCTGCGCTCCGCTCCGCACCAGGGTGGGTGCCGGGTCCTCTCAGTCGCCTCTGGCCCAGCGGGACCAGCCCTGATGCCTGCAGGGCTAGCCACTCTAACCCTGTGGTGCAGGGGGGCAACTGCGCCCCATATTCTGGCCTCCACACTCGGGTCTGCCGCTGCCCCGCAGAACCCAGAGCTGGTGCGGCCCAAGATCCGGGGGGGAGTGCAGAAATTCAAACAGCCCCCCCCGCTCCACACACGCTGGCCCCCCTTATGGTCCATGGAGCGGTCAGTGGCTCTGTGGAGCCCCCCCCCCAGTTTCTCTGTGTTTGCACTTTTAAGGCTGCGATCCTTGTATAGTTTTTTCCTGTTTCTTTGCACTACAAATAAGATGTGTGCAGTGTGCAAATCAAGCCTTTCTATTCTTTTTAAAAATGTATTTCAATTTTAGACAGCAAAATAATTTATAATTTATTTATTATTAATTGAATAACTTTCCATTTAATCAAGTAAAAAAAAAAAGGACCGCAGTCCTTTTTTTTTACTTGATCCATTCGTTCATATTTTTTTCAAACTATAGTCCGGCCCCCCAACAGTCTGAGGGACCATGAACTGGCCCCCTGTTTAAAAAGTTTGAGGACCCCTGTTCTACATGCAAAGCATGTGATCCACTACTGAGCTACAGCCCTTTCCATGTAGGGATGGTAAGCCTCCATTGAAGATGTGAGCTTGAGGCCCCATTTTGCCAGCCTTCTTCAAGGCTGTCATTCAAGTAGGAGGTATACAAGCTTCCTAGCTGACCACTGAACTGGAAGGACAGCTGAGTTGAAGTTCTTTCTGGATATACTCCACTGGGAAATTTATACACCCTTTCCTGCTGAGTCTCCACTTTAGGAAGCTCTTCTTCTTAAAGGCAGCTGCTAGTGGCAAGGTCTTTCCATCTTCCAGTTTAGTTTGGGCTTGGGGGAAGAAGCACATTTAATTTGACTTCTTATATATAACGCCTAATACAATCATGTCCTAAAATATTACAAATATAGAAATATCAGCCCCCAGCCATGTAGACAGCGAAACATTTGGCATCTTTATGGGAAGGAGATATGCTTGAAAATCATTGTTTAGCTGAGTACCAAAGTGGAATTTAATGCCCAGTATTGTCCAGGAAATCAACTGACTTCTCTAATCGTGTGATATCTTTTGGCTTTCAAATATATAGCTGTAAGGAATAAAATGAATGTATTCTGATTCAGATTTGATGACTAAACCTTGCAAACTCTTGCCCGCATACATTCAACCCCAATTTTGGTTTTGCCTGGGAAAAAAAGCTGTCAGGTTTTGCCTGCATGCTATTGAAATAAGGCAAATGGGTGAGATGGTGTCATCTGTTTTTAGAGAGTCATATTCTTTATATAAACAATTGGGTCACAGAGAGTATGATGGCTTGATCATGCACTGCTTCATTGCCTTCTTTCAAAAGAGGGAGGTGGATGTGAATATAAAGCACATTCACTGCTGGTTAGGCATTGGGTGAATGAACACTACCTAAATATTCACTTGCTGGTGTTTGAGGGGCAACTGCATTTATGTAATTGAACTGTTTGTTGATTACAGATACTGTCTATTTTTATAACTTTTTAAAAAACAATTTTCCAGTGCTGTGAATATTGGTGGGGTGTGTGTGTGTGTCAAGGAACTGGTACACATGTCCACATGTGGTGGTCATGTCCTCTAGCAGAGATATTCTGGGAAAAGATCATCACAGAAATCAGCATCACGACAACCAAACACCACTTGCTATTCTGGGTAGTTTTTCTGAAGGAATTACAGCAGGAGTGCAGAGCCTCTGCTGTATTTCAGAGCAGCTTTCAGGGGCCTCATTCCAGTGGTGGGTTGAGCCTAAGACAAAAGGGGTGGGGCCATAATGCCCAAAATACCAGATCCTTTAGCCTAAATTTCTCACTGCCAGTAACTAAGCCTCAGGAGAGGCATTTCAACCAGGCCTGTGGCTCACGCTGGCTTGGCTTGCCTGAGCATGGAAAGCTAAGCAGGGTCAGGCCTGGTTATTTCTTGGATGGGAGACCCCCTCCTCTAGGGGTTGGACTCGGTGGCCTTGTGTAGGCCCCTTCCAACTCTATGAAACCTTTTAGCATGGGGAAAAAAACTGTACAAAAGCTGGGAAACCGCCAAATGATTGGTGACCGTGAAAAGGGGACGGGGCCACCGGGTGGAGCATGGCTGCCTGGACCCTTGACTTATAATCCATACTGCATACAGCTTTATTTTATGGTCTTCAGCAGCAGCAAGAGCAATAACCACAGCCCATTAAGTTCAATGGACTTATTTATCAAAGCGTGGTTTTGGAGGCTTTGGGATCATTTATTCATGACCAGACTCTTTTTGAAAAGTCTGTTATTCTTCAAACATATGTTTGTATCTTAAATTTAGAAAACAGAGAGCAAATTAACCATTGATAGTATGGTGTTGATGAAACTAGTAAACAATTAAGGATGGAGTAGAAACACCACAAAAGTGATGGTTTTTCAGAGTTTCTACCTTCAGGAAACCCTTTCCACATCATTTTGTCTATGGAGGACCTCCTGCATAATTGCATGTTTTGCAGGCCTTTTGGTCCTCACAGTCACACCAAAAGACCTGAGAGTGCATGCTACAGTACACTGTATATTGGCTGTACATTGCAGGGGACAGTGATGGTGGACAAGCTAACTTTCATGGAACCTTGTCCACCATTACTCACCTTCTCTTAGAGAACCCCCTGATAAGCATCTGAAAAATCCCAGGATCCTATGGAAGATAGTTTGAAAAGCATCCCAGATTAAAGAAATAATGAAAATGAGACTCAGAAGATGAAATGTGTAGACTATTTGCCAGTGTTATTTGTTTAGCATGAATTTTAAAATATCTTCAACTCTGTTATGTTCTCCAGGATAGGCGGATCATCTTCATTGGATCAAACTCATGAAAACAACATTTTCCAACTGTATAGAATCTGATAGAATATAGAATCTGAATAGAATATATTCACAATGAAAAAAATAAATTGGAGGCAGAAGATGACATATATGCTTGTATCTTTTAAAGGCTTTTATTTTGCAGAGCAGGGCAAGAACATTGGTTTGGTTCCAATTGCTGCTCTTTTGTTTGTCTGATTTAGCAGTTTCACATGAATGAGCCTTTTTTGGACTTCCCGGTCTAAAACGACTAAGTTTGCATGTCGTCCTTCCCAAATTATAAATCAGCCTGTAATGAAACCCAGGTTTTATGAAGTCCATCTTTGCCAAAGAGTTTAGAAAGCTTTCTCAGTCACTTGGCAGTCTCTTCTGTACTTGGGATTTGTTAGAAATATTTCACATATCTCTTTAATTTTATAGTTAGTCACTTTAACTCTATATTGCCATATTTACTTTTGAAGTTCCTGAAGACCCAACCAGCATCCTGTTAACCAGGAGGAGGGGGAAAGGATCACAAAATTGAATGAAACATCATGGGCAGCACAATCCTATGGCTGCTAGACTGCGTCTACATGGCCACAGGATTTTTCAGAGGTCCAGCTAATATGAGGTTGGAAAATCTCTCCAATCTTGCAGCTGGGTCTCCAAGCTCAGGTAACTCTCCCTCCACCCCTCGCAGATGGTGCAGAAAGAACTGCGATGACTGCTTTTCTGAGGTGATAAACATGACCTCAGAGAAGGGGTTTTGTGGGTGTTCCGGGGGCAGGGAGGGGAGGAAACTGGCGCTGCCATGATACGAGGTATCCTGCCGGTGCCTCAGCCTCCTTCTCTCCCCCTCTGAAGCACCACACTTAGATTTTTATTTATTTATTTATTTATTTATTTATTACATGCCGTCTAAGTGCTTTGCATGGTGGGAGGAGCACTGAGGCGAGGCGACCTTTGCCTCCACCCTCCTTCTGCCTGCATTCCATTTATTTATGCATCAGCCAACCAGGCTATCACACACCCATACAAAACAAACAGTATACAAGTTAAAAGTCATTAGGCAAATAATCGCTAAAAAAATACATTCCATGCACATAATTTAAAAAATGTATATACTGGCAGTCCCCAGGTTATGAACGAGTTCTATTCTTAAGAATGTTTTAAAGTCAAATTTGCATGTAAGTCGGAACAGCATAGGGTTCTATACGTTAAAATCAGCATTTATGCAAATTGCGTAAATTACGCAAATTGTGTAGTATTACTGTGCTATGTACTCTACGTAAATGACGTAGCGCCGGAGAATCCAGAAGTCTGTTCTTAAGTATGGGTTGTCTGTAAGCCGGATCTCGGGGACTGCCTGTATATACATGCACATAAACAAGTAAGTATCAAATGGAACCCCAAAAAGGCGCCATTAATAAATAATTAAATTTATTTATTCTATCTGCCTGCATAGAATGACCATAATCCTCTGAGTTTGGAGGGCTAGAGACATCATGATTGGATTGCACCCTCATTTAGTTTATTTGTATGCTACGGTTACATTAATCCAGAACTCTGTATCACTTTGAGGAACACACAGAACTCTTAAATCTGGGACTCTGCACAAGAAAAGCCAATGCAGCCAAGGACATTCCAAAATTAATAAGAGCTTTTCACTCATACCTGAGATTTAATTGTTGTCTTTAAAGCGGGTGGAGGAGATGGCAAAAGTTGAGTTTCTAAATTTGGCTGCTTTTTGATCTGTTCTGAGATCAGTTATTCCATTGGGGAGAATCTTCCTCAAAGAGGGAGTAAACCATGCTAGATCATAAAATCTCATTAAACAGTCAGGCCTTTACTAAAATTGAAATGATGTCCCTGATCCTCATCAAATATCTCCTGTGCATGAAATGAATGCTAACCATGCAAGAGAGAGTCCCAATGGATAATGCCACAAGTTCTTCTGTTCTTAAGGTCACAGCAGCAACCAATGTGTGATGGGATGGATAAGTATGGTATACTTTCAGAATAACATTCAACAATTGGTGCTGCTCCATTCATTTCCACATGCATGGTTTATACAGGTTTCCAGCTCAATCCCCGCTGAAATTATTAGAGATTGCACAGCAGCCATGCTTGGTGAATTGCACTTTCAGTGAACTGCTGCACAGCCTAAAGAAAATGGCTCATTCTTTGTGATGTAGAGGATAAGCCAACTAAGTGCACAATTGAGACTTATTTTTGCAAGCATGTGTCATAATCTACTGTTTGAAGGTACAGTAAGTCATCAATCATTCCTAATCAGGTGAAAATGTGCTTTGCAGCATAATTACCATGGGGTGGCCAGCTTTAAACTAAAATCAAAGATCCTGTTACTGAATACACTAAATATGAGATTAATTGTGCTGAAGGGACAGATGGAAATCATTGCACAGGGGGTGGGACAGGGAAAACCTCAACTGAAATCACAATACTGCTTTTTGTTTCAAAGGACAAGATTTGTTTGATACTCATTGTGCACACAAAGGATAAACCAGTAACCTGCAATTAATCATATTGCCTAACACCTTTTTTTAATTTCAGTCATCAAAATAATGGAAAAATAGTCATCTGGATCAATAATCCTATAACAGGATGACAGTTAATGGAGCTAAAATGATCCTGAGCCAATCCTGATTAAGTATAACATACAGTCCACTGGCACGAGTTTCTGGGGAGGGGAACTTAATGCAGTCACTTGGCCACAGGCCTGCAATCTCATTACTCACAGGGGACTTTCAAATGGAAAATAATAAGAGATTATTATTAATCTCAGCCTGTCCTGCAAATAAAGTATGTGCTTCAGTTTAAGACTGAACAGTCCTAGTGGGCTAAATATTGAAAGGTATAATTGATACACAGATGCCTAAAACTAAGCCTGATGCCAAAGACTATGATCCTCATTCTGCCATGTTGCCATTCATTCCCATTGCAATCCGGTTCCAGGATCATGGCCTAAATGCAATATCTGCCTTTCTGCCTTTGGAAGAGCTTCCTAAATTGACTTCAGGTGTTTCATTCAATATTGCACATATGATTAACACATGCTTGTATGCTTGGCTGGATGAGCATGAGAGCACCTAGAGAACACTTAACCCCTTGTAGGATCGCTCATGATGAGAGCTCTCAAAGTCAGAGAGAGAGCAGGAGAGAAGAAGAATGATCTCATGCATTAGCGTTTGTACAGCCAGCAGTATCCCATCCATATGTATAGCTGAAAGCTGGCTCTCAAGTATTTAATGTTGGTGTTCTCTATATGCGTATCTTGTATCACCCCATCCAGATGCCGATGGGATACAGATAAGATGTTCTTCTTGATATGTGGATTGCATGTTGCTCCTCCCTGCTGCTTACAGTGTGTAGAAACCTGCATTGTACACGCACGACTATGACATTTTGTTCCTTCTTCCTGTTTTCACATATTTCATTCAATCAGAATTTTTCAAAAACTCTCCGCTGGGTTGCTTGTGAACAATCGTGTGCAAACTGCTCTATGTCGGTGCAGCATTGTGTCAGGATGCAATTCTTCAGTAGGCACCTACACTGGGACAGGTGCTAGGAATGGGTGAGAATTTCATCTCAGTTCAGTTTTGATAAGAATTTATCAAAATTCTACATATTCAGGATGAAATAAATTTGAGTTTAACAACAACAACAACAACAACAACAACAACAAATGTGGGAGAAACTGAAACTGATAGATTTGTACATTCAGGTCCAGAGCTTAGATCTTAAAAGTCAGGATTTGAATACCTGTGCATTCAACAACCATGTTAGTGCTGAATCAGGATTGCCATTCCTTTTTTTCTGAAAAGCTCCTCATTTTTAATAGCTACTGGAATAGCTGTACCTGTTTAATTTGGCTGGTGCAGATAGATGAGGATTTTATTTCAGTTCATGTTTGGTAAGAATCTACAAAAATTTGCATTGCAAAGTTCATAATATTCGGGAGAAAAGGAACTTGAGATCTGAAAAATTCAAAGGTAGGAGAAAGTGAAACTGACAGATCTACCCATACCTATTCAGGCAGCTCTGGCCAAGAGAGGAAACTTAAGGGTGACCAACCAAAGCAGCAAGGAACCCTCTGTATACAAATAGACCTTAGAATGGATCAGGTGGCATTCTCCAGATCCCTACAAAGGTTTTGGGTCAGACTTGCTTTCTGATGTGAGCAACTAGGAAATCAATCTTTTTATTCCTGGCAGAAGTACATTTAAAAAAAAAAACCTCTAAGAGTGGGGAACCCAAAAACAGCCCTATGAGGACTGCATGTGTTCAGTGGTCATGAATGCTTACTGACTGTTGGAAGGGGGAAAAAAATAGAGAACTTGAAGTGGAGGGGATTGCAACAGGGTGGCTGAAAACCTGAAGAGCAGCTTTCCACCCTGCACCATTTTGTTACAAGTCCCATTTGTAATGGTATACTTCACTGTAATGCTCGCATCCTAAACATATTGTCTCTGAAATATGTTTTGAGTTAACTTTCAAGTAAGCATGTTGAGGATTGCAGCCTTATTTGAATTTCAGTTTATGGTTCAGTTATAATTTGTATGTGAAACGTACCTTTCCTTCAATTGTCCAGCAATGAGGGAACACAAGTTATTGGTCTGGGGGTGTGCATTTCCCTTCATCCCCACTGTGGCACTGCCTATGGTTCCTGGCTGCACACGCGGCCTTCACCATGGCCCTCCAACATGTATTGTGCCTGATCATTGCATCCCATGCACTCCAGTTGCCATGTCGTTTGTGTGGACATTGTACTGCCAAAAACTTTATGCACAATTCATTTAGAGGTTTTTGTATTCCAAAATAAGGACTTCAAGATTAGCGCCCTTCCAGTACGTAGGTGTTATAAGTCCTAAGCCATTACATTTGTAAGTACTTAGAAGTACAAAGAGCTATGTGAAGTGCTAAGTATAGTGATCACAGCTAAAGAATTCAAAATCTGGCTTCTTGTCTGATGAACGGGTGGTAGTTATACTAATATAGCATAACAGCATCAAGTATTTCTTAATGAAGTGCTAACATAATTTGTTGGCATTTCCTTTTTTCAGTAAATCAGTGGAACATAGAAAGATTAAAAAATAAAACAATTGTTATGCAGAATGGTACAAAGATCACAACAAGGCACAAGAGATGATGCCAGACAATTACTAATTCAGTATATTATATGGAATCCCCAGGAAAATATATATGCTATGATATGAACAAATGTATTTTGGAGACACCAGTAAGACGTTTACATGTCAAAGTTCCTATATAAGGTCATAGAAATGGTTTCTGGAGAATGTTTTATTATAATGTTGTGCCAAAATCTGTCCTCCGATTACCCAAAAGATGCTTCTCCACAAGAAGCTGTGGGGAGGGGGCCTTGTATTGGCAACCTGGTGCCCACAGACACCGCAACCCACTGTGGCTTAAATAACTAGATCACCACCACCAGCACCACCACCACCATACCTCTGCTTCAGGGCAAGTCAATGAACACACCTGCACCCTGCAAAGTGATCCACAAAAAACTATAACTGGGTTCTAGTGGCAAGGTGCCACACACCACAGTTCAGAGACGGAGCTCCTGCTTTGCTTGTGTGAAGTTTCAAGTCAGTCGCTAGGATCTCTTGCTAAAATGATCTTGGTCCATCTTAGATAATTGCTTGCAGTCAGGGTAGACTGAGGCGACATGAAACAGTGGCTTGCTTCAGTAGAAGGAGCTCACTGTAATTTGAAGAAAGATACAGAGAAAGATAAACAATATGGGTTGGATCCAGGTCTCCATGGAAGGTACTCCACTTGATTTGGGGGAATTTGCCCCCCACACACCACAGTTTGCCTCATTCAGCAGGTTCTCCTGACTCTCTGACCTGGTTCATACAACCACCTCATCCTAAAAAGTTAGGTGACGCACCCCTCTCCACTCTGAAAATTAATACCACATTGTGTTGTGCCATAGATATATATAGCATATAGATATCAACACAGGTGCCTCACAAGGCAAGAAAGGTGATTGTGGGGAGAATCTCAGCACAGCAGTAGGATAGAGTTGTGCCACAAAGGCATACCCTCCAACATTTCACAGATGAAAATAAGGACACATATGTTAATTTGTAAGAGGTATGGTTAAGCAACATGAAGGTGTGACCAAGAGGGTGTGGCTTATGGCCAGGCAACCAAAGGGCATGGTCAGGTACAAAAGTTATTAGAGGAAACACACAAAACTGCAGTATTTTCTCCCTTTCACCTAGAACCTGAGGTTATCCACTAAAGCTAAATGGTGGCATATTTGGGACAAACAAAATGTACTATTTATTTGCATAGTGCATAGTTAAACTGTGGGATTCACTGCCACAGGATGTAGTGATGGCTGCCAACTTGGAGTAGACAAATTCATGGAGAGTATCTAGTTTCCCTTCCCAAGGGATTATATTACTGACAAGGCTATCAATGGATTAGTCACTCATGATGGCTACATAGCACCCCCAGGGTTGGAGACACCATGCCTCTGAATACCAGTTGCTGGGGAACATGAGTGGGAGCGCACTATTATAATTATTATAGTTTATATTATATAATATTTTATAATATTTTATAAGTGGCTTTTGCAATTTGTTTTACCTTACTTAAACCCTTAATTGTTGATATCTGGTGCTTTTTATTGGGGGGGGGGGTCAGCGCTTGCAGGGCAATCTCTTTCGTTTTGTTTTAAAATTGTCAGGATTGGCACAAATTCAATAGGTGAAGCTTACCCACCCACCCCACACCCCCAAGCATGGAGCTTCAGAAAGAAGGGGAAGTTTCTTGCATTTCCTTCTGAAAATGTATCTCACCTGTTAGAGGCACAGAGTCAGGTCTGTTAGGAAATAAAATCTTTGGCAATATAAAGATAGGAATCATGTGATAAATTCCCTCATTCACCTCTCCCTCGGTTCAGGCCAGCGGCTGCAGCTTCCACCTCCTTTTCTTTTCACCCAGCTAATCCCTATCCCACAGCAACGTGCACCAGAGGTAGCAGGCAAAGCATGCGTGGGCGCACGCGCACACACACACACACACACACACACACATCCTCACCTGGCCCTCCCAGTTTAGCAGTGTCTGTATCTCCATGGAGACTCTGCGGCTGTTGGAGCCTAAGCAGAGCTACTCTTAAAGGGGTCGTGGGCAAAATTGCAGCTAAGCTAAAATTGCAAGCTTAGCTGCAATTTTCCCATGGCCCCTTTAAGAGCAGCTTAAATTGGCTGGGAATTCGGGACTCTGCATGACAAAGTGAGAAGCCGTGATGGCTTAAGGGTTTTCGTGAAGGTCCCGACATTTTTGTGGCAATTGGAGACTATGCAAAGCCCCCTGGGCTACGTGCTGGGAGCAGCCAGGAGGACAAAGGGGGAAACAAACTATGGCAAGCCTGTGAGCACCTGATCGTCTGTTGGAAGCAGTGTGGCTTAGTGAGTGATTAACAAACCCACCATGGCTTCTTTGCAGCGTGGCTTATTGTGACGTGCGAACAGGCCCTCTGTGTAGAATTTTCAGGTGACTGGAGTAGCTGCTGTGGGAAGGAGGGGGTGGGGAAGTCCACTTCCACCAGAACAGTCGATCCAGCTTAAATCTGGATCAATGCAGAGAGAAAGAGGGATTAATCTGAACATGGCAGGTTCCACAATAAATAATTGCATTTTGCACAGTCATGGACTCACCTTGGCCAAATGACATCCTCTCAGTCTTAATTCCTCATCCCAAACATGGGGAGAGCAGGGCCGGCACTACCGCTAGGCCAACTAGGCTGTTGCCTAGGGCGCGTAGCGGAAGAGGGTGCAGAAACGCTGCGCTCCTCTTCACTGCCGGCACGCTCCTGCCCCGCCCGCCCGCCTCGCCGACAAAGCCAGGTCAGTGCGGGGGATTGCGCCCAGAGTAGTGGTGGGGCTGAGCCTGGGCGCCTCCCCCCCGCGCCGCCAACCCTCCGCCCCGCGCCGCCTCCCCCCCACACCTACCTTCTCCGCGCCGTTTCCGGAGCCCCGCCCGTGCTCTGTTTTGGCGGGAGGAACCAGGGCAACAGGGCTTAAACAGCCCTGTTGCCCTGGTTTCCCCCGGGCAAAAACAGAGCGCGGGGGTCCCATTGTGTCACTTCCTTTTCGGAGGAGGCGAGGGAAGGTAGGTGGGGGGGTGGCGGCATGTGGGGAGGGTCCGGTGGCGGCGTGCGGGGGGTCCAGTGGCGGCAGCGGCGGTGTGCGGGGGGGTCCGGTGGTGGTGGTGGCGGCGGGAGGTTTGCAGAGCAGGGCTGCTTTGCTCCGGAGCCCCCCCCATGGCACGAGAGGGGGGGCGCTAAATATAATTTCGCCTAGGGCGCCAAACTGCCCTGCACCGGTCCTGGGGGAGAGTGGTAAACTCTCAGTTTTGTGTTGTAAGAAAAAACAAGCTCAAATGATACATTATAGGCCTTTGCTGCTGCAGCCCTGATGCTATGGAATTCCTTTCCAAGGGAGGTTGAAATTTGCTCATCTGGAAAAGAAGGACTCCTTCTGCCAGAGCAAGGCTCCTTCAGTCGGAGGAAGGAAACCTTTGGATCTAGCCGAAGGTAGAAGATCTAAATTTATCATTTGCCTCTCATTTTATTCCACCTAGTAATCTTTGTGGTTTAGATATGAATGGTCCTTGGTGGCTATAGCACACTGAGGGCTTCATCTCTCAGGGGAAGAATGTGTGGCATGCTCAGTGCTGAAAGGAAGATGAAAACGGGCTTGCTTTCTGATATGATAGAGCTCAGGACTAGGCTAATTGGGATTTTTGAGGAATGTTGGGTGTTGTGGTGCAGTGACCATCAAAAGGAGGCACTGAAAAGGAGGGCCACGTCAAGCTGGCCTGTCTTCCGAAATCATGCTTCACATTAGAAATGATTATATGCAAGTGGGACCTGCAGCAAAATGTTGTAGTGTATATCACTCCTTTTCAGGGCTCCAGCCAGCCATGCCCCCTTGCAGGATACAGCCCCCCCCAAGATTTCCATTCCCCTCCACAACAGTCAGTTTTCTGTGTCCACTGAATATAGACAGTGCCCATTGGTCTGTTTAGGTTCCCCCCCCCTCCCTTAGGGTTTTCTCGCCCTAAAGTTTCTTTTTCTACTTCTGCCAAATATGGGCTTTTTCCCAAACCTGCAGCAGCCTCCCTCGTGTGTGTATATAGTGCTGTTTACCTACATAAAGGCAAAATGGGGTGGGGCTAAATGCAAAGGGGGCAGGGCCAAAATATATAAAAAAATACCAGCATACTTGAGCTTCAACCTCTTGCTGCCTGTAACTAAGCCTTACCAGAGGCAGTTTAACCTTTTAGAATGGGTGGGAGGGAATGCACAAAAGCTTGGAAGCCACCAAACCTTTGAAGGTCAGGGGAAAGGGGGTGGGGCCTTCTGGGGACCCCTGGAGGGCTGGATTGGGACCTCAGGGGGTCCAGATTTGCCCTTTGGGCCTGAGCTTCTGTATCCCTGTCTGACGGGCTGGTGTTGTGAGTGCAATGCAGCATGGTCTGAACCTCTTGCCTACATCTCTATGGGCACAATGTGAAGGCCCCTCCGAGGGCTTCCCAGAGGCTGTAGGATATTATTGTGGGCCTTCCGCTCAGAAGGCAGAGAGGAAGGTCTGCAGTACCCACAGTTCATTCCAAATACCACCCCATGTCTTTATTTTGGTATCAAGGAAAGGGCTATCCCCATTATGTTGTCAAAATCTGTCAAGTCACTACAGACATGGGAAGTCACTGGCCAAAAGCATTCATGCATCATTGGAAGATATACCAGTTTATCTATGGCTCCCACATCAGGATTCAACAAAAATCAATGCAGCCTTGAGCACTGTAGGCTTCTGGATTGAATACTGATTTCCCTGCGTCTGTCTGTTTTATCTGTGAAAGTGGTACTGGGGCTGATAACGTAGCAGTTTATAGTATTCCAATGAACCAAGAACATTGTCTGTTTGCCAGTCATTAGCGCCAGTATCTTACGCTGGAATCGACACTAATGGCTTTTGTATACCAGAGCCATATTGAAGCCATTGCATGCATTGCCAGTTTTCTTTGTACATCATGTTTCTATAGCATAGCTATAGCAGCCGTCCTATAACGCACTAATGTGATACAGATACAGTACAGACTTTTAGTAAAAGAGATATGTGAGTAGAAATGGAGTCATGTCATCAAGGATTTCTGTTCTCCTTCTAAATGTACCCCATTACCAGAATAATTCCATGTATGGAAGCTTTTTGGACAAAACATGTCTGGACTAACAAGGACAGAGGGAACATAATATTTCAATAATCATATCAAAAAGGTTGCTGTTTGATATGCACAGTCATTGTGCCTAGTTTGCTTATTGAGTTTGACAGCTCTGTTTGGTCAAAATACTGCAGCATCATTCCACATATACTTTTGATATTGCTTTTCTTTTCTTTTTTAATCTCAGAGAACCCTCATTTGCTTTTCTTCTATAATTACTTCCAACCTTACTGCGTTCTTCTAAACCAGTGTTCTCCAACCTTGGGTCCCCAGATGTTTTTGGCCTACAACTCCCAGCATGCCCCAGCCAGCGTAGCTGGCTGGGGCATGCTGGGAGTTGTAGGCCAAAAACATCTGGGGACCCAAGGTTGGAGAACACTGTTCTAAACCATGTGGGAAAACAACATAGATGTCTATAGCAGACAGCAAAAAGTGCATTCACTACAGTTAAGTCAGCTCTAGTTTCAAAACCGTCCTTACAAAAGTGCAATCTGCAGCTGTTATGATACATCTCAGGGGTGGGAAACCTCAGGTCTGGGGTCAAATCCAGCCCTCTTCAATATGGCTACACTGCCTTCCCCTGATTCCACCCTTTCCTCTAACCACCAATCATTTGGTGGTTTCCCAGCTTTTCTTCAGTTTTCCTCCCCATTCTAAAAAGTTGAAATTTATTTATTCATTCATTCATTCATTCATTCATTCCATATTGCATTTCCATACCACCCAATAGCTGAAGCTCTCTGGGCGGTGCACAACATGCCTCTCCCAAGGCTTAGTTACCAGCAGGAAGAGCTTTAAGCTACAGTATGCTGGTATTTTTTTAAATATATATTTGGCCCCATCCCTTTTGCCTTCAGCTCCTCCCCCTTTGTCCTCAGCCCCACCCACCACTGGAATGCAGCCCCCAAGAGTGTCTCAGAAATTGAATTTGGCCCTTGGGCTGAAAGTCGTTCCCCATCCCTGATGTATCTGAATGAAGACATGAGCCCGATTGTGTAACTTTATCTGAATGCATGGCCAGGGAATAGTGATTGTCTGTACCCAGTCTTCAGGCATTCACTATGAAGCAAATCTATGTGCAGAGGGCTTTTTCTATATTATTAGGATCCCTGCTTTCTCAGAGAGTCCTCCATATATTCAACTGAAGCACACCAGAGCCAGGAAGACCATTGTTGCTCAGACAAAATCTCACACCAAACAAGAAGCCTTTTATTTTATAGCCCTTCCTGTCTAGAAGGGCCCAATGGCCAGTCTGGATTCGGGGGGGGGGGGTGACTATTCTGAAATGTCAAAATTGGCATTTGGGGCATGTCGAGATGGCAGCTCCTTGGGTTCCAGGCTCAGTATAGTATATGTCCAAGTGCATGGGAAATGCAGGCACCTTTCTCCCAAAGATTCCTTCATGCTCACTGTAGGAAACCAGCAGGTTAGGCTGCTCAAACCATCCTGGCCCCTCTATGCTGGAAGCACACTACATATCTGTGTTGTGAAGGTTAGAATCTCTGAATGCAAACACTAGCACAACTACTCTCAGCTCCCTCTCCTCACAGTAATGTCCAGTCCTTTGAAGAGTCCCCTCTTTTTTCCCCTTTGTTCTTTGTGGCCTTTGTACTTCCACCTTTAACCTGTAATTTAAGGGGGGAAATTACAGAAGAAGTAAACACAAGCCTTTCCCTCTATTATATACAGGCAAAACATCTCACTCTATAGCTCCTTATGGCACTAAAATGTGTTTGGGGCACACTTACAATCATCTGCAGGTGGCTATAGTGGTGTCGTGTGTGCTGTGCTGCTACAACTCAAACCGGGATTTTGCCTTCTTGGTAGTAGACAGTTCCATCATTTCAAGTAACATACTTATATAACAAGAGTGCTTTAATATATATCATTCAGCATGTAATTCTCCAATGAAGACAGATGGATTGGAGCTGCTCTGTGAAGTTAGCTTATATTCATTTTACTTATAATTAAAACCAGTGTGTTACCAGCTATTTTCTGAGCTTAAAGTGGTTTAAACATTACAGTGGCTCCCACAAAGGTTGAGGACAATTTTTAAAGCAATGTATTAAGTGAGATGACAAGAAGAAGAAGAAGAAGAAGAAGAAGAAGAAGAAGAAGAAGAAGAAGAAGAAGAAGAAGAAGAAGAAGAAGAAGAAGAACTGCAGTGGGTCCTGCTTTCCTGCTTTTCGGAATTGCTTTACGCATTGAGAAAAAAACTCCTTGAAACAGATTTAGCAGTGGACTGGCTGCTAAGAGTTGCAATGTCCCTGGAAGCATTTTCACTTTCATTCAACACCAAGCAGAGTATATGGCTCCCCGAGATCCCATATAGCACTACAAATGTAGTAGAGTTAAATGTTCTAACAGCCTGTAGCTTGGCGATATGGTCCCAAATGAAGGTCTGGATGGGATCTTTCATGCTTCATGTCAAGAGAAAGAAAAGCAATGAAACACCCAAGCAAATGTCATCTGTTCTCCACATCCAGTTTGATAGCAAACAAAAGCTCAAGCTTATGTGGAGAAATTACAAGCTTCAAATATTTGACCTCTTTGAAGAAAGCCAGTTAAGGAAAGATTGGAAAAGCTAGTACAGTGTACCTTCCCTGACTACCAGTAGTAAGTGTCTACAGAGTCTGCATTCATTTGGGTATGACTTGTTGAACATCACCTGGAGTTGAAGAAGTTATACACCTCCACCACTGTATGTAGTTACTGCCACTGTAGCTACTAATGGGGTAACTTTAGGTACGTATTACTGCAAATGTAGGTGCACCTTTATGTTGCTATCCCAACTACTGTTGTATGAGGGTGTTCCGGCAAATACAGCTTCAATTGGCTGTGCAGCCCAAAAGTTGGGTTCTTGAGCGGTGAACAATCCCCAAGTTGTGTATGCATCATAGTGAGTCTGAACAATCCATCAAGCCAAATAACTTGGTTATAGGGCAGCATATAAATACTTACGGTATATAAATAGAAAAAGGGCCAAACTACACATTATGATAATTACGTAATTAGTTGGACCCATGATATTTTTCCTCCATTCTTTGGACTACTGTAATGCACTCTATGTGGGGCTGCCTTTGAAAACTGTTTGGAAACATCAGCTGGTCCAGAATGCTGCAGGCAGACTGTTGACTCACCTTTCAGTCATCCGGTATGGCTACATATTTTTAACTTGTGGTTTCACAAACTCTTTTGTACTTGTAAGAAAATCATCTTGTATGAAACAATGACTGGGTTCAGATGACATGCTGTGGCTTGTTGTGGGTTATTTAACCCACGATGAGCTGTGGCACCCATGGGCACCAGGATGCACATGCAAACCCCACTCAGAGGTTGTTGTGTCATGCGAACCCGGCAAGTATAGGTTATGCGAGTGTTAAACTGGTATTCAAGGAGTCTATATTAAGCCCTTTACTGTAAACCTAATGTGAGTAGCTATGTACTAAATCCTATATATTAATAGAGCTGACTCGCATGACACCATGTGGCTTGTTGTGGGTTATTTAACCCATGACAAGCTGCGGTGCCCATGGGTGCCTCTTTGTGTATCCAACCCCCACTCAGGAGTTGTCATGTCATACAAACCCAGCAAGCATGGGTTATGCGAGGGTTATGCGAATACTCATCAGGTTTGCAGGACACAACAACCCCTGAGCGGAGGTTGCATATTCAAAATGGCAGCCACATGCACCCCACATCTGCTGCAGCCTTACCATGGGTTAAATAACCCACAGTGGGCTGTCATATTGTACAAACAGCCCCAATCTTTGAACAAATTATTTGAACAGAAAATAAACAGTGAGTGAGCATGTTTTTCAAGTGATCTTTATAGTGGCTGCATTCAGACTGTAAGCCAAACCATGATTTGGAGTTGTGTCTAACCTATACCAGCTTATAAACCATGGTTTGCAAGGGTCTGCCAAACCAGGATATCAGTTTACTAAAACTTTAAAGCATGTTTGCAAATCAGAGTTTGTGCTAATTGTGGTTTGCCCTTATGTCACAAACAGAGTACAGTTTTGTTCAGGGTGTATTCCTATATGACTGTCTAGTTTTAATAAGTGTGTGCAAATTCACATTTGAGTTCTTGAAGAACTCTTAGGCAATAGAGAAAAGACTTGAAGGAGGTATTGGCTGAGGTTCTACAGCGTGTATTCTTACTTTTATGTAGGCTCATTCATTCCCTTGCAGAGCGACGTGCCCCTTCAAACATGAAAAAAGACAGCTGCACAACTGATTATGCTCACAATGCCTTTCAAGAACAAATGAAGTGGATTTTCTTCAATGCTTCTTAAAATGACTGCTTGGGGCAACTTCTCTTTTAGCTCACCTAAGCTGAAAGTTTACTGAAACACATTAGAAACATGTACAGCTGTCTTTATTTGTAAGGGCCTTATTTTTTAATGGCTGGTTTAAATCCTCCCTTATCTGCAGAAGTATCCGTTCCTCTGCATCCATAGCTTGCACATCTCAAGAGAGAGATGCACAATGAACAGGCCTGTGTCTCACGCTGGATCAGCTTGTCTGAGCGTGGAAAGCTAAGCAGGGCCAGGCCTGGTTATTACTTGGATGGGAGACCCCTCTTCTAGTTTCCTGCATTGAGCAGGGGGTTGGACTCAATGGCCTTGTAGGCCCCTTCCAACTCTATGATCTATGAAATCTATGAATTCCTTGTTTCAGACGGGAAGCTCAAGTAGAGGCAATTATCTTCTTCTTCCCCAGTTTGTCCCCAACAATTGGTAATATCTGAAGAAACTCCTACTTGGAGTACTATATCCTGATTTAGGTGATATAATAGATAAAATATATGCAAATATAATAGAATGCAGATATGACAGACCTGATATGGATATTATATTGATATTTACTCAATACAATGGAGGGGAGATGATAAAGGTATAGGATGCAGGATAGAATTTAGCTCTGGAGACTGTTTATGAATACTCAGCAATTTAGAACAATAGCCTGATGTTCTAGAAGAAGGTTGTGTAAATATCTCCCCCAAGGATAATCATGTTGCACTGCAAATGTGGGTCAAGGCTGCTGCCAAAGTAGAAGAGCATTGTGAAGAAAAGGGATTCAAGGAGAGGTCATGATATTTCATCTTGTATAAGACTGCCATAAAGTTGATGAAAGCAATACTAAATACTAGTGATAAGAAACAATGTGGTTAAGTTGTAGGAGGATACTACATTTAGGTTAAATATTATGTTAAGGATCCTAATGGCAGGAACACTTAAGCAATAAAACAAGGGTTATGTGTAGTTTCCCCCCTCCCGAAAGAAGAGGTAGGATTGCTTGTGTTTTAAAGAAAAAGAAGCTGAAGAAACAACATTGCAGGTAAGCACAAGAGAAAATGCACCTTGAGAAATGGGGTTAATGAAATCTTATTCTGCAATGGTCCAGGTGCTAGTTGCAAGAGCAAGTTTGTGCATACATTTCAGCCAAAACATGCAATGTAATCAATGGAAGTTTATTGTGATAAGAGTGAAATGCTGAATTAGTATGGTGGAAAATATTGTAGGTTACATTGGGAAGACATCGGTACTATGGATTGGCTCCAATACTAGTCTAACTTAAGCCCCATTCATTTCAATGGGTCTACTCTAAGGAGGACTAACATTGGATACAACCATACTGCCCAACTTTGCTGGCAACTCAGTGGACAATAAAGGGAATTTCTCTACAAACTCTACAAAGACTGCAATATAGGCTACATATGGGCAACCTGCATGCGGCCATCATTCCACTTCCATGCAGCTTGTGGTCCAGTCCCCAGTTGATTCACTTCCCTACTGAGGAGCACACTTATCTGGACACTACTCAGCTCTTCTCAGCGCCAATTAGCTGGGGGCAGGGAGGAGGGGGGAGGCAGGACCTCAGTACACCAAATGGTGATGAGGGAAGTGTGAGTGTGAGACAGTGTGTGTGTGTGTGTGTGAGAGAGAGAGAGAGGGAGAGAGAGAGAGAGAGAGAGAGAGACTGACCGGGTTCAGACAACACAATAACCCACACTCAAGGGTTGGGTATGGGTTGAGTGTGGGTTGCCGTTGAACCAGGGTTGTTGTTGAAATGTGGGTTATCGTGTTGTCTGAACCCAGATGAGATAATAAACCATGATGAACAACCCACAGTTCGCAACCCAACAACAAACCATGTTGTTGTTCTCTTCATGGGTTGTTCGTGGTTAACAAGCCATGGCTTGTTAGTGCAGCTGGGTTCAGACAACATGATAACCCACATTTCAACAACAACCCATGGTTCAACAACAACAATCCACACTCAACCCATATTCAACCCTTGAGTGTGGGTTATTGTGTTGTCTGAAGCCAGTCACTGAGTGAAGTGATGGCTGTGTCTGTTTGTGTGTGTCTGTGTGAGACTGAGTATAGGCTGGAAGGCAAGGCCACTATTGTGTCATGTAAGGAAACCCCTTCTCCCAGGATTCTGGGAGGAAATCTCTGCAGTTTTGATTAGGCAATAACCTACCAAAACAGCCCTAAAATTGGATTTTAAGGAAGAGCTCTAAAACTGAGTGTGGAAGACTACACAAAATCTGGGGGGGGGGGGGGGAGATTTATTTCATGCATCTTATGCACTTTTTACACAGTCTATATTCAGTGGTATTCTTTTCCATGATGCTCCCACAAATTATTTCAATCTTTCCCAGTCATCTTGAACCTTGTAGAACCCAAACTGAGTAAAAAAAGTGATACCAAATGGGTGACACTGACTGGGTATAGAACTGTCACAAACTGGGTTCAAAATTTAATTCATGGCTGTTTGTTTAAATGTGTTCTAGAAAAAAAAAAGCTGCAAAAAAATTTGTGGACAACCTTTAACCGGAGAATGGGGGTGGGGTGTTATTGCCTACACCCCCTCCCCAAGATTAAGTCGTGTATGGAAGGTTGCAACGAAATTTTCCAAACACTTTTTTTCAGTTTGCCTCATGGTCTTTGGGTAAATATCTGGTTGATTGGCTGTCTTTGCATAAGCTGTGAGATTACACTGGGGTCAGAGCGTGTACACTGGGCAGGCTGTTTTAATTAATGATTAAATGCTGAGTCATATATTGCTTGCTCCATTGTGTGGGAATCTCTCACTTCACCCTGAACTTTGTGGGATAAGTCATTATGCAGGCTTCAGGCTCCTGTCTATAGAAGGAATTTAGGAATGGGTTTTGGTGTGCGTGCGTGCATGCATGTGCGCATATGATATGTGTGTGTACATGTAGAGAAATTATTGTAAAATGGTGAAAAAATACCATATACATTCTTAATTAAAAAAAATTAATTGGTGATTGTGATGAGAGTTAGAAACGGAAGTTGAATATGAAAATACATGCTAACTATGGATGGACAATTTGTATTACTTTTTTGTTTTTCTACCCTATGTTTATACAAAATGTGAATCATGCTAAAGAACTCATGAATCGTTGGCAGGTTGGAATGAACATAATATTAAACAGACCCCTTTGCATAGCAATGGGCACATAACCATGCCAATTTTTTTCCAGCTGGCTAGGAACTAGTTCTAGTGGGTAGATTTCTTCCTGCAGGAAACAACTGCATGTTTTCATTCCTACTGTGTAAAAAATTATATATATATATTTAAAAGTTCAGTAGCCTTTGGAAGGTTTTTAGAACTTGGTGGTGTTTTCCCGTTATTCTTTCTAAGTTAATATAGCTTTCTTTGCTGGGATATAAATGAAAATATCTTTAATATAACAAGTAAAAAATATATATCAGCAGGATGCTTCCTGGAGCAAATGGAGCTGTCATTTGGATAATACGTAACCACATTCTGACTTACTTAGAGGAATGGTCTCTTGACCTCAGATCTGTTAATGCAATGCAGTGGTGCCATTACTGCACCCAAAAGGGGAAAAAACACTGTAAGCTACGATTGAGGACTAACGATTGTTTTTACACTGCTTCTTCCAGCGATTCTCTTTCCATTAAAAAATCTGTTGATGGAGGAAAAGACAGAATGGCTGCACATTGGCTTTTGATTGGGAGCACTAGGAGCTCTCCATATGGAAGCATTCAAAATAAAGTTATTTACTATAGAGAATAAGATCTTTCCTGCCTTCTCTGTCAAAAAGAATATTGTGTACCAGGTCTTCCACCAATGGAAGGGGATTGCTCAAAACCAGGAGCTTTTTGAGCAAGGGAAATTAACCCTTGTGAATGCTCACTTCTCAGCTCTAGAGTAGGCTCCTCTGCCTCAGAGGCATTAGAAACAACAATATCATGCTTTCTAACAGGAAGTGATGCTCCTGAGCATGAGATTTGTAGCTTCCTATGTGTTCCAATTCAAACTGAGAGGAAAAGGGAACTACAGATCCCATGCTCACTAGCAGGAACTGATGCTCAGTTAAGGAGAGGCCTGCCAAGCAACCATCCTCATCACCAGTGAACCCTTTACACTTCTCAAGATTACATTCGATTCTTTTGTGATTGAGATGGGATGGGGGATTGGCAGGGGGACACCGAATCCGTTTGCTTGTTGCAAGATCTTGTGAGCATGTGAAAGGACTCAAGATCTCTCTTCACCACCGCCCAAAGCAATTGCAAAGAAAGTTCTCAAAATCAAGTGGAAATCATGACAAGCTAGGACAATGATGGCGAACCTATGGCACGCGTGCCACAGCTGGCACGTGGGGACCACTCTGCTGGCACGCGATCCATAGGTTGCCAGGGGCACAGAGCTGGAGAGCAGGGAGGCGAAGAGGCTGCTCCTGGCCGCCGCGTGTCGCCCGGCATCCCGCAGGCCGCCTCCTCTGCCGGGGAAGGGCCGGGGCTCCAAAAGCAGCGCCGGCTGGGCCAACTCCCATGCCCGGCCGGCGGAGAAGAGGGCCCTCCGCAGCCTCTCGTTCAGGCGCCAGGGCGCGCCGCCGCCAGCCCCAGCCCAGGCAAGGAAGCCCCGCCGCCCCGCCCAGGCCAGGGCTCCAAAAGCAGCGCCGGCTGGGCCAACTCCCATGCCCGGCCAGCAGAGAAGAGGGGCCTCTGCAGCCCCTCTCGTTCAGGCGCCAGGACATGCCGCCGCCGGCCCCAGCCCAGGCAAGGAAGTCACGCCGCCCCAGCCCGGGCGTTGGTTGGCAGCCTGGGAGAACCGCAGCCTGGGTGCAGATCCACTTCCCTGTGGGGAGGGAGACAGGTGCCTGGGCCCGATCCGCAGGCCCACCGCTTCCCTGCTGCGGTCTCCGCCCGGGGCGCGCCCCAACCCAGCTTCGTCACGGCGCGGCTCGCTCCCCTGCCACCAGCCCAAGCCAGCCCAGCGGCGCCAGAAGGAGCGGGCAGAGGGAGAGGCCCTGGCGCTCTCTCACCCGGACGCACGTGCCCTCGAGCCGCTGCCTTCGCCGTCGGTGCTCAGCGCAGCTTGCGAAGCTCCCCTGCCTGGCGGCCAGCCACACGAAGCTAAAGCTCCCAGACCTGGCTCGGTGAGTGGAGACGCCGCTGCAGGGCAGCCCGCTGCTTCCAGCTGCACCTGTTGGGTTTCCGTCTATCCCACAGCCCAGGGGGAACCATCATAGTCGCTTCTCCCCCCCCCCACTGCCTTCTTCCTATCAGCCTCCCCTTCTCGATATTACTTCCCTTCCCTTCTCGTGTTCCTCCCCCTCCTCCCTCATTTCTCCCCATTTGAATTGTCTTAATAATTACCTGCCTTAATAGTCGCTTCTCCCCCCTCACTGCCTTCTTCCTATCAGCCTCCCTTTCTCGATATCCCTTCCCTTCCCGTGCTCCTCTCTCCTTCCTCCTTTCTCCCTGTTTGAATCGTCTTAATAATTACCTGCCTTAATAGTCGCTTCTCCCCCCTCACTGCCTTCTTCCTATCAGCCTCCCTTTCTCGATATCCCTTCCCTTCCCGTGCTCCTCTCTCCTTCCTCCTTTCTCCCTGTTTGAATCGTCTTAATAATTACCTGCCTGAATAGTCGCTTCTCCCCCCCCCCCCGCCTTCTTCCTATCATCCTCCCCTTCTCGATATTGCTTCCGCACTTTTCTCCGCACCCCAGTCGTTTCTTCTTCCTCTCAAGGCAGCCCAACCCCTGCAGCCAATGCTACTAATATTTTCTTCCCCCCCATAGCGCTTCCTCCTCTTCCCTCTCTTCCCCCCCCACCCTTAGTTCTCTGTAACTAAGTTCTCTTAGTTCCCTCCTAGCCAGCACCGCCTCAGTTGCCTTTTCCCTCTTCTTGCCACACAAAGTCTTGCTTTTTTTTCACTGCCCTAATCTACCTCACAGGGTTGTTGTGAGGATAAAATGGACAGCAGGAGGATTATGTAAGCTTGGGTTCCTTGCAGGTGCTTCATCTGTCTTTTTTAAATAAATTTTGTGTTTTTGTAGACTCCAAGACTTGAACAAAAAAACCCATGAGTACAGCAAAAACATGAGTACAGCAAGTTTGACAAATTATCAGCATGCATGCAAGAGCAAAAAATCACATTAATTGTGCAAAAGCATGCCCAATGCAAACTTTTACCTAATGCAGTGTTTGCAGTCCAAGACATAAAGGTTATTTAAAATGTGTTAAGCACGTTTAGTTTTCTTGTTTATCTTGCTCATCCTAGTACAGGTTGACTTTTACTTTTACTAATCCAACACCTGTAGAAGCAGGGAAAGGACCCAGAGTAAAGCTTGCCCCATACAATTTCAGTCTGGCATATAATCATATTACAAGTTGAGAATCCCTTATCCAAAAATACATGCGCCTAATTATTTAAAAAGTTTATCTAAATTACCTTCAGGCTATGTGTACAATGTAGTAGTACTATTAAAAAAAATTGAGTTGATGTTTTTTTCAACAAAAAACTGTTTGTATCATTGAAAGCCCTGTTATTGTGTTTTTCTTTTAAGACAAAGATGTTAATTAGTTCGGACAACTGTATGAGTTGTTTTTCTAAAACTAAAACCTCGGTATTCAGGTTTAATTGCAGTGTTGGCACTTTGAAGGACACATCACTCGGCCATTAAACTCACTGGGTGACTTTGGGCCAGTCACTGACTCTCAGCCTAACCTACCTCACAGGATTGTTGTGAGGATAAAATGGAGAGGAGGAGGTTTATGTAAGCCGCCTTGGGTTCCTTGCAGGAAAAAAGGTGGGGTATAAGTAAAATAAAATAAAAAATAAAAAATACCATGATACTTCACCATCAAGAAAGTACCCAAGAGCAGCAAGGCAGCTACGCTTCTCAGAGATTTCCCCTGCTCATTTTGGCCAGCAGTGACCACAGGCCCACCTGCTTTCCCTTGTTTCAAAGTTGGTGGGCTGCATCCCTCATGCCTAACCTGGTTTAAAAGGGTTTTCTCCTTTTCTGCTTTCTTCCCTTGCATCTATTTTCTTGCCAAACAAACTCCAAACATTTCCTTTTAACAGTCCACTATACCACACTTGCTCAGGACACTCGACTTTCTACATGGCTGCAAACGATTTGTCCCTGTTCAGGGAATAAGCCCTTCTGGAGCAGGATTGACTGGGGGAGCTTAAGCTCAGATTTGCTAGGGGAAACATTTCCCACAACATCCTTGGATCTATTCTCCCAGAGGACAGGCTACTGTCTGACTGGTAGAGCTGGCCGAGAAACTAGCACATTTACCAAATACACAGGAGCACAGCTTGAGTAATTTCGAGTTGAAGTTTGAATAGTGGGATGCCCTCGTAAGGTACTCCAGAAAGAAAGCAAAAAGGAGAGACTTTCCTCGCCCATGGCCAGGCTTTACTGGGAGGAATTCATTAGAAGTGGGAGCGCAGAAAAAGAACACTCAGAGCTGCAGTTCCCAACTAAATCAGGGTATATTTATCAAAGCAAGACCCTTTTCTGGAATAGCCTGGAGTTCAAATGTGCAAGTACTGGCACTCAGCCGGGAGCTCGAAAAATTTACTTAAGAGCATCTGCCAACAGAATTAACAAAGGACACATGGGAGGTTTGGGAGACTTGTTGTGGAGGACTCAGGACACTGATTGAGTTTAGAGGAATGGGGGGCAGTTATAATAGACTCACAGGTACACCAAAGAAAGGCAGTTATCTTTTCCAGTTTAACAAAAGAAGGCATCTAGGTTTCAGGTGGGCTTTAAAGTACTTCATGTAAAGGACACTCTGTGGAGATCCCTGAGATATGGTGTAGCTTTCATAGATTTCATAGATCTATAGAGTTGGAAGGAGCCTACAAGGCTATCGAGTCCAACCCCCTGCTCAATGCAGGAAACTAGAGGAGGGGTCTCCCATCCAAGTAATAACCAGGCCTGACCCTGCTTAGCTTTCCACACTCAGACAAGCTGAGCCAGCGTGATTAGTTTAGAAATGGCGGTACAAGATCTGAGCATTAATGATTTGAGGGGGTCCATTTCCATAAAAAGGTTTTGGTGTGTACTTTCAAGCTCATTTTGTTTGCTAGATAACTCCAGACTCCATTTCCAGGCCACGGTGCTTGAGAGGAAAAAATAAAATGACAGCAGAAGCTTTCTGCTTTCTCCCGACATTGCACTGCCATCTACTATGACTCCAGCCATTCAGCACAATCTCCCACTCAGGTTCTTGCAGCACTGATCAACCTTGAATTCCCAAACATTTGTCTCATGTGTCTGGTAACTTTTAGGGCCAAAGCAATTACTTTAAATGTGTGTCTAGCAGCTATGTCTGTTTTTCATTTTTATTTTAGAGCTGGGCCAGGGTCAGGAAAGGCTGGAAACTCCTATGTCAGTGGGGCTCCTTATCCATTGCAGCTTTTATTCTGAGCTTTATAGGAGTGATCCATGATGCTCCATGATGGTGAACCTATTTTGGAGTACAGCACCATGGACAGCTCCTATAAAGCTAAGAATAAAAGCTGCAAGGAGCCCCACTGACATAGGAGTCACCAGCCCCTCCTGTATAGGGCCCTCCAATCTGTCTCAGGACCCTGGTGTGGGGGTTGGGGGGCTTTAAGATTTGGATTGGGGGCCCTGCACTTACTCTAGAGCAGGGCTCTCCAACCTTGGGTCCCCAGATGTTGCTGGCCCACAACTCCCAGCATACCCAGCCAGCATGGCTAAGGGCAGGGGATTCTGGGAGCTGTAGTCCAGCAACATCTGGGGACCCAAGGTTGGAGAACCCTGCTCTAGAGTAAAAATGAAAAGAAGACATAGCTGCTAGACCAGGGCTCTCCAACCTTGGTCCCCAGATGTTGCTGGACTACAGCTCCCAGAATCCCTTGCCATTAGCCATGCTGGCTGGGTATGCTGGGAGCTGTAGCCAGCAACACCTGGGGGCCCAAGGTTGGAGAGCCCTGTGCTAGACACACATTTAAAGTAACATCTGTTTTGGCCCTTAGCTAGCCATGTTAAGCTACCATCAGAGTTACCATCAGAAGGCAGGGAGTGATGGTAGTGAGTGACTCACTTCCTGTAACACTGCTTGGAACCAGTTCTGGTCTGACTCAGCACAAAGGCAGATGTACAAAAGAGCTGACCAAGAGGAAAGCCCATCTAGAGCCAAGACTGTAAGCTCTTATCTTTTATCTAGTTAATAAGGGGTTTGTTCTTGTCTGATATGATTTTAAAGGAGATAACAGTCACAATAGTAGCCCAGCAAGACCACAGTGCTTATCGATGGGCAGCGGCGCGGGGGGGGGGGGATGCAGGCAAGAAGAGTGCTCTCAAAGTTAACCACAGGGTTCACACATTTGCAGAATTAGTAGTGATTCAGTGCTTCCGGGCACATGGATAATAAGCCAGGTAGCAACAGATACTAATCTGATAGTTATCTGTTATAGTTTATTTGATAGATATAAATAGATAGCAACAGAGCTTTGGGAACAGCATAATCTTTAATAGAGATGTGTTTGGGATAAACATGAGTCCAGCTGATAATACTTTGATATAAATATGTGTTATTCTGGTCAGAATCAAGGCAATATACAACTGGGTTCTAGTTTCTTGAGACAAACATGGGATCACCATCTCCTTCATGCCCTGCTGGTGAACTTCCCAGAGGCATCTAGCTAGCTACTCTAGAAGACACAGACTTGGATCCTAACTTTTCTTCCATTAATGGAACACAGTTTAGGGAATGGTAATTTCCTGCCTCCCCCTTCCTTTTCCACCCTGAAAATCTGATCCTGGGTGTGAGAGAACCCTTGAGAATAATTTGGGATATGCAGTGGGAGAGATGTCAGAAATCACCCTACACACACACACACACACACACACACACAATTTACATGAACAGAGAAGCCACTTGGGATCCAAGCCTTTATATAGCCTACAACATCACCATAAGATGGCTGGTTGTACCTAAAATTGCTGTCCAAGGACACCTGCTGCTCAGCTATCCCTGGGATATCATGGTCACATCCCTAAAACCCAAGATGGAAATCACCACCACTTACCAGCAGGGTGTGATCAAGTGCACCATCATGGGTGCATCCTGATGTGATTGCCCAGACAGCCCTAGAACATGCTTGGCAATGGCAGCAACAGGAGGTCATCTCCTGCTCTGGGGCGCTCATCAAGGTAGTAGGCCAGAGTCTGCACCTCATGTCATTTTTGCTGCTGCTGCTGCTGCTGTTGTTATGGTGGCATATCTGCCATGCCTCTGGTGTTAGAGGGCTTCTGCTGAAACCTATTGCCCCCTCAGCCAGCAGATCTTGAGTACAGCATTGTGCCCTTAATGTGTCACTGTTATAGGCAGAAAAATTACCAATGCCAAAAGGAGTTGATACTGAAGCCACATCTGAAACCTGCATGTGTACTTCTGACTATGGGGTCATAACATTATATAAAAATTCCAGCCTTTGGGTAGAAATGACACCAAACTGTGGACTATAAGCTTACAAAGCCCAGCAGTTTATAGTGGGCTGCACAAAGACAGAAAGAAATCTGTATTTCACAGTCAGTGTGGTTCTGGTGTACGGATTTACATTAACTCTTTCTGTTTCTCACTCATGCCTTATTATGTCATCCTGGATTTTACTAGGACCATGTAGTCTTTGCCATCTGTTTCTAAGCAGGAAGTATGCATGGATTCAGTAACACAGGCAGATGTAGAATATTCATCAATAATTATTTGTTATATTTTTCAAGAGACACAAAAGAGCAGAACATTGAAACAAATATTAGCCAATTTTCGGTTTTGAACAAAGAGGACATCTAAGATCTGAATCCAAAACATTCATACTGGTAGTTTTGCCTGCAACACTGATGTAACAGCTCTGCAGTGCCACTGGTATCAAAATGTACAATACCAGTCTCATCAGGCAACATACCCATGTTCAATCAACATGTGAATTATTTTCATCCACATTATTTTAGTTTCGCCCTTTCACTATCTTTGGATGAAACTGATTTTCCAGATCCATTTCAATCCAGTTTCAGACCTGGATTTGGAATAGAAATTGCCTTGGTGTCACCCTGTGGGATGACCTGTGCCAGGAGAGGGATACGAGAAGGGCAATCCTGTTGATTCTCTTGGATGTCTCAGTAGCTTTGGATACCATCAGTCATGGTATCCATCTGGGCAGGCTGTCTGAGCTAGGATGTGGGGGGTACTGCATTGCAGTGGTTCCGCTCCTATTTGGATGTTTGATTCCAGAAGGTGGTGCTGGTGGATTATTGCTCTGCCCAATGGTAATTCTGCTATGGGATTACTCAAGGCTCTATTTTATCCCTTGTTCTTTTCAAGGTCTTCATGAAACTACTGGGAGAGGTTATCTGAGGTGTCACCAATATGTGGATGACACCCAGCTCTGCCTTTCCTTTTCATTTAATACAGGTGGGGCAGTTGATATTCTGAACCAGTACTTGGTTAGGGTAATGGAACGGATGAGGGCCAATAAACTGAAAGCTTTTGTTCACGAGGCATTTATTGTGCGCTCATCATTCCTTACTCACAGTTCTTTATGGGTTATTTAGATGATGCTGTGACCATCCAGTTTCTCTTTTTTTTAAAGAGCACTTTCCGGGGGGGGGTAGTGTGGGGGAAATGGAATATTATTTCTGAAAGTGAAAGAAAACGTATTTTCCTACTTGTGTAATTATTCTATTCCACTATAGCACAGCACCACCTAGAGGATATTTAGTGGAGAAAGAAAGGAAAAGCTATTTGTGTAGAGCTCAGATCTCAATTCTGCTACAAAACTGAAAGTAGATACATTGGATTAACAGCCTTGTGTAGAAAAGCTCTGGGACTCAATCCAGACAAGACAGAGATACTTGTTGTGGGTGGTCCGTCTCTCTAGTCAAGTGGCATTCAACCTGTTCTGGTGGGGAGGGGGTTGCACTCCCCCTAAAGAAGCAGGTTTGTAGTTTGGGAGTGCTCTTAGATCCATCATTGTCACTAGAGGCACAAGCAGCTTCAGTGGCTCAGAGCACCTTTTATCAGCTTAGGCTGATATACCAGCTGTGGTGCTGCCTAGACAGAGATAGCCTTGCAACAGTTATTCACACTCTGGTAACTCTCTCATTTGAATTATTGCAATGTGTTATACGTGCCACTGCCTTTGGAAATGGTCTAGAAACTTCAGTTAGTTAAAAACTGGGTGGCTAGACTGCTAGCTGGGACTGGCCAATGTGATCATATTATGCCAGTACTTCTCCATCTGCACTGGCTACCAGTCTATTTCTAGATCCAATTCAAAGGGCTGGTTTTACCCTTTAAAGGCCTAAATGGCTTGTGACCAGGTTACCTGAGGGAAAGTCACATCCCATATTTCCCTACCTGAACATTAAGATCATCATCTGAGTCCCTTCTTCAAGCACCCCACTGAATGAGGTGAGGCAGGTGGCTACAGGGAGAGGGCCTTTTCAGTGATGGCACCCCATTTGTGAAATGCTCTTCCCAGAAAGGCTCACCTGATGCTTATGTTATGGTCTTTCCAGTTCCAGGTGAAGACCTTTTTATTCCCCCAGGCATTTTAAGAACTGGGTTGTGTGTGTTTTTTACTGCTTTTAGTACTTTATTCTGCTGCTGGGTTTAATGTGCTAAAATGGCTTTATTCTCTGCTGCTGGTTTTATCTTGGATTTTTCTGGGCTGTTTTCATTTCGTTTTGTTTGTTTTAATGTTTGTATTTTATGTTTTAATTTATTGTACACCACCTGGATAACTTCAGTTATAGAATGGTTTAAAAGTATAGTACATACATACATACATTACATACATAAATGAAACCCTACTGCCAGGCAGAAACAAGCAACAGCAAGCAAGCAACAATGGTGGGCCTTGTCGCTATGCAAAGATCTTGCTGTTTGGTTTGCTGGTTTAGGCAGCAAGAATCATGCATTTTCATTGTGATAAGAATAAAAATAGGGTCATTCTTCCATTTAAGATTTTACTATGGATTTATTTTTATCCCTTATATTTAAGTGTTTTATTTAGCTTGAGAGTTGCACTCCATTTATATAGCTTTTAGAGCTTTATGCAGTTCAGTTAGCACAAAGCTCCAGAGAGACAGTTTGAAAAATAATTCTCTGTAAATCTGGAAGCATGTGTGATATGCTCGCGTTGGCTATGTGATTTATATTACATCACATTTGTGTGTGTATCAAATAACATGAGGTAATTGTTGAAGCAATACATGTCCCCCACCGACTCAAAGTCTGCAACTGAATGTCCAGGTAATTATCTGCATGGTATAATAATTACCAGTTGGGTTCTAAAGGATCCTCTCAAAATGAGCTTACACTGCATAGTTGACCCTCGCTGATGTCTCCCTTATGGCACAGGACATAGTAATGGAAATCTGTAAAGAAGGGAGTTATGTGACTTCAGGCAGAGACCACAGAGCAGAAGCCTGTTTCCTAAGAGAAAAGCAAGAGACAGAAAAATTGGACAAGCAGTAAAGACAAATCACGTGCCTGCCTTGTATACACCAGAGTTTCTCTGGGCATCAATCAGAACTCTTCTATTGAGGTAGTTATAGTCAGGCTGAAACTGTAAAGGCCTGCCAACTGATAGTTTACTTGTGCTCAACCAAAGTGGCAACTTTTAAAATTGGAAATCACAGTCTGAGGAGGGAGAAATAGAAATGTTCACACTTTCTTTCCTTCAAGCTAAGAATTTATAACTGCCATATTCCACTTTTCATAGATTTCATAGATCATAGAGTTGGAAGGAGCCTACAAGGCCATCGAGTCCAACCCCCCTGCTCCGTGCAGGAAACTAGAGGAGGGATCTCTCGTCCAAGTTATAACCGGGCCTGACCCTGCTTAGCTTTCCACGCTCAAAAGCTGAGCCAGAGTGTCCCCTAGTGCTACCAATTGGAAGGCAGCTATTCCATCTTTTTCTCCTTGTTAGGTTTTCCATGGTAAGAAAAAAGATCGAAGAAATGGTGGAGAAACATGGGAGGATTACAGGTGGAAGATGACAACATTTGGATCTCCCGTAAAATTATGTGAATGAGGCAGGCTGATGGCATGATAAAAGCCTTTTCTGGAAGCAATCCATGATCTGGGACTGAGCCCTGGAAATAAAATACCCTCAGGTATAATCCACAACAAAGACCTTTCAGTTTTTATGTGGTCCAACATGGACTACAGATGGTAAAATCTCAAGAGGCCCTCTGCTTATTTTAGGCTTCAAAACAGGATATTAGGGAGAGGCAGCCTTTTGGATAAGTTGTGCTCAAGTTGTTTAATGCCTATTGGTCGTAACCAGCACTTTCAGTTGAGCCCATAAGAGAAGAGGGAGCTAGAGCAGATGCTGGAGCACTGGTGTACTGTAGTTCCCCTGACTCATCTTCATCAGGAGTTGACCTTAGCATTACGAACTGGCTGATACTTTCTGATGCCATCAGTGCGTTAGAGCAATCCAGTCTCACAGTTAGAAAAGCATGAATAATGGTCACAATTTCCAAGACTGACCAGGGGACAAAACAAACAAACAAACAACAAACAAACAAACAAACCTGTTGCTTCTTTGTCATCAGATGAAATAAGTTGAAAGGCACTCCAGGCAATTTCTGCAGTCACAGATCCCTAAAGTACCTTCAGCTTTCTTAAAAACAACTTGCTTAATATGGGGTTCTTTTGCAGGTTGCACAAATGATTTTCATGGAAGCACAAGTGCTATGTGGTTCTCTCCTCCACTCCTTATTTGTATTTGCACTTATAGCATGCAAAGGGGAACTTGTTCAGCAGGACACATTTAAGTTCCAGATGTGGAGATAGCAGATGCATCTTTCCACACAGAAGGCAAGACGTGCAAGTTCCACCTTCTCCTCTTACAGTGGGAGCACAAAAAGAGGAAATGTGAGTCATTTACATGTGTCCATTTGCTTTAATGTGTGGAAGAGCTTCCAACTGGAGACTTATTCAGGAGCATGACAGATGTGCTTGATGGTGATGGGAGGAAGCGGGTTGGTTTTGTTGTTCTTGCTTGACACTGCAATCTGCAAAGAAGTGGAACATTTTAAATCCTAAACCAATGCAAGTGGTCATGGCAAGTCAGCACATGTGAATCACAGACTCCAGCTTGGCAGTTTCACGCACCTGCAACACATCTCCCATACCTTGTATTGTAAATAAATGCATGCCTTTAATTAAGCAGACATGTACTCTGTTTTCTCTCTCCTGTTCTCTCTATCACATACACATGCACACAGAAACACACGCGCACACACAGAGATGATCAAAAAGTAATTCAATTTAATGTTATGGCTGAAATGAAAGGCACATGTGAACCTAATTAGTATATTCATAACACTTAACGCAATGCACACGTATACAACTATATTCCAAAAGATTTATGTCCCGTAAAGTTTCCATGCAATTTCTTTGCTAATCTTCCTTTTTCCTTTTCCCTGCTTCATATGGATAATGTAAGGTTCAAGCACTACTCTAATACACTGGGAGAGCTGTGGAATAGCAGACCCTGCTGTTCACAGCTGCTGTCTCATTCTTTCATTCCATGGGGAGATACTATTTCACGTGCTTTTCATTTTAACTTCTGCCTCCTTGAATGTTATTTCCTCTCCTTTGGCTTTCACCAAGGTCAAAGAAATCTTTGGCAAATAATTTTTTTTTTTTTTTAAAGCATGTCTAGTCATATACTGGAAATCTGCCCATCTGTATCTAAAAATACCAGGTTTGAAAACTAAACTCTCTCACACACCTACAGTTGTCCAGAGACCTCACCTGGTGATGGTGCTTCAGCTCTGAAGTACTGGTCTGGCAGTGTGTTCTCCAACCTTGGGTCCCCAGATGTTTTTGGCCTACAACTCCCAGCAGGCCCCAGCCAGCTATGCTGGCTGGGGCTTGCTGTGAGTTGTAGGCCAAAAACATCTGGGGACCCAAGGTTGGAGAACACTGACTGAGAGGATGCACCACCTATCCCCTTGCCCTGCTTCACCTATGCCTGCTGTGTGTCTGCCCATGGCAGACAGGAGAACAAAGAGCAGGAGGTACAGCCGCTGCATTCTCTCTTATTGCCTTGAAGCTTGAAAAGTAAAGGCACCATCTCCAGTGACGACCAAACAACTTATAACCTTTGGCCTAACACCGCTGATGTGAATTGTGAATAGGGGGATGCTAGAAACATGCAGTAGAATGAGGTGATAGAATGGACTGTACCACTGGAGTCAGTGGAGGCTTCCCCCCTGTTTCTAACCCCTCCCCCAGTGGAGGTGCAATTTTGAGGGGGGAAAGGTGGGAGAGTTTTTGTTTTTTTTTCTAAACCCTCAAAGTACGATGGTCCTAATCCAAATCAGGGGCCACACATGCTTACACAAGTAAGACAAGCCTCAGCTACACACTACGCCAGCCTTCCCCAACCTCGTGCCCTCCAGATGTTTTGGACTACAACTCCCAGCATTCCTGACCATTGGCCATGGTGGTGGTGAGGGCTGATGGGAGTTGAAGTCCAAAACATCTAGAGGACACCAGGTTGAGGAAGGCCGTGCCCAGCGATTAGCGCAATGTGTAGTTTGGTCCTCAGAAGTAAGTAAGGCAAGCCTCTACATGACTATTCAGAAGTAAGCAGGCATGTATAATTCAGCAGCTTCCTTCTGAAGCCCTGCCCATGCTCCCTGGCAGGAAAAAGCTCTTTCTCTCTGATCAGCAGTTGACTGGAGAGAAGCTCGTGTCCCTGGCTTCTCTGGGAGGGTCTGGTTTGCACTGCGGCATGGGTGGCAGTGGCGGGAAAGAGGAGGCAGTCCTGGCTGCACTTGTGCAGTTTCCTGCCAGCGCACTTTCCCCGGCCCAATCGGCAGTGTGGTGGGCTGGGGGGGTGGCTGGGAGCAAGCTGGGGGAAGTTTTCCCTCCAGTCCACGCTGCAGCTACTTAAAGGGAGCTGCGGCCCAGGCTGACCTGCGCTGGCCGCCATAGATTTGCCCGAACCCACCATTCCCTTAAGCAAAGGTTCATTGGCATTGCTGTGGATGTCAGTCAGCCACTGGTTGATGGGGCTGGGAGCGGATTTTACCTGGCGAGGCTGATTGGCCTGGCCTCACAGGGTTTCCGTTTTCTCACAGCAATGCAAGTTGGTTGGAAGTTAATGGCCAGGCAGAATCGTCACAACTTTTGAGGCGGATGGCATTGGGCTGGATCCAGGTCAACGGGGAAGGGAGTACACGACCCCTCCCTAACAAGGATGGGGGTGGTTCCTAGGGGTGGGGCCACAGGGCTGCAGCCCAGCTTGGGGGCTGTATGCTGCCTGCCACCACTTCTAAGGGAGCGGGGGAGCATGCAAACGGCACGCCCCATGGCAGGATCTACTCATGCTCCGGTGAAACCTCCCCTCCCCCTTTAATGGGCCACCTAGAATGCGGGCTGGGGTATGGATCCTTCCATGTGCCGTGTCAAACTCCAAGCTGCACCCAATAAGGCTGTGGCCAAGGTAAAACCCAACACTGTGTATTGTATGGTTGACTTTCCTAAAACATCTACCCAGTTGGGCATGCCGGGTGCACGAGTTTTTCACTCCTGGGAGCTGGAAAAGGGAGCATTTTTCAGGGCTTAGTAGAGGGAACCTCTTATCTTTGCCCAGCTGCTGGTCAGAGATAAGGTTTGCACTGCTGGGGGAGGGAGAAGCATCAGGAAGAGGCTGGTGGGCTGGATAGGGAATCCCTGAGGTGCATATTTGGCCCATGGGCCAGAGATTATCTACGTCTGAAATACATTGGGTTAAATATGACTTTCCTATGTAAATGAAGAATGAATCATGTCTCTAATATAAATATTTACACTCTATCTTCCAAATATAGGCATCTGATGAAAATAAATGACTCTAGCTTGCCCAGTACCTATCAGGCCTTGCTTCAAGGTACAGTATCAATAATGAGCATTTCATTTTTTGTTTGCTACTTTGTTTTTGTTAGGGTGGGACTGGGAGAAGGCAGATGGAAGCAGAAAGGAGCAACACTGGAAAGAAGAAGAGAAGACAAAATTGTCCAGCGCACAGGTATACTCCCATACTTAACTTCCCAAATGGTCATGGGTGTAGTTGTAAGAAAAACCCTATATGAGAATATTTTGAAGACATTCCCTCCATAGGTGAAAAGGGGGGGGGGATGTAAAATGTATCCAGAGATACAAGGCCCAGTTGTAAGAATGAAACAACAGTGAAAATAATACTTTATGTAGTTGTAAATTGGCATCATTTTAGTGGTCAGATTTCCACCATTGTTTTGAAAATATATGAAGAACTGTTAATGGGTAACTTGGTTTAAGTCAATGATTTAAATTGGCCTTTTCATTTGCTGATTTTAATTATGATTTAAATCATTGATTTAAATTGTGTTGATTCAAATCAATCCATCCTTGCTTGAGAACTTCAAGGCTGGTGTAAAAACTTCATTTGTACTTCATCAAAGATTAAGATCTGATCTAGATGAGACACATATTAAGGGTAAAGCACTTACCCATGTAAACATTCCACATGTCTCCTGTCCCATTTAAATTCTCTTACTGCATGTGCCAGACCTTCTCTGCTGACTTATTTATTGTACGGATGTCAAAGTTGCAGAAGCTTATACTTTAAACACATATGTTGGTGATTGGTGGAAAGCCCCAACTCATCAAAAAGTACTGGGTAATGTTATGAGAATGTTATATAAAAAGGGTAATGGCTAAGCTTTCACAAATGCAAGTGTCCTTATGGGAGCCTAGTGAAAGTTATCAATGGAACAAAAAATTGTGATTTAATAATATCAGTTTCTAACTGTAGCCAGATGTAATGTCAAAACTGAAAGAGGCACCAGTCAGGTAATAAGAACAGGTAGCTATGGGATTCCTTAGGCATGTGAATAACCTGACATAGAAAAGAAAAAGAACATAGATATTTTGGTGCAACATCAGGCTGAATATTTATTCAAAGAATTTTAACTAGAATTTGAAAGTAGAATCTAGTTTCAAAGTAAAGTTGTCTACATTTTCCATTGAACCAAGTGAATAATTTAAGAAAGGCACGTTGACAAATTTATGGAGGATAAGGCTATCAATGGCTACTAGTCTTGATGGCTATATGCTACTTCCAGTAGGCAGCATGCCAACACAAGTGGGAGGGTGCTATTGCACTCATGTCCTACTTGTGGGTTTCCCAAAGGCAACTGGCTGGTGACTGTGTGAACAGAATACTAGACTTGGTCTGATCCAGCATGACTCTTATGTTCTTAGTTAGAAGAAGGGGGGGAAACAAAATTCTTGTTTAATTTCTATTGCTGCAGGGTGTTCAATCAGTTCATTGGTTAGATGAATTGACTAAAATCCTTCTGATACATTTGAATTATTTTCAGTAACCTGCAGATGTTAAGCACCATCCTAAGAGTCATTCTCCTTTTCTCTTTATTTGCTATTAAAATGTTGAAATTGTACTTGTACTGAAAACTTTGGACAGTGTGTGAGGTGAGACGTTTCAGCTTTCTGTGTTGTGGGGAAACAATTTAACCATGTTCTGTTGTTTTGTGGTGGAGATATATAGATGTCTCACTTTCAGATGTGATCATTTAGAGTATTTTGAACTACCTGTGTACCTGTCTCACTGTTCTAGTGAAGGGGTACCTTAGCCCTTGTAGAGTACATGTTATTTCCCCTGTTTTGAGAGAGAAACATACAAATGTTCAGTCATGGTATCTTGCAGTATTTATGTATATATTTTTTTACACTGCAGTCCTACACATGTCTACTCTGAAGTAAGTCTCATTGAGTGGGTGAGTGCAGGATTTCAGCCTAATTTTCTATCTGGTGAGAGAAGTACTGTCACATACATGCAGCTCTCTTCTGAGCAGTGAGAAGTTTCAGGGGTTCCAGTGCTTACCTAGGGATTCAATTTCCTTAGAAGGGAATTACTGGAGACTTATGGAGCTTCTGTGATACAAGGGTTATTTACACACCTACACGTGTGCGTGTGCGCGCACGTGCATAAGATAAGGGTTCACAGCATTAACACTGAAACAGATCCCTGCTCCCCTTCAGATGTCTAGGGAAATTCATAGTACCATGGGATTTCTTGCAGAGGGCAAAGTCAGCTCTCTGCCTTCTTTTCAGATCCCGCTTCAGCACAGATCCACAGATCGTCTTCCTGCCTCACACACAGACCTCACTCACCCCAGGCCATGTCTAGTGGGGGAAAGAACGACGAGTCATCTCTGTCCATCACCCATGCTTTCTTGGGCCATCCCAGCTCCCACTGAAACACATTACTATAAGATTTCCAGCTATTGACCATTCTTTGACAGATTGTAAGAGTCATTTCCCCCAGGCATTTCATGGATAGCTCTACTTACAGAAATCCTAGCATCAAGAATTACAAAATGGGTGGGATCCTGTATCTCTGCAGTCAGATGCACTGGGCTGTAAGGGACCTCTGAAGGGTCTGTCAGACTAACCTCAGACCCATAACAGTGCCCTAACAATACCCTCTATAAGCCAGATCCAAGCATCTTTATTAGGGATGTGCACATGGGTGGCTCGCTGTAGGGGGCAAAGGGGCCACAACCCCACCTAACCTGCCCCGCCTAACCTGCTTCCCATTGCTTGTCTCCCAACCCAGACCTTGTTTCCCTCCATGGGATGCAATGTAAAGTGGCTGGCAGCAGAAGTGCAGTGCTCTCTTTGTTCTTCTTCACTTCCTGTTTCAGCTAGGGGGAACACCGGGCATGTGCGATAAATTGCACATGCTCAAAACCTTCCCCCAGGAACTACTGGTTTTTTCCCCCCTATGCAAATGCCTGTAGGGGAAGAGAATGCCTTTCAGGGAGGAGCCAGGGCAACCTGTTCCATCATCCAGCCAAAAGACTAGATTATTCAGGAACGCCCTCTGGCTGTGAGCCAGAGAGCAAAAACAGATTGGTTGTTCTCCCTCCCTTCATCTATCTATCTCATGGCTATAGGGTCAACGAGGAGCCAGCCCTCAGCTAGTCAGTCATCTGCAAAATTACCCCATCTCAATCACAGCAAACTACTTGACTGGAGTCTGTGCAGAGCAAGGGGGCATGGGCGGGGAGATGACAGACATTCACAGAGAGCAGTAACAGCAGCAGTTTCTCTCTGTTTCACCGTGCATATAACATGCTCGCACACATACTAATTATTCGAGGAAAAAAATATCTGTTTCAACCCCACCCACCCCACAAGTGCTAGTGGCAGCAGCCAGCACCAGTCCAGATGGACCTATAATTTCAGAAGGGGGAAAAGAGAAGGGTGAGGAACAACGAAAGACACACTTGTTGAAGGATATACGCTGAAAGGCCGCCCTCCGGAAGGCTCCTCCTCCCTCAACTGCCACCAGCAGCAGCCATTCCAGCAGGTGAGAGGAGTGAGAAGAGAGGGAGCGCAGCCGCAGGGCCATGGGCAGTATAAAAATGAAATAAATAAATAAATATGTACTGGGTGACTTTTTTATGTAGCTTCTCAACTCTGTGAAGCTTATGTAGCTTAAACAAATCCCCATGGGCACTCAGGCGAAGGGGGAAGTCCTGTGGCTGCTGCTTCCTTGGGGCTCTTTCTGTGGCCCCAAACTTGCCCACCACCAGCCAATTCCATTCTGTCTCGGTGCTCTTCTGTTATTGTTGCCACATGCTCTTGCTTGCAAAGTGCTCTTCTGTTGTCTGGAAGTGAGAAATCCTCATCTTGGCAAGCCATTTCTCTGTGCTTTGTCAATTTCTCTGTCATTCCATCTCAGTGCTCTTCTGTTGTTGTTGCATTTCATATTGTGTTTCTTACAGGACAATCAGCTCATGTTGCTTTTACATTTTTCTCCCCAGAGAACACAGCAGTTCAACAGGGTAACATGAACAACCTGGAAGCTCTACAGCAAACACTGTTCTCAAAGCTGACCTTTGCCAACAAACTAAGGGTCAAGGAGATGGGAACAGACAAACCCACTCTGATGCTCCAACAGTCTACAAATGAGAGAGGAAAGCAGAATACCTGACACTTCAGCCCTTCCTGGTATGCAAAAAAAAAAAGAAAAGAAATGAAAAAGCTGGATTTGCAGCAGTAAAAGTCAAGATGCTCTTTTTTTGCTTTCCCTGCTTGGTCTTTGCAGGTGAAACAGCATGGACAGAACGGAGTTAGAGACTGAAACATATGGCCAAGAAGACAAAGAGTCATGTGGCATCCAAGAGTCACACTGAGAGTTGACAATGTTAAGCAGATTGGACATTGTGCAGCAATTGGATGAAGGCCAATGTGTGTCTGTCAGGAAGCATGACCAAGAAGTCAAGAACATCTGATACATCCTGTCCAAGATCATCGACTGCATTCACTTCTGTGGAGCTTTTGAACTGGTGCTTCGTGGACATGATGAGTCAGAGGATTCTGCAAATCCAGGTATTTTCAGAGGGCTGGTCCATCTCGTGGCATCCATTGACACGGCCATGGAGCTTCACTTGCAGAGCACCAGGATGTCCAAAAGTTTCTCTAAGACAATCCAGAATGAGCTACTGGATTGCATGCTGACGGTGGTGAAAGGTCACATCAAACAGGAGTTCAAGAGTGTTCCTTATGGGGCCATTGAAGTAGACAATGCCACACAGACATATGTCCCAGTTCAAAATCCCAATTTCCTATTCAACCCCCCCCCCCGCTTTTTAAAGGGACCCAGTTTTGACAGCTATCTGTTAAAGCTGTGAAAACTCCTTTTTCCCTAGAAAAAGGAGAGGAGTATACATTTGCACTTTCCCGAGCACCTAGACTCGGGACAAAGTGCAAAATGTGCATCCTGATGGGAACTAAAGGCAGGGAGGGGGGAGATGAGGATCTTGCTGTGAAGGGGGTATACATCCCCCCCAAAACACCCTTTTGCAGCTAAAGATTGCTCATGCCTTTGGTTTTTCTTGACAGTTTGCCTTCTGACAGCTGTCAAGAGAAACTAAAAGGGGGGAAATGTGTTTGGAGCCTCTTCTGGGCAATGTCCAGGGTTGGTACCTGCTGCTACTTGGCAGCAGGCACCCCCCTGGACATTGCCCCAGCTGAGGCTTCAAATCCCCACAGCAGTGCAACTGTGAAAGTGCACAGTTCCTCAACTGTGGCTAAAAAATTTTTTTAATTAAAAATATTATTTTTAATTGAGCACAATTTTTTTGCAGAATTTTTATTTTAAAAAAGGCTGGGCAACCATAGGCAGCCCCTCCAAGGTGCCACCGGGGCAATTTGAAGGGACTGCTCATAGCTGTCAAAATGAGGGTCGCAAAAGCTGGTTTGACAACCAGCAGCTTTTGCAATCTCCAAATAAAAAAAAGTTTAAAGGGGGAAAAGCCACAGTGAGCTTGAAATGGCTCACGGTGGCAGTGCGGAGAGCAGGAACATTTCGTCCCTCCCACAGTGTCCTCTGGGATACCCGTGGGAGGAACAATGGGGGGAATGGGGGCCGACCCATGACAACCAACCCATCGTGGCTAGTTGACAGGGTGGTTAACGTGATGTGCGAATGTGCCCATAGACTGGTGTGAATGTAAAAATACATCACTAATTAAACATAGCAGGGGGTTGGACTCGATAGCCTTGTAGGCTCCTTCCAACTCTATGATCTATGAAATCTATGAAATCACATGTGCTCTTAGGTGGACAGTAGTTGGTGCAATAATGCAAATACTTAGCCTCCCTCTGATCCAAGGACTGCATATAGCCCTTATAAAAAACTGAAATTCCACCTACCAGCTATTGGGCAGGGCTGGCTGGGGCATGCTGGGAGTTGTAGGCCAAAAACATCTGGGGACCCAAGGTTGGAGAACACTGCCTTAGCTGTATCAGGGCAATTTTGTGTCTATATTTCATTGCATAAAATGCTACCAAAAAGGTAATTGTTGCTCAGTATGTAAATGTAGAATTACTTGGGGAAAATTGTAACTCATCTCTCTATATAAACTAAGAACACAATTACATCATTCTGGTATTGTATGCCATACCATTCCATCATACCATTCCGCTAATGTTAAAACTGGCCTTCAGATATATGAATGTTTCAAAGTTAATAGACCCATTAGTGTTAGCTTTAGAATGAAAGGAATCGCTGCAATTAAGACTGCAATGGACAGGGTTGTTTTTATTTTGTTTTTTAACCAGCCCAGCCACTTTCCCCCCTCACTGGTAAGTTGCCTGAAGGGATAGTGAGAAAGCTAGAATTTCCACTATTCACTTCTTTAAAAACATTGAAGCTAGATTTTTAACTAAACATGGATTCCAATGATTCATACATTGAAGACTGATTCACATGTGCATAAATCTGAGAGCAGAGTTGATGCATGCTGCATTTTGCATTGTGGCAAAGGAATTATCTAAGTTATTTATTAATTAAAATATGTATAACCAAGGTTTTGACTTACTCAGACATCACTGTATGTAATGATGCCATTTGGTATGAGTCACATCCTGGTGTACTAGAAGGTCCATGTGAATTGGCTCTGAGTTCCTAAACTGCCCCCCCCATCATTTAAAATAAACACAGAAATATTGGACCATAGGCATTTTGAGATGGGACTCTAGGAGTACCTGCCTCAGTATTGATCCAAAAGTGAGTACTTTTAACAACAACCTTTTATGTCATCATACAGAAATTCAGAGATCTGGTTCTTTTTATGGCTCCAGCATTATAATCTATAATATCATTACAGATAGATCTATAATTTAGGCTGCAGCACTTTTGTTAATAACTGCTTGTGTCATTTCTTATCTTCTATTTGTTGTCCCAACAAAATGAAGTTATATTAAGGTCAGAAAGAAAGAAAAAAATTATCTCACACAAGTGTGCTTTGGGTGGAATCCAAGGGGGTGCTTACACCTCCGCCAATTCCTTTATGCCCCACTGATTCCCTTCCACAAGTGGTGGGTCCCACCAATTCTGTTGCACAAGCAGGACCCACCGCTTACACAAGGGAGATTTAGTGTTTTCATGGGGAAGTCCCAAAATGAGTAGAAATGCTATTTCTGGAAGGAGGCAGGTCGGTGGAGCTCCTTTATGCAAGCTCTGCCAACCTACCTCCTTCCAGAAATGTGTCTCCACTCATTTTGGGTTGCTCTGGAAGCACTAAATCATTGGTACACAAGCAATGGGGGCTGCTTGTGCAATGCAATTGGTGAAGCGGAAGAGAACTGGTGGGGGCATAAGCAGCCCATTGGATTCTGCCCTTTATGTTTGGCACTGTTTGTACAGGTGCAGAAATAACTCTTGTGTTGTATACAAAACGATCGTATACAAAATGATTTCACCTTTTAGCAAATCATGGAATTCCCTGAAATCCATCATTTTATCTACTGAAGAGAAAAGTATGATTTTGTAATATCAGTGTGTACATGTATGTTATTGTCATTGGGCAGTATCCAATGTGACACAAGTACTAATGTAAATTATGTTGCAGTAACACAAGGGACCTCTGTCGCAATGCCAATAGCTGGTGTGATGGGATCCCCCAGAAAACCTGACTGGGCAGCTAACTCTGTTGGCATTTGTGCTAGAGGTTCCTTATGCTAGCTCTGTGTAATTTATACGAGCTCTTGTGTCTCATTGGATACTGCCCATTAAGTTACACCTGTACAGAATATGAATGTTTCTAGAAAAACAACAACCTAAAAACGTTTATATTCAGGAATTGCATTTATGTAAGGAATTCTGGTATTTATCTTTCCTATTTAAAAATTCAAATGAATAGTAAGTGTAAATTTTGTTCATATAGTCCCTTATTACTTTTACCATTGCAAAGAGAATATTTATTCTAATATTGTGGTTTAATCATGTTAAGGTTTAATCATAGAAGGTTTGAAATTTGTTTAAAAAAACTGTTTTAAAAATTGAACAAGCTCCAGTTTTTTATACACAAGAAAAGGTATGCATTAGTGCAGTGCAAGTAATCCATCCACTTGAATATTCTTTGTTCTAAGGGCACCTGTACATGACCTACTTTTCCTTTAGCAGTTACAACACATCAACTTCGGAATGGCCCCAGAGAATCAGTACACAATCTTGATGTGGAGGTGATGTCACAGTATGAGAGTCAAGATGAAAGTCTGTCATGATCCCTTTCCTAATGGGGTCAGCATGGGGTAATCATGCATCACGCCATTCCTTTTCAATGACATAAAAAGTGTTTCTTGATCCCTTCTCTTGCATCTTACCATGATGGAATAGCAACACTGGAAAGGGCTGACAGGCTTTTTCAGGCTGACACAAGTAACACTGATGGGTTACAGTATAAAAATGATCAGGTACATCAAGAACAGCTGGTGCCTCCAAGAAGTGTGGGTATTACCCAAACAACTTAACAAGCTATTCTCACACCTTAGCCCCCTTCACATTGTTAAAGGGGTAGCATGGTTGCACGGCTACTTGACTTCCATGCATTGAACATGGTTACACATTGAGCACGGCCATCTATGCCAATATGTGTAAATTTCCATGGAAGTTAGAAACCTACACAACCAGGTTCCAGCTCCCCTGGAAGCCTCCGCATGTATAGGTCTATGTGCATAGGCTTTCCACCTGCAGACATCCATGCTGAATTCATGAACATTGTTGGGTAGGATCAGAGAGCCATAGGATTCACGGCCCTTTTATTCATGTGCATTGTGCAGAGGCAGCGTTAGGGGGCGGTCCACTAGGGCTGGAGCCCCAAATCTTTCAGTTGGAGCCCCAAATCTCTGGGAGGCCATCTGCCCCACCACTCTCCTGTCCATGAGCACTTGCTGAAATAAAGGTACAAGGGCCCTGATGATCTCTGTTGCATCTGATCCCCCTGGATTAGATGGCTTTTTGCCCACATGTGTGCTTCACCTCCTGCTGCCCCCCCCTGAAACTTTCTGCCTGAAGTTTTTTTCTGAAATCAAATGCCCACCTCTCCCCTGTCCATACATCCCTTTTTGCAAACAGGGGTGTCCTTAGATGACAGGGGTCCTTTAAAGACACACACACACACACACACACACACTTTAGAGCAGTGTTCTCCAACCTTGGCTGGCTGGGGCATGCTGGGAGTTGTAGGCCAAAAACATCTGGGGACCCAAGGTTGGAGAACACTGCTTTGGAGCCTATGTAAATTAGCATATGTAAATTTTCTTTTGTCCTGTGGGCCTGAGCTCGGATCGTTTTGGTACCTAGCACCACCCCTGGCATTGTGTAAGGAGTCACAAATCGTTAAATTATCATGAAGACAATTATGCTGCACTTGACATTGTTGTTGTCAGGTTGGTGCAGAAGTATAAGAAACACCAAGTATATATAAGCTTATATCTTTCAAAAGCCAGGATCCAAAGACCTACTTTGGTCCACGAATTTGGGCACACCTCATGAGATCTTCTACTTTTTAAACTTATTTCATCTTCAAAAGTCACTTGCCTTAAGGTACAGGGCCCTAAATCTCCCATGGACACATCACACATGGTTGTGTAGTTCTTTGGATCCTGGTTAAACCCCGTGCATGAGATTTAGTTTCACAAAGGTCCTTTTCAAGGAGAGCATTTACATTTTCATGATTATTACTCAGATAACAGAAGCCATGTTGCAAAATCTATCCTTCTCATTACTGATGTATTTTGAGAAGAGATGTATGTAATGAGATCTGTAATACATAGAATAATTATCCCAGGTGGCTTGAATGTCAAGAGAAATGTGCATTCTATTAGCTTAATGCAATGTTTTACTTTACTTTATATGTAATTCAGGTGACGACTTGCCTCCAGCTCTCCGATAGTAAGATGATGGCAGCTTTCTTTAGATTGTTTGCCAGTTTCAGTGTTGATGGTTCAATTTCCAGTGCCCACAGGCCTCATAATTAATGTAATGTCAATCTTGAGGGAGTCTTTTCTGCCAACAAACCTCTAATGTGACCAGACAGCTCAATATTTGTTAATATTTCACACAAAACTAAATATGCTGAAATTGCTCCTGAATGCTTAAAAGACTAGAAGGTAAGCCTTTCATCCTGAACATACTAACTATGTCTTTCAAAAGCCCAGATTTTTTTGCTGGAAGAATCAAATGTTTCTTTTTAAGCATGTTACTTTATGTTAAATTAACTAGCAGAATTGCTGGGTTTCGACATGTTGACTGTATGCTAAATCTGTTATCCAAAGTATGTTGACTGTATGCTAAACCTGTTTCCAAGTATGTTATCACATTGGGGGTATCGTTTGGGGACAACAGGGAATTTGGGGATGTTTAACGGGTCAGAGATGTGTAGGAACTTAGGGGCAAAGGAGTTGCTTTTGTCCAGTTTCCCATTTTATTATTATTGTTGATCATTTCAATTCAGGCTGGCAGGGACCAGGAAAAACCCTGCTCTTGTTCCCATACAATTTTTTAAATGTATACTTCATTTCTGTAGAATTATGACACCAGTCATGAGTATAAAGCTATAGTAACAACAGTGCTGTACAACACAATGATAGGGTTTGAGCAAGTGAGCGTTCAGAATATGTGGAGAAACTAGGCCACTCTCTTAAAGCATTCAGGATTAAGGATACAGGGATACACAGTTTGCTAGCTGAAACTGCCAGCCCCCATGATAAAGTGGGGAGGGGCCTACCCACCCTTTCCTTTCTATGCTGGGAGGCTATGGTGAAAGTAGGGCATATGAAAGCCAGCATGGTTCAAGCACACAGTTGCTGACTGGCATAGACCATGTTGCTGATGCTTGCTGCTGTGTGAATATCCAATCAGCAGAGAGGTGCTTTTACACAGCACTGCCTTTGGCACCACTGCCTCTACCACCACGTCCTGGCACAGAAAGGTAAGGGCAGGAAGACCCGTCTTTCCACACTGCAGCTGCCGGACGTTTTGCCTAGCAAACTGCATCAGCAGCCACCACTGTCTGATTGTTTGTGTGGGCAAAAGTCTTCTGCCTTGTGATGGAAGCTGGTGGCATCACAAAAGCCAGGTGTGAAAAGTTTGAAAGAATTGTAGACCCTGGATACAGCAACATGTGAGCCTTCAGCAGCAGTACGGTTCCTTCAGTTATACAGCCAACGACAGCACTCATTGAAACAATGGGAGCAACACCTGTGCATGCCAAGGCCCAGTCCCCACAATTCTTCCCCCTCAAAAAAGGGAGAAAGATCATGCAAATTGGTGCTATGCGGAGGCCTCTATCTATGTAGACTGCCTGCCTGCCTGCCTGCCTGCCTGCCTAACATGCTTGAAGATGTAACATAGGATTGTGGAAGGAAGTGGCACACACTGATTCCTCCATAGTGCAAAAAGGGTTACCAGCTCTTTATGAACATCATCCGTTTAGTAAAAATCACAGGGTTAGCCTGAAAACACACACACACACACACACACACACACTTTAAGTGTTTATTTATTTACTACATTATTTATTTACTACAATTTTTCAGCTTAATATTTTTCAACCGTTAAAAAATCTTTGAGATTAGTGCAAATTGCTGATGACTCGCATCTCCAGTTCTGAGGACCCTTTAACGTGCCTCCAGTTATGCAACCAATATTTTGTTTTTCCACTGTATTTATGCAGTATGTTAGTTTCTTGCTTAGTCATGCTCAATTCTATCTCCCAAGAATTGGCAATAGCTAGGAATGTGTAATCCATTAAGCTCTTCTGCATGCCAACTTCAAATCCAATTTCAACAGGGTTTAGTCTACTGGGGGAGCAGAGAGTTAGTAAATACTCCAAGCCCAATTTTATTCTCCTCTGGGTTCTTATGAAAAATAGTGAGTAGGATTTGAATTTTGCTATTTAGTTTTGTGTTCATTTTTCTGAGAGCCACTTCGTGCAAGCTACTCTTATGTTTGAAAAGGTAATATAGGACAATTGAACACATGCTATCAAGGTCACAGAACAGCCCAGGGACTAGCAGTGCATATAGCATTCTCCATCCTAGTTCTATGCTACAGAGGGCTGTTTATCTCAGCCCTTGGATTATACATGAAGTAATAACAGGAGAAAAGAGGACATCTCAGGTTAGGGTTTTTCATGTTGCATTTGGCACTTCGGTACAGACACTCCAGCACAAAATGCATGTGTACTGTGTCAGTTGTGAAGTATGCATCTATGTGTAAATGGCTTCTTTTCTAGCAAAGAAAAGAAGCCATTGACTGTGTAAGGATCAGATCCTTCACTTCTGTATATTTTAAAGGGAAATTGGTATGTGAACTTTTCACAACTGAGGTGTTATGTATGTGTTTTGTACTCATGTACATGGGGCTAGGTTACCTGAAGGAGCATTTCATCCCATATTTATCAACTTGGATGCTAAGATCATCATCTGAGACCTTCTCCAGGTGCCCCCAACAAATGAGGCAATGTGGGTGGCTATAAGAGAGAGGGCCATTTCAGTGGTGGCACCCTGTTTGTGGAATGCTCTCCCCAGAGAGAATCATCTGGTGCCTGTGTTATGGTCTTTCCAGTGCCAGGTGAAGACCTTTTTATCCCTCCAGGCATTCTAAGAATGGTTTTTAGTGCTTTTAGTACTTTATTCTGCTGGTGGTTTTAATTTGGTTTTATATGGTGAAATAGTTGTATTCTTTGTTGCTGATTTTTTATCTTGGTTTTATTCTGCACTGTCTTTTTTTTTTTTTTTTTAATGGCTGTGTTTTATATTTTAATGTTTTGTACACTGCCCAGGAAATTTTGCTTATTGGGCAGTTTAAAAGTACAATAAATAAATAAATGTAGCATCAGAAGCCATCCTGAGTACCTGAATGTGTAAAATATCTGTCCCTTACAACTGAGTAGCCACAATTAAATCCTATTTTGGGGATTGGGGAAAAGGGCTTTGCTGAGGGATTATTACTGACCCAGAGCAATTTGCAGAAGTTGAGAAGTGGTCTTCAACTTTTCTATCAAGTGGATTTTGTGGTGGTGCACAGGAATATATGGTGTGAAAAGTGCTGCCCTAATACAATGGGAGAGAGAACAGAAGATGATGCCTGTACTCTTAAACATTATTTCCACGCAGTAGGCTCATTTACCTCGCTGCCAATAATATTTTTTCTGTAAATATTAAGAAGGGTGGTGAGAATGTGTACACTTAGCAGCTGTGCTAGTGGTTAATATACATAACAGAACCATCTGCTGTTTAAATGTGTTCTGCTTTTTAATAAAAACATCCTTCCATTTAAACATAAAAAAGAGCTTCTAAGACAAAATGCATGGGGTCCAGGACAGTTTGTACTTTGGACCTTTTCATTTTAGAAATCAGATTAGGAACATAGGAAGCTGCCTGATGTCAGACTATTTGTCCATCTAGCCTGGATTGTCTACTCCGACTGGCAGTGAAGCTCCAGCAGGGGTCTTCCATATCACCTGCTACCTTATCTTTTGAACTGGAGATGCCTGGGATCAAATCTCAAACTGTCTGCATAGAAATATGTGCTCTACCACTGAGCTGTGGGGCTAAATTCAAACCTTTGAGATTGGATTTCTGCTCAATGGGAGTTCCCCTTCCCTTCCTGTCCCCTGCAGCCGCCACATGGCCACCAAATTTGCTCCAGAGGGTCACCCAACTGTCTGAAATAGATCTCAGTGGAGTGAGGGACTTGGAGGCTGCAATTAGATCCACTAATGGTGTCCATTCTGTTGGCAGAAGGACACTATTGGATGCAACCTATGGTCTGTCTCCAAAATATTTATTTTATATTCCACTTTTCTTCAATAGAACTCAAAGTGGCATACCGGTACATAGATTTTCCAGACACTCTCCTGTCTAGTCTGTGACCAGTCCTAGACTTGCTTAGCTTCAGCAAGTTTGCTGGATCATAATACAGAACCCTGCCCAGGCACGTGTTGGGTTCCCCTGTGCCTTTCATAATAGCTGCATGTGAGCTCTTAGCTGCATAGCATAGCAGCAAAAGGTTGCCAGGTGTAGCTTCAGTTGTTACTGAAGGTGTAGCTTCAGTTGTTACTGCAGCACTGGAACAGAAGAGACTGTACCTGCTAAACGTTTCCTGGCCACACAACTATTCAAGACACTAGCTGACTATTTTGCTCACTAGTTGACTGTTCATTTTCTGCATATTATATCTTCAGATTTGGCAGTGACTTGTAGCAGTCCAATGTTACCAATTTGTAATTTGACAAGTGGATGCCATGAGCATCATGCTCAGGGAATTTAGAAATGAGGCCTATGTAAAAAAGGCTGAACCATGAGGGCTAGCAATATGCCATTTGTAAGCAGCCCATCTGCTATAAACCATTTAATAGCTTTCTCTAGACTGCCTTCACCCAGAGGCCATTTTAAATGATAGGTTTCCCTGGCAATTATCCTCCTGACAACAATGTGATTATGTCAACTTTAGAGGCAAGCAGATCGGCACTCAGACCCCTGGGTTCGTGTGAGCTTCCCTGTAAGGGATGGAAGTGTGGGGAACAGAGCCTGAAGCACAATTTATATTAAATGCAACATGAAAAGCAAAATAACAACATGGGGAATTACACACCAATTTTAAAAACCTAAATGAACTGTTTACATCTTTCAAATCAAAGTAATAATGGATCACAGGCTTCTGTTTTGTCTAAATAAGCATTTGTAGAAGTGATTCTTTTTTTAAAATAGATTTTTAAATTCTGTGCTATATCTCCCTGAAATGCATTTGTGATTAACATCTCTTTCAACAGAGTACAACACACAGCATTCTATGTTAATTATATCCTAGGTTTATCATTCTCAACATCTGCTCTTATGGATTGCGATAATTTTACCCCAGAACATTTTGATATGAAAAGGTGTAATCACTGAGAGAACAGAATGACTCTCTCTTCACTTGACCATGTCTTCTAGCATTGGAACCTACAAAAGTACAGATCTCTATGTTGTTATCTTTCCATTGATTAAAGTGTGTTTCGAATATTGATCAGTGACCTATTTTTACTTCCATAAACTGCAGTTTTTAAAATAAGGTATAGGGGTCATAATTGAACAATAGTTTTGTTTCCAAATAATAAGTAAATAGCTGTTGCTATTTAAAATCCAAGTTGCCCTTTTCAGTTCATGGGAATTAATATAAATTCCTTGCTCCTGACTTCTAAGGAAATGTCTGCCAAAAAACCTGTAATTTGAGGTAAGGGATTCGAATGTGCACACATGCCTTCTTTGAAAGACAGCTTTTGATCTTCTGAGGTCTCTGTTATTATTTGCACATGTTTACGCCATGTACACCATATCCAATAGAAGGAAACCATAACATTTTAAATATCAGCCAGAAGAAGATCAAGCAGGAGTTTTCTTCTGTATATTACTGCATTCTGTAGACAATCTGCATTCTGTGGATTAACAAGTACCATTCTGTAATGTTCTTGAAATAATTCACTGCCGTTTTAGAGCAGAGCACACTCATGTGACTCTATTGCTTGTTTGCATGACAAATACTGATGTACCTTAGCAGGATAATAAACCAGGCTTTGGCCACATTTGTCTCTCCAAATGTTTTTCTATATCTGTGAAACCCTTGCTCATTCTGACTGAGAACACATGGAAAGAGGGAAGGGCTGTGTCAAGAAGACACCACTTCTCCAGCAGTTTGGCCTGTTTAGATGTATTTCTAATTAGTCATTCTGTTTAAATGTACGGGGCAGAAGAAACAGCCAAGATTTCATGTGCTTCAATCAGATTACTTGTTCGGAGTAACATATTTTCATCCACCCATTCCCTTTTACCCAGTAATCTGATGACCAATTCACATGGTTATTCTGGGGGCTTGTTTTCAATAGTGGTGCCTTGTTTTGTTAATCTTGATTGAATATGCATGTACTGCAGGGTAGGCCACTTTCTGGGGCCATGGACACACTTGGCAATTTGAGAAATTGTCGTGGGCACCACCACAAAATGGCTGCCATGGGAGGCATGGCAAAGGACAAGTAACTGCCCAAAAGACTGAGTATAAAGCAGATGTGGGGTCTAAGCACCAACACACTGAACATCTCCTTTGAATGCACTGTTTTCAGCACCAACAGAAACCTATTTTACTGTACTCCCAATTAGAGAAATTCATGCAGGAGAAGGCTATCAATGGTTACTAGTCCTGAGGGCTATATGCTACCTCCAGTATCAGAGGCAGTATGCCTATGTACACCAGTTTCTGGGGAACATGGGTGGGAGGGTACTATTGTACTCATATCCTGCTTCTGGGATCCCATGGGCAGTTGGTTGGCCACTGTGAAGAGAATGTTGGACCTTTGGTCTGATCCAGCATGGCTCTTCTTATGTTCTTATGTCATAAGAAAATGTTTTAATTTAAAACAAACGAACTGGGAGGTGTAGTGAAGTGGTCACCCTTTAACTCAGATAAGGACAACGAGGACCAACTCGGGTTATTGGAAAGAGGTTTATAGTCCTGCGGACTGTGTCGCAAAGCAGAACCCCGGGCGGGGCTTTTACAACCACTTTTATAGCATACATAAGTCTGGTCATTTGGCAACAGTTCTTTACATTGGTCAGCAAGCTCAAGACAAAAGGGGGGTTTGCTTTAGGGGAGGGGGATTTCCTTACAAGGAGACAGGAAGATGATCTTACAATCAAGCAGCTGGTAGGTATTATCTTATCTTGGTCACGTAGGCAGGGTGAGACAGCAAAACACCTCAACCTTTGTGAATCAACAACAGCTATTGACGGCCATTGTCAGTTATTGCCACAGTCATTACCAGCCATTGACTACATTCTTTTAGTATTAGTCATCACCCTGGCAATCTGTCCACATGCCTGGCTAAGTTTTTCTTTTAACTATTTCGTTTCCTTCACCCCTCCCCTTTGAAACTTCAACACCTATCTGGAGTTTCAACCTGGGGGATGGGGCGATATTCCCACATAGCCAGGACCTGGGCAGCCGCCCTTTTTTCTGCCAATAGGCTCAGGCTATTTTGGATTGTCCGGACCACAATAGGGAGGACACAAGGGAGCAGGATGCAACCATTGCGATTAGCCCTATTGCTTGCAACCCTGGTACTTGGGGAACCATCTAGAGAAAGCTTCTCCTAGATCGAGACCTTTCTAGGTCTGGACTGGATGCATATGTAAGCCATAGGATTACATTCAAGCAGAATAACAATAGTAAACATTGGCTACAGGTTATGCGTTTATACAATATAGAAATACATTTTGAAACTACACTTTACCACATTCTCTCCTTTTGATTCTAAGTGAATGCACACTGAGGGTCACTTTTAATTAAGGGCTGATAGGTAAGGCTGGTTCAGACTGAGCTGGAGTTGACATCAGTTCATCTCGTCCGATCCTCTGGGTGTTGTTCTTGATGACCGTCCCGTCCGAGGTCTGAGATGATATTGATGTTCTGGCACAAATTCTTCTGTTTCAGGGGAAGAGGTTCTAGCACATTCACCCCAAATCGTTGGAGGCGTTATTATGTCCTCATTCTTGTTAGGGGTTAGAGGCTTTTTATGGCTGAAGTCCTTGGCACTTCACAGCGTTAAGTACACTTCGAATCCAGCGATAATTCCTTTCGCTGTACTTGAATATGAATTCATTCACCTGGGACAGAGTGTCCCTCCGTGCTGGGCTGGTGCTGAGCAACCTTCACCCGTGAATGAAGAGTCTTCACACATCTCACCAGGGCCTTGCAGTAATTCTGAATTGAACGTCTCATCAACATCTCACGAGGGGTCAGGTCTCGCCACTCGACCTGGCCTGGATCTCACACACACAAGGGCCATGGAAGGTGCATTTGGCCATTTAGTCTTGTCTCTGTGCATACTTTGGCTAGCTTGTTAATATTCTAGCAAAAAGGATTTTTTTTTTCTTCCCGCTGCTGTGGCATTAGCTTTCACACAGGGGCATGTTCTACTTACTTAGAATATATACAAACAACTACAAACACATATTGATAGGAACAATACTTAGGCATTTCAACAAAATCAAATTGTACACTACAAAAAGGTCCCCAGGGTGAGGTTGTATGCTCACCCTGTCTTTCACAGGTTTTCCAGTATTATGAGCCTGGCACACTGCACACTGGGCAAAGTACTGAGTCACTGCAGATGCAAAATTAAATTCAAACCACTCTTTTTGTTAACAATCAAACTAATAACTAAATCTGCTTTTCTGAATGACGCTGTACATAGTCTTTTGCAGGAAAGCAACTTGCTAATTTGTGACATTGCTATAAAGAATGCAGGAGAAACTGACTTGTTTTGAGTTGGAAGGGACTCACAAGGCCATCAAGCCCAACCCCCCACTCAGTGCAGGAAACCAGAGGAGGGGTTCCTTATCTAAGTAATACCCAGGTCTGACTTTGCTCAGCTTTCTACACTTAGATAAGCTGAGAACCAGCATGAGCCACAGACTTTTATCTTTAGCAAGGCAAACCAAGCTTTTTGAAAATCACATAAAACACAACAAGTCATTTGTACAACTTTTTAAAAACTAACTTAACAACAACAGAAGGATTGCAATTCTTTTGGTATTTTGGTGCCATTGTGTTATGCTACACTTAAATACTTATTTTACAAAAGTGCTCTATTAGCTTGCTATAAAAGCCACTAGACAAGCATACATTTTGCAACTAAACTGTTTAAATTTACTAAAGCTGCCCTGTTGGTTTGCCTTTGGCAAAAAACTAACTAAGCATACATCTTAAAAAAGACAATAAAGAGGGTAAAATTTCAGGAAAGCCCATTTCAACAAAACTGGGCACTAAAACATACAGAAACTGAGTTAGTAGTTTAGATTTATCTTTGATAGCTGCACTTCTTTTATTGCTTGTAAATAATCATGCCCCCCCTCCCCTTGCCTACCCTTCCATTCTGTTGGGAGCAGCAGCAAGGTGGCAAGGTTTTAAGTGACACAGCATTTTACAATTTTTCTTTTTGGATTTTTCTCTTTACAACAACCCTTTGAGGTAGGTACAGCTGAGAGTCTGTGACTGACTCAAAGTTACCTAATGAGCCTTCTAGCATTTATTGCTTCTCGAGGGAGGGGATATTGCAGCATATCTCCTTTTTTTTTCTATTTGAACCAGAGAAGCAGACTTTTAAGAGTCTCACTTCTTTTTTAGTTTTCCGCCTAATATTCTGCTGGTACCAAAGCCAATATTGGCGGAAAACCCTGTTTTTTCATTCCCCAGAGACTCAGCAAATGCCAGGAGAATTGGGACTACATTCTATTGTAGCCTTTAGTTTACACAATCCATCATGACTTAACAGAACCATTTCTCATTTTTTTTCAAGAAGACAAGAAAACTTTTGATTTCTAATCTGCCTTGTTAAGAACAGAACTGCACGTTACTTCTTAATATATATATTTCTAAAATATGCATTCTCTTTTTTGTTTATGTTTTTGACACTGCTTTACACAACTTTCTTTCAAATAGCTTTTTTTCAAAATCTTTTTTTCTTATCACATTTTTTACAACTTTTTTTTTTTGCCTGCATAACTTGGGCAGAGAGGGTTTTATTTCTTTTTCTATGCCCTTTATTTGCAACTCTAATGTTTCTTTTGCATCTGCCCTTGTCCAACCTTTCTCTTTGCCTAGTCTTTCTTTTCCTTATCTTTTTTTTTCTTTTCTACATTTTCCTAAACTTTCTACTTGCCATCTCTTTCTCTACGGCCCTCTTCTCCCCCCCCCCTTTTCGGGGCAGAGGGGACAGTCTACATGCCTTTAAATAATCATTTCTTTTCTTTTCTTTTTCAAAAACCTTTTGGCTCCACTCATTGGTGAAGCTCTTGAATCTTTTGTGAAAAATAGTTAACCATTTCTTTTTGAGCTTATCTTGCATCAGCTGTAGTCTCAGAGAAAAAGCCTGCCTTGATCAGGGGCAGACTCTTTCTGACCTTTTAAAGCTAACACAGTTCAATTCCCAAAAGGTACTAACACTTTGCTTATGCTCAGAAAACCTGCATTCTCAATACTCAGACTCTCTCAATTACAGTTCTTAAAAAACACTTTAGTATCGTTTTTCGCTCTAGTGGTTAGCAGCTGATTCTCTGGGAGCGTGATTGGCCAATTCTTGCATACCAGGAAACCTGCAGTCACTTGAGGGTTTTTGTTTGTTTGTTTGTTTTCGAGGTGCAAGGGATAAACTTTTTTCTCAACCTTCTTTTCCACTTTAAAATTTTTGCAATTCATGGCTGCTACCTTAATCTTTTCACATCTCCAGTCGCTTTTGCCATACAAGAGGAAGCAACTTTGCAATTGCATAACCAGGAGCAACATTTTTTTTTCTATCTTTGCTTACTTCAGAGATTCAACACACACTCAAAACAAAATAAAAACTTTTTCAATTTACACCATCAACTAGCCCCACTTGGAAGAATAAACATTTAACTTGAACATAAACTTTCTTTTTTCTTTTTGGCTACATACATGGCTTGCAGTAGCCAGAATCTCATTTATGTGTTTTTCTTCCCCCTTTGAGAATGTTTTACAAATGGATATCACTAAAGGCTCATTTTGCTGGGCCCTCAGGATCTACCCCTCTAAACAAGCGGATTTGTTGTTTTCACCAGTACAGAAATTGTGCTGGAGATTCTGCTGACAACTGCAAGCATTCTTTAAATGTTTTCAATTGCTTGAGTTCTTAAAGCATTATTTACCATTTACGAGTATGAAGCACTTTTTGTCTGGTGAACCTACTTCGGAAGGCTTAAGGTAGCCCTTTTGAAATCTCACTTCTGTCTAAACATACCAATCATCCAATTGTCCTGGGAATTTGTCATCTAGGGCCACCAGAAGGTCCCTCAGGTTTCATTTTTCTCAGGACCCATTTTTGGGCCAAGTACTTCCCCCTCTGCATGGCCATTCTTCTTCAGTACAAAGAGTTTGCCACCATGTTTTTGACAAAGTCTTACTTCTAGGTAAAGAGGCAAATTCTTGGAGTACTATTGCTAAAGGTGCCCCTTTTGGAGCATTTTGGTTCCCACCTATGATGTACTGTGGCACAGAATTCTACCTTTTTGAGCTCCTCACTCTGTGTGTGTGTGTAGTGCTTTGGTTTAATTCACAAACAGGCACACAACATTCGCATGTCACTGGATCATGGGAGGGGGGGGTTCAATCAGGCCCACTTGCTTTTGAAACTCTGCCGCAACAGAGACCAGGGCGTCTTGACCTGATTTAGTCCCAGATCTTGTTCATCGACTTATATGCATTCATCAGCAGGGAGGTTTGGAAAGAAGGGGGGGGGTGTCCCTGTCTGTTGACTCTGGTGGGACTCGAACCCACAATCTCCAGCTTCAACAGCTTATGAATTCTAATAAGCGAAGGAGAGAGAGATGGGCCTGTCTGTCTTTCAACAGCTTATGAATCTAATTCATGCACACAGACATTTTCACACGCACATGTATACTACCCTTATTGAAGGTTTCCCTCTTTTCTAAACCTTAAACCTTTCAACATCAATAACAATAACACAATATCAATAACACAATGCAATAATCAAGAACCAGAAGAAAATGAAAAGGAGGTATTTCAATTCATTTTTGCCCATTTCTTTGGAGAACTGTTTGATTTTGCTAGCAGCTATAACATATATATATATATTTCTTTTCATTTTGGGACTTCTCGTCTCTAGTTCAGATCTGAGGAAGTATGTGCTTGGGTTAGGAGCACACTCTCTCTCTTTTCACTAAACACAGGACTGGTGGAGACTCCAAAAGGCACCAAAACTTTGCGTATGGTCAGGAACTCTTTGCACAAAAAGCTCACAAACATTTTTGTTGTTGTTGTATTTCTTTAACACAACACAGGGTTCTTTGAGTACTTCTTGCCATTCCTAGATCTTGTGTTTGACTTCTAATCTATTAGGAATGCGATTAGCTAGTCTGTGCTTTTCTTTCCTAGGCAACTGGGCGAGCAGGCAGAGGTTTTACTTTAAAGGGACAGCTGCACTCACTTATTTATTTATTTTCTTTTTTTCTGCCTTTCTTTTGGTCTGGCGTGTTCCTCTTTTTCTGGGCCAGGGCAGGGTCCCTTTCCAGGCAATCATTATGTGTGCCACCTCCATCTTGCACTCCTTTTTAACCATGGGGTGGGTTTTTTTTAACATTTTGTTGCCACTGGTCTACGTAGGAGTATTGGTCTGGGTGTCCTCCTGGAGTCTTGAGTCACCTTTTGGTGTACTCGCTCGATGTTACTGAGGTTGAAGGAGCCTTGTGCTGGCCACCCCACTCCCATGAATGGCCACTCTACTTCGCACAGGGTCCGGAGAGTTTGGCGTTTAAGTTTTCGCCCGTAGTCTCTCCCAAACCCTGCTCTGAAATTCCTTTCCATGCATTGAAGCTGTGTCCTTGGGACGCTGCTTCCCCCCCGCCCCATTCTCTTAATTCTAAGACCAACAACAAGAACAGAAACAGAAGGGTGTGGTACGGACAGGAGAGTAAGGGGTCTCTCCTGTTAGACGTTAAGGGATTTCACACACACGCTCCGCTGACCCGTGGCCCCGGATGTTCCACGGTCACCTACGGGAACTGCAGCGGCATTCACACTTCACCACACATACCAACACATTCCCTCCCGAGATCTCTTGTATTCCTTTACCAAAAGGGAAAGAACCAGTTCAGCCTTTTTCAGCTGCCTCGTAGGTCCAATCCTTTATTCCTTTACCCAAAAGGGAGAAAACCAGTTCAGCCTTTTTCAGCTGCCTCGTAGGTCCAATCCCCGGAGGATGGCCAAATCCTCCTCCCCTTGTTCCTATTCTCTCCTGTAGGAACCCTAGAGTATACTCGCCTGTTCCGCCGGTCCTGGCCCCCTTGGTCCTAGTTCCGCACCGAGTTTTGTTGGTTCTTGGAGTCACCGTCCGACCACTGCTCCATCAGGCCCCCTGTTCGGATTCCCTCACAGCCAAGTGCTGTGATGCGCGCTGGGAGCTCCGCAAGGCCTCTCCTTAGGGGGCAGCGGTGGGCTGTGCCCCGAGCAAGCTGCAAAGCTTCCTCTTTGTCCCTTCGTGGTCGCCAGATGAAGTGGTCACCCTTTAACTCAGATAAGGACAACGAGGACCAACTCGGGTTATTGGAAAGAGGTTTATTGTGCACAATTGGTCCTGCGGACTGTGTCGCAAAGCAGAACCCCGGGCGGGGCTGTTACAACCACTTTTATAGCATACATAAGTCTGGTCATTTGGCAACAGTTCTTTACATTGGTCAGCAAGCTCAAGACAAAAGGGGGGTTTGCTTTAGGGGAGGGGGATTTCCTTACAAGGAGACAGGAAGATGATCTTACAATCAAGCAGCTGGTAGGTATTATCTTATCTTGGTCACGTAGGCAGGGTGAGACAGCAAAACACCTCAACCTTTGTGAATCAACAACAGCTATTGACGGCCATTGTCAGTTATTGCCACAGTCATTACCAGCCATTGACTACATTCTTTTAGTATTAGTCATCACCCTGGCAATCTGTCCACATGCCTGGCTAAGTTTTTCTTTTAACTATTTCGTTTCCTTCAGTAGGGCATCTTGGTGGGCACCACATTGCCTATCCCTGATGTATTGAAATGGTTATTTGAGTGTTGGTTAATGGTGGTGACCAGAAAGGGCTTTTTTAAAATTAGCATTCTACATGTATACCCATACAATGCTGCAATGCTACTTTAAAGAATAAGTATTGTAGCATTATAGGGATATAGTGAATGCTACGACGTTAGTTTAAAAAACAAACACCCCTTCCCCATCACTGCCATTAACCATCTTACTACAAGAAAAGAATACTCAGTTTTAACATTTATAGATTGCATTATAGCATTACAGAGGTATAGTGATATAACACTCTTTGATGTATGTGGCATTTTACTATCATTTTAATTTTTAAAAATAGCTGGAGAAAATTGATTAAAAAATAAAATAAAAAGGTGATAGACTGGTGCCTACTGCAAAGGGTATAGTGAATGTATGCTGAGCTGTGATAGATTCAGATCACTGATAAATCACTACCCACATTAAAACCATGCTCTTTAAAAAGACAGAAGTGTAGTGCTAAGGGCACTAGTGTGGATGGAACATAGTGGGATGTGTACACAGAAAATACACAATATACTCCAATAGTGTGGGAAATGATTTATCAGAGCTAGGAGCCATTTGGAAGCACCCGAGCTCCCTATTTAACCATGCCACCAAAGATACATCCAAAGGAGATTTTGGAATGGCGAGATATACATTGGGCCTCATGGTGAAAAAAGGTAGCAGAACCCAAGGGAGTTGTGCAAATCACCCTGTTCCAGATTGCTGAGAATATTCCCATGGACATATGAAAACAGTCTCTTTGAGGAAGTTCAGACCCAAGATTCTCATTTTAAGCAGTTGGATTTGCTAATGACCTTGGTAGCTATTTTAGAGCAGCTTTTTCCCTTTTTCATCTCACTCACTCTGTCACAACACACTACTTCGGCAAGTTCCCTAAGCTCTCATTTATGCCTCATTGATCTAATGCTAGTAGATGTTAAACTTCTTGCTACTTCAAAATCAGGTCTTCTGTAAATTCAACATTGTTTATATGATGTTGTGAAGAGAAAGCCATAGCCCACACACACACACACACACACAAACATGCACACATACCGCAAGATAGCATCAGACACCCAAGAATCACAATAGGAGTCATTAACATGCCCCCTGGCAAGTCCCTGGTCTGGCAGCCGAAGGAGCTGTGGAATATTCATTCCCAGGTGTTGGATAGAAGAAAGGAACAGCCACAGACTCCTAGGTGCTGGGCAAACAAGAAAAACCAATCATGCCAGGAGGGGGCAAGACAAGGAGGGGGCCCAACGGAAGGTATAAAGCCCAGGGTCAGTGGCGGGAAAAGGGTTGTTGGTCGTGAGGCAGCAAGCTGCACGAAGGTCCATGGCTCAGGTCAAACCACCTTCAACCCTGGGGGAGCTCCCAGTGAACAACGCTAACATAGAACAGCCCTTTTGGAGTTAAGCGGCTTTCTAGGAACAAGGCATTTCCAGGTACGACTGTCTGTATTGCTTTTGCGGCTCGCTACCAGCTCAATTGTAGATGTGTGCTTAGCGTGGCACTTTGTATATGTCCTGTTACGCTCCATTAAACTCTGTTTATCCATAACAGTGTAGTAGCATCCATTCAAAACTTGGTCTCCTCGCTTTGCCTGCGTTATAATTGGTCACGGCTTCTGCCAGAGAGCTGCGTACCGCTGATAGAGGGCTACCCGAGTCCGGGTTAACCCCTGAGTGGCCCAACCTGCCAAGAAGGACAGTTGCAGTCTCTCTCCACAGATGTACTATTTACTCTGCTTAATAAGGGGGCCTATACAGTTTAATCTTCAAAGTATTCAATCCACCAGGCACTGCAATTTTCACCACTGGTCTATTCCTTTAGTCAGCAGTAAACTCCAATAAGCTGCAGATTTCCTACATCCTGCCACGCTGCCAGTATTAGACTATGAGGATGCATGGTCTTCCTTTATCTCATAGCATATTCGGGCACTGATAGAGTGGTTGTTTGAAAGCATGCAAGCTTCAACGTGTGTACAGAGTTCACCTACCTGAAAAAACTTCCCTATTAATTTCAATGCAGCTATGCTTTTGGTACTTACATTCTTTGGACTGAGAAGATTGGGTCTGTCAAGTGAAATGCATGGGGAAACACATATGCAGGTCCTTTATGGGTGAACCATCACATACATAATGTGTACCACCCATTCAATATTGGACCACCCTGTGCCAGTAAAAACAAAGGCTTGGCTATCTGAAACAAGAAATAATCTCTAGTTGGTCATGTTTTCCATCTGAAGGGAATCCTCACAAGACAACATTTATGGTGTTTCCCAGGATCAAATTACATTATATACAGGCTTTAAATTAAGCTCCTATCCATGACCTTTAAACAGGCCAATTGCAATTATGCTTCCCAGATGACAGTGGGAAGCTTGAGCACCCTATGTGGAATTGAGTGAGATGGATGAGATTTAGTAAGTAATCAAGTAAAGATTCATTTAGCACAGCTGTTCAACAGAGCATCTAACATGGGGTTATCACAAGGAATGCCCTTTTTGCTTTAACACACAATGAGTGTTTACAGTGGGACCATTTCCTGGCACAGCTTGTTTGTGTCAGGAAGACTAATATACGGTAGCTATTTACAGCTTTTTTTTAAAAAAAAAAAACTGACTATACAGGAAATTTTAGCTTGATTCCTGGGCCTGATCTACACTACATGGTATGTCGTCAAGTTAGCATTACAGTACTGCTATATTCACGTTCCGCAGTCACTACTCACAGTGCACACTTTTGTTAAATGTACCGCAGTCATTCCATTTTGCCGCTCCACACCTAAACTCCATAGCAGTGATACTGGGTGTTGCTTTGCACATGCAGGGGGAATGGCCCTTTAAGAGAAAGGGGTTGTTTTTTTGGGGGGGGTCATCATCTATGCGCAGGAGCAAAGGGGTGAACAAGCACATAAGTGAGATTGGTTTTTTTTTTTAATGGGGGGGGAGTTCCCCCTTCCCCCTCACAGAAAAATCATGGAGAAGGGAAGAGAGTGGGAGGCTGTGCTGCTGCTGCCGCCGCCACCACCACTGTCTTCCCATGGGGCGAAGTGAGTAGGATCAGCACGCCCATTCCCCTCCACCCAAAACCAATTTCCCAAAGCAGTCGTCCTCCTGTGCTAAGTTTCCCAGGCATAAGCTCCATTGAAATCAATGTGATTTACTTCTGAGTAAGGCCATTGAAGAGAATGTGATTTACTTCTGAGTAGACATGCATTTTGGCTCATTTACAGCTAGTTGTACTTTGGGGCAGGGGGTTGAAAGGCGTATTCAAAACTTTATTTTTTCAAAAGGGAGGGGAGGGGGGAAGCACTTACTCTCCAGTTCACTTTGTAAGACAGAGAATCTGTGGAGAGAGACAGGGAGAGAGCTAGGAAAGTAATCTCTGCTTTGCCAAAGCCCTGATACAGCTTTGGGAGAGAAAAGCTGAATATTCCCTGCCCCTTGAAAACAATTGGCTAACACTGCTTAGGACAATTTCGCAGCCACACTGAGACAGGCAATGACAGTGCCCAGTGAGAACACACATAGCCATGTACTGCGATAGTGAAAAAATCATAATAAAGGTAGTCCAGGAAATTACAGAAGAAAAGAAGAATGATAACACAAGACAAATGCAACCAGAACTGAAAAGTGAGTGCATCGTGTGCCCTGCAAGTCACAGAAGCGATCCAGTACTGCAATTAGGTGTAGATTGCCCCCTGGTCAATGTGTTCAGTGACAAAGGGAGGAAAAGAAATCAGTAACATCTATCATCTATCTATCTATCTGTCTGTCTATCTGGATAATAGGTTCTCCTCCTGAGACCAAGGTGGCTGACCCAGAAAAGATAGAAAAGTATGTATGTAGATGAAAGTTTAAGGGCCATGGTAGAGAGTTCACATTCTCATACTGACAATTTCAGGGCTGTCATGGAGAATAAAGATCTCAGAGCAGGAAAGCATCATACTAAGGAAGGAAGGGACTGATTTATCGGGTGATAAACTGATATCCTATGACACTGAGGATATTCCTTGAGGACTGGGGACTTCCTGGTAATGGAAGATCAATAAGTAAGAATACAGAGTGATGGGTTTGTGTTCAACACATACCTGCCTGGTATGAAGGCTGCAGATATGAAATAATGGATGTTTTACTTTAGATATTTCCAACATTTAGTAGAACCAGGCCTGATGATAGGGTAACACTGGTCACTATGGTTGAGGGGCTAAAGTTTCAGGTAACTTGCACATGGGAGAGAGGAATGGCAGAACAGGCATATGGGCAATACACACGGGCATCCCATTCCCCATAATCACCCAAAGTGCACCAAGAGAGGAGATGTGGGAACAGGGATCTGATCCTTCAATGTGTGGATGGCTTCACCTACCGTATATGGGAGTAAATCATGTCCAGAGTTTTCACAGAAGCACGCCTGAAAAACCAGCTGAACAAGCCTTGAGAGCAGTGCCGGTTCTGCATTTTGGAGGGTCCTTGGGCGAGACATCCTCAATGAGACCCCTCCTTCAGTGATTCTACCTTGTGGAGGAAAAGCTAGCCCAGGCAAACCCCCTCCCACCCCAATCAACAAAAACTCTGCCTAGGGCAGAGCTAGCCCTCCGCATGGCCACCGACATCTGCATACCTTCCCTTCCATGGGTCCTTTCCCCACCACCACCACCACCACGTCCCAGTGGCAGAACAACCCTCGGGCTATGTACTGCAAAATACCCAGGACACAGAGAGGCGGCTCAAACAACCGTTTTTCCCCACAGGCAAAGAGGGAGGGGGCAAAAGGGAGGGGAGAGCTGAACCAGAGGGAAAGGTGAGACCTCGGGTCCCTGCAGGGATGTTGAAGAGTCCTTGGTCTCAAGTCACGAGTCGAGCCACGAGTCTTTGGACCCAAGTCTCGAGTCCGAGTCCTTGGTCCAAAATGGTGACTCACGAGTCACTCCCAAAGCTGACTCCACGAGTCCCTATTAAAATCAATGGGGCTTTTCCCCAACAAAATAAGGCTACTTCAGATGTGTGGTTTAAATAAATTCTAGGCACAAGTGTGCCTTTTTATTTCAAAACTCTGCAACTGATTTTGGCAAGAACAGACCAGGCAGAAAAACCCAAAATAACCAGGCAGGCAGAGGAGGCAGGGAACCCCAAAGCAGGCAGGCAGAGGCCTTTGTCTTGGACAATTCAACTGTTGAACTGGTCAAGAAGAGACCAGGCAGGCAGAGGAGGCTGGGAACCCCAGACAGGCAGGCAAAGGCAGCCAAACCCAAAATGTCTGAAAGGTTGCATTTTAGGAAAATGATTTTAAAAAATAAACTTGCTGTACTTCCTAAAACTTATCCATGTTGCATTTGAGGAACATGATTTTTCTAAATGTTTGGCCCCCATTCTGGAACGGTGAGATCTCATCACAATTCCACCCTCACTGAACACCCGCTCCACTGGTGATGAACTTGCTGGAACCAGAAACACACTCAGAGCAGCCACACAGAGTAATCTCAGGTCCTTCTTCTGCCTCTCCCAAGTACGCAACACATCAATCAAAATAAATCTTGACACACTGTTGGGGCTGCACTCCTGGTAGCCGTCCATAGTGGCCGAGCAGTGGCACACCTCACTTCCATGCGCTCTTCGCCGGCAATCACGCTCCTCTCCACTCCTTCTGGCACAGCCCAGGGATGTTGAAGAGTCCTTGGTCTCGAGTCCCGAGTTGAGTCCCGAGTCCCATTAAAAATATTGGGACCCGAGTCGAGTCAGAGGGGGGACTCAGTTCGACTTACGAGTCGAGTCCTAGAGTCCGAGTCCCTATCCCTGGGTCCCTGAGGGGTTGTTGGTCGTGGGCAGCAAGCTGCGCGGACATCCAGGGCTCCGGTCTGGACTCCGGATCCAACGCTGGGAAGCTCCTGGTGAAATTAGCTGAGTTCGCTCAGTCGCTCTCGGATGCGGCTATCTAGGAACTGGAGGTCAGTTAAGGTAACGTCTCTGCTGTGCTGGCTCTGTGTGAATATACAAACTGGAACGCAAGCACGTGTACCTTGTTAACACATTCTGTTTATTTTGATATGCCTCATTAAACTCTGTTTACCTATAAACAGCGTAGTAAAGTCATTCACTCTCTGTCTCTTGGTCAATTTCAGCCGTGGCTAAGTGCTGGAAAGCCGCGTAGGAGGGGTTTTCTCGGCTCCGGTTAACCCTTTCCGACCCGAACCCGCACAAAGGACCGGTTCTGGTCCTTTACATACCGTCTCACCAGCATTGTCACTTGTTCCTCTTCCTTCTGTTCCTTATCATTGCTACCACCTGCTTGCTTGCTAGACAAAGAGCCAATGAGGATGCATGCAGTGGCAACTACTGCACCTCCTTCATACCACCACTGTTGCCTGGGCCAGAACAATGGTGATGAGGAGGAGCAAGTCCAGGGGGCTCTTTTCAGTGACCCCTCTGCTGGAATATGGGTCCTTGGCAGGTACCCAGCCATACCTACCTTTGATGCTGGCCCTGTTTGAGAGGTTATTCTCATATTGTAACAACTTATTTTGGTGAAATAGCCTCGGGCTAATTGGAGTTGGAATGGAGATGGCACTGCATAAGAAATGTCATCAAAAGAAAACAATGTCAATATGCCATTGTTTTCTGTACAAACTCAAACATCTGTACTCAACTCAAACGTTTGATTCTGAAATCAAACATCTATTTAGAATCTTTTTCTTTAGCAAGCTGTCATCTGTTTGGGGTGTATACATTTTCCAGAAGCTGGACTGCTCTATCTCACAGAGAAGCTTTTCTGTTAAGCAGCATTTTCCAACACTATTTGTGTTTGACTTGAGATTGCCAGACACATTTCATTTGAAGAGATGGTCTTTACTTTAGAGCAAAGCAGTGCCAGAAACATTTGTAAATAGGTACCACACCATTCTAAATAACTTTGTAGGCCAGGCACTACATTTACTTCAATACTTTTTTTTTTTTTTTTAATGTCTGACTAGATGAGGAAATGGCACAATGTGGTGTGGTTATTTTACAGTATTTATTAGGACCAACCAAGTTTGTTGGAAGACCAGCAACAGATCTGGATAACTGCTGGTTTTGTATTTTCAAAGAGAGAGCCTCTGTGGCTTCTCTGTCCCAGCATGCCTCTGTGAAAACCTTTGCACTAAGCACAGACCTAACTTCCAGGTAAGACTTTTATGCTGCCATCGCCCTGTCTCATTCACAGAATTTTAGGGGGGGGGGATCCAGACATCAATGTCTTCCACTTGTAACCCTCCCATGTTTTCCCACTACAGCTTCCACCTTTTTTCTTACTGCAGAAAATCTGTTAAGGATCCATTTCCTGACTGTCAGAGCAATAAGACAATGGAATCAACTACCTAGGGAGGTCGTGGGTTCTCCCACTCTGGAGGCATTCAAGGTGCAGCTGGACAGACATCTGTCAGAGATGCTTTGACCTAGATTCCTGCATTGAGCAGGGGGTTGGACTCGATGGCCTTGTAGGCCCCTTCCAACTCTACTTTTCTATGATTCTATGATTCTATGAAAGGGGGGGGCAGAATTGCAGCACAATGCCTTCTGATTGGTAGCTCTAGGACCCCTCCACCTGGAAGCACCTTCAATTAGTGTAAGAAGGGCTTCTTCCATTACCATCTTAAGACTGAAATAAATTACAGTTAGGCTGTATCAAAAGGTTTTTTTTAACTCTTTAAATTTTTGTTGTTTGAAGTCCAACTGAAGATGAGTTCTTTGGTATTTTGTGTCTAGCTGTTTGTAGGAAACTGACCCAATACACTGCCAGGAAATGCCCTTTCATTTTCTTAAAAACAAACAAACCCTATTTGACTTCTGCTGCAGTACATTTTTTTCTGTCCCAAAAATATTTCATGATTACATGTTAAGCAGCTTCTTAAAGCAGATGTTCATTCATGGCTTCCTTCAACCAATTTCTTCCGTACAATAACAAAAATCGTTTTTACTCTCTTCTCTTTGATCCGGAAGGAAATTAATGGTTTCTGTTGATGAGGTTGGTCTTTTTAAAACTGTTCAGGAACTCTACATATGAGAAATTAAGGGTGCAATCCTATGGAAATGAGCATAAGCCTCCAAACTCAGAGGCTCACACTCATCCAATGCGGAGCAGGAAGAGCGGTGGATGCAATCTTCACCTCCTCACTCCTCCTGCTCTGCATTTTTGCTAGACAGCCATTTCTGGCCAGTGGCCACCTAATAACAGTGTTTCAGGCGGGGGGAGGGAAGGAGGCTGGATACCTCATATCTTGGCTGCTCCAGTCTCCTCCCCTCCCCCCAAAATATTTCCCTTTAACCCCTCTCTGAAGTTGCTTTCCCGAGGTGGGAGAGCAGCTGGCATGATTCTTTCTGCACCAGCTGTGAGGGGGGCAGGGAGGGGCTTGGAGCTCTGATTCCCGGCTCCAAGGTTTGCTGTTTGGATAACAGAATTTCTGATTCTTCTTATACCTTCTGTACTACATGCACAGGACACGTATACAGAAAAATCAGTTAATGAAAGAAGAGAGTGTAGGTCAGTTGTTGAGAGGATTTTTGAGGAGGAAGAAGCAGACACTATAGCTGAATAATGGCAGAAGCGTAGCAACGGGAGTTATGGGGTGGCTAGGTCTTTTCAGCAAAAGCCACCTGGGTTTTAGGGTAGCCATGTATCCTTTTCTACAGAGGACAGTCCTCTATTTGAAGGGCTGCCAGAGGACTGTCCTCTGTTTGGAAGATGCCCTCTGTTGGAAGGACTGTCCGATCCAAGTCTGGTTAAAGATAAAGAACCAACAGAACGAAGAGTTGGGCCTTGAAGATGCCCATCAACAGCACCTGGGCAGCAGGCCGAGCAAGGAACAAAGATTATCTGGTCACACAGTCTTCCACACTATGGTGAGATGTACTGTATTTCTATTTAAATTATAATAATAATCTCTAAATCTGCACCTATACATATAAATCAGCATATGCAAATTTTATGCAAATCAATATCCTCTTTTTTTTTAATGATACGTTTCTTCTTTTTTGGTGATTCATAAGTGGCTACCCTATGTATTCCTCTGTGGAGAAAAAAAATGTTTTGTCAAAACCGGTGTTTAAAAATAATTCAAGTGGGAGCAATCTTGGCCATCTGAAAATTTAATCACATGGCTCTTAAGCGAGACATATATATATATATATATATAGAGAGAGAGAGAGAGAGAGAGAGCACGTTTATAATATATAGCAACTATGTTTGTAAGTACAATTATGACCAGTCTTCTTGACTGCTGATTAACCTTAACTTTGTGATATTACCGTATACCGGTATGTCTCAGTCAATACCAATAACTGACACTATCTCAAAATGAACTTTTATCCCTGCTCTTTGTTAAGTGGCTGAGCTGGGTCTTTTGCTGTTTGCTATCAGCAAGTCACATATCAGCAGCAACAACAGAGAGCAGATGAAGGATGTGTGGAAAAGAGGACCAGAATGTACCAGTAAGTCTCAACAGATCGCTGAAAAGTTATACCCCTTACTTCTGATTTAAGACACAATATTCTATAGAACTGTCCACAGTTAAAATAAACTTGAGGGATCATCTAAATACTTTGCAGCTCAGAATATAGTAGGACTTATTACCAGGCAGCATGATATTTACTTCAGTTGGTGTACTCTAGACTGGTTCCCACAGAGAGGGGAAAACATGTAAGAAATGTTACAAATGCCACTTGAATTTGACAGTAGAGATCTACAAGCAGAATACCAGAGTCCAATAAATTCCTGATCACAGATCTTTCCAGCAAAACTCACATGGATTTTTCATTCCAATATAATGTATTTCACCATGGAGGAAAAATGTTCTGTCAGAGCTAGTCCTTAAAGATACTAGAAAAGGCGGGGGGAGGGAGAATCCAACAGTAATTCTGAAGTTTATGATTCACTAGGAATTAATGTGTCTGCTTCACTAAGAAGAAAAAAAAGAGTATGATTTTGGGAAATGGTATTAGATAATTACAAAAAGTGTTGTATAGCAGCTCAGAGATTGAGGTGTGGGCCAAGGAGGAAACCCCAGCCGAAATCTCACCTCAGCTGTGAATGCAAACACCATTACTCCTTTCAGCTTCAAAGCCACTCCCCCATCTTAAATATGAGGAAAATACGTTTGGCCTATTTTTCATGGCTGCTGTAAAGATTATAGAGTTAATGTATGTGAAGTGATTTGAATACTTGATATGCACTATATAGACGTTATATATTATTAATATCAACTTCAATTAATGCATATGTTAATGGAGCCAATTCCAGTGAATTAAAATTTTACCAGTCACTCTGGAGAGAAACTGGTGAGAGGCAATCATTATTTTGTGCTCTTTCCACCGCTACACAGATACAAACAAATGCCATCCATGCCACAGCTACCTCCAGCTGCCAGATCATAATTCTAAAAATAGAGGACATTATGGAGCTCCAGTGCTTCCGCTCTACATTTATTCACCTGAGATGCTCTGGAATAAACAAACTTATTTTATAGAAATGAAAATACCAAAGGGGGAGATTTTAAATAAGGCTTGTTTGATATGTGACTGTGCTAATTCTCAGTGTGTGCATATACAATATATTAATATAGTAACATTTTCTATCAGTGATTTTAGACATGGAATAATAAACACCCCTGACATAAAACATAATCTAAGCAATGGTCTTAAGAGATATGTATCATGATTCTGAAAACTTGAAAAATCAATATTGCTTCTCTGCTTTGAAACTGGTGAAATGTATCAATTCCAACAGAATGATATATACACTGTATGAATTATGCATTGTTCAATGTGCCACTGTGAGGAATTCTTTATTACCATTTTGTAATGTTGTAAGTCTGACTTTGGTTTGTAGGAAAGTGATATAACAGTGCCCTTTCACTGTAAGTGCTATTTTATTTCTACATTAAATGCCTTTAAAAAAACCAAAAACCTGGAAATATTTCACAATCTTAAGTATCAGGGAAGACTGTATTAAGGCATTTTCCTTCTAATTCCTGATTGCTGTAAAAAAAAAAAAGGTCATCTAAAAATTTATATCAGTTTAGTAGGCTATATACATAAACTCTTCCAAAAGTATAAGACTTTTAGCAGAGGGAGAGAACAGTTTTGCCTCAGAATAGTTTATGAGCACAAGTCTACATTAAGGATACATTTTGGCCTTGAGGCCCAGTGCAAAATTGTCCTCTCCCCTCCCACTCAGTGTTTCCTATAAAAATACTACCCGGAGAGAAGGAACAACGGTGACTTTGAATCGTCAGTTTTGGACTATTGCCAGATTTCTGGCTTTTTCTTGCCAGCTGCAGGGTCACTTCACAATGAATGTTTCCAAAAGTTTGCACTTCTGAAATAAAGAGAACTGGAGAACCAGCTATAGCGAGAAGAACTGCATTCAAAGTTTGTTTCTGTTGTGCTCTCCTTCTACCATGTAGTATTTTGAGAGGTGTATGTATTGATGGAGACCAGTTTAGAGTTCTTTCTTGGAATTAGCTGCATGTCAGACAGAGAAGAGTGCAAGGAAATCCATCTGCCTGGTACATATTTTATGCATAACAATATTTGTGGCACATTTTTTCCTTTTTCTTTTGATAGAGCCATCCCAGTTTTTGAAAGAGTATTTGCAAACTACATTTCCTCAGTGTCCTGGGCCCGGCAGTGACTGACAGAGATACACATGGATTTCGTTTATTCTTGTCTGCCTTTGGTTTTAAATTTTTATACATGGCCTGCGGTCATGACTTTGATGCTGCTTTTAATATATCTATACGTAAATAAAGAAGTCATACATACATTTAAAAAATCAAGCATAAATCAATGTCAAAATGTTTTTAATGACAGTTTTGGAAGTGGGATTATGTTTCACCACTTGTAGTTGTTGTCTACTTCAGCTCAAGGGATTTCCATTTTGTGGACCATGACCAAGAGTTTAGTTACATTGTGAAATTGTATAACTGTAAAGACACAAGCCTAAGAGCTGTGAAACAGTTTTAACAGCATCAACATTTCATCTTCTCTCCTGGGACTATTAAAGTGAGCCAAAGGTCAATTGTGTGCCAGTGACACATCTGTCTAAGCCAAGGCTCCTTCATTAACTCCAGGCATGACAAATTCAATTGTCCCACTAATGCTCACAATGGATAACTAAACAATATTTTAGGGTCGGGAAGGATTTTTTTCTTTTCTTTTAAAGAAACAAACCAAACGCGTATGTGCGGAGGGTTTTTTCTTTCTTTTTTTGTGATCCACCTTGCTAAGTGGGTGGGCATTCACTTCAAAATATGCTTTCCATTGCACATCCAAGTACATTCTTAGGATGAGAATATGATCTCTGTAATGCCTCCAAGGTCAGTGATGCTGGGAATGATCTTCTGAGAAAGCACTGTTCATTCAATTTACAGATGCCTGAAAGTAATTTGAACTATCACCACACCCAATTTTATTTTTGCAAAATTCTGGAACATTTTGTTGAACTCAAGGGGAAACTGTCTGAAACTATTATTTCTTTTGGTGAATAGCTTACTTTGATCCTCCTGCCCTAGTCCTTTCCATAACCTCTCTTGCAAATGTACAGAGTATCTTGGAAGACACCAGAAATGTGTAAAATTTAAAACTGGTTGATTTCCTATTCAGAATTGAGCATTCAGTAATGTTGCTTAAATGCCTGTATTGCTGTTTTGTTTACAAGGAATGGAAGTGAGGCAAAGGGTGGTTTTGAATGTTACACTGAAGTAGGAAAAGGGAAAGCACAACTAACAAGAAAGTCAACTCAACTGTTCATAATTCTGGTGTCATATTCAAAGGATGTAATCGTGCATGTTCTCACACTGTGAGATTTGCCTGCACCAGAAGCGGGACCAGGCAAACATCTCACAGTTGGAGGAACTGCACAGTTCTCCCCATTAGACAGTAGGGAAAGTGAGGAAAGCAGAAACATGAGTCATTCATACCTCTGTCTTCCTTGCTTCTGCGTAACATCTGAAGCTAGTCCCAGTTCACATAAACATTCTTAACACTGTGAAACTACCATGACATGAGTTTTTTGTGTGATTTTTTGACTGGTGCCCTACTTATTCACACTCTGACTTGTATAAGCATAAATTATATTGAATGATCAACAAACCTTCCCATTTTAAAGACCAGAGTTAAGGCTATCTCACGTTGGCTCAAACTCCAAAAAGGGAGGGAAGGGAAAGGTAAGGCTGGTGGCTTAACAGACGTGCCACATGATCAGTGAAGATGTTGTGCAATGGCACCAATTGTGCTTGCTTACAGCTTACCCTCCACGCACCCAAACTATTCCTTGGTCTTTTGGGAGTGCTGGGGCCAGTAAAGATGCCCCAGGTTGTCCTGGTCCTGTATTGCCTTATGATGTATTCTGTCACTTTGACTTTTTCCAGAGAAATGGTCACTGCAATGAAAATAAAGTCTCCAAAGGCTGCAGGGTTTTCCCCACTCAACATTCTAAATCAACAGCTGATAGGTGCTAGGGAGGCTTCTGCGTCTGTGCAGGCTTATGGTGAGTCCCATTGACTTGCATTAATTGTTAAAAAGCTGTTTTTTTTAAATGGATTTTTAAAAAAATAGTTTCCCACTAACTCCAGTACAAGAAGAATAGAAAGCTATCAATGTTTTATGTGAGACCACTTTCATTTTTTCAGAAACCTTGATTTAAAAATGGTTGCCAACCTGTTTGTGAAAGTCACTTTTGACAGAGGGAGGGTTTTTCTGCTTTTTGTTTTAAAATGCTCTTTCTCCCCCAAACTTTCACCAATCTTCCTGATATTTTCCAGGTATGTAAAACCAGTTCTTCTTTCTGACACCTGTAGATTTCAGAAAGACTGGTGAAACCATTCCTATTTTATGAAGGTTTGAAGAATGACACACCCCTCATTACCATTTTACATGATGGAATGCTGATGGGTCTTAACAAAAGACACACTGTCATGTGTCCTTTAATAAGGAGCTGCTTTATGCTGAGTCAGATCATGGGCACAACCAACACATTTACGGAGAAAGACTCCTGTCTGAACCCTGGACAGCCACTGCCAATCATTGTAGACGAAGGGTGGACAGAAGGTAGATCTACTGTAGATCTGCTTGTAGATCACTGGATGATTTAGAGAGCCAGTGTGGTGTAGTGGTGAGAGTGTTGGACTGGGACTTGGGAGATTTGGGTTCTAGTCCCTGCTCGGTCATGAAACTCACTGGGTGACTACGGGCCAGTCACTGACTCTCAGCCTAACCTACCTCACAGGGTTCTTGTGAGGATAAAATGGAGAGGAGGAGGAGGACTATGTAAGCCACCTTGGGTTCCTTGCAGGAAAAAAGGTGGGGTATAAATATAATGAATGAATGAATGATTTTCAGTAGAAAAGCATTTCTGACTCTCACTTGTTTAACAATAGCAGCAACAAAATGACTCCCCCCACAACTGTCCTAAATTATACTACTTAAATTAAGGAAGCTTGGTGTAACCAGGAGTGTTTTTGTGTGTGTGTGGAAGGGTGGTGAGCTCTGCTCAGTTCTGGTACTCAAAACCAGGGCCGGTGCAAGGCAGTTTGGTGCAGTTTGGTGCCCTAGGCAAGATCAGATATTTAGCACGCGCCCCTTCCCACTTGAGCCCTCCCTCCCTATTTCTGGCGCCCCCTTTAGCCCTGCGCCCTAGGCAGCTGCCTAGTTGGCCTAATGGTAGCACCGGCCCTGCTCAAAACTATTTCCTGGACTCAGAATTCTTTCATCATAAGTGTATGTATTTTGCAGCAGGCTCTGGCTGGTGGATATCAGGACACTAAAAACAAAAACAAATCAGGTCCCACAAGACTGATGTCTGCCTCTCCCTGGTATAGACAATACTAAGTTAGATGGGCCAAGGGTCTGACTTGGTATAACAGTTTCCTATATTCCTATGATTCTGAACATAGATCAAATTCCATAGATCAGATCTGGGCTACCTTGGTAAATGTTTGGGATGCACAAAGCTTCTGTGAATAGCAACTATTCTCAAATAGTCTAGGAGGCTTGCTCTTCCCTGCTCAACACAGTGGCCAGTGCTTCTAGAAAATTCAGGAGTAAAAAGGGGGGTAGAAAACCACAGCCTATATAAATAGTGACACAAAAGCAGGATTATTTGAGGTAAATCAGGCACATATATCAAAACTGGGATCCCATTCTTTGACAACTCATGCCAGAGCTGACACAGTTATACATTATTAACAAATTTGCCTCAGAAGTGTAACGATCTATACTATAGTTATGACAAATCTGTGTCTGTAGTTCATTGCTGACCTTTCTGGGATTTAGAAAATTATATATTAATTTAAAACCAAATCATGTAAGCTACATAAATCGAGGCTGGTTGAAGCAAACGCTTTTCTTCCACGTGAAGCATGCACATCATCTCTTCTTTCCATGGCTGGATTAATCCATATTGAGACTATGGGGCTGAATCGGGCCCAGCGGCCTTGACAGACGTTTACAGACAAGAGTTTGATCAAAGGCTGCCACTGCGACAGAGGGCAGCGGGCTGGCTCATAATGGAGGTTGGTACACCAGTCCTTCAGGGTCTGCACTGGCTCCTACTTGTGCTGGTTTTGATGTATAAAGCTTGCCTAGCTGGTCCCTGCACATCTGAGAGGCCACCACCACCATTTCCCCTCATAACCACTACATTTACTTCACCAGTCCTCAAAACCCAATCTGCGTGTTGTTTACGAGCACTTCAGCCCATTTCCAGAGTCATGTGCAATCTCTGTTTCTCCTCCCTTGCCACACGGCAACTTTCCCCACAAATATTAGAATGACATTTGTTTATGACATTAAAAAAGCCATAAAGACTGAACTCTTCCGGCAGGCCTATCCGGCGGAATTGTAGGATGTTTTTAAGATGTTTTTAAGATGTTTTAAAGATGTTTTTAAGATGTTTTAAGATGTTTTTAGGATGTTTTAAGATGTTTAATAGTATATATTGTGTTGTTTTAGTTTAGGTATTTTATATTTTCTGTTGTTCCCTGCCTCGATCTAGATGGAGAGGCGGGTAATAAATAAATTATTATTATTGTTGTTGTTATTATTATTATTATTATTATTATTATTATTATTATTATTTAAATGGAAATACTACATTTAAAAGATTGTGCAAAACAAAATCTCAAATAATTTAATTTGTTGCTAAATTTAACTTGAGCATGAATACATGTTCCAAAAAACCCCTTTCCAGTCATGTGCACTCTTGAATAGTGTGGTAGGATCTCTCAGATGATGGTAATCCAGAACTTTGATCAGTAACATGAAAGTTGAGAGAGCTTGTGTTTCTCCGGATGATTAGCATTAGAGATTTTCTTTCTCCATTACAAAGTGGTTTATAAAATATTAATTTCATCTGCTTTTTTCCAGTCTTAACTTCCATTTAGCAAAATATGCAAAGTATATATATTTGTGTGCTAGGGAATGGGTGTAAGTGAATTTATGTTTGCATGCACATGTATCAAGAAGAGACTTAAGAGCTTGTTCATGGATGCATTTTTATCACTTCATGACTGCAATATTAAGTGCTGACATGTAATACCCCAGATAAATTGTCTCATTTCAGTATTTCACATCACCTCAGCCATAATGCTTTTCTGTGGAGTCAATTCCTGCATTCAGCTGCCAGTCATCCCAAACAGGTGTGTCCTAGCTATCATTCCTAAACAGAGGCTAGTTTAGGAATTTCAGATCCTGTAATCCTGGCCTTTGCAAGATCAACCAAAAGCAACTAGAATTTCTCTCTCTCTCTCTCTCAGATTATTTTAATTAATAAAGTTAGCAAAGATATGCTTTGTATTGCAGAATATAGTTAAAAAGCAAAGGTTTTTCATTTTTACCAGCACAATAACTCTACCACATGCTGTTAACATTTCATTTTAGTCTCTCACTAGACTCTTCCTTTGTGTATTCTTAAAACAAAAAGGCAGTGTCTTCTTTAATTGCAGTCTTGGACTAACATCAGCTAAATAAATACATTTCCTTCAATAACGTGGGATCATTTGGCATAATCCTGTAAAAGCCAATGGAGTTTAGCCAATTTTGCAGAAGATGAAGGTCCAGCATGACACTGTTTACGAGATACTCACATCAGAGAATGTTAATTGTTAATAATAATGCTACAAACATTGTCATGATACATCGTAAACATGTCAATAGTGAAATGAGAACAAGGATTTTCTTATTCAGGATATTCAGCACATGGGTCACGGGATACTCACCTAGTAAGGCATAGAATTTATCTATAGTGTTCTTCTTGGTGACAAACTATGCTTTGTTTACTGGGAGAAGCTGCCTGGAAGTTGCTACCTTTTTTTTTACTAATAAATTTATCTTTAAAAAATGCAACATGTTCATCACTTGATGACTTTGATGTCAAGTGAGGACTTGCATCTGTGTTTGACAATCACAGATATAAGACTGCAGATAGAACTTTCATCCCTCCTCTCATCACTTTAAACACAGTGGGCTGGATCCAGACTAAGTTAGTCACACTTAGGGCCAAAGCACACATTATTATTTTTTCTTTTTAACTTTAGAGTACTGGTAAGTGTAGGAGTCCCAATCTGGATCAGGACCCTACCATGACAGTGGGGGGGGGGGCTTTAACCCTTCCCTCCAGCTGAGGTCCCAGTCTGGATCAGCCGTGCACCTGAAATATATATGGCCAAATAGTGAAGCATTTACTTTAATGTTTATCTCAAGGAGTGCCTCCAGCAACATTAAGTAGGCCGCTCAACAAGATCTGCCACGGACGGCCTTCTCCCTGTCCCATCAGCCAGAGAAACCAGGCTGGTGGGGACTAGGAGGAGGGCCTTTTCTGTGGCAGCCCCCAATTTATGGAACTCTCTCCCCAGTGACCTCCGCCATGCCCCTTCCTTGCTTAGCTTCCGCTGTGCATTAAAAACGTGGCTTTTCAGGTGGGAATATGGGGTGGGTTAGGATTTTTAAGTTTTGTACTGTTTTTAATTGTATTTTACACTCTGTTTTTTCTTGTATTTTATTGGACTGTACATCGCTCAGAGTGGCTGGATGACTGGCCAGATGGGCAATTCAAAAATATAATAAATAAATATGAATTACAGGTGCAGGTGGGGGTGCTAATCTGGATCAGGACTGCAGCAGAGGGGAAGGTTGAAAGGAGCCTCCTACTCCCTAGGAGGCTAGGCTAATATGTGTATTGGATCTTGGGTACCACTGAAATCAGTGTGAAAAGTCATTTATTAAATATATTACAGACCTAAAACCCACTGATTGCAATGGGACCAAAGTGCAATTAGTTTAGTCTGGATCCAGCCCAGTGCTTTTCAACTGAATTGTTCTCATATCCATCTGGCAACTGTCAAGTGTGCAGTAATTGTTTAGAGAAACCTGTATATACTGTATGGACCATGTCAAAGATAACACACATCTAGAGTTAGCCTTACACATTGGTAGCTAGCACTTAGGACCATGGCTCCACACCTTGATGGTCCCAATTGAATTAGGTACTCATAATAATGCCTAGGTTTTTGCAGTGCGATGCATTTTATCTTCTTTACTTTTAACATATAAACTGTTTTTTTAAAAAATTCTGAACTGCTTTTATTGGTGATTGAGCATTTGTAGAGAGGTCATATAAATGAATACGGCTGACTTTGTAGCCATATTCAGGAATATATGCCCAGAGTGTCACAGAATAAATTAAACCCTGTTGATCTTATTAGAACTTTCTGTAATATTTGATGCTGTTGATCATGAGGAGTTGGCAATAAAATCCCAACATTCCAATTCTAGATGTGTTATTATAAGAATATAGTACAAAACTGTACATTAGCATTCCCTGACCTGGTGTGGTCCAGATGTTTTGGACTTCAACTCCCATCAGCCCCAGTCCACGTGGCGAATGGTCAGGAATATCTGGAGGGCACCAAGTTGGAGAAGGCTGCTGTACAGGAATAGTATTTCTTATGAAAATGAATAGTTCATTCAATACAAATTAACATGCAAAAACACTAGATTTTTTAAAATCATGTTTTATTAAAAATAGGAACACTGGAAACTGCCTTATACTGAATCAGTAATATCTAGCTCAATCCATCTAGCTCAGAACTGTGTATACTGTCAGCAGTTCTAACTTGACTTTCAGAGAACTGCCTTTCACTTTGGGAGCATGATCATCACTGAACAGAACAATCTTCTTGTGGAGAAACTACTGAGCATTTTAAAGGTTGTTCTGCTGTTAGCAGATTAAGGGGGGAAAGGCATGTGAGGACTGAAACAAATACAACTGAAAATACGATGCAACTTTTATCAGCAACCAGACTTGCAAAGCATGTGATGGATTCCCCATGACTTGCAGTCTTGAAAAGATAGACTAGTCATTCTTCTAAATGATATGTTTACTTCAAATGCAGGTCAGTGACCCTCCTATAGAAATAGCCAACGGGAACGAAATTGGCCTCAGTTACAGAGGAGGTCACACTACATGATTTCAGTGTTCCCTTCTGACCTTAACATCTGTCTGTGAAACAGAACCAGCTATTCTGAAGAAAAAGGTAGAAGGTGAAAAACTGATGTGAAATTTAAAATCTGCCCACCTCTGAAATCAGAGAGGTTTACCTTTAACACACTTTGACACACTTTGACATGTATATCTAGCAAAGTGTGTATTTTTCTCTTGTGAAATATTCTATCAAATAAATCTATTTTGAGACTTCATAACAAAAGGCTGACTATGGAGTTGATGTTTTCATTTATTTATTTTTATTTTATTTATTATATGTATACCCTGCCTGTTTTCCTGCAAGGAACCCAAGGCGGCTTACATAATCCTCCTCCTCCTCTCCATTTTATCCTCACAACAACCCTGTGAGGTAGGTTAGGCTGAGAGTCAGTGACTGGCCCAAAGTCACCCAGTGAGTTTCATGGCTGAGCAGGGACTAGAACCCGGATCTCCCGAGTCCCAGTCCAACACTCTAACCACTATGCCACACTGGCTTTTCCTCTGTCTCATACAAAATGGCATTTCTGCATTTTTCACTTTAAGAAAAGCTGTTTTAGTCACAAACAAACCTCATTTATTTCTCCTCAGGAGTGATGGTAAATACAGCAATGAGCAAGTGGAAACTGCTATCTTTTTTTATATTTCATGTACCTCTTCTGTATGGGTCTTTACAGCTGAGAGTCACCATTGATATTGTGAGGTCTACAGAAATATGTTCATGTGCTTTATTAGTTTATTTGGAAGGCGTGGGTCCTTTTAAATGGTAGCCTAGCCACAATGGAACAGATCCCTCATGGGCAGAACAACACTTAAAGGACCCAACAACAGGTTGTGACCCAGTACCAGCCCAAGACATTTTGCTGAGTGAGGCAAAGGGCAAGATGGCCCCCCTTCCCTTTTCCATACAAAAGCCGGCTGGACTGGCAGCTGAATCTTATTTCAACACTTACTTCAACACCTGAGGCAGTAGACTAGTTTAGGGGGCCCAAGACAGGATGTGTGACATACACAGCTCTGTTGTCCAACAGAGGGGAATCACTGGGAAATTCAGGAGGAAGAGCCAGGAGGCTGCCACCACTGTTCCCAACTGCCCTCACCCACCCACCCACCCACCTACCTAGCATCCATGGCCTGAGGTGACCACCTCACTCTGCCTAATGGTAGGGCTGGCCCTATTCTGACCACAGAAACAGAACACTGCTTGGAGGGGGAGGCTGATTCCATGAGAAAAGATCCATGTGATCACCCCTCCCATGCAGCTGGCTCACCTAGAGTCCAGTCCTATGGCCAGTAGACACTGTATGGCCTGCTATAAGAAAAGTCAGAGGTCCAGCTCTGACCTTGTAAATGCTTTCTGAGGTCAGAGCTGGGATTCCAGCCCTGGAGCACCCTCCCTCCCTCCTCAGAGCCTGCACATTTCTTCCCGCAGTGGCTGCAGATCTGACTTCACAAGTGCAACATCAAAGCAGGCGCTGGGAGGGGGGTGTTCTGTGGGGAGGGAAGGCGTTCTGGCCTGGGGGTGGGGAGGGGAAGAGTGAGGCTCCACCAGGATATTATGTATCCCAGCAGGGCTTCAACCCCTCCTCCTTGTGAGCAGGGGCAAAAGACATAGATGGCCGAAATCAGCCATCTATGTCTTCTGCAGAGTGAGGGAAGTGCAGAGGCAATCCTTGCCTCCATGCTCCTCCCATGCTCCATTGGATGCCCATAATCCTCAGAATTCAGAATTCAGAGGGTTATAGGCAGCCACATTGGATGGTCCCTTAACCATTGTGGCTCACGCTGGCTCAGCTTGTCTGAGCGTGGAAGGCTAAGCAGGGTCAAGCCTGGTTATTACTTGGATGGGAGACCCCTCCTCTAGTTCCTGCATTGAGCAGGGGGTTGGACTCGATAGCCTTGTAGGCTCCTTCCAACTCTATGATCTATGAAATCTATGGTGCCACCATGTTTCACCAGCTACATGGGAGTCTCTAATGGAGAAGCAGTTCCCACTTGTCTAGGATGATGTTCAAAGTGTCCCCGAAACGGAACACCTTTTTAAATGTTTTATGACCAAGAAACAAATACATTTCATTTCTAATGAAGCTGAAGCTGAAATAATACAGGACAAAGTCCATTACAACCATAACTGAGCATTCTGAAATATATTATTCTGTCATTTATTTTAACCCAGAGTCACCAAAGAATTCTGAACCAAGTGTGTTTTTTCATGCTCATCTAATTTTTTCCATAGTTAACTTCTCTGCTGACTTTTATTAAGATCCCTACAGCACTATAAAGATAGTTAACTTATTTTTTTGTCCCTGAGGGGAAAAATACAATGTGTTCTCATCAAGAGTTTCTTACACATTTGATGCTCTGGTGCTCAAATGGCAAATACATTGCAACATGATAATGCTCCAATTTATGCAGAGTTTGGTAAGATCTCCTTGGAGATGAGGGCAATCTCCTAATAAGGATATTATGTATTACAGCATAGATATGAATAATGAGAAAGCTATCTTTTAAGTTTTTGGAGGCTTGTAATTCAATAGAACATAACTTCCAGAAGGAAGTTCTTAGCCTGCCACAGCAAAAGCAAAAACAAAATAAAACCCAACCAAAAAAACAGTTCTGTGCCATCATAAAGACTAACAGGTTCATTTCAGCATAAGCTTTTGTGAGTCCACTTCATCAGATGCATGACTGGCTGGACTGGAGGAATGTTGGGAATTGTAGGAACTTTTTCTATCTAAACATGCATAGAATTGCACCCTAAGAGAACCATTCTATGATCCCTAGACAGTGTCCCAGGAACCAATGGATTGTGCATGAAAACCCCTCCATGGCTGTAGACCAGGGGTGGGCAACTATGGGAGGTCTGGGGGGGGCAGTTTGCCCCTGGACTCCACCCCCATGGGCTGTACTCCAGGGGGAGCTGCACAATCTGCAGGACATCCCAGAAAACACAATTGTAAACATGGCCAGCTCTGTAGTTCTAAAAGGTTTAAATTTAACTTGTTTGACCCTTCTAGCATTCTGTAGTGCTAAAAGCACTGATTTTTCTGGTTGAACATTTTTTCACCACTGTCAAATTAGGCAGTGCAGTGGGGAAGGCACACCAGGGCCTGGCAGCCGGGGTCACATGCCACCTGCATGTTGCTCACCCCTGCCGTAAACAGTGCTTTAACCTATGAAGGGTTTCCCTGACGTTGGAGCCTTCATTTTTGTTCCTCCCAGCCACTGCAGTGGTTTCTGTCCTGCTATGCAGTGGTTTAGTGGAGCCAAGGCATGCAAGGAAGCAGTGCCAGCACTTTTTGATTAGCAGTGATGCTGATGTCATCTGCTACACCCCGCAGAATTCCCAGAGTCCTCTGAACTTAGCTCCAGTCCTCACAGTAGCTGGGGAGGAGTGGGGAGAATGAACTTTCTCAGCAAAAAATATATCCCTGAGCTATCCCTGTTGTAATGCAAAGCATTTTGGGTTGGCCTGGACGAATGGGCAATTCAGACTCATTAACTTTATAAAACACTATGAATCCTATGAGCACTACAAGGACTGGTTCATTGATATGGATGAACACAGCTGCCTGCATTTATGACTTTACCTTTGGGGCTTGGCTATGGGGACTGTCAGGATGAGCACCTATACTGCCACTACACCACCACACCTATGTGGGGCAGAATTGGCACTTTGGGGTCATGCTGGTGGGCAGGGAGGGAGTAGCCAAGGATTCAAAAGATCCTAAGCCTTGTGAGATCCTGGCCATGCCCCTGTACTTGTGCTCTTCAGTGTGCCTAAATGTTTCCCATCTAAATGTTTCCCTCCCATTGACAGCAATGGTAAGGAATGATTTTTCTTCCATCCATGAATGCAAGGAAAATGCTGCAAGCCCCTCTTGATTTCAGCTCTGCTGGCAAGAGTTGGCAGGGCATTGGAAGGAACAGATCTCTGAGCACTCCATCGAGAGTATAGTAGGATTGCTCTCTTAGCCTACTATCCTACCCAGTTACTGGGAGAAAGCCCCCTGAACAAATGGGACTTACTTCTGAGGAGACATGTATAGAATTTCACTGGAAATTTTGTATCATTCTACATTAATTTTTACAGTTAAAATCATATTGGCAGGGATGGAGCCAACTGTTGCCAATGTGAGCAAGGTTAATAACTTGAAATATTAACAGAGCAAATATTTTCATTACAACCTTCGGTTATGTCAGGTTTAGGGTGCCAATTGTAGCTACAGTTTAATTTGCAAGATAATGGTACTGCTTGTTATCAGCACTGTTCCTTTTTGCTGAGAATTACATTGCTTTTAACCAATCTCAGCATAAAAGTAGATCATAATAGAGGGCAGGGGGCACACAACACAGAAAAGATTAATTTTCTTTTGTCAGTCCTATTCTACCAGACCTTGAACTTACCTGGATACAAAGTGAAGACATCAACAAGTTGGGAGAGAATGTCATTAAGTGTAAACTCTTGTGGTAACAATAAATGATTGCAAGTTCCTCCTAGGGAACTTGTCAGTTCATGAAGCTCACCCCCCTACACCTCTACACACACACACACACACACACACACTGAAATAGTAGCATAGCCCTATGCCCTTACTGTGAATGCCCTGGAGCTAGATGGTCAGCAACACTCCAAAGAGAACTTTGAGCCCAAAAAGTACTGGCCATCCCACTCCAGGGATGACCCTCAAGGACCCCTAATGCATCACCCAGACCCATGGACTCAGCCCTCCCACCAATTTCAACTTCCAAGGATGACTCTCTCAAAGCCTTTCAGGTCCCTCAGCTGTGTAGGAGCTTAAGGCTACAGAAATGAGCATAGCTGCAGTCAGCACCCAATGGGAGGCGGAACTTCTGAGGGACCTGAGTTGACTGGCCTACTTAAGCCCTCAGGTGCTGTAACTAAGTCCCTTGCTGGAACAACAACTCCTTCCATGTGGAACTATCCCAGCCTTGTTGCAGCTCCTGCAGAGTGCTGTCCAAGGTGCTATTAGACTCTGCCTTGCTGTGCTTATGTTTACCTGGCATAAATACTGACCAAACAAAACACTTGCCTCACCAGTCATAGTGTCCTGCTACCAGAGTCTCCTTGAATGCCCAATTGACTGGCTGCTTCCCCTGGGGCCCAACCCTAGCCAGAACACTTACAAAGTGAACCAACACCTGGAAATAATTAGATGCAGGATGGGATAATTTATTATATTGCTTAGGTTGGTGTGTGTGTGTTTTTTAAGCTCTCCTTTTCCTTTGCATCATGCAGCACAGGAATGTGTCTGAAAAGATGCTAGAAGGACATTGTCCAATTGGCAACCATGGCTCAAAGTTTTATTGGGTTTCAGTCAATGCTTCTTCAGCGGACAACATGAGACACATCCACAGCTAGACAGCCATTTATGAAAAACAACAATTCAGAGACACACATGTTCTCACAGGTATACAGATGGGGTGGCCTCAGGCAAATTTGTGCCTTGTGTGAAATGGTAAAATGTCCCTCTGCTACCCTTCTCCAGATACTGAGTCTCCAAGGTTTGTCAGCATCTTCTTACCTCTATTAGTATATGTGTCCAATGAAGCCTCCTTCACCCGTATTCCAGCTTTTCTTTATGTTGTATTCCAGATTATCAGATGAAGAGTTGGCTGGAATACCATTTCTTATTTGCTACTTTCTTATTAGGTATCATACTATTCTGTTCCACATTAATTAATTCTGAACTAAATACTATCCTCAAGAAGCTGCCTTATACTGAGTCAGACCATTGGTCCATCTATCCCGGTATTGACAAACATTGACCAGCAGGAGCTCTCCAAGGCTTTAGGCAGATATTTTTCCACTCCTAACTGGAGATGCCAAACCCCTTTACTTGACACATTCATTGAACATTTTCCACAGAACCTTAAATAAATAAATATTTAATAAAATACTGCTTCAGCATTTTGAGAAGACTATAGTTGAAGACGTGTAAGCTTCTTTTGGCACCCTCAGGAGAACTCTGCAAGAGGGCCTGGTTCTACCACCAGGGAAAGTGAGGCTGGTGTGTCTTCACATGGCAGATTTTAGGCACCATTAAAGGGCAGCAAATTGTCAGTTATTTAATTAGCATATTAATTAAGCCTGAAATCCTATTAACACTTTCTCAGGGATAATACCACTTAGTTAGCCACTTCCAAGTAAACATGCATAGGATGGGTAAGATATTTAATTAAATATTAAATCATTCATCTGAGGTAGAGATACGGGGAAACTCAATCTTTCCATTATGATTTATTGCTATCTCATCTATTTGTTCCTCTGAACGTAGGACAGCAGAGTAAAATGTAATTGTGATAAGCCTGTCAAGGCCAATTTGGACATCAGTTCCCCATGGGTTTACAGCAGTGATTTTCAAACTGTGTTCTGAGGAACCCTGAGGTTCCTTGGAAGATTATCAGGAATTCCACAATAGGATGATCAGGAATCTTCACGGCCAATCTCCTTCTGCAATGCTCAACCATTTTTGTAAACTGCCCAGAGAACTATTGGGCAGTATAGACATGTAATAAATGAAATGAACCACAGGGGAGTATTGGGTGTGTTTCAGGGCACATTCTCACACCACACAGAGTGAAAAATGAGGCCCACCAGGCCATGCCAATATCCTGCTTGAACTGAAAGTACATCCTAAAACATAGCCCAGAATCCTCTAGAGGCACTCCATAGTGGATGCTCAGGGTTTCCCCAAAGGAGAGGCATATGTGTAAATTGTTTCCCCTAAATGCAGAAAGTTTATAAAGGGAAAATAAAACTGAAATCAGAGATGATTTATTATTACTGATATTTAGCTGTCAGAGCAGCATCCAATATAAATAATAAAACACATCAAGTAATAAAACAGACGAGATCAGCAAATTAAAATTAAACTAATAAAAAGGGCAAATTAAAAGGTTTTCACCTGGTGCTGAAAAGAGTACAAAAATGGTGCCAAGCGAACCTCCCAAAATTGTGCCAAGCGAATTCTAGAGATGGGGTGCCACTATTGAAACTGTCCAATACTGTGTTTTTGGAAATATAATAAATACCAGATGGGGTGGGGCAGAATCCATTGGGAGGTGCTCTTGCACAATTCCCCCATAAATAAATATCAGTATATTATTGATGTGTAGTAGTTTGCACAATCATGAATGATAGTTTGGAAAACAGTGAATGCAAATGACATACCATAATTACTTTTCTCCCTTCTTCCTTAAGGAAATTAAATGAGTTAATGAGAAGGTCAGAAGTTTGTCCAGAAAATTAGAAGGGAACATCAGAAGTTCACTGACATTTTTCCTGTTCTCAGAGCCTGCAGAAATGGAAATAAATCATCTACCTAGAAAAGGTGTGGCTCTAGAGAGCAGACACTTTTGCCAAAATGTCCTTTGTCAAGCCTGTAATGTTTGTAACAGAATGTAGTTTACTTGTGCCCTATATTATACTCCTACTATCAATGGCAAGGACAACAGAGCTCCTAAGCAATTGTGAGTGTAGCTCCTTTGCCTTATTAATACAGTTCAGTAGAGTGTGGTGTAGTGGAAATGTGGAAGACCATTGCTATTTTGAGGAGTTAGTGGTGCGCAGGGCCAGTGCTACCATTAGGCCAACTAGGCAGCTGCCTAGGGCGCAGGGCTAAAGGGGGTGCCAGAAATAGAGAGGGAGGGCTCAAGTGGGAATGGGGGGCGCTAAATATCTGATCTTGCCTAGGGCACCAAACTGCACCATACTGCCTTGCACCGGCCCTGGTGGTGCGCAAATGGCTCCTTCTCATGTCTAGACTTCCATTTGGGCCTGTTGCTATTAGTGGTTAGCTATGCTTCTTCCCATTTGTTCCCAGGGACAATTATCTGTTTGAGACTGTACAGCTCAAGGCTTGTATATAAGTGTCTGGCGAGATCTCAAAGTTAGTGTGTTGTTAGCCAGAATAGCCAGGATGGGAGTTGTATATGTGGCTTACTGCCAAACATTCTCAAAGTCAGTGGAGTGGAGCTAGAATAGGAGGGATCAATGGGATAGTATAGGTGTCCCTGGGACCCTCCCAATTCAGAACCTCAATCCAGGTCAATCCAGAAAAGTGCTGCATAAGCCAGGCTGTTGGAGTACGTTTGTCTCTGATTCTAAATGTTCCCAGTGACTGAAGGGACATATACTTTATGATCTTGCTCTGTAGTTGCTTGCTGCAATTATAGTATTCTGTTTTAATCTTCTACTCTGTTAATCTGCTTCTGTTTAATAAATCATTAGCCTTCTCCCATTAGCAGGGCCGGCGCTACCGCTAGGCCAACTAGGCGGCCGCCTAGGGCGCATGGCTAAGGGGGCGCAAACGCCCCGCTCCTGCACCTTCCTTCATTCCTGGGCTGCAGAGGCTGGCGGCGGCAGCAGCAGCAGGAGGAGGAAGCTCGCTCGCTCGGTGCCCACTCACTCCTTGGGGATGCGCTGCTGCTGGCGGGGAGGAGCAGGAGGCCGGCTGCCCGCCACGCTCCTCTTATGCTGCTGCTGGTGACACTTCCGATTCCCAACTGAACGTGCGGGGCAGCCCATGCACATAGAGATAGAAAAATCTCTTAGGTCCGTGCTTCCGCATGAAGGCTCTTGCCCCGCACATGGCGTCGTTCAAATGAGAACCTGAAGTGATGGCTGCTTGAAGCGCATCTTTTCTCTCCCGTCCCTACGGCCTTCATGCTTTCCTTCGGAGAGGAGAGGGAGGGGTGGAGCCTGGAGGAATGGGAAGAGGACTTCTCGCGAGAGCGGTGTCGTTTTCCTCGGCAGTCCGGAACGGAGGCTGAGTCGAGCCGGGCTGAGGGAAAGAAAGGCCGAGCGGGGGTGCGAGAACGTGATTGGTGGCGCCTATAGGTGAGAGGAGCGGGACGTGCGCACACCCGCAGCTCCACCGGGCAGAGGCAGCCGCGCCAGGAGCAGCAGCAGCAGAAGAGGAGCGTGGCGGGCAGCCGGCCTCCCGCTCCTCCCCGCCAGCAGCAGCGCATCCCCAAGGAGTGAGTGGGCACCCGGGCTAAGCTAGACGCCCCCGGCCGTGCCCGCCTCCCCCCCCCTGCGAGAGCCCAGCACGCTCTCCGCAGCTCCGCCGCCCCCTCCTAAAAACTTTTCCAAATGAGAACTTGGGGGGGGGGCGCTAGGCGAGCAGGTGTTTCCCGGGCCCGGCTGCTTTGCTCCGGAGCCCCCCCCCGGAGGGAAGGGGGGGCGCTAAAGTGGGAAGGGGGGGCGCTAAATATTTGATGTTGCCTTGGGCGCCAAACTGCCTTGCACCGGTCCTGCCCATTAGTGTGTTTATTGTATTCTGAATACTAAAAGTAACCGTTGCCTCTTGGCAACACATCTGGACAACACCAATGAATCAGTTCTTTGGAGTCACTGGATCAGAACTATTGCATATCTTCTTTTGTAGGCATATGGATCAATTGTTTTCAGTGGAATGCAAGAGCTGTGTATGTATTCACTCTTAACTTAGTGTACATGGGGGAAATCTTCCTTGTTTTTTCATAGTATGCCTATGTCAGATGGGTGCCCATGTTGTCACAGTAGTGACCTCTGGAAGTGAGTACAATATTGCACAAACAAGAGAGAACATTTCAGGGTTTGTGGTTTTGCCACAAGCCATATATGATTGTACTTGTTCTGGAAAGTGTACAGGAGATTGTGTATTTTTTTCATAGTCATAAAATATTGCATACGTTGTATTACTGTTTATATCCATCCAATATGCTCTAACTGGCTTAGAATAGCTGTTTTAGAATAGTGCCTAAGGTATTGTTTGTTTCATGTGCTGACAGCTATTCTGCCATCACCATGTAATTGAAAAAAAAAACGTTAATAGTTTCTTTTTGGAATCCCTGAAAGACAATAAGATTTCCGGAAGTTCATAGAAAAGGGCTCTCTCAGCAATTATTGTGGTAAACAAGATGCTTTTGGAACTCAGAAGTAAATGTGTTAAGTAGGGCAACAGCCTTTGTGCATACAAAATTAAAACTAAAGTCAATGGGAGATAGAGAAAACATAGAGAGCTTAGTTAATTTAAGAAATGAAATTCGATATTGCATCTAAATCACTGCAATTGCTATTCTTCATTTTAGGTTTCCCCCCAAGGTTTCAAAGGAAGAGTATTACTTATCTAAAGCAACAGACACAGATGAAACTAGTGATGGGATGTGTACAATATAAGGTTATGAAGATGTTCTGGAGAGCCTCAAATATAAGGACAGTTCATTCAGTACACAAGACCACATCAGAAATGGCTAATGAAATGGAAAGTCACAGCTAATTAACATTATATACATATATATATATATATATATATATATGCGCATGATTGCATGTTTAAGCACATTGCTGCCATGGTGAGCCCCCCCCCCCGCACCTCTCTCTCCCTCTAAAAATGAAAGCTGGGATTATCAGAATTCATGGAAAACTCAATGGCCATGAATTGTGCAATGATTAATTGTGCAATGATTAATACGCCATACGGAGGAAAGGCATGAATATGGCACAGTCTGCTGATAGATCAATTAGCACTTGGTTCTATAGGTTATATCATCTTTTTAAAAAATATATATATACAATTTTCTGTACCAATGGCCTGTACCAATGTGCCTTGAAGTCCTAGGACTACATGCTGCCCACACCCCTAGTTAATTGCTTTGGGGGCACCTCCACCACCACATCTAAGATTTTACTTCCATGAAATTTTTTTTAATTTTTTTTAAATTGAATTTTGCAAAACAACATTTGGCTTCCGCCTCATTGTCTGACAAACATTACCAATCCTTATCCAATCTAAGTTTCCTCTATTTTCACAGAAAAAAATTCTATCACCTTACCAATATTTAGAAATCAAAACCCAAAGTCATTACCGATAAGTCACTTTCCCTTCTCCCCAAGAAGTCCACCAGAGGTTTCCAGTCTTTCTTGAATGAAGTTAGATTTTTTTCTCTAATTAAACAAGTCAATTTCGCCATCTCTGCTAAGTCCAACATTTTCAACAGCCAGTCTTCTATAGTTGGTATTGTTGCTTCTTTCCACTTCCATGAAAAATTGTGGGTATAGCAGAGAAACCCCAAATAAATTCCATAAGATAAATTCCATGTTAGTCCGCCGCAGCAGTAAGAAGACAAAAAGTGCTACGTCACTTTATATATGAAGGGCAACAGACTCTGTGCATACAAGAGTCCTCAGGATGGTACTTTTGGTAGGTGATTGTTACTCCTTTGTGTCTGTTTTCTACCATTTGTTCCTCACCATCTGCATGAACCAACTCCTGCACGGAGTGATGCTGGCTGCTGGCATAACCTGCGATAATCAGAGACTAAATAAATAAATTGGATTGGTGTTGCCAAACCCTTGTGCAATTTGGTGTAATGATTTTGGATCCACAAATATAGGCACAAATGAATGAGGACTGGCACAAAACAGAAGTTTAATCAGCAAAGTGACCCATCAGACAGACACCTTTCTCTGTTTTAACAGTCATATGGGACCTGAGGACAGGTCCACAAATTACTGTTGTCTGAGAAAGGGTTGACTTCTGTACCGTATAAGGGAATGTCTCTAAATTATCAACTGTCACTACAGCTGGTACCTCTTCTACAGCTTTCTAACCTTCCCCCTCACCACATGCAAATACTTCCTGCTTAGTGCTCCTATAGCTAGGGGAAGTTGCCATCTGAAGGTGCCACAGGCTCCTGAGGGTCACATCAGGAGCACTTGCAGTAGACTATTTAGTATTGCAGCACCCACCCTCTGGAACACGTCACCAATTGACATTAGACAGGCTCGCACAGTTCTGATGTTTAGGACACAGTCTGATGGGGATGCCCGTAACCCTCCAAACTTAGAAGATTACGGGCATCCTATGCAGAGTGAGAGGAGCATGGAGGCAAAGGTTGCCTCCATGCTTCTCCCCCCCCCCGCAAAACAGCTGATCTGCGACCTCAGAGAAGCATTCAGCGTGGTTCTTTCCATGCCAGCAAGGTCAGAGAAATTTTCCAACTTTAGAACTGGGAATCTGAACAATCCTATGCCCCAGTAGATGCTGTCTAGGGGCCATAGGATTTCTCTGCCCAATGTCTTCTTAAAACTCATCTCTTCACACAGACTTTCCTTGAAGTGTGACCCACCAGGTTTGTAGCACACAGTAGAGTGTGCGGTTTTACTGCTGATTAAGTTGGATTGTGCTGATTTATTGTAATATTTATTGTTGTTTTGATGCCACTGTGTTTTATGTTCACTGCTTTAATACCTCTCTGGGAAGCAGTATATCGATTTGAATAATAAAAGAAAGAAAGAAAGAAAGAAAGAAAATCCAGACACAACATAAATGGTTCTTTGTGGCATGAGCTTTCGTAGGCAACTTACTCATACCTCAAGGAACCAATGAGTCTCTAAAGTCCCACAGTGGTGCTGGGGGGGTTTTGTGGGGGGAGGGTTGTTAGGATGTCTCCCAGCAACCACGGGCACACACTTTGGGCATATTTGTTTCTTATTATCAGTCATGTAGCTATTCCAGTCTCAGAGCATCACATATTCTGATGACAATGAGTACAAAAGATTCATTTCTTCAATGAGATGGAAGATAATCATAAGCATGCTGCTATACCCACATGATGACAGCTTCACCAATTCTGGGAGGATAGCCCCTGAACTTCAATTACCGTTAACAGCTTATAAATGCTGATGTTTCAAGGGCTTGAGTCGAGATGGCTTCCATCAGCCATGCCTGATAGTGAGTCCTCAGAGTGCTGCAACTGTTGCCCTAGTCAGACATGATCAGCCTAATTTACATATTAATTACAGATATTTTCCCCCATACACTCCCTTCTGTGACTGTTAGGGATATATTTCGATCCTCAGTTTGACAATTTGAAGATATAAGCAGAATGGAATGGGGGTGGGGAGACTTGTAAAGCAGCAGAGTCAAAGTCTCTGGCTGAAATATTTGGATGAACAGACATTTTAAGATAGGGGTGTCCGCAGCAAAAGCATTTACCTCACATTTGCTTGCCGATCTCCATGCATCATCTCCTTTTTTTGCCAAGTGACAGGTTAATCCAAGCATAAACAATTATATTATCACAGTGAAAATTTTTCCCTATTGCTACAATTATTTTCTTCTTTTTTTAGGGCTTAATAAAAAAAGGAAACCCAGAAGTTCCTGAATACATTTAAAGTGTCATCCTTTACAAAAGACACCTCCCTATGGTGGATTCAAATTGTGCAATGATTAATACGCCATATGGAGGAAAGGCATGAATATGGCACAGTCTGCTGATAGATCAATTAGCACTTGGTTCTATAGGTTATATAATCTTTAAAAAAAAAAAATAAATACAATTTTCTTTCAACTTTTGGGATCATCAAGCACAAAACATACAAAATCTTTGATTATCTATACCGTGTGTTCTATTTAAAACCCACAATGTCCTTTAAAGGACAAATATGGGCTTGCAAATCCCCATCTGGGTCAGGAAGGAATAAGAGCCATATTTATCACCAGTGAATATTTGTGTTTAAGCATGCAGGAGCCAGGCAGGAGGAATCAAGGCTGGTGTCATTTTTTTCATGCCTAACTGAAAACTATCAGCAGTGCCACAAGGTAGTAGAAAACTGCTGATGCATTTAAGAAGCTGTCACCAGGTTAGATAGAAGTAGAGGGCTTATGCCTTTAGAGCCTATTTATGAAAGGAAACCTCAGTTGTCTGAACACTTATCTCTGGAAGGTTGGCAAGAGCATGGGAAATTACGGAGCACGGAGCTATTCTCCCTGCAGCCTTTATCAGTAAAATGCACATTTCATTCTATAGGGGAAATCACTGGCATGAATTCTTCTGCACTGAAATGTGATACTGTGATTTGCAGGCAGGCAGGCAGTTCATGCTGTTATACTTAAGAAAGTGACTGCCATTTAGCCTATGTATAAATTGAAAGCTGTACGAAAGTTGGCTGTGGAAGATCAGGGAGAGGGGCAAAAAATGAAGCACATGAGATTTTGGAGTAATATTTTTCATGCCATAAATAAATCAATGCTATTATTGATTGATCTATTTGAAATATTTGTGTTCTGCCCTTCTATGCCCTAGAAGGTGGCTAATACAACCAGCGTTAAAAACAATACAGGAAATAAACTAAGGTCTTAAGATGCAATGAAAATGAACGGGGCGGGGGGGGGGGCTGGAGAGGGATGGGAATCAACACAACAACAGCAAAAAACAACAACACCCAACCTTGGCAACAGACTACAAGAGAATAGCCAGGAAAGCGCTCAACCTCAGCGTCAAAAGCTCTCCGAAATCAAACTGCCTTACCTTCGCATCAAAAAGCCAAACAAGAGGGGGAAGGAACTTTGGAAGACTGTTCTAAAGTGTTTGTGCTGAGGCCTCAGCCTGCTGAACGACAGGACATAAGAAGGGCCTCCAAAGAAGAGCTTATGTGAAGGCTCATATGATTATGTCACTTAGGGTGCAATCCTATGCATGTTTGGACAGAAAAAAGTCGTACAACTCCCAGCGTGCCCCAGCCATGATGTAGTAGGACTTTTTTCTGGCTGAACAAAGAAAGGACTACACCCTTAATTACTATACCATTCACACTATGAATACTAATTTAAGTGCCCACAATGCACAAAATGGATTTTAGAAGAAAATAGTAAAACTTTATCAACAAATAAAGGTTTACCTAAGGGAGGTTTTTTGGATCCAATTTCAAAATTCAGCCTGACTGGAAGGAATACGTACAGAATCAAGCAGCGGCTGCACAAAATCACATTCTAATCTAGACAGATGAGAGACACAGGGATCTGTATTTGCCTTGATGCTACAAGAGTACAGGAAAAATGCAAAACCTGGTATTGGATGCAGAATTCAACTCCCTGAGAGTCCAAGCTTTTTTTCTTTTCTTTTTTTAAAGCACAATCCAGTGTGGCTGTCCGTAAACCTGCCTGTGGCTTATGCTGGCTCAGCTTATCTGAGCGTGGAAAGCTAAGCAGGGTCAGGCCTGGTTATTACTTGGATGGGAGACCCCCTCCTCTAGTTTCCTGCATTGAGCAGGGGGTTGGGTTGGACTCCATGGCCTTGTAGGCCCCTTCCAACTCTATAATCTATGAATCTATGAACCCTCTGAACTCTGAGGATTACAAACAGCCAATGGAAGGTCAAAGGAGCACAGAGGCGAAGGTCACCTGCGCGCTCCTCCCACCCTGCAAAAGACTTATATCGATTTAGGTCATCCAAGTCTTTTGTCCTGGCTCGCGAGGAGGAGCGGCTGAGGAGACACCAGGATACAAAGCAGAGCCTTACTCCTCCCCTCCCCACCCCCTCCTCACCCACAAACCTCTGGCTCTGAGGTTGGCCTTACAACCTCGTAGCCGCAGCCAGCATGGTGCTTTCCACGCTGGCTGTGAGGGCGGAGGGAGGGCACTCCAAGGTCAGAGTCCCAGCTCCGACCTCTGAGAAGTTTCCAAGGTCGGAGCTGGGATTCTGACCTTTCCTATGGCCATTTAGACTCTGTCTAGCAGTCATAGGATTGTGCCCTAAATCAAGTTTCCAGCCCTTTTGGCTGAGAAAATATGTTTGAAAAGTGTGAGGTTAGTGCCTACTGAGAATTCAGAAGCCAGAGGGATATTTGAAAAAGATTTCATAGGTTGATGGTGGTGCTGCAAAGCTCCTTGCCTCTCCCCATGGCTAGCAAAACCAGAGAAAAATATGCAAAATATAAGAATTATGCAAATCTGATCCATCTGCATTCTTATACAGTCACAGAATCCAGCTTTTCTTGGCACAGTATTTGGACTGTCTGATATATGATCTGATTATATGATCAGCAAAAACAACTTGTACATACTTGTGTATGTGTATGTTAATTCTGACTGATTTCAACTTTCAAAGTTTAGGACTAGTATGTAATCCTTTAATACAGATCTTTTTGTACATATTCAGTGTTATAAAATGAGAAATACATTTTTAAAAAACACAAATATTGAACATTTAGATACCCTCTGTCTGGACATTGCAGTGTATTAGACATATATAGCTCCAAATGCTGTAATATTCAGCATCTCAGAAGTCGCACACTAATTCTTATATCTAATAGCAACGCAAGGAAGTGGGTGTTCTATCAGACACAAAGTACCAGATTCAGTGTAGAGGCAGACAATGGTACTCACAGACATTAAATAAGTACAGTTGGAGAGTATGCATTGTTTTATTTGAAAATAAGAGTATTGCTTAAGCAGGAACAAAGAAACTGGCAACAGAAATACACATTATAGGCATAATCCAGCAACAGTTAAGCACTATAAGTCCAATTGATTGCAATAGGGGAGATAAGCATGTGTTTAATTAACTTCAATGGAATCTAGAAGTACAGTCATGCCTTGGACTGAGAGCATAATTCGTTCCGGAAACGTGCTTGTATTTATTTATTTATTTATTTATTTATTATACTTATTAATCGCCCATCTGGCCGGTCACCCGGCCACCCTGGGCGATGTACAATTAAAATACAGTAAAAAATACAATAAAATATAATGATTAAAACAATAAAACAATTCTTATTAAAAACCTAACCCACCCCATATTCCCGCCTGAACAGCCATGTTTTTAATGCACGGCGGAAGCTCATCACGGAGGGGGCATGGCGAAGGTCACTAGGGAGGGAGTTCCATAATGTGGGGGCCGCCACAGAGAAGGCCCTCTTCCTAGTCCCCACCAGCCTGGCTGCTCTGGCTGATGGGATAAGGAGAAGGCCATCCGTGGCAGACCTTGTTGAGCGGCCCACTTGATGTTGCTGGAGGCGCTCCTTGAGATAAGCTGGGCCGGAGCCGTGTAGGGTTTTAAAGGTCAAAACCAACACCTTGAATTCGGCTCGGCAAGCAACTGGTAGCCAGTGCAACTCTTTAAGCACTGGCGTGATGTGATCACGCCGGCGGCTGCCCTTAATCAGGCGAGCCGCCGCGTTCTGTACCAGCTGAAGCTTCCGGACCGTCTTCAAGGGTAACCCCACGTAGAGCGCATTACAGTAGTCTAGGCGAGAGGAGACCAAGGCATGAACCACTGATGGGAGCAGGTGATTAGGAAGGTAGGGGCGCAGCTGCCGTATCAGATGGAGTTGATACAGCGCTGCCCGGCTCACAGCTGACACCTGAGCCTCCATGGACAGCTGGGAGTCTAGAATGACCCCCAAGCTGCGGACCTGGACCTTCAGGGGTAGATGTACCCCATTCAGCACCAGGTCAACATCCCCTAACCTTCCCTTGTCCCCCACCAGAAGTACCTCGGTCTTGTCGGGGTTCAGTTTCAGCATGTTCCTTCCCATCCAGCCAGCCACTGACTCCAGGCACTTGGACAGGGTCTCAACGGCCAACCTTGGTGAGGACTTAAAACAGAGGTAGAGCTGCGTGTCATCCGCATATTGATGACACTGCACCCCAAACCTCCTGATGATAGCTCCCAGCGGCTTGAGGTAGATGTTGAATAACATCGGGGAGAGGATGGAACCCTGCGGCACTCCACAAGTGAGCAGCCGAGGGTCCGAAGCCTCTTCCCCGAGAACTACCCTCTGATACCTTCCAGAGAGGAAGGACCGGAACCACTGCAATACAGTGCCTCCCAAGCCCAACCCCTCCAGACGGTCCAGGAGGATACCGTGGTCAACGGTATCAAAAGCCGCCGAGAGATCGAGGAGGACTAGAAAGGAGCATTCGCCCCTATCCAAAGCCCTCCTCATATCATCCACCAAGGCGACCAAGGCCGTCTCCGTCCCATGTCCAGACCTGAAGCCCGACTGGCACGGATCTAAATAATCGGCTTCATCCAAGTGTGCCTTCAACTGAGCACCCACCACCCGCTCGATCACCTTGCCCAGAAATGGTAAATTGGAGACTGGGCGAAAGTTGTTTAAATCCTGGGGATCCAAGGAGGGCTTCTTTAGAAGCGGTCTTATTACTGCCTCCTTGAGGGCTGATGGCAGCACTCCCTCCTCGAGAGAGGCATTCACCACCGCCTTGATCCCCTCACCCAGTCTCTCCCTGCAGCTCATTATGAGCCAGGACGGGCAAGGGTCAAGCAAGCAGGTGGTCGGCCTCACAGATGAAAGCACCTTGTCCACTTCATCAGAAGGAAGAAGCCGAAACCGATCCCACAAAACCGGTCTGCCATTGGCCTCCTCCCGCTCACTCCCTGTGTCCACGACGTACGATATCCCACTCCTAATCCGATCGATTTTATCTGCGAAGTGCTTCGCTAAAGCCTCACAGGAGGCTTTAGACTGTTCCAGTGGGTCCGGAGCGACTGGACCGACCAGACTCCGGACCACTTGGAACAGCCTCCTGGGGCAGCACTCCGCAGACGCAATGGAGGCAGCATAGAAATTCTTTTTTGCTGCCTTCACCGCCACCCGGTAGGCTGAAGATGCAGCTCTAACCCGTGTTCGATCGTCTTCGGAGCGGGAATTTCGCCATCGGCGCTCTAGCCTTCTCACCTCTTGTTTCAGAGCTCGCAGCGACGGAGTGAACCATGGCGCCGCGCGAGCTCTGTTTAGGCGAAGAGGGCGCTTCGGGGCAACTCGGTCTAATGCCCTGGTGATTGCAGCATTCCAGTCATCCACCAGGGTCTCGACCGAGCTACCGTTTGTGTGCTCCAATTCCCCAAGCGCGTTCAGGAATCCATCCGGATCCATAAGACGCCTGGGGCGGACCATCCTAATAGGTCCCTCACCCCTGCAGAGGGGTTGTGGCACCGAGAAATCCAACCCCACCAGATAGTGATCTGACCATGACAAGGGGGTGGTGGATATACCCCCGATCTCCAGATCATTTCCCCCCTCTCCAGAAACAAAACCAAGTCCAGCGCATGACCGGCTACATGGGTAGGTCCAGTTAATACAGGGTGCAGCTCCCAGGAAGCCATGGTCTCCATGAAGTCCCGAGGTGCCCCCATGAGGGCAGCCCCCGAATGCACGTTAAAGTCCCCCAACACCAGTAGCCTGGGGGACAAGACACGCACATCAGAGACCACCTCCAGCACCTCGGCCAGGGAGTCTGTCGTGCAGCGGGGTGGACGGTACACGAGCAGAATCCCCATACTGCCCTTTGGACCCAACCTCCAGTACATGCACTCAATAAACTTGGTCTCCCGGAGAGGGAGTCTGGTGAGGACCAAGGACTCCCGGTAGATAACAGCCACTCCCCCTCCCCGTCCCCCAACCCTTGGCTGCTGGGCATACGAGAAACCAGCCGGACACAAGGCCGCCAGAGTTGGAGCAGCGGCCTCGTCCAGCCAGGTTTCCGTAATACATGCCAGGTCCGCACCCTCATCCAGGATCATGTCATGGATTACCGATGTTTTTTGGGTAACGGACCTGGCATTACACAGCAGCAAATGCAAGGGTGGGGAAGGAGCCACACACCCCCCAGTTATCCCTTGGCTCTGGGCAGGCCCGGAACAAGGAATAGATATTAAGCATCGATCCCCTGTTCCCCTTAATCGGCATGGCCTGCCCCTAGCACTCTGCCAGCGTCTGCCGCTCAACAATGGTATGTTTTGCCCCCCGGAACTCCCCCCATCATCTCCCTGAGATGAACACATGCCCCCCCTTGCTTCCGCCAATCAGGCGGGAGACCCACCCCTAAAACCAACCCCTAAAATCCCCAAAACCCCAACCCAGCTCAGACAGGGGGGAGGGCCCTCGCCCTCGTGCCACCCCCCAAGTGGCTCCCCCAAAGGGAGCTGGTAGATGTTGGCTCTGCTGGGGCAGCTGGCACCACTCCCCAATCAGTCCAGGGGGCAGCTCCTCCTGGCTGCTGCAGAGGCAGGGCCCCAGTCCAGCAGGGAACCACCAGGGAGGGGAAAAAGCTGGCTGCAGGTGGAAGTCACCAGCTTACCTCCCTCCCTGGAGAAGCCCAAAATGCTGGCTGGGCTGCAGGTCTTCAGGGCAGCTGCCCCACTCCTCCGCAGGCCAGCAGATGTAGCTGTGGGCTCTGCTGGGCAGCTGGCACCACTCCCCAATCAGTCCAGTGCAGAGGCAGGGCCCCAGTCCAGCAGGGAACCACCAGGGAGGGGAAAAAGCTGGCTGCAGGTGGTGGAAGTCACCAGCTTACCTCCCTCCCTGGAGAAGCCCAAAATGCTGGCTGGGCTGCAGGTCTTCAGGGCAGCTGCCCCACTCCTCCGCAGGCCGGCAGATGTAGCTGTGGGCTCTGCTGGGCAGCTGGCACCACTCCCCAATCAGTCCAGTGCAGAGGCAGGGCCCCAGCCCAGCAGGGAACCACCAGGGAGGGGAAAAAGCTGGCTGCAGGTGGTGGAAGTCACCAGCTTACCTCCCTCCCTGGAGAAGCCCAAAATGCTGGCTGGGCTGCAGGTCTTCAGGGCAGCTTGTAATCCAAAACACTCTTATATCAAAACGAAATCCCCCCAAAAAAATTTGTACAGAGATTTTTAATTTAAGCCATACTACAGTACTTGTATTGCAAGACGTCGCTTGTATATCAAGTTTAAAAAAAAATTAAATAAATATTTACAAATTTGCTTGTCTTGCAAATTTGGTTGTGTGATTAAATCTGAACCAAGTCAAACCAAGTTACTTGCAATCCAAGGTATTACTGTACTTAAATTTGACTGGTTCACTCATTTTTATCATTTTGGGCACAATCCGATGGAGATGCCTGTAACCCTCCAAACTTGGAGTATTATGGGCATCCTATGTAGGGTGGGAGGAGCACGGAGGCGCACTCCTCCCACCCTGCAAAGCAGCTAGACAGCTGATTTCGGCTGCTTAACTGTGGTGTTTCGGAGCGGGAGGGAAGGAGGCTGAGGTGCCACCAGGATACCTTGTATCTTGGCGGCACTGGTCTCTTCCCTTCCCTGCCCCCTGGAACTCCCACAAAACCCCTTCTCTGAGGTTGCGTTTGTGACCTTGGAGAAGCAGCCGGCATGGTTCTTCTTTCCACGCCATCTACAGGCGGGGGAGGGCACGCCAAGCATGGAGTCCCAGCTCTGACATTGGAGCTGTTCTCCGACATCAGAGCTGGGACTCCGGAAAATCCTATGGCCCTTTAGATGCTGTCTGGGGGCTATAGGATCGCTCACCCTGCCTATGTTTTTTTTAAAAGAAAAATACCGATCCTCTCTGAACCTATACTTGTCTGGGTAGTGGCATACAACATCTTAAGAAGAAACATAAGTAAAGCCAGTTTCACCTATGTTTTGCCAGTCTTTTAAGTAGGTAAATTAGAATCACAGAGTTAGAATGGATCTTGTAGACCATCTAGTCCAACCCCTTGCTTGTTGAAGGAAATCCAGAGCTAAAGCATCCCTAACAGATGCTCAAGAAGGCTCTGCTTGAAGACCTCCAGTGTGGAGGAGGCCACCCCCTTGAGCAAATTGATTACTCACACAATGCCAGTTCTCAATCAGATGAAAATGTCAACATGAATGCTATAATTTTTTTTTCTTATTATATCCAAGTGAAATGTGCAGTCTTACATTTTTGGCAAGTGTTCTCTCAGAATTGGCCATCTTGAGGCAAATGTGAACAACGCTGTGGTTATTTATGTCACTGCTCTTCGCATGAGGTAGCACATGGGTGGGTACGCAGTGGCAAGCTGCACCACTCCCTGGGGCTGGCTCGCTGCCTGTCTTCCTCCTCCATCTCCTCCCACAGTCCATTTGCACAGGCACATCCCTCAGGCTAATGCTGCATTATTATTATTAAGCTCTATGGAAACGATTTCTCAAGAAAATTTGCAAATTATCAAATGAGATAGGATTAAAGTCAAACTGTCACTGTCTTCCAACATTACCGCGTTTTTCAGCTCTGTTTATTGTTCCATCTATACCAGAGCTCTCCAACCTTGGGTCCCCAGATGTTGCTGGCCTACAGCTGCCAGCATACCCAACCACCATGGCAAATGGCAAGGGATTCTGGGAGCTGTAGTCCAGCAACATCTGGGGACCCAAGGTTGGAGAACCCTGATCTATACAATATGTATAATAAATAAGTTATAAGTATAAACAGCAATAAGTATAAATGTCCAGCTCTCATTATTACTGGCATTACACAGCAGGCTGCAAGCAAGAGAAACTACAACTGACCCATTGGCCGTGGTTGCACGTCATGACAACCCAGGGATTTTTTAAAACCGTAGGTTGTCGTAAACAAGAGGTACCAAGCAAGCATGCTGGCTCCTGGGTGGTTGATCACTCCCGCAGCAAGTGGGAGGAGTTAAACAACCCAGGAATGCTCTATCCCTGGGCTGTTTATTATGACATCCCAACCCGGGACTCTGAGTTCTTGAGGGAGAGACAACCCAGAGTTGGAACCCATGGTTAAAACTGGAACCGCAGCCCATAGGTCACCATTTAACTCAAATCAAAAGCATTAACAATGAAATAAGGCAGTCTTCAGATTTAATCACACAACCAATGTAAGCAGTAGGAGCTATATGCCATACTAGTCACTTTGTAACTTTTCCCTTCACATGCTGACCTCAGTAAATCAATCCTTGAGAGCAGATTGGTGGATGGTGTGATCACGATTTCTTATGTGATCATGTAATACCATGTGGTTATCTACAGAACACTACAGAACATTCAAACTCTTCTACCTACTTTATAAATTGGGGGCAGTATTATTAAGTGTTTAGGTAGGGCTTGAAATATCCTGAGGCAACAATCGCAGTCATAATCCTGGTCATTCACAGTTATCATTTGTAGAACTTTCATTTGATTTTAGCCATGCAACAACAACATTTACATTCTACCTTTCATCCAAGGAGCTCAAGGTGGAATACACAGTTCTTCCCCACAGCTCCCCTATTATTCTCACATCAGCCCTGTGAGGTACAATAGCCTGAGAGATAGTGACTGCCCAGTAGTGACCCAGTGAGTTCCACGGAGCAGGAGGGATTTGAACCTGGGTCTTCCCAGTCCTAATCTAGCACTCGAACTACTTTGCTACCCTGGCTTCCAAAACAATTCTGGCAGGACTTGAACCTGCAACCTTTGAATGCCTCTCTTAGGCTCGCTGCCCTGCCTTCTCCTGCATAGTAGTCCAACAAGTTTTCCATTATTCCACATCCCAGAAGAAGAATTTTCTTCTAACATTCTTGCAAGGGATCCACAAGATCCTGTCAAAGATAGGATGAACTGGCTTGCCTTCAGAGATTTCTGAACATTTTATAATTAATTCAGGGGAGTCAGCTAACTATTCTTGGGTCCTTTATGTGAACTCTTCACTAAAATTATACCTCCCCTGTAGTGGTGAGAGTGTTGGACTGGGTCTCGGGAGATCTGGGTTCTAGTCCCCGCTCGGCCATGAAACTCACTGGGTGACTTTGGGCCAGTCACTGACTCTCAGCCTAACCTACCTCACAGGGTTGTTGTGAGGATAAAATGGAGAGGAGGAGGACTATGTAAGCCGCCTTGGGTTCCTTGCAGGAAAAAAGGCGGGGTATAAATATAATAAATATATATAAATAAATAAATAAATAAACAAATAAACATTTGCTCTGAAATATCTGCCTCTGGTGCTCAAACACTTTCACTGCCTGCCCAGAAAACCATTATGTTGCGATGCAACAGACAGTAAAGCTGTTGATACCCTTGTCCATCATGACCACTTATGTGCATATGTGGAACAAGTGCATAAAGATCAAGCCCTTTGTCTCCCATAAAAAAACCCACTGCATTCATATTTGCGTCACAGTAACATATGAGCCAGGAGACCTAACCAAAGTGGTTAGTTAAGGAAAGGCCTTATGTTCTGAATTAGGCTCAGGGTGGTTAGGTGAAATATTTGATCTTTAATATTGTTGTCCTTCCCTGCCTGCCTATATAATTATGTGGAAAATTGGATGTCCCTTCATATTATGTAGCTCCTATTTTTTTCATGTGTCTCATTTCTCTGTAGCCCTGCCTATCCCAGCTGTGCTCTTTGGAAAGCATTTTCCTTGCTCTTGCTCAGGGTTTCTCTATTATGAGGCATATACCCGGGCGCTTTACCTGGGTTTCTTCATCCACTTTCTTTGCAGGAGGAAGAACGTCCTTTTACATGAGGTGCCCCTCGGGGGGGGGGGGATCCTCTCTGCCTTTCTATATGTTTCTATGTGTTCCATTACACAACACAAGGTGGCGCTGTGGTATAGAGTGGAATTGCCAATATACACGAGGCTTGGATAGCGAATCAAGGCGGCATCCAGGATATGCCTGACTTTCCTCACTCTAAAAAAAGCAGCTGAAATGGCTGGAAAACAAGGGAGAGGCCCTGGAGGATGACGACATTGTGTAAAACGGACCCAAAAATGTCTGTGAATGAGGGATCACGAGCGCACAATAAATGCCGCATGTAGAGAAGCTCTCAGTCAGTTTGAATGAACAAAGACTAGCTCCTGTATGAAACCATAACTCTGCATGCTGTTTTGTTGCTGGGTTATATCAACAAGCAGATGAATGCTGGTTTTGTAATAAAACCATTGCAGTGTTTAACTCCTTGTGTGTAACAGCCTGACCTGAAATGTCTTGCAGCTGCTAACTTCAAAAAAAGATAACCCAAGATAATGAATAACACCATTTATGCCAGTTAAAGGATTTCTTACATCAAAAAATATAATTCCTAATTGGAAAGAAATGGATCTTGCTCCCAGGCAGAAGTATAGCAGAACACTTAAAACACACACACACACACACACACACTCCAGATCTTCCATTTTTCCTTTATGCTATTCCTTTAGAGTCAGTCATATACCATATGGCAGACACTCACTAACACTGTTCAGTAGATTAATGAAACCTCACAATGATCACATATTTCTTTCCCCAGAGAACATATCTGCTTATATTTCACATTTTTTTATTTTATACAGCTCTTGCACTGTAGAATGGTTTACAAACTGTGTGTTAAAGCCCAGTATTCCACTCTAATTTAACACCAAAGAAACCCAACTGAAAGCCAGTATCTTATTCCATCTACACTTTTGTGTAAGCAAAATAAGAGTGCCCCTATATCTTGCACTACATGTAACAGTAGACTTCAAAAATAAGGATGACCAGATTGCTATCTTACTTATAGTTTATTATTTACACTGCAGTCATGTTTCGTAGAGCTGGTGGCAAAATGGGGTTTATTGCTACACAGCTGAGAGAAAGATCTGAAATGAATCCCATTTTTCTAGGCTTACAGTAGTGTAATAGAAACAGTAAGCCAGGTGTAGACAACACATTCAACCCAAACACTCACTCAAAACATAATGCAAGTTGGAGGCCTCTGTTAATTTGCATGTTTGCGTTGTATGAGTGTGATGTGATCTGCATATTGTTTCCATAAACTGGTTGAGTTGTCAAGCCATAGCTGGTGAACATGTACTTATTCTGTGATATTCTGTGAAGTTATGAATTCAAAGAGAATTGAGGAGGAGGGGAAATAATTTGGGATTCTTTTGCCTAATTATTTCTAAAAACACTATATTGTATTTTAACCTTATTCACCAAAACAAAAAGAGAGAGAACTAGATACTTCACCATAGTCTGCAAAATCAGTCTTATGGGGTTCTTTTGTTTAGCCTGCAGATTCTTTTTTTTTTTTTTAATGGAAGAAAATTCTTGCAAGAATCCACAGGCTACACAAAACTTTGGTAGGAGCTTGGTAGATGAAACCAACCTTGAATTGGAGAGATACAGAGCATTAGCTTGTATATTGACTTAAGTGAAAACTACAGGGCCACTGAAGAAGGCCTTTGGGCCGAAACGCGTTTGGCTTCTATACAAGAGTAAAGAAAGCTTACAGGCTGTGAGGACATTTCTCTGGAAGCATCAAACAAAAAAAACTTTGGTACTAATAATACTCCATCTAGAGAGAGAGGTCCTCTGAAAGGACATTATCATCATCTTCAGCCCTAAAGACGTTGTATTTTACAGGTCTAATTGTTTCTGTCTTATACATGTTTTATATATATAATAATTTTTTAAAAAAATATTTCTGGAAATTTTTTACATTACATTATAAAATTTAATCTATTTTACTATATTTTATGGTTATATTTTTTATATACAATTCTTGACTTTTAAGTTTCTATGCTTTGTTTCTGTCAGGATTTTAAACATAGTCCCTTGTTGTATGTTTCTGTTGTTACATCAAAATGAACCAAATATAAAGAACCCAGTGCAGTTCACTGTCCACAATTTGTTCATATTATATATTCATATTCATTGTGGAAGGTGTCAGTTTCTTAAAGTGAAAGAAACAAAAAGGGAGTGCCATTAAATTGAACCACATTAAATATCTGCATGTCATTGGTCCAATGACCTTTTCTTTTTCCAGAGTTTAACCATTTCCTAATGTCCCTTAACAATCCTTTTCTTGTTGGGAAAGCCCTGTCTAACTGATAGCATCTAAACAAGCTTATACCCTAATTGGAGCAATTCTCCCATAAATATTTATGTTGCCATGATTAAGCCATTTACCAAATGCACCTACCCATTATGGGTTAAAATAGGGAGCATTGTTTTGGGTAGCCTGGGGCACCACATGGTTTATACTAGGGGATTTTAGCTATAATTCACTTAATCAAGCGTCTGACCCCAAGCCTCCACAGGAGCCGGTAGCTTCTGGGAGGGAAGGGGAGGGGAGAGGAGAGGAGAAGGGAAGGGAATAATCCACCATTTCCCTCAATATAGTATGAATTGTACATTTTCCATCTATCAGTTATCAAACTACATGAGAGTCGTGTGTGTAAATAAACATGCAAGCATGTGTGTGCTCAGATGGCTTTTACCTGGTACCCCATTATTTCTCTTTTGACACAACAATGAAAGAAGAGATCCAATCCTCACACAGCTCCTGTTTCATCCTCATGACCCAAATGGGAACTTATTTACACAAATAGCTATTATCTACTATAAGTCATGTTTTCTTAATTCCCCTCCTCTAGTTTCCTGCATTGAGCAGGGGGTTGGACTCGATAGCCTTGTAGGCTCCTTCCAACTCTATGATCTATGTGATTCTGTGACTAAAAATATTGATACTCCAGCCTTTTCACAAGCTTGAGGCAGCTGAGCACATAATGAACAGTGATTTAGGGAAGACAGGGCCTGCTGGGACACAGGGCTGGCACAGTGTTTACTAGCAGAGGCAGTGACATCATTGGCCACCCCGCCCCCTTGGACTTCCCTGTTCTGTGTTGAGTTCAATTAAATGTGGCCCTTTTTAAATCCAGCTATTTTGTCTTGACCCCTTCTTCCAGATTGTCTACAAATGACCTGAGTAGAAGACAGGGGTGAAGCTATTGATAGCATCTGAAATAAGGCCCAATTTAATTAGGTATCATAAGAGAAGACAAAGCAAATTCAAAAACAACACCACTTCTTTGTTACATTTGAGGTCATACATTTTGTTATACCGATGGCAGTGTTTTTCAGAAAGGAAATGTTAGCGAATGATCTTGTTGATAAACAAACAGAGCTCTTTTGTTTGAGAAAAGTTGTTAAAGCAGACACAGGAATGGGAGGCAGCATATTCTTAAAGTTCACAAATGACTGGGATCAAACTGGCTTTTGTTAAATTTCCTGGCAGAGTCCTATGTCTGGCAACAGTAACCTTAATGTTGGACATTATCAGCAATAACAAGGGAAGGGCCACATCCATTCATGCAGACCTCCCATCATGAGGAGGGCTTTGGGCTCCATCTTAAAGTACCAGGAAGGAATCCTCTCTGGTGGGCCAGGCATAATTCCAATGCAGGTCTTGATCTAGCAGTTCATACTGGGGGTTTTCTTTATCCTGAGCATTTAAACCTGAAGTAGCATACTACTGTGTTGTTCATCTCTCCTAATGTGCAGTTACAGTGGACATCTTGTGGGAGGGAAGAGAGATGCAAACAGAGCCTACTACAAATGGATCCAACCATTTCTTTCTTCTGCTAGCATCCCTCCCTAACAGCTGGTCCATGCTGTAAGAGACCATTCACTCAGGGCCCAGCCAGTTCATATGGGGCACACAAAATGCTTTTTACCCTTGCAGGATTCCACACATCTCAGGACTAAACTAGATGTAACATGAAATGAAACATAAAGAGTGTTTTTTTTTTAAAATGCACATTGCATCAATTGGGGGGGATTATAATTAATAATAGGAACAGAACAGGCATAGAGGAGGCATTTAATCATTTCCTCCTGTGCTATGATCCTGTGAGAAGAAGGAGCAGTAGATGCTCCCTGCCTATCAAGCAATAGGAGTGCTGAGAAATGTGATGTGGAGCAATAGCAGCTGGTGACAATGGCAATGAGAAAGTAAAGTCACTAAGGGAGAGGCCCCAAGGAGCATGTTTTGCCCAAAGGCCCTCAAAAACCTGGAGTTCACACTGATCAACAGTGATTCCGAGTGGACTTAGATGCACTGGATCTCTGCACTGGATTGTGGCTAAAATTTGTTATATTTCAGTAAATAGAGTGTTAAAATATAGTCAATGTTCTAAAGTCAAGATTTAAAAGAGTAAACACTTTTTTTCTTTTTCTTTTGCATAGTTAAGACCTGTTTAACTCTCACTGAAATTACTGTGACATAAAAATCCTTAACTTTGGCAGGTAAGATTGTGCCTCTCCCATTAAACTAATAGGTCTTCAATTGGATTATGTCTGAAGTATGAACAAGGAAGGAAGAAGGAAATCCTCTTTTAAGGGACCCATTTATTGTGTGGTGAACTGATAGCCCATTTTACAGGATAGCTGAAGCCCTTGAGCAGAACTCCTTTCACAGGGTGGAGATACATGATGTTGTTGCAGGACCCACTTATAATAGCTAAATAGCATCTCCATGTTCAGAGGCAATTATGTCTCTGACTACCAGTTGCTGGAGGACACACAGTGGTGTAGAACTGGTGCCTTCATGTCTAGTTTGTAGGCTTTCCAGTAACCTGGATGCTAGATTAGAATAGTTCCTCCAGTCCAGCAGGCCCTTTAACATTCTTAGAGTGCAATCCTATACATGTTTGTGCAGAAAAAAGTCGTACAGCTGCCAGCATTCCCCAGAGAGTCATGTTGGGGACTTTTTTCTGTCTAAATATGCATAGGATTGCACCCTTATATTCTTAAAGTTCTGGAAATTGGGGTGGGAGCATGGTAGTTGCTAGGAATTAGCAATAGAATGATGAATGTTGTATGTTAAAAGCATCACTTGTCAACAGTTTAGAACTGGGAGGCTAAAGCTGATGCTTTTACATGGGTGTGTGTGTGTGTGTGTGTGTGTGTGTGTACACACACACACTGATCACTCTGCTAAATTTTAATTTTGGGAGTGTTAAATATAAATGCTTTAAAAAAGAAAACAGAAAACTAATTTTCTCCATAGAAGAATGAGTGGCTTTCCCAAAATCATCAAGAAAACATTCATTAAACAATAACGGAAACATGAATATTTAAAGGAAAATAAAGAATAGATCTGATCATGTATAGAAAACTGTGCACCGTTTCCCCTAATGTAGCGCTAAGCAGCTGTTGAGAGCAAAACACCATAAGGCTTGATTTATTGCAGATGTTGCTAAAAGAGACAGAAGCAGAGGAGTTGCTAGTAATCATAATTATCACCAGGAATAATAATCCAGAATAATAAATGTGTTCACAAACTTTATTAATAAAGTTAGTTACTTACATCACTGAACCACACAGAAACTGGTGCTGAAAGCCAACATACAGACAGAGGGTGTGTTCACACGTCACACCAACCCACCCTGGCAATAAGCCATGGTGGATTGGTTGTTGGAAAAACAACCCACAGTGAGCCTGACCAATTATCTTGGTCCCGTCCCTCCTGCTCCTTCCCTCTTGGTCCTCCCGCACATATCCCGGGGGACACCATGGCAGGACTGAATTGTCTCGCCCCCTCCCTGCCATGATCACAAGCCGTTTTAGGCTTACCGTGGCTTTTTGTCCCTTTACCCTTTTGCCTCACGGAGATTGCAAAAGTCAGCTTGACAGCTGGCTTTTGTGATCCCCATTTGGACAGCCACTGACAGCCCCTTCAAAGTGCCCAAGCGGCACCTTGAGGGGGTGTCAATGGCTGTCAGAACATTTTTCTTTCTTTCTTTTTTTCCCCACACAAAAAAATTGCACAAAAAAGCACTTTTTAAAAAGTTCTAACTGCACTTGTGCAACTGCCAAACTTTGTGTGGATTTGAAGCCTCTGCTGAGGCCATGTCCTGGGGTGTGTCTGCTGCCAGTGTTGCAGCAGGTATCAACCTTGGATACCCAGAAATTTGTTTGTTTTTTTTTCCCCTTCAAAAGGCGAGCTGTCAAGAAAAACCAAAGGTGAGAGTGTCAAAACTTCTTTTCTCAAGAAAAAGGAAGGGTGCATTTTTGTACTTTCCCAAGCACCTAGAGCAGTGATGGTGAACCTATGGCACGGGTGCCACAGCTGGCACGCAGGGACCTCTCTGTGGGCACTCGAGCCATTGGTCACCAGATCGCGAAAAGACTGTCCCCTTCTGCAAAACACTAATGATCTTGTTCTTTCTCACAGTGTGGAACAGAATGATTTTATTCTAGAATTCCTGTTGCAGAATTCTTTTCTACATTGTTATCACATTTAAAAGATTTTGAAGAATGATGCACAGAGCATAGCTTGGATGTAAAGCCCTAACAGTTGACCTAGGTGCTGCATGTGTTGTGCACAGGCTATGTGTACAATGTAGTACTATAATAATTTTTTGAGTTGATTTTTTTTCAACAAAAAACTGTTTGTATCATTGAAAGCTCTGTTATTGTGTTTTTCTTTTAAGACAAAAGATGTTAATTAGTTCGGACAACTGTATGAGTTGTTTTTCTAAAACTAAAACCTCGGTATTCAGGTTTAATTGCAGTGTTGGCACTTTGAAATAAATAAGTTGGTTTTGTGTTGCAGTTTGGGCACTCGGGTTCAAAAAAGTTTGCCATCACTGACCTAGAGGCTCGGGGGAAAGTGCAAACTATGCACCAGCATGTGGATTACCGGGGGGGGGAGGATCTTGTCATGAAGGGGGTGTTAATCAGATCACACCCTTGTCGTGAGCAAAGATCACTTGTGCCTTTGGTTTCTCTTGACAGCTTGCCTTTTGACAGCTGCCAACAGAATACCCTCAACCCCAGGATGAAGTGGTACAGTCCAGAAAACTACCATACATAAACAGCCAAGCTTCCCTTTAAAATGTCTTGTTAGGGCATCAGTGTGTTCCCCACAATGGGTTGTCGTGTTGTGCGAACCCAGTCAGTATCTTTCACCTCTTAGATCAAATAGTGACTAGTAGGCTTTTCAGTCGCCTTTAAAATGTAACAAAGAAGCTCATACATATTTATGTCATTATAACATTACAATTGGGCCTTAATGGTATCTTAGCAGCAGTGACTATTTGTGCCTGAAGTGGGAAGTGTAGTGGGCTGGAGAAAGAAAGTACAGACAAAGAGGCTGAGTTAAAACAGACCACAACTTTTATTGATTACAGCTTCCAGAAAATTTGCTGTTGCATGGACAGGGACCTCAGTTTACTGACGGGCCTTCTGCGAACAATGGAAGGTCTGCTGGGGGAGATACCTGAGGAAGAAGGGCCACTTAGAAAAGTCAGTGGTGTGGGTTGTTTCTCCCACTCACCAATAGCAAGCAACCTATGGGTGTGGCTGATGCTCCAGCATCCAAGAGGAGCTGGCCTATGAGCCCTTAACCCCAATGCCCCTTAAGGTGGGTGCCCTGTGGGGATACAGTCATGCCTTGGATTGAGAGCATAATTCGTTCCGGAAACGTGCTTGTAATCCAAAACACTCTTATATCAAAACGAAATCCCCCCAAAAAAAATTTGTACAGAGATTTTTAATTTAAGCCGTACTACAGTACTTGTATTGCAAGACGTTGCTTGTATATCAAGTAAAAAAAATATTAAATAAATATTTAAAAATTTGCTTGTCTTGCAAAACGCTCTCAAACCAAGTTACTTGCAATCCAAGGTACTACTATATGTGGAGAGCCCACTCCTTTCCTATGGACCCTGCCCAACGCCCCCAATTCTGCCTCAATTGTGACATAACAGAGGAAAGCTCACAATGAACTTGCTATCAGGGATCCAGGTAGAATTCCTTCCCAGCCTTGCCAACTGGCAGCTGCTGACCCAGTCATAGCAAAGGAAGCCATGATACAGAAAACATAAGCGGGCAGGCAGAAAAATAAATATAAAAATGCTCTGACCAAAGGTCAAGCAAGCCAGGCCTGGAATACATAGCCTAAGAGCCGGCCTGAAGTGAGAAGTTCCCACACCAATCCACCCTTAGGCCCCCATCTTCCAGGCTGCGGGCATGAAACCTCATGGCTAAGGGAGGCCAAGTGTGTCGCAGCAGCATAGCCAGGTATCAGGTGCACTGCATGCTGTTAGTTTACCACAACATATACAGCACTTTCTTTTACACTGAGACTTCTGCACCGGGCACAAAAGGGATCCCTGACTGAGGTGAGGAGCCAGGTGTTCTTTGTGCCCATTACATTTTGTCACTAAGAACCAGGGATGTTGAAGAGTCCTTGGTTACAAGTCACGAGTCAAGTCACAAGTCTTTGGACCCGAGTCTCGAGTCCGAGTCCTTGGTCCAAAATGGTGACTCACGAGTCACGAGTCACTCCCAAAGCTGACTCCACGAGTCCCTATTAAAATCAATGGGGGTTTTTCCCAACAAAATAAGGCTACTTCAGATGTGTGGCTTAAATAAATTCTAGGCACAAGTGTGCCTTTTTTTAAAAAAAAAATATTTTATTTATTTTTCAAAACAAATTATAACACAGAAAATATATTTAGCAAAATACAAAATTATCACACAAATATAACATAATCAACATACAATAAATCATAAAGTGCTCCCCCCCACCCTCCAAGGGACCAATTAATATACTTCTATCCTCTTGATCAAATAAAGTCTAAATTCCAAAAATATAACATATCCTGACAAGGCATGTTACCCTTCCCCTTTATTAATACATAGTCTAGTAATTGATTCCATATCTCCATAAAATTATTCTTCTTTAGCAATCCTTTTTTGCATTTGATACTACTAGTTAGTTTATCATTTAGGGCTATGTCCCAAACTTCCTTATACCAGTCTGTTATTAGGAAAACATGTTGTACTTTCCAATTTCTCGCTATCATTAGCCTGGCCGCAGTTAACAAGTTTACAATTAACTCCTTCGTATTTTGATCACAAATAAGCTTCTCAGTTATTGATAACAATGCTAATTTTGGACAGACCTCTAAATTAGTACCAATAATTTTCGATATTTCTGTAAAAACCTCTCGCCAAAACCCCAATACATTTTTACAACTCCACCACATATGAGCATATGTCCCTTTTTCCTGACATCCTCTCCAACATAATGCAGAACAATTATTATCTATTCTATTTAATCTTACTGGAGTTAAATACCATCTCCAAATTAGTTTATAAAAATTTTCCTTTATCCTAATTGACATCATTTTCACAATCCGTCTATCCCATATATTGTTCCACCCCACCTTCGAGGTCACCTCTTCAAATTCATTATCCCATACTGTCTTAAGCTGATCCTCTTGTTCTTTTGCTTTTTGGATCAATCTATATAAATCCCTTGTTATACCTCTTGTTGATGCATTACCTGGTAGGCCGTCTCTAGACATGACCATCTTTTCAAATTAGTTAAATCTCTCTCGTACTCAGTTTTCCTTTTCCATTTCTTCTACCACTGTTCTAACTGTAGTAAATTTAACCACGATAATCTTCTTCTCCCAACAATTTCCATTATTTGATCTCTAGTCCCCATCTTTTCCACCCAATCGGTCAATCTAATAACCCTTTCTTCTCTTAGTTTACTCTCCAGCTCTAATCTTAAGTTTTCAGGAAAATCCTTAAGAGCTACCACCGGAGTTAATGGAGATATCCCTGGTATAAATATGCTCTTCATAGTACCCCAAATCATTAACAAATTTCTTAGAAAAGGGTTGTCTATATTTTTTATCAATTTATTATTATTTTTTTGAAAAAAAATATTCCCCAAAGTGCTACGTAGTTCACATGTTTCTAACTCCAACCACATTATTTCTTTAGGGCGTGCTATAATATCCACTATATGTCTTAATTGATTCGCTATATAATACCATTTTAAATTCGGCAAACCCAAACCCCCTACTTTTTGTGCTTTATACCATCTTGTTTTAGTAATCCTAGATTTTTTCCCTCCATTACAATATGTATTAATAATTGATTGCCAATCTTTAAGTTCCTTATCTGATATCGCACTTGGTATCATCCGAAATAAAAAATTTATCTTTGGCAAAATCTTCATTTTAATCAAAGCAATTCTACCAAACCAGGAAAGTCCAATTTTTTTATACTCCTCTATTTTATTCTTTACCTCATTCTTTAATTTCCTATAATTCTGATCTCCCAATTTATCTATATCTTTTGGAATTACAATTCCTAAATATTTAATTACATTATTAATCTTATAATTACTTTTTTTTTTACACATTTCAATCTCTTCTCTTTTACTATAGTTAAACAACAAAAATTTAGATTTATCCCAATTAATCTGTAGCCCCGTTACTTCCCCGAACTCCTTTAAATGATTCTCCACTCTATCCATATTTTCCATAGGGTTTTCGATTGTCAAAAGAGTATCATCTGCAAAAAGATTTATTTTTATCTTCTCCCTAATCCCTATCCCGCCTATATTTCTATCTTCTCTAAATACATTTGCTAAAATCTCCATTACCAATGCAAACAAAATAGGCGAAAGGGAACATCCTTGTCTAGTTCCTCGACCTAGGTAAATTTGCTCTGTTAAACCATCATTTACTACAACTGATGAAACATTTTTTGAATACAATTGATTAACTACTCCTCTAAATCTTTCTCCAAACCCCATAATTTTAATTAAACTTTTTAATGCTGGCCATTCCAAGCAATCAAAGGCTTTAAAAATATCTGACGCTATTACCCCTGCTCTCAATTTATTTTTCTTTATTAAATATATTATATTTAAAACTCTTCTTGTTAAGTCTGCCATTTGTCTTCCTTGCATAAAACCACATTGGTCTATCCCGACATATTTAGTAATAAACTTGTTCATCCTTCTCGCTAATATTGCTGTCATCAATTTTGCATCTTGATTTATTAAGGAAATGGGTCTATAGGAACCTGGCTCCGTTAAGTCCTTCTCTGGCTTCGGGATTAAAATAATCTTAGATTGCTTCCATGAAGAGGGGATCTCTCCCCCCTCCAAAAAAATATCATTAAATAACCTCTTTAGTCTTGGAACCAACATTTTCTTAAAGACCTTGTAGTATTCAGCCCCTAAACCATCCAGTCCAGGGGTCTTACCCTCTTTCAGTTTATTTATTGCATATTCTATTTCCAATTCTGAAAAAGGTTGTTCCATAATTTCTCTATCTTCATCCACTAGTCTAATTTTAAAATGCTTTCCTATATACTCATTAATCCTCTCTTCCGTACAATCTCCAGCCTTGTACAATTCTGAATAAAATTCATGAAATATTTTTAATTTGTCCTGCATTAAATTATGACCTTTCCCTTTTTTATCTTTAATTGCCCCAACTATACTTTTTTCTTTCTTTTTTTGTGTGGATCTTGCTAACATTTTCGAATTCTTATTGCTATTTTCAAAAAACTCTCTTTTCAAATAAATCAAGTTTCTCTGAACTTTTTCCAAATCTTTCTTTTCCAACTCTTTCCTTTTAGCTTGTAATTCAGCAAAGACCTTGTTCTCCCTTTCCTTCAAAAACTTCATTTCCAAATCCCTAATCTCCCCTTCTAACTTTTTAGTAAACTGCTCTTGTTTTTTCCTTAGTATCACACCCTCCCTGATACTTATCCCTCTCATCACTGCCTTCATTGTGTCCCACACAACAGCTTCAGAGCAGACTCCCGAATCATTAAACAACCAAATCTCTCGCATTTCCTTTTCTATCTTTGCTATAATATATTTATGCTGTAAAATCTTACAATTCAATCTCCAACTCCTTGCTTCTCTATAATCCTTCTTTATTTTAATATCCATATTAACTATAGCATGATCCGAAACTTTTATAACACCTATTTCTGAACTCATCACTCTTGACATCAGGGATTTGGAAACAAAAATATAATCTATCCTAGAAAAGTTCTTCGTGGCTGGTGAATAATACGTATACCCTCTTTCCAATCCCTTTACCCCTCTCCAAACATCAACCAGTCCTTCCTTATTAATTATTTTATTTAATACCGTTATATTATTTCTCTTCTCTTGTCCTGTCGGATTTGATTTATCAATATTTTTGTCCATCACCATATTAAAATCCCCAGCCATAATTACCAAACCCTTTTGTGGCTCCCCCATTTCCTTAATCACTTTTTGATAAAATTCTTCTTGATTTTCATTTGGTGCATACATATTAACCAATATATATTCTTCACCTCCCAATAATCCAAATATTATAATAAATCTTCCCTTAACATCCTCCTTTACCTTAATCCCCTTAAAACCACATTTCTTTGAAATAATAATTGCCACTCCTCTTGACTTGGATGAACCATAAGCTCTCTCATATGTCATAGACCATTGCAGTTTTAATTCATTTACCCCCTCCTTTGATTGGTGAGTTTCTTGTAAGCATATAATATCCGCCTTATCCTTGTTGAGGAGTGCTTCAATCCGTCTTCGTTTCAACATGGAACCCAGGCCTTTAACATTTAAAGTAGCAATTCTCAAGTATGAAGCCATCTCAAGTCTTTGTCCATCTTAAATTGCTGGCCCCTATTAGTGAAATAAAACACTACAGCACACACCCTACCCCTACCCCACACCCTATTACCCCATTCCCTACATATATAAGCATTCCCCCCTTACCATCCTTGAAGAAAATCTTCATGACCCCGGCCTGCCACGCCAACAAAAAAGGGGGGGGAGACAAACCCACCCACCAAGCAACTGACCTGTAGATCCCTCCCAATTAATATTTTATCCTTATTCATCCAGGTTAATACTCTTACAAAAAAAAAAAAAAATTAAATAAAACAGTATCATTATTAATCATTATATATACTTATTAAAATGAAAACAAAAAGCAACATATAAAGGAAAAAACCGAGAAAGAAAAAAGAGAAAAAAAATAAAAACTAATATTAAAAAAAATATTAAAAGCACACAAAAAACTTTTTTTTCTTTTTCCTTTTCTTCTTTTTCTTTTCTTCTTTTAAAAAACAAAAAAACAAAAAAAACAAGCAAACGAAAAAATACATCGCAACTCCATTAAGAGAAACTCCTCTTTCAGTTCCTTCCAGTTATTTGCACAATCACTTCTCTTCTGTTCTTCTCCTCACCACCACATAAACTTTTTCCTTCCATATTTCTCTTACTTAGCTGCTCCTTCCAACAGCTGCCCCTCCGAATCGCTCAAGGTTCCTGCCGTCAAACCCAGTTCTTCCAAAAGATCCATTCCTTGTATACAGGATGTTATCTTGTATCTCTTGTTGTTGATCATAAAAAAACACATCACAGGATAGCCCCAGTTGTATCTGATTCCATTTTTGGACAAGACCGCAGTACATGGCTTCACACTGCGTCTCCAGTCAATTGTTTGCTGACACAAATCATTAAAAATTTGGACTGGAGAACTTTGATATTGCAGTTGTTCTGGACGTTTCTTCAAAATTTTGGTAAACAATTCTTTTTTATAAAAACTGGCAAAACACACCACAATGTCACTGGGGGTAAGCCCCCCCCCTTCTTCTTGAAACTCTATGGACCCTTTCCAAGTCTTGTTCAATCCATTCTAATTCTGGGGCAATCTCGCAAAACCATTTCAAAATTATTCCTCTCAAATTTTTCCCATCCTCCCCACTAACATGTGGGAAAAGGTGTATACGAATATTAGACCGCCTCGCTCTGTCTTGGATATTAATCATTTGTAACTCCAGTACATCAAATCTTAAATCTTGTTGCTGACTTTTACTTTGAAATTCCTGCTGTACATCCTCCACTTTGTCATCCAAGATCTTGACTTCCTGTTTCAATTGCTTAAAATCCTCTTCAACTTTCTGGAATCCTGCCTTCAAACCCTGCTGAAGCTGTATAATTTCTCCTTTAAGTTGAGATATTTCCCCACTAATTTTGTCTGCAAAGCGAGAGAGAATTGCCTCCATTTCTGTGGTCTGTACTTCTGAGGGATTTTTTTTCGGAGATGACGGAGTTGCTTTCTCTTTGGCATCCGCCATCTTAACACCCGATCTGGCGTCTTTTCTCTCAGCCATAATTACTTTATCTCTACTACTGCAGATACGAGACCCTGTTTTTTTTAATTCCGTTCCTTTTCTAGTCCTGCTTCCCTCCTCCAGTTCACCTTTCTCGACTCTTTGAAGCCTGGAGAGGCTATGGTCAGAAGGATGAGTTCTTTCAGGACGATTCCAAAGAGGAATGCTTGGTTGTTGTTTTTTGCCTTTTTCCCGTCCCCTCCGCATTAAAAAACCTTAATCAGAAGGAATACGCTCTCTCTCCTTATTAAAATTGTATTTTTGCAAGCCTCCAGCTTTCTGTTTGTTCTAGTCTGGGAAGCAACGAGTTTAGTGCTGCGAGGCTTATCACCTCCCACGTTCTGCGAATCGCTTTCAGCGCCGTAAATCCATCTACAACTCTACAACTCTCTCCGGAGGTCAGCAGTATACATTCCAAATGATAAGTAAAAAAAACTCTTACCAAAGTTAAATCATTTGCTGGATGAAATCATTACTTATAGTTCAAACATCTTGGGAGGATTCTAACAAACGTCTAGTCCGCCATGGTGGCTGGCTCCGCCCCTCAACAACAAGTGTGCCTTTTTATTTCAAAACTCTGCAACTGATTTTGGCAAGAACAGACCAGGCAGACAAACCCAAAATAACCAGGCAGGCAGAGGAGGCAAGGAACCCCAAAGCAGGCAGGCAGAGGCAGCCAAACCCAAAATGTCTGAAAGGTTGCATTTTAGGAAAATGATTTTTAAAAATAAACTTGCTGTACTTCCTAAAACCTATCCATGTTGCATTTGAGGAACACGATTTTGGAACACGAGTCCTTGGTCTCGAGTCCTGAGTCGAATCTTCAAGTCCCATTAAAAATATTGGGACTCAAGTGGGACTCAAGTCAGAGGGGGGACTCAGTCCGACTCACGAGTCGAGTCCTGGAGTCCGAGTCCCCATCCCTGCTAAGAACACAAAGCCATCATGTCACATTATGCAGCATGGGATGGCAGACTGAGGCGAAGAGTTCAGTACTGTACTACTTCAGACTGCAGAGTGGGTGATACTTGTGAACATTTTCCCATGTGGAAAAGGAGACGGCTGTGCCAAACATTTCTTTCTCCTTTGCTAATTCATTACATGCAGGGTATTTACATTCTACATTGGGGAACATTCAAAAATATGATACCCTCAACTCCAGTATGAAGAGGTACAGTCCAGAAAACTACCATACATAAACAGCCAAACTTCCTTTAAAATGTCTTGTTAGGGCATCAGCATGTTCCGAGTCACTGACTTGGTGTAATGAAGGGAAACATGGCTGATTGAATAACTTGTCTTCTGCTTTCCTCTATGGTTGTACTATATGTTGTACATATAGTACAACCAGTACCCCGGTTGTGGAATGAACTTCCCAGAGAGGTTCGCCTTGTGCCTACATTGTGTTCTTTCCTGCACCAGGTGAAGACCTTTTTATTTTCCCAGGCATTTTAATCTTTAGTTTCTGTTGTTTTAAATCTGTTACTGTATTTTGAATATTTGCATCGCTGCTACGTTTTATTTTGGCTTTTACTTTTATTTTATACTTTTAAACATTTATATTGTCCCTTACGTTTTATGTTATGGTTTGAATTGTTGTGAACCACCCAGAGAGCAGTCGGCTATTGGGCAATATAGAAATGTAATAAGTAAATAAATAAAATGTAATTCCATTTTAACTGAAAAACCAATTTATTTATATCCCACCTTTTTCCCTGCAAGGAACCCAAGGCGGCTTACATAATCTTCCTGCTCCTCTCCATTTTATCCTCACAGCAACCCTGTGAGGTAGGTTAGGCTGAGAGTCAGTGACTGGCCCAAAGTCACGCAATGAGCTTCATGGCTAAGTGGGGATGAGAACCCAGATCTCCCGAGTCCCAGCCCAACACTCTAACCACTACACCACACTGGCTCTATACAATGAAAACTATAAATTAAAAATGGGACCCATGGCTGTTTATAAGGGCATGCATCCTTCACAACTGAAACAGTGCATATAATATTTGGTGTTCAGATAATTAAAATAAAGTTAAAAAAGAAAAGTTAAGTGAAAATCTTCCTTCAGATTATTTCCGCAATTCAGAACTAAGTACCAAAAAAGCTACATATAACACATATTTTTCTTATATTTAACATGCATAAAAATGGACAAGATCCAGTATTTTTGTGTCATATCCTTGAGTCTGGTATTACAGGTCTGTTGCTTAAAGCAGCATGTTGGGCTATATGCTACATGCAATTGAGTCAAATATATATATATATATATATATATATATAAAGTGATAAGGAGACCTGTATTACTGTGGCTGCAGTGAGGGGAAGTGTAAAAGACTCAGTTTAGCTATGAATGCCACATGGGTCATGGTCCATGACTCTCTCTGTGATCAAAGGCAAACAGGAATAAAAATGAAACAGTTGCTAGCTTTGCAGTTGCCAAAGAATGTGAGTGAAGTCATAGAAGAATCGTTGAATGCATCTGAAAGGCCAGCAGCAGCTCTTGCTTTGACTTTAGAAGTTGATGTGGTTGGATGAGCTTTAATTTCTCTCCTAGGTTCCAGTAAAATAATTTGTCCCTTCCAATTATATCTACAAAGAACCCAAACTGCATTTGTAAATATTGTTTCATTGTTTCATATGTTGCATCCATCATTTAAGGACGTTTCCTACGGGGAGAGAGTCACTGATGTATTTTTTTTTCATATGCTCTTCAAGATGAGGGTTTCGCATTGTGCATTTGAAGAATTTCCAGTGCTTTTAAAAACCTGATTCATGATCAAGAGTGAATTCAATAAAAACATAAATGTGTTTGTGGACCTATTATCACTTTGTCTCCTATCCTCTTGCATTGGGGTGGGAGAAGTTTGTGGAACTTGTGGCTTCACTGCAACTCCAAGCACACCAAGATGCTCTTGACCTCGTGACAGTTTTGGCTTTCTACCCAGGTGTCTGAGACTACACTTAAGAACGTAGGAACATAGGAAACTGCCTGACACTGAGTCAGAGCATTGGTCCCTCCAGCCCAATATTGTTGACGCTGGCTGGCATTGGCTCTCCAGGGTTTCAGGCGGGAGTTTTTCCAGCCCTACCTGGAGAAGCCGGGAATGGAACTGGGGAGCTTCTGCATGCAAAGTATATGCTCTACCACTGAGCCACAGCCCTAGACAATTCCAGATAACTATATTTAATATAGATCTGCCTATTTCTGTTCTGCATCACGTTTGCATATTATTATTCTGTTCTGATCCATTTCCACATTAATTTGCTTTTAAAATGTCTACATTAATTCTGCATTTTTTTAAAAAAAAACCAAAACCTCTCAAACTAGTATTTTAATACCTATTCTAATATGTATTTAGATGTGTATTCTCTCTGTCAAAAAAGCATTTTACTGTATTTCTGATACCTTTAAATTGCCTTATTGTGTCAGATCAGACTGAGCAGCGGTTTATTCATTATTCAAGTTGAGCAGGGCATTCTTCATTATATTTGTGCACTGGACATTTCAGCAATGGAAAACTAGTGGTTTAGATCAATGTTATGAGACGCTGTGCCTCCTTTTCTCTCCATCTTAAGACACAAACCATGCACATTCCATGAGTTCAACATCAAGTCATCTTTTTCACTACACTTTTCCCCTCCCCTACTCTTTAGAACAACTTGCCTGATGAAGAGATCTTGAGATCCCGAAAGCTTGCCCACAATTTTGTAAATTTTTGTTGGTCCTAACAAAGGTATTGCCAGACCATGGATTTGGGGTTTGTTTGTTTTTTCCCTTATGGACTGACATGGTTGTGATGGACAGCTGGGGTTCGGCCCCTCCCTCCCTGCAAGTCCTGAGCCAATCACAGCACTCAGAACGTTGGAAAGGGGCAGAGAGCTGTGAAAGACAGTTTAACACTCCTTCTGGTTTGGGGATGGGAATGGGAAACATCTAGTGACAGAATCACAATCGGTAGTAGAGGCTGGAAGGGAACTCTGCATAGAAAAGTTACCTCAGCCTGGAGTTGAAATATTGTAACTCTTGTAAGATAGGCAAGTACCGGTACCTGAATGTATTGTTTGTTTACATCTGTAGAAATAAACTTGTTTCGTTTTACTGTTAACCCTTGGTGTGAGAGTGGGTGACACACACATCTCTTGGGAGCAATCCTTGGTGGAGAAAGAAGAAGGTGGCAGTGAGGGAAATAATTGTATTCAGGTCATTACCCTAGTTAGCCCGAGGCTGTCGCCACTAAAACAGTGAAAGACACTTCAGTTGTTTAAGAAATCTGCAGACTCTTTTACAACCCCTTGAGGAAGGCCTTGAAAAAAACACAGGCCGAAACGCGTCGGGCTTCTCTATTTAATAAAGTTTGCATCCTGAGAACCTAGTTCTCTCCCCTTTTTTCGTTGCTATTGGATGCTCTTCTCCTCTGGTTTCTGTCCTGAGTATGAAGGCCCATAGCTCAAGGAAGGGAATTGTATGAACAAAAGATAACGGTGGTTAAAAACCAAAAAACAACAACATACTACTAAGTATTTCCCCAAAAGTAGGGGCAGCTGTGGGTGTCACGAGAGTGGTTTACTTTGTTTTATGTGTAACATTTATATGTTATTTGAAGTCTACACTGTGAAAAGTAGATAACAAAGTAGGACTTGAATTACAAAAAGGATTCTGAAGAATTCCTTAGTAGAGACAATGGATGAGGTAATATAGGAGTGTAAAGGAATGACAATCGATATTTTGAAAACTCATGGCTACAATGTAGAAAGATAGCAAGAGCACCAAATTGGCACATCATTAAATTGGCTTTGAAGTGTGATTGGATTTCCAAATAATACTGGAACTTTAACATGCTTTGGAGTAGCTGTTAGAAGCCAGTGTGATCACAAATAACAGGATTGCTATTTTTCTGGGTTACCATTTCATCCTCTGTTAACTCTTTTCAGAGCTACAAGAGACATTTATTTAAAAAATGTTGTTCATGATGACCTGGGGAGAACATTTATTGTTTGCTTTTTGGATTGCTCATCTTGGAAACATCTTATCAGAAGTATCTATTATACTCATGGGCTGGCAGCTCTGAAACTGTAGTTTTATCAGACTTCATTGCAATATTATCTGTAGTGAATGGATAGGGGCTCAGTCTTCCGTGGTTTCTGAAATAGGCACTGAAGCTGCTAGGCATATGTCTTGAGTTGCAAACTTCAGGACAGATGGTACCGTAGAAGAATCATCAAGGGAGCTAAGTGTTGCATCCAGCAGGAGCATTCCTTATGCGTGCAGAAAGACTTCCCAGCTGCCACAATCAAGTTTTAACACAACTTTGTTCCATCTTAATTAGAACAAGGCCAAAATCTTGATGCCAAAAGTGAGGCTAAATTACAGTATTTTAAAGTGGGGTTGGAGGCAGGATAATAGTTTAAACAAGCATTCCCATTAAATAATGAGGTTGGATTACTTTAATTACAAGAAAGAGTTGGCCATAATAGGTACTTACCCTCTGCTTGTATTATCAATGGTATACACTGCAAAGGTAGGGTACAATCCATAGCCCATGTACATATGAAAAGAAGATCCCATTCATTCAAATGGGAGTTTCAATCAAGTCTGTAGAACATGAGCATTTCACAGTTTGTTGTTAAGGCATTTTCTGTGTAAAATAACTGCTCTCTCTCGCTCGCTCGCTCTCTCGCTCTCTCGCTCTGTGTGTGTGTGTGTGTGTGTGTGTGTGTGTGTATATGCAACAAGAACGCAGTTTACACATACATTGGCTTGGATCCAGTGGTGTCATTCCGCCAGCAAAATGGAAACTGCTGGCAGAATGAATTCCCCTTCCTGCTGCTGTCCCCCAAATCTACAGTGGTGAAGAGAGGACACGAAGGTCCCATAGCACAAGCTGAAGTCGGCTCATGGGAGGTTGGATTTAAGCCATTAACTGGAAAAACTAACAAACAGGGATTCAATTTGTTATTCAATAGGGATAGACAGACAGACAGACAGAGAGAGATAGTTCCCACACTCTTTCACTTATATCTCTCATTTTAATTTGTTAAGCAAAACTGTGAAGAGGCTGTATCTCTTAATTTTGTTTTATTTATAACCTCAAAAATATAACACATATTTTTGATATTAAATAAAATGGCAATTCTTGTTTCAGGTAGATGAAGGGTTATTTTATATTGTTGCATATAATAGACTTCTATAGTCTTCTTTTTCCTTAGCTTCAGTCCACAGCCAAAGTCAGCCCCAACTTAACCTAGGATGTGGCTATACTACATATAGTGGTTAGAGTGTTGAACTGGGACTCGGGAGATCCTGGTTCTAGCCCCCACTCTGCCAAGAAGCTCACTGGGTGACTTTGGGCCAGTCACTGACTCTCAGCCTAACCTACCTCACAGGGTTGTTGTGAGGATAAAATGGAGAGGAGGAGAAGGATTATGTAAGCTGCCTTGGGCTCCATGCAGGAAAAAAGGTGGGATATAAACAAACTATACATTTTGTCTGCTCAGTAACCACAGAAGACAATATTAGTTGCATGAGGGCAATAACCGGCGAATTGCTGGCATAAATTGAATGAACCCTAATTCACTATCTGATCATCATTAGTCACATGTTTCGTGAATATACCTAGCATAAATCAGTTATGGGTTTTTTTTATCATAGCCAGTTCAAAATATTGGGAGCGCGGGACCCTCATAGCTAAACATCTTACATGTGCATCTTCTAATCTAGGCGATAATACTGATCCAAAAATGTTCCAAAAAGGAAATATTTTTTTTACCTCATCCCTCAAGCTGCCAATTTCTTTCTTTCTTTCTTTCTTTTTTGCATGACTTTCTGTTGAACATTGCTTCCCTGATAATTAGTACTGGCAGATTTCCCCCCCCCCCCGAATCCAGACATATTTTCTGCTATTTTCCCATGACAAAGGTGTTAACCTCAGCTTTGTCTAACAATATCTCTTGGCAGTATGTCACTGAATAAAGTTAAGCACAGTTCTCAAGAGAAAAAGAACTATGCTACACACTTAGGCCATTTTCACAATTGACCCTTAAATTTCTTTTTGCATTTTCCATGTCTATAATTTGAATGTAAAACCCACATTTGGCTAAAAAGTACAATCCATTTAAAATTGCCTCGCTTCTGCTGTCAAGCCTGGACCAATAATATTCACAACTGATAATTACAGACTGTTAGCATCACTTATGAAAATGACCATATCCATTAGATGAATAAAAGGTTTATTCCCCAAGTACATATGCCTCTATGAGAGAGCAAACCTATACATTTATGCTGCAATCCTATATACACTGGCCTGGAAATAAGTCAAATAAGTCCTACTGAAATCAATGGAGCTTACTTCTAAGTAGACATGTATAGGATCATCTTGTAATTCTTTCTTCTTCACCTTGCCTTTTTTAGCATCCTTTCTGAATGCATAACATCAGAGAAATAGCTGGCAGGAACTTGATGCAAAGAGGTCAAGGCTTTCAGCTATGTCTACAAAGAAAATTACCCTCCTGGAGTGCAGTGGTCCTGATCCAAATCAGGGCCACATGAGCTTAAACTAGAGTTTAAAAAAAGAAGAAGAAAAGACAAGCCTCAGCTACACGCTACACGAATAACATAACATGTAGTTGGCTCTTAGGGTGTCAAAATGTCTTAGGCTAGCCTAAGGCACAAATATGGCTTAAACTTCTAGCCTCGAAAAGCTAAAGCCCAAGCTGAGACATCAAGCTACAGTGAGACAACCATTTTTGACTAGGCTCTCACAGTACATTAGATTACTTTATGTCCACAGTGCAGTGGATCACTATATCTATGTCAAATCTGGATCCATTTCTTTAAAGTAGCTAAACAGAACTTTGATCAACCTAAAACAGATCTGAGTCAGTTAACACCACTATAATCAAAGAGGAGGTCCTGGAAAATACCTCTTCTATGTTCTTCTATTTAGCAGAACCCAACCCAACCATTCCTAGATGGTTCCACAAGCATGTCTCTGTCCCGTCCCCTCCCCCCACCAAAAATATCCCATAACTTATTTCTCCCATAGCTGTGACAACATGGCCAACAAGTATAAATCCGCACTGGAGATAACCATTGGTTCTAAAGTGTTGCATTGGTTTAGTCATTGCATTTCATCATTGGTTCTAAAGTGTTGCAAATCAACACTCTACCCATCACATCCAAACAGAAGGCAGGAGCAAGGGATGGGGTGAATATTTTCACCAGATTTATATATTTGTATTTATTTAGTCCATTTAGATCCTGCCTTTCTTGCTTTATGTGATGCAAGGCAGTATACATGGGGTTCCCAGGTAGTATCCTATCCACTCCCACCAAACTGTTACTGCTTAGCAAGCATGGTCTGTGTAGAGGAGACTTTTAAAGCCCTAAGTGGCTCGGGTCCAGGATACCTTCTCCTGTATCAGTCTGGGCACTTCCTATGATCTGGTGGAGAGGCCCTTTTGTGTTTTGCCTCTAATGGGAGAATGATTGGTAGAGACGAGAAAGGGTCTTTTCATCCTAATTGGCCACATCCTAATTATGCAACATCTTGGACGATGAAGCTCAATTGGTCCCTTCCTTTGCCATCAGAGCTGGTGCCAAGGGTAGGCACATTGAGGCAGCTGCCGAGGGCCCACCCCCAGCAGGGACCCACTGTCAAGAGCTCCCTGGACTTGCCCCTTCTCTTTGTCATTGAACCCTCTTGCTCACCTGCCTCTCACTCTGGCCCAGACAACAATTAGTGGTGAAAAGGAGAAGCAGTAGGTGCCACTGACTACTTGCTCACTGGCTCTCTGCCTGTCAAGGAAGGAAGTGCTAGCAATAATGAGAAAGATGATGAAAAGCAGTAGCAGCTGGTGAAAATGCCAGTGAGAAGGTAGACTCACTAAGGGACTAGGGCTGTTGAGGGTATCTGTGACACCCCTCACCGCTGACCACCACTGTGATTCGAACCCACAGCTTTATTATGGTCAAATCCCACCTCCACACTCTCCCAATCTCCTCCGCTGCCACCAACCCCCTCCAGGGTTACCAGCTCAGACCACTCCTTTTATATTTTTTAAAAGGAAACAAGTTTATTTATTTACAATCCAGGGTAGGGAAATAGATAATGTTAAAGGTTTCTAAACTTTGTAAACTCCCTCTCCCTCTCCCTCTCTCTCTCTGTTTCGGTCTCTCTCAGACAGCACTACCCAATACTCCCCCTCTCTCCCTAGACTCCACTCAGACTTCTCTCAGCTCTCAGACTGCCCTCTCTCCAGACAACCCTCTGCAACTTCTCTCCCACCCAGCTCTTCTCTCTCTCCCTCTCTCTCCAGACAGCCCTCTGCAACTCCTCCAGAACAGCACCGCCCATTGCTTATCTCACAGGCTTCACACACACACACACACACACACACACACCCCGCTTCTCAGCCAATCAGCAGACATCTCAACATTCCACACTCCTCTCACACTCCCCCCTCCCCTCACATACTAACTGATATAATGCTTTGCCCGTGGGCGCAGGGGCATGACAGTATCCTTCCCAAGAGACCTCAAAAAACTGGAACCAGCACTGCTTTCCATCTTCTACTGGCTGGTGAAGGCTTTTGTATTCTGGTAGACTTTTGTCTTGCTAGGCAGCTAATGGGTTGGATCCAGGTTTGGACATATGCAACTGGACTGGTTGAAACAGACTTCCCCATTCCCCCCTACAGCAGACTCTCCAGCCCCCTGAAAATGCTACACAGAGGGTCAGGGGACCCTACTGAGCAGGATGGGTGTGTCGTGGAATCCCTGAAAATTGGGCAGCGGGACCTTCCATGAGCAGAGCTCCAGTCACAGAAGTGCCTGTTCTTGACTTTCAGGAATTCACACACACACACACACACACACACACACACACTTCCCCCTCAGTCTCCTGTAACACAGCCTGCTGCCCCATTCAACAGAGTCCCCTATGCCATACTCTGTGTGGCATAGAGTGGAGATACTCTATGTGGCGATACTCTATGTGGAAAGGGAAAGTTTGCTTCCACCAGCCCAGTTGCAGAAGCCTAAATCTGGATCCAGCCCAGTATTTTCTATGTGTTGAATGTTGTTTTCATCTCCTGTGCCCATTGTATATTGTTATTGTTTTTATTATGGTTTTATTATGAAGTTGTGGTCTTTAACTGTTGTAAGCCACTCTGAGTAATGCATATGCATTAAAAGGATGGGATAAAAATCTTGAATTAAAAAAAACGTGGAAGCCAAAAAAACACTACATGACATTACATTTTTATGGGTGCTCTGGTCTGTAGCTTGCCTATGAAACACAGAGAAATATATAGGTGTGTGTGTGTGTGTGTGTGTTTTAATATAAATATCCACAAAGGAAGCAGTCACTAAGCCTGAAAATTAAAGTACCCTTACATTCAACCTATGATTATTTATGGGTTTCAGTAGGTAATCCAATTGCCACACACTAGGACTGCATATCTCCAAGTTAATTATGCAGTATAGCACAGAGTGCTGCATTATATATCAAGAACAACAATCAAAGCAAAAGTGTCCTTTCCTAAAATGTTGATATAGTAGGTAATGGCAAAATTGTTTCTTGTTGCTATCTGATGGATTTGATGGATTTTCTTCATAGCAGTGGGCCAAGTAAGGCAATAAAGGGAATAGTAATGTCAGCATTTTACTTCTTTTCTTTCTTTCTTTTTTCTTTTTGCTGCTGCTGCATCCGACTCAATTCTTTGAAGTCTCTAAGCAAGCCTGCATGGTTTTGGTACAGAAAACATTTTGAGCTTGTAGGTGGTCTAACACCTGCTTCCCGAGCCAGAACTGTAGCAGCTGTTGTCAAATGCATGCTTTATAGGAGGGGGTAGAATGTTTCTCTCATATTTGTGCTGTGCCCTTTATGAAGTGGTGGTTGTAGCTCAATGTGTGACATGGATTATTTTGCCTTTGGCAAATGAAAGAACATTTTAATATAATGCCAATAAGATAAGGTTCATAAATGAGAATCGCAAATATAGCTGTGATGAATTTCTCCTCTTTGCTTTACTCTCACAATATGTCTACAATTAGGAGTCAGCATGAAATTAAAATTCAAAAACCCTGGCTAATCTGTTGCAATGAGTCATTCACTGTCCTCAAAGCAAATGCAAGTGCATATGTAAAATAATAATTCATGTTGCAGGACTCATATACCCATCAACACACATCCTACAGGAATTAGAACCAGGTGTTAACTGAGTGCAAGTGTGTGTGTATTGCCTTTCCCTTGCCAGTGGTGATATATGAGCTCCTTTGGTCATGATAATGCACTCCTATGCACCACAATTCTGCTAGTGACTACTGTGATAACTTGGTCTTGGCAATGATGACATGAGTACACTTATGGGGATATACTACAAATGTTTCAACTTTTTTTTTAAAGTGCAGATAAGGTCATAGTATTGTGATACTCTGAAATGCTGAATGAGAGCTAACGTCACAAACCAAGGCAACCACAGACCCAGAACTATGTAAATAAATGGTCATCTTCTTTATTTATATAGTTCTTGGTGTGCCGTGGTCTTGGTTTATGATGTTAGTTCTCAACTGATGCACAACACATGAGGTGGAAAGAGATTGTGGCAGAACAAGGACACATTAATATGTTCAAAGTCATCATTTAAGCTCTCTATATAACAGCTGCCTGGATCCTACCAAGCTGCTGTACATTATGTGCAAAATATCATTTCCAGATCAAATGAAATCCAAAGGAGAAATAAAAAAAGGAACGAAAATGAATGTGCCTTGAAGCCCTGCATTCTCAAGAGGGTTCCCCTGCCCCATTTTAAAAACAAGAGACAAAATTGAAAACATCACACAATTTGTGTACAATATACAGTTGTGCTACTAACCAAAGCCATAACTGACCTAATTCCTTTGGATTCTCAGCCTAAAATGACAACCAAGCATGTGAAGTAAGGAAATATAACATCATGAATGAATGGGACATTCCCCACTCCCTGCTTTGTTTGAGTGCCTTGCAAGCATTCTGCAGGTTATTTACACAATAGCAACATGTTGATTTTTCTAATGCACCATGTCGCCTTAACTTAGCCCTTCATGGAAGGAACATCTGAATCAAACTGATGTCAAACAAGACCACAAGATTAGAATGGTCAAGATATTATTTTCTATTCTGATAGGTCTCTTAAATTCAGAGGAGTTAATGAAAGCCCTTCAATATCCCTATAATGCAGGGGTGTTGGATCACTTTCAGCCCAAGGGGAGAACTTCATTTCAAAGAAGCTCTCGGGGGCCACATTCCAGTGGTGGGTGGAGCCAAAGGCAAAAGGTATGGGCCAAAGACAAAATAGGCAGGACCAAAGATACCAGCTTATTTTAGCTTAAAGATCTCACTGCCAGTAACTACGGTAAGTCTCAGGCGAGGCATTTCAATCATTTATAATGGGGAAAACTGCACAAAAGACAGGAGAACACCAAATGATTGGTGGTCAGGGGAAAGGGGTGGGGCCTGGGGAAGGGGGCGTGACTATCTGGAACAGATCAGCAGGCCAGATTGGGACCCCAGGTGGGCTGGGTTTGGCCCCTGGGCCTGAGAGTCTGCACCCCTGCTATAATGCAAACTTTTCCAAACATAAAATATTGTAAAGACTTACGTACCACCAAGATGTTTTTCTGCTCATGCCAGGGGGAGGCTGGTGACTCCCATGTCAGTGGGGCTCCTTATCTATTGCAGCTTTTTATACTGAGCTTTATAGAAACTATCCATGGTGCTCCATGGTGATGAAACTATTTTAGGGATGGAGTTTGGCACCATGGATAGCTCCTATAAAGCTCAAACAAAAGAGCTGCAATGGATAAGGAGCCCCACTGACATGGGAGTCACCAGCCTCCCCTGGTAATGCTATTACCAGGGATGTTGAAGAGTCCTTGGTTTCGAATCATGAGTCGAGTCACGAGTCTTTGGACCCGAGTCTCGAGTCCGAGTCCTTGGTCCAAAATGGTGACTCACGAGTCACGAGTCATGAGTCACTCCCAAAGCTGACTCCACGAGTCCCTATTAAAATCAATGGGGGGTTTTCCCAACAAAATAAGGCTATTTCAGATGTGTGGTTTAAATAAATTCTAGGCACAAGTGTGCCTTTTTATTTCAAAACTCTGCAACTGATTTTGGCAAGAACACACCAGGCAGACAAACCCAAAATAACCAGACAGGCAGAGGCCTTTGTCTTGGACAATTCAACTGTTGAACTGGTCAAGAAGAGACCAGGCAGGCAGAGGAGGCAGGGAACCCCAAAGCAGGCAGGCAGAGGCAGCCAAACCCAAAATGTCTGAAAGGTTGCATTTTAGGAAAATGATTTTAAAAAATAAACTTGCTGTACTTCCTAAAACCTATCCATGTTGCATTTGAGGAACACGATTTTGGAACACGAGTCTCAAGTCGAGTCCTTGGTCTCGAGTCCCGAGTCGAGTCTCGAGTCCCATTAAAAATATTGGGACTCGAGTCTGACTCGAGTCAGAGGGGGGGACTCAGTCCGACTCACGAGTCGAGTCCTCGAGTCCGAGTCCCCATCCCTGGCTATTACCCATTCTGAAGAAACTTAAGTGTCAACATTAAGGCTTTGGGAAGTCATAGTCTGTGAGGTTTACACATCACAGCAGCAATTAGGGTTGTTTAACTCAGGAATTTGTTGGTGACATGTTGGCGACACATGCAAGCCGCACACTTGCTATTTTCACTTTTAATTAACAACCCAGGAATTAACAATCATGGCATGATTAACAATCATGGGTGATTGTTGAGTTAACTCTGGGTTGTTTAACCATAAACAACCCAGAGTCTCTGGGTTCAGACATCACAAAACAACCTAGGAACAGGGCATTCCTGGGTTGTTAATGTAAAGTGGAAGTGGCAACTGTGCAGCTTGTGCATGCTGCTCATCACCACAATTCCTGGGTTAAACAATGCTGGCTGGGGGATGCTTGGAATTGTAGGATTTTTTTCTGCCTAAACATGTATAGGATTGTGCCCAAAATAAATAAATGGGAAGGGATAGAGGCTGCCAATTCTGGGTCATGACCAAGGCCATTACCAGGGAAGATGTGCTGTGGCAGTGGAGGCACGGGGCAGCAGAAAGTGTCTAGAGTCAGTGTCATGCAGCTGCATAGCTATTGATGGGCTTAGCAGTGTTCTATGGTACTGACTTCAGGTGCCCTGTTCCTCCACCACCATCTTGTGTCTCCCACCAGAAATGGTGTGTGTGCTCCATTTCCCCTAGGCCGCCACTCAGTGGTGGTCGTTGTGATGTTATGTTATTTGGCTTTAAATTTAAAGTGTACAGGTGGTAAGTATAATGTGTTTTTGTATAGAGCATATGATTAGAAGCATGTATTCCTGCTGTATCTGCGTGTTATGTTAGGTGAGTGTGACAGGATGGGCAGGAAGAATGGTGTATTTGCATACGTGACATGATTGGCTGAGACAGTGAGAAGGGGGGGGGTAGAGCCTGTGTTATATAAACAGTGGGCTGTGCTGTTCAGGCAGAGGTTTGAAGGTTTTTGTGGGAAGAGAGAGAAGCATGTGGAATGTGAAGCGCTGTTTGGGAGTTTGTGAAGCTGACTGGAGAGAGTTGAGTGATTATGTTAGGATTATTAAGAGTTTAAGCTAGCGAGTGCAGGGGTTGATATTGGGAACAGTTGTTGAGGGAGGATTGGTACTAGGATAAGATAGTACATTATTTAGGATTAACTGAAACTTACACGTGAAACTTATTCCCAGAACTTGTTGTATTTTAAAATAAACTTTTCTTTGCTATTTGAAACAGTCTGTGTGGAAGCTGTGCTTACTGTACTGGTCAAAGAGGTATAAGCTAGGGATTAGACATCCCAAAGGCAGTGTGAGAAGTGTAAGGGTAAGGGTTAGTGGAAAAGAAACCCCCAACCTTACTTAAGTGCACCCAGGGAGCCCAATAAGGAGGGCAAGCTTGAGGCCCTATTGAGGGATGGGATGTGACAGTTGACTCTTCCTACTCACCCCATTACCCACACAGGCTTTCCCCCCATTTCCCAGTTCACAAAACAAAATGCAATGTCAACTGATGAAAGAATACTCAAAGTTATTTGCAATTATCTGGCAGCATTTTAAGCTATGAACTATTGTTGCATTTATATTTTATTTTGCTTACACTACATAGAAAGTCCTGAAATCAGCTTCCTTAGGCTGGAATGCCTGCTGCTTTCTTCTCATATTTGTCACAGTTCCTTTGGTCTTGCTGCCTGCATTGTTATTATCTTGCTATTCCACCATATGATAATTTCATCATGCAGCAGGAGAAGGGCAGAACTGTCACTGATGTCTGCTATGTGAAGAGTAAAAGGCCAAACTTTTAATTGCTGCTTCTGTAGTTTGTATACAGAATTATCTAAGGGGAAATCAGAAGAGCTCTCTCTGGATAATCAAACCACTTTAAGTTCATTGTGAATCAATAGAGTGTTAATAACAAGAGCTGCCTGGCTTTCTAAACACTTCAGGGGGGCTCTCTGGACACTTTCTATAGACTTCTGTCAAAGTAATGACATTACGTACTGCTTCTTCAATTGATTTACAGTAATACCTTGGATTGCAAGTATAATTCGTTCCGGAACCGTGCTTGTTGTAACCCAAAACACTCTTATATCAAAGCGAGTCTCTGGCGGGCGTGAGCGGGGCCGATTTCGGCCTGCTACGTCCACTCGAGGTGAGCAGTTACATCCCTACCTTGTATTGCAAGACGTCACTTGTTTATCATGTCAAAATTTATTTTAAAAATTTGCTTGTCTTGCAAAACGCTCTCAGGCCAAGTTACTTGCAATCCAAGGTATTACTGTATAGCAAAGTGGCCACTGTTCTCTGTGGGCTTGGTGTGGCAAAGGGCTAAGCCATGTCCCCAAGAGCCTCAGTTGCTCAGAGTTAAGAACATCCTTAACTATTTTTCTCTGGGTCACATCCAGATACACAAGGTTAGGAAGAAGACCTCAAGGGCCAGCTAGACTCTGTATTTTCCTGCAATTTAATTTCAGCAAAGGATTCTCTTAGAGAATATTTGATCGTATGTACTAAATCAAATGCTGCCAGGGTTTTGCTATTTCATTATAAAGACAATTCGCAGCTTGCCTGTGGGAAGAAGGTGGCATCATCTTCCTGGATGAGCAACAGTGAGGGCCTCTTTTGGTATTGTCCTAGCTGAGCTGGAAAACTGCTCTTTCTGGGGAGAGTAGCTCTTTGTCATACTACTTAGTAATGTTGGAAGCTTGCGGTAACACGAAAGGAGTCCGCACCAGGGCTCCTTCGCATATTACCATTGTTTCAGTTACCAAGAGGGGCAATGTTGAGCTGGGAAGGAGCTTCTTCTCACATGTGGTCTAGATAGGGAATGGAGCAGGAGGAACACATGCTGCAACAGCTCCTCCACCAGTAAGATGACATCAGAAAGGGCATGAAAACTTCTACAAGAACTATGTGATGCGGAAGAACATTCTTCCTCCCCAAATGTCAATCTGGAGATTTCAATTCTTGCTCTTCCTGGGATAAAGGCTAAAAAATTACATTGCTGGCAGAAGAAATGAGAGGCGGCATCATACCCCCCACAGGGAGACAGATACAAGGAGTAAAGACCTTTCTCTCCCTTGGAACCAAGTGAACTACTATATGGAACTTCCTGGCGTTAAGTTTCACTCAAGAAACCTGTTTGTTATACAAGAGAGAACACTGTGAAAAAAGTGGAAGTATAATTCCAATTTCCAAAGTCCTCTGCTCCATAGCCCAATTGATTTTTGCAGAAAGATATATTTCCTATCCACAAGTATGAGGCACACAATTCACTATCCCATCAGTGGGGTCAGCATATATAAATGTCCACAAAGATAAACACAAAGGGCTTGGGGCATCCATTAAGGATGGTGGCTCTTGTCTTGCTTGTGTTTGCTAGTTGGGTTTTCTACAAATTCAAGAAGTCCTTTTGGGATTCTCTCTCTTCTCTAGCTGCATACATACTTTGCCATTTTTCACTGGCCCACTGCACCAAAGGCAGAGGGAGCATCACATCTGTGAAATAACCAGAAGTTGTGTAACAGACTCACAAGAAATTTGCTGTTTTGAAAAACAACAAAGAGAGGATTTCAAGAATTGGAGCATTAAACTCAGTGCCATATTGAAAGAACTATTTTCCCAATAAAATGTGACCGCTTCGCTTCCTGTAATTTCACTAAATAAAGTGTATGGAAATAAAGTGCGTAGCATTTCTGCCTTTTTGTTTAGAGAAGAGTGCTGCTTCTAGCCATGTTCATTTTATATTTTGAGGAAAACCATGCTTGTGACAGTGGGAAATAACATTTTGTGATAGAGACAGCCTTTATTTTTTAGAAAACAACGTGTAATTAAATCACAAGGATTAAAGTGCCCTTTTGACCTTTGAATTGTAATAACCAGAGCAATTGGAGTGGTCTCCCTGGTGCTGGTAGAACATTTTGATACAACCCATTTTGCTCAGCATACAAATAACATTTCTATGTTCAATACACAGGGTCTTCAAAGCAGGAAAATGACTTGCATCCCCAATATTTGCTTTGAGATCCTGGATGGACCTGGTTCTTCTTATTTTAACAATTTTTTACCAAATCAACTTTATAACCATTTAGCGCGCGCACACACACACACACACACACTTGAGAGCACATTTGTACAATCTTTGTGTGTATGTCAGTGGTTTGAAAACCCTGCCTTCTAGTCATATCCATATCCACTGTCATGTCAAGATTAGTCTTTCTGTATGCCACTCATGGGCCAGACAGGAAGCATTTATTTATTTATTTATTTATTATAGTTATACCCCACCTTTTTTCCTGCAAGGAACTCAAGACGGCTTACACAATCATCATCATCCTCTCCATTTTATCCTCACAACAACCCTGTGAGGTAGGTTAGGCTGAGAGTCCATGACTGACCCAAAGTCACCCAGTGAGTTTCATGACCGAGCGGGGAGTAGAACCCGGATCTCCTGAGTTCCAGTCCAACACTCTCACCACTACGAAGCATGTGTAGAGTTCTGCCTGGTGGTCTGTAAAGGGTAGCTTCCCAGTGATCTAATGGTAGCCTCCCACTGAGGTTTGACAGACTCATCAGAAAAGTGCCCTCTGGTGGGTCCCCCAGCAGGCTTACTGGGAGGCAGAGGTCGTGCTCCACTCAGCATCAACAGCTGGGGCTGGGAGCCAGCTGCCATTTTTATTTCTCACACTGTCTCAGAACAATGCTACATGGGACATTAAAATTTCTGGCAGTTCCCACACCCCAGCCTCCCAGCACTGGTCAGAATACTGGAAGGTAAATTTGTTGAAAAGTAAGCCCAGGGCAACAGGGCAGGTATCAATGCTGGTCTTATTTATTTATTATTTATTTATTTATTACATTTATACCCCGCCTTTTTTCCTACAAGGAACTCAAGGCGGCTTACATAATCCTCCTCCTCCTCTCCATTTTATCCTCACAACAACCCTGTGAGGTAGGTTAGGCTGAGAGGCAGTGACTGGCCCAAAGTCACCCAGTGAGTTTCATGGCCGAGCGGTCTTATGGTCTTATGGATTCATAGATTTCATAGATCATAGAGTTGGAAGGCACTGGACCCCAGCAGGTGGCCAAGGATGGCACCTGCTCACACCAGGCCTGACTGATAGCATAGCTTTAGCATAATGTAAAATCACATCTTACTTGATACCAATATAAACATGAACTGACTAGGATCTTAAAGTAAATGCCTGGAGATGCAAAGTCATAGTTCATGCTCTAGATATCTTATTTACATCATGGAGGTAAAACCACATTGCAGGGACTCTTACCCTAGTCCCTGCAATGTGGTTGCAACAGAAGAGTAAGTGGACGAAATGATTGACAGCTGAGACCAGAATGGAATGTTGGGTGGAGCTAGTGGCAGTTGGAGGAAGTTAGAAGAAGGACAGAGACAGTGAGGGAGAAGTCACAGAAGGAGAGTTGTGGTGGTGGTGGTGGTGGTTTCCAGTATTTGTATACCGCTCCACATCTAAGTAGATTCTGGAGCTGTGGACTATAAGAATATAAAAACATATTAAATAAACAAAAACAATACATTGAAAACAAAGTAGCATTACAATGGTGGTTGGACAGCAGAAGGCTTCCCGGAAAAAGGAGGTCTTCAGCAGGCACCGAAAGCAACCCGATCACCTCCAGAGGCAGGGAGTTCCACAGAAATGGAGCCACCACAGTGAAGGCTCTTCTCCTGGTGGACTCCAATTGGGCCAATGGTCCACGAGGAACCACCAGGAGGATGCCATTTTATGACCACAGCGATTGGGCAAGTTGGTATGGGAGGAGGCTGTTCTCTCAGGTAACCTGGTCCCAAATTGTTTCGGGCTTTGTACAGAAGTACTAGAACTTTAAACCTGACCCAATAGCAAATAGGTAGCCAGTGCAGTTCCTTCAGCAAAGGAGTTGCATGCTGGAAAGGGGCAGCTCCCAACAACAGCCAAGCTGCTGCATTCTGCACTAGCTCCAGCTTCCGGAGCAGCCTTAAGGGCAGCCCCACATAGAGCACATTGCAGTAATCCAGTCTTGAGGTTACTAGCGCCTATATCACTGTGGCCAAGCTATCCCTGTCCAGGAGAGGCCATAGCTGGTGAACCAATTGAAGATGGTAAAAAGGCACTCCAAGCCGCCGCAGTCACCTGGGACTCTAGCGACAATGATGGATCAAGGAGTACCCCCAGACTATGAACATGGAGATAGCATGGACAGGCATGGTAAGAGGAATTAGGAGCCAGAAGTAGTTAGGTTAATTAGTGAGTAGAATTAGAGGCAGGGAGTGAATGAGAACGGAGGGAGAGAAGCTATTAAAAGCAGGGCATAAGGTAGAGGTGCAAGTAAACAGCCGGAAAACATCTGCAGACATGTGAATGGACAACAGCATCCAGTAGTTTTATCAGAGGGGTGTGTGAAGCTCTGGCTAGCTAGCCATTCTCACATTAAAAATTGTACTTCTGCTGCCATTTTCTATCTATCCAAGTAGATATAACCCCTTGTGCGGTATGTAAATGTTTGTGCTTGGCTTAAAAAATAATATGGGAAGTGACCCTCAGCATGCCTACCTATCCCATTCCTGCCACACCTGCAATGTGGCTCAAATCCTGCCTTACCAGGAGCTGTCCAGTAAGTCAGAGATCAGGATGTTCAGGATAGCAGGGGAACTGTCCTTCCTGTCCAGCAAGGAGTCACAGGAAGATTAGGTGTTGCTTGAGTACTGGCTAGGCTCCAACTGAGCAGCTTTATAGCTGGTGCTGTATCCCAGCCCTTCCTGGCCTGTCATTAGGGCCCTGATCCAGAGTATGTGAAGAGTCTGTCTGGCTTCTTCCTCATGAATAAGGCTCAGGGGTAGTTGACCTCATGCTGAGCACTGTGCCTCTGGCTCTGTACATCTGCTCGGACACACCGCTGACTCTGCTCCCAGGGCTGAGCTTGATGGGTCTTGAATGGCATGTGTCAGACAGGTCAGGGTGCACTGGTTCCTCCAAATGTGTGGTCTCCTCAAGCAAAGTCTTTTTCAGGCTTGTGGTCTCAGGAAGGTTATTGGTATTCATTTATTCCCCTTAAACCCCACAAGTAGTAAGGCCAGCAATAGGGCTCTCATCTTTCCCTGAGGTCTTATCCAGTTTTGGGCTAGTCCAACCAGGAACGTCGTGGGACACAATAATACCACAGAGGATGGCCCAGAGTAAATGTCATCGAGTGAATTATATTATATTTTAAAGGAGATCTCCATTTTTGAAGGATTTAAGTCTCTCAGACCTTCTTGTTAAACAATCTATTGACCCTAGTCTTTTTTTTAGGTGAAGAGATAGAGGGGCATGGTTCTGGGTATTTTGATTCTAAAGCAAATAGAATTTGGAGGATGTTAACTCTAGCCAAAGTCTTGAGGATTCCATACCAACTTCAGATGAATATAAAGAATGCTCTAATAGTGAATCCTGTGAGTTACCATTGCATAGAAAGGTGAGAGCCGGGTGAACAACCCAAAAGGGAGCAACACAGTACTGCTTAGAACAGTGTACTAAATAAACTAAGGCAACCCGAAGGCAACATTATCCCCATCCAAGTTTACCAGATAATTCTTATTTGGAAGGAAAACACAGCAAAGGGGAAACTACTCTATATTAATCTTGGCCAAAAGATCATAGTTTGAATGAAACTGAAACGAGCAATTGCTCAGTCCATAACAAGTGACAAGTAGCACTTTTGGTCAGTGCAGCAAAGGTTAGTCCCACTCCCACTAGATCAGATTTTGAACTCTGCTGATCATCTGTCAGGCAACTAAATCTGTTCTTGGATCATCTGTGCCATTCACAGGAAATCTTCAGGCAAGCTAATTCTGGTGTCCTCTTAGCTCTGACTCAGCTTGCTGGGTGAGCTTAAGCAATAAAAATTGGCTCTGGATTTCAGCTCTAACTAGCAGCCGGTGTGTGGGGGATGAGGTGGGTGAAATGGGTTCATTTTGCTCATCAAATAATGAGGCAAGCTTTGGATTCAGTGAAAACACATAAAAACAAAGGTGAAAGATAAGCTAATAAATGAACTACAGAAGAGAGATCATTTATGAGCAATTATATTTTATTAGTATTTCTTGGCACTGTGTAACACTAAGTTAGGGAGTTAACCAGGGAGTTAGCCAGGGAGGCCGCACACATAGAGATACCTGTGGCTCTTTCCCAATATCGCCATTTATATTGTCTCCTAACCCAGGAATATTGCCTTTTTGAAGTGGGATTTTATGGGAAAGCAGGAGACCAAAACAAATTAATGGCATAGAATAAAATGTTCTGTAATCGCAAATCTCAATCTTTCATGAAGTGGGTCTCTATTTTGTAGATATTATAGGTAGAATATGCCTATGCAAGTTGAATATAATTACTACAAATTTCAGTATGATATAATTTCCTACTGGTAATTATATGAAGCAAGAGCACATATCTGATCATGGTATTTCAATAACTCAGCCTATCAGAAAGTGTTTTCAGATTCATTCCAAAATCATGTATTCAAAATAACAAATGAACAAGGAGGCAAAAGTGAATTAGCTGCTTTGAAAAGCAGGGTTATTTTGCTACTAGGACACTGTGCATGAAAGTGTGTTTGTTGTTTATTATTTTTACTCCACTTTTCCGCTTACAATTTCAGTTTAAAACGATAAAATAACAAAAACTAATTAAAGAGATTAAAACTACAAAACAAAAGACAGAACGAGCAATAACAACTGGTGGTGTGCCTTGGACTGAACAAGTGAAGGCACTTTATGTGAACTTATTTTCAGTTGATCTCCAAAGTTCATAGGTTACAGTCCGCCTTTGTGAGAGACTTTGAGAGTTGTTTCCCCAGAAAGGAACCTGAGCTGTATCAGATCACAAATCCCAGATAAATTAGCTTAATTACCAGCTACCCTATTTTAATTGCCAATGTGTGTTCAGTAAACTGAGTTGCTGTAACAGCAGAGCTTTATTAACTTCCAAGTACATTTGGATGGCTAAAATGCAGTCCAGTCCTATGTATTCCACCATGCTATGCTAACCTCTCCGTTCAATTGGACTAGCTTCCTAGACAGAGTGCTTAGGATTGTATCCTAAAATTCTCTTTTTGAGCTTGCTTACTGCTTGCCAAGCTGCCGGGGAGGATATCAAACCACCATCCACTTCCCTCCTTCACACCTCCCAGTCCTTGCCCAGACCTAAACAAAATGGTGTCCTAAAGTGCTGTGGCGGCGGCAGCAGTGCTCTGCACTCTCTTCTGCCACTGCTCCCTCTCTTGCAGGCCAGGGAGAATATTGGGCACTGTGTGGTGGTGGTGGTGATGATGATGATGATGACAACTGCACATGCCCAGAACGTTTCCCCAGCGGCAACCAAGAATTATCAAAAAGCAGCAGAGGGGGCAGGGAGGCAGCTGCAGCTCACCCACATTCACACCTTGAAAAGGCTTTTCCTGGAGGGCGTCCTTTGGAATGATCCTCCAAATCCAGCCACACATACATGATAATTCCAGGCTGAGCCAATCAGATTATCAGCCCACTCTTCCCTATAGATGGGTTGGAATGGGTGCTGGTAGGGCTGCATAAGGGAATAGGAATCAAAGCAACACGACACACTGTGAGGCATTGCAGGCTGGCTGGTGATCACTTGGCCGGCTCAGGAAGAGAGGAGGAAATGGCTCAGCAGCAGCAATTTGATTTGTCGTGAGGCCCAAGGAGGGAGTTCTTTTGCATGGGTAAGGAAGGAGGAGCAGGGAGGGGTGCTGGAGAGAAACATAGAAAATGTTTTATTTTGGGGTTAGGGGCATAGGAAGACTGGATTGAAGGTTAACTGAAAAGGAATTCATTTGGAGCAGGATCTGGGTGGGTGGTTAATGAGTTTGGAGGAAACTAATCTTAGGGTTGTAGTTCAGTGGTAGTGCACATGTGTTGCATGTAGAAGGTCAATGCAGCTGTGAGGGGGGCAGTGTTGCGTCTAGCTCCAGGGAAGAGGGTGGAGCTAGTGCTGTGCCTAAATCTGTCCTCCAGTTTCCTGAAAGTTTTCTTCCCCCGTGAAAGAGGCTTCCATTGTTCTACCTCATTCTCAGGGTGTTTTATAATTTATTTTTGTGATGGTTTTGAGCTTACCTCGTCTCTACAAGGTGGTCAAGTGTTCTCTCTCTCTCTTTCTCTCTCTCTCTCTCGTGTGTGTTTCTGTTACATAACTCTCAATAGCTCTGCAGCCTCCCTGGCTACCTGAGCTCTGTGATCTGAAAAAGGCTTATGTGAGAAATTACCTCATGATGTCTTCCCCTGGGCTTTACTTGAAATGCGGGAAGTTGAGGGGGCTGCAGGCTGCTGGAGAGGTGGTTGTACAGTCAAGAATAGGACACCCACACACATTACTTGGCGCTCTCAACCCATGAAAAATTTTCTGAAATGTTCTTCACCATTAAATCTCTTTTTGAAAGCAATTTCTCTTCTATCAAACTGAATGTGAATGGTTGAAAGAAATGTGGAAGAAATTTTCAGCACAGTACTGATTGTACACATATAGACTCTGTTGTACACACAGCCAATGAACATGTCAAAGTCAGGGGTGAAGACAGTGGGCAAACTAGTTAAGCCAGTGTTTCACAACTAGTTAAGCCAGTGTTTCTCAACCTTGGGTCCCCAGATGTTTTTGGCCTACAACTCCCAGCATGCCCCAGCCAGCATAGCTGGCTGGGGCATGCTGGGAGTTGTAGGCCAAAAACATCTGGGGACCCAAGGTTGAGAAACACTGAGTTAAGCCAAGATATTTGGATTTAAGATGTTCTGTTCCCTGGAGCTTCAGGGAACTCCCTAGCTAGGCTCATTCCAGCTACCCATTTGGCATACATCTTAGGGTGCAATCCTATGCATGCTTAGACAGAAAAAAGTCCTACAACTCCCAGAATTCCCCAGCCAGCCATGCCAGCCATTCCCCATGCTGGTTGGGGAATGCTGGGAACTGTAGGACTTCTTTCTATCTAAATAGACACTGGATTGTGCCCTAAAGGAATGTCTCCTTCCATATGTACCCGCTTTGGACCTTTAGATCATCTTCTCCTCCAGGTGCTCCCACTGAAGGAAGCTAGGAAGGTGGCTACAAGAGAGAGGGCCTTCTCAGTTGCGGCACCTGCTTATGGAATGCCCTCCCCAAAGAGGTTCGCCTGGGGCTACGTTGTTATCTTTTCAGTGCCAGGCAGAAATGGTTATATGTTAGAGCAGCAATGACCATATCTGCAATATTAAAATATGCTCTGTTTAGAAAAAGTCTTACAACTCCCAGCATTCCCTAGCCAACATGGCTTATGAGCATCCAGTGCAGAGCAGGAGGAGCATCAGAGGTGATTTCCGCCTCCCTGCACCTCCCGCTCTGCAATTCCGCTAGACAGCTGTTTACAGCCATCTAGCTGAGACATATCAGAGGGGGAGAGAAGGAGATTAGAGTGTCACCAGGGGATCCACATTCTGATCCCCCCCCTCCCGCAGCCAGCATGGAAAGAACCACACTTGCTGCTTCTCCTAGGTTGGAAAATCAACCTCAGAAAGGGGGTAAAGGGGGCAGTTCAGGGGCAGGTAGGGGAAGATGGGGCTGCCAGGATATGAGATATCCTGGCAGAGTTCAGGTCTCCTTCCCTCCCCCTCCGCAGCGCCTCAGCTAGATGGCCAGAAACAGCTGTCTAGCTGAACTGCAAAGCGGGAGGTGCAGGGAGGCGGAAATCACCTCTGCTGCTCCTCCCACTCTGCACGGATGCTGGCCTGGTAAGCCTCCCAGTTCAGAGGCTTACGAGCATCAAGGGCACAATCAATAGGATTGCACCCTTCAAGTTAAAAGAACCAAGTGTCTTGTGGCACGTTAAAGACTAACACATTTACATATTACAGCATGAGCTTTCATGAACTACAGTCCAATTGATCAAATGCAGGGACTGTTCTCCTAAATTGGCAGGTATACAGATGGATGTAGAGAGAGATAAAATCTTAGCAGGGTGGTCAGATGGAAACGAAATGGCAGAATACAGACTGCGACAATTATGTTATAGCTTGAAGCTATACAAAATAATTATCGTGACCACACAAAGAAGTTGAAAACATAGAAATGGAAGCTTATTAAAGTTGTTCAACCTTGATTCATGATTTGGCTGTTTGTTTAGGACAATGGAGCCTTGTTGTACTATTGATGCATGTAAACAAATTTGATTTTTCAGCTAATTCTTGCAATGGGTATCAACTAGCATAGTCCCATCTACACAAATCCACACTTTAAATTGAACTAGGTAGTCCTGCTTGTGTGGTCAGGGTCAATCAAGTTCAAAGCTTGTTACAAAAGTTCATTGTCAGCTTCTTGTTTTCACAGCTGCTGGTGGTTTACTCCCACCTTTGTTGGGCTTTGTACTTTTCTGCTGATCAGCTGTGAGACTATGAGCCTTCACTCTTGGGATATGGAGAACTTGCACACTTATTTACATGTGCTGAGTCATCTAAGCATCTAAGGACAACAATTTTGTAATGTTGCAGTAGTCCATAGAAAGGGGTTCCATATTTCAAGATGAATTATCCATTCATCTTTTTATTTTGTTAATATTTACATTTTCTATATAACGATATACAATGAATAGCATTGTCCTTCATGTTAGATTGGCCTGAGATGCTCAATGATTTCTTCCTTTCTCTCCTCCTATACCATTTTTCTCTCCTCCTATACCATTTAGCCTGGCTCATTTGCTTGAGTCATCTGAGGGGGGGGGAAACAGATGCAAGATGAAAAGCTCACAGTGAAGTCTCAAGCTATGGTGCAGGCTTGGCTTCTTCTCAGCTTCTTACCTGGAATGACAGAAGAAGTGTCAGCCAGTGAATTGAATACATTAGTCTTGCACATGCTTTAGGTGGACCCTCTAATATTTTTTTATTCATTCATTCATTGGTTTTTAGGTTTCTTTCTTCTTCTTTTTTTAAACACTTTTAAAAAATGAAAAGTCCAAAGTATGGCAGAGAATGTACAAGGTTATTTTTTGCTAATATCCAGGGCTCTAGGCAGTCAGTGTCATGCACAGATGGCTTCTGATTGAAACTTGGGAGTACTGTTTTTCCCCCATTCAACCCTGGACAGGAATAGATAACAGTGAATTGGATGAATGCACTTCCAGAGTATCCATACTGCTCTATAAATCTTGCGTTCCTCTTCACCTACAGTTACATTTTCACAATTTGTTTCCAAGTTTTGCTTCCATCTTTACTGTGAACTTTTTATTATTTCTTGCCCGTACCTCTAGCCAAGATCCTTCATGTTTTTCTCTTTGTTTTCACTTATATTTGCAGCTCCTTTCCGTAATTCTCTCCTGGTCTCATTTATAAACTTCTTTGATCTGTCCCCTCCAGATCATCAGCAAAAAAATTTAAAAAAATAAAATAAAATAACAACTAAACCTTGTGCCAACTTCTGAATTATTGTCCACAATTGAGTATTTTGTTGTTCTCTTTTGTTTATAATCCTTGTATTAGCTTTTAATCCATGTCCCACCAAAGCACACTACAACAGAACATATTGAATTCCACAATCCTGGAACCGCAATAGACATTCTTATGTGTTATCATGCTTGCTCAGGATATGTGCCTCTAAATATGTCTGCACGTTACTTTTCCGAGTTCAGGGAATAAGCCCTTCTGCAACATAAATGCTTGAGAGAATTTAGCTCAAATGCTGTACTAGGGGGGAATTCTTCTCAATTTGACCCTGGCCCTGTTCCATCATAGAACAGGTTACTGTCTGCCCAGCAAAGCTGGATCCAAAACTAGAACATTTAAGCCAAAGTATAGGAAGCCAATTATGCCTAACTGGGGTCATTATATCTGAGAAGCAGAGTGCCCTTGTAAAGTATCCAGGAAAGCAACAATGACAAGTCAGAGATTCCTCCACCCCAAAAGATTCTTATTGAAAGAGTGCTAAAACAGCAATTAACTGGTTAATTATGAGGTTTTTCCAGAAGGGAGAGAGATAGGGGAAGAAGGAAGGATTGTGAAGTGAGTTAGTGTCAAGGCTGCATGGTATATAGAGGTACCTTGGGTGAGAAGAGAGGAAGAAGGTGGAGATAGGATTGAGAAAAAGGCAGGAAAAATAGAGAAGAGGGGTGGAGAAGGGGGATTGTTACCTACCCTTTCACTTAGACTCTGTCTGAATGTAAGAGAAGGGGGGGGGGATAATTCCAGGATGTGAGGTGGATGCCAGCAGGGAGCTCATGAGCATGAGGAAGGAGGAGGCTCAGAGTAATAAGGAACTGGAGAGGAAACAGGCCTGTGGCTTACGCTGGCTCAGCTTGTCTGAGCGTGGAAAGCTAAGCAGGGTCCAGCCTGGTTATTACTTGGATGGGAGACCTCTCTTCTAGTTTCCTGCATTGAGCAGGGGGTTGGACTCGATAGCCTGGTAGGCTCCTTCCAACTCTATGATCTATGAAATCTATGAAAAGGTACACAACTCAGGAATGCCAAAAGTGAGAGAGAGGGCTGGTGTGTTCAGGCAGTTATAGACTTGGAGGTTGAAGACTTTACAAAAGAAATGAAGGAATGCCATGTATATAACTGTTGCTGTTCTGAAATGTTTTCTTTCTGTGGCATCTGGGAAGCTATAATGTATCTGAGTAGGCCTGAGGCCTTGATTTGTTACTGTCAAAGTCCTGTGTAGTACTGTAGTTGCTTAGTGACGTTCTGAAGGGGGAGAGAGAGAGAATTGCTTTGAATGTTGTTAGATGGGGCCAGGATCAGGAAAATTCAATTTTGATTGGCTGGGGATTACGGTATATCTAGGTGGGAAAGAGTGGTTGGGACATGAAAGTTAAGGAGTTGACAGTTGAGGATTTAGGGTAGCTGTGAGTAGTCAGTGAAGGAGAAAGAATACTGGTGAGTGGGTGGGTGGGGTTATAGAAGGAGTAAGAGAAAGCTGAGGAGAAAGTGAATAGCTAAGAAAGTGAATATTAAGCTATTCCTTCTCTGTGGGATAACTATACATGGTTTGTGAAGATCAGGAGAAGGGAGCAGGTGGCTGTGTTATGCCAGGAAGCTGACCTAAGATCCTGCCAGAAGAAGGTTATACAACCAGGCAGTAAAAACCCAGATAGATTGTCCAAGAAGCCAGAAATACAACAGGAAGAGCTTTCGGAATCAGAGAAGACTGTACCCAAGAGCTGGACCTGTTTGTGAGTGTTTTTGGCTGGGGTGGAGGTTTACGGAATTTGGCCTGAGGTAAAAGAAGTAATTGACCTGGTTCACATGATCACCACAGCCCACTGTGGCTTATTAGTCATGACTCATGGTGGGTTGTGGCGTCCATGGGCAACATGTTGCCAATCCAAGCCCCCACTGCCATGGCTTCTCATGTCAACCAAAGCTGGCAAGGGTGGCTTCAAAACCACCCCAGAACCCTACAACAAACCACCCCACAATCCTACAACAAGCAATGGCTGGGTTCGCATGATCAGCGGGGAAAAGAAGCCACTGTGGCTTCTTTCCCCCACCCCACATGTGCCAGTCGCACGCCATGCGATTTGCATAATTACTCTCGTGTCACGCAGCTTCCCATGTCATCTGAACCCGGCAAGGTGCATGGCAGGGAGTGGCTTCAAAACCACCCCAGAACCCTACAACAAGCCATGAGTTCTGGACTGGTTCCGAAGCCACCCCCACCATGCACCTCACCAGATTCGGATGACATGGGAAGCCGCACACCACAAGGGTAATTAGGCAAATCGCGCACCACATGACCAGCACACGTGGGGCAGGGAATAGAAGCCATGGTGGCTTCTTTTCCCCACTGATCGACCCGGTGAGGGGAATTATGCAAATCAACCGACATACGGAGGGTGGTTAACAAGCGGCCGTGGCTTGTTAGCCACCCTGTGATCATGTGAACCAGGTCATTAAGAAGCTTGTAGCAGCAACAGTGGCCGGGTTCGCACAATTGCAGCTAAGGAAATAAGCCATAGTGGCTTATTTCCCCATTGCACATGCTAGTCGTGTGCCAGCTGTATTAGCATAATTACCCTTGGCAACACAGCTTGTCATGTCATGCGAACCCGCCCAGGGTGGCTTGTTGCCTTGGGTAACAAGCCACCCACAAACCATAAGCTGTTGTCGAGTTCTGGATGGCTTGTTACTCACAGCAACAAGCTACCTCCTGACTGGGTTTGCACAACATGACAAGCCATGCTGCTGAGGGTAATTATGCTAATCTCCCCTGCACACACAGGGTGTTAACGAACCACCCTGGCTTATTAACCATCCTACAATCATGCAAACCAGGTCAGAGCCTCTTGGGTCTTTAAGAATTGTCACTAAGGGGTCTCTTGAAAACCCCAAAATAAATATTAGTATTCCCTTATGTGTAAAATATCCCTTTAATAAATTAACTTGTTTAATATTTCATCTTCTCTCTAGTGTTGGTGCCCATCTCATGCCTAAGCCAGGTGGCGATAGAGCAGTGTTCTTCAACCTTGGGTCCCCAGATGTTTTTGGCCTACAACTCCCAGCATGCCCCAGCCAGCGTAGCTGGGGCATGCTGGGAGTTGTAGGCCAAAAACATCTGGAGACCCAAGGTTGGAGAACACTGCGATAGAGCATTTACACTCTCCAGAGGTGCCATGCTAATGAATAACGGGTGAAATCACTCCCTTGTTGTTGTCAATGGAGAGGTTTTGGCAGGAAAACTGCCTTTGTTTGCCTCCGTAAAAACAGTGGCTGGTTAACCAAAGAAGGCTTCCTGAAATAAAGATGTTTACAGGATGCACTGGAAACAACAGTGTTGGTGCCTGCCTGAGCTCCAGAGGCAGGGAGTTCCACAGAAAGGAGCCACCACACTGAAGGCTCTACTCTGGGTGGACTCCAATCAGACCATAGGTCCATGTGGAACCACCAGGAGCATGCCATCTGATGACCTCAGTGACCAAGCAGGTTGGTAAGGGAGAAGGTGCTCTCTCAGGTAACCTGGTCCCTAGTTGTTTTGGGCTTTGTACACTAGTAACAAAACCTTAGACCTCACCTGGTAGAAAATAGGCAGCCAGTGCAGTTCCCTCAACAAAGGAATTGCATGCTGAAAAGGGGTAGATTCTGACAACAGCTGAGCTGTTGGATTCTGCACTAGGTCCAACGTCTGGACCAGCCTTAAGGGCAGCCCCACGTAGAGTGCATTGCAGTAATCCAGTCTTGCAGTTACTAAGGCCTGTACCACTGTGGCTAAGTTATCCCTGTCCAGCTGAGGCCTAGCTGGGGAACCAGCTGAAGCTGGTAAAAGGCACTCCAAGCTGCCATGGTCACTTGGGACTCCAGTGAAAACAATGGATCTAGGAGTACCCCCAGACTATGAAGCTGATATTTCAAAGCGAGTGCAACCTCTTCCAGAACAGGCATTTTAGGATGGGATAACTGCAGATGCAAAATATGTAAGCTCTTAAAAGCTGGTTTACTGTTGCAGATGTTTTGCAAGGTAACTCTTGGTTCAAAAATTAGGAACACCTCGGTAAGGGAAGACTGTATTTCTGATACTAGACTTCCTTCTAAGTTCTTCAAAATGACTCCAATTTTGAGCACTGCAGATCCCCAAGTCTGGTTGGATTTCAACATGGAATCAAAACTGAGCCATATAGGAATCAATTAACTACTGAAGTATAACACCTTATTATTATTATTATTATGAACTTCTTCTCCTAATAGACCCCTCCTCTAGTTTCCTGCATTGAGCAGGGGGTTGGACTCGATAGCCTTGTAGGACTCCTTCCAACTCTATGAACTATGAAATCTATAAACTATGAAATCTAATAGGGCAAATATTCAAGCAACCTTCAATACCAATTTAAAACATCCCATTTATACATAATCAGCAGCAAACAGAGTTGTGGAGAGAACATGATATATACAATGTTGATATTAAATTTCTCACACATTTTCAGGTATCATAGTAACTAGATGAACTAAACAGGGTCTTGATTTTTATATTCTTTTATCTACATCTTCCTTTGTTTTGGATAAGGCTTTTCAACAAGCATATATTATATGATATGTTGGATAAATAAAAGTACGGCATTTAATAAAGCTGGCTTTCACACAACTGAATATAAATGTCTGTAAGGACATTAGCTAATATTATCTGTGTACTGACTTGCGCAGACAACTGTGGTTCTTTTAAAAAAATAATAATAATAAATGAATCATGTTTTTCATTTGCACTAGTGTTTTGGGTTTTGTTTTGTTTTTTGCTATTAATCAGTTATTAGCTGATAGTCACCTTTACTCACCACCTTAACCAAATTCCCTTAAGAATGTTTTTTTTTTAAATTAGAAATTAGAAAACCATTAGTGCATAAATCAAAACACTGGTGAAATAGTTTCCTTGAAGGAGATTTAACCACATTCTCTACAATAAGGAAAGATTAAAAGCTGCAAAGAAAATGCATTTGTATTTTTTTTTAAATGCAAATTGAATTAATAACTTATACTCAAATTGTGTTGGTAGCATTTCACTTCAGATTCATTACTTGGCACTCTGTTTTGATTATTCTTGTACTGGGACTAGCTTCCTGTCAATTAAAGATGATGTATGGTCCTGGATTTAAATTCTGGCTTATTTTAGGGATGACCCATCCATCTACAAAGCAACTTATCCATCTTGCTTTTGACAAGAAACTTTAAAAGAATTATATAATTAGATTGGAAGACACCCATAAAAGGATGAAACTCTTTTGCCTGATGCAATAACTAAATGCTGTCTTGATTGTTAAAGCTATAATTGCATTTCTTGCAATAAGATACTTTTGTGTGTATTTTTAAAATATACAAATAAGCCTTCCTAATTATTTATATTTGTATGTTCTGTTAGATAGAGTGGGAGATGTTAACATTTCTGTGTATTTAGAAGCAAACAAACTGATGCTGAACAATGCTGAAAGATCAGCAAAAGAACATAAGCATTAAATTGATGCTAACATGAATGTGCTTAGTTGCTTAGTTAAAATTAGATTGCTGAGGCCACAGTCCAGCACATAATCGGAAAGCCCCATTGCAATGGATTGAACCCTAATGGAAGTTCCAATGTAATGGATTGTATCCTAAAGGCTTGCCCGAGAGCCAGTGTCTGCATCTCAGTGCATGCTGATGAGTGGCTGTACCAGCAACTCTTGCACGTACACTTCGCTTTTGCAAGCTGCCTCATCACTGAAATAAATAGGCTAGCTGGGTAGATGGGGGGGCAGTAGGTGTGCACATAAGCACATAAATAAGAATAACTCTGCTGGAATAAAGGGTCCATCTAATCCAGGGGTCCTCAAACTATGGCCCGCAGGCCACATCCGGCCCACGTTGTCTTTTTATCCGGCCCGGCAGCCGATTGTTGGTGGTATAGTGGTTGCTCGCACAAGAAGGAGAATCTCCTTCTCGCGCGACTCTTCCGCAGCCGTTTGAAGAGGAAAGCTCGTGGGATTATAACGCTGACGTCATCCTGCGCGCTTTCCTCCTCCAACGGTTGCAATGGCCAGGGCTCCATTTTCCTGCTCGTCCCCGCTGCTGTTAGTGCGCTTGTTCTTGTTGCCCTTGTTACTCTTCTGGTTCGGCATCGCCAAGGGAGGAGGAGGAGGAGCGGGTTGCAGTGGCGGCAGCAGTGGGAAGCTTGAGGAGGATGTGATGGCGGAGAAGGCACTTGATGCTGCTGCTGCTACCACCGCCGCCGCTACCGCCTCTTGCTTGCTGCTGCAGCCGCTGGTGCTACCACCGCCACCAACCCCGGCTTATTGCAGCTCCATTGTCAGGCGGAGGAGCCAGCTTGCCCTCCCCCTCACGCACAACGGGCTCGTCGCGCGCGCACACATACCGTAGCCGCCTGGCCATGGGAAGAAGTGCAAGCCAGGGGAAAGGCGTGTCTCGCTTGTTTTGATTCTGCTTCTTCTCCCTCAGCTGCACTCCTCTCCCTGCCTGCTTCTTCCTCCTCCTCCTCCTCCTCCTCCTCCTCCTCCTCGTCTCTCGCCCTGCCAGGCCCTGGTGACAGTGGAAAGCAAAGAGCAAGTGAAAGGAAATGAGGAGGAAGGCACGGCTCAGAGGCTGGACTAGCAGCAGCAGCGGCGGCGGCAGCAGGGAGGCGCTTGGGAGCTGCTAAGGTTCTTTCAAAGCATCACGATGGTGATTGTGAAAGGGGTTCCTCCAGATACGTATGTCGGGATTCATCGCCCAAGCAGGAATACATATGGGAATAGTGCATAGGCAAAATCTCTTAAACCCCGTGATCGCTTGACACGCTCCTCATTCTCGCCGTGTGGACTTTTCTCCATCTCCCCCACCCCCTTACCTGCATACTTTTGCATGCACGGCTTGCGTTATACTCAGGGGTGGGCAACTTGTAGCCTCCTTGGTGTTGTTGGACTGCAACTCCCGGCATTCTTCACCATTGACTAGGCTGGCAGGGCTGATGAGAGTTGCAGTTCAACACCCGGAGGGCCAGAAGTTGCCGAACCCAACCCTGCGCTAAAGCTTGAGAGTTTAGGACCCGAAGATGTTTGTCCAGATTAGTATGGAATTCAAAAGGGTGACCTTGTGTATGTGAGATAGATGTTTCTCTCTGCGCATGTGCACGCTAGAAGATACCTCTGGAATTGTATCCACGTCCAGTTGCAATGCAGAACGGGCCAGCAACTGAGGTAGGTAGGCGGGTGCAAGCCTGTAGTCAGCCTAAAATTCCATCCTCCATTTAATCACTTATTAACATTATAATCATTAATTTATAATAACTTTCCATTTAAGAAAATTTTTTGTCACCCCCGCCTGGGTCCTTTTTTTTTACTTGATCCATTCGTTCATATTTTTTCAAACTATAGTCCGCCCCCCCACAACTGTATGAGGGACAATGAACTGGCCCCCTGTTTAAAAAGTTTGAGGACTCCTGATCTAATCCAAGACTCGTTTCCAACAGCAGCCATCCAAATGGCTCTTTGAAGCCCACAAGCTCAGCATGAAGGCAATAACCTTTCCCTGTTTGTGAGGGAGTGGCCAGCCGAGGGCTGGCCCTACTATTATGCAAGATGATATGCCCACATCAGGTGGCGGAGCAGGAAGAGCAACAAATTGTGCTGCTCTCCCCTCCCCCCCCCCGCTGCTGCCAGTAGGGTCTGCCGTTGCCTCCCCGCCACCTCCAGCAGGTGCTGTGGAGAGCCCAACCAGCCGCTCTCCCGCTGTGGCATTTGCTGCTGCAAGAGAGCAACTGGCAAGGTTCTCTACAGCAACCTGCTGGGTGCACCACCAGCCACCGCTGCTTCTTCTAACTGTGGGCGGCGGCTGCCACCCACCCACCCTACCTGCTTGGCTAGATGCTCCCTCACTTGCTTGGCCAACCGGCCCTGGTGGCTGTTCACTTCTGGGCACTCTGCTACCTGCTCCTGCCTTGTGCCCGAGCCACAGGGCTCCCACAAGAGGTCAGTTGACCTCTTGTGGGAGCCTCATGGCTGGGGCACAAAGCAGGAGTGGCCGGGTGGGCAGGAGTGAGGCCGGCTGGCCAAGCAAGTGAGGGAGCGGCCAGCCGGCTGGCCAAGCAGGTAGGCTGGCTGAGCGAGCAGGTGGGTGGTGACAGCAGCACTGCCACCTCACTTGAGGTGGCAAGATACATTGGGATGGGCCTTCCAGTAGGTACTATTCAGCGGTATGCTGCCTCTGGACTTGGAGAGTCCAGTTACTATCAGAGCTAATAGCGATTCCAAAAATTATCATAGATTTTCATAGATCATAGAGTTGGAAGGAGCCTACAAGGCTATCAAGTCCAACCCCCTGCTCAATGCAGGAAACTAGAGGAGGGGTCTCCCGTCCAAGTAATAACCAGGCCTGACCCTGCTTAGCTTTCCACGCTCAGACAAGCTGAGCCAGCGTAAGCCACAGGCCTGTACTACTTTCATGAATTTGTCTAAAGCAGGGCTCTCCAACCTTGGGTCCCCAGAATCCCAGAATCCCTAGCCATTAGCCATGCTGGCTGGGTATGCTGGGAGCTGTAGGCCAGCAACATCTGGGGACCCAAGGTTGGAGAGCCCTGGTCTAAAGCCTTCACCCCATCTTGTGGCTGTGAATTCCACAAGTTTCTTTGTTTTTTTATTAACTACATTTCTATACCTCCCAATTGCCCTCTCAGCAATTTGCAAAATAAAGGTTAAGACCATAAAATGCTCAAATATAATAAGACATAATGTAAAAACTAAAACAAATTAAAACAACCACAGAATAAAAGCAAGGTAAAAACCACAATAGCAGAGGACAATAGCAGCGCAAGGCTCTAAAAACACATTTTTAAAACTGAAAGAATAAAAAGCCTGGGAGAATAACAAGGTCTTCACTGGGCTGTAAAAAGACCACAAGGTAGGCACCAGGAAAGCCTCTCTGGGAAGGATATTCTACAATGGGGTACTACCACTGAGAAGACCCACTTCCTAGTAGCCACCTGCTTCACCTCTTTAGGAGTGTCACTTGGAGAAGGGCCTCTGAAGATGACCTTAGGATCTGGATAGCTATCAACAAAAGGAGATGACACTGTTTCAGGAAACCTGGCTCGAAGCCCTTTAGGGCTTTAAAGGTTAATGCCAGCAGTCTGAATTGGGCCTGGAAATGGACTGGAAGCCAGTGCAGATGGCAGAGTTAATTATGGCATTGGGCGTCAGGAGCCTGTGGGGCTAGACCCAGGAACCCATGGATCAGAGTGCTTCAGTCTCATTTAATAAGCCACCAAGATATAGGTCAGACTGTTCACTGGGTTGTGAAGTGTTCGGCCTCAGAGCATGAGGAAAATAAGCTGAGGTGCTGCCAGGATACTGCATATGCTGGTGGAACCTGTCTCCTCCCCCAAAAGCCCATCTCTGAGGTTGCTCTTGTGACTTCGGAGCTGCAGCCAGTGCAGAAAGAACCGCGCCAGCTGCAGGGGGGGGGCACTCCAAGTTTCCAAGTCGAGCTGGGACTCCAAAATATCCTATATTATTGCACTGCCCGTGAAATAATATAATGGCCCATATATTCTAGTACAATATCCTGAGACCATCAACAATCAACTGCAGAAATTTTGAGAAAGCAGATCTCTCTCTCTCTCTCTCTCTCTCTCTCTCTCTCTCTCTCTCACACACACACTCACACACACACACACACACACCAGTAGAATGGTAAGGGACTACTTGTCAGTGTGTCACATTGATGTAATTTCTACTACAAAGTCAGCTCATTCTTCCACCGGTATTACACCCTTTAGTTACAGAACAGCTTGGGATCTACAGATGCAAATATGCCTGCCAGTTACGCTTGTCAGTGATGTCATAACAAGAATTGTTAATTTAATAAAAAATGAACAGCTAATATCCCCAGCCCCATATTTTGTCTGCACAAGTACCAAAAAATCAGGTACTAACTCCAGACCATGAATCTGCAGGGAGTTCATTGTGACTTTTCAGGTGGTTAAAGTCATTAACTCGTGACTTATTACAGCAGCTGAAGCATTCAGTAATCAGCCAGAATTGCACGGCCTGTCATGTCTTAATGCTTAATTAATTTTTGGCATGCGCACATTGAGAAACAATCCACCCCACCTCAAACAAATTATAGGAAAAGGAAATGATGGTAATCTACTATACAATATATTTCTCCAAAACTATACTGAGACTAATTTTATGTTTTATGAGTTATTATCAGTGCAGTTACCAGCTGGTTAGAGAAAACCATGAGGGGGGGAAATATAGTATTTCTTCAGTTTCAAATAGGCATTTTTGTAAGGGGGGGGGGGGAAACATTGCTGATATCATTGCCCAAGAAATTCTGGGGTTGGCTTTATGTCTGCATGCTTCTCTGACAAAACTCCCAGTGGACTAAATGAGAGCAGCTGTGCGTCCCCCCCCCCTTGGTTTGTTAAATAATGATTAGCCAGACGGTCGAGCCATGCCATTTGAGTTTAGAATTCCAGCATTAATGTGACAGGAAGTCTTAACAGGAAGAAAGAATTTTCTTTTGATTCTTCCTTTAGACGGACCCCAAACTTTCTAAAAATTTCACACAACGATATCTCATTAGTTACCTTACTCTGTTCTCTCCCTCTCTTTGCTATGAAGGAACAGGCATTCTGGCTATATATCAAGCGCTGAAAAGGGGAAATGGTTTGTAGAACCTTTTCCCACTCTCTTGCTATGAGCAATGGTTGCACTGGTGCTTCGTGGTCAGAGCCGGTGCTACCATTAGGCCAACTAGGCAGCTGCCTAGGGCGCAGGGCTAAAGGGGGCACCAGAAATAGGGAGGGTGGGCTCAAGTGGGAAGGGGGGGCGCTAAATATCTGATCTTGCCTAGGGCACCAAACTGCCTTGCACCGGCCCTGTTCATGGTAGATATCATGGGTGCGGAGTTTGTGGAGAACCAGCTCCAGACAGAGGCAAAGTCAGGCACTTGCTGAGGCTCCATGACTGTCAAAGGGACCTAGTGAGTCAACAGTGCCACCATTCTCACTTTTGCATGGCACACCCAAGAATACCAAAGGTCACATGACAGAACCCTCTGTTTATATAGCCGAGCCTCCCCCAACCTGGTACCCCGCAGATGTGTTGGACTACAACAACTCCCGTAATCCCACGGCCAGCATAGCCAGTCCATCTCTTCAAGGATAAGAGGACCCACTGAGGGAGCTTTACCAAAGAGTCCCCCTGAATCCCGGTGCCAGGATCGGGTGTCACTTTCTCTTCCATAAGTGGCAAACTAAAGCTAAAGTATGTCATCTATCTGTTCATGTAACTTTAGTGAATGTAATGGGATTAATGAGGTACTCCCAGTTCACTAAGGTTCACCTGAAAACTCATGGAGGGTGAGGGCATCTCACTCCATCATACAAACCCATCAGCCCTGCCCACTGTCCCAGTAACTGATCATAGAACACATCGTCCCCAATCCCGCTCTAGATTGTCCTTAACAGCTAGTGGCTCTGGATGGAAATGTACACTGCCACTGATATAAAAAGTTGTATACTGCCAGTTCAATGAAGCAGAGGTGAACATCAAAGTGCGTGTACAGATTTGCATCTGCACTCCTTATCTATTATAGAGCTAAAGTATTTGCCAATATAATGTTTATTACTTTTCATTAATCCATTCTAATTGAACTTCTTGACAGAAGAAAACTCTTAATAAAACACATACCAGGTACCAGGTACATGTTCCCATCCAGCACTTGTGGTATGTTCCTGCTAATCATGCAAATGTTTGTAAAAACTTGCCGTGTTTTCTGTTGCACAGAGGGATGGGAGAACCAGCAAGGCTCAAGCTTGCTGAGGTTCTCAGAGTACGACCTTGAAGCTCGGTACACCCTGCTCCCATTTTCGATTACCGTCTGTGTTTCTTTCCATTTGAATGGAGAAGGGCACAATTCAGAACAGATTTTTTGAAAGTGAGCTTTAGTTTATGGACTCCCCCCCCCCTATTATTTATTATTTAATCTATTTATATTCTGCCTTTTTTCATGCGAGGAACTCAAGGCAGCTTACAAAATCATAATCATCCTCTCCATTTTATCCTCACAACAACCCTGTGAGGTAGGTTAGGCTGAGAGTCAGTGACTGGCCCAAAGTCACCCAGGGAGTTTCATGGCCAAGTGGGGACTAGAACCATGGAAATGCATATTTTGGGGGAAAGTGCACATTTTTTTAAAGTGTGCAATTTTTGAACTTGAACACACGTTCAGGAACATGTGAGCTTTTCCCCAAAAAATGCACTTGCATTTGCGTTTGGAGGTGTGAACGGGGCAAATTCAAGTAAAAAACAAAGCAAAACAAAATTCTTGTATATATTGCTGTGAACTGCCCAGAGAGCTTCAGCTATTGCGAATAAATAACAATAATAACAATACATCTAGTTGCACATTGCTTAAAGGAAGAAATTAAGAGACTGGACATGAAAATAATAATCTTTACAATTGTTCTTGTGCGCATCTGAAAAATCTAAACATATTTAAGCAAGGCAGTAGCCAATTCTGTTGGATAATTAAAATTGCAGTCAAAACCTATGGCTCATGTTTCACCAGGTAGTTGGGTGAAATAGTTAAGATCACTGGTATCTTCTAGTGTGGATTCACTGAAAGATACTCATTGAATCAATAACAGCCTGAACAGGAAGTGGGCGTAGCTCTCAGCTTCTTCCTCTTTCTGTTCAAACTCTTAGTGAATGTAGCACCTTCTGTTGTTGTCTCCACGTTGTTCTAGCAGCAGCATGTAACCAGAGTTGCTGGTCTGAACTCCACAAGTTCAGACCCCAAGTAACTACAAATGTACTTGTACCAACTGTAAGAAACGCTTTTAAGCCTGCCTGCATGAAACTGCATAATCTGAGTGAGTAAATGTTACTTTTAACTTTTACAAGACTGTGTCTCTGATTATTGTTCTGAGGGAGAGAAAAGGAGGCAAAACCAGGGAAATCCAGTCTGCCTTAAAGCATCCTGGATTACCAAATGCTAACTGGCTAACACTAGCCAAATCTAAACTTCTTTTAAGCTGGAAAGGGACTCTACTCTGCTGATCTCACTAACGTGAGATAGGAAGGATAATACTCAACAATATATCCTCTCCTAGCATCTTTTTCAAGTCCCAACAAATTCAAACTGACATGTGAAGTTTTCACTGGTGAAACTAGATTTGTTTAGACATCAGTTGTGCAGATGATGATTCCGAACAACAGATTCCACATTTTGAGGCATTTTATGCCGCATGCTGCCACATCCATAATGCCCCCCACTTTCCCACAAACATAATGCCCCCCCTTTTTTTCTCAACCATAACACACACACAGAGGGAGTGGGCGCAGGCAGAAGATAGATAGGGATCTCCTGATATATCACCAGATGATTTGCAGTGGATCAGCAAGGGTTCCTGACTCCCAATTGCTTAATGTTAGCAACAACAAAAAGGATCTTTCCCCTTTAAATCAGGATCAAACTACATGCTGCAGACCCTTCCTTCCTTCCTTCCTTCCTTCCTCACAAGTAAGCATGTGGGATGCCAATCCAGATTGGGATCACCTCACATGGGTAGGGGAAATTTAAACCTTCCCACCAGCTGCTGTTTTCCAAAATCCCCCCCCCCCAACACCCCATGGTGAGGCTAAAAGAAAAAATAAAGAAAAATCTTCCATTGACACTCATAGGATGCATCAGATAATTTATTTTCCCCCATGAGCCACTATTTTGCACCTGGCTCTAGTAAACAAAAGGAAGTAGATCCTGCAAGCCTCACGTCTACCCATCCATAGATCTTGATACCACCAGCTTTCCACTTTTACTGGGCTACCAGTAACCGCCATGGGGAAGTAAGCTTCCCGTTATTGCAGATACCCAATCTATCCTCTCTCTGTGCAATTTTACCTAGACAGCTGCCTACGTGTGCCCAGTGACAGGATCAACCCATCTAATATACGCAAGGCCTCTGTGGATCTTTCCAAAGGCTCTGTGAGAGATCAGATAGTACTATCATCATCGCATTGTACGTGCCTAATAATTGCTTCCCCCTCCAACCCCCAACCCCCAGATTAACTTCTCTGCACACATGGCTTCTGTGATATTATCACGGCCATGTTCTTTTACTAATTTACTCCCAACACAGTTTGCTTTACGGCTGATCTTTGCACATTGTTAACAAATGCCAAATCAAGCCATAAACTATCCTCTAAAACAGCTGTGGGAATGAGCAGCATTCTACACATCCCAGAATGAGCACAGAGAAGAAGACTGTTTAATGAGATCCAGTCCATCTACATTCTAAAAATGCACTATTTAAACCTCACAATCCCCAATAAATATATAAGCCCCCATTTGATGCATTGTCTTGTGTTTATGTTTCGCAATGGAAAACATACATGTCACTTTCTGCCGGGGACTGAGTGACTAGTTATAGTATATTAATGGCTTTAATAAGTTTTAAAACAATCCCACGTTTTACTTGCCGGGCCCTTTGTTCATTGTTAGCTTGCTAATAAAATACAGTCTTTCAGTTACATTTTTAAATCAATTTGTTTTTTCAAGACGTGAAAAGCCTTTAAGGCTTGCAGGAGAGTTACTCATGGAAATAAAATATGTATGGTCCTTTGTTCATAAGGATTTCAGCAGAAAACAGCATATTACCTAAGCAAAATTAAAGCCCAGATGGCCAGTGGTTATTATAAACAGATCTAAGATCTCTCCACAGTGATTTTGAATGAATATTTTCGTTCTTTAGGCATCATGTGGCAAAACTAGGCTGCTTTTTTCCCCTTTTCTTTTTTACTGTTTACTTCCCAGATAAACTATACTTTTTAAGAGGAGAGATGAGAAACAATCTTTTTTGCAGTAACTAAAAGTTCAGAATATATAAGTATTTTTGACGATAACAAGTGAGGTGTTTGTTTTTTTTAAAGCTTACCAAATTTACAAAACGAAATGGCTGCCATAAATGATAATGGCAGGAATGGCAATGCCTGACATCATCTAAACATCCTTCTGCAAAATAGTCCGTATTGCAAGGAGATCAAAGATGTGGCTTGCCATTAAATGGCATGACCCACATGTCTTAGTGACCTGTTGCAGTCCCAGGTTCTGAGATGAAAGCAACAGGAAACACATTCAGTGCCCTACCTGTTCTCTCAGGGAGGAGGCTCTGGTGAACTGATTCAGTAATACTATGACCACTAGCTACAATGTAAATTCTACAGATTATCAATGCTATTTCCTAGGGGAAAATTCAATGGGGCACTTACACCCCTCCCCCCAATTCTTTTATGTCCCGCCGATTCCCTTCCGCAAGGAGTGGGTCCCTCCAATTCCATTGTGCAAGTAGGATCCTCCACTTACCCAAGGGAGATTTGGCGCTTCCTAGGGGAAGCCTCGAAATGAGTGGAAATGTTCCTTTCTGGAAGGTAGCAGGTCAGTGGAGCCCCTTATGTGAGCTCCACCAACCTGCCTCCTTCCAGAAATGAGCATTTCAGCTCATTTCAGGTTGCCCCAGAAGCACTGAAGAATCACCATTACACAAGCAGTGAGGGCCACTTCCACAGCAGAACTGGTGGGGTGTAAGAGAATCAGCACGGGCATAAGCACCCCATTGGATTCTGCCCCTAGTACTACAAAACCCAGGCCAGGCCAAAGAATGCTGAGGGACAGCCTAGATGGTGGAGTTCACAGTAGAAAAGGGCACACAAATCCCATGCATCGTGTGGCATCTTTTTTATCAGCTATTTATTGTTTGGTGTTATTTATTTGTTACATTTATATCCCACGTTCCCTTCAAGGAGCTGTACATAGTCCTGCTCCTCTCCATTTTATCCTCACAACAACCCTGTGAGGTAGGTTAGGCTGAGCATCAGTGACTGGCCCAAAGTCACCCAATGAGCTTCATGGCAGAGTGGGAACTAGAACCCGGATCTCCCCAATCCCAAACTCTAACTACCACACTACACTGCTTCCCACTCTTCCAGTCCATGAAGACATGCATCTAGTCCTCTTGTAAAGTTACTGACTCAGAGCCAGGTGACTTTATACCATCCACATATAAATAGGCAACCTAGAAAAACTTCAAGTCATACTATGCTGCCTTCTTTGCCATGCCTCCGTCAATCCACCCACAGAATAATAATGCAGGCCACATGCTGAAGCATCCAAGCAATGAGCCGGGTCATTGCTTGATGGGTGACTGCCTGGGCTGCCCAAATCTGCTCTCCTGCACTGAGCAGGGGGTTGGACTCGATGGCCTTATAGGCCCCTTCCAACTCTACTATTCTATGATTCTCTGATTCTATAACCATCCATACTTCTGATATCTGTCATATCGTGATAGACACAACTTATTGCCCAGCTAAATCTGATCAGTATTTCTGGTCACTTCCACTAAATGCTCATTCTCTTCATTGTGTATTGCCCTTTGTGACTAGATTCTGCTTTCCTCCAGCAACACAGATACTGCCCCTATGAGGACATATCCTCCAACATTTCACAGATGAAAATAGGGACACACATGTGAATTTGTAAGAGGTACGGTTAAGCAACATGAAGGTGCAATCAAGAGGGTGTGGCCAGGCAACATGAGGGCATGGCCAAGGGTATGGCCAGACAACCAAAGGGCATGGTCAAGTACAAAGATTATTAGAGGAAGCACACACAATTGTATACATTATAATTATTACATTATTATATTATATATTTTATAATATTTTATAAGTGGCTTTTGTAAAAAAATTTTTACCTTACTTAAACCCTTAATTGTTGATATCTGGTGTTTTTCCATGGGGGGGGGGGTCAGTGCTTGCAGGGCAATCTCTTTCTTTTTGTTTTAAAAATGTCAGGATTGGCACAAATTCAACAGGTAAAGCTTCCCCACACCCCCAAACATGAAGCTTCAGAGAGAAGAGGAAGTTTCTTGCATTTCCTTCTGGCACTGTAAACTCACCTGTTAGAGGCAAAGAGTCAGCTCTGTTAGGAAATAAAATATTTGGCAATATAAAGATAGGAATCACATGATAAATTCCCTCATTCACCTCTCCATCAGTCCAGGCTTTCACCCAGCTAATCCCTTTCCCACAGCAACATGCAGCAGAGGCAGCAGGTAGAGCATGCACTACGCACGTACGCACACACACACACCCTCGCCTGGCCCTCCCAGCTTAGCAGCATCTGTTCCCTCCCTGCTTACTGTGACTGTTCTAGCCTAAGCAGAGCTATCTTAAAGAGGCCATGGCAAAATTGCAGCTAAGCTAAAACTACAAGCTTAGCTGCAATTTTGCCCATGGCCCCTTTAAGTAGCTTGCAGTTGCGGCAGGCAGGTGAATTTGGGACTCTGCATGACAAAGTGAGATGGCAACTGGAGACTATGTGAGGATCCAGTCTGAACTAGACATGCCTGCTATCTCCCTTTGCCTTCGACAACATCCTAGCCCCACTTTGGCTCAAGATTTCAGATCCTAATCTGCTCCACAGAAGGCCCTGACTCTTCTCTTTCCTTATTCTGCAATGTTTGGAATTAACATGCAGAGCAATGCTACAATAATATTTTTTTAAAAAAACCTTATGATGAACAGTGCCCACAGTATTAATTCATAAATCAAAATGTAATAAAAATAAAGTACTTCTTTTAAAAGTGGATTATTTGGACCCTCCTAGACAAGTCCTCCTTTTGCAGCTCATTAGCTACGGTAAATACGCTGTCCTACCACATGTTGAATTCATTGAAGTAAGTGGGGCAGGGAAGGAAATTTTGAAAACACATTGAAGCACATCCAGACTCATCTGTACCGAGCTGATCTCAACATAATCTTCTGAATATTCTGATATTGGGTAGCAACCTGGTGACCTTCAAACGAATTTGTCAATTGGTTTGCATGCTAATGAGACTTTTTAAAAGCCGAGCCAAAGGCAAAGCAAGATTCTAGACTTGATAGGAAAGCTTGAGGTTCTAGACTTGACATTTTAATTCCAGGGGGACTCCACATTTTTGGAGTGTCTCCAGGGCTTATTACTTCTAAGCGGTGATTGGCAAGTTCTTCCTAGCTCAGTTCAGGATTACAAATATTTTAAGACAACTCTCAGAAAAATCTCAGGGTCTTGTTTTTTTTTCCTTTGGAGAGTTCTAAATTGACTTGTAATGTTGGTTGCATCTGATTAGCTTAACATTTCATCTACTTTTATTGCAAGTTCCTGACATCAATTAGTGCTCAAACAGAGCTAAATAAATATTTCCAAAGAGGATTTTCAAAACTTGACTAACTAGCAGGCAAGGCCAGTGGCACTTGGGGAAATAAGAAGTGGGGCAACTTCTCTTTTGGGGTGTGGCTAGAGGGTTTGTCAAGATGAGCTCCTGCACTTCAAAATTTATCACTATACCTCTGCCCTGGTCACCTAACTAGAGTCTAAAAATCTAGGGCTGAGGCCCAAATCCTGACATGGGGTCATGATATGTCCTCAACCTAAGTTCAGGACAAACTTGTAACAATGAAAATATCAAACATATTGGTTGTGAGTAATGTGTATGTAGTAGGTTTGATCAAATCAGTGCCAGCAAACTCAGTAATGCTTGACAGAAGGCTGTGATAGCTTGATTTATATTGGTGTGTGTATTAAGAAAAAGCTATAAAAGCCAAAGGTTATTCATAGCCTGACACCCATAATTTGCAAGTTGAAATTATCTTGTCTCTTGCTTTTCAGTTTTGCAGAACGTTCAGAGAACATTTGGTTTAGATTTGTCCCCTGGCTGACACGGACAATTTTTCTATTGAAATATTAATGGGATGTCTAAAAAGGAGGGCCGTGCCAGACAGTTCCCACCATAGAAAAATGAAGTAAGTTCAGTCCATTTACCATGAGTGTTAATTATTTATTTTGTATGCTCAAATTCAGTGGGTCAAATTCAGTGGGTTTCTTTAAAAAAAAAACACCTGATGATAAATCTCAGATGACCAATGTGAAAATTAGAGTAATACAAGATTTATCTCTGGGTAAATAGAGTATGGTCATAACCCAACTAAAGAATTGCACTATGTGCAGGGTGCACGTTCCTTTCCCCCCAAACTTTAAAAGATTTCCCTTATACAAATACTCCATGCACATGTCTGACATTTTGCACATTGTGTACTAGGGGCTATCCCTACATTTTCATACAAATTCCTCCCAAAGCCATGGTGGGGGGACACACATCCATTTTTAGCACCCCCAAAATGTAGATGTCGCCCTTGTGCAAACCCCCCTGCACCTATATCTCTGAAATTTGGGAGGTGTCATCCTCTCAGAAGGGGCGATTATGCTTGCGCATTTCATCCAATTTTGTCACCAAAATATATCTGTTTGTTCATTTTTCTATGTAAATCACTGGGGAGACAGATAAGCACTGGACTGGATTTTCCAAAGCAAAGTTCTCATTTGGACTAAAGGTGAGGCAAATGGCACCAGAAGTGGGACAAGTGGAGTCCTCTTGCCTTCTAGAGCAGGATGCAAATCAAGTCTTGTCTTCAGTGCACAACCCTACTCTTTTTCAAATACACCTATGAGTGTGATCCTATGCACGCTGACTCAGAAGAACATTTTATTGAAATGAGTAGAAATACTTAGGTAAATGTGTGTGGCATCAAGGTGTTTGAGTCCTTTCACAAGCAGTTAACAAAACTGACAGGTCATTACAATGGGCAGGGATTGCACGCGAAGCATGTAGGTGCAGTGAGCGCACACAGATGAAAGTACTATTTCGGATTAAGGGCATAGCCCTATGCATGTTAAGACAGAAAAAAGGCCTACAACTCCCAGCATTCCTCAGCCAGTTTGGCTAGCTGGGGAACACTGAGGGTTGTTGGACTTATTTCAGTCTAAATATTCAGAGGATTGCACCCTAAGTATGTTTTTTTTCTGGACAAAGGATAGCAAATGTATGACTCAGTTATTGGTTTTGAGAACAGAAGCCTAGAGGAAAAAACTGGCATTACTTAAGCGCTACAGGCACTGGTATGATGAAAAAGCCCTCCCACTCTCATTGTGACCCAGTCTCTAATTAGGATAATGAAAAGCTGCTCATTGACATTATCAGATTTTGGACCAAGTAAGGGAAATGTCCTGAGAATATCCAGGAAATGTCCTGGGGATACAATTTCCCATAGTCAATTAGTGGTATGTTATGATGGATGGAACCAGGTGGAGTGTATGAGGATTTGAGGGAAACAGTGTGCCAAAGGATCAGGAGCCTCTTGTTGGAAGAGTGGGTTGCTTAATCCAGAACATTCTCAATTGGCTTTAATTGCCTTAGTACACAATAGTACCTGTTGTGAATCTGAATTAATACAATCTAAGTGGCCAACAAGCAGCCATTCCTAAAGAAGTAAAATTACCACTTCAGACGGACCATTTTAATTAAGGAATGTTAATAGAATTTCAGCTAACGCTGTGGTACTTTAAAAAAAAAAAAAAAGGAGTTGGCAATTATCGAATCTCTTAATGAAAGTTGCTGCAAGAATTGTGCTAAATGTGCAAGCACTTGGGCCAACTTGCACTTTCCTAATTCAACCTATTACACAGGAGGCTTTAAAGCTATTTCAGCCACTGGAAAGAAAGGCTGAATTCTATTTTAGCATCACTGAATGATGTTCTCTGAGCATGAGGAGCTCCAGTGATGAAGCGCCTCAGCCTCAGTGGCAAAGCATCAGCACACAAGTGAGTTAAGCACCTGTGTAAAGGAAAGGTACCGGTAAGTGCTATTTACTTATTTATCTATTAAATTACCTCAGGAAAACATTTAAAATGAATTTAAACTCATAAATCATCAGCTGAAGCCAAAACAAGGGTACAGCAAAGGGAGCTAAATCCCAGAAGGGTAACCTATTCCAAACTTACAGTTGGGAGCAAAATCCCAGGGAGGAAATCCAGCAGGAACTTAGTTATTGGAGCCTTGCTCTAACAGAGATTCTGAAGTGGTTGAAGAGAACCTCAACCACATACTTAAACTAAATCCAAGTTTAGAAAGGGGCAATAAAAGCAATACATAGCTCTATATTGACAAGAGCCACAGTGCAGGCCTAGTTAGTGGAAGAGTCTGCTTATAAACAAAAACGTGTAGGCTAGTTTCAGTTTGGGCTCAGTGTAGGCTCAGGTTTTTATGTCTTATAGAGCTGCTCATAAACAAAAGCTCAGAAATAGACTCATCCCAAGTTTGAAAGTTCAGCTTATCATTTAGTTTTTAAAAACACACAAAAAAAAGACTCAACCCTCACAAAACACAACACTTCCTAAATCAGATACCCAGTGTCAGTCCCTTGCATCCCCAGGAAAGACTGAACCACATCCCTTCCCAAATCATCTACCCTTTATCTGTTGGCCCCTCCAATGACCCATTGACTATTGTCCTCTCCCCTAAATAGAAAATTTCCCATTGACTATTGTCCTCTCCTCTAAATAAAAAATCTCCACTCCCAGGGGGCTCAACTGACCTACATTTCCACTCGCTGGAAGCTAGTGCAGACCAGTAGTTCAGCCACAGCCTCCCTTGCTTTTCAAATGAGGCCCTCTAATCAGATTGGCTGCACTAGCAGTTGGGCATTATGGAAACCTGGTGGAATGGAGAGAACCAGTGGGATACGGTCATCTCTGGATATAAACTCTATAGGAAGGATAGGGAAGGGCATACTGGAGGAGGCGTTTCATAGATTTCATAGATCATAGAGTTGGAAGGAGCCTACAAGGCTATCAAGTCCAACCCCCTGCTCAATGCAGGAAACTAGAGGAGGGGTCTCCCATCCAAGTAATAACCAGGCATGACCCTGCTTAGCTTTCCACACTCAGACAAGCTGAGCCAGCGTAAGCTACAGGCCAGTGTTGCTCTGTATGTCTAAGAGGGCATAGTGTCAAACAGACTAGAAAACCTAAAAGGGGCAGATTCTTCCACAGAAGTGCTATGAGTGACAATACCAGGCTCCAAAACTAATTTAGCAAGCTATCATCCTCCAGACCAGAACACTCAAGGTGATCTTGTGATGGAAAACAAAATCAGGAATACCTCCAAATGAGGAAGTGTTGTAATAATGGTTGACTTCAATTACCCCCACATTGACTGGATAAATGTATGTTCCAGTCATGACAAAGAGGTCAAATTTCTCAATGCCCTAAATGATTGTGCCCTAGAACAGCTGGTCATGGAACTGACGAGAGGGGAGGCGACCATGGATTTAATCTTAAGTGGTGTCACCCAGGACCTAGTACAAGATGTAAATGTTGTTGAATCAATTGGAAACAGTGACCACAGCACTATCAGATTTAATATATATTTAAATGGAAAATTGCCAAGGAAGTCCCACACAGTCACATTTGACTTCAAAAGAGGAAATTTCTCTAAAATGAGAGACCTGGCAAAAAGGAAGTTGAAAGTGGGAATCAAGAGGGTTAAATCCCTTCAAACTGGTTGGAGGTTACTCAAAAGTCAAAACCACAATAATAGAAGCTTAGCTAGAATGTATATCACAGGTTAGGAAAGGTAGCACCAAGCCCAAGAGGTCACCAGCATGGTTAACAAGCAAGGTCAAGGAAGCTATTAGAGAAAAGAAGGCTTCCTTCAGAAAATGGAAGTCTTGTCCAAATGGAAAACAAAAAGGAACACAAGCTCACATAAAAGAGATGCAAGCAGACAGTTTTTTTTTAAAAAAAAGCATTATGCATGGAATAGAGAAAGTGGAAAGATAAAAGGAAGTAGTTCACACAACTTGTAGTTAAACTATGGAATTCACTTGCACAAGATATAGTGATGGCCACCAATCTGGTTGGCTTTAAAAGAGGATTGTACAAATTCATGCAGGATAAGGCTATCAGTGGCTACTAGTCCTGATGGCTATATGCTACTCCAGTATCAGAGGCACTATGCCTATGTACACCAGTTGCTGGGGAGCTTGGGTGGAAGGGTACTGTTGCACTCATGTTCTGCTTGTGGGTTTTGCTGTGGGCAGTTAGTTGACCACTGTGTGAACAGAATGCTGGACTAGATGGACCCTTGATCTGATCCAGCATGGCTCTTATGTTCTTTGGTACATGTGCTCATTTAAAATACCTGCAAGACTTCTAGCAGAGCTCTGTATTATTATTTTTATCTCGACTAGTTGCAATATCCTGCCATTGTTGCAAAAAGGACTTCATAAATCTTCATAAAATCCCATTATTTTAACACTGTGTGCCATTTGCCTCAAGTACTTTGTTTAAGGAGTAAATTACACAAATACTGTGTACAACCTCATTTGCCCTATCAGCAACAACCAGTTGTTGTGGAGGAAACTATGGGACCCGGGTTTAAACTGTAGTGGTTGGATGGATTGGCAAGAGTGTGGGTGGGGATTGCGACTACACAGCCCCTTACACTTTAGGACCACATGCATAAACCCTTCTCAGGCTAAGCATCAACACTTAAAAACCTGAGGGGAGGGTCAAATGAAACCTTTCCCCTACTAATGAGGGAAAAGATTAATAGTGGCTGTTAAGTATCAAGCTTAAATTTAAGATACCGTGGGTACAAAGGTGTGTGTGTAGATTTAAAAGTAAAGCAGGTTAATAACACCAAGCTGACACGTAGGATTTGGGTAGCAAACAAAATAAAAAAAGTTTATTTTAATTATCAAAATCTTAGTTCCAGAAAATAAACCTGCCTACACCAAACACTTTATAATTAACCTAAGTCCCTATAACTCCAAATACTCTCACTCCTCATACAATCACTGATTCCTCTTAAAACTCCTGACAAGACACAAATAACCCACCTAACCTATTAACTCCCAAACTCTCTAACACTCCCAACACACTACAACCAACACTCTACTTCTTAACACACTAACTCTAAACTCGACTCAAACACTCCTTATATACTTCTCCCCCCACCCTTTCTAAGACATCACAAACCACACCCACTCAGTTCAACATTCTATACTTACTAAATATACTAAAGCAGACATACACCAGGGAACTGAATTGTGGGGTTACACCACAGGGATACCACCCAAAATAGGGTGTGTTGCCTCCAGCCCACCAGCTCCCATATTTCCTGAAAGCATGTAGGGAAAAAACCAGGGGCAACTTAAATAGGATAGAAAAAACAAAAACCAAGATTGGTTTAACGAGGAGGAGAAAAGCAGGAGGAAGTCTCTAAACAAAATAACTAGAGGAGATGGAGTACAGTAATACAGTTATCCACAGGTGAGTGATTAGAGTCTCTCAGACCTGCCTCTGGCTACACAGTCCTGGGTTGGGATGAGATGTAGGCCTTGGTTTGTCATTCTGTCAGCTGTGGACCTGCTCTGGGATGAACTAAATGTGAGGGAAGATACCGCTCAATCATGTTCGGATGTCATGGCAGCTTTTGGCTACGAAAACCTGGGCTGTATTTAGGGGCAGGTGACTCGCCAAGCCTTTGGTTGGATCCAGGATTTGCCTCCCACGAGAGGAAAGGCTCCACTTGTGGAAGGTCCTTCCACCCACCTTTTGGGGATCCCTGCCCCCTCCCACACCACAGCTCACCCCATTCAGCAGGGTCTCCTGACGTTCTGTGTAGGCTGGAGGGCTGCCATGGGAAGGAGTGGGTGGGGAAATCCCCTTCTGCCAGCACGGTTGATCCAGCTTAAATCTGGATCCAAGCCTTTATCTACTCAATTATATCCACTCAAGAGCTGGTACAAATAGTACAACAGACAGAGTGACCTGTGTGAACAGTGTTGTGTTAATCCTTTGTTTTTTCATTTGTGGGAAAATCTACGGTATCAGTATCTATTCAACAAGCCATGTGAGAGATCATGATCAGATCTATGTGTGCAAATTTATAATTTATGATCATGCATGCATGCATGCATGCATGCAAATCATCCAATAAGGCCATGAAATGACCTCATAGGCAATTGCAGAATAAGGTACTCAAAAGGTGAACAAACGGATGGCATGAGTTGCCAAAGATGTCTGGGCTGTCTGGGATTAGCCCTGCCTGGAATGAAGCCTTAAAATGAACCTTTTACAACAGATGGTAAAAATAATTCTTTTTAGCCCTGAGTGGACCATTTGTGAATGTTATTGATGTGGTGTGTGAACTGCAATGGAGACATTCGTGCCCAATCCTGTTAGGAGAGTTCTGCATGTGTATCCTAGCTGCATAAAGGAGCTGTGTGCACAAACAGATGCTGAGCACGTGCTTTCTCTTCCCAATCTAGCTGCTGGAGATGCTGATGCATGGGTTGAGCCTTCTTCAAAAAATGAGTTACTGAGCACATCAAATGCTGGAGTGGGGGGAGGGAGGGGAGAATAAGAGCTTTGGATTTATTCCTCCCACTCCTCCACCCCACTTCCAAATAGCTGATAGGTACAATTACTGCTTTCTTTCTTTTTTTTAAGAAGGTGGTTGTATAGATGGATCAGGGCTCATTACTATTTAGCAGTAAGTCGTGGACCGTAGGGGTTTCCCCTCCCCATTTGGTTTACATGCACAAGATATGCACCAACAAACTGAAGTGCATAACTTGTCGAAAACAGCCTAAATAAAGTCTTCGGTTTCCAAAGCCTCCCAAAGTGTTTTGCAACTGCCTGTGCCTGAATTTGATAATATTCCACTTGGAGCACTTTTTGCTTGCTCGTTTATTCACATTCAAGCCCCCTCATCTGGTTTTGAGCTACAACATCTGAAAACATCTGCACATGGTTTCCTAAATAGGAAACAGCCAGCCATCTTAAGGCAGGAGCCTCGGGGAGCAGGGAAAAAATAGTTAAGAAACCTGTCCCGTGCTGGTCTCTCATGCTGAAAATATAGTGAACGGCATAAGGGCTAGGATTAGGGTCAAGGTTGGGTGAAGCGAAGGATTTAGCCAGATATTCTTCTGCCCACTCATTGGCAGAAATCCTGATGTCCCAGAATCTTAAATGCAGCAAGGAGCTGTCTGGGGGAGAGACACATCTTTATATTAGGTTTGGAACAGAAGAGCCCTCAGGGTGGGTTGGAGAAGAGCCCAAGAATGAGCGCAGCAGGCTACAGTCACTAATTCCAGCCAGGGCCTCTCTTCCTCCGCTTTCATGAAACTGTATCTGTTGCCATTAGATGTTATAAAGTGTTGTTGTTGTTTTTTTGGTCTGTGTTGTTTACAAAAAAGAAAAAAGAAAAAGCTTTTCCAAAGCCAAGCCTCCTTTAAAAAAAAAAAAATGTAGGCACTACAGCATGCCTGTAGTGAATCTATGTTATAAATTAAAGGACAAAAATCAGATGAGCCTTTTCACTTAAAACGCCAACAAACCATTTTAGCTGAAAATATCACAGTCCATTCTTTTTCCATGTTCTCTTTCCACGTTGATTGATTCTTACTTTCTCCTCCTAAGGATATCGTGGAGTAGGATATTAAGGAGCATTGTATCCTTTCTAATGCTGCAAAATATTGTATCTATGAAGTTACAGCATATATAAACAACATAATAATACAGTAGTATGGCTAGCTAATATACACACACTTATCACATCTTTTATCCATAGGTCATGATTTTGGGCTCTTTTACATAAGGCATTTATCATGTGCTCAACAACCTACTCATGGTTGTTTATGGGTTCTTTAGATAACGATGTGACCCTCCAGTTTCACTTCTGTATCTATTTTTTTTTTTATTCTTTTTTTTTTAAAACAATACAAAGAAAATAACATACACACATAACTAATATTGTGCTCCCATCACCATGGGACCAAACAATCCAATAACTCTATAATTGTTCATTATTCCAAAAATACAATATATCTTGACAGGGTAAACTCCCTTTCCCCCTTTTAAACACATATTCCAAAAATAAACCCCAAATATCCTTAAAATTATTTTTCTTTAATTGACCCCTTTTGCATTTAATATTACAAGTCAACATATCATTCAAAGCCATATCCCATACTTCCTTATACCATTCAGTAATAGTGAAAACTTGCTGGATTTTCCATTTCCTTGCTATCATTAGTCTACCTGCCGTTAACAAATTTATGATTAATTCTTTAACATTTTGTGAACCGATCACCTTTTCCGTTATTGTTAGCAAAGCTAGTTTAGGGCATACCTCTAAATCAACTCCAACAATTTCTGATATTTCCTCAAAAATCATTTTCCAAAAATCCATTACATTTTTACAACTCCACCACATATGAGCATATGTACCCAATTCCTGACATCCTCGCCAACACATTGGAGAACATTTATTATCTATTCTATTTAATCTCACTGGGGTCAAATACCATCTCCAAATCAGCTTATAAAAATTCTCTTTAATTCTTACAGACATATTTTTCAATATTCGCCTATCCCAAATCTTATTCCACTCATCCTTTGATATTTCCTCTTCAAACTCTGTATCCCAAACTATTTTAAGATTTTCTGCTTGCTCTTCTGATTTCTGCAACATTTTATATAACATCTTTGTAAGACCCCTAGCTGATGCATTTCCTTCTACAAGTTCTCTAGACATAACCACCTGCTCAAATGCAGTGAAATCCCTTTCATGCTCATGTCTTCTCTTCCATTTCTTACCCCATTGTACTAATTGAATTAAATTTAACCAAGAAATTCTTCCTGCCCCAACCCTATCAATTATTTGCTGTCTTGTCTCCATTTTTTCCAGCCAATCCATTAAAGTTATCACCTTTTTCTCTCTAAAAATTCGTTCTAAATGTCTAACATTCTCGGGAAAATCTTCCATAACCACCACTGGAGTAAGCGGGGATATACCTGGTAAAAATATTTCCTTATTTCTACCCCAAATTTCTAACATATTTTTTAAAAAGGGATTTTCTAATCTTTTTGTCATAATATGTCCTTGTTTTGTAAATAAGAATTTATCCACCCTATTACCCAATTCAAATGCTTCTATTTCCCACCACATAAATTCTTTTCTAACAATAATATCCATGATATATCTAAGTTGATTAGCTATATAATACCATTTTAAATTAGGGAGACCAAGTCCCCCTATTTTTTGAGCTTTATACCATCTATTCTTAGTAATCCTTGATTTTTTCCCCCCATTACAATAGCTATTTAACATTACTTGCCACTCTTTAATTTCTTTCTCTGATATCTTATATGGTATCATTCTAAATAAAAAATTAAACTTCGGTAAAATCTTCATTTTAATCAAAGCTATCCTACCAAACCACGATAATCCCAATTTTTTATAATCCTCTATTTGATTTTTAACTTCATCTTTTAGTTTTTTAAAATTACATTCCCCTATTTTATCCAAATCTTTTAATATATCAATACCTAAATATTTAATTATATTTTTTATCTTTATATCCACTCCCCTTTGTTTAAATCCCCTTTCCTCCAGTTTACTATAATTAAATGTCATTATCTCCGATTTATCCCAATTAACTTTTAACCCTGTTACTTCTCTAAATTCATCTAAATGTTTCTCTATCCAATCCCAATTTTCTATAGGCCGTTCTAATGTTAACAAGATATCATCTGCAAAAAGGTTTATCTTACATTTGGTCTCTATTCCTATCCCCAATAATTTCTTCTCCTGTCTTATCGAATTCGCTAACAATTCCATAACTAACACAAATAATACTGGGGAAAGGGGACAACCCTGTCTAGTTCCCCGGCCTAGGCTAATAGTTTCTGTTATTCCATCGTTTACAATTACCGACGTGACATTATGAGTATATAATTGGTTAGTAATACCTATAAATTTTTCTCCAAACCCCATAGTTTTTATTAACATCTTTAATGCAGGCCATTCCACACAATCAAAGGCTTTAAAAATATCCAATGCAAGAACCCCCGCTTTCAAATTATTTTTCTTTATTAAATAAACTATATTCAGAACCCTTCTTGTTAAATCTGCCATTTGTCTTCCTTGAATAAACCCACATTGATCTATCCCTATATACTTATTTAGAAAACTATTCATTCTTCTAGCTAAAATTGCTGTCAATAGTTTAGCATCTTGATTAATTAATGATATTGGTCTATAAGAACCTGGTTCTGCTAAATCCTTCCTTGGTTTCGGGATTAAAATGGTCAAGGACTGTTTCCATGACGGGGGGATCTCTCCCCCCTGTAAAATATCATTAAACAACCGTTTTAACTTCGGAATTAACATTTTTTTAAAGACTTTATAATATTCCGCCCCCAGACCATCCAGTCCTGGCGTTTTCCCCTGTTTTAATTTATTTATAGCACTTTCTATTTCAATTTCTGTGAATGGTTGCTCCATTTTCTCTCTATCTTCATCCTGGATTTTTATTTTTAAATTTTTCTCGATATATCTTCTACTCTCAGCTTCCGACCATTTTCCTGCCTTATATAACTCTGTGTAATATTCATGAAAAATTTTCAATTTATCCTTTACTAGATTATATTCTTTACCCCTCTTATCCTTAATCATCCCCACTAAGCTTTTTTCTTTTTTTTTTTGTGCTAATCTAGCCAACATTTTAGAGTTTTTATTACTATTCTCAAAATACTCCCTTTTTGTGTAAATCAAATTCCTTTGTACCCTGTCCAGTTCTTTATTCTCCAATTCTTTCCTTTTACCCTGTAATTCTGCAAAAATCTTTTTATCCCTCTTCTCTAAATACTTCTTTTCCAAATCCCTAATCTCCCCCTCTAGCTTTTGATAAAAAACTTCTTGTTGTTTCCTCAAATTTATTGCCTCTCTCAATCCTATTCCTCTCATTACACTCTTCATTGTATCCCATATTATCGCTTCAGTACATTCTTCTGTTTGATTAAATTCCCAAATTTCCCTCAATTCCTTCTCTATTTTCTCTGTTAAATGTTTATAACGAAAAATATTACAATTCAATCTCCATCTTTTCGCTTCTCTATAATCCTTATGTATCTTCAAATCCATGTTAACCAAAGCATGATCTGTAACTTTTATCACTCCTATCTCTGTGCCCAGGACCCTTGAAAACAGTGTCCTGGACACAAAAATAAAATCTATCCTAGAATAATTCTTATTTGCTGATGAGTAAAATGTATATCTTTCCTCATTCCCCTTGACCCCTCTCCAAACATCTAGCAACCCTTCCTTACTAATTAACTTATTCAAGATCGTTAGATTATTTCTCTGATCTTCTCTCGTCGGATTGGATTTGTCTTTTCTTCTATCCAATACCATGTTAAAGTCCCCAGCCATAATAACCCTTTGATTTTGAAAATTACCCATTCTTTAAACACATGTTGATAAAATTCTCCTTGATTTTGATTGGGAGCATAAACATTAACAATAACATATTCTTCCCCTCCCAAGGTCCCATACATTATAATATATCTACCTGTATCATCCTTTTTCACCTTTAGAACATTAAAACCACAATTCTTTGAAATTATAATTGCTACTCCTCGCGATTTAGATGATCCACATGCTATCTCATATATTCTAGACCACCTCAATTTCAATTCATTGACTCCTTTCCTTGCCTGGTGCGTTTCTTGCAAGAATATAATATCTGCCTTATCCTTTTTAAGAAGTGCTTCTATTCGCCTTCTCTTAGTAACTGACCCTAGCCCCTTAACATTTAAAGTTGAAATTCTTAACTTATAATCCATCTATTAACAACATTTTTCTTTTTTGGTCCCCAAAAGTGAAAATAATACACAATAACATACCCCTTAACCCACCCCCACATTCATCTAAACTATCCCCCCTGCTTAGCCAGGGCAACTTGCCCCACCCTAAACCTACCCACCTATCCCAGGGGGGGGGGGAAAGGACCCATCACCAGCCCGAACAGCAGCCCCTCATTCCCTCCCGGATAACTTCTTTATAAAACATTTTCTATTTCTTTTTTCTTCTCGTGTTGAAACGACCTCTTATACAATTCCTCCACTGGCTCCTTCTTCTTCCAGTTGACCCATCGATTCTGGACCCTCCGCATCATCATGAAGCCCCAACTCTCCCAGCAGGCCCATGCCTTGATCACATGATGAAATCTTGTATCTCTTACTGTTCCACACAAAAGTAAGAAAAACTGGGTAACCCCAATTGTATTGTAATCCCTTTCTGATCAAGACTGCTGTACACGGTTTAACACTTCGCCTCCACTTTATTGTTTGCTGACAAAGATCATTGTAGATTTGCAAAGTAGCCCCCTTGAAAGCTACTTGACCTTTCTTTCTAATCTCTTTCATGAAGACATCCTTCTTGTATAAATTTGCAAATTTCAGTACAACATCTCTGGATGTCATACCACGCCTTAATGCTCCCACTCTATGCACAATCTCAATGTCCATATCATCCCAAAAAATTGTTTCTCCAGAGACAGCTTCATTCATCCATTCCAAAATACTGCCTCTTAACTTATATCCAGTCTCCCCCATCTCCATGGGGAAGCCTCTGATCCGAATGTTGGAACGACGTTGCCTGTCTTGCATGTTAATCATCTGTATTTCCATCTCATTAAATTTCATTTCATACTTTTCAAAACTTTTTTCATCCTTCACCTGGAGTTTTTCCACCTTATCCACTCTAGCTTGCAGCTCTTTAACTTGAACCCCTAATTGATCTATGGAATTTCGCATTTGCTTCATATCCTCTTGATGCAGATTTTGAAATTTCTCAATTGCTTCTATTTGTTTCTGCTGGCCTGCTTCCATAGAGCTTTGAAACTGTGATAGAATTTTCTCCCAATCTGGTGCTGCCCCTTTAAGCTTGGCTGGAGATATTGACTTTGGCTTGGCACCAGCAGGGAATTTGCCAGCTGAATCCGCCATTTTTCCGCCCTTCCCCCTCGCTGTCTCGAAACTTTCACTACCTCGTGGCTTCTTATCAGGACCCTGTTGCACAGTTTGATAAAAACATTCACTATCTTTAGTGTCAAGGATCCTAATTAGCCTTTTCAAACTGTTATCCGAGGGATGCGCCCGATCGCGTTTCCAAAGAGGGGGTAGGGACTTTTTCACCCGTCTGGAGCTCATAAACAATCAGGAGCGAAGCACATCAAAAGAAAGCTATTCTTGTTATTTCTTTATTAGCTCTATATCTGCATACTTTCCAGAAAGCAAACAGCAAAGGAATTTAAACTCACGCTTTGTCTCTCCTGTGTATTTGCAGATGTTTTCAAATCATTCCGGGAGCTCGGCAGAAAAGCTACTGCTCCATAGCCAGCGCAGGCTCCTCCCCCACTTCTGTATCTAAAGAGCACTTTCGGCAAGTATTTTTAGAGCAGGGAAAATGCGGAATTTAACTGTAAAAGTGAAAGAAACCACTTTTTTCACTGGTGTATTTGTGCTGTTCCACTATACCACAGCACCACCTAGAGGTTATGTAGCAGAAAAGGAACTGTTCTTTGTATAGTCCTCGGATCTCAGTTCTGCAACAAAATCGAAAGTAGATATAGTGGATTAACAGCCTTGTGTAGTAAAGCTCTTTGTAGGGGCACTCCTTTATCCACCAGTACTCAAATTACAGAGGGCCCCTGGGCCCTCCTACTTGCTAATACATCCACATCTTAGCTACTGCCTTTAGAAGATGATAAGGCTGAAATGCAATAGGACATGAAGGTGATAGGGCATGATCGGCTGAACATGGGAGGATTTCAGAGGGTGGGGCCTGTGGATTTCATTGACCCCGCCTATCCTTTCTCCCATTACTCTAGCACTGTTATCCCTTTCTTTAACTCTCACAATTAGCTAAACTAATTAGCTTAGTTTAATTACAAGGGTGATTCTTGCCCTCTCCCCCCATATATTTTCAAATTCTAAATAGCTTTTGAAGGGTGGACTTTGCAGCAAAAGAATGTGAGAAACCTTCTTGAGGAATTAATCCAGAACAAAATACATATTCCAGATACAGAAGACATACAGGCTTATGAGAACATGTATAGAATCCAGGTGACTGGACCATTAAATGCCAATGGTGTAAAAGGATTACTGAAGGAGGATAGGACACACACACACACACACACACAAGCCAAATGAATTCAATGAAAGTGAAGTGAAGCACATAGATGCAAAAAGTCCTAACATTGATGAGATGTTGGGTTATGGTGGATAGTTGCCATGCTGGCTGGGGATGATGGAAGTTGTACTCCAACACATCTGGAGGGCACCAGATTGGAGAAGGCTGAACTTATCCAGCAAGCCTCTTCTTGTGTTCTAAAGGCAAAATGCCCTCTTTCTCAATGCTTCATTTTATAAGCATTTCCAACCTTGTGCTTCTGACTCTTCCTTTGTAGTTGCAATACAGTTGCTGGGAACTCACCACCAGTGGTCTTTGTTTGGTCAATATTTCTTTTGAATGCACCCCAGTGTTTGCAAAATATGACATTCATCACATCCTGGAAATGGGATTGTAAACTAATATGTGGTAGGAAGTGGTAAATCTCATCTCTCACCATGTGGGCTTGCATTCAGAAGAAATTTACCACACAGAAAAAGTGATGGACGAAAGCTGTCTTCTACTGGCTTTCCCACTCTAAAAGCATGAATCTAGCACTGGCCAGCCCAGCCAACTGGAGGCAAGCTACATATTGCAACCTGTTTAATTTGTTTAACAGTTGTGACTTCCTCCAAAGAATTCTGGAAATTGTAGTTTGGTGAAAATCCCATATTAGAGATCCAGCAAAGGTCCCCATCACACAGAATCACAGTTTCTAGTATTCCCTGGAAGGAGGGGATACTTGATAAAAAGAGTCTAAGTCATTAACAGTGCAATCCTATACACATCTACTCAGAAGCAAGCCTGACTCAATTCAGTGGGACCTACTCCTAGGTTTGTTGGTACAGGATTGCAGCCTTAGAGTATGCTCTGGATTGATAGTTTTCCACCATCATGTGACTACAAATTCATTGGGAAATCACCTTATTGTCCTTCACTTAGGACAGCCTTTCCCAACCTGATGGACTCCAGATGCTTTGGGCTACAACTCCCAAGAGCCCTGACCACTGGTCATGCTGACTGGGGTTTGGGCCCCAAAACATCTGGAGGATACCATGTTGCGGAAGGCTGTCTTAGGAAGATCTGTGCAATTATCAGCCTGCATGAGACTGGGTCCAGTGCAATCTATTCAACATGATAAGCTGATTCATAATATTGTCTTTCACAAAAGATTTTTTAAAATCCCGATCCCTTTACAGAGAATTTAGGGAGAATTTAAATGCCAGAAATATGCTCTTAGGATTATACTTTTCTTAGTTTTCAGAACTTCATTGCATCTGTGGAATTTTTATTTTAATATATATATATATATATATATATATATATAGTTGAGGTCAGCACAGGAAGGAAAGGAATATAAGTGGAGCTTTATCCCTTTTCCTGAGAAAAATATCTTGTAAATCATAAATGGTATATTTGAAAGGATATGAGAGTCATGGGGCTACTATTTTCTTATTTGCCAAAGGAATAAAAAGGAGGATATTGAATTATGAAGAATATGAACTGACCTTTGTGCATCCTGGCAGAAATTTCTGAGCAGCAGAAGGATCATGTGCTGTTGTTCATTTAAAATGTAGGGTACATTGATCAGGTTATATCTTGATGAGAGACATTAAAATTGTGAAGAGAAAGCCAGGTCAGGTCATGAACACCCCACTTGTAGCAGCAGCTCAGGTATCCACCTTTCACCTTTTTTACCGCACTTGTTTCCTGCAAGGAGGCTCACAATGGGACACATCTACATACCCCTGGCAACTTCCCCTTCCCTGGCAGCCAAATGAGCTATGAAGCATTCCCAAACAACAAGAGGGGCACCAAGGTGCCTCGTAGTCTCAAAGGGTGGCAAGTACTCTTGAGCACCCCTAAGCACCCAGAGAGACAGGTTATTCCTGACTCACTTCAGCCAATCATGAGGGGAGGGGGCGCAGGAGGGAGGAGGGAGCCAAGAAGAGGGTATAAGGAAGGGGGCCTGTGGTGGGAAAAATTGTTGGTCGTGGGCAGCAAGCTGCGTGGAGGTCCAGGGCTTTGGTCCGACCTCAGGATCCAGCCCCGGGGAGCTCCCGGTGAAACTAGCTGAAATCGCCTGGTCGCTGGCATATGCGGCTTTTGAGGAATCGGGGTCATTCCAGGTAACCCTTGTATGTACTGCTATTACTCGTTCTAAGCTGCTGTAAATTGAAGGCGCGTGCATGCATACTGTTCCTGTGTATGTTTTTGTGAAAGACTGCCAACTGGTCCTTTACTCAAGACCAGAGATCAAAGGTGCAAAACTGCCAGCCTTAGCTCTGCCGTCTTGACACCGATTCTCTAAAGGGCCTTGCCCTTGTCTATACACTGGATTTAGCACTGAACCTCAGAGGAACCATACACTCCGTGTGGGGTAAAACCAGGAAAGTTTATTCAAGGTAAACAGATTTCAATAAAAGGTGGGGAATGAGGGACGAGGGAGAACGGTGGGGAGACACTTTGGTATACACAGTAGAGCTACAAAATAACAAAAGCTAGTTCCTTTACTAAATAACTATCCAGGCACTCTCTTTACCTGGGGGCTGGTCCTCTTCAGGGCTGCCTCAGCAAAAGCCCTACCCCGCGCTTCTTCATGTGCAGACCACAACGAAACCCCAAAGCCCCAGCCGCAGTATAGATTCTCCCACCCCCTTTCAGTAGCCCAGGTGTCTTTAGCCAATCAGAATGAACTTCATCTGGGCCAGGCAGGGGAAGGGTGGCTCTTTGCCACATTTGCATGCAAATAGCTGTAGTGTGTGACGGAATGCCTCACAACATTGTTGTGAGGATAAAAACAAGGAGGGACCATGCACCATCTTGAGTTCCTTGGAAGAAAGGTGGAATATAAATATAGTAAGTAAATAAAAAATAAATAAATCTGTAATCAATCTTAAGTCACTCTGCACCATATTACAAACCACAACTTCAGACACACACAAAGCATCCAGGAGTGTGGATGATTTCAGGAAGTCAAGGCAGTGCCAGTATCAGGTTTTTGAGAGCCCTTGGGCAAAACACCTTCATGGGCCCCGTCCCTCAGCAACTCTACCTTCTCACCACCATCGTCACCAGCTGCTGTTCCTCCTCATCCTCTTTCTCATCATCTGTAGCACTTGCTTTCTTGGCAGGCAGAGAGCCAGGAGGCAGTGGCATCTGCTCCTCCTCACCACTACTATTGTCTGGTCCAGAGCAAGAGGCAGGTGAACAAGCAGGTTGCAATGGTGAAGAAGAGGAGCAACTCCAGGGAGCTCTTGCCAGTGGGCCCCTGCTGGAGTATGGGCCCTTGGCAAGAGCCCAACTGTACCTACACTTGATGTCGGCCCTTGGTCAAGATTCAAAGTAAGATTCAGATGCCTGCTGTCTAATATATTGAACAGTAGATTGCAAACAGAATTTGCTTTTAGGAGTATTTCTGTGGTTCCATTTATTTATGTCTCATAACATCATTGCATATGGTCTGCATGTTGTGATATGTATCACTTCACCAGCTGTAGCACACTGTTTACACATGGAAAGAACAGAATGGCTGTAAACAAGTTTGTTATGTCTTTCTGGGTTCTCGTGTTTTTCGCATGGGAAGCCTAGACCGTGGGAGCATTATGAGCTAGTCACATGGTTTGTATGTTCTGATGAACTTGTTTTCTGTCTGAAGCCATCTTAGAGAGAGGCAGGACTGCTTTCTCTCTTCTCCTTTGTTCTTGCTGGACTTTTGTCACTGCAACAATGTAACTTCTTTGCTGAGGTGGAGTGAAGCTCAACTTACTCCACTGGATGTAATGCTTGCTATGCATTTATACTCTGCACATGGACTGTAACTAGGAAATGTATACTCTGTAGAACTTTACTTGCTAAGTGAATAAACAGGTAGAATTAGATCTGTGGTGTTACAGAGTGTTTCCTGACTCCATGGATTAATCTGCAAACGGGGAAGCTGGAAGCAAATTGGATTACAGGCAGGCTGGGCTGGCATCTTCACAACACGCTGCACGCTGCGAAAAGGGGGGAGCTGAGATCTGGAAGATCTGTGTGTGGAATGGAATAACAGGCCTCTGCTAGCACACAGACAGGATTTTAAATCTCCCATGCGCACACGCACTCTGCTGCTCACGCACCAACACTGAAAACAAAGGCATGGGAACAATGCAACATCCTCTCTCAAAATATCCTCCCATTCCACCCATGCCATGTATATCCTATTTTTTTCCTCCTAGCCACAATCATGATGTACCATAGAAAATTTGTTATACCATGAACATTTTTTGAATTCCTTCCTGCCATTTTCCTGCAGGGTTACCCCTTTATTTCTGGTGAGGCTCCTTTGTCTAACAGCAGTATAATGGGCAGATATTTAAAGGTACAACTTTCCTGGCATAGAGAACAATAGAAAAGTTGTACCTGTTTGATTACAGGTTGCTATAGAAAATGTTATAGGCTTCCACCAGAGGGAAAAGAGGTATCAATGGCCACCCAGTTCTTCTATTACTTTGTGGGGTAACCCACAAAGTATGCATTATGTACCCCTGGGTTAACTAGGGATGTAGCATGGCCATGCAATCAGATGCAAGCCTCAGGAAAATGTTCATTATACCAAGCATATAACACCTGTTCAGGCAGAAGGGTAAAATGTAGGTCTAAGCTGAATTTTCATAGGTGAAAGCTTTCAATGTGGGAACAGAGAGTTTCTCCGAAAGATCCCCCTAAATGTTGCCTTTTCCCACACAATTTATGTTCACTGCATCTTTTGACAGATGCTGTGGCATCATGTTTTAAACCATTCTGTTGTTTTTCTTGTTACACAATCCAGCCAGTCAGAGATCATGGTGACAGCACAGCAGCACATAGCCAATCAGATGTGTGGCTATTTGACTTAGCCAAACTGGAGTGAGGGCAATACTTCCTGTTCTCACTCTGAATAGGATAACATTTTGGTCCTGTCTTGCAGGTCACACAAATTGTTGCCAAAATGGGGGTGCATATTTCATGGGGGTGGGGTTTAATTTTTTTGTCAATAAATGTAGCACCCCCTCCCATTTCAGCTTAGCCCTAATCAAAGCCAAGGATTCATTCTTTGTGAAGACAGCAAGTAGAGAAACTGGAGGCTGGTCATTGTGTTCCAGATTGAATCTCAGAAAGAAGCCCAACCAACCAGTTAAAAAGTAATTGTAGAGGCAATATCCTTATTTAGACGACAAACAAGGAATACTGAATGCATGGGTGGGGCAGGAACATGCTGGCAGGCTTTATCCCTGACTTCTGCATATTCAGCTGAAACTCTGTATGTGTGTAAGCTCTGTATGCACAGTTGGGAATTCAGGGGTCCAAATTATACAGAGACATCCTGCACACATACAAGTTGTATGCAGTTGCAGTATGGCTTGGCTCTGACCCAAAATGAGGTTCTGAGCCAGTCATAAATGCTTGGTAATAGATAGGGCTTCAGCAGTGCAGGGACTCCAGGTATTACTTACGTCCTGTGTTCCCTGAAATGTACTGACCTTGATTTTTGACTGACTATCCCTGGTTTCTTGTCCAATAATTAAGACAGTTGGCATGAATTCCAGATCATAAACATGGTAATTCAGCTTACAGAAGTGAAAAAATGTCAAGGAAGATATAAAAAACTGGTCATCTCCATTTGTTGTTACACTTTGAAAATGAAAGTGTGAACCTATGTGTGTGAATCTCCCTTCTTTTTTCTGTCTTTCAGGTGGTACTTTTAGGGCACAATCCAATGCATGTTTAGACTGAAAAAAGTATTACAACTCCCAGCATGCCCCAGCCATGTTGGCTGGGGCACGCTGGGAGCTGTAGGACATTTTTCAGCCTAAACATGCATAGGATTGCACCCTTAGTTTGCAATCCTATGAGCACACTTACCTGGGAGTAAGTCCCATTGGCCTTACTAATGAGTATGCATTGCACTCTTAAACACCTTGGAATCAAGTATGCTCATCTTGGGCATGGTCATGTGAGCACACTGCTATGGAGGCAAACTGAGATTGACAGCACAATACTATACACATCTATTTTTATTATATTTATACCCCACCTTTTTTCCTTCAAGGTACCCAAGGTGGCTTACATAATCCTCCTCCTCCTCCTCTCCATTTTATCCTCACAACAACCCTGTGAGGTAGGTTAGGCTGAGAGTCAGTGACTGGCCCAAAGTCATCCAGTGAGTTTCATGGCCGAGCGGGGACTAGAACCCGGATCTCCTAAGTCCCAGTCCAGTTCAGTGGGGCATACTGCAAGGTAAGTGGATACAGGCCTTAGTGTACCATCACAATGAATCCTGAAATGGGATGAGGGGCTGGTTTACTAAATCATGGCTTGTGCCTGGATAAAAGATCAGTCTGGATAGAAACTGTGCAGCTGGCTCTGTGTCCAAGGTTCATGTGAATCAATAGTCAGTTTAAATCCTAACAATTTATCTTAACTGGTTTGTGGACCAGGCCAGGGGCTAAATGAGAATCCTCGAAAAAAAATATGGGGAAAAAGAATCCTTGAAATATATATATATATATATATATGGGGGGGAAATGCTATTACTTTTAAACTAACAGCCTGGACAACCTATCTAGTTTCTCATTTTCCACTGATGTTGTAGTGTTATCTACAGAGAATCTCTCATGCATGTTTCTGAATTTTCTCTAAATTCATATCTGGTTCATTTAAAATTAAAAAGCAAGAGAAGGTTCTATTGTTCCACTGGCAGGTGCTGTACTTTGTCGTATGATATCCATATTAATCACACTGTTAATCCTCAGGGGTGTCACAGATGCTGAACTTGCATGACTCACAATGCAATCCTATACATGTTTACTTAGAAGCAAGCTCCATTGAGTCCAATGGTATTTACTCCTAAGTAAGTGTGCATAGGATTGCAACCTTACTTATTTTTACCCAATCCTCAGCATGTACATGTGGAAGACAGTCCCTTTGATTTCATTTTAATCTAATGTGGGCAAGATTGTCACTCTTGTAGAGGCATGACTCAGCAAAGGTCAAGCACTCCAGTGGCTTGCAGGTGGCTACAGGAGTAAGGACTGGATGGGAATTTTTCCTTCTGTATATTTCCTTAAGAACTCATCTTGGGTCTAAGTCATAGTTTAGAGTCTCAAAAAGGCAAATTAAATCTTTTAATTATAGTTCATTACCATGGTGAAGTAAGCTGTTCTTTTCAGAGTTCACTTCATAATGAAGGATGCATTGGCTGCTTAAACACATTTCCAGTGAAATATTAATAGCTCAGGATGTCCAAAGCTGGCCAGGTATGTTAACGGTTGATGGCTGTGTGTGAAGGCTTGTGTAAATATATGAATATTTTAACCATACTAATGAGGAAGTGGTGGGAGGAAAAGAGCGTGGAAAGGCTCAAAGTGAGGTTGGCCACCTTGGCTGATCAGCTTGCTTGCAGATAAATATGAGCATTCTCTTTCCCTGGAGTCTGCTTGGCACCTTTGCTGACAATATAATTAGCATGGGCTTGTTTCATCTAGTCATTTTTAGCCATACATAAATCTGTCACACCTGAGACACACATGGTAAATGCTGATTCTACTATAATCTACAAATAGATTACCGGTATAGGATATTTTTTTAAAAAAAGATTATCAGATTGGCGAGTAGCTATTTGTCTTTATATGCTGGCAACTGTTTAAAAAGTGCATTATGCATCTGGCATTCTGTAGCATTTGCCCTCCATTTATTTATTTGTAGGCTTCCTGCATCAGGGTGGATTGCAGGGCGGTTTACAAAAATTAGAACGACAACATCTGGGTTAACCCCCAAAAAAACATTAACAGAACAAACAGCAAGATACAAGATAAAGCAACTGGACATAAAATGCCTGACTGAACAAAAAGGTTTTGGCTTGGAATTTAAAAGCCAACCATGTGGGTGGCAGGTGTGCCTTCTTGGGGAGGGCATTTCACAGTTGGAGGACCGAAGCAGAAAGGGGAAAAAAAGCCTTTTCACTAGTTGACTCAAGTCTCACCTCAAACTGAAGAGAGATTCAGCGAGGGCATTGGCAGATGACCTTACAGTATGGGTGGGATCTTACAGGAGCAGGCATTTCCATCAGATACTTGGATCCCAAGCTGTTCAGGACTATAAATGTAAGAACCCCCACTTTGAATTTGGGCTTGGAAGTGAATAAGCAGCCTGGGAAGCTTGGGAATATGGTCTGAATGAGCACACCCAGTCAAAATTCAGGCAGCTGTGTTTTACACTAACTGAATCTTCTGAACCATTTTTAAAGGCAGACTCACCTATAACACATTCTAGTAATCCAAAAAGCATGGATAATCAAGGCCAGACTATAGCTATCCTGGAGATACTCTCACTTGAACTTAACTTGCCTCTATAGCAGGGATGGACAATTTCTGGGGGTTGGGGGCTGCACTGCTATGCCCCTCAACTGAATCGCTGAAATTCAGCAGTGGGGCAGCAGGGAAAAAAGCAGCCATTTTTCTTGAAAACAAGCTGTAAAGAGTGTGTGCTCCTTGTTTAGAAGGAGATCATGCTCCTGGGAAGGTTCCAGGAGCATGATTCTGCTTCAAGACATGGCAGCAAATATGGCAGTGATGGTGAGAGAAGTGGGGGCCACAAAAAAGCACATTGCCCACCCCTACCCTATAGAGTAAAGTGTTCCCACCCATGGTGTCAGTTGTTATGTGGTTTAGCAAACAAATGCACTATTGCACATGAGTTGTTTTGGTGCCCAGATTTCCCATCTTAAAACTCAAACCATCATAGCAAAGCAAATAAAATGCAACTTCTAGGTTACTTTATTCTAGGAAGATCTGAAGGGAACATAAATATCCAGATCCTGAAATCCAGTGATTATGGGATTAGCAAGAGCAAGTTTGCTTAATAAAATAACAACACAAGAATGCTTCTTATTACTAATGAAATGCCAATTGTTAGAAATTAAGCATTTGATACTGTGAACACACTTCAGGTGAGACTGGACACAGATATTGTGTTTAGGGGTAGCCTTAAGCTGAGCTTAGTCTTCATCATGCTTTTCTAATGACATATTTCTTCTCCTGCTGGAAACCACTATAAGTTAAAGGTATAATCACTCTATCATTAGAGCAAAATACCTTTTGCTGGTGAACCACCCAGGTTAGCAATTTGAAATGAATTCACTATGACTCTCCCATAATATATTTTTGAGATAGCCTTAGTCTTCAGCCCGTTCACAACGTTTCATCAACGTTGCCTCCGGAAAATCCTGCAAATTACTTGGGAAGATAGGCGAACAAATGTCAGTGTACTGGAAGAAGCAAAGACTACTAGCATTGAAAAAATGATCCTTCAACGCCAACTTCAGTGGACCGGTCATGTTGTTCGAATGCCTGACTGCCGTCTCCCAAAGCAGCTACTTTACTCCCAACTCAAGGATGGAAAGCGGAATATCGGTGGTCAATATAAGAGGTTTAAAGATGTTCATACGGCTAATCTAAAAAAATGCAATATAAACATCGAAAACTTGAAGCTCTGGCCCATGAACGATCTAAATGGAGGTTGGCCTTTCACAAAGGTTCCATGGACTTTGAAGAAGCCCAAGTGCAAGGTGAAAGGGAGAAACGTGCTAAGCGAAAAGCACGTCAAATGAATCCTTTACAGGACCATCTTCTATCTGGTAACCTGTGTCCTCACTGTGGGAAGCTGTGTGGATCTAAAATTGGCCTCCACAGTCACTTACGGACCCATCGCTAGAGTCTACACAATCTTCTTTAGAATTTCCTCCTTTTATCCCGGAAGACAATCTTACTCGGTCACGAGTGATCGCCTGATGATGACAACCAAATTGGTATGTCCATAATATGAGTTGAGCTGATCAGCCCAGGGGGAATTCACCCTGCCATGGCTTCTTGATTCCCTAACTAAGTACGGTACATGTTTACTACAGCTCCACAAATCTGTCAGAAGTGGGTTGTGTGATGGTGCTGAAAGCGAGGCCTGAGTGTTAGCATCACAACACAGCAGTTCCTTTATGTGAATTAGTCCTGACTTAATACCAAAGTAGAAAGACTTTCCTTTGGATTATTAACTAATAATCGGACTCCTTCCTGGGCCAATTGGATCCTGGTCATTATAGTCCAAGTCTCAAATTTACCAGACTTGGGTGAGTGAGTGGTGGCCACTTGGCTACAGGCAAGTTTAATGGCGAAATGCTTAAAAAGGTTTTTATATGATAAATGCATATGATACATCTACTTTGTACTTGTGTTATTACAAGTACAGCTGTGTCAAATATGTCAGTTGCACCCATGTTCTCACTATTCCAGTGATTAATGAAAGCTACATGTTAAAAAAAACCCGCACATACACAGGGATGAATTTTCTCTCTCCACCTTCCTTCATTCTTCCCTTTCCAGCATTATACTTCATACATTTTAAGACACTAATATGACCCTAAATATATTCACTAGACATTTTGGGCCCATCACATGATGCTCAGAGCAATTACTGGCAGGGTGGTGGTGGTATGCCACTGCTATGCTGGCAGAATGGCTTCTGTATCCTATACCTGCTCAGCCCAGAAGGGGAGAAGATACACAGAAAACCCCCAAACAGTGTAAAAACTGCAGATGTGCCTGTCAAGGTTCCACCTGTACCAGGACACCTTGATCAGCTCCTTAAAGATATCTGCCTCTTTAAGAGCCCCTCCTGTCTCAGGATGTCAATTCTCTGCCTTTTTACCTCCTCTTCCCAGTAACGTGGGATTAGGCCTTAGGCGTGGTGTAAAAGACACTCCAACAACTTGCTGTTAACAATAACTGTTCATTGTAGTAAATATTAGTAAAGTAGAATCACATTAACTTAGGGTAATTACACAAATAGAGCTGTAAGATTACAAAAAGCAAGTATAATGGAAATAAAAGGAAAGATAATGCAAGGTTCTCTAACCTAGCTACACTGTCACCTGTAAGCCTCAGTTAAGAGATTCCTTCTCCAGCCTTTCTCCTAGCTGTTCTGCAGTTCTTTTGTGATAGTCAGACTCTGTCTGCTTCACTCTCTCTCCAATGTCACTCTCTCAGTCTGCCACCTGCAGCTCCAGATCCACTCTTTATATACACCCCCCCTCCCACCCAGACCTAGAAGGTTACAATCCTGTGACCTCAAACTGGGGAAATGAGACTTCTCTCAATGAAAAGGAAACTTAACTCCATGAGGGGAAAATGAAACTCACAAACTCAGGAGATGTTTGGGCCTACAGGCTTCAAACTAACTCAACCCTGTATAGGCCTCAATCCTTCACAATGCCACACCGCCACACCACAGAGCTGTTCCCTAATCAATCAGCTACAGTAGCACACAGGAATCAGACATATTTTTTTGTTCCCTCAAGATCCAGTCATAGATAGAAACTCTAGCTGGGTGGAACAGCTCAGGTTTTCATGCTGGGGGTCCCACAACACTATCCTGGGAAAGGTGGGAAGAGTTCCTCCACACTCAGGTATAGTTTAGCCAGGCAGGATGAGCATTTCATGGGCCAATAGTCTAGGCCGGGGCTGGCTGCCCTAGTTTATCTTGCCGCCTGAAGCGAGAACACACAACACCTCACACCCCTGCCTGGTTGTGGGGCTCTAACGAAAGCTTGCCCGCATCCCAAGAGGACTCACTTGAACTCTCAGGAGAGTTCCACCAAATCTTATTGCCCCTGAGCCACTCTGTTACTTATTTTATTACACATATTTATTACTCTGTTCAGTTCAAAAATGTTCAGAGCTTGTTATCGTGGAAGAAAAATAAATGAATAAAAGCAGCAGCAGCAGCAGGTCTATCTTAGAATAAAACAGTTAAAGCTAAATAATAAAATAAATCTAAAAATTATAGAATAGCCTCTGTTTGTGGAATTATAGTATATGCTATGCTTGCCCCTCTCTCCCCTACTTATGACACTTCTGAGTTGTTCGCAGGAGTCTGTGAACATATCAGCTACCCAATCAAGGTTAAATATTCTGAGCCCACAGCTTTTATCTGCTATGCCATGACGGCTGAACTCAGTGGATATCTATTTATTTGATGCTGGATCCTTTTTAGAGCAGGGGGGGAAATCATACTTTGAGGCAGACGTGTCAGATGTTATCCTGATCTCTTCTCCCTGGCATGCTATAGACAGATTGCTGCAATTCTAATTTACTCACTGAAGATCATGATCACATATTAAATCAGCAGGGGATATCACTGCTTCTAGCATAGCAAAAACATTTGGCTGGAGAAAATACAATGGCGTTTTGTTTTTGCTTTTGTCCTATAGTAAAAGACCTTGGGAAAACCTGAAAGATGGTTGACTACTTAAGCCTGCTTCCATACATGAAGAGAAAATATTTCACAGAAATACATTTTAAAAGCACTTTTGAAACCAATGTTTTTACACTGATTCCTTATATTCAGTGTAGCACAAGGCAATAAGTAGCCAATGTAGCAAAAATAGGACCTTAATTCAAACAACTACTGTAGGTTAATTCACCTGAAAATTGCAATTATTGCATGATAGCCTGGTTATTTGCAAGATAGTATTTTAATCTGTTATGGGTGGTAGCCACAAACTGGCTTATGCTGAGATTATCACCATATGAATGGGCGGTTAATAGGTCCTCTGAAATCATTCATACTTCTGCTTTAAAAAAAAAAATCTCTTGTAAGGATACTGGTGGATGAAACAGCTGCCTACAAAATTCCATAGCTGACTCATTTTGCTGTCTTTACTGAACTGGCTATGGGAACGACATTTACAAGGAGAACAGAATACACAATCTGAAAACCACTTAGAAAATGTAAAGGGAGTTGGAATCATTTCATCTTTCATATACCAGTTTTAAGTATTCAGGATACTTTCCAGATCAACAGAAAAATAATAGTTGACAGCATTTTTACATTTATTACATTTGATAAAAGCATACCATACTTTTAAATAGGAGACTCTTGGCTATCTTTGTAAAATACCATCCATTAATTTGACTGAGTTACTTGATGTTTTACTAGTGGGCGTATTAGAAAAATGTTATTGCGGTATCAACCAATATATGTTTCTGCTGAAAAGAACAGCTACCTTTGTGTGAGCTGATGGTGCTGATAGTCATTCCTCCATGTTAACACTATACAGTTAATTTTAACATTTTAAGGTGGCATAAATAATTGCTGCATGCTTTACGTTGGCACCAGGATACTTGAGAAAACAACTTCTCCCTTATCAGCCTGCTAGTCACTGAAGTCTCTTACAATTGGATAGTGTTGGAGTTGGCATCCCTAATTATTAGTTGTGCCAACCCCACACTAGCCTGTGAGGCGCTAGGATCTTTTGCTGGAGTTTAACATGTGTTGCTTGTGAATGTAGGTTCCCTACTTACCCCCATACTAAAACAGACAGACTTCGAAAAGACGAGAATACTTTTATTACATGAGAGATAGAACAGATACAGATTCCTTAATATGGTCAAGATACCAGCATTAAATGACAAGGCAGCAATTCACCATTCATACTCATACCCTATAATTCTAAGCAGTCAGGCATTCGAACAACATGACCGGTCCACTAAAGTTGGCGTTGAAGGATCATTTTTTCAATGCTAGTAGTCTTTGCTTCTTCCAGTACACTGACATTTGTTCGCCTATCTTCCCAAGTAATTCGCAGGATTTTCCGGAGGCAACGTTGATGAAACCTTTCAAGGAGGTGGAAGTGACGTTTATAGATAGTCCATGTTTCGCAGGCATACAATAAAGTTGGTAATACAATGGCTTCATAAACCAGTGTTTTGGTCTTCTTACAAATATCCCGATCCTCGAACACTCTATGTTTCATTTGAGAAAAAGCGGCACTTGCGGAGCTCAGACGATGCTGGATTTCACTGTCGATGTTAGCTGTAACAGAAAGATAGCTACCAAGATAGAGAAAATGATCGACATTTTCTAGTATTGTCCCGCCAAGCTGGATAGATGGCATCACCAAAGGGTTAGCTTGCACTTGCTGATGAAGCACTTTGGGTTTTTTGATGTTAAGTGAGAGACCAAGTTCGAATGCCTGACTGCCGTCTCCCAAAGCAGTTACGGTACTTTACTCCCAACTCAAGGATGGAAAGCGGAATATCGGTGGTCAATATAAGAGGTTTAAAGATGTTCATAAGGCTAATCTAAAAAAATGCAATATAAACATCGAAAACTGGGAAGCTCTGGCCCATGAACGATCTAAATGGAGGTTGGCCTTTCACAAAGGTTCCATGGACTTTGAAAAAGCCCGAATGCAAGGTGAAAGGGAGAAACGTGCTAAGCGAAAAGCACGTCAAATGAATCCTTTACAGGACCATCTTCTATCTGGTAACCTGTGTCCTCACTGTGGGAAGCTGTGTGGATCTAGAATTGGCCTCCACAGTCACTTACGGACTCATCGCTAGAGTCTACACAATCTTCTCTAGAATTTCCTCCTTTTATCCCGGAAGACAATCTTACTCGGCCACGAGTGATCGCCTGATGATGATGATGATAATTCTAAGAGATAGAAGACCTTAACCTAATAGCCTGTGGGACAGCAATAAGATTGGAGACTAGAGCTCCATGCTACAAAGAGAAAGAAAGAAAGTTCAAAGACCCCAAAGCTGTATACCTGTCCTTATTGATTGTCCAGTGAAGCCAATTCTGACAGCAGTTGCCGTGTGGGCTAAGGTATGCTGAGAGCTACCTTCCATTCTAAAACCCTCAATTCTTATACCCCTTTCCTCCCTGTTTGTCCTATGGAGAGGGGAGGGGTCCCCTCTAATGAGCAAGTAACTCCTGATGTGGCCTACACTAATCACCCAGGGCCGGTGCTACCATTAGGCCAACTAGGCAGCTGCCTAGGGCACAAGGCTAAAGGGGCGCCAGAAACGCCTTGGGGGGGAAAATACAGCGCTTGCACAATCTGAAATTGCACAGGCAGGAAGCGGGCTGCAGCAGCGCCTACTCGCTGACCACTTTCAAGCAGGAAAATGACGACCTCCCTGTTCCGGCTCCGCGCTGGCTGGCTGTGACACAGAGGGAGGAGCCTCTTTGGCTGCAGCCAGCGGGCGGGAATTCTGAAACCAGGGAGAAAAATTGGCTTAACATAGCCGGCCGCCTTTCGAGCTCTGGGGGTTGTTGCCTGCCGCCGAAAAGAGACGAGGGGGCGGCCTCTGAGGAAGAAGACGATGGCGGCGACCCTGAGCCTTTGGACGTCGTCTCCGAGGACTCGGGGCAGGTGCCTCCCCGACCCACACGCCGGACAGGTGAAGGACCGGAGCCGCGCAGCGCACCCGGACGTCGCTGAGGCTACTCGGTCGCTCCTCTCCGCCTGGAGCACGTACTTGGGAGGAAGCCTCCTCGAATGCGGCTGGAGTATTCTGAGTGGAAAGGGCCTAGGGTGGAGGCCTCATCCAGCCTCCACTGGCATTTTCCAAAGCACCGTTTTATTGTATTTTATCATGATTTTATTATCCTGGGAATCGCTTTGAGCTTCAAAAAAGATAAGAAAAGTGGTATAGAAATTATCTGAAACAATCCTATGCATGTTTAAACAGAATTAAGTCCTACCACTCCCAGCGTTCCCCAGTCAGCATGGGGGATGCTGGGAGCTGTAGGACTTATTTTACCAAGTTTGTTTTACCAATCATATCTTGACTTGTAGTAGACGTAATTTCACAATTTTTGATCACAATATTAATGTTAGATATCATTATGCTTTTTATTTAATACTTGTAATGATGAAATAACAGAAATTGTCCAAGATTGCAATAGAAAGCAAGCTAACTGGTATGCTTTTGGGGGTCTTGGATTGCTTTTAATTCCTACTCCCCCAAGTGTACATACCAGAAATAAGGCTCCAATCCCATGCACCCTTATTTATTAGACCCACTAGAATTATTTATTTATTTATTATATTTATTTATTATATTTATACCCCACCTTTTTTCCTGCAAGGAACACAAGGCGGCTTACATAATCCTCCTCCTCCTCTCCTTAGCGTTGATGTAGTAGTAAGCCCCATGTATTTTATGTATGTTTGTCAGTGTTTATGATAATACATTTTTTAGGTTTTGCCAATTGACTTTTATTTCATAATGGGCATAGGGCTGGAGGGAGGGCTCAAGTGGGAAGGGGGGGCGCTAAATATCTGATCTTGCCTAGGGCACCAAACTGCCTTGCACAGGCCCTGTAATCACCCTATTGTTCTACTATGTTTTCCCCTAGTTAGATGTTTCTTCCTGACTATATGTATATTAACCATATTCTTTGCAACATTTCCTTCTGTCTACCTCTTGCTTTTCCTTAATCCATAAACTCATCATGTCTCTGAATATTGACATAGCCTGCAGTCTAATTCCCTGCTGGGCATGTGTTAATCCCTTTATACTAACCCCTCCTATTTGTATTGTTATTTACATGTTATCTATCTCCATTTCAACTCAGACATCCCTCCTTTCACAATCTCTCTCACACTTACTCACAATCCAGAGGTTACTCCAGTTCATACTTGATCAATGTCCCATAAATCAACATTCCAGGCCTGTACAAATTTGTCACTCTTTCAAATGAAGAATTTATTATACCATTCATAACAAGTCATCAGATGGGATGCTCCTGGTAGTTCTGCATGGACCTATGACCCAATTGGAGTCCACCCAAAGTAGAGCATTCAATGTGGTGGCTTCCTCTCTGTGGAACTCCTTGCCTCTAGAGCTCAGGCAGGCATCAACATTACTACATTGTTTTCAGCATTTCATTTCAAGAAGCCTTCCTTGATTGACCAGCCATGGATTTTATTGGTATACTGCTTTTAAAATGTTTTTATTTTCTATATGTTTTAATATGGTGTTATTGTTTTTATCTTTTATTGTTCACCACTCCACACTCTGTTTAGATGTGGAACAGTATATGAATGTTGTAAGTAAATAAAAATGAATTAATCTGGCACTAGTCACATATTCCCATGGGTGTCACACTTCCAGAGTCTGAGCCTAGCAGTTTTAGGTTCAAGGGTCCAAGAGTTCCAAGGTGGTCAGCACAAACAGGGAACAGGCAAAAAGCAAGGACTCCACAGTCCAGGTCACAGGCAACAAGGTTCCAAGGCAACACAGCAGACAAGGAGCAGGCAGAAGGAGGGTCAGAGCTCAGTCCAGAAGTAATCACACCAGGAAGCAGTATAAAGGGAGCTAGGTTCAGGACAGAAAGCTCTAGTCATTGTTCCCAGCCACTCTCTCAGCCTGACACTGCTGTTTTTATGCAGAGGCTGTCAGAGATACAAGCCTGTGGCACACGCTGGCTCAGCTTGTCTGAGTGTGGAAAGCTAAGCAGGGTCAGGCCTGGTTATTACTTGGATGGGAGACCCCTCCTCTAGTTTCCTGCATTGAGCAGGGGGTTGGACTCGATGGCCTTGTAGCCCCCTTCCAACTCTATAATCTATGAATCTATGAATAAGAGCCACACCCAAGCTTCAGCTGTGAGCTGTTAGTGACTGCAGCTGAAAACATTCTCCTTGTGAGCAAGCCTCCTATGTGCAAGTAGACCTTTTCTCAGAAGGAGGCCTCTGGATCAGTCTAGCATTCTTTCTGAGTGCCTGTCTTTTCAGGTGGTGTTTCTCCAGAGGGCTTGGGGGTTTCTTTGCCTCCACCTCTGAAGCAGAGTCCTTGTCCTCCACAAAATGGGGACTGCAAAAGCCAGCTGTGATCTCCGGAAAAGGGATAATAAAACTGTGAAACGGCTAGCGATCATGGTGGGGAGCGGGAGACAAGTTGGTCCTGGCACAGGGTCCCCTGGGATACCCATGGGAGGACCAAGGGAGAAGGAGGGGTCATACAACCATGGTGAGCCCGATAGTCTGTGGGGTGCACTGTGGGTTGTCCGGGAAACAACAAACCCACTGCGGCTTATTGCTAGGGTGGGTTGTTGTGACGTGCGGATGTGGCCATTCTCTTTTTGGAAATAACATCTTACAGAAGTTCAGCACATTCTAGAGCTAAATCCACAGTTGCATGAAAATCAAGAAATGCAACTTTCCCAGAGAGAGAGGAATTGTTTAATAATATTGGAAAACATTGAAAACAGATTGTTTTCCCTCCAAAAGAAATGAGGTGAATGCCCAGAGATGAGTTAGCTGGACCTAATAAATGTGAACTTCTCCAATTAATTTTTAACTACTATATTTTATGACTCGAGAATTGCTTCTCTGGGGATCAGTGTTTTAACATTAAGCAACATTGGATATGTCCAGAGGTAATAAATGTATAGCACTGTCTATTCAGAGCCAAATTTTGACCTACTTTGAAATTGCTGTAGTCTGCAAAAATATTTTCTGGATTTGAAATGTAAATGCAGTGTTTCTTCATCAATAGATTTTGTCACTTATATGAAATAAATTCTAAAGGCTAAGTCTGGACCCAAACCTATGTGTGAAGTGGCAAGATGTGCCTTGCTTCACAATGTATTTGGTCCTCTGTGGGGGGGGAAAATGGATTAAGATCATATTTCAGTCTTTTAGGGTGCGATCCTATGCATGTTTAGACAGAAAAAAAGCCCTACAACTCCCAGCATGTCCAAGCCAGCATGGATAACAGGCATGCTGGGAGTTGAAGGACTTTTTTCTGTCTAAACATGCATAAGATTGTGCCTTTATGCCATTTTCACACATGCAGCTGAAAACACAACTGAACTTCTTCCATGTCATTTGTGTGCATGTGTAAATGTTGTTAAGGCAGGACAGAAAGTGAAAGAGATCCATTGGGCATCAAATGTTCATTTCAGCCAATGCAAGTTTGCATTGCAGATCCAGATAATGCAAGAAGTCCTTTCAGTGTGATGTGTGAAAATGTCTATAGAGAGATATCAACCAGGAATGGAACTGGAAATACTAATCTTTGAAATACATACATACCGGTAATTTCAGCAACTTAATGTGCCATCGTTGACTGCCATTGGGAATGATGGCAAAACAGTCATGGCTAAAGCTATTTGCAGTAAATGATGAATTTTCCCTGTAGGAAATGTTGGGTTTACTGGGCTGCTTTAGGGAAGGGCTTTTTTCCTATCAGCCCAGAGGCAGTAAAACTAGTGAAATCTGTTTTATGTTTCTTGCCTGTTGGCTCAGAGACCCTACTGGCAAAACAGTTCCTTTGGCTAACAATATCTCTCGAATCATAGAATCATAGAAAAGTAGAGTTGGAAGGGGCCTACAAGGCCATCGAGTCCAACCCCCTGCTCAATGCAGGAATCTAGGTCAAAGCATCTCTGATAGATGTCTGTCCAGCTGCACCTTGAATGCCTCCAGAGTGGGAGAGCCCACGACCTCCCTAGGTAGTTGATTCCATTGTCTTATTGCTCTGACAGTCAGGAAATTTTTCCTGATGTTTAGGTGGAATCTAGGTTCCTGTAACTTGAGCCCATTATTCCGTGTCCTGCAAACTGGGATGAACGAGAAGAGATCTTTGCCCTCCTCTGTGTGACATCCCTTCAAATACTGGAAGAGTGCGATCATATCTCCCCTCAGTCTCCTCTTCTGAAGGCTAAACATGCCCAGTTCTTTCAGTCTCTCCTCATAGGGCCTTGTTTCCAGTCCCTTTATCATCCTTGTTGCCCTCCTCTGAACCCTCTCCAGTTTGTCTATGTCCTTCTTAAAGTGAGGTGCCCAGAACTGGACGCAGTACTCAAGATGAGGCCTAACCAGTGCCGAGTAAAGGGGAATTATCACTTCCCGCGATTTGGAAGCTATACTTCTATTAATGTAGCCCAGAATAGCATTTGCCTTCTTTGCAGCCACATCGCATTGCTGGCTCATATTCAGTTTGTGATCTACCACAATTCCAAGATCCTTCTCACTTGTAGTATTGTTGAGCCAAGTGTCCCCCATTCTGTAACTCTGCATTTGGTTTCCTCTCCCTAGGTGCAGCACTTGGCATTTATCCCTATTAAATTTCATTCTGTTGTTTTCGGCCCAGCGCTCCAGCCTATCGAGGTCACTTTGAATTTTGTTTCTGTCTTCCAGAGTATTAGCTGTTCCACCCAACTTTGTGTCATCTGCAAATTTGATAAGCATTCCCTGTACCTCCTGATCCAAGTCATTAATAAAAATGTTGAAGAGCACCGGGCCCAGGACCGAGCCCTGTGGTACCCCGCTCGTTACCTCTCCCCAGTTTGAGAAGGAACCATTGATAAGCACTCTTTGAGTCCGATTCTGTAGCCAATTGTGGATCCACCTGATAGTTGTTCCATCTAGCCCACTCTTAGCTAGCTTACTAATCAGGATATCATGAGGCACTTTGTCGAAAGCTTTGGTGAAGTCCAGGTATATAATGTCCACAGCATTCCCACAGTCCACAAGGGAGGTTACCCGATCAAAAAATGAGATCAGATTAGTCTGGCAGGATTTGTTCTTGACAAATCCATGCTGGCTTCTAGTAATCACTGCATTGTTTTCAAGGTGCTTGCAGACTGACTTCTTTATAATCTGCTCCAAAATCTTCCCGGGGATTGATGTCAGACTGACTGGCCTATAGTTCCCAGGTTCCTTCTTCTTGCCCTTTTTGAAGATGGGAACAACATTTGCCCTCCTCCAGTCGTCTGGCACTTCACCTGTCCTCCATGATTTCTCAAAGATAATAGACAGTGGTTCTGAGAGTTCTTCTGCCAGTTCCTTTATTACTCTAGGATGCAGCTCATCAGGCCCTGGAGATTTAAACTCGTTCAGAGTAATCAGGTGCTCCTTGACCATTTGCCTATCAATCACAAGCTGCAATTCTGCCCCTTCAGTCTGCACTTCAGGTTTGCCAGGGGGGTCATAGACCCTCTTTTGGGAGAAGACCGAGCCGAAGTAGGAATTGAACACTTCTGCCTTTTCTTTGTCTTCTGTTATCAATTTGCCATCCTCATTGCGTAGTTGAACCACCAGTTGTTTCTTCTGTCTTTTACTGTGCATGTATCTGAAGAAAGCTTTTTTGTTGCTTTTAGCATTCCTCGCTAACCTTAGCTCATTCTCAGCTTTAGCCTTCCTGACACTATTCCTGCAGTTCTGTGCTATCTGCCTGTACTCTTCCCCTGTAGCCTGTCCTTCCTTCCACTTCCTATATGTGTCCTTTTTTGTTTTCAGGTCATCTTTGAGTTTATTGTGAAGCCACATTGGCTTCTTCTGTTGCCCTCTGCCTTTTTTCCTTGTGGGAATTGTTTGCAATTGTGCCTTTAAAATTTCCTTTTTAAAAAAACTCCCACCCCTCCTGGGCTCCCTTTCTCGTGAGAGTCACTTGCCATGGGATCTTACTAATCATTGTTCTGAGTTTGTTAAAATTGGCTTTCCTAAAATCCAGGGTACGTGTTTGGCTACACTCAGCTTTTGCTTCTGTTAGAATCAAGAACTCAAGTATAACATGGTCACTTTCCCCCAGAGTTCCCGAAACTGCCACTTTATCCACTAACTCGTCTCTGTTGGTTAGAATCAGGTCAAGGATAGCCGATCCTCTAGTTCCTTCCTCCACTTTCTGTAGGAGGAAGTTATCAGCAGCACAGCTCAGGAATTTCTTGGAGGGGCCATGTTTGGCTGAATAAGTCTCCCAACAGATATCAGGGAAATTGAAGTCCCCCATTACTACCACATCGTGCCTCCTTGAAACAATGGCAATTTGCTTTTCAAAAGTTCCATCCTCGTCTTCTCCTTGATTGGGTGGTCGGTAGTAGACTCCAACCGCCATGTTCGTTTTATTCTTTGCCCCCTTTATTTTAACCCAGATGCTCTCAATGGGGCTGCCAAGCTCCTCTTCCTGTATCTCTGTGCAGAGATACGTATTTTTAACATACAGTGCAACTCCACCTCCCTTTCTGTTGCTTCTGTTCCTTTTGAACAAGTTATACCCTTCAATTGCTGTATTCCAGTCATGGGAGTCATCCCACCAGGTTTCAGTTATCCCTATCAAGTCGTACTTGCCCTCATGTATCAAGAGTTCAAGTTCGTCTTGTTTATTGCCCATACTCCGGGCATTAGTATAGAGACATTGAAGACTATGTGCTTTATAGTCCGACTTTCCCCCTACATTTTGTGGTAGACTATCAATGGGCACCGCTGGAGCTGTTCTCTCCATTGTGGCATAGAGGCCTTCTTCCATTGGTACCCCCGAGTTTATGTCTCCCTCCCCTGTTGGATTCAGTTTAAAGCCCTCCTGATTAAGTTCCTCATGCTGTGGCCAAACACATTCTTCCCAGTCCTTGTGAGGTGCAACCCATCCTTTGCCAGCAGTCCATCTTCCAGGAAGTGTAGCCCGTGGTCCCAGAATCCAAATCCCTCACGTCGGCTCCACCTTCGTATGTTGATTGGTTTCATAGCAAAGCTGATGGTTGAATACAGAGATATACTGTGGATGCAGGGCTGCCCGTGTGTGTGTGTGTGTGTGTGTGTGTGTGTGTGGCTGGAGTAATTTGTCCCAGGCCCCTGCAAAGCATACGCTGCCACATTGCTCACCTGAGATCCACACATGCATAGGTCCTAAAAGGCTCAGTGGCAGGGCCCTGACCAAGCTCCATAAACCCTCTGGACAGCCCTGTGTGGATGAAATCCACAATCCAGATTCATCGGACTGGCAAGGTGCACATGGGCCAGTCAGTGACTCTCAGCCTAAACTACCTCACAGGGTTGTTGTGAGGATAAAATGGAGAGGAGGATTATGTAAGCCACCTTGGGTTCCTTGCAGGAAAAAAGGTGGGGTATAAATATAATAAATAAATAAAAATATTCCTTTTGCTCTATTTAATTGGTTTCAGCTTTTTTAGATTTTAATTCAGACATTTGAGAAAACAGGACTACCATACAGTCACATTCTAATTACATATTGCTCAAACGGATCCTACACCTTCTTACCTCTGTGCAATGTTTTCCTTTTTGTATATATTATTAAATTCCACTTTGATAGATAAAAACACTCTTATTTAAATTTTTTGTACCCTGTAATACATTTTTCTGTACTTCCGTTATAATCACGCCTTGTCATTATCATTCTTTAAGAGGTGGTGTCAGAATGTGTAAGCAGTGCACTCATGGTAACAAAGGGAGAATATTTAGGAAAAGGAAGATGAGAGAATGCCACAGGCATTTGATTATCTCAGACACCAATGCACTTTGGAGTACCGGTGCTGTTGTAAAATCATCATGGGGCTTTTATAGAAAAGCAAACAAAGCATGACCCACCCTCATTTAATCCTTTGCATGAGTCTCCTGCAAGTCCTGATCTAGACACAACAGCATCACGTTTTGTCTGAAGGTTGACTATAGGAAGTTGGCTGCATGAGAGTAGACATATGTCATTTATCTCCCTACTATAAAAAATCTGGTGGGATGTATATGCCATAACTGGAGAAGGAGCACATGGAATGCCTCCGAAGAATATAAAATAACAACACCTAGTAAAGGTCCACAAAATGGCAGGAGTGTATTTTTATATTGGGAGGAGAGTGGGGTGGGACTACAGTAGTAAGCACATCAACCTTGCTGTTGCTAGTAAGTATAATAAAAGTCATTTTTAAGGGCTGAAGAAATACTGTCACACCTGAAAGTGAACGCCGTCTCCGGTACATATGACACAAGGTCAAAATGCAGGTTTGATACAATTTCATAAGGCATTAATCATGGTGTAGCTTGGTTATTTCACTATGTACAGTAGTCATTTGGCATGTGGTGTCATGCAAACTGAACCTCAGCCAATAATGTTGTGCATGCTTGGACCCAATAATGGGCTTGATGACACCTCATGATTTGAATCTTCTTTAGTTGTACCCTTTCCCTGATCTCAGTAGGCATTCACTCATATTATAATCTCATCTTGCAAACCTGTTTTCTCCCTTTCTGTTGCCAGATGACCACGCAAAAACCAGTCTGGAGGTGCTTGGCACTGGGCAGGCTGCAGAGTAGCTGGACAAGAGAGGAAGACGCTGGTTTACCACCACCCTCAACCACCAATTCTGCCCAACCTTTTAATTTTTATTCATTTTCTAATTTTCACCCCATTGTGCATGCACTGGAACTGGGAGGGACTGGTCACATTGTGGAAGCACAGTGCGTGTATGGGCTGCGAAATTTAAAATGGCTGCTGTGAGCTACCTCTTGGTCTCGCTGCTGAGGTTGGGAGGTGGTGGGCAGGTGGCTGCATGGGCTGTTGGATAATTAAAATTGCAGTCAAAACCTATGGCTATTGTTTCACCAGGTGATTGGGTGAAATGGTTAAGATCACTGATACCTTCTAGGGTGGTTTTCCTAGAAGGTACTCATTGAATTATTAACAGCCTGAACAGGAAGTGGGCGTTGCTCCCAGCTTCTTCCTCTTTTCTGTTCAGACTCTAGTGAGCGTGGCACCACCAGGTTGTTGTCTCCACGAGGTCCTTGTAGCAGCATGTAGCCAGAGTTGCTGGTCTGAACTCCACAAGTTCAGACCCCAAGTATTTCCAAATGAACTTGTAACCAACTGTAAGAAACGCTTTTAAGCCTGCCTGAATGAAACTGCATAATCTGAGTGAGTAAATGTTACTTTTAACTTTTACAAGACTGTGTCTCTGATTATTGTTCTGAGGGAGAGAAAAGGGGGCAAAAACAGGAAAATCCAGTCTGCCTTAAAGCATCCTGGATTACCAAATGCTAACTGGCTAACACTAGCCAAATCTAAGCTTCTTTTGAGCTGGAAAGGGACTCTACTCTGCTGATCTCACTAACGTGAGATAGGAAGGATATTACTCCACAATATATCCTCTCCTAGTATCTTTTTCAAGTCCCAACATGGGCAAGTGGTGGCATGGAACAGTGGTGGCAAGGAGAAGCTGCTTCTGCTGCCAGATTGACTGCTAGCTAGCTGGCTAGCTTACTCAGACCAAGGGGTGGCCACTTACAAATGGTCACAAAAAGAAGAAATGCATTACCAAAGAAGAGAGCACTGATTGTAAAAATAAAATAAAAATAAAATAAAATAAAAATGGCACATACTACTATTTATATGTATACAATCAAATTTAGACATATTATTATTATTATTATTATTATTATTATTATTATTATTATTATTATTATTATTTTAAATAGTTATGTAGGACATCTCACCATAGGGGGAAGACTGTGACCAGATGACCTGTTTGCCTTGCTCAGTCTACTGTCCAGGTGCTGTTGATGGACAACTTCAAGGCCCAGCACTTCCTTCTGATGGTTCTTTATCTTTAAACTGAACTTGGACTGGCCAGTCCTTCAAACAGAGGTCGTCTTCAAACAAAGGAGAATTCCTCTGGCAGCCTTTCAAATAGAGGACTGTCCTCTGTAAAAGAGGGTGCATGGCCACCCTACAAGCCCCATGATGAGCTCATGCATGCCACAGTAAATGTCTTAGGCTTTACAGTGCTGCAAAGCAGTTTGTGGAGTTTTGCTGCTATATTACGCACATTTCCTTAGGACTAAGCCCCATTGAATACTATGTGGCTTGCTTCCAAGTAAACCTGCATAGGACTGCTTTGCACAACTTCTAAGCTGTTCTACCATCTCCAGCTATTATGTTTTATACTGACATTATAGATGGTGCTCTGCACCAAAAATATCCTTCAGGTATTGAAAATGGCTATGTAGGTGTACATACAAGCTTGGTATATTTTAAAAGCCAGTCTAATTTTGTTCACTTGTCTGCACAAGCTGTGTGTGCAGCTGAGCCCTTAACGTTGGAGAGACTTGCCTCTAGAAATTTAGCAATTAGAAATGAAACAAAAAAATTATATGGCTAATTTATTGGATTTATAAATTCTTATGGCTGAAGATAATCCTAACATTTTATGACTGGTGCATATGGCAATGATATACTTCTTTACTCTTATAGTCTACACTTATGTGGAAACCCCCCCCCCCAGTTCATGCATTTATTGTGAAAGAGTGTTACCATAATATGCCTTAATCAAATAATAATAGCATGTGTACTGAGTAAGTCATATAAAACCACTAGTTGATATCAGTGCTTTCATCACCAAAAAGAATTACCTCTGTTTTAATGGTGCTTACCCAAGACAACAACAAAAAGAAATGCTAACACTAAAATGTTTTATTTAGATTTAAATATGACTAATATATGTGTGTGTGTGTGTGTGTGTGTTCTGTGCATTTTGCGTTAAAGGTTTCTTTCAACTACTGGGGATCAATATTTGGTAACTTGGACATAATTACTTAAGCATACACACTGTAATTGACATAAATGGTGTATTAGAAAGGAAGGGCAACAGGCAACTCTGCTTTTGCTTTGGTCGCAGTTGCAGTTATATCTTGCAAATCAGGAAGAGTTTATTCATTCCTCTTAAGAGGATATATCCACAAGTTGGCATCCACATAATCACCTGCTGTCAATGAACAGCTGTGGAAAGAGCAAATTATTACAGCAACCTGTGGCTATCTGCATTTAAATTGTTTAGAGCTTGCTTGAGGAACGACATGAATTCCATATGTGGCAGAGACTACGTTTAATATTTACAAGCTTGTTAGCCTTACGGTGCTTCCAGATGGAAGGCTCCTAGCACTAACAATCAAAAGGTATTGTGTAGCTGTTCCATCTTTTTCTCCTTGATGGGATTTTTTTTTTCCTGTTAAGAAAAAAAGTAGGAAGAAGCAGTGGGAAAGCATGGGAAGGCTACAAACGGAAGATGTTGATCCCCCATAAAATTCTGTGTATGAAGTTGTGCAATTGTACAATAAAAGCCTAATCTGAACGCATCCTCTCTCTGTCTCTCTCCCCCCGCCCCATTTTCCAAAACCAATTTTGTTTGTATAATATTTATTTATGATATTTATATCCTGCATTTTCAACAATTTTATCTTCACAACCACCCTCTTTCAGGTTTTACAGACACACACACACACACACACACACAGGCCCAAACTCACCTAGCGTACTTTGTAGCTGAGTATTAATTTGAACTCAAGTCTCCCTGGTCTTAGTCCAACATACTCTAACCACACTGGTTCCATGTCCCTTCTCTACTGGAAATTTTTGGAACACTTTTTCTTAAGTATTTTCCCCATTACTTCTATTCTCCATCATAATACCTTTGAGCTGGGAAGAAACTTTAAAAACACACTACTAAAGAATCACTGCATGCCATTTACCATAGCAAATATGTGCTTCCTTCAGGCAGTCTTTTTTTTTTACTATGAATGGAAACAGCAGTTTATTTCTCTGTAGAAAATATCATTGCCAGATGCTCGGCAGGATGAGAGCTGTTGTTTCCTCAAGAGCTCCATGGATGAAAAGACATTAGACAAGTTTGTTTCCCTTATCTGAGCCATAGTAATGTTTCTCCCTCTTCCCCTCCTGCTTTCTAGAATGTGGGAGACTTGCACACCACAGATTGAGGGGTGTGATAGGAGAAGGGGGGATCTTCAGCAGCCAGCATCATTGCCGAAGAACCAGGGAACTCATTTTCCAAGTGCCAACCTTTATGTAGCCCAAATGGAACCATGTACTATATGCACAATAGGCAGTCATCAGCAGGCTCGGGATAATGCCAGGGTTTGCAGAATTACCTCCCCCCCCCAAAAAAAAAAATGGCAGAGAAAAACACAGTAAGAGAGAAATCCTATGAGCATCCATCCCAAATGATATAGGCTCCATTAGTGAGCAAACATCCCCAAACAGCCCAGTGAGGAACTGAATGTACTCTAAAGGCATGGAACATTGAATGTCTGTTGGAGGGTGGACCGGAAAATGGGTGGTGGAGGTGGAATGGGGTGTGAAGCAAAAAGTCATGGCAGGCTGGCTGGCACACTGGACTGCACTCTGCAATATTTTGTTGCAGATCCCACTTGCATGTCTCTAATGCTATTTCAGCACAGCTGATCCCCGTGGTAAACATTAGCAAAAGGAGATGCCCACACTGTACCCTAAAGACCTATGTAGCTGAAGAGGAAACAGCACATTTGGTGTAGAGAAGATGCACAGTGTCAAGGGAATATTTTGGACAGTGCACAACAAATGGGCAAGAACAACACATTCATCACACTAAAACTGAGAATCTGGAAAAACCCAAAGATGTAGCAAAAATCTGGGTTTGGGGGGCATTTTTTCTCTGTCTTGACTGTTCATCATGGGCACAAATTGTGATTTTGCATCTCTGTGGCAAACCTAAGTAAAGCAAGTTAAGTGATTATGTGAGAAACCACATTTATGGTTTTTTCATGCTCAGTTCAATCCTTTTACCATTAACATGAATCAATCTAGGCATTAAAAAATGTGGTGAGACACATTCCAAGTGATCATGGCCCAAAGACCCCATGGGGGATTTCCTCCTCTGACTACAGCCACCCCTTATGGGGAAACTGTTCCTTCACCGGGCAGTCCCACCTGTGGGGTTCCTTATTTACAGCAAATGCTTATATTTCTGGGCCTAAGGAACTTTCTGCCACTATAACTTAAGAGTTCCACAAGCTGGCCCTTTCCTGCTGCCACCAATTCTGTGGCATATTTTAAAACTTCCTAGCAGCTGGTATAAGAGGCTTAAGGATGAGATGGGCACCAACACTAGATGAACAATTGAACAAGTAATTTATTAAAGGGATATTTTGTACATAAGGGATTACTACTATTTACTTTGGGGTTTTCAAAAGACTGCTTAGTGACAATTCTTTAGGACTCAAGTGACACTGTTGCTGTTACAAGCCTCTAAGGGCTTCTTTTACCGCAGGCCAAATTCCCTAAACCTCCACTCCAGCCAAATACCCTTGCAACCAGGTCCAGTTTTGGGGTAAAGTCTTCTTCTGACATCCAAGCTCCTCCTGTTGTATTCCTGGCTGTTTGGATGGTGTGAAGGATCACTAGCAGGATCCTTTGCGTGAGTTCGGCGCTTAACGGGTTAACCGGCACTGAGTTACAGCCCGTACGAGCGCTGGCGACCACCTGAGAGGCTTTCACGCACAAGAGGAAACCGAAGCCCTTTAAATGACCAAATAAGGCTTTTATTTATTTACACAAAACACAGAGCGGAACTAACAGCTCTCCAGGAATACTACAATGTCAACATAATCTTAGTTGACCCCTGCGTTACTCAATGAACAGGCTCCTAGGCTAGCGGATTGAATCTGGTCAATTACCTCAGATCAGAGACTCTACGCTTAGTCAGTTTCAGCCTGGCTCCGGGTCGGCCGATCCGGGGATGAGACTGGCTTACTCGGGCTGCCGCTTGAAGGACGAATCTGGCCCCGACGTACCCTGGTTCCCAACAACCCTCTACCGGAAGGGAGAGGAGTTTTCTACCCCTGAGTTCCCGCTCTCCCCACCCTCCAGGTCAGGTGGGGCTTATGCCTGCCCCTTCGTGTCAGGTGGGCTTATTCCTGCCCGGGGAGAAGGTGACGTACTGGTACTTCGCAGCTCTTTGATAGTTTGATGGTCCTTGATGGTCCTACCTGGGTTTTTGTGGATCTCCACCGAGACTCTTCCTTGTTGGGGATGACGACCTGTCTGGCTGCTTCTCCTGTGACTTCATCCCTCCTCCCTCGCCCCCTCCCTTACGGGAAGACTGTGTGTGTGTGTGCAGACTTGTGTTGGGCTTTCTCCACAGAGGGTTTATCTGGGTTTTTACTACCTGCTTGCATAGCCTTTTTCTGGCAAGATCTTAGGGCAGCCTCTTGGCATAACACAACCACCTGCTCCCTACTTCACCAGCCATCTAAAGTTATCCCACAGAGAAAGAATAGCTATTAACTTTCTCCTCAGCTTTCTCCTATTCCTTTTTTACACCACCCCAGCAGACCTTCTCCATCTCTGTACCACAGACTCTGTGACTGACTCCTAACTGTCAACTGTCATACTTAACTGTCATTTCCCAACTGCTCTTTTCCACCTAGCTAGAATCCCCAGCCAATCAGAATTGAATTTACCTGATCCAGGCCCCATCTTACAATATTCAAAGCAATTGTCTCTCTCTTCCCCTTCAGAATGCCACTCAGCAACCACTACACAAGGCCTTGATAGCAACAAAACATTTAATTTCAAAGGAAGTGGCATGGATGACTAGCCTAATTCAAAATGCAATCCTAGGCATGTCTACTGAGAAATAAATGCTGTTGAGTTCAATGGGGCTTACTCCTAAATTAGTATGTGTAAGACAGCAGCCTCACAAACACTTTTGTAAGGTTAGGTTTGAGTGAAATCTTTGCTCTGCTGTCCTCTCTGATACTTAGGACTGAGTTGGCATGCAGATAATTCCCCACCGCTACCATGCACAGAGAAACAAGATATGGTGCAGACTGAAACCCCTTATTGTATTTCTTGAGACTGAGTCTTTAGCTCTTCAAACTAAAAATAAACATAGGAGAACTTGTTCACAGAATGGCATGTCAGTCTGGAAACACAGCACACTCAGTCGCGTGCACGTGTGTGTGTGTGTGTGTGTGCGCGCACACACACACACACACACACACACGGCAAAGATGGCAACATCCAGGAATGACACTTTCTTTCTTAAATACATGTGAAGGGTGAGAAATCAGTTTGTGTTCCCAGCTCCCACGATTCAGACTCTTGCGGTTTTGCTGCAGACAATGAAAAGTCATTTAAATGTATTTTGGAGGGTGGGATGAGGTTCTGGGACAGAATTTGTAATTCTAGATGCCTCATCCTCATCAAAGCCATCCTTCTCAATTGCACATCCTCCCCCCCCCCCCCGCCCCACACCGCTAAAGCATATGGATGCATTAATCAACTGCTAAGGGATTAAAAGCAGTACAAATTTGATTCCTGTAATACAAGGTGGGCTTGCACAGCCTGCCACACACACCTTTTGTTTAAGCAGTTGTAGACTGAAACATCCTGTCATGCCTGATGCTGCTGCGGGAGAGCATACTTGCGAGACAAAGCAATGCTGTGGTCTAACCAGGAGGTCTATGACTCTCTCAGTGAATTATTCACTACTTTGCTGTGGTCTGCATGCCGTCAGTGGTGTTCACAGCAGGGAGCAAGGCATTATTCATTATCAGATCTTTGGTTTTCTGTCTTGGAAGGTAGTCTCCCCCCCCCCCTTCATTGCTCTTTCAGGTTTTAACAAGACATCACATTCTTTTAAACTTTCCCTGGGCAGCAGGGGTGTTTCCCCCTTCCCCTTGTCCTCCTCTTCCTTTTTCATGTGCAGAGGTAGGACAATAATAGGTGGAAAGCCTGAACAGTTGTAAATTGTAGAAGTTAATGTCAAATTGACAGGGCACTGATCAAATGGAAGTTCATAACCGCAGAATGCATCCTGGGGGTGGAATGTAGGGTGTTTGGGTGTTGGGTCCTCCCCCCCCCCTAAAGATTTTTAATGGCAGGGCTATAAAATCATAAAGTAGAAGTCTTTTTTTCCACTGTGAAAAGTAACAAAGAATTTATTTGGGTGACCAGAAGTATTAACAAGATTGGGGCTGGACTTTTACAAGGCCTTTGATACAACAGCTAATCCACAATGGGGTTGACTGTCCATCTTGGTCACAAAAGGCCCTGAATAAACAGCACCTGCATTGTATTTCTTATTTGGAACGTCCTGGATTCAACTTAAATGGTTCACTCTTCCTGTATTTATGATGATGTCTAATTGGAAGCAACTGGTCTGAAAGAAGGAAAGCAATGCAGGCCTCTTTTAAAAGGGGGGGGGAAGAGGATAGCTGTTCTTTTAAATGTGCTTTGTTAGTTGCAACATTCCACTTGGTCTGTTCAAAAAACTGGGACAAGGGAGAACGCCACACAGGATGTAATTCACATCCGGTTGAAATCAAATAGCAGCATGCCAACAGCAGCATCCCCCACATGGAGCACAAATATGGTCCAACCCTTCAAGCCAATTAGTACTCGCATAGAAGTGAATTAAGTCCCATTGAAGTCCATAGGATGAACAGACAATCCACTCCCCAAATCTACTAACTAGCAGATTTGCTTAAAATTGGTGTGTATGCCAATTTAAATCCAAGAACTCTTCCGCAGCACATTGGCCAATGAGGCTGAATAATAATGATGATGATAACGACAACAACAACAACAACAACAACAACAACAACAACAACATTTATATCCCACCTTTCTTCCATCATGGAACTCAGAGTGGTTACATAGAATTCCTAGGTGGTCTCCTTTCCATAGGAACATAGGAAGCTGCCTTATACTGTGTCAGACCATTGGTCCATCTAGCCCAGTATTGTCGACACTGACTGGCAGCGGCTCTCCGGGGTTTCAGGCAGGATTCTTTCCAAGCCCTACCTGGAGGCCGGGGATCGAACCTGAGACCTTCTGCATGCAAAGCAGGTGCTTTATCACACTGAGCGATAGTCCCTTCCTACAGCACCTGGTATTCCAAGGCGGTCACCCATCCAAGTACTAAGCAGACCCGAGCCTGTTTAGCTTCCGAGATCAGACGAGATCGGGCTGTTTGGGGCTGCTCAGATGTCATTCCAAGCACTAACCAGACCTGCTTAGCTTCAGCAATGTGGCTGCCACATGTGCCTTTAGACCATGCTCTGTATTCTGTAGTTACTTTTAAAATAAACTCTCCCAAGGGCTTCTCCGAGAACAGTTGCATTACTGCACTGCATGCCTCACTGTGCCTGTCTCTTCCACTCTGAAAATGCAGGGATCTGACTGAGGGCAGGGATTTGGTTGTTTGGATGGTGGAGGTGGGCAGGCATCTTCCCTATAGCAGTGCTGAGCTTAGGGTGGCCATGTGTCCACTACTACAGAGGACTGTCCTCTCTTTGAAGGTGTCCTCTGTTTGAAGGGTTGTCCTGCCCAATTCCAGTTTAAAGAAAAAGAACCATCATACCTGTTGCCCATCAACAGTGAGCGCCTGGACAGCCGGCTTAACAGGCAGGCACACAGGTCACCTGGTCACAGTCTTCTGCACTATGGGGAGATTTACTGTATTTCTATTTAAATTATAATAATTATACATTTGTATCCATGCATATAAATTAGCACATGCCCATTTTATGCAACTTGGTGTCCTCTTTTTTGGCGATTTATAAGTGGCCACCCCAACTGAGCTTTCAACACACACCCCACCCCAGGTTGCATTGAGTTTTCTACCTGCTCTTCAACAACTCCAAACTGGAAAGATGTCAGGAGCTGCTGTGACTCCAACCGAGAGCCTTTGGGTTTTTGGCTGTCCCTTGCAGCAAGCACTGAACTGCGCAGGCCGTTTCATGTCCTCAGGCCCTGCACTGACCTCACCCACCCAGGAGATGTTTTTTCTCCCATTCTTGATTTTGCTGTGTGTGATGTTTACAAGTATGCAAACTTTTTAAAAGCAGGGATGGGAAACATGTGGCCCTCCAGATCTTGTTGGACCGCAACTCCCATCATCCCTCCCTCACCATTTGGCTATGCCAACTAAGGCTGATGGGACTTGTGGTCCAACAACATCTGGAGGGCCACACATCTCCCACCCCTGATTTACACTGTAAGTCACCTTGGGGGTCCTTCTGGGGCAATAGTCACCTCAGAAATAATTTTATAAATATATATATATATATAGAAGCCAGTCTTTCCTTTCATTAGTTAAATTCTTACACAGATTTATGCCTGTTTAAGACCTACATTTCAATGAGAGAAGCCTGCAAAATGAAGCACGTATAAGCATACATAACTAAACATAGCAACTGAGTGAGCAGAGGAAAGTGGTGGTTTTGTACTTGTGTAACCGGAAAAGTGGGAAGATTATTTCTTTTCTCAGAAAACTGGTCCTATTCAGTTTCCGAATGGCTGGTTCATAGTGATGAATAGCAGCAGGTCAAATCAACCTTATTGTGTCAAACTGTGCGCAGAGGTGGGAGTTAAAACATTACTTCACAGATATATGAAGTCATCCTGAAGTCATCTGTAACAGGTACATGGGAAATTGAAAAGAAGTCTAATTATTTGTTCAGGTTAGGTGTCTGTAGACCACTAGACACTTCTCATACACAATCCTCATTGAAATGGTTAAAAGAAATGAAAGAGCACACCATGCATTTCCATGGGTGGTCAGCTAAAGCAAAGTGTTTATCCATGATTGGCCTTCCAATTTGCACCTCCCGTACCTTTCAGTGGGAATAGTGAAGGAGAGTGTTTGGTACACTGTGTGCTCATTGTAATTATGGAATGAACATACGTTCACTGGAGCAATGGGGGATTCCAATGAGGGCACACAAGCAACAAAAGGACTTCCCCTTCACTTCTCATTGGCCGTGTGTCTCCAAAGACAGCCTCTGATTGGTTCAGCTTGTTGCTACTCAGTTAAGAAATAAAAACCCCTTTTCTTTGAAATCGTATGCCCTGGGGCTGCCAGCTGCCGCTGCACTTTCTTATACTAGTGAATCGAGAAGAGGAGGAGCCACTGCCACCAAGCTGCAGCACCCTCCCAGTAAAAAAATAAGAGGAAGTGTGGCAGGGATGGGGGTGGGAAAGCAACTTGCCCAGCCCCACCTCCCAGCTTAGCTGTCCTGCTGTAGGTGGGTCAGGCTCAGCCCTGGGCCAAACTATAGGGACAATCCAATAGCAGGTCAGTGAATAGGCGAAAGGTCAAGCACAGTTGTATCAGTCCATCAAGAGGGCATTTCAAAATTTGACATTCAAAGTGGGACTGTTCTCAGGGGCTAGGTGGTGGCTCAGCATCCTTCTCTGCCTCAGAAGCTGCCTGAAAGAGGCAGATCTGAAGGCATCACCTCTGAGGGCCCAGAACCATCTTGGGCACTCTTCTGAGGCGACCTGTTTCCAGTGGACATCTGGCTCTGAAGATTCACACTTTTCCACTGATGAGGAATTCACCAGGGAAGTTGTGACACTAGCAGCATCTCTGCTTGCTCCACCCCCTGGGGAGTAGACACCTGAGAAGGGGTCTTTTCCCTTCTCCCTCTTGGATTCAGATGCCTGTGTGCCTGTTTGTGTTGCTGCCTGATTAGTTTTATATTTATTTTGTTATTGTGCTGGGTTGATTGTGTATGAGTGGATGATGAGTAGTGTACGTGAGGTTTTGAGTGGTTGTGGATTTGTTTGTGTTGTGAATGAGTACTGAGGGTACATGGAAAGACTTGGTGTGGCAAGATGTGCAGGGAAAACCCTGACGCAGGTGGTGCTGCCATCCCAGTGATTTGGGGCAGAAGAAGATATGGCAGGAGGAGGGGATTGGGACATCAGAGTAGAATGGGCTACAGATATTTATACACTGTTCCCCTTCTACCCCTCTCCTCTTGGCCGCATGTATCTGGTAGCTCATCCACCGAGCCTTCCTGTCTTGTGGTGCTGCTATTTAATGCCAGATCGGGCCACAATAAGACCACACTCATTCACGATTTAATCTTGGATGAGAAAGCTGATCTGGCATGTATTACTGAGATTTGGGTGTGTGAACTGGGTAGGCCTGACCTGACCCAGCTCTGTCCACCTGGGTACATGGTGCAGCAACAGCATAGGCTGGAGGGCTGGCAGGGGTGAGTTGCCATGATTCACACAAGTTCCATCTCCATCACCAGGAAGCCACTCCACCTTGGAGTGGGCCTTGAGGGGCTGCATTTGATGTTGGGCCATAGACACAGATCGGGGATGCTGCCCAGCATCCTCCCTGACCGAGCTGGCACAAGTGGGCTTGGGTGCGGTGTTGGAGGAACCCAGGGCAGTGGTCCTGGGTCACTTTAATTTCCATGCTGAGGCTGCCTCTGGAGCTCCAGCTTGGGACTTCATGGCCTCCATGACATCCTTGGGGCTGTCTCAGTTTGTCATCGGCCCAACACATGAAGCTGGGCCTACCCTTGACTTGGTCTTTGCTCCAGGCTGTGAGATGAGTAGTCTGAAAATTGGGGGGCTCCAAGTAACCCCATTGTCATGGTCAGACCATTTCCTGGGGAGGTTTGAACTCACGACACTACTTCTTTCCTGCAGGAGTGGGGGGGGGCATTTGGATGGTCCACCTCAGGAGACTGGTGGAATCCAATGGATTCCTGAATGCTCTTGGGCATCTTCCAGTGGACAGAGCTGGTGATCCACCTGAGGCCCTGGTCTCACTGTGGAATGGTGAGATGTGGAGGGCCATCAACTTGATCACTCCCGAGTGCCCACTCCAGCACTGTAGAGCCTGCTCTGCTCCTTCGTATAGTGGGGAGCTACAGTTGATGAAACAGGCTGGAGGTCGGCTAGAGTGCAAATGGGTTAAGACTTGAAATGAAGATGACCAAACATGCTCTAGAGTGCATAATCATCTACTGTGTGGCAGTGTGGGCAGCAAAGAAGTGTTACTTTGCTGCCTCCATTGCATCCTCGAGTAGCTGTCCAGCAGAGCTCTTTTGGGTGGTCCAGGGGCTGTTCCCCAGCAAATGGGGCCCTGGCCCTGGCCCCCTCAAAGTCCCATGCTGTGACCTTTTTGCATCACACTTTGAGGACAAAATTGCTTGTCTCCTCAGCGAACTTGATGCTGTCATTACTAGCTCCAGTCAAGGTATCTGATGCCACCAACTGCCCAATTTTCTGGGATCAATTTCAGTTGTTGCAGCCTGATGATGTGGACAAGGTGCTTGCAGCAATGTGACTGACCACGTGCCCTCTTGATCCTTGCCCCTCCTGGCTAATAAAAGCTAGCTGAGAGGGTATAGCTGGGTGGGTCCAGGGAGTGATAAATGCATCTCTACATGAAGGGGTGGTTCCTGCTATGCTTAAGGAGGCAGTAGGGTGACCACTCCTGAAAACCCCCATGCTGGACCCAATGGTATTTGATAACTACCACCCAGTTGCAAATATCCCTTTCTTAGGGAAGGTTCTTGAAAGGGCTGTGGTGAAGCAACTGCAGGCACTTGGAGGATATTGATTATCTAGGCCCATTCCAGTCTGGGTTTCAACCTGGGATCGAATCAGCCTTGGTCACCCTGATGGGCCAATACCATCGACCATGGTATCCTCCTGGATTGACTCTGTGGGTTGGGCATTGGAGGCACTGTGTTACAGTGGTTCTGTTGTAAAAATTCAGTAACTAATGAGTTAATGTGCATGATTTGAATTGGGTACATTAGGATCTAGCATATTTTTGCAACCTGGTCCAACCTGCGGGGTAGGTAGGATTTCAGAGAGTAAGTTTGGGTGGCTATTCCTTGGACCCTTGGCAATTGTGCTATGGGGTTTTGCAGGGTACCATCTTGTCCCCAGTGTTGTTTAACATCTATATGAAGCTGCTGGGAGCAGTCATTGGGGGATTTGGAGCCAAGTGCCATCAGTACGCTGATGACACACAGCTCTATCTACCTCTGACAACTGAATTAGGAGAGCCTGTACAAGTCCTGGATCAGTGCCTGAATTAGTGATGGGCTGGATGAGGGCCAATAAACTGAGGCTGAATCCTGGCAAGGCAGAAGCCCTGTGGTTGAGTGGTTCCCAGGTCCGAGAGATAGGCTCATTGCCTGTTCTGGATGGGGTTGCACTCCCTTTGAAAGATCAGGTTCGTCATCTTGGGGGTACTCCTAGATCCATCATTGTCACTGGTGTCCCAAGTGACTGCAGCAGCTCAGAGTGCCTTTTCTCAACTTCGATTGGTTCACCAGCTATGGCCTCTCCTCGACAGGGATAGATACATAGGTTTCCCCTTCTCAGACATCTACATGCTCAACTTGTAGATATCGGGGTGGGTGGTGGAGGGATGAAGTTGTGTAACCTCAGGAATGGGGCCAATGGTGTGACCCCACTGTCCCTTTCTATGCACATACCTCTTTCACATGATTAATATGTGAAAGGGGCTTCAGTTTGCCATCAACAGCTGTGTGCAAACACAATACGAACTGGTCCATGAGAACTTCAGTAAGAATCAAACAAGGTATGCAGAAAATGGTAGCCTCCTCGGCAATTCTGAAGCCTTGTGGATGACAATGTGCAAAAGATAGCCTCACACTGAAAGTGGAGTTGTAATTATGTCAGGAACCCAGCAGTTAAATTTATCAAGTCAGCTGCCTCTGATATTTCTACATATAGCAATTTGGGGCACTCGGAAGCTGTAATTCAAAGCTCTTTCCAACTTGAGTATAAAAGTATTCACAGGTGCTTTGTTGCTGCTGCTCCAGATTTTCCCCCCTCCAGACCTGCTTACATTGATGAGGTAAACAGTAAATTGCTACCTAATAAAGACCAGGCAAATATCTACAAAAATAATGGATAAGGTGGGTAAAAGGCAAACTTTCAGACATGCAAATTGTACAAGCAGCCAGACTGCATACCTAAATTTCATTTCCTTCTTCAATTAATCCATCTCCCTTGACTCTTTTTGGAGTTGTCGGGGGGGGGGGGGGCACGGACAAATGTGTGTATTTACCTTAGGTGGAATTTATCAAAGATACATTTTACCTTAGGATAGCAAGCTAAAGTCAAACCTACATCATCCTAATGATATTTTTTCTGAATATTAAGGAAAGTTAAACTGCATTCTCTTCACCTCAAGGTAAAAAACAACAACACTTTTTGGGATAAGGCAGACAGCCCTTGTGTTTATGCATACCAACTTATTAAGAGCCCTACTTTTCTCAGGACAATACCTATTACCTGAGGTGTTTTAGAACTAGAAATTAGAGGCCATGATTTGACAGTGGCAGCTGGTGCTACTGTGGAAGAACAAAATAATGAATGTGCCTGGCTAAATTGACAAGGATAGTAGTCCACCCACCCCCCAAATACCTGTGAACGTTGACCATTTTCTTGCACAATTCGCCCTTTTACAGCACAATTCTAGCCGTGTCTACTCAGAAGTACAGGTGGGTGATCTGCTGAAACCCGACCCGTTTCCGGCTGGGTGGATGCTGTTCCCACTCAGCCGGGCCGAAAGTGGGAACAGTGTGCTGCTGTTTACATAGGAAATGCCTTAAGATACGTCAAAAGCGGCCACAATTTGCACAAATTACGCAAATTGCAGCCACTTTGGGCATATTTTAAGGCATTTTCTACATAAACGGCAGCCCACCAGGAACCCGGAAGTTGCTTCCCTGGCTTGACTTTGGAGAATGCAAGTTGAGCCAGGGAAGAGGTAAGCAGCACGCTGGCTCAGCTTGTCTGAGCGTGGAAAGCTAAGCAGGGTCAGGCCTGGTTATTACTTGGATGGGAGACCCCTCATCTAGTTTCCTGCATTGAGCAGGGGGTTGGACTCGATAGCCTTGTAGGCTCCTTCCAACTCTATGATCTATGAGTTTGGGGGGGGGGGGTCAAGCCCAGCTAGTCTGCTGGTTTTCCACACCCTGGACGAAATCTTCATACATCCCTACTCAGAAGTAAGTCACACTGAGGTAAATAAGTATAGGATTGCAGCCTCCGACTCCAATCCAATGCACACAGTCCCCTTGCAACCAGAGGAACTTTCTTCCTTCTGTGGGAGGGGCTGTGATTCAGTGGAAGAGCACCTGTTTAGCATGCAGGAGCGGAGGTCCCAGGTTCAATCCCCAGCATCTCCAGGTAGGGCTGGAAAAACTCCTGCCTGAAACGCTGGAGAGCTGCTGCCAGTCAGTGTTGACAATACTTGGCTAGATGAACTCAATATAAGTCAGCTTTCTGTGCTTCTGAATAAACCTGCAGAGGATTACATTGTTAATTGTGTTCAGTAAATGGCTGTATAGCCTGATGTCATGTATAGCCTTTTGGAACCTCTTGTCAAAGACGAGGGTTGAATATTATTTATTTATTATTTACCATATTTTTATCCTGCTTTCCAGACAATGATTCTCTCTCAAAACTGCTCACATCGATTACAAAAAGAGACAGGCCCAGCCATCAGGCTTACAAACTAAAAGACAAACACAAGGGAAAGGGAGTGGAGGGAGAAGGAAGATCAGCAGTGGTGTAGCCCTAAATGTTGAAGTGCAGGCACTCATCGTGACAGTCTCCATAGCCAAAAAGAGGCCCCAAATGCAGGCAGCTGTGTTGATCCATATCAACAAACCAATTCTAGCAGTTTTCAGCTCTACCAGGTGCAGGTCTTTTGGAAACCTACTGGGTCTTAATTGCCCATTCCAGACCAAGCCACATCTCAAATACTTTGCATTACAACAGGGATAGCTCACAAGGATATATTGTTGTTGAGAACATTCATCCCCACCCCCCAGCTACCGTGAGGATTGCTGCTAAACTCAGAGGGAGCAAGGAATGCTGAGTGGGGATCTGTGGGTTTGTTGGATGACATCAATGTTCCTGCTAATCCAAAGCTGCTGGTGCTGTGTCTCTGTGAGCCCTGCCTTCACTACACCCCTGGATGTCAGTTTTCCAAGACTGGAACAAGGTGGCAAGCTAGAATGTACTTTGGGCCAGGCTGATCGTCCCTAGCTGGTGTTCTTGCACTGAATAGCAATTGGTGGCTCTTGTTCCTTTGGCCAATGGATGGGACTAGAGCACTCTTTCCCCTTACGTCTACAGTCCCAAGGCAATGCTCGGTGGCAGCTGAGTGTTCTTTCTGGCAGGGAATGGGAAGCAAACTCCCTATAAGTGCTCCTTTTCTGGCTGAGAGATAGACCAGGTTGGTCTCCCCCTAGGCTTGATGTTATTCCTGAAAAGCAGGGGGTGCAGCCTCCCAGTGGCCCCGGGCCCTCCGGCTTATGGTAGAAGCCAGAGTGTGCCTGCCTTGAGCTCTCCAGCCCTAGGGCAACTCAGATAACTTTCCATGAAGTAGTAACGTACCACAGTGTGCACTAAACCAGCTGGCAAGCTAATCATCTGTAACGTCCTGCCAAGTGGTGAGGAGAATCTTACCACTCACTTCCTTTCTTTGGATTTCTAATTAGGAGCAGATGTGTGATCAGTTCTCCTCATCAAGTGGCAGGTTTGTGTGGATGACTTCCTTCCTGCCATAGCAAATGGCTATACATGTACTATGGAAAATGATAATTTGGTAAATGATTGCTTGTATTCGCCCCAGGATATAATTTGGTCTGATTTGATTAGCTGTTCCTCTGAGGCAGCAGCACACAGGGTTGGGTGGGGATACAGTAGGGGCTGAGAACTGGCTTAAAGGAGAGGCTCTTTGAGACCCGCTTCAGCTTCACACATCGGCAGCAAGACACGGTAAACAAACCATGGATTGTTGCAAATGCAGTGGGAACAAGCATTCATCTTGATTTGAACCATGGGTGCAAACTCTGGGTTTTTTCATCTCCCAACAACCCAGAGTTCCAGGTTCAGACATCATGTAAACAACCCAGGGACATCTCTGGGTTGTTTATCGCAGCAGAAGCGGGTGGGCATACAGGAACCAGCATACATGCTCGCTCCTGCTGTATTTCCAACAACCCACAGTTTGTGAACTGTGCGTCGTCGCCCACACAGGTTAACAAACCAGGCTTTTGAGTTGGGATCCAACACCAGTCTCAGTTATGCCACAGCAGGACCCATCAGAGTATCTGTGTCAGCATTCTTGCCAAGACCCTGTACAAGTACATTTCTTTGGAGGTGGTGTGCTGGGGGAGAAAGTAATGGGAAATAGGCTATACTCCAAAGGTACCTTGTAATGGTTTCAAAGGGCGGTCACCTTAGCCCCACATTCCTTTCATGGATACAACAAGTCACTGCAGGGGTTAGAGATCAGAGCTGCACGTCGTCGCTGAGCAACTTACTACTTGAGTACCTCTTTAGCTGCCATGGTATGAAACTTTGTTTGTGTCATGGCAATTAACATAGCCCATTAAGATTGGATGTTTCATCCCTCTCAAGTCAGTAGGATGCAGAGATCAGCCAGCTGCAAGAGAGAAGGCAGTTTTATTTTTCCTTATTATGGGTTTAATCCTCAAGGGCCATTTTGCTGGGGAGGCTCTCGAGAAGTGTTCACTTTCAGAATCCAAGCAAACAAGTACCTTAGGGCCAAATCGTGTCAGTGTAGTTGAGGCTCCTATATTTCTTTACTTTCCTGTAAGTTTGTGTGGTCCTGATCCAGATCAGGGCCATGGCATTTCAGGAGAGGAGGGTTTAAGCTTCTCCCACTCATTTTTTTCCTGGAAATTCCAACCCCCGTGGGTGTGTGTGTTAAAAAGTCTCAATTGATTGCAATGGTTACTTTTTTCTTTAAAAAATAAAAAGACTGGAGGAGGTTATCCTATAGAGATGGACCTAGGAATTAACATAAAAAGAAGAGAAGTGGGGGCTATACATTTTTGAATACGTTTTCATGGAACTTAACAGGCTGGTCAAATACGTTGTCTGGTGTAGCGTTTATAGACTATCTTTCCAACATCCTCAAATCATACTCCTGAAAGAAACAGGTATATAATAAGTCTCCTGTCATTTTTTTTTTTTTACAAGATTTAATAGGACTTAACGGATATTCATCACAGCTTCTGGTAGGGCAATTGCTAACCACATTGATTTCTAGGTGCCAGTGATATACATGGAAGTGCTTCTGTGCAGACCAAAGCATGCTTCTGTGAGCTGGGCTTTTTGAAGCTCCCAGTGGAATGCTGGAAGTCAAGGCATGGTGGTTCTGCATCTACCATAGGTTCTCTGCATTTGTGGGAGCTAATTATTACCCCCCCCCCAACAATCCATTGGCCATCTCCAGCATAGGCCTGCCCTCAACACCTCCATCCTTGGCAAGGGCAGCTAGAAGACATTGCAAACAGCAACTGCTACACTGATTATAAGAATTGGCCCTTGGTCTTCTTCACTCCTGAGCATCTTCAGGTAGGGCTGGAAAAGACCCCTGTCAGAAATCCTGGAAAGCTGCTGCCACTCATTGTCAACAATACTGGGTTAGATGGACCAATGGCAGCTTCCTCTTCCTAATCCTTGTACAGTCATGCCTTGGATTGATAGCATAATTCGTTCCGGAAACGTGCTTGTAATCCAAAACACTCTTATATCAAAATGAAATTCCCCCAAAAAATTTGTACAGAGATTTTTAATTTAAGCCGTACTACAGTACTTGTATTGCAAGACGTCGCTTGTACCGGTATATCAAGTTAAAAAAAAAAAAAAATTAAAAATTTGCTTGTCTTGCAAAATGCTCTCAAACCAAGTTACTTGCAATCCAAGGTATTACTGTACTTCATCTGAAAGGTGTTGTTGATCAGCTTGTGATTCAAATTCTTCCTCCGTGTTTTGACTTTAACAGATATATATACGCTATATATATATATATATATATATTCTCTGTTAGGTGTACACTTTGGATCTAAAACCAAGGCATTATTCCTGCTAGGGTGTCACTCAAATACCAATCTGAGTTAAAATCTGTTGTTTTAAACATATTTCACAGTTTAAATGCTGCAAGAAATTCCTAAATCTCTGCAAGTAATCTTCCAAATTGCTCTGTGGAGCAGCATGGGTTCAGCTGGCTTTAACAACCCTTTGAAGTCTTCTCCAAGACATCCTTTCACAGCCTACGTTCACCGCATTGTTGTAACTATGTGGACCGCAGTTTTCTGTCATGGCATGCTGGGCAAGGTTGCTATTCTAGCAAAATCTACGTGTCTTGAAAGGGAGAATGTCGGGAAGCATAATGCATGTGAGAAGCCCACATTGCCATCTGCAAATACATGCATGGCGAATCCCCGATTGTTCCTTTCTAACTAAGTTAGAGTAGAGTAGAATCCTAATTAGTCATCCAAAGGTCCTTGATAACCAAATTCACCTCATGATTTCCTCATAAAGAAAATAGATTTGTGAAGCAGCTAGAGCAGTGATGGCGAACCTATGGCACGGGTGCCACAGCTGGCATGCAGGGACTTCTCTGTGGGCACTTGAGCCATTGGTCACCAGATCGCGAAAAGACTGTCCCCTTCTGCAAAACACTAATGATCTTGTTCTTTCTCACAGTGTGGAACAGAATGATTTTATTCTAGAATTCCTGTTGCAGAATTCTTTTCTACATTGTTATCACATTTAAAAGATTTTGAAGAATGATGCACAGAGCATAGCTTGGATGTAAAGCCCTAACAGTTGACCTAGGTGCTGCATGTGTTGTGCACAGGCTATGTGTACAATGTAGTACTATAATAATTTTTTGAGTTGATTTTTTTTCAACAAAAAACTGTATCATTGAAAGCTCTCCTATTGTGTTTTTCTTTTAAGACAAAAGATGTTAATTAGTTCGGACAACTGTATGAGTTGTTTTTCTAAAACTAAAACCTCGGTATTCAGGTTTAATTGCAGTGTTGGCACTTTGAAATAAATAAGTTGGTTTTGTGTTGCAGTTTGGGCACTCGGGCTCAAAAAGGTTCACCATCACTGAGCTAGAGCAAGACGCAGTGGCTAGGATGCTTAGTGGAACATTCTACCCTGTACATATTACACCAGTGCTGAAAGAATTGCACTGATGGCCTCTTCACTACTGAGCCATGTTCAAGGTTTGTTGCTGACATATAAGGCCCTGAACAACTTGGGGCCATGCTATCTGAGAAAGTGCCTCCATCCATATGACCAGCTCATTCACTGAGATCACCAGAGGAAGATCTCCTAGTTGTATTGCATTTAGCAGAGATACATCTTATGGTGACTTGAAGGAGGGTTTTCTCCATGGTGGTCCTCATATTGCAGAACAGCCTCCCCTTAGAGATCTGATGGGCACCTACAATCCAAGTGTTTCACTGGTTACTAAAAATGTACCTGTTAATGCAGGCATTCTCAGATATTGCATTTAAGTACTGGCTTTATAGAATTCTGGATATTTGTTGTATGTTTTACTGTTGCTTTATTGTACTGTTTTTATCTTGTAAATCACCTTTTTGTCTTTTATGATGAAAGGTAGTCTCTAAATAATTTCAATAAACAAACAAACAGTATTACACTGAGGGGATCACCACTGCTCTCCCCGGGGTTATATTGCTCAGAAAAATTACTTCTGCTGTCTTTGCTTTAGCTTGGAGTTTCCCCACATGTTTGCATATGATCTAGGATCTTGGAAGAATAGAGTGCAGGAGCAAATGACATCATTTCTCTGTGCCAACTCTACTTTTCAGACAATGCAACACACACGTGCCTCCATTTTATTTAGTGGTGGTGGTAGCCTCTGCCAATGATACAATATTCTGTCGCTCCAGAATATATGGGGATGTTTCCTTGATTTAAGGGAGAAGGTAGCCTGTTCATCATTTTGTTGTCTTGCCACACTGAGTCTGAGAGGGGGGGAAATAAACAGATTGGAATAGTTTGCATCTAAGCAGGTGGCAGCATTTGTCAAGGTACAGTGGGGGTGAATGCTGCTTCTATGTTCTCTTGTTTTATAGGCCTCCCCTGAGAAACAAATAACCAGGAGCCCTCTGAAGAAAATGAAATAGAGTTTTGAAATTTACATACATTTAAATGAATTCATACACCACCATGATGGCCTTTTCGTAAAAAGATGGTACAGAAATATTAATAATAAATAAAAATGCATACATACATATCACTTAAACATAGTATATTATTTCCCCTCTTTAAAAAGTGGAAACACAAAACAACCCTGACTCTAGGTTGCCTTTTTAAATCACATTCTTGTTTTAGATTTTGCTTATGCTGACTCTAGATTGTTTTGTTTTTAGATCTTTTTTTTTTAAGGACCACTGATGTAGACTATATGCTGAAATGTGTTTGGCAAAATTTGTTATAGTTTTTAGATACTTTTAGCTATGGTCTTTCATTATTATATCTGTTATTGCTAAACTCTGTATTAAAGATTTATACATATTTATACTTATATACGTACAGATTTATACGTATTTTCACATAAACTTTGCTTTTTTGGTGATGGAGAATCCTGTTAAGGATTATTTTTGCCTTTGAGTTTGCTGCATACCTGTTTTTTTTTTCCTACCTAGGGTGTCATGGCATCAAGTCCCAGAGCACACTCCCAAGCACTTCCTTTTATTTGAGCGTCTGGATATATCACTGCACTTCAGGGACATTCAGCTATATGGGGTTGTAACTTAGCAACACAACAATATTTAGCTCTAATGTTACAGCAGGCATAGAAACATGTGGAGTCACATTTTCTCCACAAACCAACTTACTTTCAGCACATTAACACAATTGTGCTGGACGCCAGTTTGCTCACAATATTAAGAACCCATTTATTTATTTAATAGAAAAGAAGACATGTTTGGGCCTTCCAAGGTTCAGAGGAAAGTGAAAAGAAAATCCAGGTAGGGTTTGCATAAAACTCAGAGTGGCCAAGGGATAGAATCTCTTAATTTACATAGCCATCTCTAATTCATTTCTCTATTTTCTCGTTTACCAGTACATCTCAGGAAGACAAGATGCTCACATCATGAAATAAAATTCTGTTTTTCCGCTCAAAAAGATAGGAACTGATTCCTTTTAACTTTCATACCCAATTTGTTTTTAAACCACATGGTTTTCTGGGACATTAGTGAACCAGTCGAGCAAACCTCTCTCAGCTAACAAACGGGTCACACTAACATTAGCCTGAATGAGTGGAGATGGTATCATTTCACACATACTGCATCTTTCAATTAAAGAGAATGCCAGGCAGGGTTCTGTTAGCAAGACAGCTGGTGGTACTCCTTCACTAAACATAGTCCTGTCATCACCAAGGAGAATTGCCAGGACATTTGAATGGTTGGGACAACCGATAATTTGGTTTAGCCAAAACAATTTCTTAAACATACGTTTTCATTTTAAGCAAGCAATAGATAAAATCCATGAATGAGTACTGAACACACATTAATGAATGATGTACTTATTAAATCTGGTTCAGCCAACATATAATTTATCTGAAGAGAAATAACATTAATTACCTGGAGCAAGAAATAATAATTTAATTTAAAAAGGCTGTACTGACACATTAGCATGATATTCTTGTTTGGCTGTTATGACACTCATAATGAAAATATATACAAATAGGAATTCTTCCATTATCAGGGCCAGACCAAGACAGGTTGCTGCCAGAGGTGAAGGATAATATAGCACTCCTCCATTCCATCTACAGAAGCCAACTGGACTGGCAGCTGAATCTTACTTCAACACAAGTGGTGGGCAGCATCCTCCACCTCACACGAAGGCAGCAGGCTAGTTAGAGGTGCAAGGCAGGATGCCTGGAACACACAGTTCTGTCCTCCCGCAGAGAGGAACAGCCAGGGGGCTGCCATTGCTGCCCCCTCCAAACCACCCAGCATCTGCCACCTGAGACAACAGCCTCACTCTGCTTAATGGTAGGGCTGGCCCTGTCCATTAATATACGGTAATGATCTATCAGCATTAGCTTGGGGTGGCTACATTCCAGAAGGCACTGGTGTGTGTGGGTTAGACGATTTATGCCTTCCTTCCCCCTGGGGTGATTCTATCATGCAATTATAACCAGGGTTCAAACCTCACCCAAATACCCATAGTGACTTTGGTTGCATCCACACTAGAGCCTTTTAGCATTGCTGTGATGGTGTTGCTTTCCCCAAAATATCTGGAAGCAGAAGTAAAACAGATATTCCACACAAGCACTTAATATAGCACTGTATGCCCTTGCCCATAGCAGCAACTTACAACATACTTCATTGGTCAAGGCATCTGGTAGTCCTCCTGAAATTGGATTTCTAGCCCTATACATTCACTTCCCAGTATAGCCTTCCATGTATCCCCTTTCCCAAGAGTTGGAGCAATACGGACCATGCCCTTGATGTCTGGTGGCTCTGTTCTTCATAGCTTTTCAGAAACTGCAGCCACACATCACATACTGACAAGTTTACCTCCCTCACTGACACCAACTTTCTCTTCAATCAAAAGTTGGCAACCATTTACAGCATCACTTGCTCAAGATCTGCCAACATCAAGAGTTTTTGTGTTCTTGGCTAATCAGGGCCATAAAATGCCCCCCTTCTTTTAGTGGGGCCAATCTCAGGACTTGCAACAATATTTAAATAACTTTAAGAGATTTATAGCAGCTTTCTTCAAAGATATCAGTAGTAAGGTCAAAGGAAAGGCTTTACTTGAGGCTATATCTCAAAAGAAGCTCACAATTCTAGGGACTCCAGTGGTAATTTGGTTTGGACAAAACAATTTTTGATATCATCAAATGGTACGCTATTTCACTGCTTTTTTTAAATTCACCTTCAGGATGGGGCATGCTATAAAGCTGACTATGCAAACCCATATATATTTAGGCATTTAATTTAAGATCCTTGCATAGAGCTGGATTTTCAAATGTTGCTGACCACCCATGCTTTAAACAAAGCAAAGAGCCCTTCACAGTATTTGCAAGATGAAAGGTTACATGTGTATTAATTTCTCCCAAATTCTTTATTTTTTGAAATGCTTGTTTCTTAAGCACTCTTCAGGCATTCTTCATCCCATGTTGAATGAATGTGCGAGGGGAGGAGTGCTCCAGCCCCACTCTGCTTTGTCATCACATCCAGGTTCGTCAATGCTCTCGTATATCAGCCCCATCTACATAAGACTTGAATGCCTTGCCAGAGCAGACCCTTCGGCACCCATAAGAAAGGACCATTCAACACCACAAGATGGGACCATTAAGCAAGTGGCTTCAAAGAGACCCCACCCCACAGGGGGAAGGTGGCAACCCACCTGATTGGCCACCCACCTGAGGAGGGTAGCAACCCACCTGATTGGCCGCCCACCTGGTGGCAATCCACCTGATTGGCCACCCACCTGATTGTAGAGGGAGGGGCTACCTGAAACCCAAAGTATAAAACACCCTGCGCAAGGGAACTGAGTTGTTAGACCTGATCAGCAATCTTGCCCCATGCTTGGGGTAAGGGAACGAAGAGATCGGCAACCCCGGGTAGCAGCACCCGGCGTGCTCCAGCTAGCTGAAATCACTGGCCGCTTAGGTTGACCAGACCCCCGAGAAACCAAGCTGAAATCACTGGCCGCTTGGGTTGACCGGACCCCCGAGAAACCAAGCTGAAATCACTCACAAGCCGCTTGAGTAGACCAGACCTCCGCCAGAAACCCAGCTAGCCGCTTGGGTAGACCAGACCTCCGCCGAGAACCCAGCTAGCAGCATGCGGTTGACCGGGCCTCTGCTAGAGCCCGAGCTAAACTAACTAGCTGAGAGCCCTAAAATCACAGTGTCCTTGAAACCTCTTGCTTGCTACTTTATACCGTACTAATAAGCTGTATTGCTAGCGTGTGTCTGGGTTAGTGAAGGTAATTTTGTGAATAAACTTGTTTTATAAAAGATACTTTTGTGGCTATAAGTTATCCCTTTGTTCTAGGCTAAGGGTGATAGTCGCTGGGGGACCTCAGAAAAGGCCCGCCCCCAGGACTCGCTACCCCCTTAGCATTGAACCCACGCAGAAGACCAGGTTGTCGGTCTTCGTCAGAACAGGAGAGCCCCTGTATCCATGAAGCCTCTACACCAGGGCTCTCCTTGGGTCCCCAGATGTTGTTGGACTACAGCTCCCAGAATCCCTTGCCATTAGCCATGCTGGCTGGGTATTCTGGGAGCTGTAGGCCAGCAACATCTGGGGACCCAGGGTTGGAGAGCCCTGCTCTACATGCAATCCAGGACCCTGGAAAATCAAGATACAGGAGGCTCTCCTATTCAGACTGTCACCCTCCATGTGTACATGGTGACAGAAATGCGCATGGAGGGTGAAGCTGGAGCCTCTTCGCATGTTCATTCAACATGAGCCACAGGCCTGTATATGGGATGAAGAATGCCTGAAGAGGGCATTAGTGTAGTTAGAATCTTTCCTCTTCTTTTCTATCCTCTCATATCCTGGAATTCTTGTGAATCCAGACTTTGTCATGCTTAGGGAAGGTTGATTTTAGTGGGTCAAGTAGTCATGACTAAATGAAGCCCCACTGATTTTAATGGGTCTCCTTTAAGTATGACTAAATCTGGATATAACCCTGTGTCTCTTCTGTTCCCTACCTGTTCCCCACATCTCTTCTGTTCTTTCATGAAATTACCAGAGAGTAATGGCCTTATTCCCAGATGTGTAGAAAGCGCAGACCCAGACCATGGTAGGTTTCAGGTATGTGAAGATGCCTTCTTCATATGAGTTTATGTTTTGTCTGAATGGGAAGAAATATGGTTAGTACGTAAGGAATCGATGTTCAGCACCTGCCCCGAGAATATTGTTCAGCTGCTTATTTTCTAATCTGACATAATGAGGTGCTGATATCATTATGGGATCACTGTTCAAGAGAAAAATGTTGCCAATTCAGATATCAGAGCTATGGGTTAGCATCATGCTGAAGTCCTGAATAGCCTGACCAAATGATATAGAAAGCAATGTTAAAGGTCTGTGGGTTTGTTTTAAAACACCATGAATCGCAAGGGAGACCCACCCTTGATCTTAGGAAGCAACAATACTGGATAACTGTTTCAAAACATCTGCTCTTTCAGAAAGGACAGCAAGTATCTATTAGCTGTGACCATTCACAGTTTAAAATCTTACTTGGCAGGTGAGAGATACATTGATCTTAGACAAGCAATGAAGACAGTTGCACACCAGCTGTTACTGTCATGTACTGTGGCGGCCATTGAGGCTTTTTAATTGGGCTGTTGGGGCCAAATATCAGGATCATATTACCTGTAACTCAGACTATATCTTCATCTTTCATTGCCAATCAGCCATCTCTACAAACTTGGATTGCCCACTGGAATACGAAGGAATGTTTGGCAAAAGAGTGGCCTTCTCTCTCATCCATGGTGTTCCTTCTGGCCCTTATAATTAAAACTGAAATAATATCAAGTACATCTTATTTCCTCCTTTGGATTTTATTGAGATCTGAACTATAAACTGCTTCAGGAGGCCTTGAGGGCTGAGTATTTGTAGGTTATAAAAGTCTAAAAATATACTAAATATGTTAAAATAATGAAATAATTGATGTAACAGTTGGCAAATTGGTGTGCCTGGAGCTTGCAAAATAAGGCCAAAATGTTTCATCACAGCCTAATAGGATTGCTAGTTATCACTGATTATATGTTCTATAGGCTTGGATGCTCAGATGTTAACTTAATGAAGTTCAAGGAAGGAAAGTTTCCCATTCCCTCTTCCCAGCCAACTGCATGCCCCCCAAAGCCTTTCTGAATGGTTGGAATCACCCTCCCCAAAGAATGTGGGATTGGTCATGGGTGGGTTTTAGGGGAGGAGGAGACTGGAAACTTTCCTTCTGTGAAGTTCCTTAAGTTAGCCTCAAGCCATCGAGTTTTGGGTGTGCAAAGTGTTTTATGTTACTTATCCTTGTAACAATCCTATGGATCCTTATCCTTGCAACAATCCTATACATTAAGTGAATACCATTTCCATTCTATGGAACTGTAACACAGAGAGTCCTTTCTCAGAATCACCAATTGGATTTATAGCCAAGCAAGGAATTGACAAGGATGGGCTACAGGTGAAACATTAAGGACTTCTGTAAAACCATTTAATTCATTTGATGTTTTCATTTGAATTGACCCAATTCAAAGCGGCCCATAAAAACTGTTTCTGCTTGGCATTCTGTTTGTAACACTGGAAACACACTTACAATGTGAACCACCTTGAATGGGTAGAACAGAGGTAGGTGACCTGGTGCCCTTCAGATATTTTGGACTACGATTCTCAATAACCCCAGCCAGCATGGCTAATGGTCAGGGATGATGGGAACTGTAGTCCAAAACATCTGGAGGGCACCCGGTTGCCTGTTCTTCCAATAAGGGCTATGCAACATGGGTCATGTGATATGTAGATCAAATAGTATGACTCCTGCACTGAGCATTACAACGTAGTGATTTCAGTAGCCTATAGGGGAGTGCTCAAATTATGGGGAGAAACATCGGGTGGTGGGGAGGCTTATGTTAATGAAATGCAAAACACCCGAGTATCCCCATTTTAGCAGAGTTATGCCTTCAATAACCAATCGGTCTACAGTTGACTTTAATGATTAAAGCCAGTTGACTTTAATGATTAAAGGGTCTCTCACAAAAGGTAAGGGGGCCTCTGAGGCCGCTGTGGCAGCTGATTTGAGGTACTGTATCATGAAACGGCAGTGAATTGTTAGTCATTTAATTTAGTACTGTATTTTTACTCTCAGAAGGAGGCCTTTGTGGGATTTTCTTTCTCAGGTGCTAAAATATCTTGGCCAGCCTTGGGTACTACCATGCACCTTGACTTGTGGGAAGGGCATCATTTGCTGTTCCACCTGAGGCAACAAAATGTCTTGACCCCACCTGTAATTCAAGTGCAGCTCTGTAGGTGAGTATAACAGGCCTCTGGCTCACGCTGGCTCAGCTTGTCTGAGCATGGAAAGCTAAGCAGGGTCAGGCCTGGTTATTACTTGGATGGGAGACCCCTCCTCTAGTTTCCTGCATTGAGCAGGGGGCTGGACTTGATCGCCTTGTAGGCCCCTTCCAACTCTATGATCTATGAATCTATATGAAGTATCCATACCGATGGTTCTATCAGAACATGTACTTTTGTCACTGCTCATAGTAACATATTACATCCCAAAATCACTCACATTCAGGCTTGAGTGGGTGCTTAAGGCTTCAGTCCTATACCCACTTGCCTGGGAGTAGGCCCCATTGAGTTCAATGGGACTTACTTCTGCATAGACATGCCTAGGATTGCATTATAGGTACAGGAAAATTCATATTTGTGGAGCAGCGACAGATAATGGCTATCATATGTCCTCTTGTCATCTATAGTCAGCACTCTCCTCCATTCACATTTTATATGGTAGCCAGATACAAAAGAGGACAAACCATGCTTGCTGAAATTCCCTAGTCCGTATTCCCTGTTCTACACAACTGTTAAAGGTTCAGGAGTCCTGTCCTCTTCTGCACCTGGTCGCCCTAATTCACGATGGTATTCAGAGTTGATTTTTAATTCAGACATGGGTTTTGGAAGGAAATGTGATATCCTAAAGTTCTAAAGCCTTCTATATCAAAACTAGCCTTCAATTATACCTAGAAGTCTAGATAAAACCAGCACAAATTGTACTTCCTGCAACTTAGGTCCAACAGGAAGAAACTGGTTCTCCTGTACTGCACCAATTCTGTCACTGAAGACTCCAATTTTGGACATTCTCACATAGATACAAAATATATTATATTTCCTTGCTACTTATAACTGAAAAAAATTAAAACTGATTATGGCTAATAGACAGCATCTTTTTACTCTTCAAACATGGAACTCTCATTCTGAGATAAGTATACGTTCTTGGAAATTGCCATGCTACTATTCAGACATGCATACTTTTCCATTCATTCATCCTTCACTAGGCTGGTCATTGGTATACTGTTATGCATTATAGGAATGTGAGGAATTCTATATTCCTTAGGGGAATATCCATCACAGTTATTATTTGATTGACAATAGGTTGGATTCCTCTTCTTATTTTTAGAATTAGTTTAGTTATTAAAGCAACCTTCCTATCTCAGTTTTATATTTCTTATTTTAAAATTACTGGAATTTTCTCTTGAAAGTTATTTCTTCTATATATTTTTTTAATGTTTGTTTAAGACACATACCGTGTGACCTAGTTTCTGGCACTGGAGAAAGCAAATAAATGTAAAAACTGGAAAAGTGGATTCAGTTTGACAGTATTTTAACTATTCCTTCTTTTAAATGTATAAGCTGATTGTTAACCTATTTACAGACTGCCAGAGGGCAAAACTGAAAAAAGAAGAAGCATTCTTTCTGGCTTGAGCTCACAACATCATCTTTGCCCAACAAAATGAAGCCAAAGACCTTAACTTCCAGGAGACTTTCCAAGCTGAAGGCAGCATTAGGAATATATTTACATGAAGAAGACTGGGTTGATTTGTCACCCGGGGAAGTAACAGTGGAAGAAGTCAATTATATCTACTACCAAATAAGACTCAACAATATACCGCCCCACGGCAGTCAAAACTTCTACACAGTGCAGCTCTCTTCCAGCAGGGTAACTCTTTCCGTTACTGTTCTTCTACTAAGAGTACCAGTTATTACAGGATGCAATATTCCAGATAAAAGTGGAAAACAAAACACAACTCATGATCACAGTGATTTATATGGAGTTAGGACTAGTTTCTTGTATGGTCAAACTACTTTGTTATGAGGGTTGAATGAATATAGGCTAAATACAGAATGTAATGAAGCAGTCATAGCATGCAACAAGCTCAGACTTCACTACCACACCCCTGTGAAGCTACCAGAAGTGGATTGGCCAGGGTGCATTACAGTTTCACTTTCTCCTACATTCAATTTTTAAAAATCTCAAGTTCTTTCCATCCAAAGTTCTCAACCAACTACGCCAGTTAGATTCAAGACATACAGCTATCACTGGCATGAAGAGGACCATGATGTACTTCCCTTCCATATTAAGCTATTAAGGATGAGGAGCCTTTCAGGAAAAAAAAAGAGATGACAATGCTAATTCAGCCCCAGAAACCTGGCTGAATACACAGGAGTTTTTAAGAGCTAAGCACTCAAACCTAACATCAGGGCCTGGTGCAAGGAAGTTTGGTGCCCTAGGCAAGATCAGATATTTAGTGCCCCCCCTTCCCACTTGAGCCCTCCCTCCCTCCAGCCCTATGCCCATTAATAATCTGGCCCAGAATGTGCACCAGCTCTGGCGGGGCTGTGCCCTGACAGGATGGAAGAAGCCCTTCCTCCCCGCCCCCCAGTATTCGTGGAGGCTGGTCCTTGTGGGTCCCCGTGGAGAACAAGAACAAGACCCCGGAGGGCTGAGTTTCTGATTCTGGGTTAGCTCTATTGTCTTTGTGCATTGATGCAAGCAGAGCGGAGGGGAAGAGCGGCAACCGAGTGTTCAACCAGCCTAACAAAGCTGAATATAAAGGATAAGAGGAGATGTGTGTGTGTGTGTGTGTGTGTGTGTAGAGGTTCTCCCCTCTGTGGGCGTCGGTGCCCCATAACCCAAGAAGCCACACTAGAGCACTGAAGGCGCCCAGCCCCGAGTCCCACCAGCCTAGCCGTGGGAAAGGCCGGAGGCGCTGGCTTGGGACACCCGTCCGGGCAAAGAGGGAGGAGCAACAGCGGGGCGGAGAGAGGATGGCGGGAAGCCAAAGCAAGGGAGGGGGGCTGCAAGAGGAAAGCCAGCCGCCGGCCCCAGCGCCCTCGCTTGCCCCCGCCCCCCCAACCCGCGCCTCGCCTTACAGTCTAACTTCCCCGACGGCCCCCCAGCACCGCGGGGGACTCGCCTCGCTCAAGAACTGGTGCAGCGCTGCCCACCCCTTCGCCCCACTCCTAGGACAAACGCGCCACACGTCCACTCACTCTCTCTCCCTTAGGGTCTAGCAGCCTGACACGTGTTCTCTCCCCCGCTGCCCCTCCCCCCAGCTGACTAACGTCCCGCCAGCTGCCTCTGTTCGGGTCGGCGTGCAACCCGGACTAGGGGAGGGCTGCCTTCTCGTCTCAAGTCAGATGCGCCTGTGACTAAAGGCACTCTGCATATGCTCCGGCGCACGCCACGGCCCCCTTGCCTCTTCTAGAGAAACAGGCCGGCGGGGTTGCAGGCAGCCCATCAGTTCCCAGCGTTCTCTGTGGCAGAGCCGCTGGTTCGACGAGGCGTCCTGCCAGGCACTTCCTCAGCAGCCAAGGGCCCTGGGGCGACCAGGGCTTGGCTCCGGGTGCCGCCCGGCTTCGTTTGTTTTTGTTCGGCTCAGGCCCCTCCCGTGCTGTCCAGCCAGCCAAGGAGCGCCCACCCTGTCTGCAACGGCAGCCACGAGCCGGGCTGGCTGGCGCAGGAATAGAGCACGCCCCTTGCGGCAAGGTAAAACAAACTTGGTAAAATACGCATTTTAGCGCTGTCTTTTTTCCCAAGGCATTTCTGGCGCCCCCTTTAGCCCGGCGCCCTAGGCAGCTGCCTAGTTCGCCTAATGGTAGCACCAGCCCTGCATAACATATGATTTGGGCCTCAGTCTGTGTAGGAGAAGCTACATTTAAGTGGCTTCAATTACTGCTATATTTTTCGGAATTTTGTTTCACAAAGGGCATTGTGAAGGGAATAATCTCTATCTATTTCATCCAGTTAATCAAACTATCTGACTCACTTGTGGCAAGCCCCTTCTAGTTGCCAAATAACTTGGTTTAGGGTTAGAGATGTGACTGTCTTGTTGTCAGGAAGCACTGAATCACATAGACAACTAGTTAGAGATAGATAAGAATACTTCTATTGTTCAAATAATCACACACTCACTCCCTAACCCAACCTTAATACAGAAACAGAAATGCAATAAAGTTAGCTTATTATATTCACTGGTAATGGCTGTTTCCTGTCAAGGACCCTCTGAATTGAGCTGAAGGAGACCCAGGAATCTTGAATGAAGGCAGAACATGATATCTGGGGAAGGCTTTGTTTTATACTATTATTCCTTGCCTGCTCCTATGCCCATTGCCATAAATGGAAAGGGCGCAATCCTATCGATTGCGCCCTCCCTGCTCAGAAGCCCCTGAACTCGGGCACTTCCGAGATTCCTATACCCTGCTGGGCTGAAGCCAGCAGGGCAGGAGGAGGAGCAGAGGCATTCTTGCATCCCTGCCCTCCATTCTTTGATTTTTTTTGCTAGACGGGCTTTTTAGCCCATCTAGTGAGGGAGCTTCAGAGGGGGAGGGAAGGAGGCTGGAGGAGGCTCAGGATAAGTCATATCCTGGCCTCTCCAGTCTCTGCCTTGTCCTGCTGACCAGAACGCCCCCTTTCCCTCCTTTATGAGGTCAAGTGTCCGACTTCGGAGAGGCAGCCGGTGCAGTTCTTTTTGCACTGGCTGCGAGGGGGCAGAGGAGGGGGGTCAAATCTCCAACTCCGCCTTCCGAGATCGGACCACTTTCTCCAACCTTAGAGGGCGGCATCCAAACTATCCTACGGTCCCCAGAACTCTCTACACTTGCTTTAAGCTTGCCGATTGGTTACAATAGGATGATCTAGCTCTAGCCTCTCCAAAGACCCTTCCTGAAAATCGAAGTCACACCCTCTTGCTTTTGTATCTTGCTGATGGTTTGTTTACAGCATGGTTCTACATAAATGCCCTAACCTGTTTTCTGCGCTTGTACCCTGTGGTCAAATCTGTCTGGGGCATGAATCTTATGGGACAAGAACCCACACAGCCTGTTTACCCTTTTCTTAGGTCAAGCTGGCCTTGCTAGCTTATAACCTAGACCCCAAAGCAAAACTTTAGTTCCAACATGATTTTTTAAAGGCAGCTTTTCTAAGATAGGCTCTTTGGTTCGACCTATAGAACCAAGACCTTAATAAGCAAATGTATTTGCAGCTCCCTAGAATTGTTATGTCCATGGATTCTCATCCTGAAGACTTGTTACTTTGGGCAGCAGAACATCAGCCTAGACTTTAGACCAGAGGTTGGCAACTTGTGGCCCTCCTGATCTTTTGGCCTACAACTTTAATCATGCCTCACTATTTGCCATGCTGGCTAGGGCTGAGGGCAGTTGTAGGCCAAAACATTTGGAGGGTTTTGACTGCTTTAAACTGAAAGATAGTTGCATAGTAAATATGGTAACTTCATTAATAACAGGATTACAATAATTTCAAGGCTGGGTAAGGGTGCAGTTATATGCTCTAAGTTCATTGCTAATAAGTGCTTCTTCTTTGCTCAGCTGTTGCAGTGTTTGAAGGATAATGATAATCTGTTTGATATAATATTGGCTACTTTTTAAAAAAAGGTTTAAATCAAGAGCAACATGGGGGTCACATCTGTGAAGTTATCCACTCAGAAATTGTATTCTGAATGTCCCCCATGTCATTTGGCTTACTACTTGTGTGGACATTCTATAGTCCAGGTAATCTTGAGTTCTTGACATCTCCATTTAAAACACAGGTGCAAAATCTCAAGCTTATGGGATAAATCCAGCCCTCCTGGGGTCCCAATTTGGTCCTCCAGGGTTCCCCAGAGGGCCTCTTCACCTGACCCCACCCTTTCCCCCAACCACCAATCATTTGGTGGTTTCCCAGCTTTTATGCAGTTCCCCCCAATTCTACAAGGTTGAAATGCCTCTCCTAAGGCTTAATCACTGACAGTAAGACCTTTATGCTAAAATACACTGACATTTTTGGCCCCACCCCTTTTTCCTTCAGCCCCACCCATCACTGGAATGTGGCCCCCAAGAACTTATCTGAAATAGAATTTGACCCTCGGGCTGAAAGAGGTTCAACACCCCTGACTTAAAAGGTATTAGCTAGAAAGTTCTTTTGGACTGGGAGTTAGAAAGCTGCTGTCAGTTAGTGCAGATATTGGTCTGACTTACTATAAGGCAGCTTCATATATTTCTACATACTTCATTTATGGCTACACCAAATATTTGCCCATCTTGGCTTTCATAGCAAAAGTTAAGTTTTTGTGTGGGCAAAATATTTACAAAAATTAATGTTCAACTTTAAAAAATAATTTTAAAAAATCTCCCCATTGCCACGTTTTCCATGACTGTTGCTGCTGTTGCACCATTTTAGAAACCTGGTTACGGCTTCTTTTTCCTTTTTAGAATGATCCCAGCCAATCACCTGATGAATGTGATGAAGTCATAGTACCACACAGCCGATCAGGTTTTGCTATGCACTCATGTCACTTAGGCAAACAAAGCTAATTTAGAGTGAGGGCAATGTTTCCTTGACGGGTCACATGGCTGATCCTGCCCGATTTGGGATCACATGTTGAACATGGTGATGTCAGAGAAGCAAAGGCCTGTTCAGGCCAATCCTTTCAGAGCCTACTGAATACTTTGCAGCAATTCTATAAAACAACAACAACAACAACAACAAAACACAAATAACTGAAAGGGATTTCAGTTTCAGCGCTGTTGAACATGTTTGCTAACATCACTCCCCTTTCGGCTCAGCCCTAACTTCGCTACGGGAATATCTGCCTTCCAACACGACCCCCACTTATTTATTTCAATGTATAGCCTAGCTTGTCACAAGGATCTATACAAAATTCTAACTGTGGAGCTTTTGGGGGTTCCTACATACATACACACACACACACACACACACACACACACACACGCCTCCTCATGTGTAAAGCAAGTGGGGCCAGTTGAGGGGGCTGGGAGGAAACGAAAGCCTCGGATAGAATGAATGGCGCCTAGATGCCTGGAGAAACTGGCCTAGGGCTTTCATATGTAAATAGTTCAAGCCATGAGTCATGAGTTCCCTTCCCCCTGCCTGACCAGGTGAAGTACATTATGATTGGCTAAGAGGCAGCAGAGCTACAGGGAGGAGGGGAGGGGGGGAAAGGTATATTTCCCAAAGCGTGGGTTTTGGTCTTTGTTCTACCCGGCTATGGTAATGGCGGTAAGCCAAGGACCCCAGGCAGCTCCTGGTGAAATTAGCTGGATTGAGGGCTCTAGTAAAGGCAAGCCTTGTGGGAGTTTTACCCATCTCGGACCTTCGGGTAGGTGTGGTAATCTCCCTCGGGCAGCGAGGCTGTGCTGGATTTAACCCTTGAAGAGAACACCCTCAGGTGACAGGTGTGTGCCTGAGAGATATTAAGGAATCAGGTTTTATTGTTTTGCAGCTTTACTGTGTACTAAAGTGTCTCTCTCTTTATTTTGTGTGCTTCTCTCATTTCCCTAATCTTGTTGTAAAATGCTACCAGAATAAACCTTGTCTTGGTTTTACCCCACATGGTGTTTGTGGATTGCTCTGTGGCTTCAGTAACTAAATCCAGGTTACAGAATTAAAGGCGAGTCCCTCAACAGAGATCCAAGTAGGATTGCAGACAGCTGAGGCTGGCAATCTGGTACCTTGAGATCTCAGGGGGTCTTGGTTCCTTTGGAGTAGGAAAGGGTGTGGGTGTGGCGGGCCAGCCAGCCCCCCCTTCCTCCACACTAACATTTTCTTATTCTTACATTAATTTGCATAAAGGCAGGTAACTGGTAGCCCCATTTTATTTGTAGCCCCATTTTACAGCCAGTGGCTTGTCTAATGCCACCCAGTGAGTCCTGTGACTGTACTGACATTTGACCTGGGATCTCACGAGAGCCTCACAGCCCATGCACCAGCACATTTTGTGGATTACAGTGTTAATCCTTTGGGTGAACTGAAGAATTTGTACAGTGAGACAAGTCTGACAGTTGTTTAGCTTTAAGGAATTATTTTGTATAATGTTAAAATAGCATCCAGTCTTAATAACTAATCCAATGTGGAGTGATATCATACGATCTATTAATCCAGTGAAATAATGCTAACCAGAAGTTGTTAAACATAAACAGCGTTTTAATCACAAGCATTCCTTCAAATAAATGTATTTCACATTTGACTCCACAAAATCAAACCCTTTCAATGCATAACTGAAATGGTTTGGGGTGAGGGAGTTTGTGAAGCTGTAAGCATGTTTAAAATTAAAGAAAATTGTTTAAGGAATTTGAGTCAATTAACTTCAGTAGGAACAGGAGCAGACCCTGGGAGACAGGTTTTCACAGGAGTTTGGCAATTACACTTTGTACAGGCATTGTGTTTTCCACAAAAAACAAAACAAAAAACTTCCATTTCTCAGTTGACTTATGCTTAAAAAAGGCAGATGAACTTTTTCTGAATTGGGACCCTGAAGTCTTTTCATAGGTTAACACCAACTAAAAGAAGATGATTGCCTTAAAGATCCAACTACTCTGGCAGAAGTATGTTATGCATCACAGTTTTGGCATCTGTAATATTTGGAAGTCCATGCTGTGTTTTTCTAGTAGTTCTAGAATACCATGATCAAATAGTTCCAGTCCAGGTTTTACTTAGGACTCAGTCTCTCTTTCTCTCTGAGCACAAGGTAGATGTAGTCAGGCACCATGAAAGTTGCTGGCAGGCCTCACTCTAAGTACTTGTCATTGGGGTGGGTGGGTGAAGAAGGAAGGCACTTAACCCAACAATTCTCCCCAGTGAATCTCTCAGCTATTTTTCATTGATTCCCTCCCAGTCAGGCTCCAAACTCAGAAATAAGCTGGGTGGAAAAATAGCTAGGGAGACATGTGCAGGCAGGAATTGGAAGCTGCAAGATAGCTTAAACACACCACTCTTCCTCCTGCAAAGTTGCCTGCCCCCAACCCCTTATTTTCATTCTCAGCAAACCTGGTTTTGGGGACATGTGTTTGCAGAGACAAGCATCTTGTTCTGTCCCCAGTCTAAATAAGTATTTGAAAACATGATCTTGACTCTGATATGATCAAAAGTTCAGGCTTTTTAAATGTTCAGATCATTGAGGTGGAATGCTAGTGTGAATAAGAGGAGCTCTATTTTCATGGGCTTCTTATAATCACAGTTCCTCTTAAATTTAGAAATGTGTTTCTCTTTACCACTAATGATATTATGTTTAATTCAGGACTTGGAGAAAATTAATTATGATTTACTTTATTGCTTTCCTCCATCCTCCTAACTTCTAAATCCTGGGTGGATTGCCCAGCCCCTGCCTTATATCCCTTCTAGGGTTTTTAAAAATTATTTTAAAGAGCTTCTCTAATTTTCTAGAGATGCTTCAAAGTTTTAGTCCCAAAGGCTAATTTAAAAAAAAAAGAATTTCAAAATATGGAAGCCTCCGCAATAATTCATTAACTTTATATATCATGTGTCTTCTATAACTGCATTTGTTTCCTCCATGCTAAGATGTATAGCAGACTTCTATCATGTATTGGGTGAGTTCGCACATCATGCTAAGCTACCCTGAGAATAAGCCATGGTGGGTGGCTCGCTTGTCCATTACTCCCGACAGACAATTGCCTGCTTGATGGCTTGCCATGGTTTGTTTCCCCCTCAACCCTTCTCAGTCCTCCCAGCTGCTGCCAGCATGTATCCCAGTGGCCTTTACAGCAGAAATCCTCATTTCCTTGTTGTTCCCTACATCAGCACCCTTTCTGCAGTTGGGCAGTTGGTCCGCTGGAGTTGCCAACTTACGAGGAAACTCCCCCCACCCCCCACATCAGATCGTCAAAGGGATTTAAGTTTCTGAGCCCTTATGAACGCGGGAATGCATTCTCAATTTTTTGTTCGGGGTCTTGTTTGGGGTCTGTCCACTATTGAGCCCAGCATAGCCATATCACCCTCTTGTCACAGTCCTTCTCAGTTTCATTCTCCACTTTGGGGCTTCCTTCCTGCATCAGATCACAAAAAGGAAATAATTTCCTGAGCCCTTATGAACACGGGAATGTGTTCACAATTTTAAATATATATTATTATTTTGGGGGTCTTGCACAAGTTAGCTAAGCATATTGATATCCCCTCTTGTCAAGGTCCTTGTCGATTTTATCCTCCACTTCAGCACTTCCCTTGCTGGAGAACACCTTTTTTTCAAATGCTGCTTCACGTTCTATAGAAGTAATAACACCTGCCCCAAAGCTCCTTCTCTCCTGCAGCCACCAAACACTTTTGGCTCCCTCCCCTTCGTGTTTATCCCTTCTCTCCAGTGTTGCTAGCTGTCAGATGTACCGTGTTTCCCCAAAAATAAGACCTACCCCCAAAATAAGACCTAGTACTGTTTTTGGGAATTGATAAAATATAAGACCTACCCCGAAAATAAGACCTAGTTATGATCACTCCCAGGGCTGGTGGTGGCATAAAGGGCAACTTGAAGAGCTGCAGGAGAGGTGTCGCTGAGAAGAGGCCTGGGTGCAGCAGCCTCGGCGCGTGCCTCTCTGAGGGCGCTCCCTGGCGCAAAGGCACCGCCGCTGAGGGAGCCCCCACCAAGCCCCCGCCCCCGCTGCTGCCACCTCTGCCAAAGAGGAAGAATGGCCTGGCCGCGCTGGTGGTGGTGGTGGCTGCAGGAGAAAGGAGCTGGGGCGGCCACGGTGACTGCAGCAGGAGAGCAAGCGGCCCTGGCCTGGCACCAGACCCATGGAGCTGCCGCCCCCGCCTGGAGGAGCTTCCGCCGCCGCCCAGAGAAGCCACCGCCGCCTGCTATCCAAGCAGAGGAGGAAGAGGGCGGCAGTGGTGGCGAGGGCGCTCCGGGCCAGGGTGCAGCCTGTGGGCGAGTCATCACCAAGAAGAGGCCTGGGTGCGGCAGCCTCGGCACGTGGCTCTCTGGGGGACACCATGGGTCTCACCGGGCGCAGAGGCAGCACTGCGGGAGCCCCTGCCAAGCCGCCGCCCTCGCTGCTGCCGAGGAGGAAGAATGGCCCTCTGCAAGAGAAAGAGGAGGTGAGGAGGAAGAATGGCGGCTGCAGGAGAAAGAGGAGGTGGGGCGGCTGCGGCAGCTGCAGCAGGAGAGCAGCCAGCCCTGGCCCGGCTCCAGACCCATGGAGCCACCGCCCCCACCTGCATCCAAGCAGAGGAGGAGGAGGAGGGCGGCGAGGAGGAGGAGGAGGCGGCGAGGGCGCGCCTGGGCGCAGCCTGCGGGTGAGGCATCCCTGAGAAGAGGCGCTGCCACGGGAGCCACCGCCCCCACCGCCCGTGCTGCTGCCGCCGACGCTAAGGAGGAAGAAGAGCCCAGCCGCGGCTGTGGATGGTAACTGTGGATGGTAACTGTGGATTGTTGGTACATTAAAAATATACCTAAGACCTACCCCGAGAATAAGACCTAGTGTGTTTTTCTGAGCCCAAAAAAATATAAGACAGTGTCTTATTTTCAGGGAAACACAGTACATGGGGGTTTCAGAACAGTGAGTGGGATTGCTAAACATATGGAAATATTTACTGCAAAGCAGTAGAACTAGGGGGTAAATTGTGCAAATTTCAAGGCAGAGCAGTAAAATGAATAGGAAAATATACAAGTTTCCTAGCAGCAGACACCTGTGCACTTGCGCAGGACCGGGGGGGAAAATTGTGATTGTGTTCAGGACACTTTCTAGTGTCCTTTCTTCAAGATTTCTATGAAAGAAAGAAAAAAGAATTAAAAATCCATCCTGCGGCAGAGGGCACGGAGAAGGGATGAGGAAGAATGGTGGCCATGCTAGCAAGATCACAAGGGGCATCAGGGGTTTTCACCGCTCTTGCTGGCTGGCAATCTAGCCGTTCCAAACAATCCACAATAAAATCGCCCTGCTAGCTCTGGAAAGCTCTCAAAAAAAGCTCTCTTTTTTAAATGCATTAGAAGGGAATTAGCAGAAATCACACCCTCCTCAAGAGAAAGAAAGAAAAAAATCCCAACTACCACAAATAGCAGCAACAAACATCATCATTCCATTTTGGCATTATTGTTCAATCACAGTGTTGTTGTTCTTGTTTTTTTTTTTTAATAAAGTACAATAGAGCCCACATGTTTTTTTCTGAGTGGAGAAAATAGGAGCTTGCAGGGTGGGCCTGTGAACCACTTTGCACGCTCAGAGATATCTAAATGTTACATATTATTATTTATTTGGCAAACTACTAATGAGAATAAAGCCACCATGGAGAGATCCATTTTTAAAGTGGGAGGGAGATCTTTAAAACAAGGAGTTTCCTGCACAATGTGGGGAAATTAGGCTGAAAGTTATGTTTGACTGAAATAATGGCATATTCCTCCCCAGTTTACCCCTTCCTACCATTTGTTGTGGGCTCTATATTACATTTTCGATTGTAAGCTCTTTGGGGCAGGGAACTGTTCTCTTACACTTGGTAAAGCACCACGCACATTGATGGTACAATAATAATAATGACAACAGCAGCAATCACCATCATCATCATGGGTCTGGATGATGGTGGCTTCAGAGTGGTCAGGGCCCTTAAACGGTTAGAGCATCCTGGGGTGGGTGGCCATACCCTTGGCCACGCCCTCATGTTGCCTGCCCACACCCTCTTGATCACACCTTCATGTTGCTTAACCATATCTCTTACAAATTCACATATGTGTCCCTTCATCTGTGAAATGTCGGAGGGTGTGGGAGTGGCAGCCAGTGCAGTTCTCTCCGCACCAGCTGCAAGGGTGGAGGGAGGGCACTCCAAATTCAGAGTCCCAGCTCCAAGCACTTTTCTGAGGTTAGAGCTGGGACTCTGACTTTTCCTATGGCCATCTAGACAGCATCTAGCAGCCATAGGATTGTGCCTTAAGGCATCAAACCAAGGGACAAAACAAAACTTCCAGAAGGCAGTCTGGACCTGTGAAGCAAATATGAATCTAGATAAACAGGAGAGGTGTTCAGGGTTATGCAGAATGAGTAACAGACTCAGATGCATTGTTGCACAAAGTTTTGCTGACAAGAAGCGGAAGTCACAGGGTGACAGGAAAGGACAGATACCTATCACAATATGGAGGGGTGGAGCAAGGCAAAGAGCCTATAAGCCTATTTAGGCCCAATAAAGACGCTCATTTTTCAAAGGGCTCCACCAGTGGCTCCAGCAACAGGGCTCTAACACACCTCCTTAAAGATTTGGGGTTTGAGCCTTCCTGTGGCTGATGACTGTGACATCCCTGTTGTCGCTGCAGTGCAGTTAACTAACAAAACTGTTTTAAAATTGTAATGTTAATAAAAGTGACGCTTGCAGTGGAGCTAAGTGCATGGATTTGGACTTGTTAATGTTCCACATCCAGGTTGCAATTCACTTACCAAGTCTGATTCAAATCCACGTTTTGCAGTTTTTCAGGACATGGTAAACCACAATGTTTAATCCTCAAGGTATATTGAGAATACAGAGGTGTTGCCGATATTTGTGACAGTACCTAAAACACACAAGGATAATTTTTTTAAAAAAATAATCTGTGCCATTTTAAGGCCCTAGGGCTCCCTTTCATTAGCTTCACTCAGCCCCCTTGGAGAATGTGACATTGTTAATATATACAGCACTTCCATTCCTTAACTGAAGGTAGTTAAGAATAACAGTTTATTATAATATCAACATTCCTGACTAGTTTTTCCTACAAATAAATGTTTTATAGGGAAACAGAAGATGGAACTGTTCCACGCTAGCAACTGTCTTTGGCAATTGGAGACCCACCCCCTATCCTATATATTCAGCCCTGAAGTGCTTTGATTACCCCAACAGCTCTTAAAAAGAAGAGACTTGCTGATATTTGATAGCCACCATTTTATTAATGTAGTTCGAGTTGCTGTAGTACTCCTTAGCATAAACATTACACAACTGGAAAATGAATAGATCACTTAATCCTAACATTAGCAACCAGCCTCAACTCAGTTGTGTAACTGGAGATGTAGAAAAGAAGTAAAAAAAAAACTTTCTGAAATTGTTGGATGTATTTGTGTTTCACATGGTTATTAGACTGAGTGTTCACAGCTATATTGGTCCCCCAGAATACGATACTCAAAGTAAATGGATAACTTTTACCAAACCAAGCAGTTGTTTAAAATGTTGAAAAATGCAGAAATCACAGTTATTTCTTTTGACAGCCAGCTGCGATCACAAACACAGCAAGACCATAACCACAGAAGGTCTTACACACACACACACACACACACACACACTACATTTATTTGCGTGATTGCGCTACCAAAGGAAAGTCCGGAGGAATCATTGTTTTATTGACTGTGTATTTATATGCTTCCCCCCCCCCAACAAATGTTCGATGCAGATTACAACAGCAAAGAAAGGGGAGAAACCCAATCATATAAAATAATTAAAACCTAACAAAATATCTCGTAAGCACACAAAACAGCCAGAATCACAAAACAGCCGGGGGGGGGGGGGGGAGATCTATCTAGGAAAAAGAAGGGTTTGCAACCCTTCCTAAATGAAGGCAAAGAGGAACTATTCCTTAAATCTAAAGGAAGGTCATTCTATGTACACATCATATGGAGGCCTTTCACCAGTGTTAACCAGCCTTGAGATTCTGTGGACTCTGACCCTCTGTTTGATTACACTCCAAGCTTTTTTCAAGAGCTTTGGATTTTGAATCAGAGGTCTGCAAGTCTATAACAAAGGCATGTGCTGGATGGTTTTATGAACTGTTTCCTGATGCGCAATGCACACCCTACTGAATTGCTGCTTAAAAGATACAGCACCAATTATTGAATAGTAGATCATACGAAAGCATACAGTTCAAGCAAACCTCCTTGCCGTGTGAGAGAGGCCCACATAATCAAAAGGCCACAACTGAGAAGATAGACTGTAAATGGGCTTCAACTGGAGCTTTGCCATATTACCGTAAGTAGAAATTGCAGTATTTGTTATCCAGAACTTTCATAACATCATGGCTCCTTTCACAGAAGAGAGACTAAGTTGACCTATTGAACCCTTCCTAGTTAGTAATCAGGCTCCTTTCATTTTCCAGAATTACAAATGGAGATGAAAGGAGGGGAGAGGTTTGTAAAAATAATTACAATATTATCCCATTGTTTTATGTATGATCAAACTGCATGTGCAGGCATGGTGAGGCATCTTGCCATACAGTTTAAGAAATGATTTCCATTTATTTCTATCTAAAATGTATTCATTCAAAATAGACTCAATATTTCACATTCATTCGCATTTGACAGGAGAATGAGTAATCATCCCAGCCGCTGTGACCTGGGTTCAGTGCTCTGCCACAGATTTTCTGTATTTGCCTTAGGCAAATTCACTCAAACCACATTTCTTAATGCTGAACAATTAAAGTGAATCAGAAAAAGAGGTGGTGACTGGGAAACAGAGAGGCAAAGGAGAATGTAGAAAACAATGGAAGTCTCATTGGAGGTCCTTCACATTTTGGGGTTCTGGCAATTTGGATATTTTGTTACTGAGTTTGTGGATGATAAGGGTGAGTTGATTGCCAGTCTTCACACATCATACCATATGAAGAAGGACACTGAAAACAGCCTCTCGCATCTGATTCTCCATGCTTGCAGTATGATATGTGCCAAGAGATGGATCACTCCAAAAATAGATTAAAGGCGCAATCCTATGCAAGTTTAGACAGAAAAAAAGGCCTACAACTCCCTACAATTATGCTGGCTGGGGCATGCTGGGAGTTGTAGGCCTTTTTTTCTGTCTAAACTTGCATAGGATTGTGCCCTATGCCTATGGTCCTAACTACAGGTTATGTTAATAACATGATTAGCAATCACATCCTGGGTTTTTAAAAATTAAGTACCAGGCAAGGCATGGTGGTGTGTGGGTGTGATCAGCACTACAGTGCATGGGGAAGAGGGGTTTAATTTTTCCCTCCACAGCTACAATCTCACAGTAAACAGACTCCCACACCCACCACAATTAGCATTAGGGAGGGGGGAAACTCCCATTGGTGCCAATCAACACCCAAAAAGGCTGGATCTGGGAGTTAATATTTCAGTGTTATTTATTTATTTATTTATTATGTAAGATATTTTGTTGTTGTTAGTTTTCAGAGCTAAAACTTTCCCACATAGTACCATCAGGGCACTATGGTAAATTTAAATGCTGTCTCCTAGACTCAGCTAGTTGGCCAGTGCGGAGCAAAGCACTGTGCAGCCTCCTGCTACCACCAGGTAAGCCCACCAGGGCTGCCTTCCAGGGGGCACTTGACCAGGGGGAGGCCTAAATCCTGGTGCTGGCTCAGGTGGCAATTCCCTGCAGGATGGAGCTGATCAGTGTAATTAGCAGCTCCTTAATGTCAAGACTGAGAGCCCATATTAAATGCTATTTATTGTTGAAGGTGGATGCAAAGACTAACTGCATTTTATTCAGCACTCTTCTCACCTGCCAACTTGATAAAATGGTTTCTTTCCTCCTCTGAGCATCTAGCTAGCTACTTATGTTATGAATCACCAAAAAAGGAGAAATGGGTCACCAAAAAGGAGGACAAAGGGAGGGTGCCGATTTGCATAAAATTTGCATGTGCTGGTTTATATCTGTAGATGCACATTTAAAAATAATTATTATAATTTCAATAGAAACACAGTACATCTCACCATAGCGTGGAAGACAGTGACCTGCCTGTTTCGTCTCCTGTGCAGGTGCTTACTCTTGATGGGCAACAGATCTTATGGTTCTTTATCTTTAAACCAGAATTAAACAGGACAGCTGTCATGCCCCTGCCCATGGGCAAAGCAGTTATAGCAGTAAGTATGTGAGGGGGGAGTGTGAGAGGAGTGTGGAATGTTGAGATGTCTGCTGATTGGCTGAGAGAGTGAGAAGGGGGGGTGAAGCCTGTGTTATAAAAACAGTGGGCGGGGCTGTTCAAGGGAGCTGGGGGGGGAGGAGTCTGGGGGGAAGTCTGAGGAGGGCAGAACAGGGCAGGGAGAGAAAGAGAGAGGGGGAGAGAGTGGGTTTTTGTGAGAGGGTTGAGGAGTCTGTGAGAAGTCTGAGGGGAGTCTGAAGAGAGAGAAGAGAGGGTTGTCAACGTTTAGAATCTATTAACATGATCTATTTCCCTACCCTTAATTGTAAATAAACTTGTTTCCTTTTAAAACTTAAAAGGAGTGGTCTGAGTTAGTTACCCTGAAGGGGTTGGTGGCAGCGGAGGAGTGATAAAGGGGTTGATTTTTGAAGCACTTGCTGAGGTGGTGGGCTGTACAAGGTGGAGGCGGAGGGAGGTCTGACAACAGCCCTTCAAATAGAGGATAGTCCACTGGCAGCTCTTGAAATAGAGGACTGTCCTCTGTAAAAGAGGACACACGGCCACCCTATGGGATGTTTAACATGTTACCGAGACAGCCTAGTTGCCAGTTGTGGCCCAGCACCACAGAACAGCCCACCACAAATGTCTGTACTCGGCGCCTTTTATCAGTGGTAGGCCTGAGGCTGCCACCTGGTAATGCCAGGCCTGAGATGACATCAACCCCACCTGCAATCTTAAGTGATCCCAATAAGGCTTGCCATCTCAGTAAGAATTAGGCCTTAGGAAGAGCTATTAATGTATGCAACATGACGCTGGTCAGGGTTTCATTGAGAGAACTTTGTCCACAGAGGCTGCCTTAAAAGTGTTGAAATAAAATAAAATACAGACATGCTTTTAATGTGTAAAAATTTAGAAGGTACCGGTATTTAGAAGTAAGAATTCCTTTAATGTACAGGAACATTAAAGAAATAACTTTGGTCATTAAGATTTAGAAACATATTTGATAATTTTATTTTAGTCTCACACTTAAATGTTATGTACACATTTTATGTTCATTCCTGAATCAAGATCATAGAATTCTAGCCTGAAAATCTGAGCAGTGAAAGATAGAGCTTGCTGAGCACAAGAGACATATTAACTAGTTCAATTAATCTCTTAAGTGATTTAACAGATTGGAACATTGGTCATTTGTTTCAGGCTATAAATGGAGTGCAGTTGCAGAAACAGCCTTTCCAAACAACACTGGAGAACTACAGCAACTGAAGAAAGCCGTGTGGTGCATAAGAGACACTTGAGCAGCTGAATGACTTCCAGTTAGAAGTCCATCAGTAACTGCAGGGAGTATAGGTTGAGCAAAGTGAAAGGCAGAAGGGAGACATGCTGTACTACAGTAATAAGCCTATACTTTACTGATGCAAATCTGAACAGTGCGGTCCACTTCAGATTACCAGTTCAGACTTTGGGGGATTAGTTAAGACTAGATAATAACACAGTAATGGCTGGCCAAGCAATCATACAGGGCTTATAGACTGCTTCCACACCAAAGCCTTTAAATGCCAATGAGATGTTTGTGCTCCACTGGCAACTGGAAATGGCTTGAGGCCAGGTTACCTGAAGGATTGCCTCCTCCCACATATACTTACCTGGACCTTAAGATCGTCTTCTGAACTGAAGTCCTTGTACGGGTGCTCCAGACAAAGAAGTGTGGTGGGTGGCTACTAGAAAGAGGGCTTTTTCAGTAGTGACACCAGCAGTTGTGGAATGTCCTCCCCAGAAAGGCCCACCTGGTGCCAGTGCTGTGGAATTTTTGGCACCAGGTGAAGTGCTTTTTGCTTTCCCAGGCATTTCTCTCTTAAAATATTTTAGTGCTTGTTAAATAATCTGTACTAATGTTTGTGGCTTTGTGCTGTTGCTGCACCTTGGCTTTGTGCTGTTGCTGCACATGTTCATTGGAACCTCTGAGCTGCACAGCAGTAGGAGAAGTTTGAAAGGTCATATGTTTTATCATTTGTGCTTATAGCACAAGCAGATGCCATAAGCCACAACAGAGTGCTGCAATTGCGGGAGAAGTGGAAGGTCATGCTACTGTTTCAGGCTGCTTTCTTAAAAAGTCTCTTAACTGCATGCACACCTTCACAGCTGTGCAGGCTTAAAAATATATGGTGTGGTTATTCACAGCTGCACAGTTGTAGAGGTGTGCAGTTAAAAATAACCTTTAAAAAAAAGTAAAGGATTTCCAGTCCACAAATATAATACAAAATTCATGTAGAAAGAGGAAAGAGTGGGGAAGGGGAGGAGGAGAACAATGGGTAGGGAGAGAAGAAGGTGGGAGAAGCCACTCCCATCAGTAAGAATTATAATATCACTAGATTGGAACATATATGCTTTCCTAGTGCATGGAAACTGCAGTCACTGGGGGGGGGGACACATAATAAAAGTAGTTTGGAAGAAAAAAATGGGATATTGACAGATAAATAGCATCAGGACAATAGTTTGGGGAGTGTGATATATACCACACAAGTGAGTCAGACAATACAGTACCTACGGTACATAAAATGCAACTGTAGATAGGACCATTGGTCAGGTTAAGTTGATGTCAGACCAATGCATTTTTCCCCCCAGTCAATGCTTATTTGATCCATAGACCTTTTCCACACCAATGCATATTGTGTTTGCCACAGACCCTATTTACATATTTTGTAGTGGGCCCAGAAATCCTGTTGACATCTTCATATGGCATATTACCATACAACTGGATGAAAACATTGGCCAAGATACAAAGAGCCATTTACTGTGGCTTACGCTGACTCAGCTTGTCTGAGTGTGGAAAGCTAAGCAGGGTCAAGCCTGGTTATTGCTTGGATGGGAGACCCCTCCTCTAGTTTCCTGCATTGAGCAGGGGGTTGGACTCGATAGCCTTAGGCTCCTTCCAACTCTATGATCTATGAAATTTATCATCATGAAATAAACGAACAAATAGCCCAGTAGAATCTGTCTCTCTTTCAACAACTCTCCCCTTTCCCCAAATCATGCCGTGTTAGCAACAGCCTTTGAAATTTTCTTCAATGTCAAAAGCAGTTCTCCGCAGGACTGCTGACTGACATGTCTACTCGGAATAAAACCCCATTGAGTTCAATGAGATTTATCCCCAGGAAAGTGTATATAGAGTTGCAGCCTGAAGTTGCAACTCTAACATTTACTAGGGAGTGAGCCCCACTGAACACAGGATTGTTCTGCGAGAAAAGCAAGTGTATCTCCCTTTTAGGATCATGGTTCCTTGGATCCTAGTCATTTGGATTTGGAAGTCAAATCTAATAATTTTGAAACTGCATATTTTGTGTGGAAGGATTTCAAGTTGCAACCATCTCTCTCTCTTTCCTAGCACAAGAATACAAAAACCAGAAAGAAAAAAAGTTTGGACTCTGTTCTGCGGTAGTTCTGATATAAGTGAGCCTGCTTTGCATAGGGCACATCTGGGAACCCCATTGCAAGTCATACAATCTGGGTGGATTCTCAGAAACCAGGCTGTTTGGTACTTAAGGACTTGCATATCTTTTTTGCCTTTGATAATCAAGGGACTACTATCCTGTCATTTGAAATAGAGCTGGCATCAACCTCAAAACGTCTGGTGTTTTGGGCCCTGATCCAGCAAAGCACTTAGTCACATGTGTACATTTAAGCACCTGAGTAGCTCCCATTGATCTCAAAGGAACTATTCATGTTTTTAAAATTATGTACATTCTTAACTACTTTGCTGTGGTCGGAGCTTATCTGAGGCATCTGAAATGTTTTGCTTTGCAACATTGGACAAAAGCAGCTCCATTAAACTTCTGCTTCTAGTCAGGACAGAACTCCTGCAGTCAGGCGGCGGACTCATGTGGGAACCTGGCATTTCCATTTCGAATCCTTGGTAAGAATAATAAGGAAACGCCAAAGATGTGATTTCAAAATTTTAAAAGTATGTAGCAAGATAAACTTCTTTAACCTTTTAAACAGTCTCAATATTTTCAATAAGTGCTATGCTGCTTCTTTTTTCTTTTTCTTTTTAATTTTTTTGTGGTTGCTCTGTTAACAGAGTGGGACTTGTCTGGCTTGTCACTACACTCCCAAAATAGCATTTCTCTGATTAACAACGTCATTGAATCTCTGCTGTTGTGCATTCTAACATGCCTGTGTGTGCTTATCTTCTTGAGGAAGACCATGAGTATAGAAGAGTTCCACACTGGCCATGTTGGTTTTATTAAAATGTGACTTTTGTCTGTGGGGATTCTAAAGACACAGACACGCATTGGAAATTGCCCTGCCTAAATTTTGTCAGGACACACAGGAAATTCATTACAATGTATGGACATGGAAATGCTGGGAGTTGTAGGCCAAAAACATCTGGGGACCCAAGGTTGGAGAACAACAAGGTCTTTCACAACACAATCCTATACATGTCTTCTGAGCAAATATTCATAGGACTGCACCGTAACTTATATAAAGAAGAACACACTTCTAAAAAATAAAAAATAAAGTATTTAATTTAAAAAAATACTACTTAAAAAAATAAATTATTTTAATTCTGTTCTCTGAGAGCTGGCAGAGTGTCAGCTGTGACCCAGGAAATTTGTGTTCAAATCACCTTTTTCCCTCAGCCTCACATCTGCAATAGTGGGATGATGATGATGATGATGATGATGATGATGATGGGGATGGGGATGATGGGCTACCTTGGAAGCCCATTCTGAGGCCTTCTGAATTAATGGACATGGAATGCTTTGAATACTTGACATAAATACCGGTACTATTATTTTGGAGACCACTGCTCAATGACAAATCACCATTGCAATATTGTACTGCAGTCCCCTCACGCACTGTCAGTGGCTACTATTCTTTGCTTTGAAACAATCATACTTCACCTGCTATCTTGCTGGGGTGGCTGCGACGGGGACGGGGAGCTCTGTAGCCTTTGCTATTGATTGCGCCCTCGGAGATTGGAAGCCCCTGAACTTGGAGGCTTCCGATCATCCAGTGCAGGGTGAGAGGAACGATGGAGGCGATCTTCACCTCTCCCCCCCCCCCGCAGATTTCGCTAGATGGGCTTTATAGCCCGTCTAGTGAGCACTTCGGAGGGGGAGGGAAGGAAGCTGGAGGAGATTCAGGATAACTCATATCCTGGCCTCTCTGGTCTCCTCCCTTCCCGGCCCAGCAGAATGACCCTTTCTTCCTCCTCCTCCTCGGTCACTTTTCTGACCTCCGAAGGCAGCCGGCACAGTTCTTTCTATGCCAGCTATGAGCAGGCAGGGGAAGAGGGTCTGATCTCCGACTTCCCCTTCCAGGGTAGGAGTGCTCTCTCTGACCTCAGAAGGGGGAATCCAAACAATCCTGTGGTTCCTGGGATGCTCACCGAGGAACCATAGAATTGCTCTCTAAATTTTACAGATGTCCAAACATCGTTGTCTTCAATTCGTTGTCTTCCTATGTTTTCCCACAACTTCTTCCACCTTTTTTTTTACTACAGAAAATTGATTCGTGGGGGGGGGAGGAGATGGAATAGGGGTGCAATGCCATGTAACTGGTAGCACTGAAGCCCTCTGACTAGAAGCAGCCAACATGCAAATAGTAATTACACAACGGGTGTAATTGTAGTTACTAAGTAAAGTAATTAAGGTTGTAATTGGGCGGAGCTGTAACCTATCTTGTTAGTTTTAGAGCTTGTATGTTTCTCCTTTTTTTCTTTTTTCTGATCCAAGCAACTTCCTTTCTAATTTCCTGCTCCTGTTTTTCTGCTGTGTAACATCGCTTGCGGTCATTTGTTGCAGTAAAGGTTTTACAAAAATGTAACTCCACTGTGTGCTAGGCTGACTGGTTTTTTCTCAGCTCCCTACTTCTCAGCTCACACAGTAATAGCTATGTGGGGATGCAGGAAGAGAATGGGGATTGTGCCCGCTGCCTCCAGAATGCACTTGTTCAGTGCCCCTTTGTGAACAGAGCCTAGATGCACCTGTGCATGCGTGGACTGTGCTCACAAAGGAATGTATGGAGTTCAGGAGAAGTGGACAATATACCCCTTGCCCTCCATGCATACAGGTTCTCAGGATAATGATCCTATGAAAAGGGCATGTGCAGTTGGCTGCTTTTGTGAAGCGGTGCCCACATTGTTTGGGCTAATCTTATCAAAGGCAAGGCAGATCTGTGGTCAGGAGAGCCAGCCAGGCAACTAAAATTTCCTCCTGCCTCCCATGGCCATTACCCATCCTTTGTCACCTGCCTTCTTTAGCACCCTTAACCCTACAGACCCCCGAGCAGTGGCAGGCACGATATTTTTGGAAACCCTGTACTATAATAAACTGTCAAGTGCCACCATATATATTCCTTTGATACTGCTATACCCTATACAGAGGAACCAGTATTCCCATTTAATGAAGAACAAAAAGGAAAACTTCATTTCGTTTCTGCCGAGAGGCATGAAAATGTTAAGCAGACTCTTGAGCAGGGCCCTGCTCCAGCCGCATAGTATCTCTTTCCATTAGAGGCAGAGCTGCTTTCTGAGACAGCGTAACAAGGAGCTACTACCGCTCATAACAGCAGCACAGACACTACACTACTGTTTAGCCCTGAAATGCTATTTATTAGATAAACATTACATTTAAACAGCAAGGAAAAATTATGAAGCCATGACAAGGGTAGTTGTATTTGTATTTTCTTTTACAACAACGTTGTCATTTATATTCCCTTTTTTATGGCAGGTCGGAGGGGGATTTCAGACCAGAGCAAAGGTGAAAAGGTGTGTGAAACACACACACACACACACACACACACACACACACAGTAATTAATTGAGCCAGTAGTTTCTCTTTTAACCTCCTCATTTCTTAAGATATGTCTTTTAAAATAAGAGCCTTCTTGTTCCAGTCCTGTCTTTTAAAAGCTATTGGCATGACATCACTCTGCTACATGTTTGTGTAGGGCGTAAAAGAACGGAGTCCTGATACACAGCAGAATCATGAAAATATAACTACCAACAGTTATGTGTTTTTTAAAGTGTTTTTGCAACCTACTGCCCAGAAACTGAATTCTTGTGTTCAGCTCTTCTTAGATGTGCACCCATGAAACAACAATGGATTTGATACGGTTACCTATGCAAGGAAAGCAAAGGAGACATGGCCCTGGTTCACACGTATCAACAACCCAGACTATGGGTTGTCACTGAATCATGGGTTGTTGTTGAATCATGGGTTTTCATTACATGCAAACCTTGCACTATGGTTTAACTATAGGTTGTTAACCACAAACAACCCAGAGTACACAACCCAACAATGTATCATGGGTTTTCTTCCTAGGTTGTTCATGATTATATATGAAACTGTCTTCTTCAGATAACCCCATAGTAGAGTCAATAGACATTTCTTCAACATTTAAAATTACCTAGATTATTAGAAGAGGATAAAGAAATGTTGGAGAAACCAGGACAAGAAGAGGAAGTGAGAAAAGTTATATTAAATACTAAGGTGAAGAAAGCACACGCTTTAGCATTGTTTTGAATTTTATAAAACATGTCTTGAGGAGATCTTAAAAGCAACGAATGCTTCTCACTCTGACCTCAGAAATGTCTTCCAAGGTCACAGCGGGGACTATGCTCACGGAGCACCCTCCGCCCCACCCTCGCAGTCAGCACTGTTCTTTCTGCTCCGGCTTGGCTCTGAAGATGGAAGACCGTTGGCAGACCTCCTCACTGTGATTCGAACCCGAAGCTTTACTACGTTCAAATCCCGATCCTGCCACCACCTGTCAGGCCTCCCTCCACCTTGCTCTTTTGCCCAGCCCACCACCTCTGTAAGCACTTCAAAAATCAACACTCTTAATATCCACCACTGCCAACCCACCAACCCCTTCAGGGTAACCAATTCAGACCACTCCTCAAGTTTTAAAAGGAAACAAGTTTATTTAATTACAATTAAGGGTAGGGAAACAAATAATGTTAAGAGATTCTAAACGTTGAAAACTCCCTCTCTCTCCCTCTCTCTCAGTTAAGACTCCTGCTCCCGCTCCCTCTCTCTCTTCCCCAATTCCTCCCTCTCTCTCTCTCTCTCTTCAGACTTCCCACAGACTCCCTCTCTTCTCTCTTTCTCTCTCCAGACTCCCCCCCCCCAAACTGCACCACCCACTGCTTATATATCACAGGCTTCACACACCCCTCTCACTCTCTCAGCCAATCAGCAGACATCTCAACATTCTACACTCCTCCCCCCCTCCCCTCACTTACTGCTATAACGCTTTGCCCATGGGCAGGGGCATGACAACTGTCTTCGGAGCCAGTACGAGGGAGGGCATTCCCGGTGGTGGGAAGGAGAGGGAAGGAGCAAGGCACTGCTGTCCTACATGGAATCCAGGTGGTGTCTCAGCCTCTCCTCCTCACAAAGAAGGGAAAAACATTTAGACAGCCAAAATCAGCCCTCAAATTGTTTTGGAGGGTGAGGGGAATGCGGAGGCAATCCTAGCTGCTGCGCTCCTCCTGCCTTCCATTGGATGCCCGAATTCGGAGGGTTAAGGGCACCCACATTGGATGGGGCTGCATGAGGAGGATACATAGATAATTTAGAACCAAGTATTGTTAAAATACTATTAAAAGCCCTGCTGCTTTGCATGAATTTGAAGGGCAAAATTTTATTAAATTTTATTATTACTGTATTATCACAGTCTTACTGAATGTTTGGGATAAACTAAGATTCTATTTATGTCTTTCAAAATCGCCTTTGAGGTGATTTCATCCAAATTTGATCCACAATTTAACCAAAAATTGGGTAAATGGTGATTTTATAAAATGGCAACAATATGGGGTTGATATTCGCTTGATGGTAATCAGCTGATTGGCTTGATGGTAATCAGCTAAAGTCTTTAGACAAGTTGGAGAAAAATGCTTAATACAAGACTAGTATTGTTTGAATACTTTCAAATTTGAGATTATTTAAATAGCTGGTTAAGAAATCAGGAGGGAGGATTAAGACAATTACCGGTAAATACATTTGAGAAGTTTATTTATTTATTTACCGGTATTTATTGCATTTATACTCCGCTCTTCAGCCAGAAAAGGTTCTCAGAGCGGCTTACACAGATTAATAATAAGACAATCCCTGCCCTCAGGCTCACAATCTAAAAGACATGACACAAAAGGAAAAGGGATTGGGAGGGAGGAGGAAGAATGCCAAACTCAGGCACCAGTTCTTAGTTAAAAAGGTTCTTGTAGGTTTTTCTTTCTTTTTCTTTTTCTTTTTTTTTTGGCAGGGAAGGGCAAAACATGTTCCCTGCAGCTGCTCCCTCTCCAGCTGATGTATGGGGCCAGGTTGGTTTCCCCCTTGCTCTGATGTTACTCCTAGGAGGCAGGGGCTGCAGCTTCCCAGTGGCCCTTGGCTCTCTGGCCGATGGATGAGGCCGGAGTCTGCCGCCCCAGGGCACTGTCAGTTGGAGCTGCGTGTTCCTTCTGGCAGGCAGGGGTGTCGCGAGCTCCCTGCAGCTGCTCCCTCTCTGGCTGATGTATGGGGCCAGGTTGGTCTCCCCCTTGCTCTGGGGAATGTGGGGAAAACCAGAAAAGATGCTAACCCAAATCTACCAAAATATAATACACAGTGAAGAAAATAGAAGAACAGGTTACCGGTATATTCAAAGATGGGAGAAAATACTTGGGAGAAAGAACATCAGATAAAATGTGAAAATACATTTGGATAATTTAAATAGATATACAGCCTCTATGTCTCTAATAGAAAATTCAATTAAATTTCTGACTCCATGGTATATGAATCCTTTATAGTTATCTAAGATCTGTGAGAATTATAAGGATATTTGTTGGAAGTGTAGAAAGGGAAGAGCAGACTTTGGGTGGTGGAATTGCTCTGAGGCGAGGAGATTCTGGAAAGAAATTATTTTTAATATTAGTAATATTCAATATACTATACCTTTAGATCCTAGAATTTGGTTATTAACTGATCTGAAAGATGCAGTAGCAAAGTACAAGGGGGAAAAAACTACTCTTTCTTATGATATTAGCAGCATGTCTTCTTTATGCCAAGTACTGGAAAAGAAAGAAAATGCCTCAAGTAAAAGAATGGCATGTTAAAATGTGGGATTAGGCAACCCTAAGAAAAATTACAGTATTTTTCCATGTATAAGACTATACTTTTTCCTAAACTTGTTAGACTAAAAATTGAGGGTCGTCTTATACACGGAAGTAAGCCAAGGAGAGAACTGCGCGGTTGCAAAACTGCACAGTGGGGGGCGTCTTATACATGGGGGCGTCTTATACACGGAAAAATACGGTACATGGATTCTTTAGGTTAAGCAGGAGAGATATAGGTTAAATCAATTTGAACAGTAATGGGAGCCATTTAGGAGGCTTTGTAATGACAAGCAAGGTGTGATATGTGGTAATCCATGTTCTTTATTGTAGTGTCTCACCGTTCAAAAGTTATTAAAACTTGGGGGGTGGAAGAGGAAATGTATTACCCCAAAAAAAGAGGATAAAAGGTGACACTAATTTGCATAAAATTTGCATATGGTAATGTGTATGTATCGTATGCAAATTTATATGTATAGATGCATATTTAGAAATTATTATTACAATTTAAATAGAAATAAAGTACATCTCACCATAGTTTGGAAGACTGTGACCAGGTGCCTTATGTGCCTTGCTCAGTTTGCTGTCCAGATGTTGTTGGTGATGGGGCACTTCAAGGACTCTGCTCTCCCTTCTTATGGTTCTTTATCTTAAAACTTGACTTCGACTGGACAGCCCTTCAAATAGAGCACACTTTTAAAGTAGAGGATAGTCCTTTGGCAGCCCTTCAAATAGAACCCACCCACCTTAATTAAGAGTGCCATCCCATACGTGTCTACTCAGAAGTAAGTCCCATTGACCTGGTTTGCACAATCAAAATGGGGAGGGGCTCATGGGTTGTTTAAGACACAGTGGGCTGCAGTGCATGGTGGTGCATGCTGGGTGGGATTTGTATATTCAATGCCTGGCAGCAGCTTGTTGTGTCATGCAAATCCAGGAACTGTGGGTGGCCTATGGCTTACGCTGGGCTGGCTCAGCTTGTCTGAGCGTGGAAAGCTAAGCAGGGTCAGGCCTGGTTATTACTTGGATGGGAGACCCCCTCCTCTAGTTTCCTGCATTGAGCAGGGGGTTGGACTCGATGGCCTTGTAGGCCCCTTCCAACTCTATGATCTATGAAATCTATGTGAGGATTAAACAACCCTCGCAGAACCCAACAACAGACCATGGGTTATGCTAGGGTTGTTTAACCCTCACATAGCCCACAGTCCCTGTTTGCAGACCATGACAAGCTGTGGCTGGGCATTGAATATTCAAAATGGCCACCAGCACACAACACAGCCCACCATGGATTAAACAAATAAGCCATGGTGGACTGTTCAATTATGCAAACTGGCCCACTGAGTTCTATGGGGCTTACTCCCAGGGAAGTGGGTATAGGACTACACTGTTACTGTCCTGAAAGCAAAAGGAACAGAAAGGAGTAGTTCATTCTCTCTCTCTCTCTCTCACACACACACACACACACACACCTATCTATCTATCTTCATCGAGGCACTCTACAAAAAATAAATACATTTTGCAGAAAGGGATGAGAGGGAGAGAATCGCAAAGACTGAGAAGTAACAATGTACTTGTGCAGTATACCATTTTGCCAAGCACTAAACTTCTTTTAAAGAAAACTATAGATTGAAATCCAAATGGATGATTGAAATGATTAATTTCCATGCCCTGTTTTAACTCCCCCCCCCCCATGAGACTTGTGGTGGATTGATATTTAAGCTAATTGTTCACAATTGTAGTAAAGAAACCAGTGGGAAACCTGATTTAGTAACCAGACTTTCTCCGCTGTATTCTACTGGACTATCTTAGCTGCTTTTTCTATATGTGTCCCTTAGCTAACGTGATTTTTAATGAAATTTCATTTAATCCAACATCACACATCACACATAAACTCTGACATGAAAAGAATTAAAGCTTATATAAAAAGAACCCTTTGTTGTTGCAACGTTATAGTCTATAACTTATAGATCATACTTTTGGACCTGATTATTTCAAAAAAGTATATTGTACTGGCAGGGCAAAAAACATTAGCATGTCATCCAAGGAATAAAAGTTTAGCCAGCTGAAAACCTTCCAGGAAAAACTGCACTACTAAAACAGAGAATGTATTTGGGAATTGGATTTAAGTTATTGGCTTATAAAGCGCCCATCAATCAAGTTCATTTTGAAGCTACTTAATTCTGTGACATTAATTCTGAAGTGCCTCAGGAGTTACCAAACAAAGGAAATTGGTCTTCTATAGAGAGTGATCTCACAGATGAAATACCGTGATCTATTATGACAAACAAGGCCATAGGTCACAGGTCAAAACTGAAAGAAATTCAGACACATTCTACCATTAGTTATATTAGTGCAGTCTTTCTGTGAAAAAGTGTAATTGAGACAGGATTTGATCCACATGCACTGATATCAGATCCCTGCTCAGAGCGGAATGCCACATTCCACCGCAGTGTCATGTCTTCAAAGCCTAGCGGCTCCGTGTCCTCTGTAAACTGGGGTGGGAGGGTGCAGCTTGCATCAGAGGAGCAACAAGTGGGAAGATGGCACTTAACCAGGGCCAGACCTCAGCAGACTTAAGGGGACCCTCGCCAAACTGCTCCCTGGTTGGCCTGCTCCTATATTTTATTTTATTTATTTATTACATTTATACCCCGCCTTTTTTCCTGCAAGGAACCCAAGGCGGCTTACATAATCCTCCTCCTCTCCATTTTACCCTCACAACAACCCTGCGAGGTAGGTTAGGCTGAGAGTCAGTGACTGGCCCAAAATCACCCAGTGAGTTTCATGGCCGAGCGGGGATTTGAACCCGGATCTCCCGAGTCCCAATCCAACCCTCTAACTACTACGCCACACTGTGCCCCCCTACCAATGATGGGCTTACTTAGAGGCAGCAGTGGCAGATGCTTCTGACACAGCATCGCCAAGAGGACCTTGTGGCAAATCTAAATGCTCCCCCGTGGGGGGCCACCATTTTAATCACTGGGAGCCACCACAGCAATTTTACATTGGGCACTCCAGGGCATTGTGGGACATTAAAATGGCCTCCTTCTTGTGGATCCTATGCTGAGGAAAAGGCAGCCAGTGGTGGGGAGCTGTTGTGAGAAATCAGGAATAAAGGGGGAAACTAAGTGCCTTCCTCTCACCTGCTGTTTTTCTAATCTAATCTCACTTTCCCTACCCTGATTGCAGAGCTAGAACATGATGTTTCTCCTTGAGCCATAAAGCTGAGGAGCCATGGGGAAGGCAATACTTCTCAAGCTAATGTACCCCAGTGAGTTATTGGGCAGATGCAGGAGGGTCTGATGGGCTACCAGAAATGGCTTGGTGGGCTGCATGTGGCCCATGGGCCACACTTTTTGCACCTCTGTGCTATAAGGAATGACTAATAATATAGTGTTCAGAAATGCTGAACAGGATCTCCTACTGGACTCCATAGACATAAGTAACTGAGTAAAAATCCACTTCATTCCAGACACTGTTGGTCCAAGGCTGGTGACAACCTAGGCTTCTACTATGGAAGCAGGGAGAACAATAGAGGCTGTGGCAGTGTGTGAAGGCAACGCAGGGTAGACAAATGGCAGACAATGTTGAGTCTCCCACTGGCTCAGCTTCAAAAACAAAGGCAGGCCTGAACAAGCGGCCCACTATTCTGAATGCTCCTCATGGGGAGCCACAGTACATGCTAGGGTAGAGATGCGCATCAGATTTAGCTGCAGCCCAAGCTGAATTGAGCCCCTTCAGCCCATTTGTGGTGCTTCCCAAGGTTTTCCTCTGAAGTGACCAGAACCAACACTGGACTCTGCAAAAGCCCTTGTTCACAATTCAGCTTCAGATAGTGTGTCTCCAAAATTAGCGTCTTTTGTTTTTGTTTCTCTAAACAGTGACATTGGATGTGGCTCTTGGGGCCAAAAAGTTTGTTCACCCCTGATATAAAGCAATAAAATGTATATTAAATCCTATCCTTCTTTACATAGATTCACAGATCATAGAGTTAGAAGGAGCCTACAAGGCTATCAAGTATATGAGTTGAAGGGTGATATTAAAAATGTTTTAAATAAATAACTAGCTTTGCCTCCCCAGCGTGCCACTGTTATTTAAAGTTTCAGTAGTTGAAACACACAAAGCAACAAAATGTATATGAAATCCCATCCGTCTTTATATATACCGGTATGAGGTTTTTAAAACGTATTAATCTTAATATAGGCCCTTCTCTGGGTGCTCCTGCCAGATAAGGTGAGGCGGTTGGCTATGGAGGAGAGGGCCTTTTCAGCAGTGGCACCCCAGTTGAAGAGATCTTTGGTTAATGGACAGTATAGAAATGTAATAAATAAATAAATATTTAACAGTAGCTGGTAATATTTTACCAGAATATATTTTATTTTGACATCTATATTATAGTGGGCTGAAATGCATGAAAGGGCCAAGAAACCAAGTAATCTTAGGTACATAATGTAACCATTGAGTCCTACGCTTCATGTTCATTGACCATATGCAATCTCAGAAAATTACAGTGCAATCCTATACATGTCTACTCAGAAGTAAACTCCCTTGAGTTTAATAGGACTTACTCCCAGGTAAGTGAGTCAATGTGTGTAGGCTTACTGAATTGCCCAGTTATAACTAGAGTAGGCTCTTCCCTGTAAGTGGAACTGAGTTGCAAGTGTGCACATGGTTTGAAATGGAAAACGAAAACTAATTCCCATAATCACCATTCAATAGATCTTGGAGGATGAATTGAAGTAGGTGAGTAAAACCATACCAGTTGCCTAAAGGGAGGAGGGTTTAAGCCAAAGATGAAGAACCTCTTTCAGCCTGGGGGCCAAATTCCAGTTCAGATAAGGGCAGTATTCCAGTAGTGGTGGTGGGTGGGGCCAAAGGCAAAATGGGCGGGGCAAACATGCCAGTGTATTTTAGCTTAAAGATCTTTCTGACCTGGTTCACACATAAAACTAACCCATGGTTTATTTAACCCATGGTTTTATTTATTATTTATTTATTATTTACATTTATTAATCGCCCATCTGGCCAGCAACCGGCCACCCTGGGCGATGTACATAGAATAAATAGTTTGTTGACTTACTCAAGGTTTGTCTGGGAGATGATTGAAGCCGTGGTTCATTTTCTCAACCCCTGGGTTGCTTCCCTCGTCCTTTGCCCATTCCCTCCCTGTATCCCAAATGCCTTTGTGGCACTGTAGTACTGGCATGTAGAATGGCTGGGTTGTGTTGTGTTTTCCCCCCCATTCTTGTCTACCATCTCGGTAGCCTGGCAGAACAACCTATGAGCAACCCACAGTTCTGGGTTTGCATGTAATGACAACCCATGGTTTAAACAACTCAGAGTTCACAACCCAACAGCAAGCCACAGATTCTCTTTCAGGGTTTTTTGTGGGTAACAAACCATGGATTGTTAGCATGGCTGGTTTCGCATAGCATGACAATCCAGAATTCAACAAACCATGGGTTAAATAAACTATGGGTTAGCATTATGTGCGAATCAGGTCACTGTCAGTAACTAAGCCTTAGGAGAGACATTTCTTCCTTTTTTAATAGGGAAAAACCTGCACAAAAGCTGGGAAACCACCAAATGATTGGCTGTCGTGGAAAAGGGGGTGGGGCCAGAGGAAGGGGCTATGAGCAGCTGGGCAACCCTGGAAGGCCAGATTTGGCCCCCAGGCCTGAGGTTCTATACCTCTGGATTAAGCCAATACTTATATGTCATTGCTTCCAGATGAATGATCATTCTACACCCGTTCCATTTATTTATAGCTGTAAGTATCATCTTCTCTCTTCATAAAAGTATCATTTTAGTTCTTGATATTCCAATGAAGAAGCTCTTGGAATAACAGAGAAACCAGACCCCAGAGGGGGCAGATCTTTGGCTGTGGCTGAAGACCACAGGCACTAAAGTCACACTGATGATTGATAGAAATTAGTACCTGGCAAGAAATGAGAAAAAATGTCATGTTTCAAACAACACAAAATAACAATAGCAATTGGAAACAGAGAAATTCCACCTAGCTCTGTCCAAAAAGGCTAAATATCAAAGTGCAGCAATGTTCCTTTTTCTCCAGTCACAGACTTCCACTGGCAACAAGGAAATACTGGCAGTAGGTTGTCCGCCTTTGCCAGCTGAGACCTCCCTCCGTTCTCCTTGTACATTCAAAATTCCACTGTAAACTGATTTACCAGGTACAGGCTAGAGGCTATTGGCAGACAAGCATCAGAATATCTGGTAAACAGAGTTCATCTTCTGTAAGAGTTGAAAGTTGAATTTATGGAACTCCGGCAATCCATTTGGCACTCCCGTTTAAATTATGCTGAGTCTGAGAAGTCATCTAAACAATTTGGTAGCAATTCCCATGAAAACATTTGGACAGATTTTCACCATATTATAGCAGTGTAGTAATTCTTCAAACAAGAATCATTATTGAACCATAGCGGAATTTTTTTTAGTTCTTGTATTGAGCAATGGTACCAGCTGAAAAAGAAATGGGAAATAATTTCTTTCTTTCTTCCTTGTCTATGGCAGAAGTAGGTGAGGCTTTTGCACCAGCACATAAAGATCTACACTGCTGCTGTGCCGTTTTGATTGATGAAATATGCTTTTCCAGGGTAAATGCCATTGGGTTGCAATCCTATGCTCACTTATCTCAGAGTAAGCCCATTGAACTCAATAGGTCTTACCTTTGAGTAGACCTGTATAGGATTGCATTTTTGCTGGGCTAAATTCTGTCTGTAGGCTAGGGCCTCAAGGGTAGGCCTGGTCGGGCACCTGCAAACTCCAGCAGAAGTCCAATGGCAAGAGCCCCCTGGACTTGCTCCTCCTCTTCACCCTTGCAACTTACTTGTTCACCTGCCTCTAGCTCTGGCCCAGACAGCATTGAGGAGGAGGAGGAGTAAATGCCACTGCCTACAGGCAGACTCTCTGCCTGTCAAGCAAGCAAGTAGTAGCAACAATGAGAAAAACAATGAGGAGTAATAGCAGTTAGTGCCTATGGTGGTGAAAAAGTAGATTCACTGAAGGAGAGGGGCCATTGATGGTGTCTTGCCCAAGGGTCCTAAAAAGGCTGGAGCCAGCACTGCTGTAGGCTATACATTGTCTATGCCAGCCTTCTCCAACCTTCCAGATGCTTTGGACTATAACTTGCATCAGCTCCAGCCGCCATGGCCAATGCTCAGGGATGATGGAAGTTGCGGTTTAAACATCTGGAAGGCACTCGCTTGGGGATGGCTGGCCTATGCCATTTTTATCATTCATCTAGTCCCCCCACCCATCATGCCTGCTCATCCCCATTCCCCTATCTTCCCCCTATCTTCTGCTTTTGTTGCGCACATGCGAGAAAGTCCCTCCATCTCTGGATGCCTGTGGTTGAATAGCGGTAAGGCCTTCATTGTCTTTTACTCCTACAATACCCAAGACAAATGGAAATAGCATCACATTTTGGTGCTGTAATTATCCAAAGGAGAATATATTTCTTTTTTTAAAAAATAACTTCAACGAAACCTGTCTTGGCAAAAGTCTGCAGCCCCCTGCACAGCGCAGGAAGTCAAGCCAGTTGATCATAATGATCCCTTTTGGCCTTTGCAATCTATGAATCTGTGACCTCCGGGTCAAGCAGCAAAGTGTATCTGTTTATCTAGGCTTTTCCAGAGGCCTGTGAGCTCAAAGGGTTTGGCTAATCAAGAGTCATCCTGTTTGTTTTGAGTTAGCAATTACTTAGGCAGGCATTTGATGCTGATGTTTCTTTTGCTATTTGTACATTGTAGCTGTCCTTCTTTCTGGAGCAATAATTAATTGCTTTTATAAATGGAGATGTAAAAGAATATTTTCAGACAACAAAACATTTTAAAAAAACCAAACACTTTCTAGCACCAGTGGTGCAGTATCTCAACTCCAAGGGATAAAGAAGAAATATGGTAACCTTGCTGGAACAGTAAAACCCACTGCTCTTTTTTAAAGGAAATGTGTCCTCTGCCACTAAAGAGAAGATGAAGGATAGAATGTTTAGAGTAGCCTTCTCCCGCCTAGTGCCCTCCCATCCAACTCCCATCAGCCCCAGCCAGCATGGCTCGTGGTCAGGAATTCTGGGAGTTGTAGTCCCAAACCTCTGGAGAGCACCAGGTTGCGGCTGATTTAAATGGTGGAGGGAAAGGTAAGCACTGCTGTGTGAGGGAAGATGATGGCATTGCTGGTGTCTATCACATTTTTGTTTGGCTGTTTACAGTGCAAGCTTATGCCTGTGTACTTAGAAGTAAGTTCCACTGCCTTCAGCAGGCCTACTCTCAGGTACCGTAATTATTGCCCTGCAGTCCTATGCACCAGGGCTGGGGAACATGTGGGCTGCATGCAGTTCCCGCCTCCACCTCTGCTGCCATAATTCATGGTTGCAAAACACACACAGCCAGTTTGCTGCTGAATTAAGTTAAATTTTGCCATTTTAGCCTTCCATAGTGGTTTGCTGCCAAAAATCAGCAGTAAATCATGGGGGGGGGGGGATTTGGCAGCATGGCGCCTGCAGGAGCGCACAAAAATCTCCCCTGGATACCCTCAAAGTTGCCTCCCCCCTGCTATGCATACTTATGTGGGAAGAACCTGAATTGAACAGAGTGGAATTTACTTTTGAGTAAATAGGTGTAGGATTGCCCTGTTATGGAAAGCTACAAGAGCCTTTCCCATGCTTGAGTGGTCCATTGGAGGACAGCTTAGCTAAAGAGTTTTTAAAAAACCAACTTTTAAAATTTTAATTAAATTGCAAGGAAACATAACCAGTCTCTGGAAGGAACATAGGGTAACTCATCACTAGTGATGTCGCAAACACTGACCAATAGGTACACTTGCTGGGGGAAGAATCGCAATCCAAGAAACAAAACACTGCCATTGGAATTAGAAGGAAATGCCATTCTGTGCCCCCGCCCCCGCCCAAACAGCAACTGAATAACAGCTATGCATATATTGATAATAAAACAACAGTCTAGAATGGAGAGTGGTTTAGTCTGCCTCTAGCTTTCATACATATTGAGAATTACTGTCAATTTATCATGAACAACCACTCCGAATAGTGTTAGGATCAAGAGAGTATAAACTAGACTACAGATACGCTTGACACAGAAATCAAATGCTCCAATAATTCTAGCAGCGAGTTCCTCCTTCTGTGACTTGGCTGCATGGGAATACATTCACGCGGGAATTTAATGTCTTCAATAAAGGTCACAAAATAGAACCAACTAACAGAGTAATCCTAGGAACTTTTACTCAAAAATAAGCCCCACTGTTTTCAGTGGGACTTATTCCCAGGTAAATGTGCATAGGATTGCAGCCTTAAGTACTTAAACCTGACCGGTTTTAATAGGAGGGTGAACTCTCCCCTTGAAACTGATAAGACTTCAAGCATTATCCTATACATGTTTACTCAGGAGTATACCCCACTATGTTAAATGCACACCTACCCTTGGGTAAATGTGCATAGGACTGCAGCGCAATTACCTGGGACTAAGGGTGTAATCCTATGCATTTTTGGACAGAAAAACATCATACAACTCCCAGTAGGCTGGCTGGGGGATGCTGGGAGTTGTAGGACTTTTGTTCTGTCTAGATATGCATAGGATTGGGCCCTAAGTCCCATTTTGCTCAGTGAGACTTAATTTTGAATATATATGATCGGATTGCGCTGTGTTAAAGTAATATCAAGCCACTCATGTCGCGATATGTGAAGGGCCCCTTCAGATTACACTGCCTGCACAACCATTATTCAGTGCCTTCATCAAGCTGCCCGTATTTAATTTTCATTTGGTATAATTGCAAGAATTATGGCATATAAGCAGATCACCGTGGAATTCAGTTTCGGTTTATATTAATTGCAGTTCTTCCTTCTTTGTGGGACATCTATTGTCTCTTTCCAAGGATGATGAATAAGGTACTTTATGATCGTCTGCAATTAATCTGAGGAATAATCAATGGCATTCAGTCAATGTGTTTAGTGATGTTGTTTGTAATTTGCATCCAACAAAAAAAGTTTATGATGCTCTTCATGGTCAAATGTTTCATGGTCTTCAGTTTCAATCACATTTTATGTGACTACAATCCTCAATCTTCATATCACATCATCTAGAACAGTGTGATCAGCTTCTGTTAGACTACTTTAAACAGAAGTGAGATTGCAATGTAAAGCAACAAAAACTAATCAAGGGCACAATCCTATAGCACAGTGATGGCAAACCTTTCTGAGCCCGAGTGCCCAAACTGCAACACAAAACCAACTTATTTATTTCAAAGTGCCAACACTGCAATTAAACATAAATACCGAGGTTTTAGTTTTAGAAAAACAACTCATACAGTTGTCCGAACTAATTAACATCTTTTGTCTTTAAAGAAAAACACAATAACAGAGCTTTCAATGATACAGTTTTTTGTTGGAAAAAAAATCAACTCAAAAAATTATTATAGCACTACATTGTACACATAGCCTGAAGGGAATTTATACAAACTTTTAAAATAATTAGGCACATGTATTTTTGGAGAAGGGATTCTCAACTTGTAATATGATTATATGCCAGACTGAAATTGTATGGGGCAAGCTTTACCCCGGGTCCTTTCCCTGCTTCTACAGGTGTCGGATTAGTAAAAATAAAAGTCAACCTGTACTAGGATGAGCAAGATAAACAAGAAAACTAAATGTGCTTAACACATTTTAAACACTTTATGTCTTGGACTGCAAACACTGCATTAGGTAAAAGTTTGCATTGGGCATGCTTTTGCACAATTAATGTGATTTTTGCTATTGCATGCATGCTGATAATTTGTCAAACCTTGGCTCATACTCCGTTAGTTTGAGAGCAACACATGCAGCACTCGGGTCAACTGTTAGGGCTGTACATCCAAGACATGCTCTGTGCATCATTCTTCAAAATCTTTTAAATGTGATAACAATGTAGAAAAGAATTCTGTAACAGGAATTCTAGAATAAAATCATTCTGTTCCACACTGTGAGAAAGAACAAGATCATTAGTGTTTTGCAGAAGGGGACGGTCTTTTCGCGATCTGGTGACCAATGGCTCGAGTGCCCACAAAGAGGTCCCTGCATGCCAGCTGTGGCACCCGTGCCATAGGTTCGCCATCACTGCTATAGCATGTTTAGACAGAATCTTACAGCTCCCAGTATTCCCCAGCCAGCCCCACTGGCTGGGGTATGCTGGGAGCTGAAGGACTTTTTTTCTGTCTAAACATGCATAGGATTGTGCCTCAAGTCAATCAATGTTATGGCTCATGATCTGCTTTAAGGTGTTTGATTCGGAAGTTCTAAACATGGGTTTGTTACACAAGTCATCATCTTCCTACCACTTCTGTTTAAAGTAGTCTAACAGAAGCTGATCACACTGTTCTAGATGATGTTATATGAAGATTGAGGATTGTAGTCACATAAAATTTTAGGTAATAACAAAAGATTACACACACACACACAGTTGAGTATCAATATTGTGTTGGTGGAAAATGCATTTCTACCTCCTTCTTCTTTTTAATGGGTCTGGAGGCATATACAGTGTGTGAGATATGCAAGGAATGACTTTCCAGTTGAGACAGGTTTTGCATGATTCCTGCTGGCTTCTCCAAACAGGTTGCCTTCTTTCTGCCCACTCAGGACCGGTGCAGGGCAGTTTGGCGCCCCAGGCGAAAAAATAGTTAGCGCCCCCCCCTCTCCAAAGCAAAAAAAAAAAAACCCTGCACCGCCACCACCAACCTACCTTCCCCCCCCCCGCCCTGGCTGCGGCGGCGGCTGCTGCTGCTGCTGCGGCTGGTGGGGGGGCTGCGACGAGGTAGGTGACCGGGGGTGACAGGGGGGGTTGGGGGGGTGGCGATGGCGGTGGGAGGGCAGCGGCGGGCGAGCGAGCGGCGGGTGGGCGGAGGCGCGGCGGCGGCTGCTGGCTGCCTAGCTACGGCGAAGGTAGGTGACGGGGGGTGACGGGGGGGTTGGAGGGGTGGGCATGGCGTGGGAGGCAGCGGCGGGCGAGCGAGCGAGCGAGCGGGTGGGCGAGGCGCGGCGGCGGCTGCTGCTGCTGCGGCTGCTGCGACGAAGGTAGGTGACGGGGGTGACGGGGGTTGGGGGGGTAGCGATGGCGGTGGTGAGCAGCGGCGGGCGAGCGTGCGAGCGAGCGGGTGGGCGGGGAGGCGTGGCGGCGCAGGCAGGAGGGTGGGGAGGCGGAGGCCTGGCGGGGACAGCGCAGCGCAGCGAAAGGAGCGCAGCGTTTCGCGCCCTCTTCAGCCGCGCACCTTCTTCAGCCGCGCGCCCTAGGCAACCGCCTAGTTGGCCTAGCGGTAGCGCCGGCCCTGTGCCCACTTAACATCAATGCTCCAAATAGGCTTCTCTTCACTATCAGGTCTGAACCCAATCATGCCATTCCACTGACGGAAGCAGTTCTGTTGTCAATGGAACCAGAGGGGGGGCAGTCCCCCCTCCCGCTGCACCCCCCCTCCCACTGCACCCCCCCCCCGCTGCACCCCCCCCCTCAAATCTGCTCCAGGGTGCTGGAAAACCCTTTGGAGCAGATTTTTGGGTGGCCCAGAGGCTGCAGGGGGGAAAGTCCCATCATGTTAGCACATTTCCACTAGCGCAACATTGGATAAACCCTCAATATGGAACTAAGCTGCCTTATACCAGGGTCAGGCTCTTTGCCTATCAGTGTTGTCTGCTTTGATTGGCAGCAGCTCTTCAGGGTCGCAGGCAGAGGTCATTCATATCACCTGCTACCTGATTGTTTTATTTATTTATTTAAAGAAAGAAGTGGTATCACCAGGGATTGAACCAGAGACCCTCTGCATGCAAAGCAGGTGCTCTACCTTGGAGCTATTGCCCTTTCCTATCGAGCTCTGATAAATTTAACAAATAATAGCATACAGTGGCCTGGAAACTTTAAAAGGACTATGCTGTTTAACAATGCACCTGTTAAAATTGGTCTCACCTCTTTTTTTCACAGGTGTAGAATATGATACTTGGCAGTAGGCATATACCTATGCAAATTCTTCCTGGAATGGGCACCTGGCATTCATAGAGCCCCACAACAGGGAGCCATTCTGGCACGGAGCCATAAGGAAACTCATTTGAGCCAGGCTTCATACTGAAATCCAGGGGTTGCATGTTTGCATTAATTCATTTCATTGACCAGGGAAACCTACTACTCAATGGTAAATCCCATTGACTTCAATTAGACTTATTCCCCAGGGCATGGTCTGAAGGCAGATGACGCAACCACCTTGCTGAAGCTATCTGGTCAGTGCCTGGATAGGAGATCACCTGGGCTGGGACCGTCAGGGAACCCCACGGTGTACACCACGGTGAATTCCACAATGGAAGAAAGGTGAGATATACATGTACAGAATAAATAAAAATGGGGATAGGACTACAGTCTTAATACTGTGTGTTTCCCACATTTTGTTTCCAGTGGGAATATGGTGGACATGTATCTGTGTAAGGCTATATATCAGCCTTCCTCAACCTGCTGCCCTCCAGATGTGTTGTACCACAATTCCCATCATCTCCAGCTAGCAATGGATGTTATAGTTGGGGACAATGGGAGTTGTAGTCCAACACATCTGGAGGGCACCGGGTTGAAGAAGGCTGGTCTATATGATATAGTGGGAGTGTGTTGCACTCTTCCCTTAGAGTACTTACACCTGGAGGTTACATTTTTCATTGGGCTCATTATTGGATGTTGAAGGGCTCAACAGACTTGCCAGATGCTGGAGCTGCTAAGTCCAAAATAACATATTCTGGAACACATTCTCCATCTTAAATGGATTCCAGCTTTGGTGTGGGTACTTATGGTGGTGCCCATGTCTGAGACCATTAATGGTTTTAGGCTGCCCCATACTTAAAAACGAAAACCTCCACACACTTTGCCTATTTTGTTGTCCAAATTATTTCAGTGCTTCCCTAGTAAGCAACCTCTTGTTTGTGGATAGAACTTTTGCTTAAGGGGACATTCTTTCCCCCTGCTTGAGACTGGTTTCTATAAACCAGAGGGCAGAGGCAGAATTACCTCATTTCCATACCATTCACATTTAAATCGTTGTAATACAATGATAAATGGTTCTGAATGCGTTTAGGATCTAATGTGTATTTTGGTCATAGCTTGAGCTGCAAGGTATCTGGAAGCATCCCCCATGGTCTTTGAATAGATAATTCTTGATATTTTTAGAATGCCATGAGGGTTAAATGGAAGATGAAGATTTATAGCATAATGAAAGGCATTTTAGACTAGTTCTGGATAAACATACAACTTTAAAGTATGCCATAGCCAAAAAATATTTTAATAGCAAGATAGCCAAACAGTTCATCCTAGATCTAGATCTATTCACATATGACTAAACACCATAAGGAAGCTCTTTTTATTTAAAAAAATAATAATAATCAGCTAATTTCCTATATTAGCCAAGATCAATATGGACTGAAATAAGTAAAGGAAATAATGTAATGCGGCAGTGAAGGTGCCTAGATATTACAGTGATAAGAGTTTCAGAAATGCTTGAACAGATAGCGCAAAAGAACACAGCACAATCTACGTGGCATAAATTAGGAGCAAACAGAGCAGAACAATTCTGATAAGATTTTCTCCAGCCTTCCTTCTTCACCCCCTCCCTCAATCTATTTCCCTTACTAGGCAATCCTGGAACCATTCCAGAGTACAATGTTTTGGGATCTTAGCCTAAGCTTTATAATTCAACATCTTTCATATGTTTCTTCTTAAAATGCCAATGCTGAATTACTGTTATAAATGTTATTGACCTCGCCGAATTTAAAATGAATTGAACAGCACATTTCATTCTCATTAGAAAAATCTCAACAGAGGTGTGATTTGCTAAGGTTTACACTGCACTTGATAAAAGTTAGAATGTGTTCTCTGCTCCATGTTGATGACCCAGATCCAGTATAAAACCACTACAAAACAAAGCACAATTTTCTTCTAAAATAAGCTGTGGCTGATTTTTTAATTAGTGCATTCATTTCCTTGTGTTCATTTAATATACAGAAAGGTTATTAGACTATTATTTTAAGTGATTACACATACAGTACTTTTTCTTGTGGCAAGCCACACGCAGCTAAGCTCATGAAAGAAACTTCATTCATTCTCAAATCATGTTTTTTTCTTCTAAGTTTTTAGGCAAAAAAAAAAAAGCATTTCACAAGCGATGCTAAGAAACTCATGGTTAATATGGAATGTTTCACTTGTGAAAGTTATGAATGTAGGTTGAGAAACAGAAATTAGCTATTTTAACAGCAAATGTGAATTGTAGCTAATGTAGGCATTATGCAAGAATACAAAGGCTTATTTCAGTGTCACTTGTGAAAAGGGCCAAAGACCAAGTGCCTGGAAGAATATGCTGATTACTCCAGAGTAAATGGTTTGAGGATTCTGTGTTCATAATTTGTGCAGGTTACTGTGAAATTGATTTTGAAAGTTTGAAACTTTAAACAAGTGGCTTCTGAAGGTATGTTTTACTGACATGAGCCTTGTTGCATTAAAACAGAGATGTGGAACCTCTGGCCTCCAGGCCTAATCTGGCCCATGGAGGTTCTGCATGTGGCCCGCGGAGACTCCTTGGCTTCCTCCAGGGGCGGAGCTTGGACAAAACCCCTGTGGAGGAATCCCCACTGTTATGGCTGATCTGAGATAGGAATTAACAGCAGGGATGTGGGTGGCAGGACTCTGCTGGCACTGGGAAGAGCAGCTGCTCTTTCCAGCACTGACTGAATCTTCCTTCATGTTCCTCTCCATGCCTCTCTCAGCACGGAGGAAAGCAAAATGGTGTGTGAGGCAATGATGTTACTGGGCATGGCCATGCTGACGTATGTCAACTGGCATGCGGTGATCCTGGTGGGGGGCAATTCAGCCCTCTACCTGATCTATGCTCTGTACCCCTCCACTAAAACAATATTTTAATGCAAATCACCATAGCTCAGTAGTAGAGAATGTGTTTTATATGCAGAAGGTCCCAGGTTCAGTCCTGGGCATCACAAGGTAGGGCTGGGAACAGGGCCAGTGCAAGGCAGTTTGGTGCCCTAGGCAAGATCAGATATTTAGCGCCCCCCCCTTCCCACTTGAGCCCTCCCTCCCTCCAGCCCTATGCTCCTGGTGCCCCCTTTAGCCCGGCGCCCTAGGCAGCCGCCTAGTTGGCCTAATGGTAGCACCGGCCCTGGCTGGGAAATACCCCTGAATGAAATCCTGGAGCGCTGCTTCTAGTTGGTGTAGACAATACTGAGCTAGATGGACTAATGGGCTGATGCAGGCCGGCCCCACTGTTAGACAGAGCGAAGCAGTCGCTTCAGGCAGCAGATGCTGGGAGGTGGCAGCAAGGTGTTGGAGGAGAGACCTGTGTGCCGTGTGGTCTGCTCTGCAACCCCTAAGTTGGCCTGCTCCCTTCAGGTGCAGTGGAAGACATTGTCCCATCATCAGTGTTGCAGACAGATTCATCCACCAGTCTGGTTGGCTTTTATATGTGGAATGGGATGGGGTGCCATTTTGTCTTTCGCCTCAGCCAGCCAAATGTCTTGGGCCAATCCTGGCCTGGCTCTGTATAAGGCAGCTTCCTATATGTTCTCCTGTGTTGAATACATGTATAAAAGATTAACCTGAGTGAGGAATACATGCAGGGCTCACATTAGATAAACAGATAAATAAGAGACTCACAGCAGAAAACTGTATCGGCTTATTGGGGATATGGTCTTTTATATTGTTCATTCAGAGAATTTATTCACATTTATTCGGATGTTCCTGCAGGAACTTATCCATGCCTGAAAAGCTTAATAAACATTGCTAAAGAGCAAAACCTAGCCAGTCATAGATACATCTGTGAACACTAACCATTTGAACCAATTTGGAAACTATTGAAAAACAAAGTGTTGTTTGTAAAACGTGGTAAGAAGTTTGTTTTAGCACATGGGTTATCATCAGTGGACCCCTTGATAATCAGTGGACCTTGAGGGTGCAGTCCTTAACCCACTTGCATGAAAGTAAATTCCATGAATTCAGTAGGACTTAGTTTGAAGTAAACATGGAACAAGTAATATACTTTGCACTTTGTAGGGGCAGAACTGGCAACACATCAGAGATGAAACCAAATATTATGGTATCTTAAGTACTCTTTATGTATGCTTGTGGGTGGTGTGTGTGTGTGTGTGTGTGTGTGTTATGGCTCAATCCCAAGCCTAGGACATATATGGAGATGAAATGGCAAATATTTGGGAACTGCCATCTCCCAAAGCAGTTACTTTATTCCCAACTCAAGGATGGAAAGCGGAATACCGGTGGTCAATATAAGAGGTTTAAAGATGTTCTTAAGGCTAATCTAACAAAATGCAATATAAACATCAAAAACTGGGAAGCTCTGGCCCATGAACGATCTAACTGGAGATTGGCCTTTCACAAAGGTTCTATGGACTTTGAAGAAGCTTGAGTGCAAGGTGAAAGGGAGAAACGTCTTAAGCGAAAAGCACGTCAAACGAATCCTTTACAAGACCATCTTCCATCTGGTAACCTGTGTCCTTACTGTGGGAAGCTGTGTGGATCTAGAATTGGCCTCCACAGTCACTTACGGACCCATCGCTAGAGTCTACACAATTTTCTTTAGAATTTTCCTCCTTTTAAAATCTCCTTTTTGTAAATTTTCTTTTCTTTCTTTTTTTTTTTTATTATCCTGGAAGACAATCTTACTCGGTCACGAGTGATCGCCTGACTGACTGATAGAACCCTATTCAGCGACCAACTATTTCTCTCTTAATAGAAGATTGCAGCAATGGATACGGTAATTGTCAATATCGTCGAAGCAAATTTGGAATGTGAACCCATTTCCTGGATTTAATTCCACCCAAGTAAGCAGTTTAAAACTTTGCTATGCCTCGCCGAACTTCAAATAGCACAAGACCCGCCTTTGCTCGTCTAATCGTCCGTTTCATCTAATGACACCCAAGACGGTGTCCTTTCATTGCGCAGCAGATAGCCCTGAAAAAGCACGCTCCCTCCTCCCCTCCGATTATAACGCCCCCCGCTCCCGCTCGCTTGGGAACAGAGAGCCACCCCGCAAACCCTTTCCATGTTCGCTACCGAGCAGCGCTGTAAAACAACCCCTCTCCATTGGCCTGATCCGGTCCGCCGGGTTTTCTGAACTGCCGGCGAGACGAGACCCTTCGGCGATTGGCGTGTGCGGCCGGCTGCAGCCAATGGGCGGCGGGGAAGGCTTTTCTCATTGTAGCGGGCGCCCAGCGCCTGAGTGCCATTAGAGGAGAGGGAGAGCCGAGAAGCGCTTGGGTCGCTGTGTGTGTGCTGGTGCGGAGCCTCCTTGAGTGTCTTCCTCCCCGGCGGCGCCGTTTGCTGACACCTCCCGCCCGTGTGTTTCCGCTTAACATGCGTGGCTCCGGCTTACCCTGATTTCCCTGGGGAGTCGCCAGAGCCGAGCCCGGCTTCTGAGAGCAGCGCATTGGGTTCCTCTCTTGCCTTCAATGTTGACTCTTCGCCCCTCGTAGGAATACCTGGGCTGCTGCATTGCCAGAGTCCTTCTCTTAGCTGGTGAGTCGCTGGTCGTTCTCTTACCGGGGGGGGGGGGGGGGCGCCGCGGCTCTGTGTGTGTGTGTGTGTGATCGTTTTCTGTCCTAAACAGTGCAATGCTATACGTGTCTACTCAGAAGTAAGTCCTATTGCGTTCAATGGGGCTTACAGTTGTATAGGTTCGCAGCCTAAGAGTCGTATTGATAGGGGTCGTGGGGTGGGGGCATAGGAAGATCTAGTCTTTTAAACTTCTGCAGATAGCAAACCAGTGATCCTTTTCTAGAACATCCTCCTTGGTGACTTTAGTCTGCGCTTAGAGTGATTCAACAGCCCTGTATACTCGGAAGCAAATCGCGCTTTGTTTAATGGAGCTGGCTCCCAAGTAAGTGTTTATAGGACTGCACTTTATAAAGGAGTGTCCCCCCCCCCATTACTGGGTTGTAGCCAATGTTAGTCCTGCTTCGAGTAGACTCATTGAAATGAATGGGACTTGAGTTAGGCTGACATTGGATGCAATCCTTTATACCTTTTTTTACAGGTGAATTCTGATCTGGGTTGGTAAATGTGAAGTTTAATTAGTGTGGAATACCAAGAACATGCTTTTTTCAGTCTAAGTGATACAGTCCAATATGCCCTGGCACACAGGTAACAGTAGATTCTGGACTTAAAGGTCTTTATGGGGGATGCTTTGGATGGTAATGTGCAGCCCTGCTACATTTGGGGGCCCTCCTGCTCATTCTGCTGAGTGGGGCTCCAGACTTCTGCCCCAAAGTCCTGCCCTGGCAGCTCCACTGCCACCATGTGGTTGCTTGCTTTGAGCATGTTAGGGCTGTAGACTACAATCCTGTGTCCAATTTCCTTGGGGAAAGCCCCATTCATCTCAGTCGGACATACTTCTGAATAGACATGCTATAGGGTTGAACTGTAAGTAGATCAGCAAGACTGAGGAATATGCATGTATTAATTTTCTTCCTTTCTTTTTTTTAATTAGCCCAGTATTGGGTTATTTGCTTGGAGAACTCTGGAAAAGGCTTGTGGTGAGCAACCTGTCATGACAAATGAAACCATAATGGTGTGGGGCTGGTTCCAGTCGGAGCTGTAACTTGCTTAAGCAGAACCTGAAGTAGCTCTTAATGTTTAACTTTGCATGGTTATTCCTTCTGCATGCCCAGCTGCACCCCTGCGTGTATACACACACACACACACACACACACACACACTCGTTCACTCACAAGAAGAAATATAAGCATCCAGAATGGAACATAGCATTAGGAATATATGAAGCTATTTATTATATTGAGGTCAGGGCATGTGTATAATTAAAAACCTCTTGGCACTTAGAAAAAGCTGTGTTTATCTCAGATGCCTAGGAGAAACTGTTAACACTGTAATCACAAGAAGGTAATACTGAAAAAGTGCACAGCCAGGGAGGTGGTCATGGCTGAATATCTGGCTTTATTTATTTATTTTGCTCTCCTAGCAAGGAACGCTCCATCTGTCTTTCTAGCAAGCCATGCCTATAGATGGGTGTGAGTTTCAGCATGTCTGCCTGAATCTGGCTCCAGATGTGTGAGCTCAGCTGTTGTCCTTCACTTGGGTGACAACTGGCTCCCCCCCCCCCCCAGGCTTTTCTTTCTCCATTATCCTTGGACAAGCATCAGTGTTTCGGCTCCTTCTATGATTTTGTGTATATGGCAACCCCATGGGAGAGGGCTGTTTGACTATTCCCAACAATATGTCTTATGTTTAGAGTTTTTTTTATGGGTAGAAGGAAGGGTTAACTCTTGTATCTGAAAACTTAGCTTAAATTTAGCTTTACGGTGTAGATGCAGCCTACACAGCGAGAGCCCCCTCTGAAGTGTGATGAACATCCATCTCCCCTTTCTTTCAGACAACGCTGAGCGTTTCCTTGGGGATTTAAAACTTAAACAGCAACCATTTATCTTGGCTGACTTTTGGTGTGTGTGTGTGTGTGTGTGTGGTGGGGGAGTGGAGTTAGGAGGCAGTGTTTCCATTAAGTGTATCTTCAGTGTATCTCATCTTAAAGTGGATGCCGAGGTTTTGGCCTTGGTCAGAAATCTGTCACTGTTCCCACAGCTGGGGGCAAACGGAAAACAAAATAAAGCTCCCCCCTTCCTTTGCTAGCTTTAGTGTTTTTAAATGCCATCCAGTAGGGAGCTGGAGCACAGTGGGGAAGATTTTACAAGCTCCCAGCACAGTGTTTATGCAGAGGATGTAAAGGCTAGCCATGTATATTTCCCACATGCTGAAATAAAAAAGGTGACATAAATGGCCATCGTATATTCCGCCTCCCGCCCCACCAGAGCTTGAGATGTGGTTGAGAATGCTGACCTTTAGTTAGTTGTGTTTCTTGCAATAACTTTAGCAGCATCTAGTTGGTTTTTCAAGACTGTTCCTTTTCTTTGGCTCTGCTAAAACATTTGGGAGATAACTCATGTGGAAGAATGTTACTGATATATTGCTTGCTGAAGGAATCGTTTAGTCTCCCCAGATGCTGAAGTTTAAAGTCAGTCACTGCACCAACAGACCTTTCTCTGTTCTGCCAGCAAATGCTGGTAGAAAATTAAAACAATTACAGCATGATCCTATAAATGTTTACTTGGAAGTAAACCCCGCTCCATGAAATGGGCCTCATGCCCATGTAAGTCAGCAGCCACAATCAGATGCACACTTACTTGGGAATAAGTTCCGGTAAACAGAGTAAGGCTTACTTCCAAGTTAACTTTGCACAGGATCTCCCTGCAAGTCTCATTTTCTAATTTGGGATCTATGTAGCTATTTCTTTTGTATTAAAGAACATTGCAGTCAGTCAGCCAGCCTTAGATACCTAGACAAACTTTAACATCAACTGTGGGGGCAGGGGAAAGCCCTCACAGGGTTAATAGCTGAGCTATTAAGATTGGAGTCAGATGTGGCTAAAAGCAACAGGAGAGTCTGGATTTCCCCTAATATCCTGTGGTATAACTGAAAAGGTAATTGTATTTAAGTTGTGTTGTTGTTGTTGTTGTTTAAACTCCTCCCACTCTATTTCTGTTTAGGACTCTTTTTCTTTTTAAAGGTATAGTCTGCATAAATGGAACAAAAGTACTCTAATGCACAATGGGGAATTGTGGTTTGAGTATTCGCTTAGATTTAAAAACCATGAAACATGTCTAGGTTTTCACAATGAAAGTAATCTTGGTATTCCCTGTTTAAATGGCTGAGTCTGGGGGAAACGAACCTTTTTTAAAAACTAGAATATAATCAAGTCCTTTGGGGTGCAATCCTAGGCATATTTAGACAGAAAAAAGTCCCACAACTCCCAGCATTTCCCAGGTATCATGGCTGGCTGGGGAATGCTTGGAACTGTAGGACTTCTTTCTGTCCAAACATGCATAGAATTGTGCCCTTGATTGCTGTGTCCATATAATTAGGAACAGTTATTATAGACCGTCCGTAATAAAAAAATTGTCAAGCACATAACTTGTCAGAGATGTTGAAATATTTTGTTTTTGCTGCTCAGAGGTAGCCTGGATGGCTGAGGAGTACCTTGGTGAAATAAAAGCTTCTCACTTCATTATCCGTTGGGTCTGTCTCCCCCTGTTGTCTTAGAAAATACATGAATGTACTTTGTGTTGGTTCAGCACATTGGAATCTCTCTCACTTACTCAGGAAACAGGCCCCTGTAAGGGGGAGTTAGAATGATATTTAATATGGTCACTGTTCATCAACTTGTAGTGCCTCTTTTGAGGAATAGTCAGCATATGCAGTAGACCAGGGATGGTGGGCAGAAGGTAGATTTCCAGATGTTTTGGACTTTAAGTCCAGAATGGCTAATGGCCAGCATGGCCAATGGTCAGGAATGCTGGGAGTTGTTCCCATATGAATGTACATTGAAAAACATTTTCTGGTTTGTGGGCCTGCAGTCAAAGGTCTGTAGCTAATATTGCACCATCTTCTCTACTGTCTATTTTTCACTCAGTGAAACTGACTTACCTTTCCCATCACAGTGGTTGCTACTATCCTTTTCTCTTTAGAAGTTGGAATGTTCACAAATATTCCATGGTGTTACAGCAGCTGAGGCAGTGGATGTAGGGAAGGCTCTTGCATGCAGTAGCATTCTGTAAGTTGATATTGTCAGATGCACTTGTGGCATCAGTGCAAAGGTATAGCTTGGTTAGCTTCTCTTTCTATGTACACAGGTGAGTAAATTTGCTTGATTTTGGTTTTTTGCAATAATAGGGACTGGAAGGAAGAAATGTCAGCCACCTTCCTTTCCCCATCCTGCTGAAGAATGGTGGGAAGCAACATGTAAAACATAAAACTTATAGCACAGTGATGTCATGACATTTCTGGCAGCAATACTCAGATAGACTAATCAGATCACTTTCCTCCTTGCCAAAATGACAGTCTTTCCAGATGCAGTTTCCTTAGTTCTTGGTCTATTGTCAAAGGGTATTTCCAGTTCTTGAGAGAAATTTCTCAAGGGTTCTGTAATAATTCTTCCTTTGTCTTTATATTATATTCATGTTTAGACTTTGCTCTAATGAATTAATCTTGTTAGACTCTCTCTAGGAACATGGTATGGCAACTCAGGCTGTATTCATTAAAGCAATTTTTTCATGATCTTTTCTCTGCAAAAATAATTTCCACAATATGCATGATAATTAAGACACAGAGAGATGCATGAGCCAACACAAACACTTAATATTTCTTTTAAAAACACACACACAATCATCTATAAAGCTGATGTCATCTACCTCTTCCTGGAATGATGCCTAAAAGAGCGATTTGCTTTTTTCCCTTCTTTTTTGGAGAAACAGCACTAGCTACAAGTCAGTGCAGACTTAAATGCAATTAAGCCCTTTTAAATAACTAGGCTGAAGTGCAGCTAACTCTGCTGGGTTGTGGCCATAATCTTGAGTTTTGTGGCATTACTGATTGGCATTAGTGAGACTACCAGGCAGTTAACCTGTTGTTTATACTCAAATATTCTTAATACATTTCACTGATTCCAATCTGTTCTAAGGCAATGATGATGATACTCTACAGGCCAGATGCCCTCTGGCCAAGCTGCTTAGGGGCTGGAGTCTCCTCCTCCCCCCCCCCACATTCCACCCCAGAACAATTATTATTGGACCCACTGCAATTAACACTGAAAAAAGAGAGTTGTGTGGTGGTTAAAAGGCTGAGTTACGAAGAAGAATGTCCCTAGTTTGAAACTCACCATGAACTCAGCCCCTGACACCCCACCCCCATCTGCAAATGGGAGATAATAATGCTGACTTACCTTACAGGGTTGTTGTAAGGCAGCCTTCCCCAAATGGGTGTCTTCTAGATGGGTTGGATTGTGACTCGCATCATTCCCAGCCAACATGGCCAACACATCTGAAGGGAGTGGTGTCGTGGTAAGTTTTGAAATGCAAGCTCTCATCATAACAGTCCCCATAGCCATGCCCCCAGGGAGAGTCCAAAAATGCAGGAAGCTGTGTGGCTTCCTGCAAACCAGTTCTAGCAGTTTTCATTTCTACCTGGAGCAGGTCTTTTGTAAAGTTAATGGGTCTGAATTGCCTATTCAAGACCAAGCCACCCACACCAAACAATGTACGTTTCAACAGGGTTAGTTCACAACTATATATTGTAGCTGGGAAAATCCATTTCCCCTCCAGTTACTGTGAGGATTGCAGCTAAGCTCGGAAAGCCTGAGGGGGTTGGGAGGTAGCAGCCATGATGCAAGGGGGAAAGTTTTCCATGGGAAATATGTCAGTGCTTAATTTTTCCATGGAAAATTTTTATTCTGTAAGTTCATTAGTAGCAATGAATGGATGCCAACTGAAATACAATATTAGGCATGCTTGGCAGTTTCAAAGTTGTAATTAACGGTTTTTGGGTGATTGTCTGTAGCAAATAGGTGAAAGAATACATACATGTCTCAGTGTGAAATGGAACGAATAAGTAGCGGCAGTGAAGCTGAAGGTGCCCCAGCAATGTTAGTGGAAGAGAGTTGAACTCTGTTGAAGTAGATTAGTGGTTCAGCATATCATGCAGCTCTTTGGGTTACTAAAGTGAATTCGGGTGTAGTCCTATCGATTGCACCCTCAGTGCTCATAAGCCGCTGAATTCAGAGGCTTACAAGCATCCAGTGCAGAGTGGGAGGAGTGGCGGAGGTGATCTCTGCCTCCCTGCACCTCCTGCCTTGCCATTTAGGTGGACCTCTAGCTTGAGGCACTTTGGAGCGGGAGGGATGGAGGCTGGAGCACTGTCAGGATGCCTCTTGTCCTCATGATTCCAGCCTCTTCTCCCTGCCCACCCCGGAATGCCCCCTTTACTCCCTCTCATGAGGTCGATTTCTCAGCCTTGGAGAGCCAGTAGGCGCGGCTCTTTCCGTGCTGACTGCGAAGGGAGGGGATCGAGATTGGAGTACAGCTTCCCAGCTCCGAGGTCGGAGCCCTGTTTTTGAACTTGGATCTGGAAATCCGAATTATCCTATGGCCTCCCAGGTGATGTCTAGGGGCCATCGGATTGCTCTCTTTGTACGTCAACAGTTTTCAGTACCTTTGTATGTGGGTTTTCCTAAATGTAAACAATGTAAGGGGCGTACATCTATTGCCTTTAAAATTTTTACAAGTAATTTCTATGTAATATAATATTTAAATCACATTAAGTCTGCTTTCATTTCCCCCCTCAGATATTTCAGGTCATATACTTGGGGTGCAATGGGACAATAATAATAATAATATGAGGTACTTTATTGTTTATTAAAGACAAGTAAAATAAACATGCTAAATTAGATCACTCTCTAGGGTATCCAAAACATTTCCGACACAAACTTGAAAATTTTCCAGCGCAAACAGCCTTAGGCAGCTTACGGTAGGTTAAATTAGGCTCAACTTTTTCTGGGAAACCCCCATCACTGGGTAGTAGGTGATGGCATCATCCCTACTAGTCAAAAAGGCCCAGCGCTTCAACCCTGCGAGTCCTGGCTCCGCTGCAATATTGTCCGAAGGTCACCAGGTTGGGGAATGCTGTTGTAAGGATTACAACTAGATAATGCACGTGAAGCACACGGAACACCTGAAAGCACGATACAGATGTTCAGTTTATCATTGGGAGGTTGGCGGGTGGTCCAAGAATGAAGGGCTATGCCTCAGAGGTTGGCTCCTCTTCTGCTAGGTGAGCAGTCTGCTAACCTTTTTCCTGAGTTATTTGCTCAGGAAAGTGCCGCAGCCCAAGAAATCCTTGCACATCTCTTCTGAGTTGGCAGTGGCCCAGTTTGAACATAACAAGAAGCCACTGTGTCTGTGGGTGAATTTCCCCATGGTTTTGTTGTTGTGGTGCAGCCGCCATTTTGAATATTCAATGTGCAGCGGGGGTGCGCTGTAGCTTCAGGTTGTGTGCGAACCTGGCTAGGGTCAGTTGTTGGGGTGGTTGTCAAGCCACCCACAACACTAAAACAGCCCATGGGTTGCAGGGTGGATTCTGCACGTAATGAAAAGTCATGGCAGTGCGGGCTTGGATTGGCAACCTGGCACCTGCGGGTGCTGCAACCCACCATGGCTAATAAGCCACAATGGGCTGCAGTGATCGTGCGAATGAGGCCAGTGACTCTTCGCACACGTAAGTGAAAGATGCATCAGATATTTCTAAAATGATCCTTCTTCTGGGGCTAGGTGGAATGCTCAGGGTTGGCAGTGGCACATACTTCCAAGTTCCAACCTAGTGTAGGTTAGATTAAGTCTTTGACCCTTTAGTTGCATCTGCCTGCTGTAAGTTCTGTACAGTAATTCCTACTATCTAATGTATAGAAGCTTTTCATTTCTGCTTTCTGGACTTCTCTGCCTCACTCTGCTAACCTTTCTCTTGCTCAATAGACCAGAATGTCTGGTGGATGACTATTTGGCTATGCACTTTTAAAAGAAATGCAAGCAGATCTTCAAGAACATTCCATGCTTAGGTTGCATTCAGCTGTGCTGCTTTTAAATATGAGCTTCAGATCCCTCGCTTCACAATCGTGGTCTTTGACTTCAGTTACAATTCTGTTTGAATGACTGCCAGTTATGCACAATATGAGCAACATGAAGCAGCTGTACACCAAAAAAAACAACCCCCCCACAACATTTCCAAGGGCCTTCTGAGACTGGAACTGTGATGGTATTTGATTTAAATAAGGATACCTGATTTCCCATGACCAGTTTTCTTTTTGTAAGCAATGTTGCCTTTAACTCCAGTGCTTTTAAAATCTCACAGCAAAGGGCCATAATAGTGCCTAGATTGCTGTAAGAATGAATGAGTGCAGTTGGTGCACACTACCCTTAGCTGTGTAAGTGCATTCCTGGCCTCCACTGAAATCTGGGCATCCAGGTTCTGGGCTGAATCCAGGAGTACACCCAAACTGTGAACCTGAGTCTTCAAGGGTAGTGTATGTAACCCCATCCAACACAGGTTGAATCCCTATTCCCTGATCTGCCTTTCACCTGATTAGGAGCACCTCTGTCTTGCCTGGATTAAGCTTCAATTTGTTCATCTTCTACCAGTCCATTACTGACAGCAGGCACTGATTTAGAACTTAGAATCATAGAAAAGTAGAGATGGAAGGGGCCTACCAGGCCATTGAGTCCAACCCCCTGCTTAATGCAGGAATCCAGGTCAAAGCATCCCTTGAACAGCTTCCTTGGATTTAGATGGAAAGGAGAAATAGAATTGGGTATCATCAGCTTACTGGTGACACTGAGCCCCCAAACTGGAGGATCTCTGCATGCAGTTTCATATATATATGTTAAACAGCAGGGGGGGGGGATGGAACCCTGAGGAGCACCATAGGCCAAAGGCCACAGCATTGGACGGGAGTCCCCCAGCATTACCTTCTGAAATTTCCCTCCAAGAAGGACCATAACTACCATAAAATGGGTTCTCAGAATCCAGTCCTGGTCAGGCAATCCAGAAGGATACCTGAGTTTATGGTGGTGAAAGCTGCAGAGAGGCCCAGCAGAAATCAGCAGGGGGCAGACTCCCCCTGTCCAGTTCCTGGCATAGATCATCCACCAAGGTGACCAAATGAGTCTCTGCCCCACAACCAGGACTGAAGCGAGACTGAAATGGATCTGGATAATCTGCCTCATCCAGAAACACGTGGAGCTAAGATACAACCACATGCTTGAGCAGCTTGCCCAAGAATGGAATATTGGAGTCTGCCAGAAATTTTCCCGTATGGTGAGGGTCAAGGAGAGAGGTTTTTTTAATGGTCTTGCCACCACCTCTTTTAGGCGTGATGGAATCATACCCTGTTGTAAAGAAGCATTCACCACTACCCTTACCCTTTTGGCCAGTGCCCTCTCCCATCCACTTTTATAAGCAAGGAAAAACAAGGGTCCAGCGCACACATTGTAGGTCTCACTTCTCCAAGGATCCTGTTCACATCCTTGGGCTGTACAAATTGATAAGTATCCATTGTAACTGCGCAAGCCAAGTTATATCTAATGGACCTGTACCAGCTATGGCATCCATGTTAGCATGGATACAAGCTATTTTATCTGCAAAGTGTTATGCAGATTGAGTGATCTACATTTTCTTCTCAAGGGCCAGAATGTGATAGGCTGTTGGCCATCCAAAAAAGCTCTGCTGGATGACTTTGTGCAGGTGTTAAAGTGGTGGAGAAGTACACTTTCTTCACCGGCATCACTGACACCACATAGGCGTTCAAATGGATTCTAGCCTGTGTTTGGTTGGACTTGTTCCAAATCTTCCAGCAGTGTCACTCTAGCTGTTGTGCTGCTTCAGCCCCAGCATTCTTGAAAACCAGGGGTCTTGTTTGGCTCTGTTTAGTGGAAGAAGATGTTCAGAAGCAATCATGCGAACCAACCAGACCATTTCCCCATTCCAGAGGTCAACCAAGACTGCAACTGAATTGCCTGCAGAGGTAACAGGAAAATCTTCAAAGGTCATCAGGAAACCATTTGGTTCTATCAGCCTCCTGGGGCAGGCCATCTTAATTGGTCCCCCACCTCTGCAGAGGTTCTGAGTCGCAAGCCACCAGGTAGCAATCTGTCCATGACTCAGAACTGTTGAAAGTTCCTCCACACCAAATCACCATCATCCCACTCAACACAGAAAACCATATCCAGAGTATGTTCTGCTGAATGAGTGGGGCCAGACACTAATTGAGACAGATCCAAGGTAGAGGCCATGAAATCCTGAGCTGCTCCCAACAGGGTAGCCTCAGCCTATATGTGAAGTTTCTCCAGCACTACAAACTGGGTAGATTCTAGCACCATCCCCAGCTAGCTCAGAAGGGAGACTGTTGGGCAGCAGGAGTGGGTGGTACACCAGCAGAATCCCTCTGTCCTGAATACTCACATTCACACAATGAAAACTGGAAGACTCTGGGATGTATCTGACTTGACAAACTATGGTTTATGATCTGTCAGCAAACCAGAAGGGGAAACCATGATTTGAAATGTGATTGTGGTTTAACATGGCATGTAATCTGAATTGACAAATTGTTCAGGCTGTTGTTCCACCTCTAGGGGCCTCTGTGCTTAGATACTGGAGTGCTGAGCAAATGGGAAAAGGAAACCATTCTAAACCACAGTTTTCCTGTATTTTTGAAGTTCAACCATGGTTTGGGTTCTAAATTTTGGTTAGTGCAAACCATGGCTTGATGTGATGTCATGATAGATGCAGCAGTAATAATTACATAGGCAAAAATAGAAAGGTAACTGTCCAAAGTTACAAGCTATAATAGGCAATGGAGAAAACAGAGATGGCTACTTCTCTGCAAAGCTATGTATAGTTTTGTGTTTGACTTGGCTTCTATTACTATCGCCAGGGTGTGCTTGTTTTGTAAGTATGTGTATTATTTTGCTGAGAGGGCATAGTAAATCAGATCCCTGACTTTGTATGTTCAGTGGGACTTAACTTCCAGTTAAGTATGCATAGGATTGCAGCCCTTGTTAAAATAGCAGTCATTCATTCTAATAGCCCAGGCTTCATACTTTCTGAGGCATCGGTGGGATAGGATACAGATCTAAAGTTCTAGAATAGAAAGTCTAGGTAGCTGGAGTATAATTGACCATCTTTCTCCCAGTATTCTCTTGCCCTGCATCTATGATCTATAGCTTGACCTAATTCTAGATGGAATAGTGCTCCAGAAATCTTGTTGGCTCTTATTTCCCTCTGTGCTTGGGGCAAATTCTGACCCTCATCTATTCCAGAGGCTCCCAATTATCTTTGGTACTTACCAGTGGTCCCAGATACTTTGCAAGACTAGAACATCACCATGTTGCTTATATCAGGGTGGACATATGGTAGATCATGGTCTGCTGATATTCTGATGGACTTCTGGTTCAGCTAATCCTAGACATGGTGGACCTTGATTTGATCCTGCAAGGCCCTTCTTATGATGTTAATCAAGAGTGAATGCTCCAAATCACTTAGTGTTGTTAAATTGTGCATTACCTATTAAGAGATCCAGAGTATCTACTCTTGCTTTGTAAAATTTAAAACACTTTGTGGACCACAATGAAGTAGACCACATATACATTATAAACAACAATGAAGTAGCCCACATACATCTGAATTGGCCCTCGTCTTGCTTATATTATGTGCCTTAGAATAAATACCGGTAATTCATGTGTCTGGGTCCACACACACACACACACACACACACACGCCTCTAAATAGAATTAAGTTTGATTTGAAATCCTTTTTGTGTGTTCACAGATGTTTTGTGAAATGTGTGGATCATGTAATATAACATTTTGGAATGCTTTCTGTTGCTTTGTTTATCATGATGTCATACGAGTAACTTCATTGTGAGATCCCTCTGCCTATGCTTGAGGCACAAAGAGGCTCTCAAGTGATAAATACAGTTTTTAACTTATGCCTGGTTGCTGGAGTGATTTAGATCATTGTTTCTTGTGCATGTTGAAGAAAGGAATAATATAGAGTGCACATTTGTTTATTTTAGTAAAATCTAATCCTATAAATTCCTTTGTGCTCTTTCTATATGTCTAGACAGTTTGGTGGGCTAAAAGCCAACAAAATGTCCTTGCTCACTGCCCAGTGTGCTTGAAAGAACAAGACAACTGTCCGCCTACACTAGAAATAAATTCTCCCTTTATTTACAAAAGAGACTGAACCAGAAGCTGCTTTGCTCAGGAAAGCAAAGTCCTAATGGCTAAGAAGCCCAGACCACAATGGCTTCTCCTTGTGTTTCAGAAGGCCTGTTCTGAACTTTTGATTTACTGGGCAGGGAGGGGAGTTGTTGAAGATCAAATGATCTACTGTTCCAATGCTAGGATGTTGAGAAAGCAGTCTCGTAGAATCATTCTGGAGAGGTGGACATAGCAGCTACAACATGAAATGGCTACTAACACATCCCTGGATCACATCACTGACAAGAGCAACTATGCATATTTATTGGAGGAGAATGACTGCTCTCAAACTCTTCCAACCCTTTTTTTTAAGGTTAGGCATTGGGAGCTTCCATTGTTCCTATAAAAGTGCCCTTTCACATATGGTCACATTCACACAAAGTGATAAGCCAGAATTCTGTAGAATCCAGGCATATCATTCCCAAGGAAGTCCACTGCCTGATCGTTCCTGCTTGGGTCCTTCTGCCAGCAGGAGTGGCTTCAGTAACCAGTCAACTCACTATGAAGAAAAAGCTTAGCATCGCATCTGAACTTAACAAGACAGAGTCTAAAGCCAGGTTTTGAGGATGGCTTACGATTCCTTGCTTGTTTGAGAACAGCCAGCTAGGAGTTGGGTTTCAACGTAATGCTAAACTTCTTGCTTCTGGTGACTTCTTGCTTACTGTAGTCGCTCCCACTAGTATGTGCTTGTCATTTGCTAGACAAACCCTGGGTAAGGCAATAAACTATGAATCCTGCCTGCTTCCACTTTGCAAAACAACTCAGGAATGCCCCATTTTAACCCATGGTTAGTTGTTGGGTTAAAACTCTGGGTTATTTAGCCCTAAACAACCCAGAGTGCTGGGCTTGCACATCACGACAACCCAGGAATTCCTGGTTGTTTACAAAGTTGGATGTAATGCAGAAGCAATGAGTGTGCAGAATGCTATTTATGGAGAGGAGGACTATGTAAGCCGCCTTGGGTTCCTTGCAGGAAAAAAGGTGGGGTATAAATATAATAAATAAATAAATAAAACCCATAGTTAGCCATTATGTGCAAACCAGGTCAGACCCTGGGTAAGGTGATAAACCATAGGTTAGCATTATGTGTGAACTAGGTCATTGTGTTAGTATTTGGCGCTGAGGTTTAGATCGCACTATAAAGTGGTTGTTCTCGGCATTATTGGACTTCCTGTATCCTTATGGCTTCAGCTGGCTATGAGTAATGTATGAACTGGTGACTTAAAATTGCGGAGTCTGTCTACAGAATGACAATGCTTATCACCTAACCCTCATTAATATAACAAGGAGCAGTTAGGACTGTCCAGAGGCATGTTGAAAGATGAAGTTGCATTCAACTAGTTTCCTCTCTCTGGACCCAATGAAGAATGTTGTACTAGCCTGGAATGACAGGGAGGGGAACTTCTTACTTTTAAGTAAGCATTGACAGATGGCTACAAATATTTGACTGTGCAGAATATCAAAGGTTGAACAGCACGAAGCCTCTTGCTCTGGATTGGAAGTCTGATTGGTTATGAAGTCCTAAAAAGGCTGAGACATTTTTCTTGTTGGTCAGCAGTCCTGCAGTTGAGAACTGCTCAGGGAATCTTGGGTCAAATAGTATTTCTGCAGCAGCAAAGCTACATAAAAAACACAGAACCTGTAAGGCTGTTTTTATATGGATGGGATCGATTTCCAGCCTGCCTGTCTCTTGAGAAGAGTTGTGTACTTCCTCCTGGCAGAAATTCCCATTCCTGTCGTTCACTACTGGAAAGACGGTTGACCTCTGATTTGTGGAAATCTACTCCTTGGCCAATACCAAGTTCGATCTTGAATCACTAGGTCCTAATATATATAACAGCTACAATAAAAGTTCAGAAAAAATGTTGACAGTAAATCCTGAATGTAACACTCAAGGTACAGTAGCCAGGATGTTGGAACTAGTCCCAGGGTAAAATAGACAATGCTATACCAGCAGAGATAGGTAAAAGTTTGGATAGGGACAAGAAGCAGGTTCATCTGGCCTTCGTGAAACCTAATGGTGCAAAAGGAGCTGATTATGGACTGTTGTTTATATGGATCAGGCAGGCAATGATGCACGAAATTGCTGCTGTCAGAGCAAGGCCAATGTTTGCACTTGCAGGCCACTCCCTCTTTCTGCTCACTGTGTACCACTTTCTTTACTCTGGCACCTCAGGGGTCATTAGATAACCTGGATTAGATGGGTGTCTAATTGTTCAGCTTTACCCCTGGGACTAGTTCCATCCTACAAAACTATTACGTGAAATTCCTATAGTTTTTCATCGCTAACTTGCAATAACACTTATGTTGCTCAGTAAAGCACCATGCAGTTTGATGTTGTCCTGATGTGCATTTACTCATCATGTATTGAATGCTATTTTGGTCATATAATGAGAAATGAAAAGTATAGACTGTTGCAGCTGATTATACAAGGGAAAATAAGTGGGAAAAGAAGTGTAGGAAGAAGAATGTCTTGGCAGAAAAGGCTTAAAGAATGGTTTGGCGGCAATACAACATCATTGTTTAGAGCAGCCATATCTAAAGACTGTTTAGCTATGATGATGTCCAACCTCCGGTAGGAGAGGAACAAGAAGACGTATTGAATGCCTATATTTAAATGGCTCTGTATGCAACTGTAAATCTTTACACCATGGTGGGCTGCTTGTGGCCTTTCAGATGTTGTTGGACTCCCATCAGCCCTAGCCAGCATACTCGATGCTAAGGGATGATAGGAGTTGTAGTCCAACAACATCTGGTGGGCAACATTACCCAACCCTGATTTACACTTGCTAGAAAATTTAGGGAACATAGATTCCATGGATTCAGTATCCTTAAACTCCCGTTTAACAGTAAGGGAGAAACACTTTGTAACTGGAACCCCTTTTAAAGTTCTGTCATTTAGTTTGTTCACTTCTTTCTTAAAGCAGGATTAGCTAATGTTGATGAAGAATTAATCTTTCAAAAGAAAATTGTCTCCATTTGCTGTCTCCATACCGTTGCTTGGCTGCCCTTTCTAGCCACATAACTTTTTTTCCATAAATGGAAAACTTGTTCTGATCCCCCCCCCCCCCCGATTTTCTCTGAATAGTTAATCCTAGGGAAGTGTCTGCTGAACAGCTACATAAAAACCTCAGTATTGCTACAAGTCCTGCTGGATACTGGTACATGTGTACTTCTTGGCAAAATGTGGAGGTACTTAATTGGCATCTGTACTCAAATCACTGACTCTGATTATACAGCAATGCTATAAAAAATAGCCACACTATCCCCGAGTTTGTTTTCCCACCCTCATACAGTCTCCTTATTCATCAGAAGCAAACGTCCCCACTAGTTAGCTTAGTTTAAAAAAACAACCACCCCATAACATAGGATTCCCAACTGATTCCCCCCCCCCCCCGTACAATTCAAAAAATAAGTCAGCTCAATTGGCTAATCTGAATTTGGAACAAACATGATTTGCAGAATCTTTCTCTCAGTAGTTTGAAATATTGACTCATATGCCATATTTCGTGCGGTATTTCTTGGTATTTCCTGGTGCTATAAAACAAGCGTTAGCTTAGCTTTCTAGCTTAGGAAAATGGTGAGCACAGGGGAGACATGATAGAGGTGTATAAACTTATGCATGGCATGGAGAAAGTGGATATCTCTCGTAATACAAGAATCCGGGGTCATCCATGAAGCTGAATGTGGGAAATTCAGGACAGATAAAAGGAAGTACTCCTTCACACAGCGCATTGTTAAACAATGGAATTTGCTATCACAAGAGCTAGTGATGGCTACCAACTTGGATGGCTTTAAAGGGGATTGGATATATTCATTGAGGATAAGGCTATCAGTGGCTATTGGTCATGATGGTTATATATTGCCTCCAGTGTCAATATACCTTTGAATACCAGTTGATGGAGAACATCAACAGGAGGATGCTATTGCACTCATGTCCTGCTTGTGGGCTTCCCATAGGCATCTGGTTGGCTGCTGTGCAAACAGAATGCTGGACTAGATAGGCCTTTGGTCTGATCTAGCATGGCTCTTCTTATGTACCGTATATCTTCATATAATTGTGTGATGGTGGTTTTAAAAAGCTTGTTTGCTCAGTTCTAAGAGATTAGACCCGTTTCTGCATGATCTTTAGAGAAGGTGGTTTTGGCTGGCAATGCAAATGCCAAATGCAGTGCATTTTCGCACTCACAGATGTCTTGGCAACAGTTATCTGTGCCTTGGTTATGTTAAGTTTAGTCTACTGCAATGGCTGTATGTGGGGCAACCCCTAAAGAGTTCCCAGAAGCTTCAATTGATGCAAAATGTGGCAGCTAGGCTGCTAACCGGTGCATGGCATCGTGACCATATTACACCTGTCTTGAAAGATCTGCACTCATTGCCAATTGCTTTCCGGGCTCAATTCAAGATGTTGGTCTTGCCTGGTTATTAGATCTGCAGGAGAGCCCCTCATTACCTGCAGAGGACAGTTTGTTGGGCACAGGTGAAGGGATTTTCTCCCATGTTGCTCTCAAACTGTGAAATGCGCTCCCTCAAGAACTACGATTGCCCCCCCCCCCCAACTCTCTTGGCTTTTAGAAAGGGTGTGAAGACCTTTCCTGTCCAGGGAGCTTTGGCTATTGCGTGGTATAGAAATGTGGTTAAATAAATAAACAAACATCTTTTTAATTTAGCCTTTTAAATTATGAAGCCGTTTTAAGGTTTTACTCATGTTTTTAATTTTCTCATATACCGGTATATATATATATATATATATGTATAAGACGCCCCCCCCCCCACTGGGCAGTTTTGCAACTGCGCGGTTCTCTCCTCGGCTTACTTCCGTGTATAAGACGACCCTCAATTTTTAGTCTAACAATTTTAGGGAAAAGTATAGTCTTAAACATGGAAAAATACTGTATATACAGTTTTATTGTTTTATACGGTTGTGCATTGCCTTGATGGCTTTTTAGAAAATAAGTTGGTATATAAATGTTAATAATAAATAAAAAATATTACAGACATATGAAGTGTGGGTGGTGGAGCTTACTGCAGTGATACTACCCCCCCCCCCCCCCGCACACTGAGTACATGGAGCCCAGACACACTTCTGAAAGGGGCTTAAAAAAAACCAAAACATTTAAAGCTGACATTTCAGGAAAGGGCCTGAGCAAGGCGAGGAGCTTGCACCTTTCCCATCTCCAGATATAGCCCTTACTAAGATGTGCCAATGTGTGTCTTGCAGTGTCAAACGTAGCCATGAGGGAATCTTGGGGGGAAAGAACCCAGTGACCGTCAAGCCAGCTGCCTTCATTTAATTAATATAACTAGTTAAAAACACTTAGCTGAAGCTAACAAAAATCTGTGAAATGCTTATATGAAAGCAGACGCCTGTTGATTAAAAGAAAAAATCTGACTTATTGTGCAAGGGAGATCTTGGTTTAAAATTGTACGTAATGTAAAAAAAAAAAGGTGGCCTGCTACTTTGATCTTTGCTTCTAGCAGAGGATGTAAGCAAAAGCTTTAAAAAGAAGTGACCTACCAAGGAGATTATTTCATTTCCACATTCATTTTACCTGACATGAAACTGGTGCCCTTTGCAAGCCTGCAAATTCATTAACTACTCTGTATCTCTGTGGTATCTAAATGCTGTAGGGAAAAACAGAGGAACATTAAAGCTGAATTAAATTATTCTCCAAGCAGAATAGCAGTGGTGGTTGTGTTATTGTTTGTTCTTTTTGGCGTCCAAAGCATGCAAAATAGGTTTTAAGCAAGATTATTTCCGAATGAATTGGACTGCACTCCAGGGATCTACTTCATATATTTTTTAAAAACTGTATTTAAACAGCAGTGCAACAACCCTATGAAGAGCAGTAAAAAGGAAAGTCAGACCCAACAGAAGATTCAGGAAGGACTGCAGTTGCAGGGTAAAAATGACTTTGTGACTGGACAAGGGCAAATTATAGTCAACACCTAGGTTTGCTACTTGTTAGGTAGTGTTCCTGTGCATAGAGAATCCATTTTAAAGCAGGCAAATATAAATCTGTTTTCCCTAAGTTTTTTAATTGTCATAATTGAAGCTAAGATTAAAGTTGTTGTTGTTTTTAAATCTGAATGGCAAAGAACTGGGCCAATTAAAGTAATTGTGGCAATCCTACTTCTTTTTCTCAAAAGAAGGAAGAAAAGTGAACATCCAGGCAGCCTCATTCAGTCCCTCTCTTCTCCAAATACACATGCAGAGACTCCAAGCCAAGATGGCACCAGTCCTCTAGGTCAAAGACCAAATGAAACTTTGCTGGCTGTGATGCCAACAAGAAGTCGTCCTTGCCATGACTGGCTGAGCCCCAGAACACTGAGGGGTGGGTGCTGAGCTTTGCAGAGGTTTGGAGGGACACCACAAATGACTGCTGGGTACTGGAGACCGTACATAAAGAACTAAACCTTGGGGTTCCATAGGATCCCAAGGGGAAAACTTTTTCACGCTGGCTCAGCTTGTCTGAGCGTGGAAAGCTAAGCAGGGTCAGGCCCAGTTATTACTTGGATGGGAGACCCTTCCTTTACTTTCCTGCACTGAGCAGGGGGTTGGACTCGATAGCTTTGTAGGCCCTTCCAACTCTATGATCAAACCCCTCCAAGTGCCTGGAGGTTAAAATGTTCCAAAAGCACTAACCAGGGCCCCTCAGTCTTCTGACATTAACCCCCCCCCCGACTTCCTAATAGCTGTTATGTCAACCAGAGAGTCTCAGAGCTGAGGGTTCTTTCCTCAGAAAAGGAACTGGGCATCTTTCATCAGGGCAAGGGGATACTCAGGCTGGACCAGCACAGCTGTCCTAACTGAGGTCAACATTGCCTCTATAGAGCTTAGGAGGTTACTCTCCCCTCCTTCTGCCCACACATCTACACCCCTAGAGAGGGAGTGGCATTCTTTAGATGTGTGCAGAGCAATGAAATTCTATGTTAACCAGACTAAGCCCCTAGGATACAGAGCACACTGTTCATTTCCTTCAAATGATCTTCATGAGATTGGAAGCTTACCACCTGATTGAGCATGCACCTCTGGTACCCTCCCAGTGGGCATTGTAGCTCAGTCAGGATGGTGGTGATCTCAGCAGCTTTAGCGAGAGGGAAGAGATGTGGAGGGTGGTCATCTGGTCATTGGTGCACACTTTCACCAGACATTACAAGTGGGTACCAGATAATGTTCCTCAATTTCTAAAGGAGCCTTTGGCAGATGAGTCCTTCAGAGGGTGTTTACCCATAAGGAAAGCTGGCTTGGCAGATAGTTGGCTGCCCTGGGATGCACTGCTTTTTAACAGCCCAAATTGAGATGACCTTGTCTGCTCAAGGAGATAAATTAAAATCCTGTACTTACAAGTGAACTTTTGTTCTTCTCAAGAACCTTTGGAGATGATACTCCACTTCTATTTCCCATAGCTAGTTACATTTTTGTCTTCTCTAAACATTCCCCCTCACCCCATTACACATGGTGTTTGTCTGCATTGGAGACACCAGGGTGAAGAGCGACAGGCACCTGGGGATAATAGTCTTTCTGAGTCAGTCCTGGGCCTGTTGAAATTGTCTGGAGATAAATGGGGGAGGCGCCACCTTCTCTAGAAGCATTAAGGAGACTGTTCCCAAGCTCCAGAGGGCAATGCCTTCTCCAGTATAAGTGACTTCCTTCAGAACACTGGTGAACAGAAGAAGAACAAGCCAGAAGAACAGAAATTCACTGGTGCATAGAGAATGTTCAATTCTAAAGGTGCTGTACTTTCTGGAAGCTCAGTAGCCTGTATGTTACTTAAAGCCATTGAATAGCAACAAGTATAGATCCAGAGCTTTCCACCTTTCATATGGAACAAGTCACAGGCCCTGCACTTCCTTACTGGTAAGCCTCTTGTTCTTCCATTACTTCATTGCCTTTATATAGTGCTAACACTGTCCAAGGACTCATACAAAAGCAACACAGTTGCCCAGGAGCTTACAGTAAATGCTCACTTTTTAATACCTTGAGAAAAGCTTTTAAAATCTCCCACAGCTTCGGTAGCATGCCTACCTTAATGTTGTGATGTTTAGTTTTTGTACCACGCTCACATATGCACTGCAACATTGGGTTGGGATCAAATATCTGGTCCAGAACTAACTGTTCTTCATCTGAGTCTGTGGTAATAGAGCTCTGCTAATTGCTGTTTTGGAATTCTGTTAATTTTGGATTATCAAGTTTAATTCCCCTCCCCCCTCTTTTAATACTTCAGATAAGGTCATAGTAAAAGCTGACTGTGATGTTGACTTTGAAAGCTTTGTTTAATTGCACAGGAGAATTAATTTAAGCTTTTTACATTAATAGTTACACACGTGTTTGCACTCCCCCTCCCCCAAGTTTGCACAATAATCCAGTATATGATCTTTCACCTGCCGTTGCTGGTGAAGCTAGTGGTGAAATGTTTCCCTTTAAAAGAATTTTAAAAATCCAAAGTCGGTCAATGGCTGTTAAGCACAAAGAAAGTACAGTAATACCTAGGATTGCAAGTAACTTGGTTTGAGAGCGTTTTGCAAGACAAGCAAATTTTTAAATATTTATTTAAATTTTTTTTACTTGATATACAAGCGTCGTCTTGCAATACAAGTACTGTAGTACGGCTTAAATTAAAAATCTCTACACATTTTTTGGGGGGGATTTTGTTTTGATCTAAGAGTGTTTTGGATTACAAGCATGTTTCCGAAATGAATTATGCTCTCAATCCAAGGCATGACTGTATACACGCACAATTTTGAAGGGGGAAAGGGGGAGTTACTAGATAGCACTCTTAAACATAGAGTAATCGTGATCCCCCCCCCCCCCGTGTTCTTTTAGCTAGGTGAATTAGGAAGAGAGCTTAGTGCAAAAACCCTTAATTCATAAGCCTTGGGGGTAGCAATGAGGGTGGATAATTGAAGTCCTTGTTGGTTGTAGAGATGAAGTACAGGAGGCCTATCATTTCTCTTATATAGAAGCCTCCCCTTTCTACACCACCAAATTAATCCTCCCAAGTGCTTACATAAAAAGTCTTTATAAATAAAAATATGAATACATATTTTAAAAGGATTAGAGAGTGAAAAATGCAGTGAAGAAATAACAAAAAGTTACATGCCTTAAAAGCATCTGGCAAACAAAATAACTTTGAATGTACACGTTTCAAGTAAAAACAGAGAAACAAAAATTCCGTTTTGGGTGGAGCAAGTTTTATACTGATAGGTCCTCCAGAGAAAAGGAACAACTTCCGTATATTTATTTATTATATTTATAGCCCGCCTTTTTTCCTGCAGGGAACCCAAGGCAGCTTACATAATCCATTTTATCCTCACAACAACCCTGTGAGGTATGTTAGGCTGAGAGTCAGTGACTGGCCCAGAGTCACCCAATGAGTTTCACGGCCGAGCGGGGACTGGGTACCCTGTAGCTAGTTAGCAACCCAAGATAGAAGATGCTGTACACACTAGCTTCTCAGTACTCAAACATCTAAGGGCCAAACTACAAGTTAATCTGCAGATGTAGCTGGCAGTTCAGTCTCTTGCTTTCTTACTCCATAGTAAGTGCATGGGACCCAATCTGGATTGGGACCCTAGCATGCCTTTAATTTTCATTATGAGAAGGTTATTCATTTGTTTTAATGGATCAGTTTTTGGCATTGAAAGTTACATGCACTGGATCCTAGTGCAGATTGGGACTACAGTGTCTGGCAAAGAGTTAAAGAACCCCTACCCCATGCTATGGTCCCAATCTGCCCTTACTTTAGAGTAAGGAAGTAAAACAGACATAGCTGTTAACTAAGTCTTCAAGGTAACATGTAGCTTGGATCTAAAAGGGTGTTGGAAGGAACCATCTCAGATGAGGATAGAACAAGAAGCAATGGGTTGAAATTAAAGGCAGATAGATCTAATATATCCAGTATGAAGAAAATACAAGCAGAACAAGCTGCCTTAACTAGATATCATTTACTATTTTAAGCTTCTAAGGCAAGGGTAGGCAATCCTTCCATATGTTTTGGATTGCAACTGCCATAAACCCTGACCATGCTAGGGCTGATGGGAGTTGGAAGTCCGAAACATCTGGAGTGTGCTGGGTTGCTTACGCCTGTTCTAAGGAATGGCTGGTCAGGCACTTTTGGTTTCCCAGTATGTATGTGTTGGTCGTGAAACCCAGGTCGTCGTGGCCTACTCACATCTTCCACCTATTTAATTTAAAAGCACAAAAAAGGTAATGTGTAATGCAGCCCTCAGATTCCTAAATTCTATATGACAGAGAGAATGTACTGGGCCATAACTCACCATTCTGTGTATTTGAGAGGCTTAACTTCTGTAGGAATGGAGTTGCTTTGTTGCAAGAGCCTGCGCTCTCTTGATGATATGTAGATAATGGTTTGTCTAGACCAGCCGGCCACTAATTGTAAAAGTGATGGTAAGTTATTAGCTTTCATACCTGTGAGGAACTTTAATTTTGGTTTGGAAAGAACTGCTGCCATTGTGATACTTTTATAACACCCTGCTGCAGAAGAGTAGAAGACATTACCAGGTGCCAAGGGCAACATGAAATGAGGAAGAGGCATCAAAAACACCATAAAATGATATCACATAATGTGGCATTTACCTCCGTTCTTTCATTTTTTTCAGCTAACCATGACCCATTCTGTCCTTCGCAGGAAGTGGACAGTTTGAGTTCAGGTATGAACACTGCTTCTATCCCCCTTGCGCTCTTGAGTACAGGAATGCTACCATAAAAATCTTCCTTTCAGATGTGGTAGAAAACCTGGGATTGGTCCAGAAAAGTTTATTCAGAGAGGATGGAAGGTGACAATGGATGACGTTCTTTCTCTTCCAACTTTTCAAACGCTGTCAGCTTTTCACAAGGGCATGCTGCAGTTGTTCTGTAGCAACTGCAACATGAGAATTGTAAGCCAATAATGGCTGGATTATTTTGGGCAGCAGCTGTAGCTCAGTGGCAGAGCACACATTTTGTATGCAGGAGAGCTGCGGCAGACTCCAGTCTGAAACCCTGGAAGTCCATTGCCAGTAATTATTAGCTAGATGGACCAATGGTCTGATGTGATATGGCAACTTTCTATGTTCCTACACATGAAAAAGCACTGTAGTTTCAACAGTTCTTCCTTCCTAAAATTGGTATACCTAGATGTCAACCTGTATACCCGCATTAGTGCTGCTTTTGTATTTATACCACCAAAAAAATGGTAGATATGTCCTGTGATGGGATAAAATGGCTGAATTTTATGAAGAGAACTGCATTCCCCCAAATGCAGGACTCAAAATGAATGCAATTTTGGCATTAAATCGTGATCCACCCATGCTGCGGCTGTCTGCCTTATGAGAACTTAACTTTGTTTATAGTTGCCTTGTATACATTCTTGCTACTTTCTTCCCACTGACTCCAATTTTTTTTCATTACTCTTTTCACAGTGAAAGAAGGTAATGAGCTAATAAAGAAGAAAATAGTTTTAAGTGCCCCCCCCTTTTTTGCTTCCCCCCCCCCCCCATTAAAACACATTTCTGTTTATAGTGGAATGAATAAGAGGAGGGTGTATCTTGGTAATGTAAAATACAGATGGAAATGGTTGCCTATGACTTCATCTGCCCCTGCCCAAGGGTGTTTCCAAGCCCAAATATGAGGGGAAGCTAGTTTGATCTGCTTAATTTGGTTTTAATGTTGCCTTCATTTCTGGCATTTGAAGTCATCACAATATGGCTGTGGGCAGAGTTTGGAATGCCATCTTCCTTTGCCTAGCTGCTCTCCATTCTGGTTCTGCTTCTTCCCCGCCCCCCAACATGTCGATCCACATACATCAGTAAAATAAAACGAAAGTATTACTTTAAAAATACTGCATATGCCTGTGTACTTCTATCTCCTGAAACCTAGTTCATTTCCTGTTCTATCCTGAAATTGATTATTTAATTTGGCATGGTCCTAAATCAGTGATGGCTAACCTTTTTGAGGCCGAGTGCCCAGGCTCCCTTTTCAACATGCTCTGTTGGCCCTTCCCACAATGTCCACTCATTCACTTCCAGGTTTGAAAAGGGAGCCTGTGCTGCAACACAAAACCAGCTTATTTGTTTCAAAGTGCCAACACTGCAATTAAACCTGAATTAAACCTGTTTTTAAGCACAGCAATTAAACGTGTGTGTGTCAGTGAGAGAGGGGGGGCTGCCTTTCCTCGCCGCTGCCCTCCTCCAGGCACCCGGTCAGCCTCCTGGCCTGCCGCCTGCAGAGCCTCCTGAGGCGGGACTTGGACGGACCAGCAGCCCTCCGGCTGCTCCGGCCTCTTTGCTGCCAGCATGCCCGGGCCGCGAAAGTGTGCAGACAACAACCCAAACCAGAAGCCACAGCAGCAGTATATTCTTCCCCCCCCACCCCTCCTTTCAGTAGCCCAGCTGTCTTTGGCCAATCAGGATGAACTTCATCTGGGCCAAGCAGAAGAGGTGGCTCATTGGTCATGAATAGAATGCTTGGGCCGCATTTGCATGCAAATACTGGGACATCAAAGACGTGGGAGACTCTGAGGCCCCAGGAGCCATCAGAGGAACTATGTACATTTTGCATGATGTTCCCAGCCCCCAGCTGGGATTATCTTGTTTACACGTGTGGAGGTGTGTGTGGGGGGGTGCAGGAAACTCTGACGCTTTTTTCTTCACAAATATAAAGATTGTTCATGTGCAGTGCCAGCCCAAAATATTTTTCTGCTTGAGGCAAAGAACAAGAAGGCGCCTCCTCCGATTCCATGTACAAAAAAACGGTTGTACTGGCAGATGACTCTGTCTGCAACACTGATGAGGGTATAGTGGGAAGAATCCAATGAGGTGTTTACACCCCTGTTGATTCTCTTATGCCCCTCCAATTGCATTGTACAAGAGGCCCCCACTGCTAGAGCAACGGTGATTCAGTGCTTCTGGGGCAACCCAAAATGAGCGGAAACACTTGCTTCTGGAAGGAGGCAGGTCAGCAGAGCTCACACAAGGGACTTGCCTCCTATCAGAATTGAGCATTTCCACTCAGTTTGGGGTTTCCTTTAGAAAGTGTTAAATCTCCTTTATGTAAGCAGTGCGTCCTGCTTGCACAACGGAATTGGCAACACTCGCTGCTTGTGGAAGGGAATCAGTGGGGCGGAAAAGAATCCGTGGGTGTGGGGTGTAAGCACCCTGCTGGATTCTGCCCAGAGTCTTCCACTACACCTGAAGGCTGCAGGCTAACCTAAGAGATGCAGAGCAGGCTCATCGTGGGCTATCTAACCCACGATGAGCTGCAGTGCATGCCAGGTGCATGCTGCAGCCATTTTGATTGTGCATCCCCCCGATCGGGCTGATGGAGTGTTGCACCATGTCATCGGAACCTGGTCATCATGGGTTATTCAAGGGTTAGACATACCTCTTTCCTCCAACACCTTGCTGCCACCTCCCAGAATCTGCTGTCTGAGGCCACTGCCTCACTCTGCCTAATGGTAGGGCCATCCCTGTTCATGTGAGTCTCTTCCAAGGTATACATCCAACATGTGGAGGCAACATGCTCTGTTGGCCCTTCCCACAATGTCCACTCATTCACTTCCAGGTTTGAGAAGGGAGCCTGTGCTTGCACGGCCCAATCATATACAGGCGGCTCCCCTTTCAAACATTACACTGAATATATAAATTTTGGGGCAGATCTGGTAGGCCGTGCAAAATTTGAGGCTAAGTTAGGAGATGTGGCCCCTTGCATTGTCTGTACATGTTATGGGTTCTAGAATGAACAACCCTAGCACTTCTTGTATAAACAGTCTTTCTTTTCAAATCTTTAAAAGCTTTGGAATACTGATGTGTCCAGGTTAAAAAAAAAAAGCCTCAAATATGACTTGTTTTCTATATATCCTTCACTCACAATGCATCCAAAATTTAATTCAGCTGTTACCGAGTTAAACAGAATAACAAATTGGAATATAGTGACTTGCATGTGTGAAGGGAGTGAGTGATTAGGTTTCTTGTGCAGAACTGCAATGACACAGCCAATTTTACTAAAGCTTTTAAACAAAAGCTGGGCTGTGCCTAAAACTTGTACTTAGCTGAATGTGTGTGTGTGTCCTTTTTTTTGGTATTTATAATTTTAGTTACTGTATAGTCAAATTGTTGACAGCTGTAAGACTTGCATTTGTGGGGGCATAATTAAATTACTTGAATCATTACTTTTCCAGATGTAAAAGCTCACTCTTGCATCCTTTGCCAAAAAAAGAATAACATTAAAGTAGTGTGTCTGCTTTTTCAATCTTAAGTTGTCTTTCATATTTTTCCCCACATACATTTTTTCCACCCACCTCCTTTTTGGAGGCTCCTTCATTTTGCTGTTAAATGAATATATAGGAATTTTTTCCTAAACTTTAACTTCATCCTGCCTGAAGGCATTATTCTCTCCACAAAGTCATTGTTCATTTGTTTTTAATATACTTTCTTAGTTTTTGTCCAGTGACCTTAGGCTTTGGCCTGGTTTGCACATAATGACAACCCAGAGTGAGACCTGGTTCACACGATACGGCTGGCTCATCGTGGGCTATCTAACCCACAATGAGCTGCAGTGCATGCCAGGTGCATGTTGCAGCCATTTTGATTGTGCATCCCCCCGATCGGGCTGATGGAGTGTTGCGCCATGTCATCGGAACCTGGTCATCATGGGTTATTCAAGGGTTAACCCTTGCTTAACCCATGATTTGTAGTAGGGGTTAAGCGAGGGTTGCTCAGTTGGGGTTTGCACAATCAAAATGGTGGCTGCATGAACCACAGCTCATTTTGGGTTAAATAACCCACAATGAGCTGGTCAGATCACATGAACTGACCCTGTGAGTTGAATTGTGGGTTGTTGTTGAATCGTGGGTTGTTGTTGAATCATGGGCTGTCATTATGTGCAAACCTTGCACTATGGTTTAACTATGGGTTGTTAACCACAAACAACCCAGGAAGAGAACCCATGGCTTGTTGTTGGGTCGTGGACTATGGGTTGTTTGTGGTTAACAACCCATAGTTAAACCATAGTGCATGGTTTGCATGTACAGTAATACCTTGGATTACGAGCATAATTTGTTCCAGAACCATGCTCAGTAGTCCAAAATACTCGTACATCAAAGCGAGTTTCCCCATTAGAAATAATGGGAACTCCGCTGATTCGTTCCACAACCATTTAATCACTGCTTTGCCCCATGGAGCCCCATGGAGGGAGCCGGCAAAGCAGTGATTAAATGGTTGTGGAACGAATCAGCGGAGTTCCCATTATTTCTAATGGGGAAACTCGCTGATGTGCATCCCTGGAGGTGAGGCGCGGCCGGGCTCGGCTGCCGCCTTGCACTACTGCTCTGGACGGCCGAGTAGCCAGGACGTGGGAACTTCCGTGGAGGCGCGGCCGGGCTCGGCTGCTGCCTCGTGCTGCTGCGCTGGCTGGCCAAGTAGCCAAGAGGTGGGGGCTTCCGTGGAGGCGAAGCGCCTCGGACGCTGCCGTGCCGGCTCCCGGGCTCCTGCCGTTTCATACCTTTGAAAGTGAGCCACCCGCGCCGCCAGCGGTCCCGTCGCGTCACATCCGGCTCCCTACCCATGGGGCTCCCTACCCAGGAGCCAGCGGAAAAGGTCGAGGCAGCGCAAGCCAAAGCCAGCATGGGGCTTCCCTGCCTGGGAGCCAGCAAAGCGGCAGCGCGAGGCACCTCCATTCGGCTCCCTGACAAGGAGCCTGCAAAGCTTTGCCGGCTCCTTGTCAGGGAGCCGAATAGAGGCGTCTGCCTGCGCCTCGCGCTGCCGCTTTGCCGGCTCCCTACTTGGGAGCCGGCAAAGCAGCAACGCGAGGTGCCTCCATTCGGCTCCCTGACAAGGAAACAATTAAGAAACAAGCAGACAGAAGAGAGCTTGCTCCGTAATAAAAGCAGCGGCAGCATTGGCTCCAGCGAGCAAAGGGGCAAAGGCATTCCCTTCTGCTCCAGTTCTCCCACAAGCCTCTTTCTTCCTCGTCAGTCTTCTCCCCACAGATCCTTTTTAACAGCTCCCGGGAGATAGTGGGTGGGTTGTGTGAGCAGCTTTGCAGGCTCCTTGTCAGGGAGCTGAATGGAGGCGTCTGCCTGCGCCTCGCGCTGCCGCTTTGCCAGCTCCCAAGTAGGGAGCCGGCAAAGCGGCAGCGCGAGGCGCCTCCATTCGGCTCCCTGACAAGGAGCCTGCAAAGCTTTGCAGGCTCCTTGTCAGGGAGCCCTACGTGGTTTCTGACTCCCGGGTAGGGAGCCAGCGCAGCGGCGCAAGGCGCCCACACAGGAAGCGGCCTTGTCTCGCCTCCATGGGCTCCCAGGCAGGGAGCCAGCGCAGCAGCGCGAGGCGCCCGCACAGTGAGCGGCTGCGCCTCGCCTCCATGGGGCTCCCTCCCGGCTAGACAAAGCTGGGCAGCTGGCAAGTCACGGACACAGCATGTGGCTCGTGCTGCGAGACACGCTCGTCTTCCAAATCGAAATTAATTATAAAATTTTGCTCGTTTTACGAGTTGCTCGCATACCGAGTTACTCGTAATCCGAGGTATTACTGTAATGACAACCCCACGATTCAGCGGCAACCCATATTCTGAGTTGTCATTACATGTGAACCAGGGCATTCACTGCTTGTAGGCAGTTAACCTTCTTCAGGAAGGTCTGCTGAAATCCAGTGGGTGAATTTAAAGAGCGGGGAATGGCACCATGAGGAGCAGTTGTTCTGCAATTCTTTTGTGGTTTCTTGTTGTTATAAAGTGGCCCCAGCATAGTGAAATTAAGACACAAACCATTGACTGTTTATTTCACAAAGCAGGGCGCTTCCCCCCCCCCCCCCGTAGATTTTTAAAAATAATAAGTAAACTTGCCCATTATTTCTAACTAAAGGAGTTCAGGTTTAGTGTTGGGCTTGCTTCCATGTAAATGAATTCCATATATCGTAACCATTTGAAGCACATCCTAGCTTCCTTCCCCCGCTTCACATGCCATGGTGACTGTTCCAGATTTCCCTTTCATAAAAAGTTCAAGGAGACTGAAATGATGGAGGAGGCAAGTACCTAAGCCAATAATGGGTTCTTGATTAAACCATGGCGGATTGGATTGATCTGTGGTAAAGAGCTTGGGTAGTCTAGAAATGGAATCAGCTTGCAGTTCTTGAGGCAAGTGAGTGCTGCTTTTGAAGGGGATGAGATTAGAATAGGGTAGACAATATAGTGCTCATGAACTGCATCTGCTCTGCCAAGACTACTTCTGGAACCTCTGGGTCCTTCAGGTGAATTGCCGAAAGATAGCGGGAGCAGGGCACAGGAAAAAGCCCTGACAGGCAGGAAACTGCCTACAGGGCTTATATTGCCTATTCTGGAGTATGAAAAGTATTTTAAGTAAAGAAGGTGAACTAGCAGAAGGGATTTACCACAGTTGGCAGCAAGAATGGAAAGGGCACGTATTTCTGTGGGTTCTGTAAGAGTAGAAGCAATTGTTCTGGGAGTTGCAAAGAGAGAGGCCTACATTCTAGGCTGAGAGGCTTCATCTTTTAGTAAGTAACTCCAAAGTACTTAAGAACTGGTGGAAGACATAGGATGAGGCTCTGTAGCAAATGCCAGATGAACCATTCTCTAGGTGTAAGCCCCACTCCCTGCCGTCACTTCTTTTACTCACTCTCAGGTATCCATCTTTGTAGGTAATAAGCTCTACAATGTGTTGGATCATGATATTTGTTACAAAATGATAACTTCACAGAATTGCATGTTGTAATCTTTCTGCATTGAGCCAGTGTGGCGTAGTGGTGAGAGTGTTGGACTGGGACTCGGGAGATCTGGGTTCTATTCCCCGCTCGGCCATGAAACTCACTGGGTGACTTTGGGCCAGTCACTGACTCTCAGCCTAACCTACCTCACAGGGTTGTTGTGAGGATAAAATGGAGAGGAGGATTATGTAAGCCGCCTTGGGTTCCTTGCAGGAAAAAAGGCGGAGTATAAATATAATAAAATATAAATAAATAAATAAATAAGACAGAATAGGTTTAATGTGTCTGGATCTTTTCTCAGTGGCAAAAGATGAAGGTATTTATTTATTTGAGTCGCTTGTGTCCCATCTTTCTGCCATAAAATAGTGTCCAAGGTAGCTAAAACCATTCAAGAATTATAATAAAATACTCATAATTTAAATAATTTAAAAACCAAAATGGGAACAATCCTATGGCCCCCCAGACAGCGTCTGAGGGGGGCATAGGATATTTTGGATTCTCAGATCCGCAGTTCGAGACAGCGCTCCAACTTCAGAGCTGGGAATCAGAGCTCCAACACACACCCAGCCCAGCTGGTGCAGAAAGAACTGCACTGGCTGTTTTCCAAGGCCAGAAAAAGGGTGTGCTCCAGTGTGCGGGAAGGGGAGGAGACTGGAGAGGCCAGGATATGTTATCCTGAGGCCTACCTAGCTTTCTTCCCTTCCCCTCTGAAAAGCTATTGCTAGCTGGGCAAAAAAACCGATCTAGCAAAAAATCAGGGCGGGCAGATGGGGAGGCAAATACCATTACTCTGCTCCTCCTCCTGGTGGCTCCAGTGTCTGCGGGGCTGTGTATCTGCTCCGGCTTTTACTCTGAACTCTTAAGGAGCTCTCCATGGTGCCAGACCTATTTCAGGGGATATGGTTCAGCACCACGGACAACTCCTTTAAAGTTTAGAATGCAATCTGGAGCGGATATGCAGCCCCGCTGAGGTTGGAGTGAAAAAAGATGATCACACACTTCTATTTTGATATTTGTTGCAATCTGGACTGAGTTTAAGGAGTTCTAACTCAAATTCTAAATATTACCAAGCAGGAAGTTTTCTTCAGAAAGAGGCCCTCTCTGGACTGAGACCACATCTATAGAAGCTTTTCATATACAGTAGCTACTTACCTCAAAATAGATAAATACACTGCAAAATTTGAACAATGATCTTCCCTAGGTAACTCAGTTTCATAGAAAAATCCAACTCCTTTCCACTCAGACCTAGAGAGTCTGAGTGGAAAGTGGAAAAATCCAACTCCTTTCCAGCCTCCTCTGCCTCCTGCCCTGCATAGGATGAGCGTATGACCTCCACATTCGGGGCTTATGATCATCACAATAGGATTGCGCCCTATATGGATTAACTATCAAAGTAGACATTAAGAATAAAGATAAATAAAAAGCCTGTCTCCTAGTAAAGACTACTTTGGTTAGGTGGAAGTGTTGTGTAGTGGTTAAAGCACTGGACTGGCACTTGTGAGACCTGGGCTCTAGTCCCCACTCGGCCATGAAGCTCACTAAGTGACTTTGGGTCAGTCACTGACTCTAAGCCTAACCTGCCTCACAGGGTTGTTGTGAGGATAAAATGGAGAGGAGGAGGATCATGTATGCCACCTTGAGGTCCTTGGAGGAAAGGCAGGTATAAATGTAACAGAGAAATTGGGCGTGTATCAATAAAGCCTCCCATAGGAGTGAATTCCACAGAAAAGTCCCACTCTCATGCATCCCAACCACGGCACGTATCAAAGAGTATGATACAAATAGAACTGGCTTACAAATGTTGCCCTGCAGATGCTGTAATGTGTATATAGGAAGGAGAAGCAGAGAGCGAGAGAGAGCGCATATTGGAAGGTGATGGTTTGCTCTTGGAATGGTGGTAATAGAGAAAGGAACATTCTTATAGAGTTTTACCAGAAATGTGAGGGAACAAGAAGCACATGTGCCTCATGGTTTCTGTTTCCACTTTTCATGGTCATGTGAAAAATAACCCTCTGCACTTGCTTTTTGGGGGAAACTGTAAGCGGTCTCTAGCTCCGAGTAGAAAGGAGTTGGATTTTTCTATGAAACTGAGTTACCTATGGAAGATCATTGTTCAAATTTTGCAGTGTATTTATCTATTTTGAGGTAAGCAGCTACCGTATATGAAAAGCTTCTGTAGATGTGGTCTCAGTCCAGAGAGGGCCTCTTCCTGAAGGAAACTTCCTGCTTGGTAATATTTAGAATTTAAGAGTTAGAACTCCTTAAACTCAGTCCAGATTGCAACAAATATCAAAATAGAAGTGTGTGTACAAGCATGTGATCATCTTTTTTCACGTGTGCAGCAAAAGGGATGGCTTTATGCATCGGTGCTCTAAGTGGTACTATTCAGAAATATGTCTGCTGCTCCTGAGTTCATCAAAGAGCTTGAGGTATGAAATCCTTGTCATTCTTTATTTAACTTGTATGAAATTTCAACTGTCAGGCTTATCGCTGGAGAGAATATGCACTTAAACAAAATCACAACTTGTAAAGAAGTGTGTTTCCAAGCTAGTGTTGGGAGAACTAAAAGTGATCCTAACCTAAGGTGAAATGTACAGTTTGTAGAAGACTTAACAGTTTCAGCAACAATAACTAAAGAGACATGACCCTTTGTACCCAACTTAATTTATGAAGTATAAGCAACCTATGCAACGTTGAGCACTTCTGAGTGTGTTTAAATCTTTCCCTCTGAAATTGGAGGAACTACAATACCTTAAATCTGTTATCACATTTGCATATCTTCATTTAAAAAGAACAAAAAAATAGCTGTGGAAGCTCTGGTCCAGATCAGGACCAGGGTGCAGGGGGAGGAGGTTAAATCCTTTCTCTTGCCAAAAATCACCTCCTGAAATTGCTGTTTGCCCTGGGATGAGTACTGCTAGTGGTGCAAATAGTAGCTTCCTTCCCATGGACAACAGTGGCTTGTGGGGGATTTTTGTTGAGCAAAGCAGTACAGGAGAAAGGATAGTCTGGATCATTGCCCCCCACCCCCACCCATGACTGTCTTTTTTCTTTTTTTAAAAAAATGAAAGATACACAAACAGGACTGGCGCCAAGGGTAGGCATGGTTGGGCACCTACCAAGGGCCCGCACTCTAGCAAGGGCCACCTGGAATTGGTCCTCCTCTTCACCATTACAACCTGCTTGTTCTCCTGCCTCTTGTGCTGGCCCAGACAACAGTGGTGGTGAGGAGGAGGAGGAGGAGGAGGAGGAGCAGATGCCACAGCCCACTTGCTCACTGTCAAGCAAGCAAGTGGTAGCAATCCTGAGAAAGAGGATGCAAAGCAATAGCAGCTGGTGACAATGGTAGGGAAAAGGTAGACTCACTGAGGGAGGAGGCCTATTGAGGGTGTCTTGCCCAAGGGCCCTCAAAAACCTGGAGCTGGCACTATATGCAAATTCAATCACACATTTAATGTGCTATTTAGTTTTGCTCTCCCCCCCCCCCTTCAAATTTGGCGTGATTGTTCCTCACAAAGGTTGGCTTTTGAAAATGGTATTCAATTTTTTTATTAAAAAACACACCCCCAAATCTTAGAAATAAGCATATGTAAATGATTAAGCATTGTTTATTCAACTATATGTTCTGCTTTACATTATTAAAAAGTAGCTGTTAATGCTACGGATGTGAAGCATGTTGATATAGTATATCCCTTAAGCTCCTTCTCTTACACATTCTTCTTAATGTATTCAAAAAAGTCCCCCTTTCCTGCCTGACTTCTCATCCTAATTTTGTCTGGCAGTATGACATGCCTTGGGGGACAATGCAAAGACTTATACATAAGTAGCAATTTCAGATTTCTGTAAATGCCATAATATGACACATTCCTTAGTGAATACATGTCTTGTGTGACACACCTTTTGAGGACACATGCATGCAGTTAACATATGTTTTTATTAAACGTTTTGATACATATGTTACTGATTTGTAGAAGTCTGGGCAAGGGGTGTGTGTAGCTTTTTGGCATGTATACAGTTTTTTTTTTCTTACTTTCTTACATCCTGATTTTCTACAGGAAGTATTCAAAGTCACTCACAAAATAGGGGATAAAATACATACAACAAAATAAAACAGATCTATATATTTATAAAGACCTCTTCAACCAAAACTTCCATCAATTACATTGCTTTCCCATTTGTTTCCGTGCTCTATTTTAAAGTGCTGATGCTAGCCTTTAAAGTCATCAGTGGTCTATGTCCAAGTTATCTCAAGGACAGCCTTCATCCTTAAGAACCTGTCCAAGCCTTATGATTGGCATCAAACGCGCTGCTATCTGGTCCATCTTTAGCAGACATCTGATTGCAGGTACCAAGGACAGAGCCTTATTGGTGGTGGTACCATAGCTTTGCAACTTTTCCCCCAAGGAGATCCAGCAGATTCTCCCTCTTCCTATTTTTATTCAGAAGGCATTTTATGATTGATCTCCTGCTGTTTTATTGGGCAAACTCAGGGCTTTTTTTCTGGTGGAACTCACCGGAACTGAGTTCCAGCACCTTTTCTTCTATTAATTGCATTACAATTTAATCGCCATCTACTCCCGAGGAAATGTAATCCAAGAGTTCCGGTACCCTTTTCTCCAGAAAAAAAGCACTGGGCAAACTATATTAAGTTGTTTTCAGTGTTATTTATCTGTACAAACCAGCATGTGAATACTTTTGAAATAAAAATAACACTTTTTAAAAACAGCAGCCTTGGATTATAGTTATTTTGTAGGTTAATTAGATGTTGTTGTTGTCTTACAGTTATAAGAATGCAATTTAATCCACAGTGTTATAGGAGCACAGCTGTGAAACATAACTGGCTTCTTTAATCTCTACAGCAATTCTGTTGAAGTGGTACAAGAAAAGACTGGATGTTAATTCAAACCATTAGGTACCCATCCTACTCCTGATTACTTGTGTTGGCAACAAAATTTAGAAATAACAGGCAAGCTCCGTGTAGGAAACACTGTTCTCAGTTCTCGTATTGGAAATCGTCAACTTCACACTTGCACATTTGACAAAATAAATGCTCACATCATACTCGTGCAGATCATCATACGTAATGTTTTACTTCCAAAGACATTATGCATGTATAGGGAAAAATTATCCATATGAATTGGCTCTCAATAATCGGAAAGTTATAAACTGTGCACATGATGGTGGAAGGGTTATTCTTAAATTAATCATGGATGTGAAGTTGATCAGATCTTAATATCAGAAGTACTATCTCCACTGACCTGGTTCACATATCATCATCATCATCATCATCATCATCATCCTCATCAAAAATTTATTTATTACCCGCCTCTCCATCTATATCGAGGCAGGGAACAGCAGAAATATATAAAATACATAAACTAAACAACACAATACATACTATTAAAACATCCTAAAAACATCTTTAAAACATCTTAAAGGCATCCTAAAATTCCGCCGGATAGGCCTGCCGGAAGAGATAAGTCTTTACGGCTTTTTTAAATTCCAAAAGACTGGCAAGTTGACGAATCTCCTCCGGCAGGCCATTCCATAATCTGGGAGCAGCAGAAGAGAATGTCCTCTGGGTAATACCCGTCAGCCTAGTTTTGGCTGACTGAAGTAGATTCTTCCCAGAGGACCTAAGTGTGCAGGGCGGATTGTACGGGAGAAGGCGATCCTATAAAGCTAACCTATGGTTTATTTAACCATGGTTTGTTGCCCTACCCAAGGTTTATCCGGCAAACAGACAAGCCATGGTTTGTTTTCTCAATCTCTGGGTTGCTTGTTTCCCTCCTCCTGCTCACGCTCCCACCCTGTATTCCAAATGCCATTGCGGCACTATAGTACTGGCATATAGAGCTGCTGGGTTGTTGTTTTTTTACCATTCTTTCCCGCTGCCTCTGTAGCCTGGTGAAACTAGCCACGGTTCTGGGTTCACATGTAATGACAACCCATGGTTTAAACAACTCAAGAGTTCAAAACCCAACAACAAACCATGGGTTCTCTTTCTGGGTTGTTTGTGGGTAACAAACCATGGGGTGTTTTTTTTAGCATGGCTGGGTTTGCACATCATGACAACCCAGAATTCAACAACCCATGAGTTAAAAAACCATGGATTAGCATTATGAACCAGGTCACTGACCCAGTAGAACAAAACTGTAGGGTATTAGTGTGACAAATGTTTTGTAGTACCCAAAGACTTCAAGGCAAGATTTGATTATTAGGATTACAATGACCGCAAAGGCATTTCTAAAACTCCTGAGGCTGTATTAACATGATTCATTCATAATTGTGTTCAAACTTGCCAATGTATGTGAACACGTACGAATGACCAAAGTGTAAGACTTTTGTGTTGGAACAGCCATTTCTCCTAACAAGTCCAGTGTGAACTTAGTACTATGAACATAGTGATTTCTTTAGGATGATTCAATTTAAATCACCAATAAAAGTAGCAACTGAAATCACTGATTTAAATTGGGGTTCCCATTGCCATGATTTGTGGGGAGTGTTGCAGCAAGTGGGTATGTGGACTCCCTGAAAATTCACCCCCACACCTCCAGCATGGCAATTAAGCTTAGGAAAAACAAACAAACCTCCTTTTAGTACCAATGGTCACTCAGGTCTGGGAAATAGATCAAAGACTCTGGAAAATAGACTCACAAAATTTAAAAACCCATAATGCAAATAAAAAACACAGGACAACAAAAATAGACTAAAAACCAGATGGGCAATAGAGAACCAGCAAAGGGCAGCAGAGCAAAGACCCCCTCAAAATCAGAGTGTCCCAAAGTCCTTCTGAAAAAGCCCCACCTTTGTCTGATGACTAAAGGTCAACAGAGGGTGAAGCAACCCCCCACCCCCACCCCGATGTAGTTCCAAACTCTGATTCCATCCTAAGGAGGTGCAGTTATGGATAGACCTCTACATAAGCCAGACAGGGTTGGAAGAAGGGAATAGGCCTTGGACCAGACTTCAGTTAGCTTTAATGCTTGACTGAAAATTAAGGTAGGCTTGAAGCACAGCTTGAGCACTCATTGTATATTACATCTCTAGCTTCAAGAGTTTGAATGAAGAATTGTGGATCTATCTAATCTTATTGCCTCAATATAGGGAGACATGTAAAGGGGAAATGTGTACACCTAGGAGGCATCTCTGAAGGAAACCCCTCTCTACCTGAAATGCATCTCCAGTTTTAAAAGTTGGCTTGCAGTGTGTCTCCGGATTGGGTGGGTCCTGTTTTGGAAAATGAAATTGTGTTGGTGGAGAAATCTGTTGTGCATTTATTTGAAAGCTTATGTCCACATGTAAAGGTGTTCTTTGTATTGGGACTTGTGTAGGTGAATATTGAATATGCTGTAACACTATCTCCATGAAACAGACACTTTCCCGAAAAGTAGCCAGGACAGAAGTGGCTGATCACCTGATGTCTCTGCAAAGAAAATTAACAGAATAATCAAACAAAAACGGTTCTGTATGGTAGTAGTCAAATTCCACTGTTTGCACAGGAGAAAATACTACTGGAATTTTCCTGAGGCAATTTAGCATCTGGAGTTTTACAGAAAGCTTAGTCTTCAGAAAAATGGTAGTAAATCTTAAGGAAAACATTGTACCTTTTTGTATTTAATTAAATTTGCATTTCTTTAATAAGTTATTACTGTGCTCTTACGCTTTTTTCATTTTAAAAACATGAGAATGGATAAAGAGGAATTATTCAGCAGGTTTGTTTTTATTTAAGCTACGGTATCATATGAACATAAACTAATTGTAAGTGAAGTGTATAAAATTATTTGGGTGCAACATAACTTTCTGGTTACAAAGAATCCATTGTGTTTGAGCCTATTTCATTTATGATTTGACCATTACATTTACTTAAAAGCATTCTCTAATATGCCTTTCACATGTAAATTGATTTCTCACTCTCTTTGTATATAAACTAGTTTACACCCTATCCAAAACATGTTTACTGGGGGGGTGTCTTAAACATTTTAATAAAGTTCAGTTCCAAATGACTGTATGGTAAATCAAATGTTGGCAATGATGAAGCTGTGATCTTGTTTCCTGCTAGCCATATTGTTTAATGAACACCAAAAGGTTTGACTAATTTGGGGAAATCCAAAATACAACCTTAAACTGGGGATAGTGCCCTTTTTTGGATATTTGAGCCCATCCTATATCCAAAAGTTTAGATGCTAAAGAAAAGGCTAGTCACCAAAGAATTAAATAAGCATATATTCTCATCCCTGATTTAAAAATGGCTGACTGGAAAGCATTTGGCTAGCACCTTTGCCTGGCCTTTTTAGGGACCTCTGGAGGAAGGGAGTCAAAGGCTGAGTAGCAGCCATCAAGATCAAGAATGATCTTGTGGTTCAAGCTAGGCATGTGAAGAACACCATCAAGGTGTTGCTTCTGGATAACCATAGAGTTTGTGATGGGACAAAGGGAGTCAGGCCATTTCTAAGATTTCTATACAGCTCCTTAGGCTGCAATCCTGTACAGTTTCCTGGGGGTAAACCCCATTGAACTCAATGAGGCTTACTTCTGAGTAGACATAGGCTTGTACGATTAATCTCAGTTAGAGCCAGCGCATTCAGTTGTACATGGAATACTATAGAAAACCAGCAGATAGCAAGTGCTATAGCAATGTTCTTCACTGATTAGTTCCTGTTAGGAGCCTGAAAAGTCTTCTAGGGTGTTATCTAAGTTACATTTTCCCATGTAAATTGCTGGTGTGTTTTAGTTAGCCAACTAAATGTATAGAAGCTGCTTCTCCTCTTTACATTTACATGTAACATTACCTAGGGGTTTACAGTAGGCTGTGATATGTATTCCACTGCAGTTCCTAACAGAGAATGTGGTGGGTAGCTGTACTGAGTGATGCCAGACTAAATCATTCTCCTATTTCAGTTCTGAGATGAAATCCTGTACTTTGAGAAGAAACAGGACAGCTGCTTGCATGAAACCACTCCACAGATTCTGCCTTCAAACTGATGTACACTCAGTAAGGAGTGTCAAGTGTCTATGTACGGCAGGGATCACAAGAAGGTTCTCTAAGGAACTATCAGTGGTTTCATGCTGTTGGTTTGCACCAAAGGTATTAAACACAATCTCATTTGGCCCTCGATTGGCTCAGTGTCAGCTAACTTGGTACTGATTTTCTGGTCTATACATATTAAGCACACTAAGATGGAAGTCAGGCGATTGTCCAGTGTGGTTGAACTCTGTCAGATTCATAACAGTATATATACCCGGGACCATCCTAAGACATCTAGCTGCCTGAGTTGAATGACAAGATTTCTCCCCCCTGCAAAGAAGAACATGAGAAGAGCTGTGCTGGATCAAACCAAAGGCCTATTTTGACCAGCATTCTTTTTGCACAGTGGCTACCCAATTGCCTATGGGAAGCTCACAACAGGGTTTGCATTCCATGTACAGAAGCTGACCAGATTGACAGCTGAATCTTGCTTTCACACTGGCAATAGGACAGCATTCTCCACCATACCTGAGGGCAGCAGGCTAGTTTAGAGGGCCAAGACAGGCTTCGTGGTGCACACAGCTCTGTTCTTTAGCACCTCATCCCTTTTCCCACTAGCATACAACACCTGAGTTGGCCACCACTCTCTGCCTAAGGATGGGCTATCCCTCAATGCAGTTACAGGTCATTCAGAGGCGGTGAACAAGAACGGATGGGGCTGTCCCAACTGTTTTAAAAGAAGCAGTGATGTAACCATTCTGGAAAAGCCAGCTTTAGATTTTATGACACTAGCAAATTATTGTTCAATCTCCAATGTACCAATCTTAAGCAAGGTGCTAGAGTGGGTAGTGGTCTGTCAATTCCAGGCAGTCTTGGAGGACACTGGATTATTTAGATCCATTCCAGTCTGACTTGTGTCCTGGGCTTGGGACAAAACTACCTGGATGGATGACTTATGCTGGGGAATGGATGTGGGAGGAATGACCCTGTTGGTTTGCCTAGACCTCTCAGGAGCTTTTGATACCATCAATAGCTTCTGGACCATCTGTCTGGGTTCGGACTTGGGGTGTAGAGGTGTTTCAGGGTTACTTTGGGGTGGTTGAGGGCAAACAAGTTGAAGCTTAATCCAGACAAGATGAAGTGTTGTGTGGGGAAATCTGCTGATCTGGATGAAGGTGTGACTGTGGATGAGGTTGCCCTCTCCCTAAAGAGCCTAGTATGTAGTTTGGACTGGATGCTTACCATTGCAGCATAGTTGGTATTATTGGCCAGGAGTGCTTTTTTTTTTTAACCAGCTGCAACCTTAGCTAGAGAAAGCTGACCTTGCCTCAGTAACACATCCTCTGGTTGTGTCCAGGTTTGATTACTGGAATGTGCTTTATGTGGGTCTGTCCTTGCATACTACTCAAAAACTAGAATTGGTGCAGAATGCAGCAGTGAGAACACTTGTAAGAGTAGGTGTCTGGATCATGTTACAGTAATACTTTGGATTGCAAGTAACTTGGTTTGAGAGCGTTTTGCAAGACAAGCAAATTTTTAAATATTTATTTAAATTTTTTTTACTTGATATACAAGTGACGTCTTGCAATACAAGTACTGTAGTACGGCTTAAATTAAAAATCTCTACAAATTTTTTTGGGGGATTTCATTTTGATATAAGAGTGTTTTGGATTACAAGCATGTTTCCGAAACGAATTATGCTCTCAATCCAAGGCATGACTGTATACCTATTATATGCCACTTACATTGCCTGTCTATTTGTTTCCAGTTTTCACCAATTTAAGGTGCTGGTATTATCCTTTAAAGCCCTAAATGGTTTGGGACCAGGTAATCTGACGGACCATCTGCACCAGTACAAGCCTGCCTGAGTTTTAAGATCAGTATCTCAGGCTCTGCTCTCTGTTCCACCGGTGACAGCCATGACATTAGTGATTATTGGGGTACTTCCAGACCGAGGGGTTCTAGTGCTAACATTCAGAAGGAATTGTGTAGCACTTCCATCTTTTCTTCCTTAACAAATTTTCCACGGTAAGAAAAAAAGATGGAACAAGTGGTGGGAGAACATGGGAGGCTTACAAGTAGAAGACATTGTTGTCTGGACCCCCCGTAAAATTCCATGAATGAGGCAGGGCAATCGCACATTAAAAGCCTCTTCTGGAAGCACCCTTGCAAACACTGGCCTGGTTCACAAGTAACACTAAACCATGGTTTACTTAAATCATGGTTTGTTGCCCTACCTAGGGTTTGTTTGGAAGACAATTGAACAAACCATGGTTTGTTTTTTCAGTCCCTAGGTTGTTCGTTTCCCTCCTTCAGCCGCTTCTTCCTAGTATCCCAAATGCCTTTGCGGCACTGTAGTCCTGGCATGTAAAGAGGCTGGGATTTTTGAGCACTCTTGCTCACTGCCTCTGTAGCCTGGCCACACAACCCATGAACAACCCATGATTCTCTTTTTGCATGTAATTTTCTGTTCAAACAACCTACAGTTCACAACCCAACAACAAACCATGGGTTCTCCTTCTGGGTTGTTCATGGTTAACAACCCATAGTTAACCCATAGTTCTGGGTTCACATGTAATAACTTTACAATTCAACAAACCATGGTTAATTAAACCATGGTTTGTCATTATGTGCATACTAGGTCAGTTTCTCTCGCCTTCAATCTGGAATGCTGCTCCCGAGAACTTCTCTGAAATGAAATTCGGCCCTCAGGCTGAAAGAGGTTCTTCAGGCCTGTGGCTTATGCTGGCTCAGCTTGTCTGAGCGTGGAAAGCTAAGCAGGGTCAGGCCTGGTTGTTACTTGGATGGGAGACCCCTCCTCTAGTTTCCTGCACTGAGCAGGGGGTTGGACTCGATAGCCTTGTAGGCTCCTTCCAACTCTATGACAGATCTATGAAACCCCTGGTTCATTGAATGCTGGCAACATGATATTTAGCCCCAGTATATTCTTAACCTGAGGTTCCACCCAGTAGTAATGTCTAGCATAAATCTTCTGCTGTTATTGGAGCAAAGTGGAAGGAGGACATTCTGCAGCAGCCCTTCTTTCAGAAAGGTAACATCTGAATATGCCCATGTAATCGAGAATTACAGTGATGAACCATCTTGAATCTTTTTGAATATTTTTGTGTGCCATTTCTTTTCTTTCTTCATGTCCTTTTTGTGTGTGTGGTCAAGTTGGGATTTGAGGACAGATTGATAGTAACCCATTATTAATGACTTGTAAATAGAAAACCTAACAAGTTCTCTGATCTAGATAAAATAATATAGCTATTTGGACTACAGTAAACAAATGTAGGGAAGCTGATGACAGTTACCTTGGTTACTTCCTGTCTATTCTGGATGTTTCTGGCATGAGCTATACCAGAAAACTTACAAATTATTACTGAAAGCTACAGGTATGCCAGGACCATACTTCTCTCTTTGTGTGTAATATTGCATCCTTGAAGCTTACAGGTGGGTCAATATTGACAGCCATTAGGGGAATAGATGTTCCTCATTGCAGAGAACCAACAAAGAGCTAACTTGAACAAAACCTGCTTATTTGTCTCTGACTCCCTCTTCCCTTTCTCATCTGCTTAAAAGTCCTGAATGTTAGTTTAGCTAAGACTCAAGAGATAGTCCTCATTCAAAGGGAAGAGTAAGTTGGGAGTGAGTGTTTGAGGTTCCTTCCTTTTTAAGGAGCTTTTACACTAGACACACACACACACACACACACTATTTAGAATTGCAGATCATTTATGTGGAGAGTGACATGGGTTATGTTTCTGAAATTATTGTTTCTAAACCTAATGTAACTATAAAAATAAAGGGTATGAAGGCATACATTACCAAGAATGGTGTTTGGGATTTTTGTCCAAATTTATCAAAGACAAGTGATAAGAAAACCTAAGCAGCACTTTTAAGATTAATGAATGCTATTGACCCATCGCTAGAGTCTACACAATTTTCTTTAGAATTTCCTCCTTTTAAAATCTCCTTTTTGTAAAAAAATTTATCCTGGAAGACAATCTTACTCGGTCACGACTGATCGCCTAATGATGATGATGATATTAGGGTTGTTGTTTTTCTTAATTTATCATAACTCCTTTCTTGTGCTATTTTGCTTCTCCCTCCCCCTTCTGTAGAAGTAATTATAGGGCTTGTTTATCATTAAACAGGTGGCTTTTATTAATTCTGAATGAAAGTAAATGGTTGCTATTAACCATTTTACTCTGAACTTGAAGGCTGTCATTCTACTACATCACTACATAATAGGAGTCAAATTTGTGGACTGTCATCCAGCCTGACTTTGGTAAAATGGCTTTGGTTGAATTTGTCGTTCAACTGGTGTGTTTATTCTAAAATTGTAAGCGAGGGATTGACATGGAGCAATATTGTGGTGATCTTGGGAATAGGGCTGTGAGAAGCAAAGTTGGGTGCACCATGCTCCCCCCATCTTGTATCCATAAAGAAGCTTTCCCTAACCTGTTGCCCTCCGGATTTTTGGACTACAACTCCCAGCATCCCTGACCATTGGCCATGCTGGTTGGGGTTGATGGGAGTTGAAGTCCAAAACATGGAGGGCACCAGATTGAGGAAGGCTGCCATAGAAGACAACATATAATCTTCATGTCTGTAGGAAGTTTAAAAAAAAGGGAGGTAGTGTCGACTAAAAGCACTGTGACTGGCGTTTTGAGGAGAATGCTTCATGAAAGTCTCCCTTAATTCTATTTCCGGCTAGCAACTCAACAAAGATTTTAAAAGGTTTTTGCCTTCTGTTTTTGCACTATTGTGTAGCTAGTGCTTCCCACTCTGTTGGGTACTCTGTTCAGAGTTACTATTACCATTCCGGATGCTGAAAAGAAATTTCTATTAGTGCTTAGCAGTTACGGTATATAGTGCTTTTAATTTACTTTTTGTTGATTTTCACAGCAAGACTGTGATGTAGGTTGCTTGTCTTGCTAGGCAGATGAGAGGAGGAGACCAAGTTACTTGCTCAGGGCTGCTCAAGAACAAACTACACATTACATTAAACATGTACTTAAAAACAACAACTTTAAATAGCAGCCAAAAGGGAGCAGGATGGAGATTGTGGTGCAGAGAGGTGTGTTGTTTTTTTTAACCCTTCCACATGCTGCGGTTCTTACAAAAATCCCCCCTGATGCTGCTTTGAGAAGCTGCTCTTTGCACAAACAGTGGCTTCTCTCCCCTGCCAAATGTTCGTTTCCAGTGAGTGTGTGTGTGTCTTTTGGTGAGATCACAGTATGGGCAGAAAGGTTAACCCTCCCCACTCCTGCCCATGTGCTCTGATCCTGATTGTGCCTCCCTCCAGCTGCTATTTTAAGGGTTTTTTAAAACATGTGCCTTTTTGGTCGTTAGTGAACCTACATCACAGGTAGCAGCTGCACCCCCTCCCAGATTGTGTCTGTCTGGCATTCTTTTGTTCACAATAGAAAAGTGTGTTGTGCAACAGTTTCACTGTAGTGCTTAGCCAGATGGCCCAGCCTCTACCCTTGAGTACTGTCCCAAGTACTCAAGTACTGTGATGAAAGTCGCAAGCCAGCGACTTTCATCACCAATGACCTTTATAAGGGACCTAACACTAGCCATTTCTTTTCTGGATTTCTTTTTGAGATGTGTATGCATAAGATCACCAGTTTTAAACCTTTCCCATCTGTATGTTTCTTCTACTAGATTGCATAAAAGTGTGCAAGAACAGGTTTAATTGAGCAATTAGAGCCACAGTAAATGTTTCCTGTGGAACACTTTAATTACAAATTAAATCTTAAATATTTAATGCTGAAAGACCATGTTCATCAAGTTTTGGGTTGTTGTTTTTTAACTGCCATTTAGTCCAACATAACTTGGTAAATATGTTCCATCTGGAACCCCAAAATGATTAATTTACTCTTTGTGTGTCTTTTCAGAAGACTGCCTTTCCTCAGGGTACTAGACAAAGTGGTTTGGTGGTTCTTGCTTCCATTCAAGATATAAAGTGGAACAATCAGGTTAGCCACCCCCTGGCCATGTAGCTGGATAACAGTGTTAAGATAATCTTAAAATGTAAACACCCTAGTTCCCATGCCCTACTGTAACTAAACCTAAGCACATGCAACTGAAATAACTGCATATTGCTTCCCTCTTTATCCCTGCCTTCCCTTACTTTGTTTCCTCTTCACTGAATTTTAGATTTGTAAGCTTCTTCAGGGCAGGGGCCATTCGTCTTGTTCACTGTAAGGCACCATGCGCACTGATGGCATTATATAAATAAGAAATAATACTTTTTTCTCTTGGAAGCTTGAAGCTACTTGGCAATGTTTTACAAACACGGGCTGTGGACCTAAGCATACTTGCCAGAAAGTAAGTTCTATTGAATTCGATGGGACCTAATTTGGTGGGTCCTAAAACAAGTGAACTCATTTAAGATTGGGCTGCTGGACTTATTTTCATCATAGGGGGAATATGTATACGTGGCAAGTGCACCTTGTTTTGCCATGAAGTCTCCAAGTTAATAGAACTATGGCAAAGTACTTATGGTGGGCTTCCCAAGTGGTGGTGTGCACGGTTTTCCTACCTAAAGATTAGCTCATCTGGGGGGGAAAAAAATCTTGTGCGAAGTGGCTCTTGTTAATAGAAAGCAAATAATATTGACTGCAATTCCCAATTCATTGAGTCATTTTATCAACAAAGGGGGATAAGCAATCAAAGCACCAAATAACTGCAAATTAATGGGAAAATATTGTAAAGATGGACAGTCTGGTGGTGAAGAAACACCACAGACAGCTATTGTATATATCTGTTTTTTCCAGTTTCAACAAATGTTTATTTATTTTCTGGCAATGTTTGATCAACTGAGGAAGGGAGATATCTGAATTTCTAGTTCAGATTGCCTGTGGACCATCCTTAGACTGAGAATGTACAACAATGCAATAACTATTCAAGAGTTTCTAGTGTCCTCTGAAGAAATGCTTAAAAGAAGATTGAGCCTTGTTTTCAGTGATTTAGCTTAGTTATATAGAGTCTGCAACTCTTTATTCTCTTAAGTTATCTCAGTGCTAAACTATTTCCATGATCATTGAGTTCATTTGTAACCTAATCAAAATGTTGAAAATGCTTGATATCCAACCTGCCGTGATATCCAACCTGGATAAATGAACATTATATGAACTAGGTTAGTTAGTGACCCTAGCTTTTCCAACATTAACCTTTAAAAGACTCTCTTCTTGATGGTCTTCTTGTTGGCCATAGAGAGGCCTTCATCTACGTACTTTAAATTCCAGACATGGGTTTGTTGTACTCTGAAGGTAGGAATGAGGAGAATGATAGGTGAATCAGGCTAATTGTATATATTAAATGAATGTGTGGTGCAGAAGAAACCTCCGCAATGGTTGGCTGAGCTTCCCTAATATACGGGGCAAAGCAGGTAGATGGGTCTCTGCTGGCATTGGCTGATATGTTTGGATGCCACAGTGGTATTGGATAAGCAGAAGGGCATAGGGAAGGAGAGATGGAAGAAGCAGGGGCTTGAGGAGGCAGCAGGCCAAGTGAAGCAAGAAGGCAAGGGCAAGCAAGTTCAGAAAGTCCAGCAATGTCTGACCAATGCGGAGAGGGGTGTGTGAGAAGTGGCAGCTGCTGTTGGGAAGACTCAAGTTTACATATTGATCTGAAATGCCAGTAAATCTTGCATGCACTGAAAGAAAAGCTCTGGCAAGCGTTCCCAACAGAATGATCAACATGCTGGAGCAAAGAGCCAGGCATGTTCTCCTAGGCTATCACCAATTGCATGTAGGGTGTTGGGGCCCAATGCTCTGTCATTTGTGTTGCTATAGTACACCTGCAGGAAAACATGTTGCTCATCCTTGAATTTGTTCCAGCTTGGAATACAAGGGAAAGGTCTACATTTTATTTTATTTATACCCCACCTATCCGGTGTGATCCTGAGGTAACTTGCAATGGAATAAGATTCATAATAATAATAATAACAACAACAAAACATTAATATTTAAAACAACTTTTTTTTCTTCTTTTTTTAAAAAGCCTGTAATCCCATCAAAAGCTTGAGAAAATGGTAGCATATTTGGCTGGTGTCTAAATGCTATGAAAGGAAACCCGACCAATGGAGAGTGGGAGGAAGTTCTACAAGCAAGGTGCCATCACCAAAAAGTCCCTGACCCTAGTTGCTACACATCTCATCTCAGAAGGTGATTGTGCTCTGAGCAGGGCCTCTGATAAAGATACTAACTACCAGAGAAGTTTGAATGGGAGAAGGCAGTTCATCTGGCATCCCATCCTAGCCCATTTAGGGCTTTTCAAGTCAGTGTTTTTCCAGGTCACATTGAATTGTGCCCAGAAACAAACTGGTAGCCAGTGAAGTTATTTAAGTGAGATGTTGCCTGCTATCAAAGCCAGTTAACATTCTTGCTACTATATTCTGCACTAATTGAAGGTTCTGAACAGTCTTTATTATTTATGAGAAGGATTTATAAATCATTGTTCTATCACCAGGGCTCTCAAAGCTATGTACCGGTACACTTTAAAACAACAGTACAATGAAACTGTGGAGGAAAAAGCCTGCACCACAGGTGTGCGGGTGCGCACGCACGCGCACACCTCCTCGTGTAGGCCAGGTGGTCCCAGCTGGGGGCTGGGAGGGGGCGAGGTGTGCATGGGTTGTCTGATGGGGCCCCGGCACCTCACACCTCCTCATGTGTAAACCAGGTAATCCCAGCTAAGGGCTGGGAGGGGGAGAAATGTGTATAAGTTGTCTGATGGCGCCCGGCCCTCACAGGCTGATGTCTACATGACCAGGCCCTTTAGTATGCAAATGTAGCCCACTAGTCATGAGTCACCCACCCCCCTGCCTGGCCAGGTGAAGTTCATCCTGATTGGCTAAAGATAGCTGAGCAACTGAAAAGAGGAGGGGGGGGGAGAATCTATATTGCCAGCTGTGGCTTCTGGTTTTGGTTGTTGATCATGGGCAGCCAGCTGCGCGGAGGTTCAGGTCTTCGGACTGGCCTCAGGTGGCTCCTGGTAAAATCAGCTGAATGAGGGCTGTGGCTAAGGCAAGCCCCTGAAGAGGGCCACCCATCCCGGACCTTAGGGTGGGTGTGGTGGCCTGCACGTGTGGTAGGGCTTTGCTGAGGAAGCCCTGAAGAGAACCGGCCCCCAGGTAAACGTGAGTGCCTGGGAGATATAAGGAAGCAGCTTTATTGTTTTGTAGCTCTACTGTGTGTATATCAAAGTGTCTCCCTACCTTGTCTCCTTCCCTCATTTCCCACCTTTTGTTGTAATCTGTTTACCTTGAATAAACCTTCCTGGTTTTACCCCACATGGCGTTTGTGGTTGCTCTGTGGTTCAGCGCTAAATCCAGAGTATAGACAGGGGCCAGTCCCTGAGAGAGCCAAGTCAGGACTGCAGAGCTAAGGCTGGCAGTCTGGCACCTTGGATCTCTGGTCTTTGGGTAAAAAGGGTGGGTTGGCAGAGTCCAGCCAGCCTCCCCTTCCTTCACAGAAACCATAACAGAATAAAAGCAGAAACATTCTTTAAAACAAGCCAGACCAATATTGAAATCCATCAAAGACCCAGTGAAACAAAAGTTTTTACTGCCTGTCTAAAACTGGAGCCAACCTGACCTTGCTTGGGTGGGAGTTCCATAGTTAGAGCGCTGATTCAGGAAATGTCTTGTGTACCTACAAACCTGAACTTTCTTGGTGGTGGGACATTCAGCCAGGGCCTCTGATGAGGATTGCAGATTATGGGCAGGTTTATACTGGAGGAGGCTGACTTTCAGAGATGGTCTTCCAAGGCTGCCATATGAAAGGGCATTACAGTAGTCTAACCGGGATATTGTCAGAGCATGTATAACCATGACCACATGATTTCAGGAAAAAAGATGTACCGTAGCTGGTGAACCAGCTGATGCTAGTTATAGATGCTACAAGCCATGGATGGTAGCTCAGTGTCCATCCATAAGGCCAGGTTTAAGAGCACCCCAAGCTCAAACCTGATCTTTTAGGAGAAGTGCAAGCATGTCCAAAACAATCTGGATTAAATCTAAACAGAACAATGAATGTATAACAATGCAATGGTGCCCATGCTTCCTGTGTATCTGCACAAATAATTAGGCACGAAGTGTTTTAACCTTGGACTATTTCTACCTGCATATACATTTTATGTCCCACTTTTCCTCCAAGGAGCTGAAGGTGATGTACTGTATATGATTCTGTTCCCCCTCCCCCACATTGCCACCGATCTTATTATCACTAAAACCCTGTAAGGTGGGTTGGGCTGAGAGGTAGTAACTGGCCAAAGGTCACCCAGTGAGCTTCATGGTTGAGGATTTGGACCTGGGTCTCTTCGGCCCCGGCCCAGCACTCTTATCACTACACCGCACTGGCTCTCGTTCTCTTGTCGTCGTCATTGAAAACTCTGGAGAAGGTAACCATGGATTGGTGCAAACTTGTATAACACACAAGTTATATATGAATGAATATATATGGCATATGCTTTTAAAAAATCCTAAAGTCTTGAGAGTTTTGTCTCCACTACCAAAGCCCAAAACAAACAGTGTATGTGTACTAGTTTCAGATGCTTTCTCTTTGAGACTTGAGCTCAAAACCATTTGTCATAATTCAGCAGCACATATACTTCCCAGCCTTCTATCTCTTTTCAGTTAAAAAAATTATTATTTACAACATTTATAAACTGCTCTACATCTAAAAAAGATTCTTGAGTGGGGAAACAATGGGGGGGGAATGTCAAAATAGAAAAGGATAAAAAATATGTAAAATCAAATTATAGCAATAAAACTGTTGCAGGTCTTTTATTCAGGGAAGGCTTGTTTAAATAAATAAAAACATCTTGGGGTGTGCAATCCCATGCATGTTTAGACATAAAAATGTCCTACAATGCCCAGCATTCCCCAGCCAGCCATGCTGTCTAAACATGCATAGGATTGCACCCTCAAATTGAACTGCCTATAGACAGTAAGAGTGGAGCCCTGACATTTAAGCTGTTTTCCTGTAGTTATTATACTAACTTACAAGTCAGGTTCTATCTTTTATTTTATTTTCTTTTTTTAACCATCTTGAACGGGTTACAATGGTAAACTGAGGTGAGAAGTATTTCATAGGAAAACCACCTATTGCATTTTTACTAAATTGTGTTTATGGCTCCTGGGACAAAGCAGATGTCATATGTATGGTGCTATTTGTTCATTAGTGGTAAAGCTAAAGTTTGAAAAGTAGGACATTTGAAGAAAGAGAGAGGGGAAGAGAATGGAGTGGCATTCTTCTAGTCTGTTTGCTTGAGAGCTCAAACCAGGAGCCTCCTGTTCAAACAAAGCAAGTAAACAGGCAGTGAAATAGCCAAGCTCTGGCACTTACTTTTTATAGTCACTTTGCATCTCTGTTAAGTATCCTACTCTGGGGAGATCAAGAGATGTTTACTGCAGCAGTTACAATAGGGTCATGGTTTGGTTGTTGAAGGGGAGAGGTGGCAAGAGCCTTGGTGATACCTGGTCCTGATTTATAAAACAGAAACAACGTGGCGTGGGGTTCCGTCGCGTCACTTCCGGCCTGCTGGAAATGACGTGACGGGACCCTGCGCTGCCTGCGCGGTATCTCGAGCAGCGCAGAGAATTGCTCCACGCCACGGAGAATTGGGGCTTCGGGGGGGGGCTGCTCGCCGAGGCGAGGCAAGGCAACCCCCCGAAAGGTAGGGAGCACACCTCTAGAGTTTTCCCCCTTATGCACAGCCTGGTTATTGAAACTGGTTATCACTACATGGGTTGCTAAACCCTGCTAAAAGGCTTTTAAAAGGAAACGGATTGTCCAAACAAGGTTTAAAACTAATAAAGACATTCATTAGTTTTACTTACATTCTGTTTATTCATATATGCAGGCTGCATATAGGTAAATTACTCAGACCTTGTGTCCATCATGTTGGAGGGGGAGAGAGAGAGAGAGAGAGCTGGGCACAGAGAGGCAGGAAGTAGGGAGGAGGGGATTGTTCAATTAACCCTTTCCTCCCACTCTAACTAGTAGTTACATTACCTCATTGATTTAAGCAGGCAACATTACAATTTCCATCAAATTCATCTGTGACCACACCCTAAGGGGAGAGGACAATGCTCTACACACTCAGTCCCAGTTGGCTGTCTAGGCAATTTTTGCCTAATGAAGAGTTTCTGTGTGCAGGTGACCAAGATTGGTGGTATTGGTGGTGGTGGTGGTGGTGATGATGATAATAAATTATTTTTATATTTATATTTATATCTCACATTTTTTCTTCTTGCAAGGAACCCAAGGCAGCTCACATGGTCCTGCTCCTCTCCATTTTATCCTCACAACAAACCTGTGAGTTAGGCTAGGCTGAGAGTCAGTGACTGGTCCAAAGTCACCCAGTGAGCTTTATGGCCAAGTAGGGACTAGAACCTGGATCTCCCGAGTCCCAGTGCAACACTCTCACCATTATACCTCACTGAGTAGGGTCTTATTTTTGCCTAACACTAGCTACTGCAGTGCATGGATAGATGTTGCCATGCCCAGAGGTGTTTACTAGTAGCTAGGTAATAGAATTTTTATGCACAGAACACTTCTTGGGTTAGGAACATAGAAAGCTGCCTTATACTGAGTCAGACCATTGGTCTATCTAGCCCAGTATTGTCAACCCTGACTGGCAGCTGCTCTTCAAGGTTTCAGACAGGAATTTTTCCAGCCCTACCTGAAAATGCTGAGGATTGAACCTGGGACCGTCTGAATGTCAAGCATGTGCTCTACCACTGAGGTATGGCCCTTCCTGATCCAAATTTACTAATTCCTAGAGTAGACCCATTGAAATCAGTGGGACCTAAGTTAGTCATGACTTGTCCTATTGATTTCAATGGGTCTACTCTAAGCATGACTAAGTCCAGATCCAACCCCCTTGTCCCCTAGGGTTAGATCCTTGTCCCTGCATCCAGTGCTCAGCAATGGCTGGCTGGATAGATAGGTCCCTTGTGTTCATTTTGACATAGCTTTGCGACATCGACTTTTTGCATTCTTCCTTGTATAGTCCTGGAGAATGTATTCGAACTTCTGCATGCAGATGCAGAAAGCCTCTTGGAATTTAGCAGGGGGACTCTGGTCAGTTCAAAGTATCTGCATAGTCTGTATCTTTTGAAGTGCCTGTTTGATTGGGCCATTGTCATACCAGTTGGAAGCAACACTTCTCTTTACAATTGGGAGGCCCCACAGAGTAGTCTGATAAATACTGGTATCCTAGTGTGAAATTGACCCTTTGAACTGAGAAGAATCACTTCAGATAAGCAAGGAGTGATGTGATAAAAATGCCTCACTTTTTATTGTTTCGGGTGTTTGCAGTATTTAAAGTTTAGATTGCTTGCTAAATAAAGTGTCTCTCTCTCACCTCCAGTGGGATGTAGATAACCAAGTACACATTTTGCAGAATGGACCTCTTCTTCACATTCCTTGGAGTTTGTACACAGGATGATCTAAGGAGAGTGGAGCAAATGATGAGACCAAGCTGCTCAAAACCTATGCTGCTTCTAGCTCAAATCCTTTTGTCTTCAAAAGTAGTGCTAATATAATTGGGAGTGGGGTGGTTTTCTAGAGGAGGTCCTGTTTTCCCCAGGAAAAGTGTGGTCCAGTGCCAGAGAGATGAAAACATCTTTCAATTTTTTTAAAAAAAGGGTGGAATTGCTACAAGGATGTTGCAGTTGCTACAAGCTTTAATTTGCAGTGACCAATTCTTTCTTTCAAATCAGTGGTTTCCAACCTTGGGTCCCCAGATGTTGCTGGCCTACAGCTCCCAGCATACCCAGCCAGTATGGCTAATGGCAAGGGATGCTGGGAGCTGTAGTCCAGCAACATCTGGGGACCCAAGGTTGGGAACCACTGGCTCAGATGCTAACTCCTGTAGAACTTCATGGAAGTGCTTCTCCTGGGAAGACTTCTTTGAAGAAATTTAAAAATAATACCAGGATTTGCATGGGCAAGGTAGAAAGTCGTGTGCCTTCTGTCAGTTGTATTTCAGACAGCATCCAGTAATGCAGGTGTGACAGTTGCTCAGCCCAATGGATGGACAATTGCAATTTGATGGAGTCTTAAATGCAGTTTTAAATGTTAGCTTCTCTGCAACAGAGGCATCACTCAGAGGGAAAACGTTTGTACCCACCCTGTAACTAAAGAGTTACAAGTGCGAGTCAATTTTTCAGAATCGGTGCAAGGCTTCAAATGAACAGAAATTAAGGTGGTGTGAACAAGAAACCTGTGCTGCTAAAGCAGGGCTGAGGAACCTGTGTCCCTCCAGATATTGCTGGACTACAACTCCCATCATCTATCACCACTGGTCCTGTTAGCTGTGGCTCATAGAATTTGGAGAAAAACAACATCTGGAAGGCCATAGGTTCCCCAGCTCTATGCTTAAAGGTGGTACTCAAGCCTGTACCTCCTTTAGATTAATCTTATTGATACATCTTATGATATAGGTAAATGCACAGGATTTGAACTCCTTCTCAGATTGGCCTTTAAAGTTTAAGCCCTTGGTAGGAAAATGCGTGTTTCTGGGACTGTCTTTGTTTTTACTTGTTACAGTTGTATCCTATCTTTTCTCTAAGGAACACTTTTGCTGGGAGGTGTGTGTCATGCCACAGAGAGGGATTGCTGGTTTCCTCTAGGAAATCCAAAGATTGGGAACCGATTGCTAAGATTATTCCAGAAGCCTGATGGAAGACTCCAACAATCCTCTTAACCAAACAGATATTGAATTTTATCTTTGATGCCTACTGGAAACAATAGCAAATCTATTGGAGTGAAATTAGACATGATGGTGGCTGATCTGTGTGTTCATACCTAGATCTGTGGCAAGCAGTAGAAACGGGGAAGTCCAATTTTTGAGAAGCAAATGGGGTAAACAGGTGAGGGAAGCTGTAGCTTTTCTCTGCAGCCCTCTCTCTGGGATCCAAAAAATTCAGAGGTAAGCCACAGGTGAGATTGCTCAGCTATTCTCATCCACACATATACCTTTTGCCTCTAAAACTGGAAGTGTATGCATGTGCACATACACATGCACTTACACACTCCGTTGTACATGAATAAAGTTGTATCTGCACACAGATCTGTCACCATAACACTGGATAACACTAGTTTTAGATCTGCTTAATTTTGATTTTATCCTGGGTAGTAATGCTGTTCTAGCCACAAGGCGAATTTTATACTGACTTGACCAGTGTTGGCTGCTGAAATGAATTTGTTTCGGGTCAGCCTTGATACTAAGTAATATGCAGCTTTAATCTTGCAAACATTTAAATGAAAATAACATTGGCAAATCAGTAGTTGACTGTTTTTGCTTATCTCGCATTGTGCTAGTGGGTGGCTGGGAAATGTCTGATTGCAATTCTTCAGACTGGAATGGAATGCACTGGAAGAAAATATTTTAGACTGACCCAAGCAGATATTCCTAATCCAGCACAATTTAATAAATTCTTTGGTGGAGGAGACGTGACCACAACTTTTCAAGGCAAAGACTTTGATGTTTAGAATCTTCATTTTCTTAGGCTCTGGCACAAACTTTTTATTAAATTATGGTATGTTTATAGAGTAGTTGATTCCACCGCTAGTTCTCAAAATATTGGATATTGGTTCTTGCTCATGCTGATGGTTTCTAATTGTGTTTTAAAATTTGCATGGCTATAGCAAACTAAAGTATCACAACTGTAATTCGTTTTTTCTAATGGCGATAGAAGTTGTAATCCTATCCTGCACATGCGCATTTCTTTTTTGCCATTTAATGAGGAATATTAAGGCCAGCAAAGCATGATTGAAAGTGCAGCAAATACATTATCCAGTATAAATAATATACTGGATAATGTATATGTAATATACAAATGCATGCATTTGTCCTGTTGTTGATTTCTGACTAAAATTGCCTGAATGTGAAAGGAGTCTGCTAGAGAAGGAAAATAAAGTTCAGAGAAGTCCTAGGAGGGAGAGGTACTGTGGGCAGATGATAGCTCTTCAGAGAGTTGGAGGTGGTATTACAGAGCCATCACTTGTCAATGTATGCATGTTCATTTTCAGGTTGAACTTACCCATTTTCTAGTTAAACAATAAGCACTGGTACCACTTGGAAGGTTAGAACATTGACGGTAGGAAAATGCGTGTTTCTGGGACTGTCTTTGTTTTTACTTGTTACAGTTGTATCCTATCTTTTCTCTAAGGAACTAAGAGAAAAGAGCCTTGTAGGTAAATCTGACACTGACTTGTCCAGGGCCACTAACAAGCTTCACAGGCTGCATTTCTTGCATCCCAAACAAAACAATTCTATCCACAGCACAATGTTGGTTCTTCTCTTGACATTCAGTGTTGAATAATAGGGCTAATCTATAATGTATTGTGCTTATGGCAGTGAGACAAGCGGCACACATGCAGTTTTCGTTTGGTGGGGGAGTGTCTATAAAGTGCACGCCGCTCTCCGACAGTATACATGGATGCAGATGAGCGTTACTCAGGAATCATTTCCACCTTCCTGGAACTTGGGGTGCTTCCTGAGAAGGCTTTTATTGTGCAACGCTACTGGCTTATTCACGGAATTTTGCAGGGGGTCCAGATTACATCATCTTCAATTGAGAGCCCTCCCATGTTTTCCTGCTGCTTCTTCCATTTTTTTCTTACCGTGGAAAATCTGTTTAAGGAAAAAAGATGAAAAAGCTGCACAGTGCCTTTTTATTGTTAGTGCTAGGACAGCGTTCCCCAACCTGACACCATCCAGATGTGTTGGACTGCAACTCCCATCATTCCCAGCCAGCATGGCCAATGGCCAGCTTGAGGAAGGCTGAGCAAGGAGCTCTCCATCTGGAAGCACCTTTGGTCTCCCAACTTCCAAACAGGCAGGAGAGGAGCTTGCTTTGTAGCAGATGAACTGGTGTGTGTGTGTGTTCGTGTGTGTGCGCATGCGCACATGTGCATGTGCATGCTGACAGGTACTGTTCCCAACATGGCCTGTGGCTCACGCTGACTCAGCTTGTCTGAGTGTGGAAAGCTAAACAGGGTCAGGCCTGGTTATTACTTGGATGGGAGACCCCTCCTCTAGTTTCCTGCATTGAGCAGGGGGTTGGACTAGATAGCCTTGTAGGCTCCTTCCAACTCTATGATCTATGAAATCTATGAAAAACTAGGTGGTGTCTCTTCTGCCCTCTTGATCCTAAGGGGAGAGGAATAAGGTGAGGGAGGTCATACTGGTTGGGGAACCTTCTCCTCTACCAGAGAATCAACCAAATGCAGCTGGTAGCCACTGTGGCTGGTGGGGCAACCAGAGGTGAAGCCAAAGGGGTCACCAGAGGCAGCGCCATAATTTGCTACACAACCTCTTTCCTTGTAATGTCTAAGTACACTTCCAGCACCATCTTACACATGTCTATTCAGAAGAAAATCCTATTGAGTTCAGTGTGGCTTACTCCCAGGTAAGTGGGCATAGGATTGTAGCCTTAGGCACCAATTTTTAAACCAACACAAATGGGCACAAAGTCAAATGACATTTTTAACCAACGCACATGGGAGTTTGTACAGAGCCAAACCAAAATAATTTTTAAACACATATATATTTCTGCCAAGCAAGCCAGAGGAAAAAAAGTTGATGGGTTTATGCAAACAAAGCCAGACTGAAATGAAGTTATTTAAATGGAAGCCTCACAGTGCAATCCTATGCATGTCTACTCAGACATAAATCCCATTGAGTTCAATGGAACTTACTCCCATGCAATTGGCTCTAGGATTGCAGCCTTACAGCAAAATCCTGTGCCGGTTTAGTCCGAAATAAGCCCCATAATGTTCAATGGTGCTTACTCCCAGATAAGTGAGCATAGGATTGCAATCTTAATGATTTTAAACCAAGCCAGCCACAGAGGAGGATGTTAATTTAATTTTTTTTGGAGGGAGAAACCTTAATTTGGGCCCACTGCACAGAAGGTGACATTAATTTTACTTTTTAAAATATTAATTTGTAGTCAGGATTAGGTGTTGTTTTTTTTACTATGAGTCACCCCATACATAAATAATAAAAAAAAGTCAAGGCAAGCAGGTAGAAAGCAGCATTGGCAAGTAGCAGCAGGATTACTTTTTGGCAACACAGTTTCCTTAAATATATACAGGTTGCTGAGCTTTAATTATTCACACACATTCTTTTCAATGCAAACTTCAGTTGCAAAGGGGGAAGACACAGCCAAGAGGGATGCAAAGTTGGATCACAGATTATGAAGTGTTTATATACACTTTCAGAAATAGAATACATTTGATTCTATTTGGACATTCTACAGATATGTCCTAGGTGCGTACTCCAGCGAGTCACTGAAGACAGCTTTCAGTCAAAGCCCATCGACCCCCTACTTCTCTTTTGTTATAGGCCTATTTAACAAATTTCAAACAAGTGACACCCCTCTGCCATTCTGAAGACACACAACACAACTATACAGGCCTGTGGCTCACGCTGGCTCAGCTTGTCTGAGCATGGAAAGCTAAGCAGGGTCAGGCCTGGTTATTACTTGGATGGGAGACCCCTCCTCTAGTTTCCTGCATTGAGCAGGGGGTTGGACTCGATGGCCTTGTTGTAGGCTCCTTCCAACTCTATGATCCTATGAAATCCTATGAAACCTTTATAACCCATCTTGAACCCTCCCACTGAGCCCCTTCAGGGCACCACCATCATGTCAATAAATCCCCACCAGAGGAAAGCAGAGAAATCCCTTCTTGATAGTTGCAGTGGCTCAGTGATGAGGTAGAAACACTTTGCACGTTCTCAGAGACACTCCTAGTGTTCCCTGCATCCCACCCTAGAGAACAGGTTCTAAGCCACAGACCAGATTGAACCTTCCACAAGTGGGACCCCTCCACCCCATCACACCCACGCACGTTAAACACGAAGTAAAAAATCAGTGTCAACAACACCTGGTAGTGTTGAGAGCACATAATGCAGGCCACATGCTGAAGCTAAGCAGGTATGAGCTGGGTCAGTGTTTGGATGGGTGACTGCCTGGGCTGCCCACATCTGTTCTGCATTGAGCAGGGGGTTGGACTCGATGGCCTTATAGGCCCCTTCCAACTCTACTATTCTATGATTCTATGAAACAACACCAAAATTAGTTGCTCTCCTGAAGCTCGCATACTAATTCCCAGCCAGCATTGGTCATGCTGGCTGGGAAATACAGGAGTCACTATCCAACGCATCTGGAGGGCACCAGGTTGGGGACATTGGTCTAACCTGGTATGAGGCAGAAGTTCTCTGTTCTTCTGAGTGTCTCTGCTTCTGTTGCTTCAGGCTGTTTTCCTTAGATCTTTCCCAGTCACCCTCTCAAGATGAAGCTTAGAGGATGAGGTGAACCCTAAGCTATGCATGCCAATTTATCCAGGAGTGTCCTGTCTTTCAGATGGCTGTCACTGCATATGACAGAACTCCTTTTTTTCTCTTAACACATTCCAGTGTAGCCTTGGGAAATGTTCCCTGAGCTAATAACCTGAATCTTGTTTAAACTAACTCAAAAGGGCGTTGGTCTGATAGAGTATAATTGGGAGGACTTAAGGAATATATAAAATTTCAAATTAGGGGGATGGGTGCCTTTTGAATGACTAGCTTTGAGGAAATTGAATAACATGGTGCATTAAAAAAAATTGGAAATGGCTCAAAATAAGAGTGATGCATTAATTTAATTATACTGAACTCTAAGTATATATAATATTGAAAGAAACGTGGTCTATGCCCAGAAGCAGTTTTGCAGAATTAAACTACTGTATCAGCACTCATTTATTTTTTAGAATAAGCATCTCATGGCTTTTGAAAGCAGCACATGCTACTTTGCATTGGGAGGAAAACATGTTGTTCCATTCTGTTCACCCGGTGTAAAATGGGCAAATGCGAGAGAAGTCAGAACATGCTTGCTGAATTCAGGTAGCAATCCATTATTAGTACATAATTTTTAACAAGAAAAATGCTTCTCAGACTTTAAAGTGACTATGGATAGTAGTCGGTATGCATGTGCAGCTGTGTCAATCGAATATTGACATCACCTAACTGGGGCTCCAATGTGGTGCCCGTGAGCACCAGTGTGCCCACAGATACCTCCCTTGGCGCCCACCAGGTTCCCTACCCCTCCTAATCTATATTTTATTTCTTAAGATTTTTTAAACTATATCATTTTGAATTGGGAGGCTGGCATGCTGCATGGGTTCAAAATAGTGTTGTTGGTTTTTTTGTTTTGGAGCTCAGACTCCACTTCTGCTTTACATTAAGTTCTTGTGTACTTTTATTTTAGTCTTATTGGTTTGCCTTCTGGGAAATGAGTGTGTTGTGACTGGCCATGGTAGCCATTTTGTGAGAGTGCCTGTGACAAAATTATAAATGTTTATAATTTATTTATAAACTATTTAGTTGGAAGTTAAGTCACATTGGTAGTAAACTCAGCTGAAACCATGTGTGCTTAGGATCACAGCCACATTTTACAAATGTTAAAAACAAGGTTCTTTGCTCTTGTCATAAACTGAAGTTGTTTAGAAATATTAAAGAAAGCAATGATTCATGTGTGTTTTTTAGACCAACACAAAGCTAGCAATAGCATCACTGCAGCCTACACAACTGGATTAAAGGTCTCACTGTAGGAGGTAGCAGAAATTGACATTTTAGAATAGGCCATCTGACCTTGAGTTACACTGAACATAGTCCCTAGTATGGAGGAAAGACTAAGGTAAGGTGCGGTGCACTTCACAGAATTTCAGCCAGGCTTTGATGCTTTGTGCACCAGTAATATGTACAGTGAGCAACAACTTCCTTGTTAATCTCTGCAACTCAGAGTCCAAAACTGCGTTAGTGGCTGCTGAAGTGGGAAGGAGACCAGATAGGGATTGGTGGCAATACAGAAGAGATGGTTTAGGTTGCTGCTACAGTCACCTGCCTGGACCCTTCTCACAATGTGGAGCCTCATTCACAGGCTCCCATGTGAACCAGGACTCATTGGGTTGGATCTACACTTAGTTTCCATTGATTTCATAAGAACTGTACTGGAGCAGACCAAAAGCCTATCTAGTCCAACATTCTGTTCCCACAGTGGCCAACCAGATTCCTATGGTAACCCTACAAGCAGGTCACGAGTACAACAGCACCCTCCCACCCGTGTTACCCAGCAGGTATACTCCATCTGATACTGGAGGTATTGGAGCCATCATGGCTAGCCATGACCAGTAGCTAACTAAGTCATGACCAACTTGTCCCATTGAGGTTAACTAACTGAGGCTGCAATCTTATGCTCACTACTTCTGAGTAGAATTAGCCCAAATCCAACCCATTGTTTATACTACAAATTCATATGCTGGAAATGGCAGCCCTAGAAAATAAAAGTGTATATCTTCATTTTTCTACCCAGTTTTCAAAACTTACCAAAGAAACATGTTCCACAGTTGGACAAATTATCATTCATATCCCAGCCACGAGGGTGTTTGAAGGGTTCTTAGAATTTGGTTCAGGTGTTTGAAGGGTTCTTAGAATTTGGTTCAGGAGCAGGTATAGCTTTGTTTTTAACAACTGCATTATCTTTGTCCTGACTTCTGAAAAAAGAATGATTATCTCCAGGTCCACGCTTCACTTTACATTCATAGCCCTCAGCTTAAACACTTTTAAAAAAATATAGCAGTAAAACAAATGTTTTGGAAATAATTTTTTTCCCTGCAGCTCCTGACAAATGACCTCTTCCTCCTATGGAAACTTCAAAAAGCCAGGAAAAATATGTGAAAAACAATTCTTTACCCGTAACAGGGTCCAGACAGCTATGTAAGCTAATCTATCAAGTAGAAGGTTAGTCATCCTTCTCTGTTAAGGTGGAACTAAATCTAGCTTTCAGATGTTTTGTTAGTTCATTTATTGTAGAACTTCTTCACAACTTTATGCAATTGTGTGATATATGTGAACCTAATTTTAAAAACAAAATCGTCACTTACCAATTGATCATCTTGTATGTTAAAGATTGAGGAAATATATTCAGTGAGTGATGCATTTTGAAAATGCTGCTCAATACAGGCTCTTAAATTGCAGTTACATCTCAGTGTTTCTTCCCTGTCCCCTGCTTTTTGTACTTCCTAGCCTGATGAAGAGTTCTGGAGAACTCAAAAGCTTGCACATTTTTGTGGAATTTTGATTGGCCCAACTGTTGATTTTGGATTTTTTCCTCATGAACCAGCATGGTTCTCTTTGGGGGAGAGGGGGTGATGTGCAACATGCCCCACCTTCTCAGCTGTACTAAAACTTCCTCCTTACTAAGCCAGCAAAACTTTGACAACTTTATTATGCCTACAGTACATTGTTACCTTTTGTCAAGGTAACACAAGGGTTGAAATTCATTATTCTGTCTGAGTCTTGTCTTTATTATTATTATTTTTTACCTTGGTTCAATCTAATAAGTTGGATTTCTTTAAAAAAGAAAAGAAAAGAGGAAGCCATGTATGTCTTAGTTTACGAATATGCTGAGTTTGACCAGAGGGCAAGGATTATTGTTAGCACTTGGTTGGTGCCCCTCCCTCAATGAACTAACCTGCAGATTGACTGGGTTTGCATGATGAGGGAAGGCACATGCCCAAAGGTGGACTTCCAAACCACCCAAGAACCCTAGAACAAGCCATGGAATACATGTTGGTTTGGAAGCCACCCCAGCCGCCCACCTTGCCAGGTTTGGATGGTACGGCAACCCACGCCTGGCGCGGGTAATTATGGAAATGAGATAGTGCGCAACCGGAATGCATGGGGTGGGGAAAAGAAGCCACTGTGGGTTCTACCCTGGAAAGACTGAAAATCCTCACCAGCTGCTGTTACATTGTGGGAAGAGCACTTCCTGCTTCCCCTCCTATAATAAAATTACAACAGCTGAGCACCCAGAAGGAGGTTGAGAGCATTGCTAGCACTCCTTCAGCTTTTGCCCACATACCCACCTGGCAGTGTGGCATGTGCCGTTCCTTGGGAAGAGCTCTGAAGCTGTGAAAGGATGGTAGGGAAATGCCAAGATGAGAGCAGTGGAGAATGAAGTTGGCACCAGCAGCATCAACAAAGCGTCAAAGTGAGAATAGTGAAGCAACAAGGAGGAAGTGGTGGTGCATCAACAAGAAGAATAAGAGGAGGCCACAAATGGCTTCCATTGATCAACTGAGCATATTTTTAATGGATTTTATTCTGTACTTTGAAGAGCTGTAGTTTAGTTGGTAGAGCCCATGCTTTGCATGCAAAAGGTCATAGGTTCAATCCCTGGCATCTTCAGGTAGGGCTGGGAAAGACCGTGACAGCTATTGTAGGCAATACTGAGCTATATGTACCAGTACAGTAATACCTTGGATTGCAAGTAACTTGGTTTGAGAGCGTTTTGCAAGACAAGCAAATTTTTAAATATTTATTTATTACTTCACATGCAAGCAATGTCTTGCAATACAAGTACTGTAGTACAGCTTAAATTAAAAATCTCTGTACATTTTTTTTTTTTTTGGCGGGATTTCGTCTTGATATGAGTGTTTTGGATTACAAGCACGTTTCCGGAACGAATTATGCTCTCAATCCAAGGCATGACTGTAGTTTGATTTGGCATAAGGCAGCTTCCTATGTTGAATTAAACCAATAAATATAGGGAAGTACCTCTGTCTAAATACTGAAAATAATTGTATAATCAAGCTAAACAGATTGAAGGTGTTTCAAGAGCTTGATGGGCATACATATGATGGGCATACATGTTACTATGTGTATATAATTACTATAATTGAGTACATATCTTTAAATATAAAGATATATTCATATAGCTGTTTCTATACCAAATGTCTGCATTAAGGTTTCAAAGAGTCCGGGTGCAAATAATGCCTAGCGATTGGCAGGGGGAATTTTTTTACTTAAAAGGGCAGTGTGCACTGACCCATTTTTAAAAGCTTACATTGCAATGGCTTTTAAGCGCCTTGGCTGTAACAAAGTACAATAGTTCGGAGGCAGGCGCATCAGATGGCAGGCACAGGGAGAAATCTAGGGGAGGTACTATATAGCTCAGTGGCTAGAGGACCTGCTTTGCATGCAGGAAGTCCCAGGTCAATCCCCGGCATCTCCAGGTAGAGCTGGAAAAATTCCTGCCTGAAACCCTCCACAGCCACTGCATGTCAGTGTGAACAATACTGGGCTAGATGGTCCAATGGTCTGACTCAGTATACAGTATAAGGCAGCTTCCTATGCTCCTAAATCGCACACGGAATAATATACCTCGGTCCCCCCCCCAATGCATGCACATGTGCCGTGCACACAGTTACAAGGGGTGGGAAGCTTCCATATCCCTGCTGGCCCAGTGCCTCCCCTCTCCTTGCCCAAGAATGTTGCTGTTATTCCTTGACTGAACAGAGGGCTCTGCTGGAGGGTCAGATGGAGGCCCTTTTCTTCCCTCCACACCCAGTTTTGGCAAAGCTATCTCGGTTTTTTAAAGCACCAGTTTCCCATGATGACTGGACCGGGAAACTGGCTTAAGGGCTCTTTTCCAAACCAATATATGAAACTAGGATCAGGATTAAATGTGAAGAACAAGGGCAAAGGTTACGCTTTGGTCAGATAGGGTCAAAATTTGAAAAGGTCATTTCCCCTTGCCAAATGAGGATATATATGGACATGTAGCAGCTTCTTGCTATGTATTAAATGAATTACCAGGAGGGTGCATTACTCCTGACAGACTATATAAGTTGATGGAAACTACCATTCTGTTTGTTAGAAATATGGAGCAGGTTCCATATTTATTTCATTTATGATGCTGAACCTGTGTGCTAGGCTAGAGCAGGCTCTTGAGAAGGGGAAAATAAAGTTTCTATAAATGGAGTTACAGGACCACAACACTAGCATTGGATCCTCACCTGTTTGCTTTCATATGCAAAAACACTGAGGAAAAAGACTGTGAACTTACATCCTATATGGGCTATTTTGTGCTAAATATTGAAAGAAAAATAAAATCCCAAAACTACTTTGATTTTCATAATAGAGTTGGAAGGGATCGTAAAAGTACTCTAGTCCCTGCCATTTTGTTCAAACAACCTGTAATACAAGGGTAAAAGAGGGGATGGAAAGTAAATATATCTGAGAAATGCTGATATGTTGGGTATCAGAACATAAAGATAACCTGCATGCATTTTGGCTACTGTGACTTGATTTTGTTTGTGAAAACATAAGGATTATTGAAACATATTTGACCAATTTTAACAAAGATGAGGAAATGTAGAGGTGTAGCTTATCAATCTTAATACTACTTCATAAAAAAAAAATTCCCCCCCCCCTTTATTAACTTGCTAGTCATCCTCAAGCATAGACAATTCATGTCAAATTCAGCTTTGATGTGGCTTTCTACACTGTATTTTATGTTCTATCTGCACATTATTTAATACTTTTTTTTTTTACTGCACCTCTCCAACCATTTGAGGTAGCTCGAATTTTATTGTGGTTTTTTAACATAGCCAAGAACAGTATACTCAGATGAAATTTAGAGCAGCAGGATCTGTAAGGAGATTAAGGATGCAGTCCTATGCACGTTTAGACAGAAAAAAGTCATACAACTCCCAGCATTCCTCAGCCAGTCATACTAGCTGGGGAATGCTGGAAGTTGTAGGACTTTTTTTTGTCTAAACTTGCATAGGATTGCACCATAAGGCTGGCTGGGGAATGCTGGGAGTTGGACTTTTTTCTGTCTAAGCATGGATAAGATTGTGCCCTTAGTTACTGCTAATAAAAACTTTCACTTTGAGCTGTTAACCTTAGGCTGGTTACTTTAAGGACTAGAATTCATTATTTAAGGAAGAAAGGATTAGGCATAGTTCTCTCACTGACCCCCCCCCCCCAAAGTAATTGTTTTCCATTTGGTGATGCGTGTTAATCTTGCTGAAGTTGTTTTGCTATTCATGCTTTGTTCCAGCAAGTATTTATGAATTGTATTCACATTTTAGCACTTTGACAGTGTGTGTGGTGCCTTCAAATTACCTTTGAGTTTTCAGCTTGTTAACTTGGCTTACTCTCCACTATACCTATACCACCTTCTTACTCTGCTTTATACATCTAATGAAATATGGTATTAACTATGAGAAATTGTGTTAGAATAAATTGGTTAATATCTCTAGGGTGTCACAGTACTAGTCTTCATGTCTGCTTCTGTACAAAAAATAGGAGAGGAAGAAGCCTGGAAAAAAGTTAGTACTACTGCATGTGGATTAATAGAAGTACAGTCATGCCTTGGATTGAGAGCATAATTCGTTCCGGAAACGTGCTTGTAATCCAAAACACTCTTATATCAAAACGAAATCCCCCCCCAAAAAAAATTTGTACAGAGATTTTTAATTTAAGCCGTACTACAGTACTTGTATTGCAAGACGTCGCTTGTATATCAAGTCAAATTTTTTAAAATAAATACCGGTATTTAAAAAATTGCTTGTCTTGCAAAACACTCTCAAACCAAGTTACCATACTTGCAATCCAAGGTATTACTACTGTACCTCAATGAGAACTTGAACCAGAATATTTAACCTTAGATGGTCTGTGTTATATTCCCTGCCTATGAAAAATTGTTACATAGCATTTTGGAATGTCTGTCTGAAACATACCTTTAGCTACTCTATAACCTATTGGGGCTGTTCATACAACACGAGAGCCCACCTTGGGTTATTTAACCCATGGTGAGGCTGCGGCAGGGATGTTGAAGAGTCCTTGGTCTCGAGTCACGAGTCGAGTCACGAGTCTTTGGACCCGAGTCTCGAGTCCGAGTCCGAGTCCTGGTCCAAATGGTGACTCACGAGTCACGAGTCCTCCCAAAGCTGACTCCACGAGTCCCTATTAAAATCAATGGGGTTTTTCTTCCCAACAAAATAAGGCTACTTCAGATGTGTGGTTTAAATAATTCTAGGCACAAGTGTGCCTTTTTATTTCAAAACTCTGCAACTGATTTGGCAAGAACAGACCAGGCAGAAAAAACCCAAAATAACCAGGCAGGCAGAGGAGGCAGGGAACCCCAAAGCAGGCAGGCAGAGGCCTTGTCTTGGACAATTCAACTGTTGAACTGGTCAAGAAGAGACCAGGCAGGCAGAGGAGGCTGGGAACCCCAGACAGGCAGGCAGAGGCAGCCAAACCCAAAATGTCTGAAAGGTTGCATGTTAGAAAAATGATTTAAAAAAATAAACTTGCTGTACTTCCTAAAACTTATCCATGTTGCATTTGAGGAACATGATTTTTTTCTAAATGTTTGGCCCCCATTCTGGAACGTGAGGTCTCATCACAATTCCACCCTCACTGAACACCCGCTCCACTGGTGATGAACTTGCTGGAACCAGAAACTCACTCAGAGCAGCCGCACAGAGTAATCCCAGGTCCTTCTGCCTCTCCCAAGTATGCAACACATCAATCAAAATAAATCTTGACACACTGTTGGGGCTGCACTCCTGGTAGCCGTCCATAGTGGCCGAGCAGCGGCACACCTCGCTTCCATGCGCTCTTCGCCGGCAATCACGCTCCTCTCCACTCCTTCTGGCACAGCCCAGGGATGTTGAAGAGTCCTTGGTCTCGAGTCCCGAGTCGAGTCTCGAGTCCCATTAAAAATATTGGGACTCGAGTCCGAGTCGAGTCAGAGGGGGGACTCAGTCCGACTCACGAGTCGAGTCCTCGAGTCCGAGTCCCCATCCCTGGGCTGCGGTGCGTGCACAGCTCGTTAAATGAGCCACGACGAGCTGCAGCATGTTGTCTGAACCCTGTCAATCATAGAGGCAGTATGACCCATAATCAAAATATTTCAGATGCCACAGAAAACATTTTCTTTTAACTGTAAGGCTAACAGTTGTCTAAAAGTGTAGCTATTTCATCCCTTTATGGTATCCAATCATCCCTTGGGAAGTGTTCTGCTATATATGACTCACACCTGGATTGTATGGGGGGCAGGGGATTAAATGGGTCATCACAGATGTAAGCTGATAACTATCTAGGAAGAGTTATAGTGATCCATCTAGCCTGAAGGTACATGTCTGATAGTGAAGTGATTAGTCCCGGTAAGGATTCGTTAACATGGTGTACTCTAAGCCCCTGACATTTATTGTTCGCCTTGAGCTATCACAGAGGGTCTCCTCCTAATTTGGATATGCTTCAGTGGCCAAAACCAAAAGTAGCATCAAAATAAACACACATATGTGCATGTGCATGCTCTTTTTCTTAGTCCTAATTTAAATTTTAAAAATGCAAGGATACATAAAATCGAGCAGTTCTTGACCTCAGTGCCAGGAAACTAGTCTTTACTTTGCACCGCGGTTCACAGAAAACTGAAAGGAATAAATCAATAATTGGACCGTCCTTTTGAGAAATGGTGAAATTATACCTTTAAACTCTGCTGGTTTTTCACCACAGATCGCAAAATACATGACTGCTGCAGTGATAAATCTGCTGTTACTATATAATGCCATTCAATGTACTTTACAGAGTAATAGGAGTAAAAAAAATAAAACAGCAAGAGGAACTGTTAATCTGAATGCAATAAACATTTCATGGTAGAAGTGTTGCCACAAGGAGACAAGTGTCTCCAATACTCAAAAATATACATTTTATTACTACAGTGGAGGGTGGTCAGAATTCAGTTCAACTTAGATACCATCTCTCTGTGAAGGCACATGCGCATCACTAGTGATCTCTAAACTAGACTACTGCAATGCACTCTACGTGGGGCTGCCTTTGAAGACTGTTCGGAAGCTGCAGCTTGTGCAAAATGCGGCAGCCAGGCTTATTGCGGGGACCGGAAGGTCCGAGCACATTACACCGGTTCTGGCCCATTTGCACTGGCTGCCAATATGCTTCTGAGCTGAATTCAAGGTGCTGGTTTTAACCTATAAAGCCCTACACGGCTTAGGACCACAATACTTGACGGAACGTCTCTCCCAACCGCAATCTACCCGGACACTACGCTCAACATCTGGGGCCCTCCTCTGACTGCCACCTCCAAGAGAAGCTCGGTTGGTGGCAACGAGGAGGAGGGCCTTTTCGGTGGTAGCCCCCTAATTATGGAACAAGCTCCCCACTGAGACCCGCCTGGCGCCAACCTTATTATCTTATTATCTGGCGCCAGGTTAAGACTTCCCCCTATGCCAAGGCATTTAATAGCAGCTCGGAATAGCACGGGGGGGGGGGATTGTCACCTGTAGGCTCAGTTTTATTATTTTTTGATTGTTATTTTAAACTGTTTTAAACTTGTTGGTTTTTAATCTTTTAAACTACACTTTTGTATGTTTTTATTGTTGTTTTTATGTATAATCTATTGTGAACCGCCCAGAGAGCTTCGGCTGTGGGGCGGTATATAAATGAAATAAATGAAATGAAATGAATGAAATGTTGCAAGGGATTTGCATCATAATCCTTTTTGCCATGTGTAGCAATACTTCTAGTAGTTGGACTGTACTGATGTGATGGATTTTGTCACACTTTTTAAGTGAGCGTCTCTACCAAGTAGAACTATTCTAGCTTCCTCCCAGTACTCTTAAGGACAAGTAAAACTTGAAGTTCTATTAAGAGTTATAGTGCAATTACCTCCTGCCCTCTGGGACTTTGCCTCTGTGACGTGATCTACAAACAGGGGTGGGAAGATTTCAAGCTTACAGGATCTCCCCCCCCCCCCGCACCTAGAACCCTGAGATCCATCAGCTGGATCCAGCGCAAAATAGTGGCTCAGAAAGAGGGGTGAACAGAACACATCTAAGTGCATCTTAGCCCAGGAATTTGTTTTCAGTACCAGAACTGAGTACCTAGTCCTTTCACACAAAAATCAATTCCTGGTTTTCCTTCCAAGCTTCCTTTATTTCTGCAGCCTAAATTCAGCTGGCCTGGGGAAGTTGTTGCCATTATTATACAGCTGGGAGTCAGAAAACTTTGATCTACTGCAAACCATCCAGAGGTCTACCAGTAGATCCTGATTTACCTCCTGCCCACTCCTGATCTGCAAGATTTTTTCAGTTTCCTGTTGGCTGTTTGTCCTCTTTTTCAGGCTTTTCAATTATCGACAAGAAGTCACTGACAAAAGAGCTCTCCTGCATTTGCAATGAGAGTAGTGTGGGGTGCAGTATACTGCTTGACCATAGGAAACTGCCATATTCTGTGTCAGATCATTGCTCCATCTAGCTCAGGAGTGTCTACACACCGACTGGTAGTAGCTCTCCAAGTTTTCAGACATGAAAATTCACCAGCCCTACCAGGAGATGCTGGGGATTTCACCTGGGACCTTTTGCATGCAAAACAAGTGCTTTAACACAGAGCTACAACCCCTGCTGTAGGTGCTACTGTGCCATAAACTTCAATATACCTACCTATCTGGAAGTCTGCACAGATGCACCAGAAATGGGGTATTATAAAGGTTGGGTTCAGGTCCAGGACAAGACTCCTGTTGTGGCCATGCTAACATCTGGCCAGTCAGTATATTAGCAATTGTGAATCAAGTTGTGTGATAGGCAAATACTTGCAGAGTAGGGGTTCCATATAGAAATGGGCTTCATATATGAATGATTAAATATGATATGTAAGTGTAGCATCTTACTCTAGCATAAGTACGGTAGTCATCAACTTTTTACAAACATTTGTACTTGCCAAGTCACATCAGATTTGGCTAAATGTAATTATAGCCATTTCCAGTTTACTCATAAACCCTTCTCTACCTGACAAATGTTATCTGCTGCTTGTTGGCTTCATGAGTCTCTCCTTGTATAATTTATAAGCCAAGCATTACAACCTTATTGCTACAGGGCTGAAAGGGAAATGGTGGAGCTGGATAATACAAAATGCTTTCTGCTTAGCTGCCAATTGCTTTCTTGGGGACAGCTAATTGTTGTTCCCTAGGACTTGTGGCTCAATTTTCCTTTCCAGAATGGATTCCCAATTACAATGACTTTGAGACATGATTGACTCCTCTTCGCACCCTGCGGATAAGTCTGTCCCAGTTAAATTTATTCTGGTAGGAAACACAGACTTCTTCCATCCCATCTGACACAATAGGCTGTAAAGTTGCAGCAGCATCACTGCACATGGAATATACAATTGCTAGCACATCCATTATTGGCCTTTTAGATATTTTCTTACCTCAGACAAAAACATTCCCACTCTATTCTTCCCCCATCACTTTTTTAAACTAATGACAAACAGTGAATGAGATTGGAAGCCGGAAAATGGTACCCCCTTTGGGATCTGTCACCTGAATACATTGTTTGTTAGGTATGCTAAAACCAGACCAACTGTGGGTTCATTTTTGTTCTCTAGAACAGCCTTCCCCAACTGGTTGCCCTCCAGATGTTTAAAACTGCAACTCCCATTAGCACTGACCATTAGCCATGCTGGTTGGGGCTAATGGGAGTCCCAAACATCCTGAGGGCACCAGGTTGGGGAAGGCTACTCTACAACTATCTTTATCCTGGAGACCAAGGGAATGTGTGGCCCTCCAGAAGTTGCTGGACTGCAAGTCACATCATTCCTTACCTTTGCTATGCTGGCTCGGGGGCTGGGGCACATGGAAGTCGCAGTTCAACAACATCTGGAGGGCCACAGGTTCTCCACCTCTGCTGTACATAAAAACATATTGACATATAATTAACTTAGATTTTTTTTTAAATATAGGAATGTTTTGTATGTTTTTATTAGATACAAGTGTGTTGAATAACTGTATAGGCTTTCAAGCTATACAAAATCCTTCCTCAGGAAGAATAGAAAGGCCATTTGTACATAGAAGAAAGTTGAATAACAACCTAAAAATAGTAAGATGTTAGCAGCTGTGTTGATCTTTGCTGTTTACTCTGCAAGTGAGGGTTTTTTACTACACACTCTTGATAATGCATTCTCATAGGGAATATGAAGTTGTGGGAGGGCTTGCTTGTAACATTTTAAATTAGTTCACTAAAAGCCATTGTTTGCCAAGCAAAGCCCTATTTATTACCCAATATTTTGTATATTGAGGGCACAGTCCTCTGGGTTGCGCTGTCGATGATCATGAGCCTCCAAACTCGAAGGCTTACGATAATTCTATGCAGGGCAGGAGGAGTGGAGGAGGCAATCTCTGCCTTCCTGCCCTGCATTTTTGCTAGACAGGCTTTTTTGCCTGTCTAGCAAAAGTGTTTCAGAGGAGGAGGAGGGAAGGAGGCTGGAGAGGCCCTAGGACAGCTCATACCCCGGCCTCTCCGCCCACCTCCCCTCTCTGCCCACTAAGATGCCCCCCTTTCCCCCTCTCCGAGGTTGTGTTCCTGACCTCAGAGATGCAGCCAGCGCAGTTCTCTCCATGCTGGCGGTGAGGGGGAGGGGGGTCAGATTGTGGATTCCCCCCTCCAAGGCGGAGCACTGTCTCCAAAGTATCCTATGGCCCCTCAGACGCTGGCTAGGGGCCATAGGATTACTCCATATAATAGTGACTATGCCGTGTAACCAATAGATGGGACATGATACCATAATAGTCTAAGAAGCCAGCTCTGTGTTTATTTCAAATATATACTGGGTTGGATCCAGATTTGGGTGCATGCAACTGGGCTGGTGGATGTGGACCCTTCCCCTTCCTCCCCACAGCATCCCCTCCAGACCCTGGAAAATGCTATATAGAGGGTTGTTGGATCCTGCTGAATGGGATGAGCTGTGGTGAGGCGCTCAGGAGAGGGGATCCCTGAAAATTAGACAGAGCCGCCTTTCCTTCAATCCAAGGAAAAAATCTCTCAATCTCTCTCTCTCTCTCTCTCTCTCACACACACACACACACACACACACACACACACACACACACTCACACACACACACACACACACACACACACACAATCTCCATTAAACCTTTTACTTTGGTATTCAGCAAGTTTGTGGATTCTAGTCTTTCAGACACCATAAAAAAAACCCTCATAAAAATTAATGCAAGGGTTGAGGCCAAAGATGAAATAGACTTATTGGGGAAGATTTCATAGATCATAGAGTTGGAAGGAGCCTACAAGGCTATCGAGTCCAACCCCCTGCTCAATGCAGGAAACTAGAGGAGGGGTCTCCCATCCAAGTAACAACCAGGCCTGGCCCTGCTTAGCTTTCCACGCTCAGACAAGCTGAGCCAGCGTAAGCCACAGGCCTGTGTTGACTTACTCACCTTAAGATACCTTAAGATACTCACCTTAAAAATTTTTGGTAATCATTTTTCTGTGCAAGACAATTGGAGATTTTGGGAAATAAGAGTTGCCACTGCCAGCTTTGTTATATCATACAGGTGTCAGGAATGATTAATCATCACAGATAATATGCCTGCACCTGCAGAATCCATTTCCTTCATTCTCCCCTTGGTGATTTTTACTGGCTGCCCATTATTTGTATCTGCTTTTCATTTAAAGAGCAGTGCAGATTAAACAAGGATGTGTTTGGGTTGCTAGCCCAAAAATAAGTGATTTATTCTAGGGAAGTATAACCCAAGGATAGGAAAAATAAATGTGATCTTAGCCGAGTAGATTAGGGATGAACAAGTCAGTCTATTTCTGGACCATGTCACCATCACATGTGTTCACTCATAGGTCCTGTTGTCGTTGTTATTTTCATTTCTAGCTCTGTGCATTAATCTGTGACTTAAAAAAAACATAACTCCACACAAAAATGTACATACGGTATGTATTTTTCAACGTGTATTCTCAAAATATGCTTTAAAATGTATTTTGAGCCAGAACTCGGTTGCAACATTCAGAGACGTTCAAAAGCTGATGGATAGTTATGTTAGGAACATAGGAAGCTGCCTTATATGGGAGCCAGAACATTGGTCCATCCAGCCTGGTACTGTTGACACCGACTGGCAGCGGCTCTCCAGGGATTCAGGCAGGAGTTCTTTCAGCCCTGCTTGGAGATGCCGGGGATTGAACTGGGGCTTTCTGCATGCAAAGCAGGTGCTGTGTCACGGAGCCGCAGCCTTTCCCAGGGCCGGCCTGCGCAGTAGTCAGTTCAGTTCTGTGGAGAAACGAGCCTTTGGGGGTACACACACACACCTCAGGTGTGAACCGGCTGGGGTGGGGTGTGCATAGTTAGCGTGTAGAGAAAAGAGTTTTTAGGGTTCCTGCATGCATGCATGCAGGAACAAACACACACACACACACACACACACACGCCTCCTCATGAGTAAACCAGGTGGGGGCTGGGAGGAAGCAAAAGGTGATGGAACATGAGATGGGCGTCTAGAAGTCTGGAGGAGCCAGGCTGAAGGCATTCACATGCAGATAGTTCAAGCCATGACTCACAGTTCCCTTTCCCCCTGCATGGCCAGGTGAAATTCAAATTGATTGGCTGAAGAAAGAAGGCTACAGAAAAGGGGAGGGGGATGAGCTTTTTCCCCACGTGGAAGCCTTTGTTCCTAGTCAGTCCTTTTTGGTAGCGTGCCGGCATGGCAGCGCGCCAGCGAGGGGCCCGAGCCTTTAGGGGGGGCCCCCCTCAAGAATCGACCCCAGACAGCCTCTGGTAAAATTGGCTGGTTTGAGGGCACTAGGGAAAGCAAGCCTTGTAGGGGTTTACCCATCTTAGACCTTCGGGTAGGTGTGGTAATTCTCCATCGGGCAGCAAGGCTGTGCTGGATCTAACCCTTTGAAGAAGACACCCTCAGGTAACAGGTGTGTGCTTAAGAGATCTTAAGGAATCAGGTTTTGTTATTTTGCAGCTTTATTGTGTACTAAAGTGTCTCTCTATTTTGTGTGCTTCTCTTATTGCCTAATCTTGTTGTAAGATGCTACCAGAAATAAACCTTGTCTTGAGTTCACTCTACATGGGTTTTGTAGTACTCTGTTAGTTCAGTATCTAAATCCAGGTTACAGAAATTAAAGGCGAGTCCCTGAACAGAGATTCAAGTAGGATTGCAGAGACAGCTGAGGCTGGCAATCTGGTACCTTGAGATCTCTGGGGGTCTTGGTTCCTTTGCCAGCAGGCAAGGGTGGGGTAGTGGCGGGTCAGCCAGCCCCCCCTTCCGGGCCACATGGTGGCAAGTGCTGGGTTCCCTTTGCAGGGAGGAAAGGGTTGGGAGTCTGGCGGGCCAGCCAGCCCCCCCTCTTCCTCCACATGGTGGCAAGCGCTGGGATTCGAAGCTGAACCACAGAGTGTGTGCGCGTGGGCAAATGAGAGAAATTTGAGACACGTTTTAGTACATAGTAGAAGGTTTGTTATTTTTTAGAAATAAGTGTGAGATTGAACCTTAGAAAAACATTCACATTGCTGGAAGGGGCTACCCCAGTCTGGAGAGCCTAGGAGCCCAGCAGAGAGCATTTAAGGCAAGAAATAAGTTCCAGAACAGCCTGTGTGCCCAGCAAGTGAGCAGAGGGCAGCAAGTGTGTGATCCAAGAGAACCAGGACTGGAGGGGCCCTTGGCAGAGGGCTAGAAGCAAGAAAAAAGTCTGCGTGTGCGTGTCCCAGAGGCTGGGAGCAGCGGTTGCCAGTGAGAAGCAAGGATCCTACATCCTACCCATCGAGTGCAAGAAGCGAGTAAGCAGATGGCGGCTGTGTGATCCCAAAGTTTGGGGGCTGGGAGAGCCCGGGAAGAGAAGAAGAAAATAGTGTGGGCGTGCGCACGTGTGTTCCAGGAGGAAGGAGAGAAGACCAAGAAACCTCTCTTAAGAGGCTGGTGAGCAAAACGTTGAATTTTGGGACAGCGTTTGATGAGTAATTTTAGTTGTGCTGTGTGCCCCAGAAGAGTCAGACTTTGGTGGGGGGGGGAGGGCACAGTCCTGCCCTACATCTCTCCCACGGGAGAAGGACTCAAGATTTTTGAACTTAAGACTGTCCATTTGCTCTTGGGGGGGGCATGGTGAATGGCTAGGCTGGGCAGCAGCAAGCAGAGGGGGGGCGGACATCAGGAAACCCCCCCCCCCAGAAAAAAGGGACTTTGTCCTGTGCTGCAAGAAGCGGGCAGAGAATCAGCAGAAGAAAAAGGAATCCCCCCCAAAAAACATTTTTCTGCTGCCACTTGTAAAACAGCGGACTCTGACTTGTTCCTCGAGGGGGAGGGGGGACAGGTGATTCAAGTTGTCTTTGTATTGTTACTGGGCGGGCGATCCCAGTGTGGGCGGCGGAGAGAGAAGGGGATCTCCCTCCTAGCTGACAGAAGCCCAGACAGAAAGATTTTTTTTTCTTCAAGTGTCTCCCGAGAAGAAAAGAAGATTGGTGGTAATTGTGATAAAGCAAATGAAAACTGATGAGTTGTTCCTCGAAGGGAGGGGGGATGATCCATGATCCAAATGTATTTGTGTTATCTAGATTGTTGCTAAGGGGCCCAAGGGCCAAGTGCTCCCAGTGTAAATGAAGATGATGAAAAATTTTGAATGTAAAAGGTCTCAAGAGGCCAGGGAACTTAGAGGCGGGAAAGCCCTCTAGTGGCCGAAAGCAAGATTGCCAGACTGTGTGTTCTCAGTTTCTGAGGAAACTGAGTAGAGCCTCCAAAGCTAAGCATTCAATGCTGAGAGAAAGTCATCCCATGCAAGTTTGGGTGGTGGGCAAAAAGAGCCAAGCCCAAGAGGCTAGAAGATTGTCAAGCTGTGTGTTTTAGAAAATGCAAACCTTTGGGAAAAGGGGGGTGGTGGGAAGCCATCCCATTCAAGTCATTGTGTAAAAAGTGCCAAATGCAACCCTTGGGAAAGGGGATTAGGTATTCAGGTCGTTGAGAGTGGTAGGGGCGAATTGAGTCACATTTCAGTCCATAATCTGCCCCCTACAGGCTGTGGGAGAAACAGCAACCCTAAAAAGTTTGTTTTTTGTTTTGTTTTAATTGAAGAGTCACATTTCAGTCAGCAGTCTGCTCCTACAGGCTGTGGGAGAAACAGCAACCCTAAAAGAAAAAAGTTTTTGTTTTGTTTTGTTTCTTTTAGACAAGAGTGCCAGGCAACAAAGGGTTGAGGGTTCTCATTTGAATTGTAATTGATGTTTCTTGAGTATGCAAACCTGTAAACTTCTGATTAATAGTTATTGATTGTGTTTTGCTGTTTTGATGTTTAAAGATTTTTTAGAATTAAGATGTTAAAACTGTGTTAAGACTATAGTAATGTGTTTGATGTTTGATGCTTGTTTTTTTTGTTCTGTTCTGTTTTTGTCTGTGTGTGGAAGAGAAGAGGTGCCTAGTAGTAGGAAGCTAGCGCAAGCTCGTTTCTCTGTGTTTTTTGTTAGTATAGATGAAAGGAGAGGGTTAGCCCCTCTTTTCATCTTTTCCCAAAGGAAAGGGTGTGGAGAAACGAGCCTTTGGGGGTACACACACACACCTCAGGTGTGAACCGGCTGGGGTGGGGTGTGCATAGTTAGCGTGTAGAGAAAAGAGTTTTTAGGGTTCCTGCATGCATGCATGCAGGAACAAACACACACACACACACACACACACACGCCTCCTCATGAGTAAACCAGGTGGGGGCTGGGAGGAAGCAAAAGGTGATGGAACATGAGATGGGCGTCTAGAAGTCTGGAGGAGCCAGGCTGAAGGCATTCACATGCAGATAGTTCAAGCCATGACTCACAGTTCCCTTTCCCCCTGCATGGCCAGGTGAAATTCAAATTGATTGGCTGAAGAAAGAAGGCTACAGAAAAGGGGAGGGGGATGAGCTTTTTCCCCACGTGGAAGCCTTTGTTCCTAGTCAGTCCTTTTTGGTAGCGTGCCGGCATGGCAGCGCGCCAGCGAGGGGCCCGAGCCTTTAGGGGGGGCCCCCCTCAAGAATCGACCCCAGACAGCCTCTGGTAAAATTGGCTGGTTTGAGGGCACTAGGGAAAGCAAGCCTTGTAGGGGTTTACCCATCTTAGACCTTCGGGTAGGTGTGGTAATTCTCCATCGGGCAGCAAGGCTGTGCTGGATCTAACCCTTTGAAGAAGACACCCTCAGGTAACAGGTGTGTGCTTAAGAGATCTTAAGGAATCAGGTTTTGTTATTTTGCAGCTTTATTGTGTACTAAAGTGTCTCTCTATTTTGTGTGCTTCTCTTATTGCCTAATCTTGTTGTAAGATGCTACCAGAAATAAACCTTGTCTTGAGTTCACTCTACATGGGTTTTGTAGTACTCTGTTAGTTCAGTATCTAAATCCAGGTTACAGAAATTAAAGGCGAGTCCCTGAACAGAGATTCAAGTAGGATTGCAGAGACAGCTGAGGCTGGCAATCTGGTACCTTGAGATCTCTGGGGGTCTTGGTTCCTTTGCCAGCAGGCAAGGGTGGGGTAGTGGCGGGTCAGCCAGCCCCCCCTTCCGGGCCACATGGTGGCAAGTGCTGGGTTTCCTTTGAAGGAGGAAAGGGTGGGAGTCTGGCGGGCCAGCCAGCCCCCCCTCTTCCTCCACAAGTTCATATCTCAATTCACAAAGATTGAACTCTACACAGAATCCAGCGTACAGTTCTGTTCCAAGTTCACTGGAGAAAGACACATGCTAACTGTTGAAGGTGAACAGGCACTGATGCCTTAAAAAAACCAGTATCTAAAATGAGAGCTGGGAAAATGGCTCTACTTAAAAATGTGCAAAGGAAATAGAAGCAACAGCCATGTCAGTAGTTCCTCCCATTTTGAAAGTTCATCAAGTTGATTTAATGCTGGCTGCTGGCCAAGCATGTCTGAATTATAAATACTATTGTCTGACCACAGCCAAGTCTCACTAGCTGTTGCACTTACAAACTTAACCTTCAGCTATTGCACTCAAATACCAACATTCTTTTCCTCTCTCCTTGTTACTTGGCACTAGAAACCCCCCTGGCAAACCTGAAGTGCAGACTGAAGGGGCAGAATTGCAGCTTGAGATTGATAGGCAAATGGTCAAGGAGCACCTGATTACTCTGAACGAGTTTAAATCTCCAGGGCCTGATGAGCTGCATCCTAGAGTAATAAAGGAACTGGCAGAAGAACTCTCAGAACCACTGTCTATTATCTTTGAGAAATCATGGAGGACAGGTGAAGTGCCAGACGACTGGAGGAGGGCAAATGTTGTTCCCATCTTCAAAAAGGGCAAGAAGGAGGAACCTGGGAACTATAGGCCAGTCAGTCTGACATCAATCCCTGGGAAGATTTTTGAGCAGATTATAAAGAAGTCAGTCTGCAAGCACCTTGAAAACAATGCAGTGATTACTAGAAGCCAGCATGGATTTGTCAAGAACAAATCCTGTCAGACTAATCTGATCTCATTTTTTGATCGGGTAACCTCCCTTGTGGACTGTGGGAATGCTGTGGACATTATATATCTGGACTTCAGCAAAGCTTTCGACAAAGTGCCTCATGATATCCTGATTAGTAAGCTAGCTAAGAGTGGGCTAGATGGAACAACTATCAGGTGGATCCACAATTGGCTAAAGAATCGGACTCAAAGAGTGCTTATCAATGGTTCCTTCTCAAACTGGGGAGAGGTAACGAGCGGGGTACCACAGGGCTCGGTCCTGGGCCCGGTGCTCTTCAACATTTTTATTAATGACTTGGATGAGGAGGTACAGGGAATGCTTATCAAATTTGCAGATGACACAAAGTTGGGTGGAACAGCTAATACTCTGGAAGACAGAAACAAAATTCAAAGTGACCTCGATAGGCTGGAGCGCTGGGCCGAAAACAACAGAATGAAATTTAATAGGGATAAATGCCAAGTGCTGCACCTAGGGAGAGGAAACCAAATGCAGAGTTACAGAATGGGGGACACTTGGCTCAACAATACTACAAGTGAGAAGGATCTTGGAATTGTGGTAGATCACAAACTGAATATGAGCCAGCAATGCGATGTGGCTGCAAAGAAGGCAAATGCTATTTTGGGCTGTATTAATAGAAGTATAGCTTCCAAATCGCGGGAAGTGATAATTCCCCTTTACTCGGCACTGGTTAGGCCTCATCTTGAGTACTGCGTCCAGTTCTGGGCACCTCACTTTAAGAAGGACATAGACAAACTGGAGAGGGTTCAGAGGAGGGCAACAAGGATGATAAAGGGACTGGAAACAAGGCCCTATGAGGAGAGACTGAAAGAACTGGGCATGTTTAGCCTTCAGAAGAGGAGACTGAGGGGAGATATGATCGCACTCTTCCAGTATTTGAAGGGATGTCACACAGAGGAGGGCAAAGATCTCTTCTCGTTCATCCCAGTTTGCAGGACACGGAATAATGGGCTCAAGTTACAGGAACCTAGATTCCACCTAAACATCAGGAAAAATTTCCTGACTGTCAGAGCAATAAGACAATGGAATCAACTACCTAGGGAGGTGGTGGGCTCTCCCAGTCTGGAGGCATTCAAGGTGCAGCTGGACAGACATCTGTCAGAGATGCTTTGACCTGGATTCCTGCATTGAGCAGGGGGTTGGACTCGATGGCCTTGTAGGCCCCTTCCAACTCTACTTTTCTATGATTCTATGATTCTATGATTCTACTACTGAGCTATTAAGTTTTACTAAACAACTCACAGCTAAGTGTGTATGTTACACTGTAGCTTACAATGAGGTCTGTTGTTCAGCTGAATGCAAATGTTTGTTTAGACAGTTTTTGTACCTAAGTTGTTGGATAACATTTTGTCCAGTATTGTCATTCACAGTCATCTCACTGGCAGTAGTTTATACATTCAGCTATTGGCACCTTTAAAGACTTGATAGCACTGTGAGCTGTTGATGGCCAGAAAATCTTTCTATCAGGTGTATTAAAGTAGACTCTTCACCTACAAAATGCTCACATTGCAATACATAAATATTTAAAACATAGGTTTTCAACTGTGGGGTGACTGGGCACAAAACACAAGTATTGGGACCGGAAGCATTTTTATTTTTATTTTATTTTTTGCAATTGTCCAGCACAATTAGGTTGCTTACAGCCTGGAGAAGTCCATGGGTTGTAAGCAGCTTAATAGCACAGAGGATTTAAGCATTTGCCACTTTGCTGTAACAGGCTAGCATGACTGCGCTTCTTAGGGATTATAACCACCTTTCTTACCTAGATGGCTTTACAAATGGCCACCACTATATATTTATTCAAATCTATTGTACATGTAGATATACTGTAGACACTTGAGCTGCAATCTTATAGTATATATTTACCCAGGAGTAACTTCGTAAGACTGATTTCAGAATAGACAAAAATGCACTGTAAATCCCTGCTACTGTGGCAAATACTAGTTTAATGTTTAAGTAAATAGAAAATGCTTGTGTTAAGTACAAATAATCACCTAACCCAAGCAGATAACAGTTCTATATACAACCCAAATAAATCAGGCTACTCGGGTGTAATCCAGTTTAGTCCCACCACAGTTAATAGGACTAAATAAAAATACCTGGATGGCGTTATGAAGTACCGGTAAGCTGATTATGCCACCTGTGCACAATTTAATACTAGTATTAGAATATTGTGACCTAATGGGGTGGGGCCAAGGACAGGGGATATGGCCTTCTGGGAAATTCTGGAGGGCTGGATTTGGGTCTTGGGCCTGCACACAAAGTCACAAGAAGCAGGCTAACACAATGAAGCTCCACGCTATGTTTACTTTTGCTTGTCTAGTGGAGTGACACCTTTCATTTACAGAAGTGCCTACCTTTACTCGGGCTTATATGGTAGTGAATGCTTTGGCAATTCATATGGAAAAGTGCACTTTCCCTAGAATAGTCAGATGCTTGCTTAATTTCTGTTCCAGTGGCATCCCCTCGCTGGCTTCTTTGTTGTGAGATGAAATGTGCATGGGAGCGCTTGGGGTGCTGAGCCTGAAGAATAAAAAAGGAAGCGATTACACCTCCCCTCTTTTTAGTTCTGTGCACCCATGTGCTTCAAAACGATGCTTTTCTCCTTGTGGCGTGTGACTTTACTGCAGCTTGTAGTTCATACTGGGTCACCCATGATTGATCTGCAGTGTGACTAGTTCTTAAGGAATTAGAAACTGCACAGGGGTCAGCTCTCAGCGCCTCTGATATGTAGCCAGGAGGGCTTTCAGACACAATGGAGGGTGGAGTTAGGGTTGCTCCAACTAAAATATAGTACTGCATTTCTTCTTTCAGACAGACTGGGAGACAGCTTAGGTGGCAGAGACTAGCCATAGGCTGCATAAAAGTACTTTATTTTCGTGTCTAGCAGCACAAACTGGGAGACAGCTTAGGTGGCAGAGACTAGCCACAGGCTGCATAAAAGTATTTTATTTTCGTGTCTAGCAGCACAAACTGGGAGACAGCTTAGGTGGCAGAGACTAGCCACAGGCTGCATAAAAGTATTTTACACGAAAATAAAATACTTTTATGCAGCCTGTGGCTAGTCTCTGCCACCTAAGCTGTCTCCCAGTTTGAAAGAAGAAATGTCGATTCTCCTCTCGCGGAGAAGACAATGCACCAGTTTGTCCCTCAGCCAATGGTCTGAAAGGGCTTGATGGATCGTCAAGTGGGAAAGACTAGCAGCAGAAAATGAAGAAATGCCCTTAGTTCTTCACATTAGCTGAACTTGGCATTAAAGTGGACGCCTCCCCACCCCCCCAAAGGAGCCTCTCCGGTCATCTCCACAAATAATCCTTCGGGAGGTTACTTTTAGCTATACAGTTCCTCTACGGACAGTGGAGCTCTGTAGAGGAACTGTATAGCTAACCTCCCGAAGAAGGATGACTGAAGAGGCTCCTTTTGCAGAATTTGGCAGGTTCCAGAAGAAAAGCGAGCTCAGGGAAGGGGGCCGGCCTGGAGGGAAGAATCCTGTTGTTGTGGGCTTTTTAATCTTGCGAAGAAATGTTGTGCGGGAACCGGGTGTATAGGGAGTGGGGGGAGGGGCTGAAAGCGCCGTCTTATTGGCGGGAGGCTCGCCCGCTATCCCACCCCAACTTTGGGAAGTTAGACTAGAGGGGAGGTTCAGGGAGCCTGCGTCCCGGGCACGGCGGGGAGAGAAGACGGATGGCCACTGCTGCTAAAAAAAAGGAAAAAAAGAGGGAGTCTCTGCACGGGACAGCACTCCCCACCCTTTTATTTTTTTATTGAGCTGAGGGGAGCTCTGTTATTTGATGGGTTGCGCGCGTGGCGTAGGTGAGCAGGGATGCGCGGTTCTCCTGGCTCACTTCTCTCGTCGAAGGCGTTCGCGCCCGGCGTCGTCGGTGAGAGTAGGGCGGGTTGCCCCTTCTTTTGGCCACAGCATTTCCAGAGACCAGCTGAGCAGAGGAGCTGGGCTTGAGCGGGGGTGAGGGTCTTCTAGTGATAGGTTTTTGGGGGAGGGGGTTAGCTTTTAGTGTTTCACTATGTTTGCAAACCGCCATGGCTGGCTCGAGAAAGACGGCACAGGTACCATAAATAAATAAATCCTGGGTAACTGCGGCGGAGCAGTTCCTCCGGAGCTGTTAGGCTAGAAGAGCTGAAAAGGAGGCGTGGTTGAGATTGCTTGCCCCAAGGAAGCATGGACTTCCTCGGGGCTGAGGTGCGGCTCTTCCACAAGCTTTAGTAAGTCTCACTCACTCTTACGTACGTGCGCACATCCACCTATGCCAGGGACGTGGTTTTTTTGTAATGTTTTGGTCCTGGTCAAAATGCTTCCATGACTAGCAAGTGTTGTCGAGGGCAGCCCTTTTTTATAATGGCACTGCCACTATTTGCGTTTTTCACTGGGGTGGTTCTTAAAGTAGCTTTCTTTCCGCCTCATGCGTTCTCTCTCCAAGCCTGCACCTCAGACGCCGCGGGGGGGGGGAGGGGTTCCTGGCGATTCTTTCCATTCTGAACACAGCACCTTATTGCTTCTGCTGCTGTTGTGTTGGCTTAACTGCTGGGCAGTTTGTTGCTCCTTTAGGCGTGCCAGATGGAGACCTTCAACTCAACAAACCTGCAAGCTGGTAAGTGCGCCCTTTTGAAGGCACGGAACTTTGACCAAAATCTACCATAAGGATCTTCATGTGTAAGGCTGCAATCCTCAAGCCTTTTTATAAAAGCAAGCAAGTAAGAAAAGTTATTAGTGAGAAAGGTTAGGTGGGGGCTGGGAGTCTTCAGGGAGACTATTCTGGATTTAAGTAGTGTGTGTAGAGTGCAAAGGACTAGCCATGTCCTCGCCCCCCAGGGCTGCTGTGGAGTGCTTTTAAATAATATATTGTAGATTATAGTTTGCTTAATTCCAAGCAGGTTGCTTTAATTCAAATTCAGTAGATTTAAGTGGAATGCAGATCTCAAGGGGTTTTGTTTGGGATTGCCTAGAGATGATGGCCTTAAGAAATTTTCATATTTGGAATAAGCGCCATTGAATTAAAACAACTGTATACTTATTTTGTGGTATGTTTCACTGAAACACATTGAAATGCATCTATTTGGAAGTAGGGTGTGTGTATACACACGCACTGTGGAAGAGACCTTGCATTTGCTACTAACACTTTTGTGGAGGAAGGGGGGGCTGGCTGGCCCGCCACACCCCCACCCTTTCCTACTCCAAAGGAACCAAGACCCCCTCAGCTGGCTCAGCTTGTCTGAGTGTGGAAAGCTAAGCAGGGTCAGGCCTGGTTATTACTTGGATGGGAGACCCCCTCCTCTAGTTTCCTGCATTGAGCAGGGGGTTGGACTCGATGGCCTTGTAGGCCCCTTCCAACTCTATAATCTATGAAATCTATGAAATCTCAAGGTACCAGATTGCCAGCCTCAGTTGTCTGCAACCCTACTTGAATCTCTGTTCAGGGACTCGCCTTCAATTCTGTAACCTGGATTTAGATACTGAACTCACAGAGTACTACAAAACCCATGTGGGGTAAAACCACGACAAGGTTTATTCTGGTAGCATTTTACAACAAGATTGGGGAAATGAGAGAAGCACACAAAATAAAGAGAGAGACACTTTAGTACACAGTAAAGCTGCAAAACAATAAAACCTGATTCCTTAATATCTCTCAGGCATACACCTATGTTACCTGAGGGTATTCTCTTCAAGGGTTAAATCCAGCACAGCCTTGCCACCCGAGGAGAACTACTCCATCTACCCGCAGGTCTGAGATGGGTAAAACTCCCACAAGGCTTGCCTTCACTAGAGCCCTCATCCAGCTCATTTCACCAGGAGCTAACTGGGGTCGGATCCTGATGCCCCCCCCCAAAGGCTTGGGGCCTCTCTTTGGCTTACCGCCATCCCCAATAGCCAGGGTAGCCGGTAGCCACGCGATCCAGGACAAAGACCAAAAACCACGCTTTGGGAAATATACCTTTCCCCCCCCTCCCCTCCTCTGCTGCCTCTTAGCCAATCACCATGCACCTCACCTGGCCAGGCAGGGGGAAGGGAACTCATGACTCATGGCTTGAACTACATTTACATATGAATGCTTTCAGCCTGGCTCCTCCAGACCTCCAGGCGCCAGGCCTCATCTTATGTTTTATGTACCTTTCGCTTCCTCCCAGCCCCCTCAACTGGCCCCACTTGGTTTACACATGAGGAGGCGTGTGTGTGTGTGTATGTGCATGCATGCAGGAACCCCCAAAGGCCCCTCTCTCCACACGCTAACTATGCACACCCCACCCCAGCCGGTTCACACATGAGGTGTGTGTGTGTACCCCCAAAGGCTCGTTTCTCCACAACTTTATCTAAATTTAAGTAGTATGTAGTATGATCAAGCATTCTTCCTGTTGTAGTAGCTTATTCCAAGAAATTGTATGCCAACTTTTTAAAAAGTAAGGATAATCAGGACTATATATAAAATGTGTGTGAGCGCGCGCACGCAAATCTATTGACTACTTTATTACTTTTGTGCAATGTTTTATTTGTAAATGGTTCTCCAAACTTACTGCTGAAAGTTTTTAACAAAGAAGTGGGGTGTTCAAGAGCCAGCAGGTGACAAGTGAACCCCAAGTATGTTTACACTGGAGTAAAGCCTGGCTGCTGTTTCCTATGGTTGTTGTTTAAAAAGAAATGTAAAACATGTATTTCAATAGGAGTCTTTGCAATTTGGCTGCTTGCTTAATCTTAGCAAACTATTAGAGACAATGACATCTTTGGGGTGCTGCTCTCTCTTCTAAGCTATTCCATCAAGCTTTATTTCCGCTCTGCTATGGAGGCAAATGGTCCTAATTAACACAAGTCAGTGCATTTACATGGCAAGATACAGCCAAAGTTGAGCACTTTAAAATCTCATTGGTTTTCAGTGGGACAGTTAAATACCGTATGTAATCTATTCCACTGTAATTGATGGCATTTTGGCTGAATCATACCTAGACGTTCAGAGGGGCAAATCTAGTGTGCTTTTGTGATATCTCAAGAATAGGGCAAAAGTAAAACAGTATAAAATCGCTTATGATTACACTTCTAATTAGAAGTAGGATCTTTTCACTATTTTTCTTCTATTTTTGTAGTGTTCGTAAAGTGCACATGATTTAAATGTAGAATTTGATAAAAACTTTTCCCACCATCACCACTCTCATGCACATGTTGAAATACTGATAATACTAATCTTCAGATATATGGTGTCACTCCTTGTCCTCTTGAGATTGAATTATCATGCACATTAGAATAATAACATTGCCCCCTGCTTTTTAACCTCAAGTCTTGACCCTTCGATTATAGTTGCAGTGCATTGTGAATGAGGTGTGTGATATGCATCTTGTATTCCCCATAGCCTTGTTAACAAGCAGTTTAACAAAAAGTTGTTAAACAATTTGCCCTGCAGGACAAAGTTAAACAGCAGGGAATAGGCAAGGGTGTTTGTGTAACTAGCCTTATGAATTGTGACCTCTTCGATCTGGTCAGAGGTGACCACAGAGCATACGCAGTGAGCTGGAAATCCTAACATAAGGGCTAGTTTCACACATGGCTTCAACTGTTACATAGAGAACAAGGACACATTTTTCTTTTAGAACTGGGTGTCCTGTAACTTTTGTGCAAGACTTGTCTTTAGAGCAGTTTATATTAAATCACAATAGGTGACATTTACACTTTGTAAACCACCCAGAGAGCTTTGGCTATTGGGCAGTATAGAAATGCAATAAATATCTAAACTTCTTAATCAAATTACTCTTTAATCCAATTAGGTGGTCAATCGTTCATTCACCAGTGAAAGAATTCTCTTTGGGTGCTTTACTAGTTAGTCTTTATATAGAGATGACAGTTTAGGTCAGTCATGTCAATATTCTAAATTCTACAGAGTAGAATGGGAAGATGTTGTTTGTTTATTTATTTTATTTAAACTATATATACCACTTGATAACATCACAGTATGATGATACTGTCCTTAATCACAATAGTGGGTTGGACCCAGACTTAGTCATACTCAGAGCAGAAACAATACTTGGAATGTATGGTATGCAATTATATAAGGTTGTTGTTGTTGATAAAAGTAACTTAAGCTGTAAACCTATACATCAGGGGTGGGCAAATTGTGGCCCTCCAAATGTTTTGGCCTTCAACTCCATTCCTTCCTAGCCAACATAGACAATGGTTAGGGATGATGGGCCACAAGTTGCCCACACCTGCTATACACACTTACCCAGGAGCAAGTCCCATAGAACTCAGTGGATTTCCATCTGGATAGACACGTGCAGGATTGCATTTTAAGTGGATGTCAATCTGCTATTCTCCATTACAGAGGAAGTTTCAGGAGACATTTGTTGTAATTTGTTTTTTATTTATTTAAGCAATTCTATCCTTCCCTTTAATATTGCTATTACCAGGTCACCTAACAACCATATAAATAAATACAATAAAATCAGAAAGCAACCATTAAACATGGCAGTAAAATTACAGAATTGCAGTACAGCCTAAAACAGGTTTAACCATAATTTAAAAGTTGCTCTCCAGATGTTTTGGCGTACAACTCCCATCAGCCCTAGCCAGCATAGCCAGTTGTGAGGGATCATGGAGAAGGTTGCGGAAAATAAGACATTTTTGCCTGGTGCTTCCAGATGAGCTCTCTGGGGAGAACCTTCCAAAGGTAAGGCAACACAATCAAGTAAACCAGCCTTCCCCATCATGGTGCCCTCCAGATGTTTATTGGACTACAACTCCTATAATCTCTGGGGCTGATGGGAGTTGTAGGCCAAAACATCTGGAGGGCACCATGTTAGGGAAAGCTGGAATTGCCAGGTTAGAAGGCGGGTCACCGAAAAGGGGGGCTTCCAAGGGTAACTGGTCTAAGATTAATTTGTAAATTACGTTTTGCTACCAGTAGATGTGCTGATTAAGATTTAATCTTAATGCAAAAATGTGTTGCACATAATGTGATCTCTTCTCCCTGAATGAAAGTGCTAAAGGAGAAGGGATATATTTGAATGCTCAAGGGACTGTCACATTAGTTGTGTTTTGTTTTGTTTCCCCTTCATTCTTGTGGATGACTTCAAGAGATAAGTAATGTCTGGCCAAATTTGCTCTGCTAATATGAAATCGAAGGAAATAGTCTGTTCAAATGTAAAACATTTCCCTCTATTGCAAACAGGGATCAGATTGCACAGGAAGGACAGGAAGTTCCTTCAAGAAAACAAAAGGAAAAGCAGGGGGTGGAGGGGAGAGAACAATTTGGGGATATTTGTAGCACACACATGGACTATATTTAGTCTTGGCAAACCTATGTAGTCTGGTATTAGTTTTGACCTGTACTCACTGTCCAAAATGTGTAGTTCATTGTGGAGAACATGCAGTGATTGGTTTAATAAGGTTAAACCAAATTCAAATTGAGGCATACTTTGAAATCATTCTTACAAATGACACATATACTAGAGGTTTAGCTTGCAGAAGGTATCAGTTGTGAAGGAATGACTCCACTTCCACACTGACAACCATTTTTAGAAGTAGTTCCTGGAAATATGCCCAGCTATTAAGGTGGTATGTGAAACCTGGCATGTTTATTAAAGAACTATGGTTATTCACTTCTTTGTAAGAAGCACCTGTTACCGCCCATGAACTCCAAAGCATATTTTGCATGGGCAAGTGGGTTTCAGCATGGGATTCTGCGGAAAAAGCCCCAGGGTATATGATGTGATCTGAGAAGTGCCTTGGGATTATAGGATGAATGTGGGCATGGCGGCACTATTGCAGTTACCCGGTATGTTACTTGGTATTGCAGTGCAGAATTTCCAGGTTGAGAATGCAGGTGGAAGATACCATGTTTGAACGCTTCCACGGTTAAATTCCTTGGTTGGATCCAGATTTATGCTGGATCAACTGTGTCGACAGAAGTGGACTTCCCTGCCTCTTCCCCTCAGCAGCCTCTCAAGTCCCCTGAAAATGCTGACCAAATAAAGAGTCAGGGGACCCTGCTGAATTGGGTGATCCATGGTATACGGGGATGGGGATCTCAAAAAACCGAGTGGAGGGCCCTTCTATGAGCAGAACCCTCCTTTTCACGGAAGGCAGATCCTAGATCCAACCCCGGCAGTGGTTCATGGACAGCTAGTATGTCAGGCAAAAAGATTCTAGCACAGCCTTACATGGGAGATGATTCATACTTATGATTTCAGTCTCTCTTTTTCTTACTTACACGCACACTAGTACTTTTCAAATTTTGTAGGCTTTTAATACCACATCTTAATTTGGCTACAATTCACTTACTAGTAATCCAATGGAAATTGGCATGTACATGCAGTTAATATAATGTTTTTATAACAATTTACATAAGTTTCTTTTTTCATTCATCTGTATCTTTATTTCATAGGGAGAAGGATTTTGAACCTTCACACAGAGCTTCACTCTTACGTTTAAGGAGAATAAGGTTAAGCTAAACCATAGTTTAGCAACTGGGGAACAAGCATTGGAGCTGCCCTTGCTATCTCCCTTGATGATGATCCTGATTAGTTTAAGCTAGAGTTTCCCATTACATCTGAAATGGGAAACTGTACATTCATAATCATCTTACTAACTGGTTTCATAATGTCTAGGATCTTAAACCATGCTTAAACTATTGTTTAAGATGCTAGTGAAGGGAGAAGCAGGGGGAGTGTGCAGTCCCAAATGCATATTAATGGTTTGTTGCATGAATAAATCAGTGTTACAGAAACAGATTCACTTGTGCGACGGGTTTCCTTCTCCTCCCCACATGCCATCTGAATCTGCTTTAGAGGGTCCTCCAACCTTTCAGAGCAGATTTGAGGGCCACAGGGGTGACTGCAGAAGAGAGGAGGAATTTAATCCACTAGTAACTGTTCATTCCCTGGGAGAAGGACACCATTGGACGCAACCCTATGATTTAGCCAGCCAAGTAAAGTGCCTTGAACCTGGGCAGTGTCTTATCTAAATAGCTTTTTGATTTAAATTTTTGCTCACAGAAGGCATACATTCTGGAAAAGCGAAATAATTTTTACCATTTTATAACTCCCAGTGGTGGTTTTTTTTTTTTTTTTGGTATTCATGATAATATAGATTATATAAGTCTTTTTCCCATTGTACCGTTGCTCAGCATGTAGATCTTGTGTACTTTCCCTTGTTTAAGCTGTAAATTAATAGAAATAGGAAGTTAAAAAGTCAAGTGTTTGTTTGCCTTTCACCCCTTTGGACTGTTATGTCATATAATATAAATAATGCACCAGAGCGAGTATGACATCTCTATCATTAGAAAATAGCTATCATGCTTTGTATTGTAACATTTGACTTTTGAACCTCTTTTTTAGAGCTCTTAATTGATGAACTGCAACTAAATATCCTGACACTACCCCACTGACGTGTGTCTTTTGGAAATGGAGCCAAAAGTTGGCAATCTTACTCTTGGCTTCCAGCGAAGCTCAACATCTGATGACGACTCTGGATGTGCCTTAGAAGAATATGCCTGGGTCCCTCCAGGTCTTAGACCAGAACAGGTAAGGGCAGACATTATCATATCTTTCAAGTTTTATCAAAAGCTAGTAATTCTATGCTTCTGTTACCCTGACTTTATTTTTTCCCTCTTCAGCAGGTAATTGGTCAGGAATTAACATCTTTGATGCTTAGAGTTCTTCTTTTGTGACCATACATAGTCAATAGGCCCAAAAGCAAAAAAATAAGCTTATTTTTTCCATTTAGGCAAATATATTATTTATAATTATTCTATTTTCATGATTTTTTTAAGAAAAAGAAATCATAAGTAGACTTGGAACTCCTAAATATAAAACTAATACTGCATCTGTAGTTAATCTGTACATAAAATAATATCTGAGCAAACATTCGTATATATCACAATAGAAAATATAATTTCCTAGGTTTACTAGTAGTTAACGGCCCCACCATTAAAGGTAGCCTAAAAATAATTTTAAATATAATATAAATACATAATATGATTCAAGATTCTTATGACAGTTTTGTTGTAAAACTGTTTACAAAGATGCATTAATGCATTTTGTGTGAATTTGTATGCCTTTTGTCTAATTTAGCTGTGGCATTTTGTGAATGTCTTCTATTTTTGTTTTTAATTATTCTATGAAGTTGCTGATTTCTATCTCTAGCCTCTCCTTCAATTTAATTATGTGTCAATTAAAATTTAAGCACCATTTTTTGCCAGTAGCTTATTGTGGTCCCTGAAGCAAGCTGGAACCAGGAAATAATAAATCTCTTGCCTTGTACAAAGAAGTTTGTTTTGTATTGGGATTTGTCAGTTTCTTTACAAATAACTGTCCTGTTTGTAATCCTGTTATAACTTGAACAACAATAACAGGCTGGCCTAAAAGCAACTTTCCAGCTGGAGTATAATTTTCTTTTTAAGTCCTACTCAAAATGACAAATTCTGAGTGAGGTTCCACTTGTATCAGATGAGAAATACAGTTGTATCCAACAATCCAAAGGTTCCTACCAACGTTCACATGGAAATAATGAACTTAATCAGCAGGAGGTTACAAAATATTTTCCTCTTTAGTCGATACAATTCAGAGAGCAAGTCAGACTTGTTGATATAACAGTTGTTTTTTTGGACAGCTTCACACATTGTGAGATAAAACACAGAAAGAAAATGTGGAATTTTAACAGACTAGCTGGCTATCCCTGAAGAGGGTGGAAATTAGATGTGCATAATTTATGACACCCCTAATTGTGGTTGTAAATTGCATTCCAGAACAGCAATTCAACAGCTGGGTGCTAACTATCTCAGGCAATCCAGTTCTGCTGAGTCGGCTCATCTGGTCCTCTAGCAAGAGGAATGCAAACTCTGCCAAAGATATAAAGTAGAAAATCTTACTATGCTTTGTAAACAAAATCTAAGATAAGGTAGTAGAGAAGAATTCTTACGGGAGTGCATGGGTGATTATGTGTATTTCTGGTCTCCAATCCAGGTACAGCTATACTTTGCTTGTCTGTCGGAGGAGAAGGTCCCTTATGTTAACAGCCCTGGAGAGAAACACCGAATTAAGCAACTCCTCTATCAGCTACCACCCCACGATAATGAGGTAGATATGGACAAGCATTTCTTGTCCTGCTGAGTCTGGGCAAGGGGCAAACTCTGCATGTAAAAAGCCCATGATTTCTCCAACTACGGCAGTAGGAGAGCCAGTGTGGCAAAGTGGTTAGAGTGTTGGACGGGACTTGGGAGATCCGGGTTCTAGTCCCCGCTGGGCCACGAAGCTCACTGGGTGACTTTGGGCCAGTCACGGAATGCAGTGGCTATGTTACTGACTGGGGTGCCTTATTGCATACATATTACACCGGTATCTACACTGGCTGCCAGTCTGCTACTGAGCTAGGTTTAAGGTGTCAGTATTCATGTACAAAGCCCTATACAACTCAGGACCCGATTACATCAAGGAATGTCTCCCACTATACCAACATACCAGGGCACTGTGATCTTTTGGAGAGGTCCTGTTGTCTGTGCTGTGGCCTACAGATTTCAGTTTGGTGGTGACAGGCCTTCTTCACAGTGGTGCCCACCCTGTGGAATGACCTATCCTCTACAGTTTATCAGGCCTCAACACTTACATGTTTTAGGTGTTTATTGAAAACATATCTTTTTACTTCATCTTTCCCCCAGGCATCAGCTGTCTTTGAATCAATCTCCAATATTATTTATTTATTAATAATACTAAAATCCTCTCTTAAGCAGTTTACATGCCAAATTAATGTACCGCTGTGCATTTATTGTATTCTATTATTTTATTGTGTAAATTGCTTCAGGATTAGCTCAAATGGGAAGTGACATAGAAATATTGCTAATAAATAAATAATAAACAGTGTTATTCTGCTGACAGAAGCAGTTCTGTCAGCAGAACCAAGAGGGGGTGATCTCATTGTGCACCCACAAAATCAGCCCTGGAGGGCTGAGAAGCCCTCTGGAACAGATTTTCAGGCAACAAGGAGGGCTGCCGGAGTGGAAAGAGGGAAAAAGTTCTGTAGCACTAGCGGACATATGCTAGTGTGACATTGGATTTAATCTTAAGGAAGATGGTGGGGTGTTTTTTTTTATTATTTCTGTCATACATAACTTGCATAAATCCTGAAGTTGATATCTGTTTCTTTTGCTGAAGGTGAGATACTGCCAATCTTTAAGTGAAGAAGAGAAGAAGGAACTTCAGATATTTAGTTCACAACGAAAGAAGGAGGCACTGGGACGAGGCACAGTCAAATTACTCCCTAGAGCAGTAATGCATGCACTTTGTGAACAGGTAATATTCTTATTACCCAAAGGAAAATTAACATTAGAACTTTTGAAGCTCAACTATTGAATATTTAAAACTACATAAGAACCAAAGTTAAAGCAGGGATGGGCAGCTTGTGGCCCTCCAGATGTTTTGGCCTACAATTCCCATTAGTCCTAGCCAGCAGAGCCAATGGTGAGGGATCATGGGGGTTGTAGGCCAAAACATCTGGAGGGCCACACATTGTCCACCCCTGCTTTAAATGCACTGTATATAAAAGCATGCTCAACTGTTTTAGTCTGGGAAGTAGACATACTAGTCAAACCAAATACTTCAAAAGAGCAAGTAAATATTTTAAAAATATTGGAACTGATAAATTACGGTGCCTGAAGTATACACTGAGATACAGCAGGGGGAATAATGAAGATTTTACTAGAGAATTGTGATGAACCAATATTCAAACTATGGAAATCTATTTTTAACTTTTCTGTTTTTATTTCCAGTGTGGTACAAAGATAAATGGAGGTGAAGTTGCAGTATTTGCCTCAAGAGCTGGGCCTGGAGTGTGCTGGCATCCATCCTGTTTTGTGTGCTTTACATGCAATGAACTTCTTGTTGACTTAATCTATTTCTACCAAGATGGAAAAATTCATTGTGGTAGACACCATGCTGAACTACTCAAGCCACGGTGTTCAGCATGTGATGAGGTAATCTTGCATTCCCACAGTACATAAGACAGAAGTGGAAATAAACATTGTGTTCCTTGCTCAGTTAAACAACTACTTCCCACAGACAATTGAAAACCAAGGTTCACATGACTCTCCACACATTAACTTCTTCATTAGTAAATTGAAGAAATGTACCTTGCAAAAATAGTTAGATTTAATTCAGTGGCTAGAACTGTGTGCAGGGAATCTTTGTCTAAATAATTTTTTTCCCCTAGATTATTTTTGCTGATGAATGCACAGAAGCGGAAGGTCGCCATTGGCACATGAAACACTTTTGTTGCCTTGAGTGTGAAACCATCCTTGGAGGACAGAGGTACATTATGAAGGATGGTCGCCCATTCTGCTGTGGCTGTTTCGAGTCCCTTTATGCAGAATATTGTGAGACTTGTGGGGAACACATAGGTAAGTTTGCATCTTAATATTGAAAAAATGTTTACAGTACAAACTATCCTCTACAAGCTCAAGATTCAAATCTGATGTGCAAGTGAAGGAGTCTCTGATAGGGTGGCTGATGTTATTAAGATTGGAATAGCATTGCTCACTTTGGGGGCAGAGTTAGCATCTAGGTTTCTTGCAGTGCCTAATTCCCAGGTCTACCTGATATTTTAAAGTTAACGTTTAGAAGCCAATTGGAAAACATTTCAGTTACTCAAAGCATTCTGCTGCTGACCTCAAAGTCACCAATACTTCAGCAAAAGTCTTCCAAGTGTGTATTTGCATGCATTTACTGAAATAGTCTATCAGCAAACTTAATTTTATTCCATTCTGATTTAATTGGAACTGTGGGTTTCTTTTATGGCTGCTAGACAGAGTCTAGACAGCCATAGGAGAAGTCAAGAGTCCCGGCCTCGGAAACGTGCTCCAAAGTCGGAGCTAGGACTCTAAGCTCGGAGTGCTCTCCCTCTGCCCTCGCAGCTGGCATGGAAAGAACCATGCTGGCTGCGGCTCCGAAGTTGGAAGACCAACCTTGGAGGCAGTGTTCTGGGGGGGCAGGGAGATGAGTAAGGCTCTTCCAGGATACGATGTTTGAGAGCTGGGGCAAAAGACTTAGATGACTGAAATCGGCCGTCAAAGTCTTTTGCAGGGTGGGAGGAGCATGGAGGTGACCTTCGCCTCCACGCTTCTTCTGCCCTTCATTGGATGCCCATAACAGACAGTCACATTGGATTGCACTGTTAAGCTGTTAAATTAGCATTGCACAGGTAGATAGAGATCATAACCAGCGACTGCTGTTGTGCTGGTATACATGTGTGCTCAGACTTACTGCTCTTTCTTGTATTTCCTTTGGCCCCACAGTTTTCCCTGTACCCATGTATATCAGCAGCTGAGGTTAACACTAACAAATATGCTGTGGTATAACACTTTTTGTAGCTCTAGTCCTACAAAAAACTGTCATAGCTTATTTGTTATGTGTCAAAAGATTTTTATGTACATCAGTATGACCTAAATGGTCAAACTGTGGTTAACTTTGGTTGGGCTGTGCCTAGTGTATATAAACAAAACAAAATATTACAGTATTTTATACAAATGGGAGAAAAAAATCAAAGGACATAAAAATGCTAATCAAATATGCACAAAACCCCCTAAATACTCCTTTTCTTAACAGGGGTAGATCATGCTCAGATGACTTATGATGGACAACACTGGCATGCTACAGAAATGTGCTTTTCTTGTACTCATTGCAAAGTTTCCCTACTTGGCTGTCCTTTCCTTCCCAAGCAAGGGCAGATTTATTGTTCCAAATCATGCAGCCTGGGAGAGGATGTTCATGCCTCGGACTCATCAGACTCTGCTTTCCAGTCTGCCCGCTCAAGAGACTCCAGAAGGAGTGTTCGTATGGGGAAAAGCAGCCGGTCAGCAGATCAGTGTAGGCAGTCTCTCCTCCTGTCCCCAGCACTGAACTACAAATTCCCTGGCCTTTCGAGCACTGCTGATGATACGCTTTCACGGAAACTTGATGACTTAAGCCTTTCAAGGCAAGGAGTAAGCTTTGTTGATGAAGACCTCTGGAAAGGAAGGGGAGAGGAAATGCCCGATGATCCAGAAGAATGGGCTGAACATGAAGACTACATGACTCAGCTGCTCCTAAAATTTGGTGATAAAGGCCTCTTTCAGCAGCCAGCGGAAGTAGATGTTAGATCAAATGAGCAGTGGATTTGTGAGAGTATGGTTAAAGGAAGGTCTGAGTTGAAGAAAAATAGTCAAAGCCTAGCAAGTAAGATATACCAGTCAGATATGTATTGGGCACAATCCCAAGATGGCCTAGGGGATTCTGCATATGGTAGCCACCCAGGACCTGCCAGCAGCAGGAAAATCCAGGAGTTGGACATGGAACATGGGACAACTAGATACAAACATGACCAAAAGAAATGGTATGATGATTCACTGGAGTGTTTGTCAGACCTGAAACAAGAGCAGTGTGTTCGGGACTCAATGGATTCCCTTGCTTTATCTAATATCACAGGTAAGAAGACTAAAAGCTCAATGGGTTCATTTGTAAAGCATTTATGTGGTCTAGTCTACAGGTAACTTTTAGGTTAGCATATTTGCTCCTTACCAGTATTCTACAAGGGGTATGTGAATGAATCTGTGCAAGGTTTGCTTGCTTTTGTGCTCCCTGTGCAGATACCATCCCATTCAGGGGCTGAAGTGTACTTGTCAGTGGGATTTAGATGTATAAATTTTTTTCTTCCTCTTACCCTTACTGGCCAATTGAACACTGTATAAAGCCATTTCCTGCAACACAAGGGAAGAATTTCTGTGCATAGAGCCAAGTTTGATGGAGGGGAGTGAAGGGTGTATGGTTATTCCCACCTATGGAAGTTAATAATAGAGAAAAGAATGTGAAGGCAAGTTGAAATGATTTCTTCCTGCAGTCTTAAAGAGATCACTTTGGTCAGTAGTTTTCTTTATTGTTCTTCATAACCAAACTTGAATTTCTAATACATAGGCTTCAATTACATTTTGAAAACTTAACCATGGAGGAAATGTATAAACCATTTTGCAACTGAAGTGGGGGAGGTGGCAACAGTGATTTATTAAACATCATTACAATTTTTTCTCTTAGGTGCTTCTGTTGATGGAGAAGTCAAACCAAGACCACCTTTGTATTCCTTACCAACCTATCAGGAGATAGACGATTGTGAGAAAATGAGCAACATGGGAACTCTGAATTCCTCAATGCTTCATAGGAGCACAGAGTCTCTGAAAAGTTTGAGCTCTGAATTATGTCAAGTTGAGACACTGCCAGAAGAAAAGCCAATGCACATGCCAGTACTAAGAAGATCCAAATCACAGACTAGACCTCAGCAAGTTAAGTTTTCGGATGATGTCATTGATAATGGAAATTATGAGTGTCTTGACATTCGTCAACCTCCCATGAGTGAAAGGACACGCAGACGTGTTTATCAGTTTGAAGATCATGGGAAGAGACACCAACATCGCCGCAGGAGGAGTAGAAAGTCTCGATCTGACAATGCACTTCACTTGGTTGCAGAAAGAAAACCTTTGCCAAAGGAGAGACTTAATTTTTATTCTCCTCAGGATTATGACAAGTTTATTCAGAATAAAAGTCCTCATGCAATTCGGGCATACACTCCAAACTCCTACAGCCAGTATACTCATATTGCTTCTGACTATGCAGTGGAGAACCAGAGAGACCAGTTTTTTGGATTCTTTGAGGAGGAAGACTCTTGGTGTTCATCTTCATCATCATCTGATTCTGAAGAGGAAGGATACTTCTTGGGACAGCCCATTCCACAGCCCAGATCAGTGAGATATCCCTACTATACAGATGTCCTTTCTAGTCCAAGTGCTGAACTGCCCAGTTCTCAATTTGGACAGAGGACAAAAAAATCTAAAAAGAGAAAAGCACACAAAGGCAAAAACTGTATAATTTCTTAAGTTTTTCTAATAAGTATGAACTCTGTGCCTACACTGTTTTTCAAATCTTATGTAGAAAAATGGTTTAAAAATGGTTTATTAACAGATTTAGGAAGGGTGCAAGAAAAGTGGATTGAAAATAGGTTTATATACTTTTGATGAGGCTTTAAAGAGGTCCTTCAGCAATTGAAGATATTCCAGGGGTGGGCAACTCCCATGATTCCTTGCCATTGGCTATGCTACCTAGGGCTGGTGGGAGTTGTAGTCCCAACATCATCGGGAGGGCCACAAATTCCCCACCCCTGCTTTAGCTGTTTTTTCCTTTTAAATGCTTAGTACAACAAATCCGAAAATGGCCTGGTTCAGATGACCAAAACAAGCCAATGTGGCCAGGCACAATTTGCTGAATCACCACTCGGGTGCGGCTTGTTGTGTCATCCGAACCGGGGTGGCATGGCTTGGCTTGTTGCAGGAGAAAACAACCCTCCAATACACTTACAACAGTCCATGGGTTATTTGAGGGTTGTTTCCCCCTCCAACAAGCCATGCTGCCCGGGTTCGGATGACACGATAAGGTGCACCTGGGTGGTGATTATGGAAATAGTGCCCAGCATGCACCACAATTTAAATTTATTTTTTATTACTACATTTATATCCCATCTTTTTTCCTTCAAGGAACCCAAGGCGGCTTACACAATCCTCCCCCCATGTTATCCTCACAACAACCCTGTGAGGTACGTTAGGCTGAGAGTCAGTGACCGGCCCAAAGTCACCCAGTGCACTTCATGGCTAGAACCCGGATCTCCGGAGTTCCAGCCCAGCACTCTAACCGCTACCCCACACTGGCTCATTTTGATCATGCAAACCAACCCAGTGTCAGCATCTTCTGGTTTAGTGTACCTTTCCTGCTACTTCAATTGCCTAGTTCAAATCTTAACTGATCTGTGAACCAGCTGTGTTTACATGTAACACTAAAGAATGGTTGAGTACTGCAGAAGCTGGAACAAGCTTGAGCAGAGCCTCAGGTTTGTGTACTTTCTCTTCCCTGTCTCCTGTGTGGTTGGAAGACTTCAGCAGCTTTTCCTTTCACTTTCTCTGAATCTGTGCTTGTTATGTATGAGCCAGGGGCAGTATCTTAACTAACCAACATTTGTTATAAACACACGAAGTTTATAACCCAGTTTAAAGTTGGCTTGTTTTGAATTAACTAGCTTTGCTATAAACCATGATCGCTGGTTCACACACAAGCCAATTTCAAATCATGGGTTATGAAGCTGACTTGTTTATAACAATCATTGATGAGTTACAACGCTATCTCTGGTTCACACACAAGTCAAAATTCAGGGAATGTGAAACTAAACACTTCCATAGTCAACCACCTGGCTATGTGATGAGGAGTGGAATGCACAAGGTTTGGGATGGCTCTTTCCTGCTTGTGCATGTAGTACTAAACCAGAAGTGGCAACCTGGTGCTCCCCAGATGCTGTTGGATTATGATTCTCATCAGCCCCAGCCAGCAGTGAGGGTTTATGGGGGGTTGTAGACTAAAGTATCTGGAGGCCACCAGGTTGCCTACCCCTGCACTAAAAGCATGGTTTTCCATTGTGCAATCATGGTAAATGCCTCAATTACGTTGTGCATTATTCATCTTATATCTCTACTGTAGACCAGACTTCCCCAACATCATGCCTTCCAGGTGTTTGGAATACAACCCCCAGCATCTGACAATTGGGCATGCTGGTGAGGGGCAAGGGGTGTTGTAGTTCAAACATCTGGAGGGTAGCAGACTGGGGAAGGCTGATGTAGCCCAAACATTTTGATGCCAAACAAGAATGCACTGTATGCAGGAAAACTGAAGCATGTCAGGCTAATCAAGTTGACTGTTCCATTTGATTTTTGACTGAGTGATTCTCAATCAAGCAAAAATCAATTTAACATGAAATTTTCATTATCCCTAAGCAACTACTTAATGTGGTGTAAGCTACAGCCTCTACTCATGAAGTTAATTGCATTGTCTGAGTCTGCTTATCTTATAAACTGTTGTGAAAATCCTGTATATTTGGACACTATTCCAAGTTTCAAATGTAGTAATTGGACAGCAGTTAGAGCCATCTGATATTTATAATGTATTTCATAGCTGAAACTGTGTTCATAACTTAACAGTGCAAATAATGTATATATTGTAAAGTTAAGATTTAACAGACTATTTTTATATCCCTGAATTGCAAGACATTTGTTTAAAATACAAAAGTAGTTTTATTTGAGGGGATAACATCAGCTTGATTCAGGCAGGGGGTTTGTTAAATGTTCATCAGCTTATAGCAGTGAAATGTTTAATTTTTGACAGTAAAGCTCTGTTTGCATGGTAGAGCTATGTAAATACTGTTTAAGCTATGGTTCTTAACATTAAAGGAATTATTTATGGGTCAAGAAAATGAAATTGTATGAGTAAAACACACAACACAACTGGTATATACAAATCCAACAAAACACATATTATAATAATGATATCCAGTGATAAGACATTAAGCTGAACACTAGTACCAGGTTTTAAAATTGAGACTAAATGGATCATGTCTACAGTCCCCCGATAGCCTTGTGAAAAGGTGACTTATGACAGCAGTGAAATATTGGAAGTTGTCAAAGTAGCAGAATCCGAAAGCTATTGAACCATCACCCAAAGCAGTTAAAAATCTTTCCCACAAAGTTATGAAACCCTACTTCTGCAGAAATATGTAAAATTTCCGGAAAATGTGAAGCCATGGGAAAAAATGTCCCCCCCCCAAAGAAAACAAGTTGGGGGGGGGGTTGAAAAAGAAGCAATACTTATTTTTTAGTGTTATTTATGGAGCTAAAGTCACTTTAGGACAGCCTTTTCCAAACTGGTGCCTTCCAGATGTTTTGAACTTCAGCTCCCATCAGTCCAGGCAGCATGGCCAATGATCAGGAATGTTGTAGTCCAAAACATCTGGATGGCACCATGTTGGGGAAGGTTGCTACAGGAACAAAAAATTATTCAGTTGGTTTGCACGACCCACTAAACCACCCTGCTTATAAGTTATGGTTATTCACATGTTGGAAAAGTGAGCTTGACTTGGAGCATCCCTATATGTCTATCAGTACGTTAGATGAATAATTTTTTTTATAAGAAATGGAAGAAATAACTCTGCTGGGAATCTTACAGAGAGAATTAAAAAACATTTCCGTCCATGGCTTCATCTCCTATCCAAGTTTTCTTATTACATAGTTTTAAGAAATCGTTCGTGGGGAGTAAAGGCTGGGTAACAATACATAAACACCATGTCTTAAATATTTTATTCATCGTTCTAAAAGAAAATATTTCACAATCCAAAGCTGTTCAAATTGGGGGGGGGGGGGAGGGAAAAATGGGAGTTTTTTCTGGGTGGGTTTCAGGCCTTCACATCTCTATTTCTGCATCAGGCATACAGAAATATATCTCCTTTGTTGTTCAAAACAAAAACATGGACTAATAGGATAATTGAAAGAGGATGCCTTTCTCTACCTGTGTATAATATCCTTTTTGAGATGAGCCAAATGCAACTGCACCATAATTTCAAAAAAGACATGACAATTGTTTTCAGTCCCTTACCTAGGATGGAATTTGTCTTTAATAGGTGTCTCAATGACCTGCTTCGCATGTAACAAGCAGCCAGCGTACGGGTTGTTGTTACGTGCAAACCCTGCACTATGTTTTAACTATGGGTTGTGAACTCTGACCTGTTCATGGGTGCAGGGTTCGCACGTAACAGTAACCCCACAATTTAACAACAGCCTAGACTCTGCGTTCTCATCACATGTGAATCAGGTCAATGCATTGATTTCTGTTCAGCCTATCCATTACAACCCGAAGTACCAGCTCAGGTTCCATCAGTACATAGTGTTATAATTTCCGCTCACCTATACTGAACCTTATGTCATTTTATTGTCTATTTACCTAGTTTGGAGACATCCTTTTGGGGCTCTTCATAAGCCTGCCTGGAAATTATTGGGCATCATCCACAAATGTGACTTGCTTGAACATCCATTATAAACTTAGCAGGGTTTCCCAATGGCCAAGAGTACATCTTATGTTTGCTTTGTAAGTGATGGATATAATTAGAAAATTGAAAGATGAATATAGATTTTACGGTGCTGAAAATGTCATATTGTTAATTCTGGGAAGAATCCTTTTAAAGTAGGTCAGTTATCCCTATACTGCAGATGCTCTGATTTAGGTATAACTTGAACCATGTGAAGCCACTGAATTACAACAGCTCACTCACTGTGCTACCCCCATTTCATCTATGAGGGGAGGCAGACATGGGGCACAGCTAATAATCATGGGAATTATCAAACCTATCTGAACCACTTGCAGAATATAAAGTTGTATAGTTCTCACTGCTCAGAAAACAGGTGTGCTGTGTTAAATGGATCCATTTATAAAAATTATAACATCTTTTAATATACTGAAAACAAATGGACACCCCAGAAGAGCATTTTCTTCCATTACTTTGCTTCTAAGTTTAAATACATACTAAAGGTGAATAATGTTTATACAAGAGATTAACTGTACAAGTTGTCTCAAGAAAATGCAAATTCTCAAATTGATTTAGAAGTATTTTAATTACAGGCCATTGTACCAAAACCCCCACTAAACTAAAACAACTAGCTTAGTGTCAGTTTTCAAACAACTGTTTACTGAAACTGATAATGGAACTTCAAATGGCTATCCTACCTAAAGACAACACATATGTAAATATACATAAATACAGTTGAAATTACTACTGTATATACATTCCTGCAGTCAATATTCATAAAATTAATATGTCACTTTTATTCAGATAGAAGCCTGTTTCAATCATTAGGGCATTTTGTTAAATATTTTCAAAGATATGCAACACCATTATCTACTGAACTACCGTATTCAGTATGACATTCTCCAATCTAAGGTCAAATGGAATGTACAAATCTGAACTGAGATTCAAAAAAGTCCATAACAGTGCCTCAAGCACAATTTGCTTTCTTCCAAGAATTTGACTACTACTAAATGAATAGTTAAATAATTACCTTGCCAGAGGAATAGCTATATTATACAAAGTTCTGCATTTATTAAGTTTTATGAAAAGAGAAATTTCTGCTGTAGGATGTACAGATGTTGAAGGGAAATCAGTAGCATCCATCACTTTTAAACAGATAGTATTTACATATGAGCAATCCAGACTTGATCTTAGGATTCTTCAAATTCTTGACTTGCAGTATCATATTCTGCAATGAAATGTTTAAGTTCTTCAACACATCTCTCACCGATCTCATGTAAGTTTTGTCTCAAGGAAAACTGAATGGGTTTTTCTAATGAAGGGTCTTTTTCAATCAGCATCTTCACTACAGCACCGAAGGTTTCACAATCCTGTCTGTAGACCTAGAAATGATTTTTAGAAGTTGATGAAATGAAATATATCAATATTTGTGTATACTCCACTCCAAACTACACTAAACTAAAAGGCAGAATGCTAACTTGAATTACAGACTTTCTTAAATAATACCCAATTTCAGTATTTGCACCTCTTTCCCTAAAGGTGGAAATAAGGGTTGGGAGTTTCCTCACTGAGGTCATCAGCATGCAGATGTCTTATCTGGCTTTGGAGTGATCTATGGAGGTGCAGGTGGCTAGGAGTGCATTTTACCAGCTTTGGCTGGTTCATCAGTTGTGACCCTATCTGAAAAAAGCAGACACAGCTTCAATTATATGTGGTCTGATTACATCCAGACTAGATTACTGTAATGCTAAGTGAGGCTACCTTTAAAAACAGTTCAGGAACTTCAGCTAGATAGATAATTTATTTACGGTCATAGACCAAAACCACTTTGCACAAAATCGTACATAATCATACACAATCTACATTAGAACATACAAAGGTTCATTAATATACAAATAGTAAAACTTTAAAATTCACCATAAATGTTAAAAAAATAAAATAAAATTTAAAACTAGATGGTATAATAATTTTTTTTACTTCTGTTCATATTTGGTGTGGATGTTAACCACGTAAGCACAAAACTTGGCTACCTGTCTTGTAATGTTCAGATTATCATCAGCTAGCAATTTTCTTAAACAGAACATCGGGCAGATATGATAAAGTCACTAAAAAGGGGGAAATACATTTAGCCCTTGTTTCAGTATAAAAAGGACAACGTAAAAACATATGACCCGTGGATTCAACTTCTCCTGAGCCACATGGGCAGAGTCTCTCAGAGTAAGGCATTTTAAAATATTTTCCTTACAATACGGCCAACGGAAAGGCCTCACATCTAGCTAAAGAAAAGGGAACTTCAGCTGGTACTGAGTGCAACTGGCTAGAATGCTTGTTGTGACCAGGTGCTTGGATCCTGTGTCACCAATTCTGTGCCGGTTGCACTGATTTCCTAATCCTTTGAGCTCAGTTTAAAGTGATGGCTTTGACCTTTAAGGCCTAGACGTTTTAGGACCAAGTTACTGCAGCCATATGAAGCTGCAAGGGCCCCGATACTGACCTTAGAGACCCTGTACTCTAGCCCACTGTTAAGAACAATCAGGTTGGCAGGTGTGAGGGACAGGGCTTTTTCAATGATGGCCCCACATCTTTGGAACTCCCTCACTGGGAAAAGTGTATGTCTCATTTAATTCATTGATGGCTTTATGCTGGCTTCATGCTTTAATTGCTGTTTTAGTAGTTAATGTATTGAGTCTTGTTTTAATGCTTTGCTGTCCAATATGTATTTTATTAACTTACTAGTTGCCTTACTAGTAAGGCAGGGTTTTACCTTAAAAGGCAGGATACAAATGCATTAAAGAAAGAATACATTTCTACTCTTGTAGCTCTCCTGCAGATGAGGAAGCCGAAGTAAAGGAAGATATGAGCAGAGTCACAGAAGGGCAGGGGTGCCAGAACAACTGAGCCGTGGGTAAAAGGGGGCTGGACTATAGTTAAAGTTAAACTTTATCTCCAACCCCCCCCCCTTTACAAACTGCTCAGCTGTTCCCCACCAGTCAGCTGAGCAGTGCAGGGTTGATTGTGAGAGGGAGGTTTAAACCTTCTGTTTTCTGTGATCTCACCTCTCCCCTGTGATCTCTTTCACACACACACACACACACACACACCCCTAGTGTGCCGCTCAGCTAACTGGCAGCAGCAGAGGAGCAGGCATGGCTGATTAGTATAACAGGTAATGGAGAGGAGGCTGCTGGATCTGGCAGCACCCAGATTACAAACCTGATCCTTTGGAATGCAAGCTCATCTCCCTGGACAAACAAACCCACCAACAGAAACTTTGCACTGGCAGGATTGAGTTTGTTCAATGGCCCTCACCTAGTCCATTACTGATTCCAGAAATCAACTCAGCATGTGTCCATTTCCAGACCCATATCTCATCTATATCATCCCTTTACCACTGAAGTTGCGAACAAAATTTTGAATATGTAAAATCAGAAAATATGTAAATGTGCATTTATTTAGTGTAGCAGTTGGGTTTCTTTGGGCAAATAAATAAGTGAAGTACACAGTACTGCAGGCTAAATGGAAGGTGACTTCAGGTTAAGAACAAATTAAACTAATTGGAGTCATAAGCAGTGATGTGGGTTTTCCGGAAAAAGTAGAACTGGAATTTTTTCCAATGCTCTAAAGTTATCTGATTTAGCATATTTGTTTGACTCATTTTTATTCCCCAACACATATTCTCACTCAATAAGCACACAAAATATCTCATATTTAGTAAACAGAACTAAAAATGTAATCCATGTCAATTTTATATGCAGTATTATAAATATATCAAAAGTTTTCCCTATAGCTACAAAATATTTGAACTGAAACATTTGCTTAGTGGGAAATTAAATTTAATTACACTATATTCAAACACATTCAAAGCTTTATGTGGAAAAAAATTTATTGGAATATTTGTAAAAATGTAAAGACAATAGCATATACTTCCCTTATGATGTCTGTTTATATTGAACAAAAAATGACTACACCAGAAAGAACACACTATTTTTAGGATTCGTGTCCAAAGAGAGCTGTACCTAATGTATCTTATATCAACAGTTTAACTTTCTTTTGCTGAGGTTCATAGATCATAGAGTTGGAAGGGGCCTACAAGGCCATCGAGTCCAACCCCCTTTCTCAATGCAGGAAACTAGAGGAGGGGTTTCCCATCCAAGTAATAACCAGGCCTGACCCTGCTTAGCTTTCCACACTCAGACAAGCTGAGCCAGCATCCTTCAGCTTTACTCACTCTCTGCACTGCCACTTATCGGTTCCATTTCAAGTTGAGCAAAATCTGATTCAGAACAACTAATTGGAACATTCTATTTCACTAAGGGATGAACAGGCAACTGAGCACTAGGGTATGTTAATGCTTGCCTTAGAAGAATAAATTATAGAAATTCATATCCTATATTCAGCCCATCTAACATGAATGATTGCAGTACAACAGCCCAGACAACTATGGATAAACACACATATATGGTGTGGAAAATTTCCCACAGAAAAATATAGCATTGGAAAATTTTCCACCTCACATCACTGGTCACAAGTGGGAAGTCCCAATTCTCAAAACCTACATAAGTACAGAGAAGTGCATAAATAGCTCTAAGCAAACTTGCAATCACTTAAATACACTACACACTTGAATAAAAAGTGAACAATGTTGCACTGTGTCCCTGGTGTACATGTATAACTTGATCCAGTGTCTGGAAAAACTAAAGTTAGCATCACAAACAAGAGTAACATCTCTAAATTGGATCTTACTTCATATGCAAAATAGTTTTTGCAAATTTAAAAGTGCAACTAATCTGCATACAACTCAATGGAGTCTTCTGCATACAAAAGCTACTTTCAGCACCCTCCAACATGCAATATGGGCAACAGTGAACTACTATGCTAGGTTTTGATGTGCTGTTCCTCAACCCAACCTGCAACATAGGGATACAAGCAATAAACAACACTCTATTGTAATCTACTCTCTCGGCATCAGTCCAACCTGCAAAAGGGCTTTAGTAGCTAGACAATACTATGGTTGTCATAACCACACCTCACCCTGAGCAGTATTCCACATGAATACTGTCATAAGCCAAAACAAGGAGTCTTCTGGCATCTTAAAGATGAACCAGTTTATTTTGACATACGCTTTTATGGATACTGTCCACTTCATCAGATACATGCAATATTAACCTCAAATGTCATATGCTATGCACTCCCTATCATAGTTCCTTCCAATCTGCAACATTGGGAGAATGAACTGCAGTTGCTTTGGAATTTGCATTAACCAAGCTATTTTTAAATGTTTCACACTGGTACCCAATCACCGCCACATAAAAATCTTGGATTTCTCCAATGATTTCTATGGGCAGCTCTATGGACACTTCAGTCCCTAACTTTTCAGTGTGAACCAGGTAATTATCTATCAAATGAGATGGTTCTCACTGTCTTTTTGGTCTTTTCTCTCAGAGGAAAAGAGGAGAGAAATGGGGGGGGGGGACTGCTCACCTTCCACTTTCCTCCTTACTCCCTTCGAGTTCCTTGCTAGCCTTATCCTTCCAGTTGATCAGCTTCATTTTGTAACCCACAGGGCTGCTGCAGCCACACCCTTCTCTTCACCAGCCACTTCCATGCTGCCAACCCACATTATCCCCTCTCTGTTTTCCAACTGGACTCTTGTTCAAGGTTCTAGCCAGCCATGCCCAGTTCCAAGATATTCCATTCCATTCCCCCTCTCATCAGTATTTTGTGCCCACTGTACATGCTCAGTCCTCACTGAGCTGTTTGTGTCCACACCCATCATCCCCTTTAGGATTTTCTTTTCCTAAATTTTTTTTTTGTACTTCTGCAAAACTGGGTTCCCGCAAGCTTGCCAGTGCCTCCTTCATGTGCATAGATGGTAGTACCTATCGCTAGACGAGAATCCACACTCAGAAAAAAAATATCACTATTAGTATATGCAATGATAAAAAAAATAGCTATTCTTTTAAAAGGGCCTCTTGTTAATGCACTTTGGTATTTGGTATTTAGATGGCACTCAGGCATGCACATTTAGACAGATGCTGAAGATCCTAAGTATTCAGTTTATGAAGTTGCCTTGAAGGTGGTAGACAGGGGCCGAGAACAAACTAAAGTTAACCAAACGGGAACTAAATGCAATAATTCATCAATTGAGAAGGTTTTTAGGGAAATATATGGGTTACATTACAAACAACAAAAAGGGGTAATATCCTTCCTGGAACAATTCAAATTCAAGTGATGTTACAGATGGTTGCTGGACTTTGCATGGGCACACATCCAAGTTTACTTTTTCCCTGCTTGTGAAAGCACCAAGGAAAGTAAAACTTACTAGGGAGTAAACCCCACTGAATATAGTTCCATATAAAGACAGATAGGATCAAACGGAAAACTTCTTACAGGATTCCAGTCGATACAGATTCCCAGCGCTCACATGAAGGTAAGTGTGGTATTTGTGTAGAGGGAGATAATCTATGAACAGCTGCAGTAATGCTCTAAAAATAATTGCTTATGTCAGGCAGAGAATATTCAAAACTAGAATACAGTAAGCATAACTTTCATCCCATTTGAGAGAGAAAGAAAATTGGAGAGAAAGAAAATCGGAGACAGAGTAGAAGGTATGCAAATAGTACCATTTGGCATAATAGAAAGCATTTGTAGCCCATATAAAAGAGAAGGATCTATGTTATTAAATATCCTAAGTCTGAACCAGGGATCTTGAACAATAATAATGTACCCTTGCAGCTGTGGAAACTGAAAACAACATGGTAACTAGCTCAAGGCCACCCACTGGAAAGTGTGGCTGAGCTGGGATTTCACTGAAATACTCATTGCACTCACAGCTCTGCATTTCCACTTCCGGCTCCTGAGAGTTTTTTGTTTTGTTCCTTAACGTGGAATTATATGCATCCCTTTCACATTTCGGGCTGAACTCTGGAGGGGGGCTCATTTGAGTACCAGCACCTTCAGACATGGGTCACTGGCTTCCCTCAATACTTCCTACTGAACTATTAGATGAGGTTCAACAAGATACTTAGACATTTTACATTCTAATATCTATAGAATGTCACAAACCTTCAGTTTCCTGTTTCATCTTCATGTTTCAATCTGCTTGCCTGAAAAATATAATTCTACTGGACTGCCTCAAGAATAAGTCTACTAAAGGTTGCTATCTTGTCACAAATTAACTTTAGACGGTATCCAACAGTGGCTTTGTGCTGCCAGAAAGTACTTCTACTCACGCAAGGCAGGGCATTCAATCCCCTACTGCAGCCTTCTGCACCATACCCCATACTATTCCAGAGGGTCTCTCAATTTTCAGGAGAATTGGAGGGTACTAGGACTACAGTGGATGGAGGGGGGATCAGCAAAAAGTGGGGATCCTACGTTGCATGAGCAGAAGTGCTTTCAACTAGTAATACCCTTTAAAATGTATTAAACTGTTTTTACTGATTGCCAAAGATTAAAAAAGGACAAATAGCTTTACTCAGAACATTTCAAAATACAAGTAGGGAGTAATCAACTTTTTACTACAGGAAGGACCCACCCCTCAATGATTTATTATAAAAATAGCAAAGTAATTGAAAGCTGCTTCCTAAATCTGTTCTATAGTAAACTTGTTTCTCTGTCAAAAACAGGAAGGGTGTTTTATCTACAAAAATTGTTTGTTTAGTATTGATTTGCTAGCTAGAAAGGCATTAATAATTCTGGTTTTATGTTTATAGACCCACACAGGAAGAAGTTTTAATTTAGCCCTTATCTAAAGGAGGACATAGGTTAAGTAAGGGTGGAGTTCATTGAACTGGCATGGAAACAATATTTTTAGTAGAGATGAAGGAATGTAATTTGCTGTTGAAAACTGATATTCATTCCAACAAAGTATTCCAATAAGTCTTGCCCCTACACATGCACCATAATATGGAGTTATACTCATTAGCTTTTAATAAACTCTGCATTTTTCCTGCCATATAATTGTACACACCCGTTGCTCAAATTGAGGTGGTGGACAACTATTTCAAGTATCGTTAAAACTAAAAAGTGCGAGATACAAATGCACAGTTACTCAGAGAGAGTCATGGGTAAACTACCCATGGTTACCTATTTGAAAAAACTACTCCATTTTTAATTATCTTCTTTATTTCCTAATTATGAGGTACTTAGGAATTCTGAAGAGGCATTGCACACTCTTTAACAGTCTGACAAGACAGGAAGAGAGGTGCAAAGCTGGAAGCAATGTACTGTTTTGTGTTAAGGAAACAGAAATTCCTTACTGACTGGTGAATTTCTCTCCTCCTCAAGTGAAGTAGGACAGCTAGCTTGGGGAAGGCCCCGCCTCTGGGGCCAGGATACAGTCTCCATGTTAAAGTTTTCCTGGAGAAGGTGGGTCCTGCCCCAGGATTGCCAGTTGATTCTTCCAATGACATTGCCCATTGTCAGGATGTAGTAGGTCAGGATTTCCTTCATTCACTGAACCCTCTGTTCCTTTGTCAGGACAGGAAGCAGCAAGCAAGCTGTGGGAGCAAATGGTAGTGAGGCCTGCCTAGCCTTAGTGTTGCCTAGAAGGAAGCCAGCCCAAGGATGAACCTAGCTGGCCTCCTTCACTTGAGGGGAACAGAAATTCACCAGTTAGTAAAGAACTTCCATTTCTCCCATCAAGTGCAGGAAGTCAGCTAGCTCAGGGATGTAAAAAAGCAGTGTATCCCTGGGTGGCCCAACAGACCCCACATGCCAGGCTCCTGCTAGGGTACAAGGACTCTCTGGAGCACGTACCCTCTGAAGGCATCCTCTGCAGAGGAGAATGAGTTGACTTTGCAGTGCACGGTGAAGTTATGGACCAAGGACCAGGTGGCTGCCTTGTGTATCTCCTTTCCCAGGAGGCTGCTGACGTGGCCATCTCCCTTACGGAATGAACCAGGATCCCATCTGGTATTGCTAAGTTATTGGAGGCGGATGCTAGGGCGATGCACTCTCACAGCTGACGTGCTAGGGAGGCTACAGATACCTTCTTCCCTATGGAGGAGGGTCTAATGAGACAGACAAGGCACCATGCTGTCTATGTACAGGTCCCATCAAGGTAGAATTTAACCACTTGTTAGGCATCAAGGGTGGGCCATTCCGTCTCTAAGGGAGAGGATGGCTGAGGGCAAGAGTGAATCGCTATCTCCTGTGCCCAGTGGAAGGCTGAGGTGACTTTCAGAATGAAGGAGTGGTCTGGTTGAAGGACCATCTGTCCTTATGTAAAATACAGAGCTCCCTCTTGAAAGAGGGGGCTTTTAGCTCTGAGACCCTTTTGGCCGAGGTGATAACTACCAGGAAAGTGGTCTTTAGGGTTAGCATCTTGAGTGACACCAACACCAGGGATTCAAAGGGGGCTTGGTCAGGGCCCTCAGAAACAGGCTGCTGACAGGCCATCCTGTAGAAACTCTCAAAACCCCTGAAATGCTATTGGAGAGAAGATCCCTCCCAGTGCACTGGCACTACTTGATGAAAGACCACCAGATTCAGTTGGTTGAGGCCCTTCTTGAGGAGAGGAGGGTGGACAGCACTTTGGCAGAGTAGCCCTCTCTGTTCAACAGGCCATTCTCAATCTCCATGTGGTCAGCTTCAGGAGTCCTGGGGCCTGGTGTGTGAATGGTGCCTGCTTCAGGTCTTTCCACAGAGGAAGAGATTCTGGGCTGATCGTGGAGTGTTTCCCCAGGTCATTGTACCATGGCCTTCTTCACCAGTTTGGTGCTATCAGAGGCACTTCTGCTCATTGGTCTCTTATTTTTCTGGCTACCTTGGGGATCAGGGACAGAGGCAGGAACTCATATAGGAGCCCTGTTGGCCACCGGGAGGTTAGGACATCTGTGAATTCTTTGCCTTCTGTTTGGAAGCAGGTAGCAAACCTCAGTAGCAGTGTGTTCCAGTGAGAAGTGAAGATGTCAAGGTAGGGTAGACTGAGCCAGGCAGTCAGCTCCTACAAGACCACGGGTAGAGGGACCATTTCTCCAGGTCTAGGGTTTTCCTGCTGAGCCAGTCTGCTTAGATGTCCAAAATGCCTTTTAGGCATTCTGCTCTGATAAAGCAGACCTATCACTGTGCCCACCTGACTTCACATGGCTTTTCTCTGCATGGGTTTGGACTTCGTCCCTACCTGCTTGTTCACGTAAGCTATGGCCATAGTGCTATCTGTATTGACAAAGATATCCCAGCCCTTCAGTTTGGGGGCAAAATGGCATAGTACTAGGCAAATGGGTCTGAGCTCTAACATGCTCTGCTGAATTTCCTTCCTCGACCAGGAGCCTTCAGTGTGAAGACCCTTGCAAATGCCCCCCCCCCCAACCTAATAGGCAGTCATCTGTCATTAGGGGGACATTGGTTGGTTCTTGGATGGAGATTTTCTTTGGGAGATTGGCTGGGTTGGACCACCAGGTCAGGGAGCGGAGGACCTCTGTGTGGTGTTCCATGTAGGGCTGAGGTTGTGCACGATCTCAGACTAGAAATCTAGCAAGTAGATTTGCAAGGGTCTGGAGTAAAGTCTCATCCACTATGCTGAATTCTGGCATGAGATCATGATTCCTAGGAATTTTGCCAAGTTCTGCAGATGTACCCTGTACTTGGCACAAAGGCAGGAGGCCAGCAGGCTTACTGAGGAATATCTGTCCCATGAAAGTCATAGTGTCCTTAGCAGTGCTCAGGACCACTCCGACATGGAAGAGAGCCTGGGATGGGGACAATGGGTTTTTCCTTTCATTGATGAGGAATCCCAGGGAATACTGGGTCCACAGGGTCTGATTGTTGTCCCAGATGTATTGTTCCAGGGAGGGAGAACAAATCAGGATGTCATATACAGTAAATACAGATGGACTTTAATTCCTCTTCTCCTTAGAGGGCCACCAGGGCTAGGAGGATATATGTAAAGACCTGGGGTGCCGAGGCCAGTCCAAATGGCAGGGCCTTGAACTGGAACTGCTCCCTCCCATAACTGAAGCACAGGAACCTGTGATGGAAGGGGAAGATGGGGATGTGAAGGCTTTTATGAGGCTTTCTCATATAGAACAGAATGTCTCCATGCAAAACTTGTTTCTTGAAGTAGCGATTCGCCCTCTTTAGGTATAAAATTGCCATGTTGCCCCCATTCTTCTTTGGTACTGTGAAGAAGACACCTTGGCCCCTCTCTCTGATAGGGACTGTCTAAATGACACTGACTGGAGGAGGTATTTGACGGCTGCCAGTCTTCAGATGCTTGGATGGGTCTCTCAGGTGGCATGTCCTAAAGAACCAATCTTTCCGATCTTCCAGAATTCTAGAGAGTAGCCCTCCTGGACAGTTTCTAGGGTCCAGCGGACAGTGAGTAAGTGCCACAAAACATCTGAGAAATTGTGCAGCCACCCTCCCACTGAAGAGGCTGGGTGGAATAGGCTGAGTTGGGCTTCTTGCCCTGTCATGGAGGCACCCTCTGTGCTCCTGGTTTGGGCTTGGGACCCAGGTATACCATCTGGACTTGTTCTCCTAGGCATATAGCTGAAGGGGAAGGTTACTCTAAAGGAGCAAAAAGGCTTGGGTTTGCCAGGAAATCATTTGTCCTGTGCTTTAAAGAAAACTAAAAATGTCAAAGAGACTCAATTTATAGAATGGAGCAGACCCAAAGTACACTAAAGGGAAAGTGTACTTTTAGCCAATTTAGTTTTTTTCTATAGATTTATTTTTTGGTCAATAATGCTTAAACTGAATAAAAAGGTTTCAAACTCATTTTATCATTAGGATCTCTAGACAGTTCAATGAAAACTAATTTAACATAAGTAATGCAAGTGGACTTCAGTCCCTAGGATGCAAGTGTTCCCTATAAATGAAACAGAGCATCTTAGAATAATAATTTTCAGCACAGTCTAAAAATAGATATGGCTTCCAAACAGCTGTTGCTACAGCTTCTTTGCAGGGACGAAACACCCTGCTCTAGATCTACACTGGTTCATTCTGTAGCTGACTCTAAGAGCAGCTGCCTCAAATCTGCACTTATTTTAAAACTGTCATTAGCTTGCTATGCTCTGAGAAGACTACTTCAGTGCCACATGAAATGCTACCTTCCCAGTAACAGATCCTGGAAACCGGTAGAGCACAACGTGATAATTAGAGATGGAATAGGATTTACAAGATTCAATATTTCAACAGACCAGCCTTCCAGACATTTTGGACTACAACTCCCACCATCCTCCAGACAGCATGGCCAATGATCAGGGATGAAAGGTGCTGTAGTTTAAAACATCTGGAGTGCACCAGGTTGGGAAAGGCTGCAATAGCCAGTAGACGAAACGTACCCGCTATCATCCACTAGGTTCTATTGTACCCACCACAACAGTTAGTAAATATTCACAAACCTATCACATGGGGGCAATTTCTACTATATCCACGGAGAAACATTGTTAAATAATAGAGTGTGTCAAGGAATACGACAATGAGAAACTAGAATGCATTCTTCCTGTGAAAACACAACCTTAATATCAGTCCCTATGCTTCCCAACTTGAACCAAGAGGTCTTACTTACGCTAAGAGAGGAAACCTAACATAATCAGTACTACTAAGGATAGACCTCAGTCACTTGACACAGCAAGCTCTTCATTTTTTTCATTTGTGCAGTGCTTTTTGTTGGTGTGTGTCTGTTTGTGAGCTTTTAAATTGTTTTTTAGATCATCTTTAAAAGTGGAACCCTTTCATGGCTTCTGGATACAAGCATTAGTGGAATGACATGGGAATTGGGAAGAAGCTCCCACATCAGCTGCCAGTAGTACATTAATCACTCCTATGGTGCCACTGATCCACTCCACATGCTGCTTTTGTAAGAATTAGGAATACTATCAAGCAAGGCAGATAAACGCTGTTTCTGCATTTAAAGAAATGCTTTGCAACTTGCAAAGTGGAAGCAATGAGCGGGCGGGAGGCGGTGCACAGCCCCAACAATCTATGTGTTATACAACCCATGGTTTATTGTTATGTGCAATCCGGGTCATGGTGTAACTTTATATTATAAAGCACCATTAAAAGCCTTAAGAAGTCAGGTTGTTCAGCAAACCAAGTTCTGAAACAAAAACACAAAGAATATTTACAAAGGATTAGATTAAAATAAACATGAGGCTTACTTGTTCAATCTCCTTTGTCTTTGCAGCAATTGCCTTTGAGCGACTAACATGCTGGCTGTCTTCAAACAACTCATTATTTTCTGTAATACTGGCGCCTGTTTCTTCGTGATGTTCAACATATAACGGTTCTGTGGATGCAGCCTTTAAGAAACATATAGTAATTTTATGTGGCTAAAGCATAGTTAAATAAAAAGATTAAGTATATTCTAATACAACAGTTATCCTGGCAGGATTCATATATTTCAAGCACTCTTACATAGTACAAGCTAGGAAAATTGTCCAATTTGCTATATCGATGGAAAGGCATTGATAAAGATAAATGCAACTGGATTTAGAAATGTCTTATTAATCTTTCAGTGACGGTCCGCCCGGGCGCTGCTTGAGCGGAAGGGAGGAAGGGAGGAAGGGAGGAAGGACGGACCGTCCGGCGGAAGGGAGGAAAGCAAACGCCGCCCCCCGCCGGAAGAAAAATAGAGAGAGAGGCGCCGGCGGGGGGGAAGGAAACTTCAGGCGCCCCCCTGGATCTGGTGTCTGGTGGAGAGCAGCGGAGAGGGGGCCTCCGTGCGCCCTCCCCCAGCGCGATGGCACCGCGCTCCGAGCTGGCCCCCGCCAGCCAGCCAGCCAGCTCGGCCGGCCGCGAAAGGCGCAGGTTCGGGCGGGAAGAGGATCGCTCGTGCCCCTCCCCTTCCGAAGTGGGGCTACGGCGGCGGGAGCAGGTACGGTGACGGGGGGTGTCTTGGGGTAGCGTGGGGGTGGCATGGGGGGGCTGCGGCACGGCTTCGGTGGGGGAGGGGCTGCGGCAGCGGCGGGTGTAGGTACGGGGGTGGGGGGTGGCGGCGGGAGTCTCCCCTCGTACATTTCCCACCCTAGACTTATACTGGGGGGCAATAAGTTTTCCCAGTTTTGGGGGGTGAAATTAGGGGCCCCGACTTATGTTAGGGCCGACTTAAAGTCGAGTATATACGGTACTTAGGCTTGAGTTGAGGCAATGATTTCCTGTTCCACTACAGATGGGATGATTGTGTTTCCACCTATTACTCCTGTCATGAATAGTCACTTTGCTTATCTTAAGCTTTACATAGAATTGTTGCAACTTTTTGCATTTCATTGCTATTTGGCCCCATGAGGATAACAAAATGTTATCCTGCCAAATGAGAATAACATTTCATGTATCTGATCTCAAGTGGATTCAAGTAAACAAACTTATGTTACAATCAATCTGACAGTCTTTACGATGCCATGGTGTTCTTTGTTGGATCTGCTGCAACATGTCACTTACCCCTTTGCAAACTGCAGTTGTAATTTCATTGGTTTTCAAAGAGACTGACCTATAAGAGACTTTTGCTGGATTTAACCCAATGAGTATTAATTTTCCAAAGGTTAAAACAGAAATGAAGACAATTCAATCAATTATGTGTTACTTTGGCTAAAATATGAAATGTGACCCTAACTTTATTTATTATTGTTAGACCCAGTTCTGCAGGAGCTTAATTGCAAACACTAAAGGCTGCTTATAGAGGTATCTGCAGAACTGTGAATTTACCAAATGTAGTAATAGTGCTAGGTTAGCAAAACATACAGTGGCATCTTCAGTGGAACACCAGCTACAGACCTCTACTATTAGATGTTGTGAGTTTTGTCTGGTCACTAATTTGGAAGCATGTGAAAAGCAGCTAAATAGTTTACAGGGACAAGTATCTATTAGTATTATTTTTACTTACATCATACTCTGAAATTTCAGGTATGTTGCTTGTGTCTGTTTTCTCTGCTTTCTCAGCTGCCCACCTACTTGCAGCCTCTGCAAGCTCCTTTTCTGACAACCTGTTACTTTTGTCCAAGGCCTGATGGGAAAAAGAAACCAAAAAATGTGGGTGTTCATGTAAAGTTGTATACAATAACATATGTTGTAGAGAGAACCTGAAAGTAACCGTTTCATTAAGAGTCCTTGATAAATATTACTATTATGAAAACTATCTACTGGATTAAGAAAGTTAAAGACTTCAAATGCAAGTTCAAGGCGACTGTAATTGAATGGGAACTTGGAAGATACAGAAAGGTCCAATTTCTCAAAGGTAAAGCAATATTTTTAAAGGATGCAAACATGCAAATGCAATCCTGTTATTTCTGAGTCTGTTTCTGAATAAGGTACAGTAATACCTTGGATTGCAAGTAACTTGGTTTGAGAACGTTTTGCAAGACAAGCAAATTTTTAAATATTTATTATTATTATTTTTTACTTGATATACAAGCGACGTCTTGCAATACAAGTACTGTAGTACGGCTTAAATTAAACATCTCTCTACAAATTTTTTGGGGGGATTTTGTTTTGATATAAGAGTGTTTTGGATTACAAGCACGTTTCCAGAATGAATTATGCTCTCAATCCAAGGCATGACTGTACATCAGAGAAAGACTCCTGCGGTTGAGTAGCGTGTGATTTGGCCACTGATGATGTTGTAGGCACCTTGCTCTTTCCCTGATGTCTAGGCTCTTTCCCCACTTGCACTGATGCCGATGCCACGTGACTCGTTGTCGAATGGGCGGGAGTTGCGGGCTTTGAGAGAGGTTGGCCATGTTTTGGGCTTTTTGCCTTGGGGACCTCGTTCTCCTTTCTCTCTTTGGAGCGTTTTTTTTTGGCTTTCTTGTCCTTTTTCTTGGAGGCGGCTTCCCCTTGAGCCTCAGACTGAGGTGTAGCCGCTTTAGATGTGGTTGCCGGAGGCATAGAGGGACCTGCTGCGGATAAGGTCTTCTGCCACAGCGAGGTTTTTAGTTTTAAGGCCCTCTGTTTCCTTGTAGGCTTTGTAAAGGCCTGGCAGTGCTTGCATTTTTCTACAATATGCTCTTGGCCCAAGCATATAAGACATAAAGAATGTCCATCGGCTGGAGGCAATTTAGCCTTGCAGCCAGAGCATTTCCTAAAGGGGGCTTTAAGAGCCATTATCAAGTAGATTAAGGAAAGCTTTGAAGGGAGATTAGGCCGAAAAAGGGCAAGACAGAAACAACGGGGATTAACTTTTTTTTTTTTTTTTACAGGACAGAGTGAAGGAGGAGAAAGGATTAAAGTTATGAGGAAAAAGTAGAAGAAATAACACTAATTTTTCTGTACTCAGCCGAAAGATTGGAGAACCTCTGAAGAAAGACTATAGCAATAGGTGGTCGAAGAGGAACTGAGGGAATGGGCGGGAGCCGTGCTGAGGAGCAGGCACGATGGGGGAGGGGCTCCCGCCAAGTCCACCTCAGCTAAAGAATTTCCGAAGGAAGCTCAGCGCAGGCGCAGAGCCCACGAAGAAGAACCTTGTAAGCCACTTAAATGTAATGTAATAATGGTTACAATAATAGTAACAAACTCACCTTTGATGGTGGCACTGCTGTAGTTCCCGAGGGGGATACATCTCTTGAGGTCTTCAAAGATTGAGATGAAGATCTCTCTTTACCTAAATAGACAATAGCATAAAAAGTATTATTACAATCACATCTGTTAAAAAAAAACAAAAACCTTTGTAAATAACTGTTACATAGCTACTTGACCAGAATGGATTATGTGAGAGTTACACATGGATTAAGACCACTTAACACATTTTATCCAGAGGCCTGCTTCCTGAAAACCTGAAGTGGTAAGACTGGGGTAGGCTTCTCTGAGGAGGAAATGTCAGATGGGGTGGGGTGCAGGAATACTCTGTATCTTCCATAGACTTAACCAGCTGAAACACAGAATAAAGACTTCTTATCTGATTTTAATGTATAAGAATGTTTGGATTTATTTTTTTTAACATATGATAAATTTGTTGAATATTTCTGAACCACCTTTTCACCAATTAGGCTTCACTTCTATGTGTGTTTATGTATGAATAAGCATCACTGAATTCTGATGCTTTACTTCTAAGTAAACCTGCTCGGGATTGGACTGTTAAGCACTTGAAGCAATTACAACAGAAATCTAATGCAGATGAAATGAAGGCAAGGATCTCACAATGTACCTTTTGTTCCAGTGTCCCAGACTGGAGTGTCCCAGACTGACTGCTTATCTTTGGCCATGTCGCCTTTAGTCAAGTGACTATATGTCCCATTGTTTTAATGAATCACATAATCACACATTAGACAAGACTAGATAGCCTTTTCTAAATATGCAGTACTGATACTTTTATTTCATGATTTACAGACATTGGGTATGTCTAACCTTCCCATAAGCAGAATTCTGCTCATGGGATATTTTGCTAGAAGGAAGTTGGAGGACGATGGTTTCTGTCAATTCTTCCTTCCCTCTGCAGCTCCCAGCACCACCTCCCATGCTGTTCTGGAGAGTTCCAGGAGCCTCTGAAGCAGCTTTTCAAGGGAGCACAGGGAGTGGAAAGGTCAAGGGGGAATTGGCAAAACTTGCCTCTTCCCCTTCCTACAGCAGGAGCTTCCACTGGATCTGATCTCCTCAAAGAATAGAAAGAACCCTCCCATTAATGTAAGAGCATGTATGGATCCAATCCATGCAGGCCTCTGTGTGTGTGTGTGTGTGTGTGTGTGTGTGCGCACACACACATATGCGTTTCTATAGTATAATTTAAAAATCTGAAAATTCTAAGTGCTGGTTCACACTGTCCAATTCCTCCATGCAACTTTTTACATTGACTACCCAACTTTACAGAAAAAATAGTGTGAAACAGGCTGTATATGCAGGAGAACCAGCAGCTATCTGATTTTTAAAATGTGTTCCTCCAAGCATGGAAATAGTTGCCAGCCCACTGACTGCACAGCGCTGTTCACACAAGCATTCACACAGCTATGTCCCACATACACGGCCATGGAGGAATTGGAGGTCAGGAGTGTTAATAGGTGCCAACAGTGCAGGAGTTCACAGAAGTGCAACGAAAAGCCACATATTTGGCAGTTTTTATATCAAACTAAATCAGGTACCACCATGGACCACATGGAGTGATGAGTGGTAGGTCAGGGGTCACATGCTGCTGGTGGGCATGACCAGGACAGGTGCCCCCCCATTCTCTCCCTCTCTCACACAGACAGCCTTCCCCCACTCTCAAACACACAGCCTTTCCCTCACTGTCAAACACATACATGTATACACAGCTTTCCCTTCCTCACACACTTTCAATCTCTCTCACATTCACTCACTCTCCTCCCCCACATCTCAGCATACAGGAATAAGAAGGTTTAAACTTCCCCTCCCCACAGTCAAATACCATCATGCATTCCTCCTCCACACTGACCAGGTGACTGGAGTTTTTCCCAGTGCCAATCACCTGGGCAAGTGGGGAGATGCACAGGGATGCATGCCTCTTCCTGCACACCAACCTCCACATTTAATCGCAATACAGGCCAGTCCATTGTGATTGGGGCAAGGAAGGTGCTCAGGGAGAGTAATCCCCATATGCTTTCTTCTCACAGCTTAAATCGATCTCTGGCCAATCCACCAAAGAGTTGTTAGGTGGGCTGGCTAGAGCGTGACTAGAATGGGGAGGAGAGCATGTGGAAAGGTATATTCCCACGTGCCTCCTCCCCATCAAAATCCTGTTCCTCTCAACCTATTGAACAGCTGAGCAACGGGCTTGCAGGGAGGGAGGGAGGGAATTAAGGGTCTTAGGCATATGAGACAGATGTTGAATTTTAAAAAATTGTGGCACCTGAATAAAGTTCAATCCCTGCTCAGCTTTTAAAAGTGCAGTTGCTGTATAGGGTTGTTTGGGGTGGACAGGCAGGTGCCTGCTAGTTTTACTGGATAGGTTGCTGGTGTTGGTTTTTTTGGTTGCATTTTGCCTGTTTTGTCTCAATACTTTTCTATAAATGGTTTCATTGCCATTGGAATAATACTACTTTGGATCTGATCATCATGCTACCTTGATATCCTACGATTTTAAAAACTGTGCATGAGTAGTACCACCTAAACTGGTTTATAAAGCTACACTTTTTGGTGATGCATACAAGGCCAGACCATTTAAAGTGAAATACAAAATTAGTTCTGACATTAGGAGAAAAATAAGGAAGCTCCTCATATTTAATGGTAGCATTGTTTACAATATACTGAAACTATTTGATCCTTGCTTAGCAACTTTTTAAATTATTTGCTAAGCAGCAAAGATTTGCAACTGATTACATAGAACCACTAGCACTTTATGGAGTAGATGACCTTTGAGGTCCCTCCCAACTCAATGATTCTGTTTGGAAATGTTAGTTGCTGATATTGCTTATGCATTAAACTTTCTGCCTTTGATCAGTATGGCACTTATTTACACACATTGCTAATTGTCTTAGGCTGGGAAGATGTGTGCTTGCTGGTATTCCAAACACCAGATCAGCTAACGTAGGTCCTAGTTATCTTAATTAAAATGTAAACCTTTACGTGTTATTTGCTGAAAATTAATTATGCAAAATCCTAACCGTCCGGACATCATGATAAAAAGGAACAATCTAAATGAATAATACACTTTCTTTTTAGAATAATACAAACAAATCATTCACTGAGCCACTGCTATTCAATCAATCAATTCTGTCAAAAGGCCATTCAGGTCATAACAAAATATGTATTTATTTAAAACATTTCGATACCACCTTTCATCAAATCAGATTCCATGGCAGTATACAACAAAGTAATGATCTAAAAACCTACTGCAATAAAATAAAACACCAGTACCAAACCACCATAATAAAAGAGAGCCAAAAATTACATACCAGACAGAGATTATACAAATTAGAATGCATGGGTAAACAAAAATATTTTAAGCTGATGTCAAAAAGATTGCAAAGTGGGTTCAGGGGGTTCCTGTTTGAGGGAGGGGTCAAAACCTGGGCACACCACTGAGACCTATGGAATCACACATCCATACCATACTTACAATAACAAAGACATTTGGAGTAGGGCCTCAGTGGAAGATCTTACAAAATAAGCATTATACATATTATATAATTATTTTTTTATTTAACAGGGCAAATTGTCATAAAACAACCCTAACTAAAATAGGTCTTGGCAACCCACTTGGCCTGAAAGGTCCCATGTTCACATATAGCCTCTCTAATTTTCCAGACCTTTACAATAAAATTTGCAACCCTCACAAGTAATAGGCTTACACTTATTTCCCCAGAGATATCTGTTGAGCAGATCATGAGTTATCCTGGGATGTTATCCAGAAAAAGTTGCAACAAGAAATTCCAGGGGCAGAGAAGAAAATGAACAACATCCTCTATAGCCCCTGACCCAAATAAACACAACTGTTTCCTGTAGGTAGTTCTATTATATTGCTCCCTGACAGTCTCCAATGAAAGAGTTTGAAGTCTAGCAGCTGTAGGAGCCCTCCTGTGGTAAAAAACTGAAATAAGAACCTAAAGTTGATCATAACAAGGAGAGATCCTGCTACCCTGAACACTAGCCTAGTCTCACTGGAGGCGTATGTCACAAGTCTTTTGTTTAAAAGTAGACTTAGCTAAAACACACACACAGGATCAATAAATTGAATTCTAGAAACACTGATTAATAGTTTCCCATATCCTGCATACCCAACAGTTTGGGCACAGAACGTTTCTCTCATGCATCTCCTGAAACAAGGTTTTGGAGCCACATAGGCTAATTGAGAGCCAGTGTGGTGTAGTAGTGAGAGTGTTGGACTGGGACTCGCGAGATCCGGGTTCTAGTCCCCGCTCGGCCATGAAACTCACTGGGTGACTTTGGGCCAGTCACTGACTCTCAGCCTAACCTACCTCACAGGGTTGTTGTGAGGATAAGATGGAGAGGAGGAGGAGGACTACTAGTAGTAGGCGATCACTCGTGACCGAGTAAGATTGTCTTCCAGGATAAAAATTACAAAAAGAAAATTTTAAAAGGAGGAAAATTCTAAAGAAAAATATTGTGTAGACTCTAGCGATGGGTCCGTAAGTGACTGTGGAGGCCAATTCTAGATCCACACAGCTTCCCACAGTGAGGACACAGGTTACCAGATGGAAGATGGTCCTGTAAAGAATTTGTTTGACGTGCTTTTCGCTTAGCACGTTTCTCCCTTTCACCTTGCACTCGGGCTTCTTCAAAGTCCATGGAACCTTTGTGAAAGGCCAACCTCCAGTTAGATCGTTCATGGGCCAGAGCTTCCCAGTTTGATGTTTATATTGCATTTTTTTAGATTAGCCTTAAGAATATCTTTAAACCTCTTATGCTGACCACCGATATTCCGCTTTCCATCCTTGAGTTGGAAATAAAGTAACTGCTTTGGGAGACGGCAGTCAGACATTCGAACAACATGACCGGTTCATTGAAGTTGGCGTTGAAGGATCATTTTTTCAATGCTAGTAGTCTTTACTTCTTCCAGTACACTGACATTTGTTCGCCTATCTTCCCAAGTAATTTGCAGGATTTTCCGGAGGCAACATTGATGAAATCTTTCAAGGAGGTGGAAATGACGTTTATAGATAGTCCATGTTTTGCAGGCATACAATTGGGCTCACAGTTTTTTCCCTAAAATTCCCAGGGCAGGAGTCAAAAGATCCTGAAAAATAGCAAAATCCCCTGGAGGTTCTGTGCCATTTACTTTTACCACAGTCAAGGTGGCTTTTCCAAGATTCAGTTTGTGAAAAGACAACCCTAAGATATTTATCTGAACTAAAGTCTGTTTGACCAATTGCCATTTGTGAACTCATGGTCTATTATAAAAAAAACACCTAATACCTGCAATGTATCATGATAGCTTCTGCATGCAATAATAACCAAACCTTTTCAAACAGGCATATAAAACCAACAAGGGTCTGTGACAAACAGTATCTGCATAAAGCTGAACTGAAAGATTCTTCTCTTTAATCCCAACAGCAAAGAACTCAAATTTCACTTATTTTGTATCAATACTCCAAATACTGGAAGCTCCAGACATTACATTCCTGAAGAGATGAGATCAAGAAAAAGAGGAAGGCATGGAGCACTGAGGGATGCAGTTAAACCGTAAGTTTAGCACTGAAATAAAAATAAGGGGTTACATCCAATGGTGTCGCTCTGCTGACAGAAGGCTCTTTGATCTGGAAGAGGCTTCCATCAGCAGAAAAGGGAGGGTGGTGACTTTTGCCAATTGCCTCTCTCCCCACAACACCCCGCCCCAACTCCAGCACTGTTCCAAAGAGTTCCCCAACCTCCTGGAACAGATTTGGGCAGCGGGGGAGGGGGGCTGCAGGGAGAATCTGCAAAAATTGTTTCCCTCCCTAGTTCCACTGATGGGAATCTCTGCTGGATCAAAGAGCCTTCTGTCAGCAGAGGAACACTACTGGAGACAACCCAAGGTATCTGAAGGGAAAAGTATGCTCTTATTTTATTTAATTTTATTATTATTCATCATGATAAATAATACTATTTTTGCCAAAAGATGGTCACACCCAATCTAAAATAAAACCATGAGAAACATTAACAACACTATTAAAAACAGTTGTGCACTAAAAAAATAATAATTAAAAGACTAGGGTAAAGAAGTGTCTCTTAACTTTTCTGAAAGCCAAGGGAGTGGGGGCCTCTTATAATTCTGGAGGAAGTGCATTCCACAAGTGAAAATGATACAGGAGAAAGCCCTTTCCCATGTGCCAGAAAAATGGGTCTCTGCAGCCAGTCATGTCGCCAGAAGGGCCTCTCCTGTAGATCTTAATAACCAGGCAGGTTCATAAAGACATCTGGTCTCTTAGATAGCCAGGCCCTGACAGTTTAGAGCTTCAAAGGATATAGCCAACACCTAGAATTGAGCCAGGAAAACAACTGGCAACCATTGCAGGTCTTTCAATATGGGTATAATATGATCTCGATACTGTGTACTAGTTTATATCCTAGTTGTCGCATTTTGCACCAACTGAAGTTTCTGGACACTCTTCAATGTAACCCTACACGTTGCAATAATCTAGACATGATGTGAACCAAGGCATGAATAACTGTTGCCAAATCAAATTGACACAGGAAAGATTGAACCTGGCACACTGAACTTAATTGTGCAAATGCACTGTGACTACTAGAAAATCCAGGGACTGCACAGCTCAAGGAGTGCTCCCAAACTATGAACCTGATCTCTTAGGGGGAACGTAATACCTTCCAGAACAGTGGAATTCCAATTCAATCTCTTCCTATGCCAACTAGGTTCATTGAAATGTGGATTAGCAAGTATAAAATCTTACACATTGGGATAAAACATCCAAGTTCATGTATCTGCCAATTTGTTCTAAATTGACTATATTCACCCAAGATACAGTATATCTAGGAAACACAGGGGAAAGCTCATTAAGTGAACTGTGTGTATCATCAGGAAAGAAGTTGAAAATAAGACAGTAAGTATCATGATGCACACAAATAAAATCTACGCCTGCAGCTGGAGTACTGTTTATAAATTGGTCATCCAATCTCACAAAAGCTAGAAGAGCCCAACAGAGCCCAGAAAAGAGTAGTAATGGAATATCTCCCATACAAAGACAGACTTGATAGTAGGGTTGTTTGTTTTTTAGTTTAGAAAAAGATGGTAGAGGTCTTTAAGAATATGAAAGAAAGAAGAGACACATATTCACTAGAACTCTGGGGTCACACAATTTGAATTGACTGTGGCTTCAGGAACCACAAAACAAATTATTTTTCCACATGAACATATGGAATTCATTGCCACACAACACTGTGGTAGCCACTAGCAGAAATAACTTTTAAAATGATTATATTTATGATCAGTGGGTCTATAAATAGGTATCAAGCATGATAGCCAGAAATGGAATTTCTGTGTTCAGGAGGGCATACCTCCAATTTTATCAGAGTATGAGGTCAAACTGGTGCTAGTTATCACCATCGGGGCTATTTGTGAAGCTCCCAGAGTCATGTGGCTGAACACTGTCAAAAACAAAGATGGAACTTTGGTGGTCTGAGCCAGCAGGCCTCTCATGTTATACTTTCTTATGTAGAAGGACCCAGGACAGGACGGAACACTGGATTTCTCTTTCCTTAACTGACATAATAGAAATTAGAAGCGTACCTCATGATGGGAAAATCTGGGGAACCCCGGAAGACCATATTTGGGCCTGTGGTTCTGCACCCGTTGTATACAGAGGAAGTCAACATTGGCTCACTAGTATTGATTTTCATCATTAATCCTGTATTACCTTGTTGGGAAATATTTCTTTTATGTAAAGACGACATACTTCTGCTATGCTGGGACTGGTGGAAGGCATAGGCTTTGCTTCTGTCTGGAGAATAACTTCTGCTGCTGACACTGGAGCCAGATCTGCTGTGTGGGGAATCCCTCCTGCCGACTGGTGATTCCCTGAAGTAGGGTGAATCTCGCTTATGTGGGGATCGATCTCTTGCATAGTGAGGATATACGGGTTTTCGTCGTACGCCATCTCTGATGTCCCTTTACAGACCACAGCAATAATAAAAAAAAACAGCTACACTTAATAGGTGTTAAAAATTGGGAAGTACACAATCCAAAGCAAAGATCATTTTCTACTGAACTTTCTTCTCCACAGAAAAGTAAAGTTTATTCAATAGCATTGAACAAGAAATCAACAGCATCAATGTGGCTGCCCGTAACCCCCTGAACTCGGAGGATTACAGGCATCCAATCGAGGATGGAAGGAGGACAGACGGAAGATTGCCTCAGTGCTTCTCCTGCCCTGCAAAACACTTAGATGACCGATTTTGGCCATCCAAGTGTTTTGCCCTTGCTCGTGAGGAGGAGGGGCTGAGGCCGTGCTGGGATACATCGTATCCTGACGGAGCCTCACTCCTCCCCTCCTCATCTTCCCAACACTGACTCCAAAGTTGGCCTTCTGACTTCGGAGCCACAGTGAGTGTGGAAAGAACCACACTAGCTGCGAGGGTGGAGGGAGGGCACTCCAAAGGCAGAATTCCAACTCCAACCTCGGAACGCATTTCCAAGGTCAGAGCTGGAACGCTAACCTTTCCTATGGTGATCTAGACAGCATCTAGCAGCAATAGGATTGCTCCCTAAGAGGTTTATTCAAACGAAGTGCACAAAGTGGAGGGATTCAGTACAGGAGATAAAGCTTTGAATGGACAGGCTCAAATTTAAGCACTGTCTACTTAGTAGATCACATCTCACAGCTCTGGAAAGTTTTTGCTCCACAGATACATCTACAAGGGCTCAGAACAGGAGTGAGGAATCTCTTTTGGCCCAGGGCTGTATTCCAGTTCAAGAAGGGTTTTGGGGCTGCAGTCCAGGAGTGGGTAAGGCTATGGACAGAGTAGGCAGGATCAGATGTAATTTGCACCAATGTAGACATTTTCCCCACAAAGCATACAAAGCACATTTCAATTCTATGTATGTCTACTCAGAAGTAAGGTTCTAGAATTTTATTTTATAGGCAGAGTGGGGGGCTCATAAGAAATAATGGACTTGGTACTCATGGATATTTTTATATTTTGTGTTACTTCAACCTACCATATGGCCAGTGATATGGGGTGGAAAAACATTTCTGGAAAATTTTCCAATGCTATATTTTTTGGTGGGAAATTTTCCACACCATATATGTCTGCACTTATCCATAGCTGTCTGGGCTACTGTACTGCAATCAATCATGTTATATGAGCTAAATATAGGATATGATCTTCTATAAGTTATTCTTCTAAGGCAAGCATTGACAAACCCTAGTGCTCAGTTGCCCGTTCATCCTTTAGTGAAATAGAATTTTCAACTAGTTGTTCTGAATCAGATTTTTCTCAACTTGAAATGGAACCAATAAGCAATGCAGAGAATGAGTGAAGCCGAAGGTGCTACAGTTACCTCAGCAAAAGAAAGTTAAACTGTTGATATTAAATATATCAGATATAGCTCTCTCTGGGTATGTAACCTAAAAACACTGTGATCTTTCCAGTGTAGTCATTTGTTAAATATAAACAAACATCATAAGGGAAGTATATGCTATTGTCTTTACAAATATTCCATTAAAATAATTCCCACATAAAGCTTTGAATGTGTTTGAATACAGCATTTAAACTATATTGTGCGGTTAATTTAATTTCCCACTAAGGAAATGTTTCAGTTCAAATATTTTGTAGCTATTGGGAAAACTTTTGATATATTTATATTGCACATAAAATTGACATGGATTACATTTTTAGTTCTGTTTACTAAATATGAGATATTTTGTGTGCTTACTGAGGGAGAATATGTGTTGCGGAGTAAAAACGAGTCAAATAAACATGCTAAATCAGATAACATTATTTAGAGCATTGGAAAATTTTCCAGTCCTACTTTTCCCAGAAAACCCACATCACTGCATATGGCTAAATGGCAATATGCTGAAGCAGAACATTATTTGACATAGGTTGGTGTGGCTTTGTTAGCTACTCACAGGGCATTCTGATTTTTCCCTTCTAGAAACAAGTTTCCTTGGGAAGGAACTTGAGAAGCTCTCATTTGTTTTATATTATGTCATGTTTTTAAATTACAGTCAATTTTAAACCAAAGTAATACTCCAAGCATCAAAAGATCTGATGGCCAAAATTAAGGTTGCACCTGCACATTAAACTAAAGTAGAGGAAAAAGCCATACAACAATCATGAACGAAGTTTCAAACCGTGAAGACTCTCATAAAGTTAACAAGTGTGGAAACTGACACCAACTAGATCTAGATTAGGAATGTCCATGCCAGCCAGGAAATACGTAAACGGGAACTGAAGAGCTTTCACATCCTCACCAGGCTTTTACTACCATGATATTGCCATGCTATAAAGGGGAAATATTTAAAGCAAACTGAAACACAGATTATTTTACTGCTTTATTTTTGTGTTTTTGTAAGTGTGTGCTTTAAGTGCATGACCCGCAGAGAGCCACACACAGATACAGCAGCTAAATGAAGGTAAATGGGGGGGGGGGGGGGAAGAGCCCTCTGGTGTACACTTAGTAGAAGACCTCAGTGTTAAAACAAAGCTTATTTGCATTATGTTTCTGTTTTAATTTGTTTATTTGAATTTTAACATATACAAGACAACCGAACAACCAACAAAACATCTAATCCATTACAGAAATTGTATTAGATCAGAACAAAGTAAATCCCCCCCCCCCCCGAACCAACATTCAAAGGAACAAATCTGGCTGGGCACCTTTTCCGGAGTCTTTTTCGGCCATAAAGTAGTCAGTTTTGTGATAGGTGGATATTTGTAAGTTTATTGCATCCAAATGTACTGGAAGGCTTGAGGTATTTTTGTTGTAGATGTTCTGTATGAAAATTGGATAAAAGGCCACCATTCTGCTTCAAAAGAGTTTGTTTTCTTTTCCCCCCCTGCAATTCTCAATTTTTGAGTTAGTTTTTCAATTAATGCAATTTCCCATACCACATTATACCAGTGATTGATGGTTAGCCCTTTGGCATCTTTCCATCCTCTTGCTATTAGTAATTTAGCTGATAACAAAGGAGAATCACGGAAATATGACTATATCAAAGAAAGTGTGAAAACACCACCGTGATAGAACTTTCTTTTATCTATTTTTTTAACTTTTTTTTAACTTTTTAACAATACATGTTCAATCATTATATTTAAACTTTCTTTTTCTATTTTTGGAATTTTTAACATTTTTTTTTACAACACATATTGATTTAATATTTATATAAACTTTAAAAACTTTTCAATAATCAATCTTTACAAACTGTTCACTAATCATGCTGTACCACAGAGTATACAGCATGTATAATTATATCCAATGGTAATCACCCCCTTATCTTTCAGGGGTTTAGCATCCACCAGACTTGCTGTATTTTTATAGAGTTAATGAAAACCTTCCTTTGTTTTTTCTTTTGTCTTCATGGAGTTGCTGCAGCCTTTACCCTTATTTTTTGAGATGGCCTTCAAGTGAGCCTTCCTCTCCGTTTTTTCTTTTTGAGTGGCTTAAAGCATTATTTCTCCTTGGAATGGTTTCCAGAAGCCTGATATTCTCCGTATCCTCACTTGTTTTTTTCCCCAACAAGAAACCGGTTTGGACTTCTTGTTTCGTGCAATATTTGCCTCTCTCAAGGGTTTCAAGGATAGTCACGGGCTTATATCAGTTTCATTACCCTCTATAATACAAAAACATTTGTTGTGTTGCCAAACATATTTCCAAAACAGTCAACCACCATAAATCCCAACATTTTCACTTACGTTCTCTTTTTTGTGGGTTGTTATTCCATTTACATCCTCTAGTGGCCATACTGTTGCATGCATGTATATACTCTATGGACAGCTGTAAATCATTCCAGCAGAACCAATTGATACTCCCTCTGGGTTATTACAATTAACTAAGTATTATCAGGAGTTACCCTGCACTATACTCAACGATATTCATGAGGATTTACCCACCCTTGATTTCTCATATATTTCTTGGTTACCCTAAATTTAACATGTACTGGGTGGTTTCAAGTCCTCAATCCTTCCACAATCACACAGCTTTTATATTGAATAAAGGGCAATGCATACAAACCCGTTAAACAGAAAAAAACTACAGTAAATATCCCCCTTAGTACAATCTGCATCTTGATATTTATAATTTACATTTTAATTTTCCAACTCTGGAGGTATATTTACTATTGAATCAAATGGTTTGTAAGTAGTGATGCATATAATCCTATGTGCCCATTAATACTGAGTGAGTGATAATGCATGTAACCCCATTATTCAAAAATTACACTCCAAGCTCACAACATTAGCTGATATCTTTTCCTGCTAAGTAAAAACTATAAACGACTCCACTCACTTTACTAGCTGATAACAAAGGAGAATCACGGAAATATGACTATATCAAAGAAAGTGTGAAAACACCACCGTGATAGAACTTTCTTTTATCTATTTTTTTAAAAAAAAATTAACTTTTTAACAATACATGTTCAATCATTATATTTAAACTTTCTTTTTCTATTTTTGGAATTTTTAACATTTTTTTTTACAACACATATTGATTTAATATTTATATAAACTTTAAAAACTTTTCAATAATCAATCTTTACAAACTGTTCACTACTCATGCTGTACCACAGAGTATACAGCATGTATAATTATATCCAATGGTAATCACCCCCTTATCTTTCAGGGGTTTAGCATCCACCAAACTTGCTGTATTTTTATAGAGTTAATGAAAACCTTCCTTTGTTTTTTCTTTTGTCTTCATGGAGTTGCTGCAGCCTTTACCCTTATTTTTTGAGATGGCCTTCAAGTGAGCCTTCCTCTCCGTTTTTTCTTTTTGAGTGGCTTAAAGCATTATTTCTCCTTGGAATGGTTTCCAGAAGCCTGATATTCTCCGTATCCTCACTTGTTTTTTTCCCCAACAAGAAACCGGTTTGGACTTCTTGTTTCGTGCAATATTTGCCTTACTCAAGGGTTTCAAGGATAGTCACGGGCTTATATCAGTTTCATTACCCTCTATAATACAAAAACATTTGTTGTGTTGCCAAACATATTTCCAAAACAGTCAACCACCATAAATCCCAACATTTTCACTTACGTTCTCTTTTTTGTGGGTTGTTATTCCATTTACATCCTCTAGTGGCCATACTGTTGCATGCATGTATATACTCTATGTTGGGATTTATGGTGGTTGACTGTTTTGGAAATATGTTTGGCAACACAACAAATGTTTTTGTATTATAGAGGGTAATGAAACTGATATAAGCCCGTGACTATCCTTGAAACCCTTGAGTAAGGCAAATATTGCACGAAACAAGAAGTCCAAACCGGTTTCTTGTTGGGGGAAAAAACAAGTGAGGATACGGAGAATATCGGGCTTCTGGAAACCATTCCAAGGAGAAATAATGCTTTAAGCCACTCAAAAAGAAAAAACGGAGAGGAAGGCTCACTTGAAGGCCATCTCAAAAAATAAGGGTAAAGGCTGCAGCAACTCCATGAAGACAAAAGAAAAAACCAAGGAAGGTTTTCATTAACTCTATAAAAATACAGCAAGTTTGGTGGATGCTAAACCCCTGAAAGATAAGGGGGTGATTACCATTGGATATAATTATACATGCTGTATACTCTGTGGTACAGCATGATTAGTGAACAGTTTGTAAAGATTGATTATTGAAAAGTTTTTAAAGTTTATATAAATATTAAATCAATATGTGTTGTAAAAAAAATTAGTAATTTAGCAGCTTGTAATAGAAATCTTATTAGGTTCTTGTATAATAAATTTTTATTATCTCTTTGAAAAATGTTTAATATTGCTAGTTCTGGGGTTTTAGTTATCTCTGTCCCTACAATTTTAGATATTTCTTTGAAAACTATTGTCCAGAAGCGGGATACTTGCTTGCAGGACCACCACATATGTTTGTGTGATCCGATTTCTCCACAGGCTCTCCAGCATAGGGGAGAGTAGTTTTTATTAATATGAGATATTTTGTGAGGAGTCCAGTGCCATTTCTGTATTATTTTCAGTGAGAGTTCTTTGAATTTTGTTGAAATCGCTTTAAATGGGAATTCATCCCATATATTTTCCCATTCTTCATCTTCTATTTGCATTCCCCATTCTCTTTCCCATTTTCTTTTAAGAGGAAGGCTATTTCCCATGTCTGTTTTTATCAGAAGTGCATATAAATCTGACATTAATCCTTTTTCCTGATCTGTAAAAGTTAATAATATCTTTTCAAATTGTGTCAGATCTCTGGTGCCTTGTTTTTTCACATTCTCTAGTCTAATGAATGAGCTTATTTGGTACCATTGTAACCAAGTAATTGCCGTATTTCGTAATGTGTTTCTCCATGTGTCTCTTGGTAGTGGTTGTGAGTTATTATATAAGTCTCGTAATATCAATAGGTTATTATTTTTCAGTGATTCTCTAGATATCTGTATGTCTTTAACTGGAAAATTTGGGTGTGCATAGAGTGGTATTAATGGTGAAATTCCTGGCATCAGTGTCTCCTTTCTTCGTTTCCATATCTTTAATATTATTTCCATGTTGGAGTGTTGATTTTGTATACCTTGTGTTATTCGTTTTTTGACAAAGGGTATTGTGTGTGGATTATCTTGTGCTAACAAAAAATTTTCTATTTTGACCCAATGTTTATTTTTATTATCTGCCATGAATGATAATAGATGTCTCAGTTGGTAAGCTTCATAGTATAATTTTAGTGATGGAATTCCCCACCCTCCATCAATGGTGGGTCTGTATCTGAGATTTCTTGCCATACGTGGTTTTTTACCATTAAATATAAATTTTTCTAGGGTGTCTTCCCATGATTTAAGCCATCTCATAGGTACTTCTATGGGTAGAACATAAAATAAGTATGTGAATTTAGGTATGACTATCATTTTGATGGTGGCTAATTTGTTCATTGTGGTTAAGTTCAATCTTTTCCATCTTTTGAGGTCTTTCTTGATATTTTCCCATAATTTGGAATAGTTTAGTGTGAAGGTTTTGTTTGGGTTTTTTGCAACTTGAACTCCTAGATATCTAAAGGCTTTGTGAACTATAGGAATTTGTAAATTTTTAGAAATGTCAAGTTGATTGTTTGCCCCTATATTATAACTCATGAAATCAGATTTGTCGTAATTTACTTTTAAGCTAGACGCTGCTTGAAAATCTTGCAGTTCTTGACGTAGTGGTTGCAATGCCTCTATTGGGTTTTGTATTGTTAATATCAAATCATCAGCATACATGCTGAGTAAGTATGGTTGATCTTGAATTTGTATACCTTGTATAGCGTCATTATGTCCGAGTCTGTCTGCTAGAAATTCTATAACTAAATTGAATAACAGAGGGGATAGGGGGCAACCCTGTTTGGTTCCTGCATTTAGTTGAAAAGGGCGTGAATCATAAGAATTGAATCGTATATTTGCTGTTGTTTTGTTATATATGGCATTGAGAATGTGAGAGAAATTTGGGCCAAAGTTGTACACAGATGTGCTCTCCAGTAAGAACTGTAAATTAACACTGTCAAATGCTTTGAACAAGTCTAGAGCAATTATGGCTAGCGGGGTGTTTGTTTTTTTACTGTATTTTATTATGCTATATAGCCTGCGTATAGGGTCTGCTATATATCTTTTTGGAATAAAACCATGTTGATCTTCATGTATTATTTCTCCTATCACAAATTTTAATCTATTAGCCCATATGGTGGTAAATATTTTATAATCTATATTTAATAAGGAGATGGGTCTGTATGATTCTGGGAGCTCCGGATTTCTCCCTGGTTTTAATATCAAGATGATTCTGGATTGTGTCCATGTGTTAGGAAGTGAGGCTCCATCTAGAATTTCATTATATAATGACAATAGTCTTGGGGCTAATAATTCTGTATATGCTTTATAAAATTCACTTGTAAAACCATCGGGTCCCGGTGACTTGTTGGGTTTTTGTGTTTTAATGGCTTCTGTTATTTCTTCTATCGTAATCCTTTGTTCTAGGATTTGTTTACTTGCTTCAGTTAGTCCTGGGATGTTTGTTTTGCTCTGATACTTTCTAATTGTGTTCCTGTCTTTTTCTTCCCCTTTGTATAGTTTTTCAAAATAATCTACAAAAATGTCACCCATCTCTTCTATGTCATATGTTTTATTCCCCTGTTTGTTTTTAAGAGCATTTATTTTGTTTTTGTCCCTCCTTTTTTTTACCGTTTGCCAAAAGTTTGGATCCCTTTCCATCAAATTCATAATGTTTTTGTTTAATATATAGTAAATTTATCATGGTTTGATCTAATTCCAATAAATTTAATTCTGTCCTTTTCTTCTCCATTTGTTGTCTGATCTTTTGTTCCCCTGTTCGTTTATATTGTACAGTAAGTCTTTCTAGTTCTCATTCTGTTTCTGATTTTCGCGTCCGTCTCTTTTTATTCATGTGGCTCATCTCTTTGATACTCAGTCCTCTAAGAACCGCTTTCATTGCTTCCCATCTGGTCCTTTCTGTTGTGTCCCCTGCTTTATTTTCTGTGAAGTAGTTGTCTATTCCCTTTTGTAAATTTTCTCTGCTTTCTTTGTTTGTTAAAAGGATGGGATTGAATCGCCATATATAATTGCTCTTGGTATAGTTGTTTACTGTGAGTTGGACAGATACCGGTGCATGGTCTGTCACTTTTATGGGTCCTATATCTGCCACTGTGACGTTTTGCATCAGTGTACTAGTTAGCATAATTGTGTCTAGCCTTGAAAAAGTTCCATGTACCCTGGAACAAAATGTGTGTGTGTAGTCTTTGTTGTTAAGTTCTGCCCATACCTCCCTTAAATTAAATTTGTGAATTATGTTTAAAAGTTTTCCTGCTCGTGTGCTATGTGAGTCTGTTTTATTATATAATCTTATATCTTTTGTACTTTTCTAGGTTCAGCTCCTTGCATGTTCCAATTAGTGTCTGCTCCAATTATTGCCTCTGCTTTTGAAAAGGTTCTCAACTTTTTCAAAACTTTATGTAGGAAGTCTAGCTGTCTTTCGTTTGGACTGTATAATGAGGCTAATACTATTTGTTTGTTTTGATTTAGTGTTCCCTCTACAAATACGTATCTGCCATTGGGGTCTTTCTGTACTTGCCGTATTGCAAAGTCCACTGTGTTATGTATTAATATTGCTACTCCCCTGGATTTGTTTGTTCCTTTTGCTATATGTACAGTTTTCCATTGACTACTGTTAAAAATTCCTTCCCTTTTTTGGGCTTTGTGTGTCTCTTGTAGAAATAGTATTTTTGGTTTTAGATCTCTTATTAGTTTATGTAGCCTCGCCCTTTTTAACTGATTCCCCATGCCTTTAATGTTTAGAGTTAGCACCTTAAGGTCTCCCATGGTATATGCCAATTTCTGTCTGCCTTGCCCATTATCGCACCCAGCTCAGTCGTGTCCTCCCTCCCTCCCCTGTCATTCCCCAACCTTCTCATTTTCCCTAACTTTAAAACTCGTTTACAGCTCAGTCGTGTCCTCCCTCCCCTGTCATTCCCCAACCTTCTCATTTTTCCTAACTTTAAAACTCGTTTGCAGTTCTCTCTTAGCATAACTAAAGCTGCGAATGCAGGTGAGATCCTCCCCTCCCCTTACAGAGAGAGTGATTCACGTGTTCTTCACCCTGCCTTGAGGCTATGGTTTGTTCTTTTCAAATTCCTTTAAAACTATAACTGAGCAGGTCAATCTATTCCTTCATAGATTGACTACATAGAGGCAAGAGTTTCTCCCCCCCCCCCTATTTTATCAATGGTTTAAAACAGCGTGACTCTACAAACAAAGAATATTTTCTCTCCCTTTTGGGGTTAGTCTCCCTCCTCCCTTTTCCTCCCCCTTCCCTTTGCTATGCATTTGAATATTTACACTTCAATTGTCTTTCACTTTGTTTTTGTCACCTCCTGTGGTTCACTATTACTCAATTTCTCTCATCTCTTCCTTTGTGGCAGAGCTCTCAGGATTCTTGGGGTCTGTGGATTTTCATAGTCATTTCTTTCCCGCCTGTTTTTTCGGTGTCTGTTTACAGTGTTCCAGCCGTCTCCTCCTTGTGGCTCTTGGCCTGCTTCTCCATTATCTGTTTCTTCCCAAGTAGCCTCTGCCGGGAGTTCGATGCCAAGCGTTCTGAATAGCTCTGTCATGTCTCGTGGGGAGGCTGCAATCAGCGTGTGTCCCTTGTTGGGGATTATTATCTTGAAGGGGAATCCCCAGTGATATTTAAGCCCCAGTTCTCTTAATTTCAGTGTGTAGGGTTTGAGGAGTCTTCTTTTCTGCAGCGTCTCTGGTGCCAGGTCTTGCATAATCATTACAGGTTTGTCATTATATTTTATTTCTTTTAAAAGTCTTAGCTTTTTAAAGAATTCGTCTTTCTTGTTGTATCTGCTGAAACATATTACCAAGTCTCTTGGAAAGCTGGAGTTTTTTCTTCTGGGTCCTAGTGCCCTGTGAGCTCTTTCTAAGTCATCAGCTTCTATCGGACAGTCTGGAGTTAATGAGGTCAGCCATTTTGCTATAAAAACCTTAATGTTTTCACCTTCGGCTTCTTCTTCCAAGTTTTTTATTCTCAGATTACACCTTCGGTTGCGATTTTCTTGGTCTTCAATCTTTGATTTATTTTCCGCTACCGCTCTTTGTAGGGTTTTTATCTTTTCCTCCTGTTGCTGAGCTTTTTCTGCAGCTTTATTTGCTGTTGTTTTTACTGCCTCCACCGTTTCTGTTATTTCCTTCAGTTTGGTGTCCAGCAGTTCTGCCCAGTGGTTCATCAGTTCTTGTTTTAATGTTTTTAATTGTTGTAATATTGCCTCCTTCATTTCGTTATTCGATATCTGTGCGCTTGATCCTGGCTCTTCTGTGTGTTCTCCTCTGTCTTCTCCGGTAGCCATGTTTTCTCTCTGAGTATGCTGTACTGCCTTGTGCAGTGTTTTTCTTTCTTTGTAGGGAAAGTAGTGTGTGATCTCGCTGTTTTTCGTTTTGCTAGATTCCTCTGTCATTCCCCATCAGAACTTTAAGTTTTTGTTGCTTGTTGGGCTTTTTTAAATGTTGTAGAGTCTTCCTTTTTAGTTTTAGGGTGAGGAGCTCTCCCTCTACGCCGCCATTTCTTAGGCGTGCTAGCTCCGCCTCCATTTGCATTATGTTTCTGAAGGAGTATAGCTAACAGTACACACAAGCACCACTGGTATAAAAATATTTGTACCAGTTTGCCAACACACAACCTTGACTTTCTAGAATAATATAGTACTCAGGTATCCTAAATTTAAAATAAACACATTTATAAGCTTAGAAATACATATTTCTGGTTTCTACTGCCATATTTGCATCAGCTTTTATACCCTAAACATAGAATAGCTTTTTCGAGGGCACGCCTTAACATGCTTCCCTCTGTGGTACTCAAAGGCCGATACAGGAGAATTCCATTTCAAAACTGGGTATGCGCTTGTAGCGATGGAAATATCAAAACTGTAGCCTACATGTTGTTGTTTTGCCCTTTGTACAAAAACACCCGTGAAGAGCTAATCACCCCTTCATTTACCGTCCTATCCAGGGCACCCTACTGATTATTATGTGAACCTTCTTGAGGACAGTGACAGGTCTGTCACAGCAAAACCCACGAAATTTCTAGCAATTGCTATCAAAGTGAGAGCCACAAAGGCATTTTGAGTTTTAAATTGTGTTGGAACTGTATTTAATATTCTTATTTGCCTGGTTAACTTTTGGTTATAATGATTATACCTGTGATAGAGATTTTTTATGGATACAGGACATTTTTACTGTTTTCTTTACACTTGTAAATGTATATTTGTATGAACTTTGGCACAAATTGCAATGGCCACTGGCTTGTTGCAAATAAAAGCTGCTGTTGTTGTATTTCTGGTTTCTAAACTATTTACCGGTAACTAAGATTTTGCAATCTCTTCCTGTCTCCATCTCAACAAGGTCTGCCACAGACGGCCTTCTCCTTGTCCCTTCAGCCAGAGCAGCTAGACTGGTGGGGACTAGGAAGAGGGCCTTTTCTGTGGCGGCCCCCATACTGTGGAACTCCCTCCCTAGTGACCTCCGCCATGCCCCCTCTCTGCTGAGCTTCCGCCACTCACTAAAAACATGGCTGTTCAGGCGGGAATATGGGGTGGGCTAAGATTTTAAAATTTTATACTGTTTTAAATGTATTTTATTCTGTATTTTATTGTGTTGTACATTGCCCAGAGTGGCCGGTTTGCCAGCCAGATGGGCGATCCATTAATGTAATGTAACAAATTAAGACTGTGACTAAATACAGACTTCAGAGCTTCAACATCAAACCAGCATTTTTTTTTCTCCCCATGTTGCTTAACATCTAACCTTAGGAAGAGTTCTAGAGAACTCAAAAGCTTAATCATTATTTTGTGACACTTAGGTTGATCCTAATAAAGTTATTTCCCAACAGTGGATTCTGGCATTTTTCTAATGGATCAGCAGGGCTTCCTCTGTTTTTGTACTTCCTCCTACATACTTTCCCTCCTTTTCACCAACTCTAGCTAAAAATACATTTCCCAGAGTTTTCAACTCTTAGGGCTGCTTTATATATTACTTTTTATGGTACATACAAAACATACTGTGGTGGGAAACCTGTGGCCCTCCAGACATTGTTGGACTTCAACTCCTCCCACCCCATAAAACAGTAATACATAAATGTGTGCCACAACATTTCCAGTCACATGTATCTTGAGCAGGAGAGATTAATGGCAGTGTGTTCCGGCTATGTATGTATACAGGTGGCAACAAACATATGTTTATCATCGGAGGGAGGCGTGGGGAGGAGATGGCTGCCGGTGGCTGAGCAGACACTGCTGCTTAGATTATATGTAAAACACAGACCAACAACAACAGCAGTGGATACAATAATACTTTCAGAAGCCGGCTTTGAATTCATTATCTCTCAGGCAAGGAGAAGCACCAAAGGATACGGAAGGTAAACCTTGATATTTGCTAATATATCAAGTTTGAGGACCGGGAGAGACATCAAGGGAAGCAAACTCACCGTGCCGTCGTCTTCCCCTTCCCACCTCCCTAGCCTGAGTGAATCTTTTCAGGATCCAACTGATATTATTTTATTCACTTTTATAGGGAGTTTTTCTTGTCTTTTAGCTTGTGTGTCCTTTTTAACTAGAGTTACTTTTTTAGCCTTGCTTTTATCTTTTTAATTAAGGGAGTCTGTCAAGTTGGTTAGGGCAGCTGTGGAGAGTAAGAATTAGAAAACAGATAAGTTACTTAAATTAAGCGGTGAAGTGGATTGTAGACTGTGTTGAAATTTGGAAGCATGGTATTTACAAGAAAGACTTATAAAGATTTGGGACTCATCCCTTGCCCACAGAATTGTTCTCCAGAGCCGCGAAAGAGACAAATTAAAATTACCCAGTTTTTTAAGCAAGAGGAGGAAGGGGGGAAGAAGAGTGAACAATGTAAGTCCGTACAGGATGATTCCTTGCCTGAATTCACTATGCTGGACTGGTCAGTTGATTTGAAAGGTGCCATACAAGAGCCCAGATCTATGATGTCCTCACTAGATCTGGCATCAGAGCTGGCCCTGGCTGAGATCCACGCCTCCATACTGGGAGCACAGCGGGAAGATGAGGTGGAGCAAGTAATTAAAGTAGACGTTGTGGATGAATCTTCGCAGAATCAACCTTTTAAGTGCGCAGCCAACACTTTAAAGAAGAACTACAACTCAATCTCCATGCAAACAGAGGTTGTAGGGAAAGAATATCTTCAGATAGAAGGACGGTTTCTCATGATATCTAATGAACTAGTCCTCATTAAAAACTTTTTGGCAGAAAGCAATAGGTTGTTAACTACTCTGACTGAATATTTTAAATTGCTGGAGAGGAATCAGCAGGCAAAAGGAAGTGAGGATAGTAAAGCCCAAACACAGTCGTTAAATGAGCAGATAAGTAAATCTCCAAAGAATCATTTTAAAGGAGATAATAAAGAGGTGCAAAATGGGGATCATAAGAAACAGAAGAAAAGCAAAAACATAAAAAATATTACAAAACAGAAAAAAGTTTGGTGCTGTCGGAGAAAGGATTTCCAGAGGTTGTTTGACTTGCTGGACGTATCTGCAAAAGCTAACTCTATTAAGTCATCACAGAAGGAGCATGGGAAAAAGAAAAAAAGAAAAAAGAGTAAATGGTCTATCAAAGACTATTCTCAACAGTGTGGCGTGGAAGCAGAGCTTGTCTCGAGCAATGTGTCCAGTGAGCAGGATTTGGACCTGTTGCAAGATCCCTGGGATGATGTTCTTTGTAAGGCTCAGGTAGAGTTGGAGGACAACGAGCTGTGTATTAAGCTGGGCGATGCTCTTCACTCTTCAGAATCAGTGCTGGATTTAGCGTTAAGAACTAACTGGAACTTGGTGATGATTCCGTATAAACTGGTGTTTGTGAACTATCCCAAACCTTGGGGCTTTCTCACCCAGTCAGTTCGTGTCTCACATTTTTTGCATATTGTCAACAGAGTTTTGCCAGGAGCACTGCACTCTAATAATATTGCGAATATAGAATATTTGTATTATGATGGCATAAGAGCACGTGCTGTTGTTACATTTAGAGACCAGGGCATAGCTAGCTTTATTCATAGAGCAAAGGAGGCGTTTTTAGCAAGTAATTTAGTTTTAGCAAGATTTTTTGAAAATCAGGCCCCCTTGGCTCCTTTATTTGACACGCCAGTCAGGAAATACAGTGATAACAAGATGGTAATTGGGAATCTCACTGAAAATCTTATTGATTTAAATTGGTCTCATGACCACAACCAAGCCCCTAGCCAGTTAGAGAATCAGGGCAAAATGTGGATTAAAGTAAATCCAACACTAGAAGAGCAACAAACTGATAATGAAAGTCTTGGTTTTTTCATCTCAGAGGAGAAAGCTCTCCTGAACTCCTTTCAGGCTTTGCCAGATTCTGCACAGGCAGAGATTTTGGAAAGGCTAGATTTATTGAAAGACCATCTAAGGGAAATAAAGTCTTGTGATGGAGGTGGAAATAAAAAAAAGGATTTGTTGTCACCAGTGGTGGCTGCAGGTGATGGGAGACAGGCTCAGGTCCCAATAAGTAATTCAAAGAGAAGGAGTATAGATAATTGCCCGGGCTTGAACCAAATTAAAAGTGACTGCACTGTACCTAAGCTTAAGAACTGTGTTGATTCAAGTGGTATAAACTGGCAAGCTATGAGGTACCTGGACGATGGGGAGCTGGGATGTAGTAAGTTGTTCAGTGTGCCCATACATCCTAAGATAGATATCATTCATCCTATAAGATCAAATGTAAGTATATTAAGTCCCTTTATGGATGAATTGACGTGTCTTGACATGGAACACATTCAACATCTTGATCAATCGGAAAAGGTAGATAAAATGAGTTGATACAGTGAGTTAGTTGATACAGGGTTGGGGGATTTGATGCTAGCCTGCACTTCACCACAAGTGCATTTTATCGCCCATAATCATAGTTGTGTTAGCTGGCCAGTTAAATTCCTTTCATGGAATGTAGCCGGCTGGAGGGCTTGTCAGCAGGGAGTCGATTTGAAGGAATTCCTTTTTAATTTTGATGTTATTGCCCTTCAAGAAACTTGGCTCATAAATAATGAGAATATTCTTCCGGGTTATAAAATATGGACTGAATCAGCTCGGAAAATTAAAGATAAGGGTAGAGCAGTTGGAGGCCTAGCAATTCTTGTTAAAGAAGATTTAGGCTGGGTAGGTGAGCTGTTGTTGAATATTTTTGCTCCCCAAAATTGTGTAGTAGTCAGGCTAGAAACCCCAAGTCTAACATTATTAATAGTAAATATTTATATACCACCAGTCAACTCGCAGTATTATGCTCACAATGTCTGGTTTCTTTTGGAATACTTGGTGGAGGACTTAGGTACGAGATACCCGAATGACTTAATTATTATGCTGGGTGATTATAATGCCAGAATTGGCTCTAATCCAGCACAATTAGTTGAGCGGTGGGGTCTTCATGAAGACCTCCAGGAGATCTATTGTTGGTCCTCCAGAGACAAGAAAGTAAATAAAGCGGGTCGGAACCTGCTGGAGTTGACATATAAATTAGGGCTTCAAATTTTAGGGCCTAGTGACTCTATGCTTCCCTATCCATACACTTATTTTACACATTCTGCTGGTAGTGTTATTGATTATATTTGTGTCTCTAGACAAAAGGTTCACCTGTTCCCAGGAATTACGGTACATATTAGAGAAGAGAGTGATCATCAGCCCATATCAACACATTTAATTTTAGAATCTGACCGGAGACCACCGTCTCAGTTAGACAAGTATGTGACAAGTGGGTCAGACATAGTAAATGAGAAAAGATTAAGATGGGAGCAAGTGAATACCCTGAATCTTAAGTCTTGCCTGAGCTCAAATGAGGGAATAGCTCTGGGAAATCTGATATGTGCCTGTGAGACAAATATTGAATCTGTCTTGTCTGCATACCAGGTAATTTGCTCAAGAATTAAACCCTGGTTATTAACCAGGGTCAACAGAAAGGGTCCAAGGAATATAAAATGTACCTGGTTTGATGCAGAATGTAGAGAATCAAGGAAAGGAGTGAGAAAACAAATGAGAATTGCCCGTGATTCTTCCGATAGTGGAGCTCATGCACTTATGCTCAAGCTTAGGCAAAATTATAAAAAATTAATTATAGATAAGAAAGCTAACTATTATGCAAAAAGCTGGATAGATCTGGAACAGGCGGCTAGAAACAGAAATTCAGCAAGTTTTTGGCGTAAAGTTTCGGCCAGACTTAGTATAGATAACCACTGTGCAGAGATTCCTGTCTCCGCTAAAGCATGGGAAGATTTCTATTTTGAATTATTTAAGGATAAGGTAAATGGGGAAAGAACAAACCTCACTGAAGATAATCTTAGGAATATTGATGACCTCCCTAAATGGCCTCCAATCTTAAAACAGGAAATAAAGCCCCTTATTCTATCACTAAAGAACAATAAAGCCCCAGGTGAAGATCTTTTGCCTCCAGAACTCTTCAAAGACAATGTTGACTGGTGGGCTACTGTTCTTGCAGGCCTCTTCACCCACATAAGCAATACTGGTCGTATACCTAATGGTTGGAAACTTAGCATAATAATCCCTTTATTTAAAAAAGGTGATCGCAGAGACCCTAGACATTATAGACCTATCAGTTTAATTGATATCCCTGCAAAAATCTATGCTAGGTTTTTATACCAAAAATTAGAGGAGTGGGCTGAAGAAAATGCTATTTTAGCAGAAGAGCAGGCTGGCTTTAGGAGAGGAAGGTCTGTCATTGATAATTGTTTCATCTTATCCCATTTGATATCTAAATACACTACAAAGGGTGGACAGCTTTTTACCGCATTCATTGATTTAAGTGCCGCCTTTGATTCAATTAATAGAAATCTTCTCTGGGAAAAACTGACTAAAACAAACATTGATCAGAGACTCCTTTTTCTTATAAAGATTCTCTATACAGACACTAGTCTAAAGGTTAGAACTGGGGTAAACCAAGCTTTAACAAATGAGATCCCCACAAGCAAAGGAGTTCGTCAGGGTTGTATTCTTGCGCCATTCCTTTTTAATTTCTATATCAACGATGTAGTTTCCACACTTCACAGCCAAGAGCTTCATATGCCAAAGGTTATGGATAAATCGGTGAATACCCTCTTATACGCGGATGATATGATTTTGGTATCCACCACACAGGTTGATTTGCGGAGGCTACTGAGACAATTTAGTTCTTACTGTAGGGAAAATGACCTAGTGATTAATAGCAAAAAATCAAAAGTACTAATTTTTGGTAAGAAAAAGAAGAGATATAAGTGGTTCTTGGACTCAAATGAAATTGAACAGGTGGAATCATATATTTACCTTGGTTTAGCTTTTACTTCCACAGGATCCTGGGCAATGCAGCTAAAGAGAAATATGCTAAAGGCAACTGCTTGCGCTCAATCTTTAAACAGGCTCCTGAATTATAGACAACCTGGTTCTCTCTTGCCAATTATTAATGTGTACAAGGCAAAAGTGTTGCCAGTACAAATTTATGGTGCTGAAATCTGGGGTTTTTCCAATAATAAGGAAATAGAAAGGGTCCAAAATCGCTTTTTACGTATAATTTTAGGGGTGGCACCAACCTGTCCAGCATATGTGCTCAGATCTGAAATTGGAATCATGGCGGTTTCAGATCAAATACAAGGTAGGCTATTTAATTATTGGTTCAAGCTAGTTCTGATGAGTGAAGCTAGGTTTCCAAAGAAGTGTCTTCTTGAGCAGATGGCTAAAACCTTGGAAACTTCCTGGCTCTATAAATTTATAAAGGTGTTACCAAGCTATGGTTTTAGTCTGGAGGCAATAAACATTTCTAGCATCAATATAAGAAATTCTGTTAAATTAAGGATTTCAGATATTAGAAGTCAGACTGATATAGCTGCACTGTCGAATTCAAGGGCCATGAAATGGCTAGCTAGTACTAAATTTCAATTCAAGGAAGAGAATTATTTGGTTTTTTATATGAAACGGGACCAACGTGTGGCCTTTACTCGGCTCCGATTTGAGTTGATGGACACAATGATGCTACAGGGTAGATTCCAAGGCATTCCAATGAAAGATAGATTATGTATATGCGGCAACTCTGCAATAGAAGATTTGGCACACTATTTACTTGAATGTCATTTATATTCAAAATGTAGAGAACATTATCTATCTTTATTTTTGATACGCATGAATAACTGGACAGTGAAGGACAAACTGTTATTTCTCTTACATGGGTCCAACTACTTTGTGTCCCAGAGAGTTGCCCTCTTTGCTCTCAGAGCAGCCAACACAAGGAAAAAAGAATTGGAAAAACAGATCGGCTAATAGATTTTATTAAACGTTTTAATATGCAATGCAAGGGGTTTTATATTGTTGGTTTTATTAAGTGTTCATTTCAAACTATATTGTATGTATGTATTGTATATCATTTGTCAATTTTAAAGCAAAGTAAAGTTTTAAATTTTAATATATTTCTAATTATAATATATGACTTAATTCTAATGTAAAGTTCCCTTTCCAATGTTTGCTCGTTTAATGTTTATTTGTTTTTGAAATGGTCAGAAGACTTATTCAATAAAGTCATTCAAAGTTCAAAGTTTATCATCGAGTAACATGTAAAGAGGCCCTTAATATAATGTATTTCAATATGGAAGGTCTCTCCAACTAACTATTTTCAGAGTTCACAAGCCAAAGGAAGGGACTGATTATTAATACCACAGAAGATGTCCTGAAATGCAGGAAATATGTTTGACAAATTATTTACCAACTTGAGGACTAAGGCCACCATTATAGATTGCCAATGTAGACCAGAAACAGGAAGGCAAGTCCTTGGCTGGACCAAGATTCCTCATCCTACCAGTCTCCATCAGCAGCGATGATATTAGTAGCTCTCAGGAGAGCAGTGCTCCTTCCAAGACAGGTAGGGAGACAAAACGAAGCCTGATGCCATTGCCCATACTGCTGATTTGTCATACTCCACCAAGAAAGCCCAGCTGGATTAACTGAAGCTCAGCTGTGTACATTTGCCTAGCCTTCCTCCGCCACAGAAGATTTGTCTTGTTAGTTCAAATTCATCTCATCCCTTCCACTGCCTTCTTCAGTTTTTCTAAATCCAGACCATGAGGGCTGAGCTATCACCATACACACAGAGATAGGGAGGCAAAGTGAAGTCTGGTACCATTACTGACAGTCATGATCTCTCATGTCCCTATACATATCATACTGCTGAAGTAATGGGAGGAGCGACACTTGACAATTTCCCCTTCTAGGAACTGGATCTGGCAACTCTATGTCCCTTTGGCTCTCTGGCTCACAGTCCTCCAGCTTCCAAAACTCCCTTCTCTGTCCACATGTAAGACAAATTCTTAGCATTTCTTTGAGTTGCTACCTTCTTTCTGGCAGGGTTGGTATACCTTTAAAAGCTATATGAGAGACATAAACAACAGCTACAGCTTTCCCCAGCAGCAGGATGCAGTAATGGGAGAAGCATACCATTTACAGACAGGGATGGAGAGGCTGCAACCTTTGCCCTATGTAATATTTTTCCTAGCCCACACTTTGACTTTTGTCTCCTTTCTTCAATTCCATGCCTCCACCAACCATTATTTCCACAATTCCCTAATTTTCTTCCTGCTTCGTGGTTGTCCTGCTTCCTTTCATCACCCTGACTCCCAGCTAGCATCTTTCAGTGCTCAGCACTTTTTCCCCTCCTCCCATCCCTCCAGTACCTGCCAACATACAGCTTCTTCTGTGCCTAATTCACATGATTTTTTTCTTCACCCCACCCAACACCTAATTGCCAGCTACTTTCCTAAATTCCTTCGTCTTCATTTTTGCTTCAGATATCTGAATCTACTCTTCCCCTCAGGTTCCTGTATTTTAGTCCACTACTGACTCTGTGCATTTTCTTTGTCTGCTCTGTATTTTGGCTCCTTGATCCTTAGAATCTCTCTTTACTCAGGTTGACAACCTTACCAATACAGGTCCTCCTGTCCTTAGAACCAGGGCTTTAGTTCCAGCTGACTTCTCACTTTCCTCAGGCAAGACTTCCTATGAACATGTTATGCAGTCAGTTTCATTCTCTCCGAATATTCATGAACATTCTAAGATGCCAAGAGCCAGATGCTAGATTTCAGATTCCACAAAATCTCTAAGCACATTATAAATCTGGCAAACAAAAAATAACCACATAAGCAATGAAAGGGACAAGCGCTCAATTAGCAAAGGAGGTGGTTTGGTGTTGTTATTTTTTTAAAGTCAGCTAAGCTCTTCAAGTAGATAGTGGGACCTACACTTCACTACATCAATGAACCCACTTTAGAATAAAACTCAAACCCTAATAAATGAAGCAGATGGAATGTCAGCAAGCTGACGGAAGCAAAATCAAGACAAAACAAAAGATGACTGGACAGAAGCAGTTTTATAGGAAGGAAACCTTACAGACTGCTCAGACTTATAGTCTTGGGATGCTAAATCTGTTGTTCTTTGACTGGGCCCACAGATTTTGGGATTTTTGGCACAGCACTGGAAGGAATACTCTGGGAGCAGTGACAGGCTCATTGAGGAAGTCCCTTCTATTTCAAAACATTTGCCTGCTCTTCTCAGTTTTTTCAACTAGTCAAGAAATTGATCTTAGAAGAGCAGTGTTATTTTTAAATACATCTTGTTAATGTTTTATTTAACAGGCCTTTTGTTACAAGGTATAGTGTTTATGTTATAATTTAGGTGCCTGGATCCTGGGAGCAGCAGCAATAGCTAGGACTTTTAACCAATTCTAATGAGAATGCTACCTTCAATTTTGAAAGAAAGCACCTAATATAATCAGGACCTATCCCTCCCCCCCTCCCCCGATTTCCAAATAGATAGTTTAGCTTTGCCTATATACTAAAACCCAATATCAAGGTATATGTCTACCTTGATGTTTGCAAAGCTGATTCAAGTGCTAAGCAATATACCGCATTTTTCGCTCCATAAGACGCACCGGACCATAAGACGCACTTACTGTATGGTACAAAAAATTTTTTTTTTAAAAAAAAATCAGCTGAGAGGCGGGGGCTTCCCCCGCCCCACCCGGGAGTCCTCGGCTCTTCCGGTCCAGCAGAGGAAAGTAAAAAAAAAAAAATAAAATTTTTTTTTACTATATTCACTCCATAGGACACACAGACATTTCCACCTAGTTTTTTTGGGGGGTAAAGTGCGTCTTATGGAGCGAAAAATACGGTACTTATTTTGTTCAATTTCTACTTTGTCATGTGAATTTCAAATATAAAAATATTACTATTGGTCTCCATTGAACATAATGCAACAGAACGTTAAATATAGTACTGCTAATGTCTACATTAAATAGCTTCCATTGTTTGAAAAAACTCATTTGATTAAGCACAATGATGGAGGGAACATTCCTATGGCCCCTAGACATCGTGGGGGGGGGGGCATAGCATCATTCGGATTCCCAGCTATGAGGAAACACTCATTTTTAGAATGGAGCAGGTCAGCAGAGCTCCTTTCTGTGAGCTTCAGTGACCTGCCCTGTTCCAGAATTGAGCATTGCCACTAGTTTCTGGTTGTTTCAGGGATAGCCAGTTCCTGTTGTGCTAGTGGTCTATTCTGCTAATGTGGAGGCAGCATGTGGGCCGGTTCACACAACACGGAAACCGCGGGGGAACAGAAGCCCCCCACGGTTCCTGTGTCGTGCGAACACCGGCCGGGGGCGCCCCCGCGGGACGCTGCGCGCATGAAGCACGCAAAGTGACCATGGGCGGTAGAGGGGTAAGCCCCTACCGCGCGTGGCCACCCTGCCGTGCAAACAGTGGGCGGCTGTCCCGCGGGGGCCTCCCGTGGCCGCACAGAGGCAGCAGCCCAGAGTGGCTGGAGCTGCGGCCACTCCGGCCTGTAAGGCCAAACGGCCCCTCTGGGCATCTGAGCCACCGCCCCCTAGCGTCGGGAGGCCCGCACTGCGGTGCAGGGACTGCCGGCTCCACCGGGGTCCGCCCACGTGCGCGGGGCACAGGTCATCTGCGGCGCCCTGCCAGACCCCGCGGACAGCTCCGTAGTGCCTCTCCTGCTCGCCGCCTGGGTGGTATGAACCGCCCCTGTGTGTGGTGTAGTGGTTAGAGTGTTGCACTGGAACTCAGAAGATCTGGGTTCTAGTGCACACTTGGCCATGAAGCTCACTGGGTGACTTTGGGCCAGCCACTGACTCTCAGCCTAACCTACCTCACGGGGTTATTGTTGTGAGGAGAAAATGAAGAGGAGAACCTTGTAAGCTGCCATGGGTTCCTTGAAAGAGGGAAACATGTGGGATATAAATGAAATGTAATAAAAATGTTTATTGCATTTTAATAACCTCAGTCTTACATGTACTTGAGTTATTTCTACAGAACTATTTTTTTATAAGCATAATTAGCAAGGAAAAATATAGCTTTCCATTGGAGCAACTGGAAAATGATACTTTGATCAAACACAATATAAAATATTGCCTGCATTTATGGGTTGATTTTCTTGATATAAGGGACTGCTTAAAGTTGCTAAAGTATAATTTGTTAGATCATACACCTTAGTGCAGACATTCCTGAAACATGGAATGTCTGAAATGAACAAAGTAAAAGATTTTTAAAAAATAAAATGCTAGAAGCTAGAAGGTTGCATTATCAACTATGGTCAGACACTAGGAGCAGGGATACCAAGAAAGAATTGAAATACATTTAACCCTGGATTTTTATTAGTATACTTCAGGAACTTCAAATCACTACATGATTGCTCAGCTAGACTGTATTAAGCCAACAGCCATCACGTATGGGAAAGCTGTCCTTCAAATATTTGCTAGGTCCTATAGTTTTGTACCCATATGTCATGGTCAATCAAGTAAAAAATGCCACTGAGAAGAAAGGCAGAGTCAACATACGTACTAGTTTGGTTTGTGTTTGCCTTCTCAGAATCATTTGTTAGCCTGCCAATGGCTAATGAAAACCAATATTAAAAGCAACAAATAAAGTTCAAACACTTGTGATCTTCCTAGAACCACAGCCTTTACAACATTTAGAATGCATACTTGTGGATCCAATGACAGTTGGGTTAATACTTCTTGGATCATCACTTTAACAAGTCTCCAAAAATTATTGGATATTACATAGGACTGCCACCTATAACAGTACCAACCACATCAAAATTATAGTTTTTGGAATTTTTCAGGGCATGAGATGCTATTGCATCACTATTTCATAATAGTTATCTCTTAAATTTAAGTTGAGAATAGACCCTTTTGTGAAAAGAAGAAAACATACTTCCTCCAGGATTGTTAGATGTAAATCTTTTCCCTGCTGTCATACATTTTGAATTTAATCTATGCATTCAATTGCCAATATACTATAGTAACTTTTAATAAGATAGAACCTTATTAACGTGTACTAGTTTTTCAAATTCAGTTTTTCTCTTAAGTCTTCGCTCAGTGAGCAGAAGGTTCCCTTCTATAAATGGAGGAATAACTCAAGATCAAAGCCATTATGTTTTCTCTTCTGTAAATACAAAATATTTAACCTGAAAATATTGAAAGAACAACAAGTACTCCATCCATCTTATCAACGAAATGCTCGTTCAGAATATTCAAAACAGCTCTCAATCCCAGACCTAGACAACGCTCTACTAACCAAAGTGCAGTAGCTCTTTGGTGCATCTCTAGGAATACACAATCAACAAGAACTGAAAGCAAGATCTAGATAGCATACTCTGAGTAGAAACCAAACTGGCATGAGTCCAAGAATCCTATGCCAGGTAATGGTGCTTGGAACAAGAAAGCAGTTACCTCTTCAACTTTGTGCCAGCTCAATCCCTGCACTTGAATAAATCTTTTGTTTTAATGTTAACCATCACCCCACCCCAGTGTAAGAGCACTACTGTTCCCACATCACTATAATTCTACCCAAAACCACCCTATGCCTAAACCAGAACAGCTTTAAGAGTCTTTAAACCAAAACAGATAGTAAGGGAAATGCAAAAAAGAACAAAGTAAATGGTTATAACCTTTTACTTTATTGCCACTAAAGTAAACCTTTATATCCTTAAAGGCATGGAATATGACCCAACAATAAATACAGACTTTGTGACAATATGCAAAATATAGTAAAACAGGTGTTCGTTTTCTGAGCACTAAAGCCTTTTTTGGGGCATATACATGTGCACAGACACACAAAAGAGTCCCTTCTATCAATAGATTTCAGACAGTAAAAACTTACCCAAGATTTGTTAAGCTACTCATTTGATGAGAAACCAATCTGCATGGCAGTAAATCACATAATGGCATTTATTAGCAACCCTTCCCCTAAAGATCCTAATCAGCTCCATCCAGATTTCTCTCTGCTAAGGCCATACACTACTGAACTATTCTAGGTGTAGATAAAATGCACCTGGAATGAATGACCCCCATTTGAACTCATGACATGCTGCAAATAAAGGCTGGATTGTCCTGTCATTTGGTTTTCATTGCTTATGGTTGAGGAATTGTTTATAATACTTAACACTGAGGAAGTTGCACTGTTAACACAAGGCAGCACTAATACATCAGGTTAAGTGAATCTTATCAGATTAACTAAACCTAAGAGTTCCTTATCCAAAGTTGGTATATATTTATTGTTGATTCTAGACACTTCAGCTGGGATCCAAAGACCTGCAAAGTTGCTTCCATATATGTGCCGGGAAACTATGGTTTAGCACTTCACACAACCCAAGATATGAAAACAGGGTCTGAGCATCTGTGTCATTTGAACCACACTTCCTTGGTTCAGATGATACTGGAAACTGTGGCTTAATAAACCCAGATATTAACATGAAGCCAGGTATGCAAGGGAGAAGGGGAAAGGGAGGAGCACACAGGCATAAGGCTCATTCTCAGTCTGATAAACCATGGTTTCTTAGACCGACATCATATCTGAACAGCCCACTATTTAGATATCTATGCATGCTATGGTAGATGGAATTCAGTAAGGAGCACTTTCCACTAGAACTGGAATTACTAAGACAGTCATTGTTTATGAGAGTGGTCACATTGCTGTGGTGACAGCTTTCTTGACAGCTGCAACCTCAGCCATGCACTGGCCTAACGAGCAAGTCCCTGATAACCTTTCCAACTCCAGACTCGAAAATGGAAAGGGAATTGTCAGTGAACCCACACAGCACAAGGTCAGCAAGCAGAATTTTTGGCTTGGCTAATAAGGTCAGCCAAAAATTATGGATCCTTGCTCTAAGCAAACATCAAACTCCTTTTAAAGGAATTGCCAAGTACAAGAAAGTAAGAGATATTATGTATCTTGTCTTCATCTCCTTCAAACATTCTATTCCAAGCTGCAACTTCCTGCTAGTGCAGAGCTTTAAAATCTTTTAAGGAGCATAGTTTTCAATATTATTATTTCATAGATTTCATAGATCATAGAGTTGAAAGGAGCCTACAAGGCTATCGAGTCCAACCCCCTGCTCAATGCAGGAAACTAGAGGAGGGGTCTCCCATCCAAGTAATAACCAGGCCTGACCCTGCTTAGCTTTCCACACTCAGACAAGCTGTTAGGGGCCATACATCTTGTGGGAAATAAATTATGAACATATGTAATCTTATATGAAAGTTTTCTTCCAGTAAATAGAGTAGTCTGTGAATTTCCCCTAAAATTAAGTTCTTATGTCAGCTTTTTGTTTCAAAATAAGCTGTGAAGTGATTAAAAAAAAACGGGGGGGAAAGTGTTTCGGTGCTATATACCATTTTTTTGCCATGTTTCTATTGAAATGGAGTTTTTACAGCTGAGCTTCATACTGTGATACTGAAAAGATGATTCTAACGGAAACACTGACAGATCATTAGCTATTCAGTTGCTCCTCTCTACAGTACAACACCACAGTTACAACTTCACTTTAAACGTTATTCTATCAAGAAGGTATATTGTCCACTTAAAGCCAACAAAAGGAAATAAAGACTGTGCCAGTATTCTCCAACGTAAGTTTCTCATCTACAGGCAGGAGTAACATTAACCTCTTGCAATTTTTTTAGCAGAATCTCCCGCACCCACCCCCCTGCACAATTTTTTCATACCCCTACCCCACACACTTCAACCTCCTTTCTACTTTAGCTTCCCTTTCAGATTACTAAGCTATGAGAGTTATTTTAAAACCTTGACAAATATTCATTAAGCAGTTCACAAACACATACACACACAATCTCATATCTGAAAAAAATCTTATTGCCTGCTGATACTTAACCATAATGATCTCAAGAGCAAATGTTAAATATGTATTGATTTGATTCATACCCCACCTTTCTACCAAAAAAATGGCACTCATGTCGTTGTGCAAAAACCAATTAAAAATAGATTAAAACAATAAAACACATTAAAATGCAATACAAACATAACAATTACAGAATAAAAATGACATCCAAACCAACAGACCCACTCAAAGGCCAAAAGTCTTCTTGAATAAAGAGGTCTTTGCTTGCTGGTGGAAGGATAACAGAGAGGAATGAACCTTGGGAGGGAGTTCCACAGCTTGCGAACAGCCACTGAAAAGGCAAGCCCACAAAAGTTACAAGTCTGCAAATGTTTTCACTAGCCTCCTAAGAAACTAGTAGACTGTATTTTTATGTTGGCCATGGAAGAGAGGAAACCCCCCTCTGTGACCAGTATGGAAATGCAGGCTGCTAGCCTCTCAGCAGGCTAGTTTTTAAAATTGCCTTCTGTGGAGAAAGCCTGACACACATACACTCACACGCACATACACCTACCATCTCTCCCCGAGGGGGCGAGAGAGAGGCACCGGAGATGCAAGGAGGTAACCAGACAGATCTGCATACCAACAATGGGGCACCTCGGTCAGAATCCACAAAACCCAGGAAAGGACCATCAAAATGGCAGAGCAGTCTCAAAGAGCTGTGAAGTACCCAGTATGTCACCTTTTCCCGGGCAGAATAAGCCCACCTGATATGAAGGGGCAGGGCAGGATAAGCCCACCTGACACAAAGGGGCAGGCATAAGCCCCACCTGACCACGCAAGGGTGGGAGAGCGGGAAACTGGGGTTAGAAAACCCCTCTCCCCACCCTTAGGGGGTTGTTGGGAACACGGGTCGCTTCGGCAAGTTCATCCCCAGTGGCTGGGATAAGCTGTTCTCTTCCCCGGATCAGGCGGATCCGGAGCCAGGCATGAAACTGACCAGTGCAGAGTCTCTGGTCTAAGGTAACTGACTTTCCTCAATACGCTAGCCTGGGAACCCATTCACTGATAAACTCGGAGATCACGTCAGGTCATGTTGACGTTGTAGCATACCTAGAAAGCTATTAGTTCCGCTCCATGTAACTTGTAGTAAATAAACGCCTTATATGGTCATACAAGGCTCTGAAGTTTCCTTTTGCAGCGCAAACCTCCTAGTCAATTTCAATCGCTTGTACGGGCTGTAGCTCAGTGCCGGTTAACCCGTTAAGCGCTGAACTCACGCAGAGGACCCGGGTGCTGGTCCTCCACACGTTCCATCAGATTCATCTCTCCTCTGTTGTTTTCTTGCTGCCCATGGAGGAAGAAGAGAGCCATACCTCCTCTGCATGGAATTCCTAGTTGCCTATTGGAACCAGGTGAGCTATTATAAATACAAGGCTGCTTTAAAAGGAAAAAAATATATAATCACAATTCCACTGGGACTGCAAATTCACTTTAGTTTAGGACAGGCATCTTTAAAAACCACAGATTAGGAGCCTATACTATGCGTAAAATAGAAAGTCTTTTCCCATCAGATACAGCGTTACAGTGTTTCCAAAAGAAAAGTAACCTTTCTACTATGATGGTTTCATGTGCGTTTACAGTATTTTGAATAATCAGCCAAACACAGCACCAATCATCTGGGGCTGAACAGAGGGTCAAAAGGAATCTGCCTGTCTAGTCCTTTTCCCACAAGGTCACTAAGAAGGATTTCCAATGTAATCAAACTGTAATCACAGAAGCTTGTCTTGCAAGACCTCCTATTATTTCTGCAGCAGTACTAGCATACTACAGTAAGGCAATTAACTCCAGGCACTCGCTACTATACAGTGGCCTCTCAAGAGATGTCTTCTCTTAAAACCACGATTACATAAGGACTGTAAATAAAATGTTTAGCTGGCATGGGAACCCTAGATCCAATGCATCAACATAACTGCATGTCAGGAAATCATAGTGATATGTTAAAGGCTACAGTCAGCAACATCCAGTCTGCCTGTGCTCAGGCATTTTAGTACGCTTGCTTTTTGCACAGATAAGAGCTTAACACATGAATTGGTTAGGCTTTAGTTTTCCTGTATCCAGGACCTGAAATAGGCACAGCTCACCCAGCGCAGATAAAAAAGCAAGAGTCAAGGCCAATGCTTACTAGAGGGTCAGATCTGCCACTATGGCTGTAACCCTATACACACGTTCCTGCAAATAAGACCCAATGAATACAGGAGGAACTTACTTCTGAATATACATGCATGATTGTGTTGCAGATTGTCATGCCCCTGCCCACGGCGTTATAGCAGTAAGTATGTGAGGGGAGGGGGGAGTGTGAGGGGAGTGTGGAATGTTGAGATGTCTGCTGATTGGCTGAGAGAGTGAGAAGGAGGGGGGGTGAAGCCTGAGTTGTAAAAACAGTGGGCGGTGCTGTTCAAGGGGAGTCTGGGAAGAGGGAGGGAAGAGAGATAAGGAGAGAGTGGGTTTTTGTGAGAGGGTTGAGGAGTCTGAGAGAATCTGGGGAAAGAGGGAGAAGAGGGGGGGGGTTTGTCAGAAGGTTGAGGAGTCTGAGAGAAGTCTGAGGGGAGTCTGGGGAAAGAGGGAAGAGAGAGAGGGGGGTTTGTGAGAAGGTTGGGGAGTCTGAGGGGAGTCTGAGAGAGAGAGAGAGAGAGAGAGAGAGAGAGAGAGGAGAGAGAGAGAGTTTTCAACATTTAGAATCTATTAACATTATCCATTTCCCTACCCTTAATTGTAGCCAGTGTGGCATAGTGGTGAAAGTGTTGGGACTGGGACTCGGGAGAGCCGGGTTCTAGTCCCTGCTCGGCCATGAAACTCACTGGGTGACTTTGGGCCAGTCACTGCCTCTCAGCCTAACCTACCTCACAGGGTTGTTGTGAGGATAAAATGGAGAGGAGGAGGAGGAGGAGGATTATGTAAGCTGCCTTGGGTTCCTTGCAGGAAAAAAGGTGGGGTATAAATATAAAATAAATAATTAAAAATAAATAAATAAACTTGTTTCCTTTTAAAACAAGGAGTTAGTTACCCTGAAGCGGTTGGTGGCAGTGGAGGAGATTAAGAGTGTTGATTTTTGAAGCGCTTACAGAGGTGGTGGGCTGGAAAAGGTGGAGGCGGAGGGAGGTTTGACACAGATCTCATACTATCAACTAGATTTTCCTTAATCTGATGACAAGTCCTAGGGCAGAATCTAACAGGGTACTTATGCACCCACCGAGCAAGCAGCCCCTACCACTTGTGCAATGGCAATTTAGTGCTTCCGGGGCAACCTGAAATGAGTGGAAATGCTAGTTTCTACAAGGAGGCAGGTCGGCAGAGCTCGCACAAGGGAGCTCTGTCAACCTGCTTCCTTCCAGAAATGAGTGTTTCTGCTCATTTCAGATTGTCCCAAAAGTGCTAAATCTCCCTTGCATAAGCAGTGGATCCCATTTGCACAATGGAATTAATGGGACCCACCACTTGTGGAAGGGAATTAGTGGGGACATACCGGTAAGTACCCCATTGGATTCTGCCCCTAATTAACAGATACTGGCATAATCATGAAATGCTATTGAATTCACTGAGATTAAGAAATTAACCAACATGCTAATTCACACAGGTATTTTCCACATCCTATAAATTTATTGAGGCATTACTTTAGCTTTACATTTTTAAGCCAGATGCAGGCATTACCATCCCTGCATGTATGGTTTAGTCTATAATTTATCAGCCACCTTCTCAGAAAAAGCAACAACACAACTTCACAGAAAGCAACATTCAATGAAACTAATTAAATTCAATAAAACTAGATGTTAAAATATGGTTCATATTCACTGACTCATTACAACACCCATTTGGAACTCTGAATTTCACTACTCTGTTGGCTACTACCAATTACTTGGATACAGAACTAACTCTTGTACCTTAAAGACAAAAACCTTTGACTTGATCCTGTAACCAAGGTAAACTGAACTTTATTCTGTTTGACCACTGGAGGCCACTATTGCTCTTCAAAAACAAGCTGCCTAACATTTGGTTAATTTCTTTGCTGTAGCTTTCAATGGTTTTAAGTCTGAAGACAGAAAAGGCAAGGATTTAAAGTACTTAGAGATTATTAGCGTTCAGTTCAATTACTTCCGTAGAATAAATGTTGCAGAATACATATAAATGTTGCTAAGGCCTTACAATAGCGATGCATTTTAAAATTGTCATTAAGGTATTTCACAGCTAAATTTCTGAACATCCAAAAAAAAGTCGACAAAATTTTCAGCAATACTAAGCCTTGCTGTACCAGCAAGAAATTATTTAACATGGGGCTCACAGTCACAAACAGTCCAACCTACCTAGCCACATAGTATTGCACTGTAGGGAAAAAAATGGTGCAGATGTTTACAACTGGGACAGAACACAACTATGCTTCTATGCCGAACAGCCAGCTCAGACTAATGTTTATAGACCAAAAACACTTCTAAAATAAGAATACTTTAGATACATGCTATACTTCCCAACATCATCATCCCAGATTCTGTTAAAACAAAATGAAGTTCACTTTACTGCCCATCTCTAGATTTTGCTTACTAATTACACTTACCGGTATTTTTAGTATTAAGCTACTTCAGTGAAATATAATATACTCTTAGGAAGGAACATGGGAAACTGCCTTATACCAAGTCAGATAATTAGCTCAACATTGTCTACACTGTCTGGTGGTAGCTTTCCAGGTTTTCAGACAGGAATCCTTCCCAGCCCTAACTTGGAGATTCCAAAGACTGAACCTAGGATCTTCCACATACTTGATTAAAATTAAGAGTATACCTTTGCACAAATAATGCTAAACTGTGTGGCGTAGTGGTGAGAGTGTTGGACTGGGACTTGGGAGATCCGGGTTCTAGTCCCCGCTGGGCCACGAAACTCACTGGGTGACTTTGGGCCAGTCACTGACTCTCAGCCTAACCTACCTCACAGGGTTGTTGTGAGGATAAAATGGAGAGGATTATGTAAGCCGCCTTGGGTTCCTTGCAGGAAAAAAGGCGGGGTATAAATATAATAAATAAATAAACAAATATTATATTGGAAGTCCTCAACTTAAGATCACAAAGAACTACCACACAGGATCTGTCAATATCACACATAGATTAGCATCATGTATCAGACAGCAGATCAATACTAGACACATCAGTCTAAATGGCAAGTTAATTATGGAACAATCCAGCCCATTTACTCCCAAGTAATTTTGTTGCACAACTTTTCTTCACTTCATGAGTGCATGGACATTCTGGCTAACAGTAAACAGTAGGCCTGGCCTCTATGACCAAGCAAAGTAGCCAAGTAGTTTGACACGGCAAATTTCATGGGAGTATCATTATTAGTAATCACATTTATAATCTACCCTACAATTTAGTGTTAGAAATGTATGGAGACTTGTGTCAGATTGACCTTGGAGGATGGGCTCCCTCTGAGACAAATTCCCTCTCCCACTCCACAGTCCTCTAAAAAACAGTGTAAAGGCAGTGCCTTCTGCAGCTTAAAGGATCTGGGGGTGTGCACAATAGAGTGAATAGGACACACAGCAGATGGTGTACATTCTCCAAGCCCAGTTTCACAACTCACTAACCCTCCCAGTTTTCTGTGAACTGAAAATCCAGTAAGGATTCTGCCCACCCCTTCATCTAAATCACGGATAAAAATATTGAAGTATCAGGTCCAGAACAGAGCCTTGCAGCACCCCAAATGAAATGTCACTTGTTTCATAAGGAAACATTGACAAGTAATCATAGGCAAGCACTGTGAATCTACCTGATGGTATTCTTATCTAAACTGCATTTAACCAGTTTGCTGATAAAAATATATAATGGGGAACTTTGTTAAATGCTTTGCTAATATTTCCTCATCCCTACTGAGCTGCAGGCCTATCATTTTCTTCCTCTTCCTTCAAACATGCCTGCAAGAGTCATTTTTCTTGTTCTTAGAAGCCTCTATCACCCTCTGCGGGCAAGTTTGGTTCTCAGCTGGTGTTTTCTTGGCAGCATGAGAGCAGTATGCATCTGCAGTTCCCAGCTCCAGATGATTCTGGAAGTGGAGGGCGGGGGGAGATAGTAGGTAGGTAGACATTTTATGGAGTAACAGCGCTTAGGTCATATTGCACCATACATGGGGGGAGTGGGGAGTGATGAGAAATGGAGAGTTATCCTGACTATGCTTGCAGAAAAATAAAGGTAAAGAGCCTCTCCTACCCACCCCTTCCCTATTTAGATTCCAAGCAAGTCCACAGAGGGGGAATTCAGGGTATTTAGGGACAAATACCTTTTGGGAGTTTATAAGTCAAACCATTAAGTGTAGCTGGAATGCTAGATTGTGTCAGTACCAAACTGCATGGACATTACCAACCTTTAAAGCAAAGCTTCAAGACGACACTTTTTTTGGGGGGTAAAGCTAACATTCAGCTTGCTATGCACAAATTGATTTTTAATATATATAAACAAGTGGTTTCAGATATTTCAGAAGGGTATACAATTAAGTTTAAAAATCAAACCGTACCTATAATCAGGCTGACGACTAGGATGGTCTTCCCTTGTCCATCTATATCCTGGATCATCCTATAAAACAGAAGGAACACCTGAGGATTATAATTCAATATAATGTAAAATCCAATTTGAACAATAAAAGACTATTACTTTTTTTTTTTTTACTATAAATTAAACACAGTTAACTTCATAGGATGCTTTTCAATTTCCGTGACAATATGTCTAATATTTCTGGAATATTTCTTCCTGCCCTGAGTATATAACGCCATATTGTGTCTTGCACATGCATTCAAGTTACTAAATATTAGAAAACCAAAACAAACATTTTAAAAAGGGACAAGGCATGGAAAAATGCACTGATCAAACATTAAATCCAAAGATTACAGCCTGATTTGCCAAGTTTCTGCACCAAGAGATGAACATGTATTATCAGGCACTGCTATGTAGACTCATCAGTCTAAGAAACAACATTACTGCACCAGTAATAGGCAGCCACCAAATACAGTACAATGGAACTGTAAAAATCCATTACAGAGATGAGCGCAAAAGAGGCTATTCAAGTTGGAAGACTATTTATGCACCATTAAAGGTTATTCCATGTGTTAAGTTCAGGAGTTGGGGTCATGGCATCATGGTTGCTTTACTACTGTGATTATGCGGCAAGTTATGGTGCAAGATAAAAATATCAGGATTTTTTATTTAAGAGTGTTAAGACAGAAATACAAAAAGCCTATTGGAGCATGCAGCTTCCAGCAATACACACATGGGGGGGGGGGGGTTAAACTTACAATTCTGTGTGGTGGTCCACTTCTTCTTTCATGGGCAAAACCGTGACCTTCTCCATAGTCTCTATAGCCAACATGAGCATGACTGTATTCATATCTACTGTAGCCTCCTTCCCCAGGTCTCTCTGGAAGTGGTGGTTTCTTGGGTGCAAAGCTGACTACTCGATGGTAGTCATCCTAAAAATTGAAATTATATGCAACACCCAATTTTAAAGAAATAAAATAATTAAAGCCTGAAAGACTAATAGGCACTGCTCTTTTAATACAACCAGTCAAAAATTAAAGGAAATCATGCCAAACAACCCAGAAACAGGGAGTTCCCGGGTCATTTTCTAAACCGGATGCAAAGCAGCAAGTGGATGGGAAGCCCCAACAACTCATGGGTTGTTGTCACATGCAAACCAGGTCAATGAGTTGAAAATTAGCTTAATTCCATGATGCAATAATGCATTAAGGCCACCAGGTAGAGGCCCTTAAAAGAGAACTGGATAAACAATTGAACTGGATAAAGCAGGGATCCCCAACCTTTTTGGGCCAGTGGGCACATTTGGAATTTTGAGTGTGTCGTGGGCATTTTCACAAACTGGCTGCCATGATGGACATAGCTAGTCACAACATACCGATTTGCCAGTAGGCAAGCTGGTGAGGCTAAAAGAAAAACAACTTGCCCAAGAACCTAAGGTATAAGGCTGAAGTGGGGTCTCAGTTCCAAAACATAAATCCATGCTTTTGAGCCAGGCATTTTCTGCTCCAACACCCATTCCATGAAGGCAAGTTGATGAGGCTCAGAGACACATAATGTGGCCAAGAAACTGAATAAAACCCTGTACGGCTCCAGTCCAGTTTATCTCAAGGAGTGCCTCCAGCAACATCAAGTAGGCCGCTCAACAAGATCTGCCACAGACGGCCTTCTCCCTGTCCCATCAGCCAGAGAAACCAGGCTGGTGGGGACTAGGAGGAGGGACCTTCTCTGTGGCAGCCCCCAATTTATGGAACTCTAAACGGCTGATCCTAAAGCCGTTTAGGGCTTTAAATGTTAGCACAGCCAAAACACTCCCCCAAGACACACACAGCCCCCCAAAACAGGCAAAACACATACTCCGGGTCTGTTCACACATAACGGTGGCAAATGGCGGGTTAATTAATCTACAATTTGCTGGGTCACATGCTGCGTGTGAGGCGCTTCCGATTTGAATATGCAGCCTCCGATTGGCCTGATCGTAGGCTGCTTTGTAATGTGCAAGTTGAAGTATACAACTTGCAGGGTTTGGGGGTTTAAGTTGACTGCCCAGTAAAGGGTTAAGATAGACTGTTATAGTCTAAAGGACAAAGGCAGAAACCAAACTTCTTTGAGAAGTCAGGGAGCAGGGTTCAGTGGAGCAAACCAATTGGTTGTATCAGGGGAGGGAACTCTGGACATTGCCTAGCAACAGGTCAGAATTCCATTCTACCACTCCTCTGACAGTTGGATGTTATACAGTTAACAGACTTAACTGACACTTGCTTGGGTTTAGCAAAGGAGACTTGACCTGTGGTTTTCCTTTCCTCTCAAGAGTAAGTAACATTTAAGAGACTGCACTTACAAAGTCTGTAATCATCAAGCTTATAGTACCTGAGAAATCGTACATTACTGTTGTTTACTTTAAAAGCATCTACTTTAGAAACAAGCCCTGTGTGTGCATGTGTTTGTTGAAGTCTGCTGCTGCTATTGTGCTCTGCCATCAGTGCAAACTCAGAGACTTTGACCCAGTTTGCACGATCACCGCAGCTTAAACAAGGCCTTAGCTTGTTTAAGCCATAGCGCATGCTGGGCATCATTTGCCTAATTACCCACCCAGGTGTGGCTTGTCGTGTGATCCAAACCTGGGCAGCATAGTTTGTTTAAAGGGAAAACAAGCCATGCCTCCTGGGTTTGGATGACATGACAAGCTGTGCCCAGGCAGGTACCGTATTTTTCGGACCATAAGACGCACTTTTTCCTCCCAAAAAAGGAGGGGGAAATGTCTGTGCGTCCTATGGAGTGAATACAGTAAAAAAAAAAAAAAAAAAAAATTTTTTTTTTTTTTTTACTTTCCTCTGCTGGTCCGGAAGAGCGGAGGACTCCTGGGTGGGGCGGGGGAAGCCCCCGCCTCTCAGCTGATTTTTTTTTTTTTTTTTTAAATTTTGTACCATACAGTAAGTGCGTCTTATGGTCCGGTGCGTCTTATGGAGCGAAAAATACGGTAATTAGGCAAACAGTGCCCGGCACATGCCACAGCTTAAACAAACCACTGTAAATTGTTTAAGCTGCGGTGATTGTGTGAACTGGGCCTTTGGGTTGTTTGTGGGTTAACTACCCAAAGTTAACCTAACAACTAATTGTGGCACACAGCCCATGAGTTGTCATCACATGCAAACTGGGTCAATGAGCTGAAAATTAGCTTCACTCCATGCTGCACTGAGGTCATAACGTAGAGGCCCTTAAAAGTGTACTGGATAAACAATCAAACTGGATAATTAACCCAATTAATTAACCAACAATTTGCCACTGTTAAGTGCTATCTCAAAAAAAAAAAAAAAAAAAAACACCTCAGGGGACCCCAGGGATAAAGGATAGTTATCTCAACACAAGCCAGTTTCTTCTATCATTCTATGGAACTGTTACCATCATGTGTAAGTTGTTGTGGAACAACATTTTTTAATTGTCTGTCCATAAATATTAAGGGAGAAATACCTAAGCACCTCAGAATGGCCAACCTAGTTATAAAACCACACAATCACCTGGTTCACGTGTCACACTAAGCCATGGTGGATTGTCACCATGGGTGGTTGCAGGGTGGCTTAGGTTCGCATGCAACAAGAAACCATCATGGGTGAATTTCCCCCTGGGGCTTCTCACTGCGGTGGTGGCTGTGATTTTGAATGCTCAGGGGGCAGCAGGGGTAGGCCATATCTTCTTGTTACGTGCTAACACGTCAAGGCTGGGTTGTTGGGGTGGTTTACAAGCCACCAGCAATGCTAAAACAGTCCAAGGGTTCTGGGTAGGTTGTCAACCACCCACTCTCGCAGGGTTTACATGTAATGAGAAGCCACAGTGGTGGGGGCTTGCACTGCCAATGTGGCGCCCTTGGGCGCCACAACTGACTGTGACTAATAAGCCACGGTGGGATGCAGTGTGCGTACAAACCAGATCTTAGCGTGATGTCCAAACCCGATGTGAATTTTCCGTCATGGGTTGTTTTTCACAAACAAGCCACTGAGAAGCCATAGCTTTCTGTAGGGTTGTTTGGGGTGGCTTGTACTCAGGGTGGCTTGTTGTGATGGCTGAACCCAGCAGTCACTTCAGTGTGGGTTGTTTAAAATGACAAGGGAGCCACCTGGAAAGAGCAGTGAAAAACCTTGCCAGCTACTCCTCAGGATCTCACTAACAATATTCCCCCTGTATGACATCTTAAAATGACACTAGTCAGTTTACTTCATCGCCTCCCTAGACAGCAACACTCCCCCCACACACACACCTTTAGGAAGATTTGTGCAAATTCTCCCCCCACCACCACCTTCAGGGAGATTTGAGCAAATTTAACTTTTTTCACTTTCAGGGAGATTTGCCATATTTAACATTTTTTCCACCTTTGGGGAGATTTGCACAAATTCAACTTTACTTTAACTTTCAGGGAGATTTACCGCACTTTAACTGATTTGCCTTGGAATTTACCTATGTTTAGTGATCCTGCTCACTGCTCTGTAACCCTCATATACATGTGACAGCTAGCAAAAGAGACCAGTGGAAGGAAGCGATAAGTACAAAGTGTGTGTGGGGGGGAGTGGCTGACAGCTGCTGGAGAGAAGGAGCTTTAGCTGTTATTACAGTAATACCTTGGATTGAGAGCATAATTCATTCTGGAAAGTGTGGAAACGTGCTTGTAATCCAAAACACTCTTATATCAAAGCAAGTTTCTGGCGGGCATGAGTGGGGCCCGCCAGAGACTTTCGGCCCGCTACGCCAACTCGAGGCGAGCAGTTACATCTCTACACTACTTGTCTTGCAAGACCTTGCTCGTTTATCAAGTCAAAAATTTTTAATTTTTTTTGTTTGTCTTGCAAAATGCTCTCAGACCAAGTTACTTGCAATCCAAGGTATTACTGTACTTCAGTAGAACATTAAGCAGCCTTTAAAAAAAAAAAAAAAAAAGGTGTTCTCTAGCAAGGGAAATGCTGAAATGGAGTATGAAATTGACAAGGACATTGACACCAGGAGCATATGGGTATGCTGGGCTCAATAGTAGACAGGCAGTCTTGCGGTCCTGCACACTTGCGCAAGACCCCTAAAATAAACATTTTAAAATTTGCGAACATGTTCTTGTGTTCATAAGGGCTCAGAAACTTAAACCCTTTAGCGATCTGATATGGGGGGGGAGGGTTCCCTCACGAGCAGGCAATCACCGCAGACCAATTGCAGAAAGGGTGCTGATGTAGGGAACAAAGAAACAAAGATTCCTGCTGCAAAGGAATCAACAGCAGCCTGGAGGAGGACTAAGGGACAAACAAGACACAGCAAGCCGCCAAGCGAGCAATCACTTGTCAGGAGTAATGGACAAGCCACCCACCCACTGTGGCTTCTTCTCAGGGTGGCTTAGCGTGATGTGCGAACTCACCCAATGAATCAGGAAAAGACTGGATTCACTGGGCAGTGGGGGGAGGGATTCTGAGGGTTTTTCCATTACACTTCCTTTTCAATAATTTTTAAAAGGCCATTTAAATAAAGCTTGTTAGCGCTCTCAAAAATTCAAGAATTGTCCATTCTTATTTGATGATGATGTCAACTGGTTGAAGCATATTGTTCCTTACTTATTTAATAAATATATTCAAGCAACTACGTATTTCATTCCTTCTCAAACACATACTTGTCCTGTAAGATTTTTAGAAGATATAAATTTTGAATTATTTCCCCCAAAAATATAGTGCAAAATTTCTCAAACTAGAATTCTAAAATATATTGGTTGTATGTGTTTCATATTTGTGCTGTGATTTTTTAAAAAAAGCTTTTAGAATTAGTATTACAACCTCTGAATTACAGGAAGAAGTGGGACTAGAAATTAAAAGATATAAGACAGCTAATTAAGCTTTACTGATATCAAAGATGGGTATCCACTGTGATATGACATGGGGCAAAGCTGTTCAAAGTAAAAAATCTCACTGGATATGCCCAAGCCCAACATTTCTATAGTAGCTCTTTATATTATTAATGACAACGTACTCTGTTCATAGCTATGGATAATGGAAGTCTGAGGTAAAATATTGCTATAATGTATTGTTAATATAAAAATAAGAATGTATTCTGAAAGGTGATACCAACTTGTAAACAATAGTAACAGTGAAAGGTGAGAGGTTCAGCTCTAGCTGAAGCCTAACTTCTACTTTGTATACTAAGTTTACTGTGGGCAGCCAGTAACTGTCAGTCACTACAAAGAAGCCATTATAGGCCTTAGTGGCTCCCAGTTAGACCTGTCAGCTAGACAGGAGGATATTAAACAGGAGGATTCAAAAGGTCAAGTTTTGATATGCTATTTATGAACATTCTATTGACTCACATTGGCCCACAGATAAAGGCCAATGAACTGGCAGATATTAAGCTAATACTGAGAGGGGGGCTGACTGAAACTGTATAAAAAGTCAGTCATAGCATTGTCCAGGGAAGCAGTGTAGTCTGGTAGTCTCCTGAGACAGCACACAAAGAAGATCCTAAGAAGAGGCAAAAGACAAGCTGAGATGACTAAAATGCAGAAGCTATGAGAGCCAGCCAGGAGAGGAAGACTCCATGGCAGTTATCCAGGATAATGCCTGGCCAAAGGCAGTTGGCCTCAGGAAGCAGAAAGGCTTCAGAGGAGGCAGACATCTTCTTGGCTGTGACCTGATCCACAAGTCCTTGACCGGAAGAAAAACATCAGGGGAAAGCCTGCCAGAGAAAGAGCATCAGTCTCAGGAAGTGACAGGAAGTGTCCATCATGAGTGACAGCTGAGAGTCTATGTGCAACACTGCATCCGTCTAGTACAGCCTTCCTCAACCTCCAGATATGTTGGACTGCAACTCCCAATATTCCCAGGAAATAATGGGAGTTGCAGTCCAGCACATGTGGAGGGCACTGCGTTCGGGAAACCTGTTCTAATGAGTTCCTGACTAGAAAGAGAATTTCAAGTGTTGTCATCTGTGTCATTCTAGGAGAGCTAACTGGGGTGGAGATAGGTATATGCATTTTATTTAGGAAACTGAACTTAAAGATATAAAGGCTTCCTTAAAGTGATAATACATATTGTAAAGTTAACTACTGAAAAGTACGTATTAGCATCTAATTGTATATTAGATTTTGGGACCCTGAAAATCAGGCACACACACCCTCCATAAATGGAGCTCTGCTCATGGAAGGTGCCTCCGTCTGATTTTTCAGGGATTCCCCCTTCTCCAAGCACTGCAGCCTACCCCATTCAGCAGGGTTCCCTGACTGGGTTTCCATGATCGGCAGGCAATTAAGAGGCCATGGTGCCTTGTTACTAACAGCAACAAGCCACCCTGGCTGGGTTCACACAACACAATAAGCTTTGCTGCCAAGGGTAATTATGCAAATCCCCTCGGCATGTGACCAGCACGCACAGCCTGTTAACTGCCTGCAGACTGTGCAAACTGGGCCATCGTGTAGCATTTTTAGGGGGTTGAAGGGGCTGCTGTGGGGAAGCAGCAGCCAGCAGGTGGGGAAGTCTGCTTCAGCCAACCCAGATGGTGCACCTAAATCTGGATGTAGCCCAAGGTAAGTTTTTTAAAAAGGCTTTAATAAAATAAATATTTGTTTCACTTTTAAATAATTATCTATGTCTTTTCATTCCATGCCTGAAGCCTAACACCTTGCTACTGTACTGATGGTGTACAAAGAGGAAAGTTTCTTTAGTTTATGGTGGCAGTGGAATTGAAGGGATAAGGAATTAAACTGAATTTATAATACAGAGTGAGGTAGAATCGTTGGGCCAGATTGCCCACAGTTTGGGAAGATCTGGTGGGATAGCAAACCACAGGTAGGTGGCATTTTTGAAATAAGCAGCACATACTTCCATTATCTATTTAAACTGGAACACATGCAAAATTTTGCGACTTCTATTGGAATCTGATCTTACATGCAGTTTAATTTGGTGATAATTATATGGATATCTTATATTGAAAACATAAACCCATTTAGAGCATCTAAAGCAGATCCCATGATAATTATTTCAGGGTAGACTGAAATGCACTGACCATTACCTGAAAAACACATAAACTATTATTGTCATAACTGCATTAGCAAATTGTTAATCAAATGGTAACTGAATTAGTAAAATGCCTTTCATTACATCCTATTCTGATTGACTACTAAAAGAACAACTGACTGGCTGACTATATATACCCTGTTCCAATTCATCCAATATCCAGGATGTTGAAAATGGAGAACACTTTCTGGCTCCTGTAAAAAGAATTAAGAAACATCACAAACAAGCTAAACTTTTACTCTGAAGTGAGCACACACCCCAAGTTTGTACTTTGACCACTGCTCCCTTTGATTTCCTTTTCTTCAAGCTATTGTGTTTACACACACTCCAAAACATCGTTGACATGGCAGCTTCTTTGCCCCTCATGATCACAGGGGACTATTCTCACTGCAGGACTTTTAATCATACACATTCTCCCTGTGTATATGGAGGAGGGAGAGATTAAAGCTAGGAGCAGCTGTTCCAATTGTGGGTCTTTAAGTGCTGCTCACTTCAGATCAATGACAGACACACAGATAATCAGACAGTTGCTTATGAATCTTAGTACACAGATGTCCCAGAGTGATGTGCCTGGCAAAGAAGAGTGCCCAAACATAGTTATCAGTAGAAACAACACAGTATGTGATTGCCTGAAAACTGTGCACAAAAGGGATAGGCCAATATTGATTACCCAAAGCCAACCTAATTAAGAAAAGAAGGACAACCTAGGTAACAAATGCTAATACCTGGAGTTTTATGCTGTCAAATGTATACTGCATAACCTGTAAATAAAATAATTTGGAAAGATTTTAAAAATCCTATTTCTAAGCACAACGACTCAAGTTAAAGGAATGTATTTATTTTGGATATTATTATATCTTCAACAAGAGAGTTCTTAGGATGGGAACTCTACAATGTCATAAATCAATAAAAACAATGATAGAACCACAAATTCAAGCAGCATGTAAACAATTAAGGGTGCAATCGTATGCATGTTTAGACTGAAAAAAGTCGTACAACTCATAGCATTCCCCAGCCAGCCATGAAATCTGTATACAGATGCCTTGGATTGAGAGCATAATTCATTCCGGAAACGGGCTTGTAATCCAAAACACTCTTATATCAAAACGAAATCCCCCCCAAAAAATTTGTACAGAGATTTTTAATTTAAGCCGTACTACAGTACTTGTATTGCAAGACGTCGCTTGTATATCAAGTAAAAAAATAAATAAATATTTAAAAATTTGCTTGTCTTGCAAAACGCTCTCAAACCAAGTTACTTGCAATCCAAGGTATTACTGTATGTCCCTGTAAAAAAAAAAAAGAACATTTAGCCCTGTCAAAAACCCTGTTTTAAAAGACAGCTGTCACAAGTAACTGCTATGGTAAGTGGGGTGGGCTGCACTTTTCCACTTCCCCAAGCATCTAGAGGCTAGGAAAAGGGTGGAAAAGGTGGAGGACACTGAGAACTGTCAGGTCTAACCTTAAAACCTAGAAGATCTTACTGAGAAGGGGGTGATCTACTCACCACCCCTTTTCACAAGCAAAGATCTGCTCACCATTTGACAGCTGTCAAGTGAAAGCAAAGAAACGTACGTATTTGAAGCCAGGCTTTGCCAATATCTACGGATGGTGCCTGCTTTGACAGCAGGCACTTCCCAGGACAATGAGCAGGCGAGGCTTCAAATTTCATGTAGTTGGAGTTGTGCACTTGCGCAACTCCAAACTACTGACCAAAATTACAATAATAAAAAAATAGCAAAAACATTTGTGCACATTTGTGGCACTTTCTTTTTTAGGTGGTGAATCAGTGATGGCTCCTGTAACACACTGCTTAGGCACTTTGGAGGGGCTGTCACTCCAGAGATCATGAAACGCAATCTCCAAAAAAAAGCCATGGTGACCGCAAAAGGTGTGGCAATCGCAGTGGGGAGAGCGAGCCAATGACGGTCACTCCAAAGTGCCACTTCAGCACTTGGTGAAGTGGCTGTCACGGGCAGTGGCCCGGGCGGGCTCGGTAAGAGTGGCAAGGATTTTTTGCCTCTCTCGCTGAGCAGCTCACTCACCGCTTTCCTGAACCCACAATGGGGTCAGTCACCCAGGTTCAGGCAACATGAGAACCCATCGTGGGTCCAACAGCCCCTAGAACAAGCCATGGGTTGACAGGGTGGATTGTTGCCCAAAAACAAGCCACCCTACAGGAAGCGGTCCAGGTTTGCACGACACGACAACCCACCTCAGCTAGTTACCCATGATGGGTTGCCACGTCGTGCAAACCCAGTCACTGTGTGGTGTGTTGAAATCTGGTTTGTCTTTGTCTGAACCCATCCCCACACAGAAAACATGGTTTATTAACCAGCGATAAACTATACATAGTACCCATTGTTTATTGTTGGCTTATGAAAGCCAGTTGTCAGGAATACTGGGTAGGGATGTCACCGCGAATATCGGGGGGCTTGAGCGGGCCAAAATCGGCCCCGCTTGCAGCCCCCCGATATTCATGGCGACTCGCAGGCCGTTCGCCGCTTGGTCCGTTGCGGCCATTTTAAGCCCTGTTGCCCTGGTTTCTACGCCAAAACCGCAGCAACAGGGTTCAGCCGCATCAGCGCAGGGCCCGTCGCGTCACTTCCGGCCAGCTGCAAGTGATGCGACAGGAGGCCATGCAAGTGGTGCAGCTGCCCAAGTGGCGCGGAGAGCGGCCGGAGAGCCCCTCCACACCACGGAGAATTCAAGGATGGGGGGGCGGCATGGAGAGCCGAGGCAATTCGGGGGGGGGCCCATCAAGGTACGAAATGCACCACTAATGCTGGGAGCTGAAGTCCAAAACATCTGGAAAGCTTTCTGCCCACCCCTGGTTTAAACCATGGCTTGTTTGTGCTGCTGTCTGCCCAGACACAGAGGTGCCCAGCAAGAGCAGCCAAAAAATGAAACTGCTTTGAAAGCTAGCAAAATGGGCAGGGGAGAAATAAACTAGAAACAGGGGGAAAAGCCACAGTTTGTTCGCTCTTCTACAGGACAATTCACGGCTAAAGCAAAAGACCATGGTTAACATAAGCCATGGGTTAGCATTATGTACGAACACAGCCAGTAGAATTTACTTCAGATAGACATGTAGAGGACTGGGATGCAAATTTGATTTTTAACATGCTTTTTGAAAAGAAAGGATCGACCCTCTGAACTCTTCAATCCAATATGAAAAACCATGTTTACAAAAAGAAAGGTGAGATTGTTTTATGTTTAACTTCTGCAGTAAAGATATGCATATTAAGAAGTCATGCTACTCCCAACAAGAAATAAAAGATATAATAAAAGAGAGCCAGTGTGGCGTAGTGGTTAGAGTGTTGGACTGGGACTCAGGAGATCCGGGTTCTAGTCCCCACTCAGCCATGAAACTCACTGGGTGACTTTGGGCCAGTCACTGACTCTCAGCCTAACCTACCTCACAGGGTTGTTGTGAGGATAAAATGGAGAGGAGGAGGACTATGTAAGCCACCTTGGGTTCCTTGCAGGAAAAAAGGCGGGGTATAAATATAATAAATAAATATAAGATGCTATCTTTTATTGTCTCAAGCATGAGCTTCACATTCACACCTTTTCTTCATTTGTATGACAAAAAGGTAAAACACACTACCACAGCAAAGAAGAGGAGGAGGACAGGTGGGAAACCTGTGTACAAAGAGCCAAAGGCTCTTTTTGGGTGGCACCTTTACTACTATTTAAAAGCCTCACCCAACCCAAGACAGATATTTGAAAATGAGCACATCAGAAATTGTGATCTGTGCAATTTAACAAAATCTAAATCACATTTTTAGCACTTTGTCCAGAGAACAAACCACTCCTTCCTACTTAACATCTATTAAAATGTATAGTGATGCAAAGTAGGCAAACCATTTTGCATTGATCCAGGTTATTCCAGTAACAGGTATCTTACCTAATTAGTACCTACTATCCTTTGAACTAACCCATGTCTACTGAATTTCCAAATATATGAAACATAATTTACATGGAATCACCATCGAGATTCCTAGTCACATTTTCATATGGGCACTCTATACAACCTGACAAGTCTGACCATCTCATCTCTTTGCAAGTTTGGTACCTTAAATTTAAATCCTCCATATGTAGCAACAAACTAACACAATATTTGGAAAGTGAAAATGGCAAAGAAACTATTAACTGAAAATTCATAATGCACATTAAGAAAAATTCACTTACATCAGGACGTGGAGGAAGTCGCTCTCGTGGAAGTCTTTCATATTCATATCGCTCATCAGACCACATTTCATCTCTTCTATATGCCACTAAAGATAAAGGTTTGATTAGCTAAAGTTGATATTTGGCAGGGGCAAGGAAAGAGTTTGAATAAGTCTTTATTTTGGTATGCGTTATTCTACACTGGAGAAAACCTGAAGGGCCTAATTTCAATAAGCTTAGAGATGTTTATTTGAAAATAATTTCCACTGACTTCAGTGAAACATTCCCAAGGCTAATGCTCTTAAACATTCCCAAGGCTAATGCTCTTAAAAATCTTAAAATACTATCTTAAAAAGAACACATCTCAAATCATAACTGAATGAAAATATTTGATTGTATATTGTTTTAAAAGTTACTTGACTCCTGAAATTAAGACAATTTGTGCATTTGAAATATCACCATTTTCCATGTTATGTTTTGTACATATTTAACTCTAGTTTCTTTGGACTGCCAATACAACTGATTCTTCTGAATATCTTCAGATCCTAATCATCTGCAGCGCATACTGGGAGAACAAAACAGTCTTAACCTGGTGATGGAAAGAAAAGAATGCTGATGCCACACAAATTTCCCTGGGGAGAACACTGCATAACCAGAGAGCCACCCCGAGAAGGCCCTGTCTCTAATAACCACCCTCCCGGTATCAGAATGCAGGGACTCTTGGAGAAGGGCCTCCACAGATGACCTTAGGGCATGGGTAGGCACATATTCTATCAGATACCAAGGTACCAAGTCAGAAGCGATTTACATGTCAAAACAAGCACTTTGAATTGGCCTCAGAAACAAAGTGGGAGCCAGTGCAAGCAAGAGAAGACTAGTGTAATATGTTCAAACCTCCTATTGCTTCCTTTAAGGAGAGTGAGGCCATTCCCTCAAAAAGAGGAGCTGATTCCCTCAGCATGGACCCAGCCAGCTGCCCCCTCCTTGCCAGATGGAAGATCAAACAAACACATGGTCGGCCAAACCCTACCAAACACCTTGCCCACATCCTCTGTCCCTACAAACTGAAAGTCATCAAACAATATAAGATCAGACAGAGCTGTGGACACCACCAAGAACTGATTTGTACTAACTGTGAAGTCCAAGTCACAATGGATACAAGGAATTTTATCCTCAAATTGTGAAATGAAACTCAGTGTGAAATGAAACTAATAAGTAAAGACAGCAAAACCGAAGGTGTCCCAACAACTGTAGTGGAAACGAGTTGAACTCTGCTGAAACAGATGAGTGGTTGTCAGCATATAATGCAGTTCTTTGGGTTGCTAAAATTAATTAATTAGGCTAATCTGCATAGGGTCATTTGCATCAGAAAATGTTCAGTCTGCATCAGAAAATTTTCTGATGCCCTAGAAAGTAATCTACCGGTAATTTAGCATGCTTCTTTTATTTGTATTCAGCCCCTATACAACCCAGCAGTCCAGGTTCAGACATCACACTAGCAACCTACAAAGGAGACAATCATAGGTTGCTGAGTAAAAGTGAAAGTGGTGGGCACGGTGGGGATCAGTAGCAGAGAGCACAACAGCGCATCAGTTGTTTAACCCATTGGCTGTCATTACATGTGAACAACCCCTTAATATGATTTAAATATTATATTATGTATAATTTTTCCTGGAATACTTGTAAAGATTTAAAATCAATAGCATGTACTTCTCTTACATTTGACTGGGTTCATACGACCGTGAAAACAATGCCCATCGTTGGTTGTTTTCACAGTCATATGAACCTGGCCGTGTTAATTTACCATGATAAATTTTGCACAATAAAACGATGTAAAATAATTATATGATCTATTGTATCTTTGTTTTTCTGACCGTGTGAACCCAGGATATCGTTGCTATCGTTGTTTTCAACCAAAAACCATAGAGCCCTATGGCCAGAGGGAAGAATCCAAGTCCTCTCTATCTCACCTCTCTATTCTCCAAACTCTGCCTAGCAACACATTTACTGGTAAAGTAACTGTCCCCATGATGATGGTGATTGCTGTTGTCGTCGTTATTATTATTGTACCATCAATGTGCATGGTGCTTTCCCGAGTATAAGAGAACAGTTCCCTGCTCCAAAGAGCTTACAATCTAAAATGTAATATAGAGCCGACAACAAATGGTAGGAAGGGGTAAACCGGGGAGGAATATGCCATTATTTCAGTCAAACATAACTTTCAGCCTACTTTCCCCACATTGTGCAGGAAACTCCTTGTTTTAAAGATCTCCCTCCCACTTTAAAAATGGATCCCTCCATGGTGGCTTTGTTCTCATTAGTAGTTTGCCAAAGAAATAATAATATTTAACATTTAGATATCTGAGTGTGCAAAGTGGTTCACCCTGCAAGCTCCTATTTTCTCAACTCAGAAAAAAACATGTGGGCTCTATTATTTTTTAAAAACAAAAACAAAAACACTGATTGAACAATAATGCCAAAATGGAATGATGATGCTTGTTGCTGCTATTTGAGGTAGTTGGGATTTTTTCTTTCTTTCTCTTGAGGAGGGTGTGTTTTCTGCTAAAAATTTAATTTTTTAAAATTTCTAATGCATTTTTTAAAAAAACAATCCAAAATCCCTGCAGAATAATCATAATCATTACTGTAGAGAGCTGTCTACATGGGGTACACAGGTAGAGCCAAGTAAAATTTACCACTGCTCTGAAAACAGAGTAACAGTGCGATCCTATGCATGTGTACTCAGAAGTAAGTCCTATTACATTCAATGGGACTTACTCACAGAAAAGTGTGTATTCATGGGGGGGGGTCAGTGCTTGCAGGGCAATCCCTTTCTTTTTGTTTTAAAATTGTCAGGATTGGCACAAATTAAACAGGTGAAGTTTACCCACCCACCCTACACCCCCAAACATGGAGGTGCCGCCTCCACCGCCTTCTTTTTTCAGGCGTGCACACACACACACACACACACACACACCCTAGCGTTTGTTCCAGTTGGAGAGTATGGAAGTATCGCTGAGGTGACGGGGGTGGGCTGCTTTAAGTTCATTCCTGCTGCCGCTTCCCTGGGACATGGAATGGCTTGCAATGGACACTGGGATACCTGACGTGAGCAGGAGGACACACAGGGCAACCATGAAGAGGGAAAACAAACAATACCAGGATGACCGTATGAACCCAGTCTTTTCCCCCCACCTGCTTTTTTCCCTGCCATCGTAGAAAACACATCGTAGATCTGAACTTGCCCATTGTTAAAATTTAAGAAAAAAACAAAGGTACTGGAAATTGTTGATACACTAATTACTTTTAGCAACCCAAAGAACTGTATATGATATGCTAACAACCACTCATCTGTTTCAACAGAGTTCAACTTCCTTCTACTAAGGTTGTTGAGTGAGGCACCTTCAATTTCACTGTCACTACTGATTAGTGCCATATCACACTGAGATATATATGTATTTCAATGACATATGTATTTTCTCACATACTTGCTAGGGATAATCACCTGAAAAACATTAATTACAACTTTGAAACTGCCAAGCTTGCCTAATACTGTATTTGCAATTGGCATCCATTCATTGTAATTACTGAAGCTATGAAATGGAATTTTTTCTGTGGAAAAATAAGCACTGGGAAATTTTCTGCTCCATATCACGGAATACAACTAGAATTTTAAAATAAAACAACTGTTGAAAAGAGTCTAACTTGCTTTTACCACGACTAATTCTAATTTCACTATGAAAGAAGATAGTATTTTCAAATGCTACTTACTTTTGTGCTTGCTTCAACAATGTTTTAAATCCCAATCAATTAGTTCCTGTGGATTAAAAAAACAATTGTTAGAAAACACCCATCTATTAAAAACTGAAGCTTAAAAACCTAACAAACTGAGTTAGATCCAAACAAGTATGAGCAAAAGGATGCTTGTGTAAGGGGACCTTTCCTTCCACCCCCACCACTCACCTCTTCTCTAGCCAGAAGTGGTGGCTGTTCCTGGAGTTAGCTGGAAAACCCCACCACAGGCTTTCTACTTCAACCAGACACTTCCGAATTGAAGCAGAGGTGCTACAGCAGTTGTTCCCATGGACTAAGGTGCCCCAATCAAAATAATAAGTTGTATACATGAAAATAAACTTTTCTATGTATATCACTTGTTGAATCAGGAAGAGGAGAAAAATGCTCATGTGAATGTGGATTCAACCCAGTGCTCATGTTACTGGGGAGGGCAGACTGCTGCAATCTATTCACACTGCCTTGGGATGCCTACTTGGCTATGCATCCCTATACACCAGGGGTCTTCAAACTACGGCCCGCAGGCTGGATCCAGCCCGGCGTGCCCTTCCATCTGGCCCAGCGGCCGCCCACCCGTGTCCACACGGGCTCTCTGCCGCCCGCGCGGGCTTACCAATTAATCTTCACTCTCCGCAGAGAGCAGGCCGCGCCACCCGTGCTGGTCCCGTCGTGTCACTTCCGACGCGGCGGAAGGGACGCGACGGGACCCTGCTCCGTCGGCAGCGGAGGCAGCGCGCAGGACCAGGGAGGCGGCGGGGGGGTGGCGGAGGTCCAGCGGTGGGGGGGTGGCGGGGGCGTCCAGCGGTGGGGGGGGGTGGCAGGGGGGTTCAGCAGCGGCAGGGGGGCTTTGGCAGCAGTGGTGGGAAGGCGGGGCTTTGGCGGCGGCGAGGCTTTGGCGGCAGCGGGTGCAGGTACGGCGGCGGCGGGGTGGGTGGGTCTGGCGGCGGCGGGGTGGGTACAGCAGCGGCAGGGGTGGCGGTGGTGGGGCCCAGCGGGGGGGGCAGCGGGGCGACGGGGCTTTGGCGGCAGTGGGGCGGCAGCAGGGCGATTTTTTTCAAACTATAGTCCAGCCCCCCAACAGTCTGAGGGACAATGAACTGGCCCCCTGTTTAAAAAGTTTGAGGACCCCTGCTGTACACCTTCTGGACATGAGTGCCACTGAAAGTTAGGCACTGCAGATAGATTACATTCATATACAGGTATGCATCAGCATGTGAATTTCCTTACTTATATGGGGTGAGGGAACATGGGTTAGGGAGGAAAAAGATGAACGACCTCCTCTCTCCTTGCCCTGCCTGTGGTTTCCCCTTCTATTACATTTTTATCACAGCTCCACACAAAATTTAAAATAAAAAAATGTTTATTCTAAAGGTGCAACATAACCACAAAGAGAGAGGTAGAAACAAGATACACAAGTTGTGATCTGCACTCCCCTGGGCTACATGTCTGATCACCACAATGACAGATGACAGGGCATGGCAGCAACTTGCTCAATATTTATTAGATGTATATGCGGCTTTTTGTTTTTGATCAAAGCCCTTGAAACAGGGCACAACAGTAAAAAGTACAATGCCACAAAAGAGGTTTTGAAGACTACTTTATATTTTAACCACATATCTATACTAACTCTCAACATGGTTCTTGAAAACTAAGCCATCCACACTGTGTAGCTAAAGTTTTCCACACCTCCCCCACGGGTTCGTTTCATTACCCGAAGCTGCTCCCACTTCCCTCAGCTATACCCCCAAATAGCTAAAAGAACCAGCTTGGGCGGGTTGACAAGTGTCCTATGCACTATGACGTGAGAGGGGAAACTCCACTGTACTCAGCGGGACTTGCTTCCGAGTAGATGAGCACAGGATGGGGACTGCACGCCTAACCCGGCTCACCACTTCAACCGAACAAGGTCTAACCCTGCCTGGCTAGTCGACCAGACGAAAACCGACGGCGCGGCAAAAATAATAATAATCCAGGAACCACCATATAGCGGCCGGAAAGAAAAGCCGCCAGAGAAAGTTTGGAAAGACACCACAGAGCCAGGCGGGACACCGAACGTCGCCCGGCACGTGAGAGAAGTTGCCGAAGGACACGGAACACCCCACACCTTTCCCTCCCAACGAACTCACCCGCTGCAAATCAAAGACACGGCGACGTGACCCAAGCCACTTCCGGCGCGTTTGCAGACGTTAGCCGAAGTGTACTGCGCAGTATTTCCTTTTCCCTTCAACCCACCCCCGTCCCTATGCTTTACCATAGAGACTTCATGAACTGTGTTATATTAACATTTCCGGTTGGGTTGCAACGGGGTAACCATGACAAAGAAATAGGAAGATTAGAGCATCATGGATGTGTAGAGCTGGAACACCGGCCCCGCATACGGCAGTGTTCAAATGCAAGGCGCAAATGAGGGCTGGGCGTATTTTTAAAAAAGCCCTACCTTCCCAGTAGTGCTCGCGTCATCAGAAAGGCGTCTGGCGGAGGCTTCTTAGAGCCAAGCTGTCGAGGGTGGTGGGCGGTAACTTAAGAGGAAGTCCGCGCGATGGCTTCGTTCGGGCCGGACTGAGCGGCTTCTCTTGGCTGCGGTTAGTAAAGAGAGCGGCTTCTCTTGGCTGCGGTTAGTCTCTTCGTGCCCCAATTCCTGTTTTCCTTGGGTTCCCGGAAGCATTCCCCCCCACCCCCCCCCATAGCCTGGTTCTCCTGGGAAGTAAACCTAAGTTCAGTGGGCTTTGCTCCCAGATAAGTGTGCATAAGGATTGTATCTTAGGGTTGTATCCAATGTTACTCTAACTTAATTCCCATTCATTTCAATGCGGATCTACTCTTAACTAGGACTAACATTGGATACAGCCTTTAAAGCAGGGGTCCTCGAACTTTTTAAACGGGGCCAGTTCATTGTCCCTCAGACTGTTGGGGGGGGCTGGACTATAGTTTGAAAAAAATCGCCCCACTGCCGTCAAAGCCCCGCCGCCGCCAGACCCGCCGCTGCCGCCAAAGCCTCGCCGCCGCCGAAGCCGCGCCAAAGCCCCCCAGGACCGCCGCCGCCGCCGCCTGACCCACCCCGCCGACCTACCTGGTCCTGCGCGCCGCCACCCTGGTCCTACGCGCCGCCGCCGGCGGAAGTGACGCGACGGGACCAGCGCGGCCGGCGCGGCCTGCTCTCCGGGGAGAGCGAAGATTACGCGCGGGCGGCGGAGAGCCCGCGCGGACACAGGGTGGGCGGCGCGCAGGACCAAACTTTAAGGCTTAAAGTTTGCAGCGGAATTACCACCTTGGATCCCACTGGCTGCTCTGGGTTTTTGGATAAGATCTTAACTATTTTTAGTAGACAAAAAATATTTTAGTATATTTAAAAACCTTTCGAGTGCATTTACTCTGTAGAGCATGTAACCTGGGGATGGTACAGAAGCTGCAGCTCTGTGCACGTTTCCCTGGGAGTAATTCCTCTTGCAATTGGTGTGACTTATTTCTGAGGAAGTATGTGCTAATCGGGCTGTAATTACATTTATGAAAGCTTTGTTAGATGTACCATGCAGTTTATGTCTACAGCTTAGAGGAGAGTTGAATGAGACTGCCTATCCCTGCCAGGGTTAGGATTCAGACTTTTTAACAGTTGATTCAAAACTAAATATATATACATCTGTATCAAAATTATGCCACTAATTTTATTGGCCATGTTACTAAAAACTGCTGTTTGTGGCTTTGAATGGACACTATTAAGAACACAGCCCAGCTCCAGCCCAGCCTCTCTGCTCCCAAGCCCATCTTTCACTCAGATATGATAAATTGAGGATAGGTAGGTATAGCTTCCCTGCCCTCTCTTGCAAGTTTTCTCATTTCTGAGAACACCAAAGAAAGAAGAAATGACCCCTATACTCCAATCTGCCCTCCAAAGCCTAGCAAGCTTTTGTTTTGGTCATTTCCACATGCTTGCCAGAGGCATCACTCAGTGTGTTGCATAGAGTGAGAAAGTGCTGTTCCATCTGGCTCCATTATAGCAGCATCCAGTGTATCTAAGAACATAAGAGTCCAGCTGGAATGGACCAAAGATCCATGTACCCCAGGATCCTGTTTCCACAGTGACCAACCAGATGTCTAGGAATCCCATAAGCAACACATGAGGGCAATAGCCCTCTTCTGCTGTTGTTCACCAGCAAGTGGTATACAGAGGCATGCTGCCTCTGCTACTGGGCGTATTAATAGTAACTATTAATCATTAATAGTAACTATTGATAGCCTTATCCTCCATGAATTTGTTTAATCCTCTTTTAAAGTCAGCTAGGTTGGTGGCCATCAACACATCTTGTGGTAGCAAATTTAACTATCGGCTGCGTGAAGTAGTAGTCCCTTTTGTCTGTTTTTAATCTCCCACCATTCAGCCTTGTTGGATGACCCTGTGTTCTAGCATTGTGTGAGTGTGAGAGAGAGAGAAACTTCTCTCAATCCGTGTTCTACACATCATGCATTATTTTATAAACTTCTATCATATCTCCTCCTTATTTGCTCTTTTTAAATTAAAAAGCCCCAAATAGTGTAATCTTCATTGGGGAGTAGTCACTCTCTGCAGCAAGAAGCTAAGAACTGGTTTGAAAAAGGCACCTTTCTGCTCCTGACTGCAGCAGCTTCTAATAAGATTAGTTGGCTTGCTGGAGAAGGGAGTTGTCAACAGGAGTTGTGCCTGGACTGGATGGATGCCTCTTCTGACTGCATCACTTTCTGGGATGATAGATGTTTTGCATTGTTGAGCATGAACATTAGACTGTAAATATAGCTGACATAAATCAAAGCCTTTGCTGTCTGAAATTTTAGTACATGAAGTTGAGGCTATTTTTGGTTGACAGCTAACTAATCTTTCTCTTTTTGTCTCTAGAAAACAATGAGTGGAGGGCTAGCACCAAGCAAAAGCACAGTTTACGTGTCCAATTTGCCCTTCTCATTGACAAACAATGACTTATACAGGGTAAGCAAGTGCACTTTGAAATCAAATAGTATTGAGCTTTACCTGATTTTTCATATACATACCTGATTTCCCATGGGATGTTACAGCGTATGTTGTGAATTTTAATATCTGAAAAACACCTTTTTGCATTCTTTTTCTGTGCCTAACCTAAATAGCTAAAATCTCTTTTTATGTTTTTCCAGATTTTTTCCAAATATGGCAAGGTGGTTAAGTGAGTATAGATATGACATTATATGTTGCATATTTTTTAATACAGTATGTAATTGTCAACACTTTGTCACTGATATATCCAGGATTCCATAGGTTCTATTTTTTTGTATTATGCTACTACTGGTATGTCACAATCTGTGTAGGGCTACCAGCAAAAACTTCTTTTAACTGGTGCAAAATGTACCATGCCAACCCCTAGATTACACCTAGTGTCTGTTCTGGCTTTCTGATGCAGTCTGGAAACACTCAAAGGTGCTAATTCTGACCAATATATTTATAGACTGGGATTTTATAGGTTAATTATGCTTAATACAGTCTATTAATAGTTTGTGGCTATGTCATGGCATCCAGACATTTGCATGTGGGGCAAGCAAAGACATACTGTTTGTGTTCTTTGTATTTCATGCTGGTTCCCAGGCTTTAAATTATAGCTTCTGGGAATCTTTTCATAAAGATCAATTTGCCCTAAAGAGTCAGTCTGTCTCATTGCTATTTCAACCAGAATTTTACTCTTTCTTGACAACAAATGTAGCTCGTTTTGTTCTGCCCAAACACCTAAGTGTGCCTCTTTCATATTCATATCCTAAGGAATGCAGGAGGTGTGAATTCTTCTAGTCTAAACAGGCTGCCATGGAAAGGTTGTCCATATATATGCATGGCTCACTTGCATCAGTAAAAACTACAGGCTCAAACCTCCACAGGTGTTTAATAAGCATCAACCTGTTGTATGTAAAGCTACTCATACAATTTTGCTAAAGGAATTCCCAGGCAGACATCATCACCACTGAGGGGTTCTTTTGTTTTGTTTTTTAATTAGTTTTTTTAAATGTGAATTACACCAAAACAAAACAAAAACCATAAAATAATTAAGAAAAAAATTAACAACAAAATATATAATTTTCTTCCAGTATTTTAAATGGATCACTTATAGTAAATATGTATGAAATATATATCCATAAGTATCAAAAAGTATGTAGTAATACAATTATCCATAAAATTAGTTATGCATAAACTTCAGAAAAAGCAGACCAAATATCCATGTATTTATCCATCTGCAGGTGGTGTCTAAATACCACCCGCTCAAATGTTGAAAGTGTTATGTCCTCAATCCATTGTGTTATAGGAGGTGAGCGTTCATCTTTCTAGTGTTGTAATATCAGTCTTTTGGCTGTCAAGAGGGTGTGGAAAATCCACATGCTGTTGTCCTTGTGATAAATTTCATACAGCAGGTATATAATTTAAAAGAACGTGTGCATCGGTAAATATTAAAGAGCATTCTAATACAGTAATGCCTTGGATTGCAAGTAACTTGGTTTGAGAGCATTTTTCAAGAAAATCAAATTCATTTTTTTTTTTTTTTTTTTTTTTTTTGATATATAAGCGATGTCTTGCAATACAAGTACTGCAGTACGGCTTAAATTAAAAATCTCTGTACAATTTTTTTTGGGGGGATTTCGTTTTGATATAAGTGTTTTGGATTACAAGCATGTTTCCGGAACGAATTATGCTATCAATCCAAGGCATGACTGTACTAGATTTATCCATACTATGACCCCTACCCCAAAGGAAGCAACCACTGGGCATTGCCAAAACATATGGGGTAAACGAAGCATTCACAGTATTACTCCTCCAACAGTTAGCTGACTTAGACAAACCCTTATTAAAATGACGTTGTGGTGTCCAATAAACACGGAACAAAAGTTTTTGCTGAATAACATGTAACCTAAGATCCATACACCCTTCTGACACAGATGCAAAAACAATGTTCCATTGATTAGGCAACAGAAGACCATCTAATTCTCTATTCCATTCATACTCTACGTGGGGTTACCCTTGAAGACGGTTCGGAAGCTACAGCTGGTACAGAACGCGGCGGCTCGCCTGGTTAAAGGCAGCCGCCGGCGGGACCACATCATGCCAGTGCTGAAGGAGTTGCACTGGCTACCAGTTGCTTGCCGAGCCGAATTCAAGGTGTTGGTTTTGACCTTTAAAACCCTATACGGCTCCGGTCCAGTCTATCTCAAGGAGCGTCTCCAGCAACACCAAGTGGGCCGCTCAACAAGATCTGCCACGGACGGCCTTCTCCTTGTCCCTTCAGCCAGAGCAGCTAGACTGGTGGGGACAAGGAAGGCCTTTTCTGTGGCGGCCCCCGTACTGTGGAACTCTCTCCCGAGTGACCTTCGCCATGCCCCCTCTCTGCTGAGTTTCCGCCGCTCATTAAAAACCTGGCTGTTCAGGTGGGAATATGGGGTGGGTTAAGATTTTAAAAATTTTATACTTTTTAAAATGTATTTTATTGTTTTTATTCTATGTACATCGCCCAGGGTGGCTGGTTGCCGGCCAGATGGGCGATTAATAAATGTAAATAATAAAATAAAAATAAATAAATAATACTCTGTGTATCATACTTATTCACTGATAATAAGTATTTATAAACATGAATTGTAGGTTGATATAACTGCTCGGCCTCAATCAATGTATCCAATAGTAAAGGAGGCTCTGAAGCTGTAAAAGCAGCTGGACCAAACCTAGATTCTAACAAATGTTGAAATTGCAAGTATTGCCATTGAGCTGAGGAAGGCAAATTATATTTAGTATACAAAGCCGAAAATGACAAACTCATCATCTACTATACTCACTAATTGATCCAAAGTAAAAATCAACCTGTCTGCCCAAGTCCGCCACAGGAACGTTTTCTTACCAATTTTTAAATCTGGATTACCCCATAAAGTCAGTTTAGCATGAGAAAATGAGTCAAACTCTAATTGACGAGATATAATACTCCACACCTTTCTAACTGCCATGATTGTAGGAGGCACCCTATCTGTTTTAGAGTAGCAAGACCCTAATTCCATCCATTTGGAGAGAGGATCCAGACATAAGGATTCCAAAACTGACCACGGTGGATATCTAAGTGGAAAATACCATAATTTAGAACTAGTCAACAAATAAGCCGTATGATATAAGGTAAGATCTGGAAAACCAAAACCACCTTCTTTAGTTGCAAGTTTCATCCTTTTCAAAGAGATTCGTAGAGGCGAGGAACCCCAAGGTATAATATTCATCTTAAGTGTATTAACCTTATCCCACAAACTCAACAGATGCCCATCTGTCTATATCCCGTGAGATCTCATTAATCAACTTACTCAAATTAAGTTTAATCACTTGGGATATGTCTCTAGGGATAAGTATTCCCAAGTAAGTAATAAAATCTGGGCACCATTGAAATTGTCTGAGTTAATACACTTTGAGATGTATTATTTCCAATCGGCATCAATTCCAACTTTGGCCAATTAATTAAATAGCCAGACAAATCACCAACGTTCTTAATCACCTTCATCAAAGCAGGAACCAATGATTGGAGTTTCGAAATAAACAATAAAAGATCATCAGCATAGAGAATAATTTTAAATTCTAAATCATGTAAAAAATCCATGAATACTACTATTTTGTCTAATAGCGCACACCAGGGGTTCCAAACATAAGTCAAATACCAATGGAGAAAGTGGACATCCCTGTCTAGTACCTCTCCCAAGTATAAAATAGTCTGAGAAAAACCCATTGGTCTTAATTCTTGCTCTTGGGGTTGAATATAAAATTTTAACCCAATTTAAGAATTCCATGGGAAATCCAAAGTTTCTCAATGTAGCAAAAATAAATTTCCAGTGAATTTTGTCAAAGGCCTTTTCAGCATCCAAAGAAATTACAGAAGCCGGGTCTGTTCTATTTGTAGAGCAACTACTAATCTAAGATTATCGGCTCCCTGTCGATTTCTAATTAATCCCACCTGATCAGATCGAACAAGTGTTATAATAGATTGCAACAAGTTATCAGCCAAAATTGCTGTTAATATTTTAATGTCAACATTAATTAATGAAATAGGTCGATAGTTAGCACAATATGTATGGTCTTTTCCAGGCTTAGGAATCACAGTGATATAAGCATCATTTAATGATGCCAAAAGAGAACCAGATTCAAAAATATAATTATAAAGACGATGAAGCTTTTGGGTCAAAAGGCCGCCGCTGCCGGGCCGGACTCGGGCAGGGCCCTGCGCAGCCCGGTCCTGTTTTTTTTTTAAAAAGAGGAAGATGTTTTGTACCATTCAGTTGGAAACCCATCTGGACCAGGTGCTTTCCCAACATTCATATTCGAAATTATTTTCATTATTTCCTCAATACGCAGGGAAGCCGTAAGGAACTGTTGTTGTGAGGAATCTAACCTTGGAAGTTTAAGCTGAGAAAAGAAAACATCCATATCTTGCTCTGATATTTCTTTACCCTTACTATACAAATCAGAATAAAATTTTAAAAATTGTGAATTTATATCTTTAGGAGAAGTGTATATCATATCGCTCTCATCTTTAATAACAGGAAATAACACCTTGATGCTTTTTCTGTTTAAGACAATGTGCCAAAAGCTTACTAGGACGTTCACCATTTTCCCAGTATGCCTGTCATAAACAGGTTAAAGCAAATTCTGCCTGTTGTGAAAGGATAATATTCTATTCATATTTAATGCTGTGCAGCTCCTGATAAAGTTGTGCAGTTGGAAAAGTAGCAAACTGAGTTATAAGGGACTTCAGCTTCTCACTCAAAACTATTTGCTGCATTTTTTAATTTTGATTTTATAGGAAGCATAAGCAATAATTCAGCCCCACATAAAAGCTTTACTGGCCTCTCACTCAATTGCACAAGAATCAATTGTACCCTCGTTAATTTCAAAGTATTCAGTTAATTCTGCCAAAATCTGTTTAAGCATCTGATCATTAAGAGGAGAAACATTTAAACTCCAAAGAGCAGGGGGCCTAGGTGAATCTGAAAATGGCAACTCCAGGGAAACGGGACATGATCAGAAACTACCAGCATTTCAATCTTACAGACATTTATATAACGTAACAGTGATGTAGAAACCAAAAAATAATCTAATCGAAAACAATTATGATGAACAGATGAAATAAGTGTGTAGTCCCTTTCAAGAGGATGCAAAGGTCATACATCAATCAAACCAAATTTGGCCATATATGCCTGAAGTGTAAGTCTCACCATTGTTTGCTTCTTAGGAGCAGGTGTATTTCTATCCAACAGCGGGTTTAAAACTTTGTTAAAATCCCCACCACTGAGGGGTTCTTTAGAATCATTAACCCTATTCTACCGTAGGACAAAAGTTATTAATTCAGAAAGTAGTACATTAGTTTCTAGCAGAGGTAGATTCAGCTGGCAACAAAAAGTGATTGTTGATAAAATACTTCTACTTCTTTAATTATGTATGCGGAAGAGCAAGATATTCTTAGATCTAGTTTCTCAAAGTGTGTCTTTATTATAAACAAAGCAGAAAGTAAAAAATATATATCCTGTATTGCATCAAAGCACACCTTCATCTCTTGTCTTGTTGAAGGTTAAGTACCTTTGTGTGTGTTGGTTTGTTTTTTGCTTTTTATTTTAGCAAAAGATACAGGAAAACATTAAATGAGGACTGGTTTTGCATAGTAGCTAAAACTGGGCTACAAATTAGAAAAATGCAAGATGCAGAATCTTGCATCTGTTGTGAACTCAGTAGGTGGCCTTGAGCAAGCCACTCTTTCAGCCTCAGCCCCCTCCATCTGCAGTATGGGGATAATAATACTGGCTTGTCTTGTAAGGATGTCCACTAGCTGATGCATGTGAAGTGCTTGATTTTACTATTTAAACCTCCTCCTGGGTTAGATTATCTTTCCAAGGTGTCCTACAATAGTCAATGAAACATAAGATCACAGAAAAACAACATCAAGCATAATATGTTCACAGAAAAACAGCAGCCCATAAATCAATAACCCAAGTAAAACAGCCAGATAAAAATAGCAGCAAATAAAAACAGTAAAATAGAGTCAGATAAAATACTTACAGCATCCAAAATCACCCAAAAGCTGATTGGAATAAGAAGGTTTTTAGAGGCTACCTAAAGATTAAGAAGGAGGAGACAAAATGTATTTTACTGGGGACGATTTTCCAGAGATGCAGGATCACCATGGAAAATGTCTCTGATACTCACTGATGGACCAGAGAGCAGGGCTCAAGTGCTTGTTTTAAGGCCTAGGAAGGTACATGTGAGTGCAAGGGCTCCTTCAGATAGCCTGGTCCAAACTGATTAGGGCTTTAAAGGTTAATGCCAGCACCTTAAATTGTTGTTCGAAACAAATGAGCAGCCAGTGTAAGTGATGCAGAATAGGTGTAATCTGATTAGAATGACTAGCTCCCATAAGTATTTTCACTGCTGCATTCTGCACCAAGCCTCTGCATGTCTACTTAGAAGTGAGTAGAAGGAAGCAGCAGCACTTTCTAATAGCATTTCTACTCAGAAGGAAGCATGAGGCGTATGTTTACTCACAATTAAGCAAGACAAGCCTCTGTAGGACAAGGCTCAGAAGGAAGCAGGACTGAATCACTCAGCAGCTTTCTCTCTTGCTTCCACTTCCGCTGCCCCACAGGGAAACTTTTTCCTCTCCTAAGCACTGAAAAGGGTTCTTATCTTATTGGAGATATTTATTTATTTCATTACTACTGAAGCTCTGTGGGAGGATTCACAGTGATACACAAAAACACAGACAACAAATATAATAAAATACTGCATAAAATTTTTCCATATAAAGAATTTAAAAACAATTTAACAGCTAAAACAATTGCATTACAAACTAGACCTGTTAAAAACATAGGATCATAGAAAAGTAGAGTTGGAAGGGGCCTATTGAGTCCAACCCCCTGCTCAATGCAGGAATCCAGGTCAAAGCATCCCTGACAGATAGCTGTCCAGATGCACCTTGAATGCCTCCAGAGTGGGAGAGCTCACTACCTCCCTAGGTAATTGGTTTCATTGTCTTATTGCTCTAACAGTCAATAAATTTTTCCTGATGTTTAGGTGGAATCTGGGTTCCTGTAACTTGAGCCCATTATTCCGTGTCCTGCAAACTGGGATGATCGAGAAGAGATCCTGGCCCTCCTCTGTGTGACAACCCTTCAAGTACTGGAAGAGTGCTATCATATCTCCCCTCAGTCTCTTCTTCTGAAGGCTAAACATGCCCAGTTCTTTCAGTCTCTCCTCACAGGGCTTTGTTTCCAGTCCCTTAGTCATCTTTGTTGCCCTCCTCTGAACCCTCTCCAGTTTGTCTACATCCTTCTTAAAGTGTGGTGCCCAGAACTGGACGCAGTACTCAAGATGAGGCCTAACCAGTGCTGAGTAAAGGGGAATTATCACTTCATGCGATTTGGAAGCTATACTTCTATTAATGCCACCCAAAATAGCATTTGCCTTCTTTGCATGCTGGCTCATATTCAGTTTGTGATCTACAACAATTCCAAGATCCTTCTCACTTGTAGTATTGTTGAGCCAAGTGTCCCCCATTCTGTAACTCTGCATTTGGTTTTCTTTCCCTAGGTGCAGCACTTGGCATTTATCCCTATTAAATTTCATTCTGTTGTTTTCGGCCCAGTGCTCCAGCCTATCGAGATCGCTTTGAATTTTGTTTCTGCCTTCCAGACAGCTGACATATTTTATGCCTCATCATGCTCCAGCCTATCGAGATCGCTTTGAATTTTGTTTCTGTCTTCCAGACAGCTGACATATTTTATGCCTCATCATGCCTGGGAGAGGATGGAAGTCTTAACCTGGCGCTGAAAAAATGATAGAGTTGGTGCCAGATGGGCTTCAGTGGGGAGATCGTTCCATAATCAGGGAGGGCTTGTTGCTACTCTCTGAGCCTCCCGCGGAGGTGGCACTCAGGGGAAGTCCTCAGATGTTGATCGTAGTGTCCAGGTAGATTCAGATCAGGAGAGATGTTTCTCAGGCTGAGCAATATTCCCCAAGTACTACCTTCTGGAGCCAACCAGCCAGCCCCAAGTAGCATCAGAAATACTGCAAAGCAGTACCGCTCACTCCCAGCTCAGACAGTCGCCACAGGATGATGCTATAGTCAATGGATGTCTCAGTGGTTTTCAATACCAGGAGTATCAACAGGGTCATACCCCCCCTGTTTCTCCCTCAACATAGGTTATCATACAGAGCAACCAAAGCTGTTTCTGTGCCAAAACCCAGCCTGAACCCTGACTGAAATGGATCTAGATTATCAGTCTCATCCAAGAGTGCCTGGAGCTTGTTTGCCACCACCCACCCAGGAAAGGAACATTTGCCACCAGCCTAAAGTTATTAAGATCTTCCAGGTCCAAAGAGGATTTCTTCAGGCATTGTCTCACCACCTCCTCTTTCAGATGGCATGGGACCACTCCCTCTCACAATCACCTCCCTGCCCCAGCCAGCTGTTCCATCCTTGCTAGTTTTTAATAAGCCAAGAGGGGCAAGGATCCAGTATGGGAGTGGTTGCATGAACCTGTCCAAGCACCTTGATAAGAGCTATTCCTTCTGTGGTGGAGGGGGTGCGGCCAAGAGAAGAAGCAGCCCAGTCAGATGGGGAATCCCCCCAGACCTTATCAGACAGGGAGACTGTTGTGCAGCTGGTTAGTTGTTACACTAACAGAATACCAGTCCTGTCACATTTCCCTAACACAAGGTACAAGACACTCTGAACTGGCTGACAGTCAGCTAGGACAGATATGGGCAGTAGTAGATATCCATCTGGTTTGGACTTCACCTGCCAGCATTCCTGACCATTGACCATGCTGGCAGGGGCTTCTGGGAGACGAAGTCCAAAATATTTGGAGATCTACCTTCTGCCCACCTATTCAAATGTTAAGTATTATTATTAAATGGTTTGGGGTCTAGCAGGCAGACTTAGAGAAAGAGAATACAGCATTCACATTTTATAAGGCGACAGTTATTTCTGAATGGGAATGTGTTTTTGTTTTAATGATGAGAGATTGCTGAAAGATCACATTTGTACTGTGAGCCGATTTTATTTGTTTATTTACATTTGTGGATCGCCCATCTGGCCGGTCACCTGCACATGACTATCTGATATGTTTTTGTCCTGTTATAGAAACTTCAGCAATCACAGTTCTGTGTCAGCTATTTTGCCTGGAAATGCAGTTGGCATGACCAGACTCATTATAGACTGCTAGTTTCTTGCTTTTCAGAAACTGCTTTCACATGTCATAACTCTCAATAATGACTACTGTATTTCTTAAGCTTTATTCAGTAGTTCTTACCTTTTCTGTACTGAGTGTTGTTGTTTTTTAAAAAATGTTGGACTCTCTCATTGTGCATATTTTGGGAATTTCCCTTTTGCAAGATTGTGTAATGAATGAGCCAAATACAGGAGGTCTGAATAAAATATTGCCTTAGGTGTGCCTCTGTGCTTTAATAGTATATGAAACTGTACCTTTCCTTTTGTCAGTGAGTTTCATATTCTAATAACAGAAGGTCAAAAACCAAATAATTCTAAAAAGCACTGGTTTATCATTTTTTTTATTTATTACATTTCTATACCGCCCAATAGTTGAAGCTCTCTGGGTGGTTCACTATAATGAAAACCATTTTAAAAAATGATATGTAAAGATAACCTACTATTCTTTGTTCATATCAGTAATTTGGTTGTCTTTTAGAGTTACAATTATGAAAGACAAAGACACACGAAGGAGTAAAGGGGTTGCATTTATTTTGTTCCTGGATAAAGAATCGGCGCAGAACTGTTCTCGGGCACTTAACAATAAACAAGTAAGTGACAATACATTGTTGTGAGACTCTCTCAAGACGTTCAGAAAGCTAAGATTCTCTTTGGATTTTCCCTCTTTCGTTTAGCTTTTCGGAAGAGTAATAAAAGCAAGTATTGCTATTGACAATGGAAGAGCTGCAGAATTCATCCGCAGGCGAAACTATTATGACAAATCAAAATGCTACGAATGTGGAGTGAGTAAATTTATAATGTCACTAGCAGGAATATCTATTTTGGGTCATGCTTTTACACTTAACCTGGTCCAGCTCAAAAGTAAGCTCTTGGATTATGAACTAGTAAGCTAATAGGTAATTGTCAGAATTATTTTTCAGCCATGAATATAATTTTGAAAAATCTGCTTGCTAAAATATCCCCAATACTGCACCTAAAATTAATTCTGTTTGTTATAGTGCAGCTGTCACAGAGATTGCAGCTTTTTTCTTTTGACCATTCTGCTTGATGGCTCAAATAGCTTAATCACTAAGGAAGTTAAAAAATTCTTGAATGTTGCTATTCTGACTAGAGGCACTAACTAGAGGGACTAGGTCGCCACTAACAGTGAAAAGATATAGTTGTTGAAGAATTCTGCAGACATCTTTTTACAACCCCCTGAGGAAGGCCTTAAAAAACCATAGGCCGAAACGCATCAGGCTACTCCACCTGAAAACAAATAATAAAGAATTTGCATCCTGAGAACCTGTTCTTTCCCCTTTTTTGCTATTCTGACTAGGCCTTCTATGCTTGCCTGATTCTGTTCTATTGTGTATGTTTTTATTCTGAGTGTATAACTGAGAGCTGGTATATCTTGTTTGTATTGTGTGTGTGTGTGTGTGTGTGTGTATATATATATATTGGTGTGGTCTGTAGAACGTAAATAAATATTATTGATTGATACTGCAGCTGTCACAAAGACTGCAGCTTTTTTCTGCTTTCTCACATTTTTCAGTTCAGCCTTTTCCCCCCAGTACTTAAAAGTTCTGCGTTTTCCCTTCCAAAGAGTATCATATAACTGAGGTACAGATCCACTGTTTAACCATGGGAATTTGTGAACACAAAAACGTAGCCTCATTATTAGTGTAGTTGGCTTAATATTTTATGTTTATGTTGATTCTCCAAACTATTGTGCTTTTTCATGAATTCTGTTCACTATTTTTTCCCCTTAAGGAAACAGGACATTTAAGCTATGCATGTCCTAAGAATATGCTAGGAGAGCGTGAGCCACCCAAAAAGAAAGAAAAGAAGAAAAGGAAGAAAGTAATTGAGCCAGAAGAAGAAATGTAAGTGTATGAAGCAGTTTCCCCACTCCTACTGTTTCTAGAAAGTGCCTACAGCATTAAGATACATGTGGCTTTCCCCCTTTCTCTCTATGCTGTTCAGTGAGGAAGAAGAAGAAAGTGAAGATGAGGGAGAAGACCCTGCTCTTGATAGCCTCAGTCAAGCTATAGCTTTCCAGGTACTAAAATACATATTTTGCTTTGTTTATGTTTATGTCGGTAAAATGCAAAGCTGGTGGGACCCAGAATTGCAGCAAGGGATTATTCTGCTTTCTTCTGTTTGGCATAATTGTTGTTGCTATTCTGTAATTCAGTGGTAGGGAACCATTTCCAGCTCAATGGCCAAATTGATCCCAGGCCAAGATGGAAGGGGCCGAAGGCCAGCATGGGCAGGTCACTGCCCAGTGTGGGTGGAGCCACTTCTGGCATGCACCACCACCCCATTTTCTCTCTCTCTCTCTCTCTCTCTCTCTCTCTCTCTCTCTCTCTCCCCTCCAGCTCCACCTCCTTAGCTGGGGGAGGGGAGCATTTTTCCTGCCACAACACTGAGAGAGAAACCCTTTCCCCTCTTTTGGTGCTGGGCTTGGGGAAAGAAGTGGGGCCAGAAAAAGAAGATGGGTGGCAAGATGCATCCCTATTCAGGTTGAGATTTCCCCATGTCTGCTTTGCACCAATCATCAGGGGAGTTCTATGGACACTGCTAATGCACGTCTGGAAATGTATCACAATTCACAGCGCAATGCTTATCTTATCCCTGTTGAGCAGGCGGGATGCATCCTTTTAGGTGGGTGGGCTTCCTGCCTGGGGCCACCAATTCTTATACATCAATAGTTGCCTGTGACGGGAGTTTGATCAAAGCTGCTGACTTGTACCCTATGGCTCTGAAACTGGGGTGCACACCCTGCAGACCACATGTGTCTCACAGCCGCTTCCAGTGGCCCACGAAGCCGGTGGGACCCCACCCACTTTTTCCCACAACTCAGCTGATCAGTTAGATAACGGGCTGGGGAAAACATTGTTCTGGTGCTATTAACAGCGCTGCGACAGCCATCTTGCTGGGGGATGTGGAAAGCAAAAGCCTCCCAACCCCCAGCAGTCCTGCCTGTGAAATTGCTGTTTTCCTGCTTGTGGACTCAGTTGTCCCATCCCCCAGCAGGATCGCTGTTCCGATACTGCTAATATTTAACAAGGCTACTGGTTCAAATACCGACTCTCAGTTTCAGGCTTAGAAATATTGAGATAGTTCCATCAATACTCTTCACTTCTTGGGTCTAAATGGGATCACAGGAGCCAATGTAAAAGAGACAGGGCAAAGGAGTACGAGAGCATCTCATACGCTTTAATTTTTATATTAGTTGCTTATAGTACTTTTCAACAGTGATCCATCTTGACACTGAAAAGCCAATATTGTTAGTGCAAGAGTAGCCATTTCTCAGCCTGATTTTCACTTATTTAAGCCACAGTGGGTTGCGGCGTGTGCAGGTGGCCAATTTGAATATTCAAGCCACAGCTTGTGTCATTCAAAGCCGAAATGTGGAGAACCTGGTCTTGGGGTGGAGGTCTTTACACTTGGGCAAATTCACCCCTTATTATCCACTTATGACCAAAAGTGGAGGATCGCGCCACACCACTGCATAATCCCTCTCTTCTCTTCCACCATTGAACTACAATCCTTTTGTTTTAACATATGCCTTTTCCCCTAAGGTAGTTGGTCATTAGGCATGAGAGAAAACAGATCAGAGGTGCTAGAAAAGTAAACAAATATATATAGTATTTTATTAAAAAGAAACAACCCTTGCATAACCCTAAAACAGGGCATGGGTTCTGTGAGGGTTGTTTAGCCCTCGCATAATCCATGGTCCCTACGCCCAGCCGCAGCTGCGATTTAAATATTCATGAAGGCGCCTGTGGGCACCACAGCTCATCATCATCATCATCATCATCATCATAAATTTATTTCTTACCTGCCTCTCCGTCTAGATCGAGGCGGGGAACAGCAAAAAATATAAAATACATAGACTAAGCAAAACACAATACATACTATTAAAACATCATTAAAACAACTTTAAAACATCTTTAAAACATCTTAAAGGCATCCTAAAATTCCGCCGGATAGGCCTGCCGGAAGAGATAAGTCTTTATGGCTTTTTAAAATTCCAAGATAACTGGTGAGTTGACTTATCTCCTCCGGCAGGCCATTCCATAATCTGGGAGCAGCAGAAGAAAAGGTCCTCTAGGTAATACCTGTCAGCCTAGTTTTGGCTGACTGAAGTAAATTCTTCCCAGAGGACCTGAGTGTGTGGGGTGGATTGTATGGGAGAAGGCGATCCCGTAGGTAGCCTGGACCCAAACCATGTAGGGCTTTAAAGGTAATAACCAACACTTTATACTTCTCCCGGAAACTGATTGGCAGCCAGTGGAGTGCTTTTAAAACTGGTGTGATGTGGGCACCCCTAGGTGTACCAGTAACCAGTCTGGCTGCCATATTTTGCACTAGTTGAAGTTTCTGGACTAGGTATAAAGGTAGCCCTATGTACTGCGCATTGCAGAAGTCGAGCCTCGAAGTTACCAGCGCGTGCACTACCGTCTTTAGGTCCTCCGACTCTAGGAAGGGGTGCAGCTGGTGTATCAGCCGAAGCTGATAATAGGCACTCCTAGCCGTCGCATCTATCTGAGATGTCATTTGGAGCGACGGATCCAGAAGCACCCCCAAGCTGCGAACACAGTCTTTCAGGGGGAGTGTAACCCCATCCAGAACTGGTTGACATACCTCCAAACCCAGGTTGTGGCCTTTGACAGCGAGCACCTCCGTCTTGTCTGGATTCAGTTTCAGTTTATTTTTCCTCATCCAGCCCATTACTGCGTCCAGGCATTCATTCAGAGGAGATACACTGTCCTTTGCTGACGCTGTTGCCGAAGGCATAGAGAAATATATTTGGGTGTCATCAGCATACTGATAGCACCCCGCCCCATGCCCCCGGATGATCTCTCCCAGCGGTTTCATGTAGATATTAAATAGCATTGGGGAAAGAATAGCTCCTTGTGGCACGCCACATGGCTTAAATCATGGCTTAAATAAGCCACAATGAGCTACAGTGATCATGCAAATTGGATCACTGTGTTGAATTATGGGTTTGGGCCAATCGCGAGTTTGTGCATCTTTCACTTTTGATAGATTACTTTAAACATTATGATTCCATTACATACGCATCACATGGTGAGATGGGGAAAGGGAATCCATGACAGCTTTCCCTTTACTGATTAAATGAATTAATAATTTGGCCCCACTGCTATAGCTTCCTCGAGGCTGGAGGGGACCTGACTGGCTGCTTTGCTCCAATTGGACAGCTGCCAACTTTAATGCTCCACAGTGCAAGGCCCAATGCATTGTGGGGTACAAAAAAAAGATGACCATCTGGCTCCAGTCAGAGTGCTGTTGCTGCTGCTTTTGTCACTGCCACTTTTCCCCACTGCAGCTGTACCCACCTTCAGCAGGTAAGCTAGCCTGCTTGGAGGAGGAGAGGTGGAAGCAAGGAAGATGGGGGAGAGGTTGGTGAGCATGGAGTGTGAAGTTTTGTGTGTGTGAGAGAGTGAGTGACAGAATCAATTGAGGGCTAGAACAGCTAGTAAGGTCTGGCCCCTGATTGTTTTTCCCCCCTCATGGATCAACAGCCCCTTATAGAAAAGAGGTTCCACATCCTTGATTTAGTTCAAGGGGCTAGAAGGGAAGAAAGTAATTACTGCAGCACTGAGTTGAAGGCACTCTTGTCCTTTCTTTCAACACCTGGTTTTGTTTAAATCCTTCCAAATGGGAGATTTCATGCAGGAAGTTATAGCTCAGTGTTTCAGGCAAGACACGTAAGCACAATGCAAATTGTAGCCATGTAGCACTAAGCAAATGACTGGCCTGTCAAAGTTTTTTATGCCACAGGGCATGTATTAATAATTTCATGTAGCTCTCCATCTTCAGTTGTTTTGTTTTTATACACTTGTCTTGCAGCAAGCCAAAATTGAAGAAGAGCAGCAAAGGTCAACACAGATGGCAGGAGAGCCCTCAACATCTGATTCAAGACGACCCCGGATCAAAAAAAGTGCATATTTTAGTGATGAAGAAGAACTTAGTGATTGATGTATATATTATGTAAATTTATAAAATATAGACTTGTGTTCTATACCATTGTAAATAAAAAGAATACCGTAGTAATTTGAGAACACCAAATATTATAGTATTGTAAGTGATACTTTACGGTGAAAAATACAGTATTTTCAGGATCGCTGTGATCTTTAAAATCATGGACAACTTTGTTTTCATTTTATCCACCGCCATGATTCAATAAACATGCTTTTATTTCTAAAATAGACATTTGAAAGCTGTTAAGGAGCACTTAAGAGTATTTTTAGTCATAAGATTAAAAAACGGTTGACCTGGGCTGTACCCTGCTTGTGCTCTGATACCATGATATGCTGAAGGTCTGTGTTGTAAACTAGTTCTGAGTTGTGCTTTGGACAAGCTATGTAAAATCTGAGGGCCAACCTAGAAATGACATTTGTGATCCAATAGTGTCTATTTTTTTTGATGAATAAAAGCAGTCATGTGGGGGGAAGCAATTTGGGTCACGGTTGTGGTGCTCAGGCAGGAGCATTTAATCTTTCCACGCATTCCTCAAGTGGCTGTTTGCCCATCACTGTCCTTTTTCCTCCTTTGTGGCTGAGACCAATTTTGTGGAGGTGGTGTGATTTGGATCAGAGCTGCAGACCAGGAGCAAAGGATAAAACCTCCTCCTATTAGTGCTGCAGCCTTCATCAAAATGGGTACCCAATGGCTGCTTTTACTAACCAAGATAAAGAAAGCAGGAGCTCTGAGCTTCCCAGTTATGCCTCGGTTGGCTGTGGGACTTGTAAAGTACTTGCTGTAAGTTGTAGCAGGTGTATTTCTCTTGTAGGTTTGCAATGCTAAATCTGATACCTAGCATACAGGTGGTCATTCTGAAAATATCTGCTATCAGTTCAAATGACATTAGTCCTCATGGTTATCTGGGGGGTGGGGGGGATGGAGATGTAAGGGCTTTAAAATTACATTGTACTTGAGCATTTCCTTAAGTGAGTAAAGTCGGAATCATCACTTTGTTTCCAAATCCTGCATTGGAGGCAGGCTCTACACTAGCCTTCCCCAATCTGGGCACTTCCAGATGTTCTGTCCTACAACTCATGTCATCCTAGAACAACATGGTCATACTGGATGGGATGATGGGAGTTGTAGTCCAAACCATCTAGAGGTTAGCCACTTTGGGGAAGGCTACTATAAGCCTGTGAACAAATTGTAGTTCTCTGTTTGCAGCCCCTTATGAGAATTCTAAACACTTGTTACAATTTTGGGAAAGTCCAAGGCCTGCCCAAACCTTAAACTCCCACAAAAAATGGAAGTGGGGAGGCCCTAGTTTTTCCTGTCCGTTGTAGTAAAAGAGTCATGCTGCACAGTCCACCTACAGCTTAGATTCCTTCACTGGTGTGAGCGGAAGTGTTGTGTACTGTTGCCCCTGAACTCAGGGGTCATATTACATGATACTTTAAATATGTAGCATGCAGCTGACCCTCTCTTTACTCTAAAGTAACTGTGTGGGCCCTGATCTGGATTGGGTCCATCACACAGGGGGAGGGGGATAGTTACCCTGCCCATGCCATTTGGTTTCCAAAATTTTCTCCCATGTGCAAAGGCTGCAGTGCTATACCTACTTATGGAAGTCAGTGGGACTTACTTCTGGGTAGACATGTATAGGATTGCACTGATAGTCTCCAAAGTGGAGATACGGTAGCTGGATGGAGAGAAAAGAAACTGAAGGAAGACAAAAGTGGAGAACTGGGATGGGGTGTAAAGAGCTTTATGGGGTGCAGAGAAAATAAAATGGTACATGAGATATTTATGGTATGGAAACAAAAGGTAACATGGGCGTGAAGGGTTGTGCTGCAGAGAACACGTGAAGAATTACAAAAATTAGTGTGTATTGAGAAAAAAGGGTTATCAAGGATTCAAAGTTATCTCTAATGCTACAAAGAATAGGGTGAACTAGGGCAGAGAAAGAAAAATCAGAATGGCGTACCATTTTAAAAGTTAAAATTGAAACAAAAATGCTTTTCTCCAGTTAATTTTGTGATTTCTCTTGGTTTAGTAAACAAATGTGGCCCTCAAATTATTTGTGTTTACCATTGATTTAAAGTAAATTTGCAGAAGTGTGGATCCTTGCCCAAGAGAGCTAGCTGGGAAGCCCTTCTCCAGCATTTAAATTTTGTTACCAGTGAGATCTCTGGCCCAGTTTGCACAATCACTATGGCTTAAATAAGCCATGGTGATTTGTTTAAACTGCAGCGTGTGCCGGGCAATCGGGCATATTTGCCTAATTACCTACCTGGGTGTGGCTTGTGGTGTTGGCCGAAGCTGGGTGGCATAACTTGTTTGAGGGGGAAACAACCCTCAAATAAACCATAGCTTGTTGTTTAAGCCTCGGTGATCATGCAAACCGGGTCTGCCCCTTTGTGCACTTTGTCACTTTGTGCATTACTTGAAATGCGAAGAGTCAGAAGGAGTGCTTCTGAATCCATACATTTAAAATATAAGATCTAAAGCAGCCCTTAAACAAGTAGTGGGGAAAGGCTTTTGGTGATCACCTTGGGACTTCCGTAGCACATGCTATTCCTTTCTCCTGTACCTAGTGACCCATTTCCCATCTAAGAGCCCTTTTTAGGCTCTTTTGTCACATAGCTGCTTAGTTTTTTAAAAAAAGCATTTTTTATATTTTGGTAAATTGGAAGTGGAATAAATCATGCACATGCATATTGCAGGGCCAAGAATGACTACAAAAACCCCTGGGATGCATGAATGCTGATCCCTGCACACAGTCACATATTATCAACAGTTCATATTTGGCTCGAAAATACGCCTTTAAGCACGCTGCTCTTTTAATGAATGAACATTATGGTTTGCTTATGCTGCTGTGTTTAGAATATAGCCTATAGTGAGATGAACTAATGTGTTATTTTTCAGATGGTGAGCCCACCCTAGACAGATTGGAATGGGAAGCAATTCTTCTAAATAAAGCATAAATTATAGAACTATATTAAAATATAAAACCTCATTTTTAGTTTATTCCACCAAAGGTTTAACTGTGCCCTCTGAAAACGGGCCAAATGGGAAAAGCAGCTTTCAAAAGATCTGCATGTTTGAACTATACTTGAACTGTAGGGAGTGCCAAGGAAAAAGGGTTCTGTAATCACGGAGCAGCCATCATGAATGTGTCCCTGTCTACTCTTGGCAAATACGTACGATGTTATAGGCATGGATCTAAGGGGCCTTGTGAAAAGCTCCAAATACACAGCACCTGTCATCAAAGCAGCCTGTCTCCTTGATAAGCTCCTCTCAAAGTGTTAGGGTGGAAGACTGGTGTGGCGTAGTGGTGAGAGTGTTGAACTGGGACTCGGGAGATCCGGGTTCAAGTCCCCGCTCAGCCATGAAACTCACTGGGTGACTTTGGGCCAGTCACTGACTCTCAGCCTAACCTACCTCACAGGGTTGTGTGGATAAAATGGAGAGGAGGAGGATTATGGTAAGCCGCCTTGGGTTCCTTGCAGGAAAAAAGGTGGGGTATAAATATAATAAATAAATAATGTTTGGAAGGGACCTTCAATAGCATAAGAAGAGGTTGTGGTCAGGGAGGGGACTAAAAGGCATTAGTGGACACACATGAGCTTACCATGCTTATGTTCTCTCTGAATCACAGCCAAAGTGAAGGAGGTGTTTTCAATTGGTCATCAAGAATGCAGTGGGAGGGGTGGGAGAATACCCAGGCCAAATGGCTGTGGTGTCATGTCTAAGGAAGTGAGTTGGGAGCCAGAAAGTCTAGTTCAGGGGTAGGAAAATATGGCCACGGGGTGGCAGTGCACTCACAGACACCATCCTTGGTGCCCTACCCCTCCCACTTTTTTTTTTTTTTTTAAAGTAACACATTTTCTTAGCAGCTGGGATTGCTTCAAAGTAAAGTGAGGGCACACGTGGGGCTCTGAGGCATTCTTAGGAAATGAAGGTGGCGGGTAGCTGCAGGTCAATGATTTCCTCTGCAGCATGCACAGCCACCAAAGAAAAGAAGCGGAGAGAAAGGGACTCCTGTCACTTCGGTCTGGTAAGCTGGGGGGAAAGGGTAAAGAGGGAAGCCATTTCGTGGCAGTGCCCAGGACAGTTTCTCAAATGGCTAAATGTGCCCAGCCCCAGCCCCCATACCTACCTAGTTCATGTTTTACCTCTGCTACAAGTTCACTAAGTGGTTTAGGCAAGCCACCCTTTTGCAGCCTCAGCCCTTCATAAAATACTGGGATAACAGTAATGGCGAAAATTACAAGGCTTTTATCAAGATGACTGAGCTAATGTATGGGAAGCACTTTGTATCCTTGAGCCACACTATATACATCATCCTTAAAAAAATAAAATTCTTAAGTGATTGGAAAGCAACAGAAAGCTACTGCAGGCTCAGGGATTCGTGATAGATACCCAAGATAAAATGACCAAGGTCTCAAGCATATTATTGGATATCCCATAATGTTGTCCTCTGTAGGGCTCAAGAGTTGTACTAAGTACTTAGGATGGGAAGTGCAGTCCAAGCATGTGTGTGGTGGGGAGAGAACTGAAGGCAGAGGATTCGCCATATCCAAAGCCCTGCTGGGCTCATGCTGGCAGGGTTGAAGGGAGGGAGAAATGGAGTTTTGCTGGTGCCCCCCCTTTCGGCCACTTCCCCCATTCCTTTGAGTTCCCTCCCACTGCTTCCAATGCGCAGGAATTAATCCATGCCACTTCCAGAACTGGCATAGATTTGCTGCTGGTTTGGGGAGATGCCAGGGGAATGGGGAGGCTATTGATCTTGCAGATCCAAGCTTTCCCCGACACACCCACAGAATGTTTTGCTTCTACTGGCACCAGATCTCTATGGCAGCTGGGAAGGGGTTTCCAAGGTCAAATCTCCCTCTCTGCCCTTGAAGAGGGAGTTCCACTTCCAACACATCCTATGGTTCCTGGGATGCCCTCTCAAGGACCATAGGATGGCAGCCTATATAAACTTAAGCAGGTATTGTTCTGCAGTCATAAATTTTCTTCAGTACCAAATAGTTACATGTTCTGCCTCTGCAGTGCATTCTTGGCAGCCATGTTTTTGCGCAGGTAGTTCTCGTTCTCTCTCTCTCTCTCTCTCTCTCTCTCTCTCTCGGACAGAGATGGAAGTCAGTAAACCAGCAAGCAAAGAGTTATAGCAATTAGGTCAACAGGATGAGATAAAAGCATGTATGAAAGGCTTAGTCTCTGGTGAGACTATAGAGGTCATACTAGCTTGAAGCAGTTCCTGAGACATCAATGTCGGAATCTTCCTGTCTGATTAATACGATGATTCCTCCAGAGAGCTTCAGATCAAATGCATCTCCAAGGTTATAAGACCATCAAAGGCAACTGTTAGGAAGTGTGGAGTGGGGAAGGAATCCTGCACTGTAGTGAACCAATCCCCAATAGTCCATTCTTATCAGTATGCAGCATAAGGAAATTAGAGGACATCCAAGTTTATATCATAGCAACAGTGGTACATTGCAGGCAGTCATGTGGCTTACTGGAACTGTGATCTAGTTTATTACAATTCATGAGGCAGTGGATAAAAGATTCAGTTCTGCAAGCTGCTGCACTTTGGAACGATCCATTAGGGGTGAAATACATGAAGAGCCCAGCTGAAATGAACAAAAACTGCTTATGTGATCAAATGAAGACGCCTTTATGGATTGGGTCCAGCTATTCAAAGCCCCTTTAAGAGCAAGCCTTGTAAGCATCTATGACTTTGCCCAAGCAAAGCATGAACATAGAGTAACCTGGCTCCCATATTGCAATTGGGGATGCCAGGTATATTGTGGACATATTATGTACCATTCAAAAATTTATCAAAAGAACACAAGAGCACTGCTGAATCAGATCAAAGGTTATCTAGTTCATCATTCTATTCCACAAGTGGTCAACTAGATATCTACAGGGAGCCCACAGGCAGCACCCTCTCACTTGTGTTCCCCAGCAACTGGTAGTTAGAAGCATACTGCCATTGATACTGGAGGTAATGGCCTGGTTCACACATAACACTAATCCATGGTTTATTTAACCAACATTTGTTGCAATACTCATGGTTTATTTGGCAGACAACAAACAGACTGTGATTTGTTTTCTCAATCCCTGGATTGTTTGTTTCCCTTCTCCTTCACCCACTCCCTCCCTGTATCCCAAATGCCTTTGCAGAGCTGTAGTCCTGGCATGTAGAGCAGCTGGGTTGTTTTTTTTAACACTCTTGCCCACCACCTCTGTAGCCTGGTGAGACAACCCATGAACAGCCCATGGTTCTGGGTTCACATGTAATAACAACCCATGGTTTAAACAACCCAAAGTTCGCACCCAACAACAAATCATGGGTTTGTTTTCTGAATTGTTCATGGTTAACTAACCATGGTTTGTTAGCACGGCCACATTCACACTTCACGACAACCCAGAATTCAACAACCCAACCATGAGTTTGCATTATGTAGGAACCAGGCCAATAAGCAGCCATCATGTTTAGCAGCCATTGATAGATTTATTCTTTGGTTTTCCCCTTTTAAGGCCATCCGAGTTGGTGGTGGCCATCACTACATCTTGCAGCAGTGAATTCCAGAGTTTGACTGTGTGCTGCGTAAAAAAGAAGTACTTTCTTGTATCTGTCCTGAATCTCCCACGCTGACCCTGGGTTCTAGTATTATGAGAGAGAGAATACCAATAACAGTTTACCTGTAGTGCTTAGTCCATTTCGGAAAACCCTTTTAGACCAGCTTTTTCAGCTAGCACATTGCTATCCGCTGTTCAGAGTTGAAGGCCCAGTTCCTCTAAATAAGCCATTACTGTGGTTTAATGTTGTCCAAAATATAGGGTGTTCTTTGTTTGAAAGGTGTATAGCTCTGGGTAACAAACAGTGCTGGCTCCAAGATTTGGGGGGCCCTTGGGTGTTGCACCCTCAACAGGCCTTCTTAACGTGGAACTGGCAAACTATGCTGCATCTGATTTTCTTGGCCACTCTCTGCAAAATGAGAATGATGGTACTCTAATGGGCTTTGGGCCCTGGCAAATGTGCAGCCATGCTACCCGCTGGGGCCAGACCTGATCCCCCAAAACCATGTTTCCCAAACATCAGCTTCCCATTATGTATGGAAGGATGCAGAATGTGTGGCCCTCCAGATGTTGGGCCGCAACTCAACATTGACTATGCTGGCTAGGGCTGATGAGAATTGTAGTCTACCAACATCTGGAGGGCCACACATTCTCCACCCCTGATGTATGGCATGGTGGTCTTTTGTTCAAAGGGTTGTGGGGAGGTATGACCAAGCTCTTAAGCATGCAGGGAAAAGGGGGCATGGCTTTCTGGGGAACCCCCAAGGGCCAGATTTGGTCCTTGGGCCTCAGGTTCTGCACGCCTGGACTGCAGCCTTCCTCTGCAATTTCTAGGCTCTCTTTTCCTAGAACTAGAGCTTAGTTATAGCAGTTTCAGTACATAAAAAATGAAGTGTCTGCACTGAACTCACTAAGATGATTAAAAATATACTCAGTTGCCATTATCTGAATCATTGTGAGGAGAGAGCAATTAATCATGCAAGATAACATTGATGAGAAGATGCATACCATTCATCTCAACAGTGAGGCCAGTGAATTACATTTACTGTGTCTAGACATGGTTCTTTAGTCCACTCTGAAGTACCAGTTGTCATGTTTCCAGCTAGATTTTCACATTTTAATATCACTCCTGAATTTCCAATTACATTCAGTGAGGATGAGGTAGGTATATCAGGCTAAACATTGGAAAGGGTCAGATCAGTATGAAATTGTGGCATTTGTGACACAGTCCACCAGAATGTTGCATTGTACAAGGCCAATGGAAACACATGGGAGCATCATGGGAATGCTGCTGTGCTCTCATATGTCCTCCATTCCTTTCAGTGTGCACGAAACATCCTGCTGCATTTACAACCATGTCCACAGAGGCTAAATCATGCGCACAGAGAGCCAGTGTGGCGTAGTGGTTAGAGTGTTGGACTGGGACTCAGGAGATCAGGGTTCTAGTCCCCACCTGGCCATGAAGCTCACTGGGTGACTTTGGGCCAGTCACTGACTCTCAGCCTAACCTACCTCACAGGGTTGTCGTGAGGACAAAATGGAGAGGAGGAGGAGGATTATGTAAGTCACCTTGGGCTCCTTGCAGGAAAAGAGGCAGGATAGAAGTTTATTTAATTAAAATTAACTAAAAATAAGGTGGCCGGGTGACCTGACCGGGTGGCCGGGTGGCCAGGTGACCAGCCAGATGGGCGATTTAAAAATATAATTAAAAATATAATAAATAAAAATAAACATACAGTTTGTAGGGACTGTGACACAAGGGTGTGTTTGCTCCTGCTGGAAGAATCCTCCTCTTCTTCCTCCGAGGGGCCAGAGCTTGCAGAGATGGATGACATCAAGGAACCACCCTCACCAGGAGATCTGGGGGAGCCTGGAGATGACAGTGGGTGGGTGCATCCTCACAGGAGGAGGGGAGCTCCACCTCTGAGACAGAGGCTGGGCAACCATCTAGCCTCCGAGAGCATTGTCATCGCAAGAGGCAGGCCAGTAAGGCTCCTTTGAGAAGGCGTACTCAGTTACAGTGGAGGATTCCTCAAGAGGAAAGGACTCCTTGGGATCAAGGCCCTCCACACAAATAGGACTGTTGCCAGAAGGTCTGTAATGAATTGCACCAGAGCCCTGGCTCTCTAATGCAGGCATGGCACATAGCTGAGTTGGGATTTGAAGCCAGGTCTCCCAAGTACTATTTTAACACTCTAACTGCACCACTATGTTGATGCTAGAAGGGTGTTTTGCCCCAGCCATCCAGCTTGTGTGTACCCATTTGATCATAGGGAATTATGATGGTGATAATGATGCAAGAGGCAGCGTTGACCAGAAATGATCATATGGACATTGGAGCCACTCTTAACACTTGGGAGAGCTCTCCTAACATCTAATTTTTGCACAGGGTGATCCTACTCCCATCCTTATTCCCAAAATATAGTTCACAATTGACTTCCTGAAAATGAAGTCAACAGTATTTTTATATGTTAGACAAGATTTTTCACCCTAAAGGTTAATTTAATTTCATTTTTTTAAAAAACAACCTTTGGAAAAGGGGTGTATTAAACTGTGTATGTGATATATTAATAGTTATAACAGATTCATCCAGTGAACGAGTTTAGGAAGATGATATATCCATTTGCCCACATCTCCCATTTCATGCAAATTCCATGACAACATAATATATTTGTGTGAGTGGTGGAGGTGGGGTGGGGTGAGATCTCTATTCTATTTCTAAAGAATTAATGCCCCAAAGGTAGAGTATGACAATGTAGCTCTTCCAGGAGAAAAAGATTTATCATTGTGAAGAATCTTGATTCTTTTACAATGACCTTTGGTGTGTTTTCCTGTCAAAAGGTTTTTGTTTTGTTTTTTTAAACTGCTGCTAGGTAAAAGAAATTTACCTAATGCTGAATGGCCATGAAATATAAAGGTTGGATGATACAATACAGGCAGTCCCCGGCTTAAGAACGTCCAACTTATGGACAACTCGTACTTATGAATGGACTTCTGGGTTCCCTGGCTCTACATCATTTACATAGAGTACTGTATAGCGTAGTATACGTAATTTATGCAATTTGTATAAATGCTGTATACTACGCTATACTGTTCCGACGTATGTAGAAATACGACTTAAAGACATTCTTAAGAATGGAATGTGTTTGTAACCTGTGGGGACTGCCTGTAAATATGAAACAAATACTTATAAAAGCTTATTCAAGTATGTGGTGCTGATTGATTGGACATTGTGGCTAGGCTTGTATGGGTGGTGATTTATAATTATTAAAGAGGTGGATTTTCAATGTTTTATGAAGTGGTGTATATCTCATTAATATTTAGATTGTAGGTTCCTTGCTGTCAGGGACCTGTTTTTGTTGTTGTTGTTAAACTCTATAAAGTGCCATGAATATTGATGTTGCTGTATCATCAACAACATGAAATCCAATTGTCAGTGCAATCCTATACATGTCTCCTCAGAAATAAGCCCCATGAATTCAATGGGGCTTACTCCCAGGTAAATGGGTATAGGACTGCAGCCTTAGGCTTTAGTTTATAGGATTTAACTGTAAGATTGTAAATAAGTTATTTCAGGAGATTCATTAGTATCTCCTTGTGGACCAAATGAAACAAGGAAGACTTCTAAAATATACATTCTTCTGATGAAGTGTTCCTTTAGCAAGGAAAAACACAGCAATGATGTAATCCTATGTCTATTCAGAAGGAAGTCCCATTGTGTTCAGTTGGGCTTACTCCCAGGTAACTGGGGATAGGATTGCAGCCCAAAAGTCATTATAAAGGAATGATAAGCCTCTTTTTCTCATGCAGGAGATACATTAAGCAAGTTGGAACCATCACTGCGGTTATTTAAAAAACAAAAAAACCCAACCCCACCGGAATCATAGGCTCAGTTCACATGTCACAGTAACCCAGTTTTTTTAAAAAAATTTTAAAAAAATAATTAAATAAATTCTGGGTTATTGTGAACACAGCAGCATAATTTATCCTGTTGCAAATGGAAATGGCTAAACAATGCAGGGATGCTCTGTCCCTGGGTTCTTTTGTCATGATGTGTGAATTTGGAACTCTGGCTTGTCTCTCCACTGACAAGCCAGAGTTGAAACCCATGGTCCAAGTTCATAAAGAGGCATCCTTAGTGTCAGCTCCCCAGCTTTGGACTCTCTAAGTCAGCCTTTCACAACCTCGTGCCCTCCAGATGTTTTGAACTTCAACTCCTATCAGTCCTGGCCAGCATGGCCAGTGGTCAGGAATCCTGGGACTTGTAGTCCAAAACATCTATATTGCACCAGGTTGGGGAAGGTTATTCTAATTCATTATATCTCCATCTTGAGAATCTTTTAGTGGCAATTAAAAAGAAAGAGAGAGAGAGAGAGAGAGAGAGGAGGAGTTTAGCAGCTAAAGATGCAAATGGTGTTCTCTATGGCTGTATATTTCCATGTATATGTTGCATTAATTTTGATCTTCCATTATTAATTTTATTAATTCAAATAGAACTCAAATCATGATTAGGATATCATGTAACTGTTGAAGGAGGTGTAGGGTTAAAAAAAATATCAATGCAGCTAACTTAACTTTAAAATATCTGGTGGGTTCGCATGACACAACAAGCTATCATTGTAAGTTACCATGATTGGTAGTAACTTACAACAACGGGTCTGACAGATGATCATTGTTTCTGGTCATTATCGTGCTTTTGTTCCCAGCCTCCACCTCCAGGCATGCATCTCAGGGGCCATTGCTCCCTCTCTATGTAGGCAGCCTGTTCGTGATTGGCCCACTGAGTGCTCCCCTCTCCCTCCTCCTGCAGGAATCTTTAATCCTTTCTCTACTCCCTGTAGCTGATCGATACGATATCCCTTTTGTTGTCTGTTCCCATGGGCAGGGGGGAAGATTCCTGTGTATGTTGCCCTGTGCTTCTCTGCCTGTCACTTTTCCTGCTTTCACCTGGCTGTTTCCATCACTGCAGAAAAGTATCTCCCCCCCCCATCCACTCACCCACCCACCCACACCCCGGTCCTGGCACCTCTAGTATAAACGAAGGCTTGATTTTCTCCTAACCAAGCCACCACTCACAACCTCGCCGCCCATCACAAACACCTTTTACGCTCCTCCTTCTCCCTCCTGCTTTTGTTCCCACCTGGTCTACCACACAGGTGATTATTATTAACACATTATACACCCTCCCCCACACTTCCTGGCACCCCTTGTCCAAGCAGCGGCTTTTGATCCTTGCCCCCCTCCTTCTCTGCACCGCCTGGCGCCAAAGCCACTCTCGCTCTCCCCTCTCCCTCCCACTTTTGCCCCCATCTTGGCTAGGAGACAGGGGGAGGTTATTTACACCTTCCCCCCCGCCATGCCTAGTTCTGCTTAGCACTGCACCTCTTCCCACCCCTCACATCCACGCATGGCAGAGAACCGGCTATATCTAGCAGTGCTCCCATCTATCCTGCCTCCCACTTGTGTTTCAAGTCTGAACTAGATCTTTTTCCACACCTTCCCTACCCCAAAGCTTTTGTTGCAGCCAGAGTTTAGCCTTGACCTCATTTTTCCACCCCTCTGCGTACTACCCAACTACCCCTTCCCACCACCACATAACGGTACTTGTAATCTACTCTTCTTCTATTAAAAACATACTTTATTTTGAAAGAAAAATACAGTTTTTGGTATTCTGATTGTAAAAGTCAAAAGCATCCTACAATTAAAAGTGAAGCAAGCAGCAACTTGTGTGTTGCTGGGCAGACATCGGAAATAGAGATCGGATGACTGGAGCGGCTGCTTCCTTTGCTGCTCATGTCATGCGACTCTGTAGGATTCTTGAACCACCAACAATAAAACAGCTCTCTCTGGTTCGTATGACACAACAAGCAATCGTCGTAAGAACAAACCCTAGAACAAACCATTGTTTCTTATCGTTTCTGAGGACCAAACAGACCATTGTGACCCACAACGACCTGGGTTCGAACGACACGACAAGCAACGGTTCTCTGTTATCATTGCTTGCATGTTGTGTCATCCGAACCCAGTCATTGCCTTTTTCTACTTTCAAACAGTGGTTTCCCCTACAAGGATAATATCTGTAACTTTAGGAGGTGATCTGATTACTACTGTTCCTCTGTTTCAAATAATACTGATCAATCTCAGACCTATTCCTTTTACTCATATTTGTATTATGTCTGTCCTATCTGGAGGCACATCTATGTGATAATAGTGTGACTGGAGGGTGTTTGTTTGTTTGTTTAATAAATAAGGCTGCATGTTTGGACTACTGGAAGCCAGTCTTTCCTTTTATTCTGAGAATAGTACATTAAAAATTGGGAATAACAATTGGGAATGCTTATCGTCTAGAAATGGTAATAACTCCATCGAATCCCCGCTCCAGCGACTGAAATTTCAGACAGGCTCAGGAAATATCATATTGTTTCCTTTCTTTTGCTGTGGCTTGCAATCCAGTTGATGACATGCTATGAAAGGATGGATGCAGCTTAAAAAGCCTTTCTGAATAATTGATCATCATCGCTCCAGGCTACATCAGAAGGATGAATGGATGTGTGAGATGCAAAGACTGTGTCTCCCTGCTGATGTACTTAATTGGTAAACAGATCATTTCAACTAAATAATAGATAAAAATAAATAAATTTCATTTATGCTAAACAAAATCTTATAGGTTTCCACATCAATTTTGTGGATCAAAAATGGCAGTATTTTTTCCCACTTTCCTAGCTTGGTGTAATTTAAGCCATCCTATATCCCCACCAAAATGCCACCTTTTCCAGTCTCCATATATTCTTTTGAAGATGCAAAGCTGATCAGAACAATCTCGCCGTCACCAGGTTAAGTGTGGGCCCTGCATATCATTCTATAGAAGCAAACCTGCCACAAGAGAAAAGGCAGGGATGAACTTAAATGAGGAATTTCTTGTCTTCTTTTGCTATAGTGCAGAATGTTCTAGGCTAATGATGGTTATCAAGGGAAGTGGTGAGAATGTAATTTTTAGTTGGAAAAAAGTACTTGAAACTATATTTCATCTATATGAATATGACTGAAATAATGGAGCGATTATTTATAATATCTTCGCAATTGAGGTAACTTTTGAGTTTACACAGGGGAAAACCACTCAGTAAATTACTGCACACAAATTATTTACAATGTGGTGACAGCTATCATACCATGTAAAACTATTTTAAAATGGCTACCCTGTGGTAGCCAGAATACATGTACTGGTACCTAGCTTTAGATCAATGCACTATGTTTCTCTAAGAATATGTCCCTATGACAACATGCTATGCACTATGCTTCTCTAAGAATATGTCCATATGACAACACGCTATATCCTCATATATATATATTCCCATATTAAAAAAAATAACACCAGCAGATAAAATAGTTATAGAATGAATCAAAAGCTGACCAAAATAAAAACACCTTTAGGATTCTTCAAAAGAATTAGTAGAGAGGGGGCCATATGTATTGTCCTCTTTGGGAGAGAGTTCCAAAGTGATGGGGCCACCACCAAAAATGCCCTGTCCCTGGTAATCAGCAGCCTAATAGTTCTTGCTGAAAGACCAGAGAGGCTCAGGAGAGTTAATATGAGTACAGGGCGGTACTTCAGATATGTTGGTCCCAAGCCATTTAGGGTTCTAAAGACTAAAACCTTCACTTCAAATTGGACCTGTAAACTAATAGGCAGTCAATGCAGCTGGCACAGAATAAGTCTCATATGATCAGATCACCAAGCTCCATCAAGTATTCCTGCTGCCTCATTCTGCATCAGCTGAAGTTTCTGGACCATCCTTAAAAGCAGCCCTACATAGAACACATTACAGTAACCAAGCCTGGAGGTAACAAAGACACGTCTTACAGAAGCAAGGTTGCTTGCTCTAGCACCAGCTATTGGTGAACCCCCTGCAGCTTTTAAAGGCACCCTTGGCTGCTACTGACACCTACACTTCCATAGAAAGCACTGAATCTATGAGTACTCCCAAACTGCATACTTTGAGAGAGAATGCAAAACCCTCCAGAATGAGTTGTACACCACTATCCAGATCAGCGGATTTTCTAACCCACAACAATTCTATCTTGTTTGGATTAAGTTTCAGCATGTTTGTCCTTCTCCATCTTAAAACTGTTCCCAGACACCTGTTTAGGGTTTCTACGATCTCCTTGGGATAATATGGAAAATAGGGTCATTTCTTGTAGATGTTAAAGAGCACAAGGGACAGAGTGGGAGCTTGTGGTACCCCAAAGGTTAAAAGTATGTCTGAAGCTACTTCAAAACAGTGCTAAGTCCCAAGAAAGAGTCCAGAAGGATACCACGGTCCAGGTTAACAAAAGCCAGTCTAGAGATGCAGGAGAACCAACAGGCTTGTACTCCCCCCCTCCCCTCCAGTCCTTGGTGCAAGTCATCCACCAAGTTAACCAAGCTAGTGTCTGTCTAGACAGGAAGCCAGGCTGGAATGGATCTAAATAGTTAGTGGCCTCTGAGACTGCCTGGAGTTGACAAGATATCACCCTCTCCAGAACCTTTATTAAAATAGCAGATTAGAAACTGGATAATTTTCCAAGGCCATAGGATCTAATTTTGGCTTTTAAAAAAAGGAGTTTTATCACCATCTCCCTTAAAACCAAGGGGACTACACAATCCCTCGGACATTTACCACTGCTGTCAACCATATGGTAAGCTAGTGCAAGCCAATTTCAAAAGCCAAGATGGGCAAGGATCTAAGGATCTGGTAGTACTCAGACGTGTGGGGGTCCCTGGAGTGGTACTAATATTTCTGCCCTGGTCCCACAAATACAGGGCCTGGGTTCACAACATTAGTGGAGTTAGGTAATTTTAGACCAGTGTTCTCCAACCTTGGGTCCCCAGATGTTTTTGACCTACAACTCCCAGCATGCCCAAGCCAGCGTAGCTGGCTAGGGCATGCTGGGAGTTGTAGGCCAAAAACATCTGGGGGCCCAAGGTTGGAGAACACTGTTTTAGACTCTGGACTTAATGCGGGGAGGGGGCTCTAATGTGTATTACGTCTTCAGGGAGGCAGGAACAGGACAGCACCATGGAGAGCTCCAAATGGTTCTGGGGCTGGAAGCCAGACAAGCTTGTCTGTATATACTGCTCCACAAGCAGCAGTTCATGACTGAGCCTTAAGCAGAGGGTTTGACTTCCTTTGGACTGGTTAGCCTTGCCTCCAGACTGACTAAGGCCTGTTCTCTTAAAGCGGCCTGGTCTGGTTTAGCAACTTCTAAAGACGAGGGTTTGGGGTCCTAGTCCATGACAGCAAGGTGCTATTCTATGTTTCAAATTCAAATCCCAGTTCAATTCTCGGCACTCATTTTCCAAGTGTCCAGGAAAGATATAAAACACACCACATTGTAGTATGTCATTTGACAGATCTCATAACAGAATGAAAGTTGGTATGCATGCTCAGAACACCATTCTATGCGTCGAGCTAGAACCCCCAATCTATTTCCAAGAAGATCAGGCAAGACATAGAAAAACACTGCAATACATTCCATGAGCACTGAGATATTATAAGAGAACACTTACAGCAGGGGTGGGGCTTAAAGGTAAAAAGATAGACTACATTGCAATGCAATAAGTGAAGCGAAGTCTCTCAAACACTGTACTTCACTAGTCAATTTGAATCAACTAGTCTTGTTTAATTAAATGGGTTCATGCATGCGAGTGGGGAAGGAACCCTTTATCATGGGGGCAGACCAGGATGCAATTCCATTATCATGAGATTAAAAACTGAGGCTAAATTGTAGATATTGCCTGATTATATTTAAGGACATTTATTTCCCTGTATCTGTGTATGTATTAGGTTGGATCCAGACTTAGACATGCTTAGAATAGACACCCCCCCCCCTGACATCAATGGGATTTAAGTTAGACATGACTAAGTTAAGTACCCTCATTTCAAAGGGTCTATGCTAAGTATGACTGAATCTGGATCCAACCCAGTATCTAAACCTTGTTGTGACTGTGAGATTCACTTGAGCCAATCAGAAGCACTGCTAGAGCAAAACGTAACATTTTGATAAGTGAGTTGGTGGCTCAAATCCCTCTGTAGACTACGAAGTGTGTGCTTACGTATTTAAAGCAGGGCTGTAACATTTCAAGCCCCAACACCATAAAGGTGAGGCCAATCACGTGAGTCCTTCCTAAGTGGTCACCACCTGGCCAGGATATGGTGCTGGGCCTTTAAATGTTATAGAGCAATATGGGTTGAAGCCACAGAAATTGGCTTCCGCATCACTTCCACATCTAAGAGGCATCCCTTAGACCTATAATACTGAATTATGATAGCATTGGGTTAGCTCCAAAGGTTCCATTCTGTGCATGGAAGGACTTTGCATTCATGGAAGAAGTCCTTCTGTGAGCCTCTCATGAATATTCTGTGAGCATATTTTGTATAGTTAATGAAAACCCATGGAGATATTTGCATACTTCCTTATTTATATTTTAATCATTATTCTACATACAGTGTGTGTGTGTGTGTGTGTGTGTGTGTGTATGATTCCCAGAAAATGATATAATGATATGTTTATAGATAATCCCTTGATTCTTTGCATCACTTTCTGACTGCTGTTCTGTGCTAAGTAGAAAAACAATAAAGCAAGCAACTCTAATGAGAAAAGGAGCCCAGGATGGGTGGGAGTTTTAAAAAAAGGAAATGTTAAAGGCACAATTGCAAACAATTCCCACAAGGAAAAAAGGCAGAGGGCAACAGAAGAAGCCAATGTGGCTTCACAATAAACTCAAAGATGACCTGAAAACAAAAAAGGACACATATAGGAAGTGGAAGGAAGGACAGGCTACAAGGGAAGAGTACAGGCAGGTGGCACAGAACTGCAGGAATAGTGTCAGGAAGGCTAAAGCTGAGAATGAGCTAAGGTTAGCGAGGGATGCTAAAAACAACAAGAAAGCTTTCTTCAGATACGTGCATAGTAAAAGACAGAGGAAAGAGACGGTGGTTCAACTACGCAATGAGGATGGCAAATTGATAACAGAAGACAAGGAAAAGGCAGAAGTGTTCAATTCCTACTTCGGCTCAGTCTTCTCCCAAATGAGGGTCTATGACCCCCCTGGCAAACCTGAAGTGCAGACTGAAGGGGCAGGATTGCAGCTTGAGATTGATAGGTCAAGGAGCACCTGATTACTCTGAATGAGTTTAAATCTCCAGGGCCTGACGAGCTGCATCCTAGAGTAATAAAGAAGAAGAACTCTCAGAACCACTGTCTATTATCTTTGAGAAATCATGGAGGACAGGTGAAGTGCCAGATGACTGGAGGAGGGCAAATGTTGTTTCGATCTTCAAAAAGTGCAAGAAGGAGGAACCTGGGAACTATAGTCTGACATGATCAATCCTTGGGAAAATTTTGGAGCAGATTATAAAGAAGTCAGTCTGCAAGCACCTTGAAAACAATGCAGTGATTACTAGAAGCCAGCATGGATTTGTCAAGAACAAATCCTGCCAGACTAATCTGATCTCATTTTTTGATTGGGTAACCTCCCTTGTGCACTATGGGAATGCTGTGGACATAATATATCTGGACTTCAGCAAAGCTTTTGACAAAGTGCCTCATGATATCCTGATTAGCAAGCTAGCTACAAGTGGGCTAGATGGAACAACTATCAGGTGGATCCACAATTGGCTACAGAATCGGACTCAAAGAGTGCTTATCAATGGTTCCTTCTCAAACTGGGGAGAGGTAACGAGCGGGGTACCACAGGGCTCAGTCCTGGGCCCAGTGCTCTTCAACATTTTTATTAATGACTTGGATGAGGAGGTGCAGGGAATGCTTATCAAATTTGCAGATGACACAAAGTTGGGTGGAATAGCTAATACTCTGGAAGACAGAAACAAAATTCAAAGCAATCTCGATAGGCTGGAGCGCTAGACTGAAAACAACAGAATGAAATTTAATAGGGATAAATGCCAAGTGCTGCACCTAGGGAAAGGAAACCAAACGCAGAGTTACAGAATGGGGGACACTTTGGCTCAACAATACTAGAAGTGAGAAGGATCTTGGAATTGTTGTAGATCACAAACTGAATATGAGCCAGCAATGCGATGTGGCTGCAAAGAAGGCAAATGCTATTTTGGGCTGCATTAATAGAAGTATAGCTTCCAAATCACATGAAGTGATATATAATTCCCCTTTACTCAGCACTGGTTAGGCCTCATCTTGAGTACTGCGTCCAGTTCTGGGCACCACACTTTAAGAAGGACGTAGACAAACTGGAGAGGGTTCAGAGGAGGGCAACAAGGATGATAAAGGGACTGGAAACAAGGCCCTATGAGGAGAGACTGAAAGAACTGGGCATGTTTAGCCTTCAGAAGAGGAGACTGAGGGGAGATATGATCGCACTCTTCCAGTACTTGAAGGGTTGTCACACAGAGGAAGGCCAGGATCTCTTCTCGATCATCCCAGTTTGCAGGACACGGAATAATGGGCTCAAGTTACAGGAACCTAGATTCCACCTAAACATCAGGAAAAATTTATTGACTGTTACAGCAATAAGACAATGGAACCAACTACTTAGGGAGGTGGTGGGTTCTCCCAATCTGGAGGCATTCAAGGTGCAGCTGGACAGCCATCTGTCAGGGATGCTTTGACCTGGATTCCTGCATTGAGCAGGGGGTTGGACTCCATGGCCTTGTAGGCCCCTTCCAACTCTACTTTTCTATGATTCTATAACAGTTTCGTGCAGCAGTATTCCCATAGGGAAAGTACAGTTTCTTCCTTTAAACAACTTGACAATCACTGTGCTTGTGCTGTTTGTTGGCAACCAGGCACTTAAGATGCTTCCAATCCTACCAAATAAATAATGTACATAAAAATAGAATCATAGAATCATAGAAAAGTAGAGTTGGAAGGGGCCTACAAGGCCATGGAGTCCAACCCCCTGCTCAATACTCGGATAACATTTCATTTTGCAGTGTCCAAAACCATCAAAACAAAACTTTCTAGGTTGTTTATCTGGAGCGCCACCATTCACAGTTCTGTTATTGGATGAGACAGAAATAATTCTTCCAGATGCTTAACATGAATCAGCATTTTAAACTGTCAGTTAAAATGCAGTCCTGGTGTGGCAGCAGCTCCTGGAACAAAAGAAATTGTGTTTTAAAAGCACCTGTCTGTACATGCAGGTTTCTAGATTTGTAGCGAAGATTGGATTGCTGAACAGGTCAAAATGAACTGTCATAGAATAAACAGATCAGCTGCAAGCATATTTCTGTTGCCAAGCTATTTTGGCTTGCATTCCAGGGAGATTCTGAAAAAAGATGTCAATTTTAAATATATACAGCTGTTGGAATCTGGACCTACATTCTAGCAGATGTGAATAAAAGATCAACATTTGTTTTTGGCTGTACTCTTGGTCACTTTATGACTATTACTTGAGGATTTATTTATCATTCATCTACAAAATAATTTGTAGCCCATCACACCCTGCCTCATAAGTTCACAGTAGAGGGACAATCTAAATTAATTGTATAAATTTGACTATCTTGGCTAGTTAGTATTCTCCCATTTCGAACACACACAGAAAATTAAATCCATTTTCACATTCTGCTCCATGTTAAATGTCTTAATTACAAAAATGACAAGGTGTTTTCTCTTTTAAACATTTTGTACCAGAAAGAAGTGGATATATTTTTATTCTTATGAGTGTACTAAAGATATAATTTCCTATGATCAGAATTGGAAAAATGTATATTTCACATTCCTGAGCACCAGAAACAAATGTGTAGTAAGTAGAATCAAATATTTAGACCCTAGCCGTGCATAGCGATGGAAATAAGTCAAAATTCTTAGGCAACAGTATTAAACTTTTTGGCTTTTCGGCAACCAGGCACTTAAGATGTTTCCAACCCTACCTAATAAATAATGTAAATAAAAAGATTGGAAAATGGCAAGAACTTGCAGTATTAATCCATCTGATTAAAATCCCTGTAAAGATATTTAGAGGTGGGATCTCAACTTAGATATGCAATTTACTAAACCTCTATGACTGCGAAATGGCTTCTTAGGCATTATGCCCAACCATCTTTACTGATCTATTACAATGGATCTGTTGAGCAATATGGACTAAACAAATCTGAGCACACGGGCAGTTCTGAAGGCTAATATGCACAAACAGAATACAAAATCAGTGTTCTAACTTCTGTTTGGTGTGGTTTCATTTACTGGTGGTGACTTAGGGATACCGTAATTCAGCTTCACTTCTGATGGTTTCCGAATGCCCGAGTAGCCAAGAACTTTGCTAAATGTAGGAACATGTAAATAAAAGCAACAAACCGGGACACATGAAAAGTCCATTAGATGTAGAGATACAGTTGTGTAGTAGTGGAACAGAATATAAAAGTTAATCATTTTTTCCCCATTTTAGATTTACCTGTACTTTGCTTCAGCTTCCATCTCTTCTAAGTAGTAAGACTGTTTTATTGGCTTTTGCTGCTATGCATCCTTTTAAAATGTTTTCTTCAGTAGCCTTAGCTTTTGTGACCTTTTTGCATTACATTTCATGAAGCCTCTTCCAAATCTATCCTTTGCAGCTGGAATATTTATTCTTTATTTATTACTAGCATTATACACTGCCTTACTTGCAAAAAATAAATAAATGCCATACACCTCTGCTTGCAAACAACCTGAAAGGTGTAAGACAAATGCTTCAGCCTTTATGAGTCAATACCACACAACTGGAGACCTGTCCAACCTCAAATGATTTGTCTTTAGGCAATGGATAAGTGCTGATGCCACCATGGGAATTATGGTGGCTGCAGACATAACCTCCAAGGAAATACTGGTTTACATCAAATATCATTTTTGCCACAGGGATGCTTCAAAAAATACCATTGATATGAACGATCTCCCCACTACTGCCACAGTAACATTTGGAAGTACTTACCATGGGTTGTATCCAACGTTATGCACGAGGAACCTGCCTCTGCCAATTTTTGGCAATTGCTCCCCCATATAGCAGCCCCCTTGCACCATATACCAGTTTTCTTAAGGGATCTTCAAACCCTCAGGAGCGGGGTGGGGTGGGGCGTTGTGTGTTGGAGTGACAGGGACCTGGAGTGGGGGACTGCAGGATGGAAAAGCCTTATTGCACAAGCAGACTTCCACTTGCATGATTTATTTATTTATTATATTTATACCCCACCTTTTTTTCCTGCAAGGAACCCAGGGTGGCTTACATAATAATAATCCTCCTCCTCCTCTCCATTTTATCCTCACAACAACCCTGTGAGGTAGGTTAGGCTGAGAGTCAGTGACTGGCTCAAAGTCACCCAGTGAGTTTCATGGCCGAGCGGGGACTAGAACCCGAATCTCCCGAGTGTTGGATACAACTCAGGTGTTTCAGCACATTCAAGTTGTGAGTCTCCATAGCTCATCATGCCTGCTGAGAACGTGGAGCAAATCATGAAGACTCACAACAGGATGGCCCTAATTCATGTGATGGGTACTTCCAAATGTTCTGCTGAGGAGAGAGATTATTCTTGCTCTGTCAAAAGGTCTCCCCTGTTGTATCTTCAGACCACTTATTAATTGCCATGGCTTCAGTACATACAATAACAGGCCTAGGGACACATGTGTTCTTGACCATTCTCTACCTGTCTTTTTAATGAGTGTGTGTGTGTGTGTGTGTGTGTGTGATACACACACACACAAATATGCTGTATGTTTATCATTGACTGCTATGAATACAAATGAGCTTATATTCTGGTATAACTCAAAGAGCAGAAACTAAGGGTGAGTTGACGGCATATTAGTCTTAAGTAAGCAATTGTATTAGACCGTGTTCAGCCTGGAGGATATCTCTGCTATATTTAGTGTGGGTTTCTTTCACTTGTGTCTTCAGCATCATGTACTTTCATGTATAACACAAATTCACCCTGATCTAGTGCACTCTGGGTGACAACATTTATACAGTGCTATCCCAATTGTTTGTAAACAGAAAATATCAGAATTGGAAAGCACAGGTAGATCAAAATACAGCTGCTAAGTTATTAACTGAGACTTGGTATGTATGGTCAGGAGGCTGCCAGAGAGATGATTGTACAATGAAAGAGAGGACGCTCGTACACACTCCTCAGTTGCCTCATAAGTAACATAAGCACAGGAACCCTGAACCCAACCCATAATAATTTCTCCAAAATTTATTCTCCTTTCAATTTGTTTTTCAAATTATGGTAATTTCTTTTCTATCAAATTGAATAAGAATGGTAAAAAATGTGGAAGAAATTTTCAGCACAGCACTAGTTTGAGATGTTTGGGGATTCTGATACCTTTCCTTAATTGCATGTTGTTCACTTCCACATATGTTGTTTTGGCCTGATACTATAGATTGTTTTGCCCAATAGTTTGCTTACTATTGTTTTTGTGGAGTAGTCTCCTCCTCCCTTTACATGTTGACTTAACCCTGATACATAAACCTTTATGATTTTTATTTTAATTCTCCGAATGACTAAGTATATTCATTCACAACATAATAGTGCAATCATGGAAGACAAGAGGCCAGCAACGTAAGAATGAAAGAATTGGTTTGCTGAATCAGCTCAAGGTCAACCTAGTCCAGCATTTTTTTTCAACAGTGATCTGCCACACGTTCGCAAGTCACACTAACCCACCCTGGTAATAAGCCACGGTGGGTTGGTTGTTGCCCAACAGACAACTGGGCTCACTGTGGGTTGTTCACCCCCTCCCTCCCTTCCCCTACTTCTCCCTCGGTCTTCCCGCGGGTATCCCAGGGGACTCTGTGGCAGGCCCGACTTGGCTGCTTCCTCCACCCCACTGTTGTAGTTTTTTACTTTGACAGCTGTCAAAAGGTGAGCTTCGAGGGAAAGCAAAACAGTGAGTAATCATTGCTTGCGAAAAGGGGGTGGCATGATTTACACCCCCTTCATGGCGAGATCCTCATTTCTTATTTTATTTTATTTTTTGCCCTGATAGTCCTCAGGGTCCTGTACATTTTGCACTTTCCCCTGAGATTCTAGCTGCTCGGGAAAGTACAGAAGTGCATCCAACCCCATTTTCGTGGGAACTAGTTTTATCAGCTAGCTGTCAAAACTCAGGGTCCCTTTTAAAACAGGGGTTTGACACAGCAATGGGTGTTTTTTGACAGGGACATATGGCTGTATGCATTCTTGCCTGCAGAAAAAACACCATGGGGAGCCCTGTCAAAAAAAAAAACACAACCACCCCTTTTAAAAGGAGCTGGAGTCTTGACAGCTAGCTGTCAAAACTGACAGGCAGCTCCCTGTAAAAGGAGGTGGCTCACACTTTTCCATGTTCCTGAGCACCTAGAGTCTTGGGAAGTGGAAACATGAGGACACCCTTAGGACAGTGAAGTCCCACTGCCACAAAACAAAGGATCTTGCTGCAAAGGGGGTGTAAATCCCACCACCCCCTTTTCATGAGCACAGATCACTTGCACCTTTGGTTTGGCTTGACAGCTCACTTTTTGACAGTTGTCTAACCAAACCAAAGGAGGAGGGGAAGGCTATTGGGAGCCTCTTTGGGTCAATGTCCAGGGTTGGTACCTGCTGCACTTTGGCAGCAGCTAGCTCCCTGGACATTGCCCAGGCGATGCTGCCCATTTTTGGACCTCCGTAAGTGCGCAGGTGCACATTTAAAAAATGTGTGCAAATATTTGCGCACATTAGGGGGTGCATTTTTTTTTAAAAAAAAAGGTTGGTAACCATGGACAACCCTTCCAAGGTGCCACTTGGGCATTTTGAAGAGGCTGTCAGTGGCTATCAAAATGGGGATCATGAAAGCTGGCCTTCAAGCCAAAAGCAGCAGCAAGCTGCAAATGGCTCGTGAACACGATGGGGAGGGCAGCAAGCCAGTGCCAGCCACCCACAAGTGCTGCTTGGGCACTTGTGTGGCGGCTAGCCCCGGCAGGTGCCTGGGCAATCTTAGCAAGAGCAGCAAGGAGTTTTTGTTGCTCTTGCCAAGTGGGTCGCTAGCCAATTCCCAGTACCCACAATGGGGTCAGTCGCCTGGGTTCAGACAACATGTCAACCCATCATGGATCGAACAACCCCTAAAATAACCCATAGGTGGTTCAGGGTGCCTTGCTGCCCTCAAACAAGCCACCCTGCAGGAATCAGTCGGGGTTCACATGACACAACAACCCAATGTGGCTTGTCACCCACAATGGGTTGTCGTATCATGTGAACCAAGTCAGTGTGTCTGATTTCAAGTTCTGAGATTACATCTCCGCAGAAGATTGCATACTGTGCATACTTTTTTAAAAAGTGCCACTGATTCACATTCAACTTATTTGTGTAGACAAAACCAAGGAATTATATCCAGCTAGAGGAAGAAATGCATACCTTGTAAAGGACGTTTAAATTATTTCTTCTGACTTTAGTCTGTCTCTACTTAGTCTTTTTACTATCTGTAACTATTGTTTTCTTTATTCTTCTTTTCTCTAATTTTAAAAAAATGTCTTTGCAATGTGCTCAATGAAACAGCCATCAGGCAGAAGAGATGCACTTTTTAAATAAATCTCTAGTCACACTAGACCCCAGAAAAAAGAATTATTGCATGTTACTATCATTGTGGCATCTCAGTGTGCAATGCAATCCTATGCATGTTTACTCTGAAGTAAATTTCATTGTGTTCACTGAACTTCACTCCCATGTAAATGTGTATAGGATTGCAACCCAAGCCTACTTTTTCAGATCCCTATAAAATGAATTTGCTCACAGATGTTTCCAGTCTCACTCTGCTAATATCATTGACTTGAGGAAGGAAGTATGGAGGAATTTCTTAAATAATTGGTTGTGATATAATGTGGGACAAGACAAATGTAGTAATATATGCTCAATTCTAATTGTCCACAGAGCACTCCTTACATCTTTCCTGTGAAAAATGGAGACAATTAATCACATTAATTAAAAAACAGTGATGTTAGCATATTTCCTCCTTAATATCCTTTTCACCTCTACATAACCAGACATTTTCAAGACAATCCGCATATGCCACATGTTCTCTTTTAAATGGGCTAGATCCATAGTTTGCATCTGCCGCCGGTAGTAGCATCCATAGCGGAAAGGGGGAAGATGCAATTTTCACCCATTTCCTCCTCCCCTTCATCTCCCAGTGCCATCCAACACCATAGCTGTAAATGTTAACGTTATCAAGGACAAAATTTGGCATATGAAAAGCACCAAGACAAGCAGTATATCTTTCTATTTCCCCCTAATTAGGCTGAATAAAAAATACCTTAGTTCCGATATTTCTCTACACAGATAATTTTAAAACCTCAACAGCTCTTCCATTTCCCAACCATATTAAAATCAGTCTTAAGATGCCACTACATATAATATACAGTAATAGGGAACTCAGATGCTGAGTTATGATGGCTATGCAGCCAAAACAGGTTTACAGAGAAATAAGAGGAAGTTACCGTATCAGCATGTTTCCTGGAACTCCAAAGTTTGAAGAAGTAGGGGGGAAAATTAGGGAACAAAATCTAAAGTGGCAAACCCCCCCCCCCCCCCCAGAAAAACACACACAGTCCAATGAGGACTGAGCATGCTCAGTGGCTAAAGAATGCTGTTTCTGTTGGGGTGGGTGTGTACAGAATGCAGCCTCCTGAAAGAAGGCATAGCTGGCTGGACCCTGAAAAGGAACACTCTACACTGCAACATTTTGTTGCAGGTCCCACTTGTACATTGATTGATTGACTGAAATATTAATAAACTGCCTATCAGCCCTAACAAGCCCCCGCCCCCAAGGCAGTGTACACAAAATAAAGCTTTAAAACAAATGTAAATGATAAACCAGATTTAAACCAGAGATCTCTTATGACCAAGAAGAGTGGAGTCAAAAACCCTTTGGTCTCATATTAAAAACCAGTGGGTATTCTTTGGCCTTGACTTCTGGCTAGCTCCTTTATCCTGCGTCTTTATTTAGCCTCCAGGTTTGACTTGCCCTTTGGTCCCGACGCCTGACTGGCTCCTTGCTCCTGCCTCTGCTTTGCCTTTTGATCCTGATTTGTTCTCCAGTCCTGATTACCAGCTTGTCCTAGTTCCTGGTTTACCTCAGACTGGCTTACTGCAAAAGGAAGAAAATATAATAAAAACAGACAGATCTGGCAGATAAAACTCATCCATCAGATAAAACGAACAAGGCTTTTGCCATAGGGCAAGACATGGTGTGAGAGAGTGCCAAACAACCCTCCCGGGACAAATAATTCCACAATTTAGGTATAGCCTATAGAAGGCTATTTTTTTTGTCCCTATCAATCATGCCTCCACCATAGTTGGGACATAGAGAAGAGCCTCTCTATCAGACTTTAGGGCTTAGGCAGGCTGATTCAGATGGAACAGAGGGATAGACTGTGGTTCATGGCAGGGATGGGGACTCGGACTCGAGGACTCGACTCGTGAGTCGGACTGAGTCCCCCCTCTGACTCGACTCGGACTCGAGTCCCAATATTTTTAATGGGACTCGAGACTCGACTCGGGACTCGAGACCAAGGACTCGTCAACATCCCTGGGCTGTTGACGAGTCTTCTGGCTGTGCCAGAAGGAGCGCGATCACCGGTGAAGAGCGCATGGAAGCGAGGCGCGCCGCTGCTCGGCCACTATGGACAGCTACCAGGAGCGCAGCCCCAACGATGTGTTGAGATTTATTTTGATTGATGTGTTGTTGTGGGGGGTTTGGGTTAGGGTCAGACATTTTGGGTTTGGCTGCCTCTGCCTGCCTGTTTGGGGTTCCCAGCCTCCTCTGCCTGCCTGGTTATTTTGGGTTTGTCTGCCTGGTCTGTTCTTGCCAAAATCAGTTGCAGAGTTTTGAAATAAAAAGGCACACTTGTGCCTAGAATTTATTTAAGCCACACATCTGAAATAGCCTTATTTTGTTGGGAAAAAAACGCATTGATTTTAATAGGGACTTGTGGAGTCAGCTTTGGGAGGGACTCGTGACTCGTGAGTCACCATTTTGGACCAAGGACTCGGACTCGGGTCCAAAGACTCGTGACTCGACTCGTGACTCGAAACCAAGGACTCTTCAACATCCCTGGTTCATGGTGCGTGCCAGTGGCCATTTTGAATGTTCAACCTCTGGTGGGAGGTTGCCATGATTTGTTGTGTTGTCTGAACCCAGATGGCAGGGATTGTTTCAGCGTTAAACAACCCTCAAGTAACCCATGTTCTATTGTAGCGTTATTTGAGGGTTGTTTAAACTTCAAACAATCCCTGGCCCCTGGAATCAGATGACATGACAAAATATGGAACCCTCCCCCCACCAGGGGTTGAATATTCAAAATGGCCACCGCAACTCACTGTGGCTTAAAAAAGCCATATTGGGCTGCAGTGATCGTGCAAATTGGCCCATAGAGTTGGGTGTCATCGGCATACTGATGGCACCTCACTCCAAATCTCCTGATGACATCTCCCAACGGTTTCATATATTGAAAACTGGGAAACTCTGGCCCATGAACAATCTAACTGGAGGTCGGCCTTTCACAAAGGTTCTATGGACTTTGAAGAAGCCCGAGTGCAAGGTGAAAGGGAGAAACGTGCTAAGCGAAAAGCACGTCAGACGAATCCTTTACAGGACCATCTTCCATCTGGTAACCTGTGTCCTCACTGTGGGAAGCTGTGTGGATCTAGAATTGGCCTCCACAGTCACTTACGGACCCATTGCTAGAGTCTACACAATTTTTTTTAGAATTTCCTCTTTTTATAATTTTCTTTTTGTGATTTTATCCTGGAAGACAATCTTACTCAGTCACGAGTGATCGCCTACTACTATATTGAATAGCATGGATCCCTGCAGGATGCCTCAAGTCAGTTCCCATGGTGCTGAGCAGTAGCCTCATTGCTACCTTCTATGTTTAGAAAAAATAGATGGATACAATCGAGAGACATGGCCTACATCAGTGATGGTGAACCTATGGCACACGTGCCACAGCTGGCATGCAGGGACCTCTCTGTGGGGCACTCGAGCCATTGGTCACCAGATTGCGAAAAGACCGTCCCCTTCTGCATTCAGCGTCGGGTTTCCAGCTGGCCTCCACAGGCAGGCACACTCCAACATCTCCACCCCCAGAAGCGGACTGCGCAGGCACCCAGCCCTCCTTCTAACTGAACAGACAGCTCAGAAGCACAGTGCGCACGCGCCCGAATCTTTGCACGCCCGGTAAAGAGCCATGCCCTGAGACAGAGCGGGGCGCGATTAGCTAGTGCCCCCTCCTCCTTCCTGCCAAATTTAAGGCACTTTGAAATAAATAAGTTGGTTTTATGTTGCAGTTTGGGCACTCGGGCTCAAAAAGGTTCGCCATCACTGGCCTACATTTACAGACCATTCCTACAGAGAGGAAGTACCCTGGTTGGCATGCAGTATCAAACATCATGTTTAGATTATTAGAATATTTTAATCCAATTGAAGTTGCTCCAGGAAAATGTTAGAACTATGTTAATCCATTGACAATTGAAGTGTTCTATATATGATCATCATCATCATCAGGCGATCACTCGTGACCGAGTAAGATTGTCTTCCGGGATAAAAGGAGGAAATTCTAAAGAAGATTGTGTAGACTCTAGCGATGGGTCCGTAAGTGACTGTGGAGGCCAATTCTAGATCCACACAGCTTCCCACAGTGAGGACACAGGTTACCAGATAGAAGATGGTCCTGTAAAGGATTCATTTGACGTGCTTTTCGCCTAGCACGTTTCTCCCTTTCACCTTGCACTCGGGCTTCTTCAAAGTCCATGGAACCTTTGTGAAAGGCCAACCTCCATTTAGATCGTTCATGGGCCAGAGCTTCCCAGTTTTCGATGTTTATATTGCATTTTTTTAGATTTGCCTTATGAACATCTTTAAACCTCTTATATTGACCACCGATATTCCGCTTTCCATCCTTGAGTTGGGAGTAAAGTAACTGCTTTGGGAGACGGCAGTCAGGCATTCGAACAACATGACCGGTCCACTGAAGTTGGCGTATGATAGATACCACAGTATTGATACTGAGTACATGTCCCCAATAATGGGCATCTGCCAATACTACCTCTCATATTCCGTTGGTGCCTCCTAGATAATGCGGAGTGGGTTGCACATGATAGTGCATTTATGCATTCAAAATAACTTAATGTAGATCATGTACTTCAACCCCATTTCATAATCACAATCAGGGTGGTAATATTTCACCTTGTCATGCTTCTGGGTTCATGCTCATAGCATCACTCAGTGCAGATTGGTCATCCTTGGGTTCCTTGCAGGAAAAAAGGTGGGGTATAAATATAATAAATAAACAAATCCTTTATTTGCGACCTCAAACCGCTGTCATACATACAACTGTGGTGCGTGTGTGTTTTCAACCGTTTTGGTGCCTAAGTAAATAAGCATAGCTGAAGCCAGGATTCTAATCCTCGTTGACTGTGAGTATGGAACAGGATGGCATTAGTCACTCTGGATTAACACGGAATCCGAGGGTATGATTTTATGGGTGAAGTGGGGATTGTAATCCGAATTAGCGATTGTTGAGATTGGAACTCGACTAGCGGCGGTCCTTATTTGGAGCTAATAAATAGGGCATATTTCTTTGAGTGAGCGAGGGGTATACAGTTCTCCCCAAGGGAGTGTGTACTTGTGCAAGGGCTGCCTGCAGAGGCCGGCAGCGGCTCTTTGACTCGAGCTCAGTTTCCTCCTTGTCATCCAGCCCCTCTCGCTGCCGCCACACGAGCGAGGGGAACCCTGCGTCGCCGCCGCCGCTGCTGCTGCTGTCTGGGGCGCCTCGGCTTTGGCCTGGCTGCGGGCTGCTGCTGGTTGGCGACGGGGGGACACGTGAGGGAGAAGAAAGCGGAGGAGGTGGGGGGGAAAGCGGCGGCGGCGGCGGCAGCTGGAGTTCCCCCGACAACTGGAGGCGACGGCGTCGGCAATAAGCAGCGAGCTGTACGCGGTAGTTGTTCGTGGCGGCGGCGGCGGCGGCGGCGGCAGCAACTCCTCCTCCTCCTCCTCCTGCCCCTTTCGCCGACCGAGTCCCTCCGCAATAGAGCCCTGCCCCCGCCTCTCTGCTCCTTCGCTCGCTCCTCCTTATTGACAAATACACAAAGGGCCGCGCCGGGCTGGAGACGCGTCTGGAGCCGGCATGGGAGACAAGAAGAGCCCCACAAGGTGAGGAGGGAGGGAAGGCGGGCGGGCAGGCGAGAAGGAAGGGGCCGCCTCAGACAGGCCGGTGCTGAGGGGGAAGGCGGCGGCGGCGGCGGCGGCAGCAGCAGCAGCAGCGGCGTTGTTGTTGAGGAGGGGGGCGCCTTCTTCTTCATCCCTTCACTCCCTTCTCCGCTGCCAAACCCTTTGGCGCCCCCCAACGCGGCAGAAGCGATGGCGGTGAGAAGGTGGAGCCCCCCCCCCCCGAGGTAGTTGGTGAGGAGCGGCGGCGGCGGCAGTGGCGGCCGCCGGGGCTAAGCGAGGCCCTGAGGGAAGGGGGGGGGAGAGAGAGAGGAGAGAGAGAGAGACGGAGCGAGCGAGCGCGGCGATGTCTTGTTTTGTGCCTTAACCCTCCTTGTGTCTTCCCTCTCTTTCCCCTCCTCCCGCCTACCCGCCTTCCTCCCCCTCCCCGCTTTTTGGGGGTAGGCCGAAGCGGCAGCCGAAACCCTCCTCAGACGAGGGCTATTGGGACTGCAGCGTGTGCACCTTCCGGAACAGCGCCGAGGCCTTCAAGTGCATGATGTGCGATGTGAGGAAGGGCACCTCCACCCGGTGAGTGAGCGGCCGAGAGGCCTGGACTGACACCCACATCACATCCCCAAAGGCAAAGCGGGGGTGGGAGCTGGTGGGGTGGAGCGTGGAGAAAGCTGCGCTGGCCAAGGGAAGGCGGCTGGGCACGACCGCTAGGAAGGAGGAGAGCCGAGTCGGCGGCTGCCACCATCACAGCCACCAGGGCAGGATGATTATTTATTGTCCTTCTCCCTTCTCCGGAGAGGGTGACAGTAGGGAGTGGATCTGCTGCAGGCAGCAGTTCTCCGTTCTGCCCTTCTTTGCCGCCTTCCCTTTCCTCTCCCCCCCCAACAGTTCCCCCCCCCCAGCTGAGAAAGAATTTCTTTTCTATAAACTTAAAAAAAAACCACACACAATCTCCTCCGTACCTGTGTGGTTCAGATTGCCAGTCACTCACGTTAGAAAGGAAAGGAAAATAAGCTCCTTTCTTCCTCAGCATTAAATATACCGTATATATATTTATTTGCTTTGCTGTGATCTCTCTCTCTCTCTCCCCCCCCCCCCCACACACAAGGTACAGAGGACTGAAGTGTTTGCGTTTTGTTTTGTTTTTAACCCTGTTCATTGGATATTGTATTCCCTATGTTTTGGAATGCTTAAACCAGCCTTCCCCAACTGGGTGCCCTCCAGATGTATTGGAATACAGCTCCCATCAACCCCAGCAATTGGGCATGATGGGAATTGTAGTCCCAATACATCTGGAGGGCACCCAGTTGGGGAAGGCTGGCTTAAACTGACCAAGTAGAATTGGCAATCAGTTGCACAAACTGTGAGAAAAGATTAATCCATCATCTGTTGAAGAAAGGAAAAAAATGGGCCAGGGCTTTTGATTTTATTTTTGAGGCAATTAATTCCCTGCTTATACTCCAGTGTGGTCCCATTTAGTTCATTTGAAGGGTGATTTAATTTTTTTTTTTTTTTTACAATGATGCATTATAAATAAATAATAAAATAATAATAATAATACTGAATAAAATAATATAGTGAAGGGTCAGCAGTCTCTTGAATGCGTTTTATATTATCATTGCTAATATTTTGTTAAATCAAGAGCACTATTATCTGTCACCTTCCCTTTCACAGTTATGATCTCACCAGTAAAATGTCCATCATTATGACAGGTGGGGTGTGTATGAGGATGTAGGAAGGACAGACCCCTAGGAGGTATCTGCCAGGGAGAGATGGGGACTGGTGGCTGTTGAGGTGGGTAGTTGGTGAAAACCTCTGGCAACTGTTGTGGGATATTCACAGGTGAAGGAAAAAACATGGTTACTGATAACTGTGCGTGGTGTATATGGTAGGTGGTGGTGGAGGCAGGAGGTGTCTCAGCATGTTGCTGACTGAGTAGCAGCTCATGGTATGTCAACCGGGCTATTAGCCAATCAGCAACTGTGCACTTGCCCAAGTGCTAAGATGCCCCCTACTTCCACACTCACCTGGTTACCTATCAGGTCTATGAATTTAAAATATACATATTCTCCCCTTCTTATTCTTACCTCCCACATTCTCCCCTTACCTTTGAACAGTTACTGATAAACCTGTGCTTTCCCCTACCCTCTTAATCATCCTGCCTTAGAGGTGGATGATTTCTACCAGAGGAATCACCTCACCAGCCATTTCTCAGACTGGGCCATGCAGAGTTAGAGACCAGGTTTTGCTCTCAGTGCAATAATATCTGTAGAGCCCTATCATGATTCCTGTTTCTTGGTCACACCAAGATGTCTCAGAATGTTGGGAGAAGGCTTCTTTATATATAGTTTCGGGGGGGGGGGGGGACCACTAGCAATGTTTTTTGACTTTTTACAGTTTATGCAAGGCATTTATAATATACCTGTTATATGTTAGATACATTTCAGTGCATGGAAAATTCTGTATGATGAACAAACAGAAGTCTGTTGTGCACCAGCATCAGAGGAAAAAAATGCTGAGGTACTGAATTATACTTAAGAGTCCAATTTTGGAACATATGCATGCATTATTTAATATATATTCACTTAAGACATTTATATGCTGCTTTTCTTTTGCACAAAGTGGCTTGCAGAGTAAATAAAACAATTTAAAAGCAATAATAAAAACAATGTAAAACAATACTCTATAAAAATAGTAATTAACAGTCAAATGCCAAGTGAAACAGGTATCTTGTAAACCTTATGGAAGGCAGAGAAAGTAGAACACTTTCTAATAGCAATTGGGATAGCAATCCATAGTTTCAGGCCACTGTAGTAAAGGCCCTCCTCCTGACAGCTACTGCTCTTCATGAGGTGAAGGTTTGCATGATCGTGCTGAGGAAAAGAAGCCATAGTGGCTTATTTCCTCTGTCGCACGTGCTGGTCAGATTTGCCTAATTACCCTAGTTGGTGTGGCTTGCTGTGTTGTCTGGACCTGGGCGGCATGGGTTGTTTGAGGGGATAGCAACCCTCAAATAGCCCAACGAAAGCCCATGGGTTATTTGAAGGTTGTTGCCCCTCAAACAAGCCATGCTGCCTGGGTTCGGATGACATGGCAAGCCATGTGAGTAAGGGTAATTAGGCACATCTGGCTGGGATGCGACCAGCTTGCATGGTGGGGAAAATTAGCCACTGTGGCTTATTTCCCTTAGCATGATCGTGCAAACCAGGTTATATAAAACAGGATCTGACCTGTCAAGTTTTGGTAGCAGGGGTTGATCTACAGAAAGGCAGTGTCTCTTGGTCTCAGGTCACTAAGGTCTTTAAATGTAAGCATCAGCACCTTGTATTGGGACAGGAAGCAAACAAATTGGCAGCCAGTATAGTTGTTCCAGTAGTGGTTGAATATACTCAAACCTTCTGATGCCCAATAGGAGGCAGGTGGTGGCATTCTGCACCAGCTGCTAAATAATCTTCAAGGTAATACCAATATAGAACACATTACTGTGGCCAATCCTGGAGGTAAAAAAAGCATGGATCATCATACCTATGTTCCCATTATCCAAGAGACTGGGCCTATGAAGATGATAAGCAATGCTCCTGGCAACTGCCATTACTTATCAAGGCAGGATTGAGAGGCAACTCTAGGCTCTGAACCTGTTCTGATAGGGATATTTCAGCTCCATCTATCACAGGAATACTAACACCCTCTGAAGCCTAGAGATTCCTTACCAGCTTCACTTCTGTCTTGTCTAGGGTTAACTTTAGCCTGTTTAACTCCATTCACTTGACTACAGTGTCTAGACATCTGTTGAAGACAGAGACTGCAGCCTCTGGGTGCTTAGTTAAAGAAATCTAGAACTGGGCGATGACACTCAGACACAAAGCTATAGCTCTATTTTATTAAACAGCATCAGTGGCTACATTGAGCAGTATAAAACAACACCCACCTGTTCCTACAAGGCTGAACTGGTATTCCCAATGAGCCAGATTGAAAAGGTCATGGGAGAATAACATATGCATGAGTGGAACATATGCGTATGTGCTGGGTTGCAGATTTTCATCTTGATCCTGTGCAAATCCCATGGAGTTTAATGGGTCTTACACTATAGTAAGCAGGCATATATCTGCGGCTCCTAATCAGTAGTTACCTAAATAATTTCAAGTATAAGTACGCTTTACAGGTTGCAGTTCTATTTTTTAAAAACACATACACCCAAACCTTTCATTTCACATGTGTCTATACTGAATATTCCATGTAATTGGTGTGTTAAAGTTTATAAATTCAGTACAGAGGAGATTTAGCAAAATGATTTAAGATGATGTTTCCACAATCTCTTAATATTGCTAATACTATATGCCTTATTTATTTGCCAGTATGGCTGGCTGGGGAATGCTGGGAGTTGTAGGACTTTTTTTCTGGCTAAACATACATAAGATTGTGCCCTAATTTTATTTATTTAGACATGTATTTTCAATATAAATTCAGTGAGCAAGATATATAACCTCTATTCTTTTTTAGTTTGCCTGTGCTTAACATTTTCTGCCATTATCATAGCTGGCACTTCACTGTGCTAAATAAATACATAAATAAAGCAGATTTGGCACCAGAATATTTTTCCTGGTCACTAGAACCCTGTCTGGTGTTCTTTAGTACTTCCTTCTTGCCTTTAGTACTATTCATCCACATAACAAGGGGTTTACTTTCTACCCAGAATGTTCTTGGAGATACTAAAATATTTGAATAAGCACAGGTTTTGAAAAACTGCCTTGCTGGATTAGATAAAGATCCATCTAGTTCAGCATGCTACTTCCAACAGCAGCTAGCCAGACGTATCTGAAAGCCAATAAGCAGGGTATTAAGTTATAATAATTTCTTTTAGTTTTGTCTCAAATACCTGATAATCAGGTATAGTGCCACTGAACATGAAGGTTCCATTTATTTATGGCTAATAGCCATTAATACACCAATTCTAAAGTAATGTTTCTCTTCCTTTTTATGTACTATGTAAAATATTACATATCTTGTGATAGTGAATTTCATATTAAATTATGCATGGCGTGAAGAATATAATATTTTATTATATTTTACAAACAGCAAATATACGTAATCTCACTGTGCATATATGTTGTCAAATGATGGTATAGGTAGTTCTTTCTGTTAAGGCCCTAGTGAAAGAGATGCAAAACACATGTTGGTTCTGTTGGTAAAAGAGATACCAAATAGATGTGGTTCTGTTGTGAGAAGAGTATGCAAGGTCAGGAATCTAGTAAAATATAAAAACGAGCATTCCTTATATTCAAATGCTTCAGACGTTCTCATGCACCAAAGTTGATACAAGAAAAGCTATCGGATTAATCTGGCATGGAAACCTATGTGTTCTGGTGACACATGTGTTAGAAGTCCTGATAAAGAGATCATGGAGTCCCATCCCTTCTAGCCCTTTGTGAAGAGGGAGGACTCAGTGCAAGCCCACCCTTGTACTGCCAGTCATATTGGTGGCAGCGGAAGGTGGGACTACAAGAGCTGTTGTGCTTGAGATATCTGAGAGATAATCTAGTATTTTTGCCTCACATAGGTTTAGAGTATTTTACAAAATACAAGTAAAACAATATAGTATGTTGGGTCTGAATCAGGAGATAAAACTATGGTTATTGTGTAGAGAATTGCTTCAGAAATTAATGAAAATGAAGATTTTATCTGACAGTGATTTAAACATTTTACTCTTTGAATCACTTTACAGAGAGGGATAAAGTCAAACACATGTAGGTTTTGCAGTATTAGAGTTCTGAGAAGGTATCAAATTGTGATAAACCATTGTTTCTATAGCTGTAGTCAACACTAGAATTCTGAGAATATCAACAATCTCAATTTAAAATATACATTTGATAATTTTGGTATATAGAATTAATTATATATATACACACACACACACACACACACACATATATATATGGAATTTAAGTAAATTAAAGAATGGGGGATGAGCTTAGTAAATATAGGAATGGTCAGGTATATTCATGATCCTTTCATAAAATTGAAAGGGGTAACTTCAAAACCAAGCAAAATATTTAAAACCATGCTGCTATTATGTACAAGAACATCTTACTTTGCCCTCAGATATCCATAACTATCTATCTTGCTCGTGTGCATACATATTCAGGCAATTATTCTGTGGCTATGCAAAGCTCTAGAATGACACTATATAGAATTGTAATATCAGGTTTTTAGCAGCTATGTTGACAGTCGTTTCTAAATTTGCACTTGAAGGACATTACATACTATCCATTCAAATCAGACTAAGTGTAAATAGATTTTGCAGGACTGAAACCAAATTTGGGGTTTGAATGTGAGAAGATCAGTATTCCATAAAACATATGGTATCATAACTGCCAGGTGATACAATGGATGAATTCCCTTGCTATTATGCTTTAGAGGATAAATGCTTTCTGTGTGGAAGTGATAGCCTCAGATGGTTCCCGAAGGGCATTGCTTTGTATTGTAAAACAACTGCTAAATATCGCAGTGTGCTGCATGACAATCTGTGAAACCTTCAGTGCTGAGAAATGCTGGTAATTGTGCCCTCAGAAATGTGCAGTCTCAATTTATTATGTATTTATTAATATATATGTGTTTGCTAATTATGAGTCTGTATGTTTATTCCATTTGTTCTGGATGGTAGACAGGTATGAGCATGGATTAAATTTACTGAACAATATTGTAAAATAAAAAAGAATTTTCAGAGTGGCTGTACATTATAAAGTAAAAATATTAGTTAGAAAATTGGAGCTCTAGTTGCTCCAATATGAAATTTTAATAACAAATAGCTTTTCAGTTAATATGAATCAATTGACTTTATATTTTTATAGTTTATATCTATGGTGTAGCACTTTTCTTTCTTTATTAATTTATTTATATCCCACTCTTCAGCTGAAAAGGCACCCAGAGCAGCTTACATATAATCTATAAAAGAAGACAATTCCTGCCTACAGGCTTACAATTTAAAATACAGGACACAAAAAGAAAAAAACAAATCGAGAAGGAAAAGAAAGTCAGACACCAATTCTTAAAGTTAAATAGTAGTTCTTACAATGATCAGCTGGATAGGAAACAGTTCAGGGAGAGGAGGAGCCTAATGGAATTGGTCATTCAGCAGAGCTGGTGGAATAACCCTACTTCCCATCTCCCTTTGCTGCAGCCTGATGGATGCCTAGTGACAGTTGAGGAATAAGCCCAATGGCGTTAGAACATTTTTAGCTGTTCCTGCATGTAGGCTTCATGGAGGCATCTGTTGTGAACAGGATGCTGGACTTGATAGACCAGCTGTGCTCTAGCAGAGTTCTTTCTATGTCCTTAAAAGACAAGGGAGTTATTTAAAAATTTAATCAGGTGCTTTTTATTCTTATGTAACAATGTCATACTTCAACATTTATGCTTCTGTGCAGCTCTAGTTGCCTCAGAATATTGATAGGATGCATATCTGGATGTTTATCCCATTGAAAGCAATTCAGTGCAGATGGACGACATCCAGTATTTGGATACACATCTAATTTGTGCCCATGGTTCCTGACCACAGAAGATCTATGGACAGAAGACATTTGCACATGTAATTCCTCAGCTCTTCAGGATAAAGAGGGCCTAGAAATAGTTTGCTTTCCATCTCATGCAATGCTCAGATGGGACGATATTGGAAGAGATTCTGGAAATACCAAATTTTGCACACACACTCCTCTTTGGGGTGAGTACAGGGATTAATTGCTAATGTGTTCCCTTCATATCTGTTCTGATGTCATCCCATTTGGGAGAATTTTAACAAAACATAGAAAGCACTTGATAGTTATTGAGAAGGGTATAGTTACTTAATTAAGTTATTTTGTATAACCACTTACTCATCTTATGTCTTTCTAAAATATCTGAGTTCCAATATCAGTGTTGCAGGCTTATAGGAACTATGCTTTTTAGCCATGTTTTATGATTGAATTAATCAGAATTCAGGTTTTGTGGTATGAGTTGAAACTTAGGATAATGTTCTCTGATGCCTTGACCTTCTCTAAGAACATGACATTTTTTGTATGTTAAAAGTTATACTATTTTTTTTTTTAGTTCAAACTGAGTTAGGGAAAGGTCTTATTCATTCTTTCCCTTCCCTTTCTTTTGTTATGGCAATCACAGGAGTCATTGAAGCATGGCTACACTGGGGTTGCTATTTGGTCTTCTACTTCCTAATAGCTTAGTTCATCCTTCCTCATTACCTGGTGTGCAGAATTACTCCAAAGGGAGCACAAGTGCATGCCAGAATAACATGAGACTAGTCACATGTATGTACATGTGTGAAGCAACCTTACCCATGTACAAAAACGAAATCTAAGTAACAGGGCCAAAGTAACTTGAAAGATCTAATATTTTAGATGCGATATTTCTTGTAAAGTATAGTTCTCTGAACTCAGGGTCTTCATTCTTTTTGTAGAAGAAAAAGAAAATGACCTATGTCATCTTGCTTGTTTCCAAATGTGTGTCTAGTTCCATGTTAAACGGCTTGAGCTTTCTAAACCTGTATCTCTTTGATTGTTCTTTTGTTCAGTGCTTTCTACTTAGAAACTGCTAATTGAAAGTTTATTATTATTTATATCCTGTCTTTTTTCCTGCGAGGAACCCAAGGCGGCTTACATAATCCTCCTCCTCAATTTTCTCCTCACAACAACCCTGTGAGGTAGGTTAGGCTGAGAGTCAGTGACTGGCCCAAAGTCACCCAGTGAGCTTCTTGGCTGAGTGAGGACTACAGCTCGGATCTCCCGAGTCCCAGTCCAACACTCTAACCACTACGCCACACTGGCTGTCACTATGCCACGTTGGCAACTGAAAGTTGCTACGTACATTTACTTTTTAAGGTACATATTTTAAATGTTTTATATGTACATCTGAAAATGTAATTTGCACAGATTTGGTTTCAATCTAGTGTACAATGAAGTGCATACAGAAGGGGCTCCATACATTTTTTGTATGTATGGGGCTCTATTTTTGCCTCTTAAGTAGTATGTGATGTGGCTCTAAAACTGATAGTTTTTTGAGTAGGTGACTGACTTTCACATACGAGTTTGCACATCACTTACATCCCTCACCATGAAGAAATGTGAATGCCATTTTTGCTGAAATGCTCGATCACACTGAACATGCAGGATAAAATCCATGAGATAACTGTTAGATAGATCATAGAATCATAGAATCATAGAAAAGTAGAGTTGGAAGGGGCCTACAAGGCCATCGAGTCCAACCCCCTGCTCAGTGCAGGAATCCAGGTCAAAGCATCCCTGACAGATGATTGTCCAGTTGCACCTTGAATGCCTCCAGACTGGGAGAGCCCACCCAGTCTGGTAGCCCACCCATAGGTAGTTGATTCCATTGTCTTATTGCTCTAACAGTCAGGAAATTTTTCCTGATGTTTAGGTGGAATCTAGGTTCCTGTAACTTGAGCCCATTATTCCGTGTCCTGCAAACTGGGATGATCGAGAAGAGATCCTGGCCCTCCTCTGTGTGACATCCCTTCAAGTACTGGAAGAGTGCGATCATATCTCCCCCCAGTCTCCTCTTCTGAAGGCTAAACATGCCCAGTTCTTTCAGTCTCTCCTCATAGGGCCTTGTTTCCAGTCCCTTTATCATCCTTGTTGCCCTCCTCTGAACCCTCTCCAGTTTGTCTACGTCCTTCTTAAAGTGTGGTGCCCAGAACTGAACGCAGTACTCAAGATGAGGCCTGACCAGTGCCGAGTAAAGGGGAATTATATATCACTTCATGTGATTTGGAAGCTATACTTCTATTAATGCAGCCCAAAACAGCATTTGCCTTCTTTGCAGCCACATCGCATTGCTGGCTCATATTCAGTTTGTGATCTACAACAATTCCAAGATCCTTCTCACTTGTAGTATTGTTGAGCCAAGTGTCCCCCATTCTGTAACTCTGCATTTGGTTTCCTCTCCCTAGGTGCAGCACTTGGCATTAATCCCTATTAAATTTCATTCTGTTGTTTTCGGCCCAGCGCTCCAACCTATCGAGGTCACTTTGAATTTTGTTTCTGTCTTCCAGAGTATTAGCTGTTCCACCCAACTTTGTGTCATCTGCAAATTTGATAAGCATTCCCTGTACCTCCTCATCCAAGTCATTAATAAAAATGTTGAAGAGCACTGGGCCCAGGACCGAGCCCTGTGGTACCCCGCTCGTTACCTCTCCCCAGTTTGAGAAGGAACCATTGATAAGCACTCTTTGAGTCCGATTCTGTAGCCAATTGTGGATCCACCTTCCAGATCAGGAAGGAAGCATGCAAGTGCAAGGCCCTTTTCCAGTCTCTTCCCATGTATAATCTTGGGGGGAAAGAATCATCGCAAAAGGCCTTCCCAGTGTGGCATAGTGGTGAGAGTGTTGGACTGGGACTCGGGAGATCCGGGTTCTAGTCCCCGCTCGGCCATGAAACTCACTGGGTGACTTTGGGCCAGTCATTGACTCTCAGCCTAACCTACCTCACAGGATTGTTGTGAGGATAAAATGGAGGAGTGGAGGAGGATTATGTAAGCCTCCTTGGGTTCCTTTCAGGAAAAAAGGCGGGGTATAAATATAATAAATAAATAAATAAATAAATAAACTCTATCAATTGAAAGTATTTTGTTTGAGCTGATATAGAAGTTGACATTCACCTCAATGCATGAGGGCTTAAACTGGTTAGGGGGATACAGCCCCCGGCCAACCTGAGCCCAGGGTAGACCCACTCTGAGGAGGAATATTGGGATTCCACAGCAAACCTCACTCCCACAGACTATGTGGGGCAACCTGAGGAGCCCTATCACAGGGCCCTGGGCCCCCAAAGAATCCCTTTGATCCCATTCTGAGCCCTGCTGTGGTCCCTGCCTCCTCCTTAGTCCCTTGGCTCTCCGGAGCACCAGCAAAGTCATCATTGGAATACCTATTTGGCCACCAGAAGACCTTTTTGCCCAGAGTTTACTTAGGAGTAAGGGTCTACTCAGGAGGAGGAGAAAGCCTACAGGCATTGAGGAAGCAGATACAGTTGCAACTGTTGAATCAGGAAGGGAGGTAGATGACAACATGTATATAAGTGCTCATTCACCTCCCAGACTTTTGCTGGGTTATTTATGTATTATTAACAATTATATTCTACCTTATTTGCTAAAAAGCCAGGTCAGAACCTTTGCTCCAGCTCCTTGCTCATGGACACCCTACCCCCTTCATCCCTGTGCACGTCAGTCCCTGCCCCCTTAGTCTACAAGCTCCCTGCACTGAGTAGGGAGGTGTGAAAGGATGTTCCACTTGTTCACTTGAATGGAAGTAGAACTCTCTGTGCAATTAGGGCCCTGATAAAGCAGGGTCCCCAATTGTATAGAGAGTTCTACTCACATTCAAGTCAATGCAAGTAGGATACCCCTTTAAACCTTGCTGCTCAACATGACAAGGTCAAGACAGAAGGGGTGGGGACTGGTGTGCATGGGGATGGAGGAGGCTGGCTCAGCATGTGTGGCCCTGTCCTCCTACCCAATTTAAGTTCAGGTGAATGCCTGAACAGGTCTAGAGTAATAGGAAAGTTCTATCTGTAACTGCTCATTCATACATTACTTGAAGTCAACATGTGCCACACATTCCAGACCTTCTTTGAACTTCAACTTCCTTAAAATTAGAAAGAACATATTTGTTAAAACTTCTAAAGTTTTTATATATTTTAGCATGTTGAATTTTATGGTTTTAATTTTCGTTAACTGCCTAGAGAGCTTGGCTATTGGGTGGTATAGAAATATAATAAATAAAAAACAAATAATAAAATATTAAAATATTATTTATACTGATGAATAAAATAAAAGTACATTGTGTAAATTCAATATATTAGAAGAAAACAGAGAATACTCTTTGTTTTTTAAAGTTTTAGGTTTAAAAAAACTTGGGAGGACAGTAGTAATGGTGGTGTAATATAGTTGTGATCCCATTGTCAATCTGTAGCAAAGTAAGAATACAACAATAGCCATAGAAACAAGCACTAACATAGCAACACTGACAAACACATACCATCCCTGGTACTGTAATATTACCACCAATCAAAACATAGTGTGGTGATGATGCACCCTTTACCCATGCTCAAAAGTACCAGACACACAGCAAGAGCTGACTTTGTATAACTCCCTTTTCTACGCTCAGTGCAGAATTGGGAAGCTAGAAAGATATTTATTTATTTATTATATTTATATTCCGTCTTTTTTCCTGCAAGGAACCCAAGGCGGCTTACAGAATCCTCCTCTCCATTTTTATTCTCACAACAACCCTATGAGGTAGGTTAGGCTGAGAATCAGTGACTGGCCCAAAGTCACCCAGTGAACTTCATGGCCGAGTGGGGACTAGAACTTGGATCTCCCATGCCCCAGTCCAACACGCTAACCATTACACCATAGGCTCATAGTACCTTCCTCAATGCAGATTACTGTGGCATAGCTGGCAGGAGAGCAACTGACATCTATAGCCAGAACCTCCATGGGTCTCTGCAGATAAGGTTTGACAAAACACACAGCCTTTTGTCAGGTAAACAGTCAGGTGAGAGTGTTGGACTGGGACTCGGGAGATCCGGGTTCTAGTCCCCACTCAGCCATGAAACTCACTGGGTGACCTTGGGCCAGTCACTGACTCTCAGCCTAACCTACCTCACAGGGTTGTTGTGAGGATAAAATGGGGAGGAGGAGGAGGATTATGTAAGCCGCCTTGAGTTCCTTGCAGGAAAAAAGGCGGGGTATAAATATAACAAACAAACAAATAAATAAATACAGCACCTTGTCTGCTCCATAGTCCAGTGGATAGCAGACATGCATAGTAAACCCTCAGGCAAGAGCTCGAGTTCCACCATGGGGATAATGCACATTGGAACATTCCATGCAATACAATTGTATCAGTAGCCATGTGAGGGGAGCAAGATTTTTTTTGCTAGAGAGAAGGTCACATGCACAAGGAAAAATAGAAACCACAACAGAGGTTTACAGGATCAACAATAGAAGCTTCTTGGTAACTCAGTAGGAGAGAGACTGCAATGGAGAATCATGGGAAGACATTGAATGACTTCCATAAGGCAAAGCTTACCTTTTGGTGTTCAGCCAGCAACAGTGATTTTGAATGCAAAAGAGATGGGGCAGTAGCTAGAACCTAAGCCTCCCATTCCACAGAGCAACTGTTTAATTGGAAAGTCATAGGAACAGAGAATACAGATTCATGATGTAAAACCTTTGTAATCTCCCAGGGGTCAAGCCTACGACAGATCCTAGCTCCATGGTTCAAAATTAAGGTGGCCAGGTTCCACAGAGGAAAGGGCTAGGAAAAGAGAGGCACACACCTGAGACAGTGCAACCAGAGGAAGTGGTGCAAGGCTAACAATCTAATTCAGATAACTTGGACTCAGTCATGACTCCGAATGCCTTTCATTATTCCCAGTCCCCTCATCCCAATCAGCCACCCTTCCACACGTTCTTCTGGTTGATTACTAGTATCTGCTGATTTCTTTTCATCAGCCTGCCTTGTTATCAATCTCCCCTGCCCCCCCCCCCCCCTTATCATGACAAGAATGCTGCTTGGTATATTATTATATAAGCAGCAAGTTGGGGAAAGCAGGATATCATACTACTGGAACATCCCTTTGCTTGTACGCTTTAAGTAGGAAAGCTAATATGCAGACCTCTAATCTTGATGGGGTACTGTGATAGAGAGCCTTTGTGTGTTCCCTATTGGCATGACTTCTGAGGTGAGTAGCAAGGCAGGAATTTCTTATCTGATAACTGTCCAAGAAATAAGACCTGGTATACACATGCCGTAAAATAAGGTGGTAGAATGGACTGCACCATTTCAGACTCTGGGTGGAAGATCACATTTTTAATGCCCCCCTATCCTTCAGATAGAAAACACACACAACAGTCCTAGTTAGTAACCTAGCAGTTGTCTTTTGAACTAACTGCAGTTTCCGGGAAGTCTTCAAAGGCAGCCCCACATACAATGCATAGCAGTACAGTAATACCTTGGATTGCAAGTAACTTGGTTTGAGAGCGATTTGCAAGACAAGCAAATTTTTAAATATTTATTATTATTTTTTACTTGATATACAAGCAATGTCTTGCAATATAAGTACTGTAGTACGGCTTAAATTAAAAATCTCTGTACAAATTTTTTTGGGGGAATTTCTTTTTGATATAAGAGTGTTTTGGATTACAAGCACGTTTCCGGAACGAATTATGCTCTCAATCCAAGGCATGACTGTAGTCTAACCTGGAGGTTACCAGAGCATGGATAACTATAGCCAGGGTATTTCTATCCAGGTGAGGTTGTACTTAGGACACCAGCCTTAGTTGGTGAAAGGCACTCTCTGCTACTGAGGCCACTTGGGACTCGAGTGACAATGCTGGATGAATGAGCACTCCCAGACTATGAACCTGATCCTTTAGCAGGGGTCTGCAACCTTTAAGACAAAAAGAGCCACTTGGACCCGTTTCCGAAGAAAAAAAAAACTGGGAGCCGCAAAACCATTGTGACATTTAAAACAAATATAACACTGCATATATTGTTTCTTACCTTAATGCTATATATACAGGATCGTGTATTCATGTACAAATTATTGGAAAACTAATAGCAATAGAACAAAATAATATCTCCATAAATTTATTTATTTATTAACTGCTTTTTTAACCCTGCATTTCTTATTATTACCGGTAATAATAAGACATTCCCTACCCTCAGGCTCACAATCTAAAAGACGTGACACAAAAGGAAAAGGGATTGGGGGGGAGGAGGAAGAATGCCAAACATTATATTGGTGCCTGAGTTTGGCATTCTTCCTCCTCCCTCCCAATCCCTTTTCCTTTTGTGTCATGTCTTTTAGATTGTGAGCCTGAGGGCAGGGAATGTCTTATTATTAATCTGTGTAAGCCGCTCTGAGAGCCTTTTCTGGCTGAAGAGCGGGGTATAAATGCAATAAATAAATAATGATTAAATGGAGGATGAAATTTTATTTCGATGGCAAAAGTGGGTTTAAAAAATAAGAATGTACTACCTTTTTTGCTGTCTAAAATTGAAATACATTATAAAAGGCTACCTACAAATTATAAGCGCGTTTTGCTTTTGTCTGGCTGCTCTGTGTGTGTGAGTGCTTTGTGTGGGGTAAACTGAAATACATTATAAAAGAGTCCCTGACTCTCAGCCTAACCTACCTCACAGGGTTGTTGTGAGGATAAAATGGAGATGATGGAGGAGGAGGAGGAGGAGGAGGAGGAGGAGGAGGAGGAGGAGGACTATGTAAGTCGCCTTGGGTTCCTTGCAAGAAGTAAAAAAGGCATGATATGATGGTAATAATAAATAAACCTGGATGCTCCATGTAGCCATCATGAGTGAGTCATCAATAGACACCTCTCCTCTATGAAGCTATCTAATGCCTATTTAAAGCTATCCAACCTAGCGGCTATCACATCTTCTGGCAGTTAATTCTATGAATTCTGAATTGTATGAAGAGGCACTTTCTACCACCAATCCATTTCCTTGGATGATCCCACATTTTAGTATTATGAGGGAGAAAAAAAATTATCTACTTTCTCCACATCTTACATTAACTTTAGAAACCTCTGCCATATCCCCACCCTGCCCCACTGCCCAGTTGCCTCTTTTTTTCTAAATGAAGAGTCCCAAGCGCTTCAGCCTTAACACACATCACAAAATTAGTCCTGCACCAGAGACTCTTGGGGTTATATTGACAAACACAGGGTTGTTGCAAGGATAAAACAAAGAAGAGGAGGGCCATATAAGCCGCCCTGGGCTCCTTGCAAGGAGGAGGGAGGGGATGGTGGGATAGAAATGTAATGATGAATCAATTTTGCCAGTTGCTCCTTTTAGGGTGCAATGCATGTTAAGACAGGGAAAAAGTCCTACATCTCCCGGGATGCCCCAGCTATCATGCTGGGAGTTGTAGGATTTTTTTCATGTCTAAACATGTAGAATATCCTGGCAAGCCTAACTGGAGGCAAGGCACGAAGAGGTGGCTGGCAAGGAAGGAGTGGATTTCAATTCAAATGCTGCCCAGAACTGGCCCCTGCTTGATCTGCGGGGTGCGATTTCTGCAGAAGCGCTACAGCTCGCCGAAGACTGAAAGCGCCTCCCCGGTGGAGAACGAAGGGAGGAGGCTGAGGCCTTCGGCGGCAGCTGCCCGCATCCCCCTCCGCCGCTTGCCCGTCGCTCACCCAGGGTCGGTCCTTGGAAATGGGGAAGAAGCGGCGGTTGAAGCTGTTGGCGACCAGCACAGCCTGGAGCGGTGGAGGCGGCTCCTCTTGGGGCTCGGACCCCCGAGAGCCCCCGGACCCGGCTCCACGCTTCGCAGAGGCGCCGCGGGCCGCCATCTTCTCTCACGCGCTCCTCTCTCGCTCTTGCCGAAGCAGCTGGATGTGACGCGGCGGCGGCGGCTTCAGCGGCTCCGGCATTGACTCCAGCGGCGGCGGCAGCTAGAGCGGCGCGGAGAACGCTCCGCGCCGCTCAGAAGAGCGAAATCGGGCTGCCCCCGCCAACAGAATCAGGCCATATGTGAGGCGGCGGCAAAGTTTTTTGCGGAGCAGGCAGCCTTGTCCTGCTCTCCTCTCTTCCGCTGCCTGCCTGCTCGTGTCCCTGCTGCCGGAGCGGAGCCGCGGCAAAGGTTTGAAAGAGCCGCATGCGGCTCCGGAGCCGCGGGTTGCCGACCCCTGCTTTAGTGGGAATGCAGCTCCCTACAGATTAGGTTATACATCACCTGGGTTCAGATGAACCAGCTACCAACAGTCTTTTAGGGCTGAGCTTCAATTTTTTGGCCTTCATCCAGTCCATCACTGCCTGTTCCATCGCCTCACATGAATTTGATATGCAGGAGAGAGAGAGAGAGGTGTAATCTGCATATTGTGTCACCCAGTCCCCTAACTATAGCGGGTGGGAACCACCTTTCCTCTTAGTGCAGCAGGGTTGCATAGTTGCCTATAGAGCATGGGTGGGCAACCTCTGGTCTGTGGGCCTAATCCAGCATGTGGACATTGATTATCTAGCCTACGGAGGCTTGGACTCCCTCTGCAGCCCCACCCACTCCCCAAGCCCTGCCCCCTGGCCTGGAGGCTACCAGGGCCTTTTGGAGGAGGCAGGGAGAAGAATGCCCTTATTCCCTTGTTCCCTTAACAAGGGAATTCCCCTGTGCATGGCTCCCCTTCCTAATGGAGGGTGAGCTGCATGCTGTGGAATCCCCTGGTTATTTCCAATTAGAAATAACCAATCAGAAGTGGTGACTGTGTATTTGTTGAGTGCTTGCAGGAGCTTTGTTTGCAGGTGAAGAACAAGCAAAGCCAGGCTTTGCAGCTTCACTTGCTCTGTATCCTCTCCCCAATGGGAGAAGGGATGGGGCAAATGAAATGGCTTCACTTTGTGTGGGCCTTTTTCGATGGGTATGCTGGGAGTATCATTGGGGACCAAATTACATCAGGGTGTGTGGCCCCACCTCTTTAGTGTCATGGGGCAGGGCCACACCCTCTGACATCATTCAGCCTGTAGAGGGTGTGGTGGGGGGCCAGAATACATGAGGATAGGGTTTAGATTTTCTGGGACTTCTGATCTGTAGAGATGGGGAGCAGGTATTAAAATGATCCACATACAGAGACTGATAGATCTGGATGGATTCCTGATAGCTTTGGGAGAGTTTCCTGTTGAAGCTTTGGTCAATGACTTTGGTCAATGAGGAAATGGTCCAGGTGGATGAAGTGATTGCTCCTAAACACCCTTTTTCATTTGTTAGATCTCAGTTGGCCCCTTGATGTCTGTGAAGCTGGTAGCAATATAATGATATGGATGATGATGGAGGAAGAATTGTGACAAGTCTGTCCAAACACAGACTATTTATTTATTTATTACATTTATACCCCGCCTTTTTTCCTGCAAGGAACCCAAGGCGGCTTACATAGTCCTCCTCTCCATGTTATCGTCACAACAACCCTGTGAGGTAGGTTAGGCTGAGAGTCAGTGACTGGCCCAAAGTCGCCCAGTGAGTTTCATGACCGAGCGGGGACTAGAACCTGGATCTCCTGAGTCCCAGTCCAACACTCTAACCACTACGCCACACTAGAGCCCATTTTAGGGCCTACTCCATGGTGGTGATAGCAAATAATTCTTACTTCCCTGCCACCATTGTGCCTGCATATTATTGGCCAATGGATCTTTTCCGAGTCCTGTTACAATCTTGACCCTTATGAAAGTGGGTGGCCAGTTGTGACCAGTTCGCAAAATACTTTGCAGGCTGTCATGGTCCAAGACGTGACCCCTTGTCCTCAGAGGACAAGACTCCTGAGCTAATGGCGGTGGCAAAATTGGTGCGGGAGGGGCATGGGGGGGCTGCACAAAACCCATTGGGGGGCACAGTCAGGCCATATGTTGTGTACCCCTGACCTAGACAAACCAGACAGAGCAGCACCTAGGGAATTCCCCTTGTTACCTCTGATCACAGATCAGAGATAAGGACCACTGAATTCTGGATTAGTTGAAACTTCCAGACCATTTTCAAGGGTGGCCCCATGTATATCTTCATGCAAAGTTAACATTATTTTAATAACTGCTGGTATATTACATAATCTTTGTCTATTATGTGTCCCTGTCCAAGCTGCACTCAGGATAGGTGCCCTTATTCAGGATAGGTGCCCTTATTGCCTCATCCTAGTTATACTACTGGGGGTTGTATGTCTATATATCTTCTCTTTTAGTGCCATCTTCTCTGCTGAGCAGAACTTACAGAATACTGACGTGTCACAGACATGTTAAAATAACTGTAGAAGTAAGCTAAAAAGTTCTAGCTTCCTTGACACATCTATAGATGATTCAACATGGCCAAGACTTCGGAGCTTTATTTCAAAGCATAGCCTGTGCACTGAGCCCGCAATGTCGGATACTTTTAAAAAATTATTATTACTATAGAAATATTGCATCCACATATAACATATATTTTCCATTCTGTTGCAGAATTATACATTTGCATCTGTGTAGAAATGAAACTGTTCAGCCATTTTGTGTTTGTTCTTAGTTATAAAATGGTTGCTTTCCATTTAGATATTAAATTATTTGGAGTTTAGAGACTGTTTTTCCAGGGGGTTAAAAAGTCACAGGAGGAACAATGGGTCAGTCCAGGAAACTGAAACCTAAGGGCGGTGGAGGGTGGGAAATAGTTACCCTCTAAAACTAGTTACTATGGGAACCAGAAACTTAGCAAAAATCTACTGCCCTTTAATTGGCTAAGAGGTTGGATGGCGGAGTTGGAATAGTGCATATAAGTAAGGTTGGCAAGCAGGTAGTTAGTCAGTTCAAGAGCTAGAAATTGGAAGAAAGAACCCAGGATGGAGCGTGGCAGAGGCCTTAGAATCCAGGGACAAAAGAAGCTGAGCTGAAATTAAGAAGACTGGAAGCTGCACTACCAAACTACTAAGATGAACTGAAAGAAACTGCTTTATTAGTAGGTCTTGGCTTAAATAGGGGAACAGTCTTAACAAAGTTGTGCAACCTTCCCCAATGTGGTGCCTCCCAGATGTTTTTGACTACACTCCCATCACCTCCAGCTAGTGTGGTCAATGTTCAGGTATGATGAGAGTTGTAGTCCAAAACATCTGAAGGGCACCATGTTGGGGAAGACTAGAACTGGATAAAAATAATTTTAAAAAACCATTGACAGCCCCTCCAAGGTGCACTTTGAAGGGGCTGTCAGTGGCTTCAAAGCAGGGATTGTGAAAGGTGGCTGTCAAGCTGGACTTCATGATCTCTGAAAAAAGGAGTAAAGCCGAAAATGGCTCGCCATTGTGGCGGGGGAGGGCATCAAGCCAGTGCCCACCGCCCCCAAGTGCTGCTTGGGCACGTGGGGTGGCTGGCACTGGCGGGTGCCCAGGCAAGCTTGGCAAGAGCAACAAGGGGGGTTTGCTGCTCTTGTGAAGCTGCTCAGTGATTCCTGGTACACAAGATGGGGTCGGTCGCCCAGGTTTGGACGACACAACAACCCGTTGTGGGCACTACAACCCCTGCAACAACCCCATGGGTTGTCAGGGTGGCTTGTTGCCTTCAAACAAGCCACGCTGAGGGAATTGGTCTGGTTTGGCACGACATGGCAACCCATTGTGGATAACAACCCACAATGGGGTGGTGTGTCATGCAAATCCAGTCATTGTGCTAAGTCATGGTTTACTCTAGTTTCCAGGCGCTCTTGGATGGGGCTGATTATCTGGATCCATTTCAGTCGGGGTTCAGGCCTGGTTTTGGCACAGAAACAGCTTTGGTTGCCCTGTATGATGACCTATGTCGGGAGAGAGACAGGGGGAGTGCGACCCTGTTGGTACTCCTGGATCTCTCAGCGGCTTTCGATACCATCGACCATGGTAGGTATCCTTCTGGGACGGCTGTCTGAGTTGGGAGTTGGGGATACTGCATTGCAGTGGTTCCGCTCCTACTTGGATGGCCGCCTCCGGAAGGTGGTGCTTGGGGAATATTGCTCAGCCCCGTGGACTCTCCAGTATACCCCATGCTTTTCAACATATACATGAAACTGCTGAGTGGGGTCATCCGGAGTTTTGGAGTGCGTTGCCATCAGTATGCTGATGACATGCAGCTCTATTTCTCCTTTTCATCTTATTTATTTATTTAATACATTTTTATACCGCCCAATAGCCAAAGCTCTCTGGGCGGTTTACAACAGTTAAAATAATAAAATACAATATAAAATAAAAAATTTAAAACCGCAGATTAAAAACAAACAGCAGAGCTAGCAGCAGCAGTTACAATAACGGAATTAAAACAACTACAAGATTAAAATGATTAAGATGATTAAAATGATTAAAATGCCTGGGAGAACAGAAAGGTCTTCACCTGGCGTTGGAAAGAATACAAAGTAGGCGCCAGGCAAACCTCTTTGGGGAGCTCATTCCATAACCGGGGTGCCACAGCAGAAAAGACCCTCCTCCTGGTAGCCACCTGCCTCACTTCCTTTGGCAGGGGCTCTCGGAAAAGGACCACTGATGCAGATCTTAGTGCCCGGGCAGGAACATATGGGAGGAGACAATCCAGATACCCTGGCCCCAAGCCATTTAGGGCTTTAAATGTTAGTACCAGCATTTTGAATTGGGCCCAGAAACAAACTGGCAGCCAGTGCAGATGAGAAAGCACTGGCATAATATGTTCTCGTCAGCCAGCCCCGGTTAATAATCTCGCTGCCCTATTTTGGACCAGCTGAAGTTTCCGGACCGTTTTCAAAGGCAGCCCCATGTATAACGCATTGCAGTAATCCAAACGAGAGCATGGATAACTGTAGCTAGGCTATCTCTATCCAGATAAGGACGTAGTTGGTATATCAGCCTAAGCTGATAAAAGGTGCTCCGTGCCACCGAGTTGACCTGTGCCTCGAGTGACAGTTGTGGATCCAAGAGCACCCCCAAACTACGAACCTGATCCTTCAGGGGGAGTGCTACCCCATCCAGAACTGGTTGAATATCACTTAGCTGGGCAGGCGAACCACCCACTAACAGTACCTCCGTCTTATCTGAATTGAGTCTCAGTTTATTAGCCCTCATCCAGTCCATTACTGTGTCCAGGCACTGATTCAGAACAGCCACTGCCTCACCTGGATTAGATGAAAAGGAGAGATAGAGCTAGGTGTCATCTGCATATTCATTCATTTCATTTCATTTATTTCATTTATATACCGCCCCATAGCTGAAGCTCTCTGGGCGGTTCACAACACTCTATACATAAAAACAACATTAAAACGTACAAAACAGTTTAAAAAATTAAAAACCAAATTTAAAAACACAGTTTAAAATAACAATACAAAAGCCAATAAAACTGAGCCTACAGGTGACAATCCCCTCCGTGCTATTCCAAGCTCCTAACTAAATGCCTTGGCATAGAGGGAAGTCTTAACCTGGCGCTGAAAAGATAGTAAGGTTGGCGCCAGGCGGGTCTCAGTGGGGAGCTGATTCCATAACTGGGGGGCTACCACCGAGAAGGCCCTCCTCCTCGTTGCCACCAACCGAGCCTCTCTTGGAGGTGGCAGTCGGAGGAGGGCCCCAGATGTTGAGCGTAGTGTCCGGGCAGATAACGGTTGGGAGAGACGTTCCGTCAGGTATTGTGGTCCTAAGCCGTGTAGGGCTTTATAGGTTAAAACCAGCACCTTGAATTCGGCTCGGAAGCATATTGGCAGCCAGTGCAAGCGGGCCAGAAGTGGTGTAATATGCTCGGACCTTCCGGTCCCTGCAATAAGCCTGGCTGCCGCATTTTGCACTAGCTGCAGCTTCCGAACAGTCTTCAAAGGCAGCCCCACGTAGAGTGCATTGCAGTAGTCTAGTTTAGAGATCACCAGAGCGTAGATTACTGAGACCAGGCTATCCCTGTCCAGATAGGGGCATAGCTGGGCCACCAGCCGAAGCTGGTAAAAGGCACTCCTTGCCACTGAGGCCACTTGAGCCTCAAGTGACAAAGATGGCTCCAGGAGATCCCCAAGCTACGAACCTTCTCCTTCAAGGGGAGTGCAACCCCATCCAGAACAGGTTGAACACCCTCCATCCGGTCAAAGGAACCACCCACTAACAGCATCTCAGTCTTGTCTGGATTGAGCCTCAGTTTGTTAGCCCTCATCCAATCCATTGTCGCAGCCAGGCACCGGTTCAGCACATCCACAGCCTCACCTGCTGAAGATGAAAAGGAGAAATAGAGCTGCGTGTCATCAGCGTATTGATGGCAACGCACTCCAAAACTCCGGATGACCCCACTCAGCGGTTTCATGTAGATATTAAATAGCATGGGGGATAAGACCGACCCCTGAGGAACCCTGTACTGGAGAGTCCATGGGGCCGAGCAACATTCCCCAAGCACCACCCTCTGGAGCCGGCCATCCAAGTAGGAGTGGAATCACTGCAATGCAGTGCCCCCCACCCCCAACTCAGACAGCCGCTCCAGAAGGATACCATGGTCGATGGTATCGAAAGCCGCTGAGAGATCCAGGAGTATCAACAGGGTCACACTCCCCCTGTCTCTCTCCCGACATAGGTAATCATACAGGGCGACCAAAGCCGTTTCCGTGCCAAAACCAAGCCTGAACCCCGACTGAAATGGATCCAGATAATCAGTCTCATCCAAGAGCACCTGGAGCTGGTTGGCCACCACCCGCTCAAGGACCTTGCCCAGGAAAGGAACATTCACCACCGGCCTAAAGTTGTTAAGATCTTCCGGGTCCAGAGTGGGTTTCTTCAGGAGTGGTCTCACCACCGCCTGTTTCAGGTGGCATGGGACCACTCCCTCTCGCAAGGAGCCATTGATCACCTCTCTGGCCCAGCCGGCCGTTCCCTCCCTGCTAGTTTTTATAAGCCAAGAGGGGCAAGGATCCAGAACAGATGTGGTTGCACGAACCCGTCCAAGCACCTTGTCAACATCCTCGAGCTGTACCAACTGAAACTCATCCAAAATAACTAGACCAGGCTGTGCTCTGGGTACCTCTCCTGATTCTACTGCTATAACATTGGAGTCTAAGTCCCTGCGGATGCAAGAGATTTTTTCCTGGAAGTGCCTAGCGAATATATCACAGCGGGCATCAGATGGGTCGATGGTGTCCCTGGGGCCAGCGTATAACAGGCCCCGAACGACCCTAAAGAGCTCCGCTGGGCGGCAGAGAGATGTTTGGATAGAAGCAGTGAAATGTTGTCTCTTTGCCACCTTCACTGCCTCTAGGTATACCTGGCTATAGGCACATACCAGGGCTCGATTGCATCCACTAGGAGTTTTCCTCCACCTGCACTCAAGCCGTCCCCTGTTTTGCTTCATCACTCTCAGCTCCGGGGTATACCACGGAGCCGTACGAGCTCTACTACAGAGAGGGCGCTCAGGAGCGATCGTGTCAACCGCCCGGGTCATCTCCCTATTCCAGAGATCAACCAGGGATTCGACAGGACCGCCAGCCATATCAGCCGGAAAACCCCCAAGGGCCCTCTGGAAACCATCCGGATCCATCAGCCTCCGGGGACGGACCATCTTAATAGGTCCCCCACCCTTGCAGAGGGGGAAAGCTGCCGTTAGCCTAAATCTCAGCAGGTAGTGATCTGACCATGACAAGGGGACTGATTCAAAGTCCCCCACCTTCAGATCACTATCTCCATGTCCGGCTGAAAAAACAAGGTCTAGAGTGTGCCCTGCTACATGTGTTGGGCCGATGACATGTTGGGACAGTCCCATGGTTGTCATGGAGTCCATGAATTCCTGAGCCACACCAGACAAGGTGCCCTCAGCATGGATGTTAACATCCCCCAGGACCAACAGCCTGGGGGACCTCAGCATCGCCAGTGAGACCACCTCCGTCAGCTCAGCCAGGGAGTCTGTTGAGCAGCGGGGTGGGCGGTACACCAACAGAATCCCTAATCTGTCCCGCTGGCCCAACACAAGGTGCAAACACTCCAGACCAGTAGTCAGACGGACAGGGAGCCTGGAGAGAGAGATAGAATTCCTATAGACCACAGGCAACCCCCCCTCCCCGGCCCTCAGGTCTACCCTGATGCTGCACCAAGTACCCTGGTGGGCAAAGCTGGAAGAGACTAACTCTTCCCTGTTCTCCCACCCAGGTCTCGGTAATGCATGCCAGATCGGCTGCCTCATCCACTATTAAATCGTGGATGAGGGAGGTTTTATTTTGCACCGATCTGGCATTTAGAAGCAGCATCCGGAGACCCGAGGGCAGGCTGATAGGGCAACCAACAAACCTGCGGGTGCGAGGAGGACCGGAACATGGCACAGCCATTAAGTGTCTGGGCCGTGTTCCCCTTACCTGGCTAGTCCTCCTCCCAACGCCATATCTCCCTCTACCCGTCACTACACTAATCGGGGCCCCCACAGAACCCCCCACTTGACCACATGACTCCCCTCCAAGGCACATGCTCAGGCCCTAGACAGGGGAAAAAAGCAATCCCCCCCCACAGCAAGGGCACCGAGCAACGATAGCAACGTTAGGGGGGAGGCCCTTGCCCTTGTGGCTCCCCCCAAAGGGGCGACCCCCCCTTTGGTGTCGTCCCCTTCGGTGCCGTCGCCGCCCCGCTCCGGGCCGGCAGATAAAAGCCTGTGGAACGTCCAGCAAGCCCAGGTGGCAGGCGTCTCAATCAGGCAGGCCTGGGGGAGTCGCCCTCCTCCTGCTGGCAGTGGAGCTTCTCCCAGGAGAGGGGCCCAATCCAGCCAGCAGCAGCAGCGTCAGCCAAGACAGAGGGCTGACGAGGTGGTAAGGCAGCTGGCAGGATGGTAGGAAGGCTGGCAGGATGGGAAAAGGCAGCCCAGGTCTTCTCACCTTCCTCTCCCGAGAGTGACCACGTCCAGGCGTTGGTGTTGGCTGCTGCAGACTTCAGTCACTCCTGAGTCCTGCTCCGGGCCAGCAGATAAAGGCCTGTGGAGCGTCCAGCAAGCCCAGGTGGCAGGCGTCTCAATCAGGCAGGCCTGGGGGAGTCGCCCTCCTCCTGCTGGCAGTGGAGCTTCTCCCAGGAGAGGGGCCCAATCCAGCCAGCAGCAGCAGCGTCAGCCAAGACAGAGGGCTGACGAGATGGTAAGGCAGCTGGCAGGATGGTAGGAAGGCTGGCAGGATGGGAAAAGGCAGCCCAGGTCTTCTCACCTTCCTCTCCCGAGAGTGACCACGTCCAGGTGTTGGTGTTGGCTGCTGCAGACTTCAGTCACTCCTGAGTCCTCCTGAGGTATTGATGACACCTCAGCCCACACCTCCGGATAACCTCTCCCAGTGGTTTCATGTAGATGTTAAACAGCATAGGGGATAAAATAGAGCCCTGTGGCACCCCATGGCATAACTGCTAAGGGACAGAGCAGTAATCCCCCAGCACCACCTTCTGGAATCGGCCGCCCAAGTAGGATCGGCACCACTGGAGCACAGTGCCTCCAACTCCCAACCCTGACAACCTATCCAGAAGGATACCATGGTTGATGGTATCGAAAGCCGCTGAGAGGTCCAAGAGAATCAACAGGGTTGCACTCCCCCTTCCCCTCTCCTGGCAGAGGTCATCCCACAGGGCGACCAAGGCAGTTTCCGTTCCAAAACCAGGCCTGAATCCAGATTGAAATGGATCTAGATAGTCTGTTTCATCCAAGAGTGCCTGGAGTTGACCAGCAACCACCCGCTCAAGCACCTTGCTCAGGAATGGGATATTAGCTACCGGCCTGTAGTTATTAACATCATCCGAGTCCAGGTTAGGCTTTTTAAGAAGTGGCCTAATCACCGCCTCTTTCAAAGCGGCCGGCACCACTCCCTCTCTCAAGGAGGCATTTACAACCTCCTGGACCCAGCCGGCTATCCCCTCCTTATTTGATGTAATAAGCCATGACGGGCAAGGGTCAAGCACACAGGTGGTAGACCGGACTTGGCCAAGCACCTTGTCCGCATCCTCGGGCCTCAATAACTGAAATTCATCCAATAAAACCAGACCAGACGGTGCTCTGGACACCTCTATTAAAGGAGCTGCACTAACTGTGGTGTCCAATTCATGACGAATTTGAGCGACTTTATCTTCAAAGTGCCATGCAAACTCGTCACAGCGTGCAACCGAGGGTTCTATCATTTCTCTCGCTGGCCCAGAGTGTAAAAGGTCACGGAACACTTGGAAAAGCGCTGCTGGACGGCACTGAGAAGATGCAGTGGTGGTGGCGCGATCGTGTCAGCCGCCCGGGTCATCTCTGCATTCCACAGAGCAACCTTCAACAGGATCACCAGCCATACCAGCAGGAAAATCCCCCAGAGCCCTCTGGAATCCATCGGAATCCATTAACCTCCGGGGGCGGACCATTTTAATAGGCTGCTGAAAGTCTAAAGTCATCTTCAGCAGGTGAAGCTGTGGATGTGCTAAACTGGTGCCTGTCTGCGACAATGGACTGGATGAGGGCTAACAAACTGAAGTTCAATCCAGACAAGACTGAAATGCTGTTGGTGGGTGGTTCCTCTAACCGGATGAATCATAGAATCATAGAAAAGTAGAGTTGGAAGGGGCCTACAAGGCCATCGAGTCCAACCCCCTGCTCAATGCAGGAATCCAGGTCAAAGCATCCCCGACAGATGGCTGTCCAGCTGCACCTTGAATGCCTCCAGATTGGGATGGAGGGTGTTCAACCCGTTCTGGATGGAGTTGCACTCCCCTTGAAGGAGCAGGTCCGTAGCTTGGGGGTTCTCCTTGAACCATCTTTGTCACTTGAGGCTCAAGTGGCCTCAGTGGCACAGAATGCCTTCTACCAGCTCCGGCTGGTGGCCCAGCTATGCCCCTATCTGGACAGGGATAGCCTGGTTTCAGTAATTCATGCTCTGGTAATCTCAAAGCTAGACTACTGCAATGCACTTTATGTGGGGCTGCCCTTGAAGACTGTTCAGAAGCTGCAGCTTGTGCAAAATGTGGCAGCCAGACTTAGTGGGACCAGAAGGTCCAAACATATAACACCAGTTCTGGCCCGCTTGCACTGGCTGCCTGTATGCTTCTGAGCCCAATTAATAGGATATCATATCATAGATAGAGTTGGAAGGGGCCCACAAGGCCATCAAGTCCAACCCCCTGCTCAATGCAGGAAATTAGAGGAGGGTCTTATGGCGGAGTGACAGGCAGAAGCCCAGGGAGGGGCCAACCTGAACATTCCAGAGGCTCTGATTGGTTGAAGGAGAGCATAGAACCCCAGGGAGTTGGCAGTTAAGGGTGGTTGGCTGTCAGTTGGGGAAGAGAGTGGGTTGGAGTGAGAGAGGGAGTGGAAGGTTAATAGCGTAGGTAGGGAAAGGTGGTACTGAAGAGAAGAGTTCAGACAGGAAATCAAGTAACTAAGTTGTGAGAAAGCAAACGTGAAGGTGTTAGTATAGAACAATTCACAGGAGTCTCCACTTAGGGAGTGAAGGACCTTCTGTCTGAGGAAGAAGGTGAAACTCTGGACTAGTGTGAGGTACAGTTAAGTTCTTCTTCGTGGTCTCTGTGCATCACACACATATGGGTTCTCTGCGCCTGCGCTGAGATCGCTCGGAAACTTCTTTAGCTGAGGCGAGCCGGGCGGGAGCCCCTCCCCCATTGCGCGTGCTCCTTAGTGCGGCTCCCGCCCGTCTCCTCAGTTCCTCTTCAACCGCCTTTGCAACTGAGTCGTTAGGTTCTTCTCTCCTATACTAAAGCTGAGTTTGTTCTTATTTCTAATCACTTTACAAAAACCTTTTCTCTCAGAAATCTCTTTATTCTTAATTCTCTTTCGATCTAAACTCTCATTAAAAAAAAAAATCTTCAAAAAAATCCTATCTATAACCTCATCTCTCCCCCATTCTTTTCCTTCTTCGTTGTTATTCTATATCTTTTCCAACTATGCCTCTTAAGGCACCCTTCCGCAAATGTCAGTGGTGTGGGACCAAAATCCCACCCGCTGACAAACACTCGCTCTGCCTGCTCTGCCTCGGGCAGGGACACGTCGTGGAGTCCTGCAGAAATTGCCAGGCCTTCACAAAACAGGCCAGGAAGATCCACCAAACCAAACTGAGAGCACTCCTCTGGGAACAATCACTCTCAGCAAAAGGCCCTACTCCAGAGGAGAGACCTGGGGGATCCCAGGTGGCCAAAAAGCCGTCAATGGACACTTCAATGGCTAAAAAACTGGCTAAGAAGGCCCGCAAGGATAAGGCGAAGCGCCTTAAAGAAAAAATGGCAGAGGAAAGTGGAGAGATTGCGGGCCCGTCGACATCGACCACCATAATGGTCTCAGAACGCACGGCTTATATGGTGGAGGCTCTGACTGGTTCTCGGGATCGAGCTACGGGACCGATTGCCCACCAGTCCACTCCAGCCTCGACGACGTCTCCTCGAGGCTGAGATACGAGTGCTAAAGCGCAAGAGCCACTGACTGCAGCAGCTTCCCTATCGGAGGGAGAACTTATAGCTTCGCCAGTCCAACCAGAGGGGCAAACAACTTTGGTGAGACCCCGTTCAGGCTTGAGGGGTCCCCCACCACAGCTGTCCCCTTCTGTGCAATATGCCCAGGAGCAACGAGTGGAGCACCGCCACCGATCACAGTCTCCTCACTATCGGGCTCGTGATTCGGTCTCCACAGCATCTTGATACTCACGCTATTGCGACGAGAGATCGAGGACACGCTCATACTACTCGGGATCGAGTTCGAGAAGCTACTGCTCACGATCCCGAGACTCCCCAAGGCGTAGGAGGCCAGAGTATCATTCTTCTCGTCGGAATCGACGTTCCACCTCTCCAGATCGACACAGATCTACCCCCTTGCCACGCCGAGATACGGCTGTATCTCGTACACCCATCGATATCACGGAAGTGCCCGTCGCCTCGACGTCGACCGCCCCATCGCAGGCGTTGGTGCAAGTGCCTACCGTGACTACATTTGCCGGCCACTCCTCATCGGGGTTGGCCTACCTGTCAGATTCGGACTCGGTGGTCTCCTCCTCCCATTCCACTTCTCCAGATGCACAAGTGGAATCCAAGGACGCGGTCTCCCCATCAGAGGACATGGGGAGTTTCGCGGAGCATGTCAGCCGGATGGTGACAGCTCTGGGAGTCGAGGTGAAAACAGCAAAAGGAAAAGCAAAAGACGACATATATGCTATCCTTAAGACCACCCAATCCAATCAGCTACTCCTTCCCTTCTTGCCAACACTGCTGGAGACGGTGCAAGAAACCTGGAAGACCCCAGCCTCCACGAAGCCAACAGCTAAGAGGCTGGAGTCAATGTACAAGATCCAGGAAGAGGGAGCAAAATTTCTGTTTTCCCATCCGACCCCGAACTCGCTCATAGTAAAATCAGCGCAGTCTCGTGGGGGAAAACAGCATACTACACCGGCAGATAAGGAGGGTAAGACGCTAGACTCCTACGGTCGTAGGGTCTATTCCTCGTCTTCCCTCGGACTAAAAATTTCTAACTACAAGGCATTGTTAGCTAGATACCAAATGTTTATCACGGAGAAGCTGGGAGACCTCTGTGATTATCTGCCGGACGACAAGAGGGATCAGGCGGCACAGTACATCAAAGAGGCAACCAGCATCGGTGCCCTACAAATGAACACTGCCCGCCACCAGGCCGATAGCCATGCCAGATCAATGATTGGATCCGTGGCCCTGAGGAGGCACGCCTCGCTTCGCTCTACCAACTTGACTCCCGATAATAGAGCGAAAATCGAGAACCTGCCCTTTGATAGAGAGGGGTTATTCAATGCCACTACGGACGATTCCCTAGACTCAGCTCAAAAGGCTTTGGCGACGGCTAAAAAGATGGGTCTAGTTCGTACACAGCAGCCTCAGCCCTACAGGCCTAAACGTTGGTCCCGGTTTCCATACCCGTCGACTCAATACCAGCCATCTGCTCAGTATCGGGGTGGAAACCGTCGACCTCGTGCCTCGCAGCCCCAGGCACCGCAACGTCCTTATAATCAGCAGTGGTCCAGAGGCTCCAGGAGAGGAGGCGACTTCGGCTGTCGTCGTTTTTGACTCCTTTGCCAACCCGACCGAACTAACTCCACTGCTTCAGCCAGTTCTCGACTCCACTCTTTCAGTCACCATGTCTCCACCACCTCAGACAACTCTCTTCAGCTCCCGACTTTGCCAACACCTTCGATCCTGGAGGATCATCACGACGGATCGCTGGGTGCTGAGCATCATCGAGCACAGATACAGGATCGAGTTCAGAGTCCTCCCCCCCTTTCTCGGGATCAAGACCACCCGTCCAACTCGAGTGCTCCTGGAGGAAGTTTCAACCCTCCTTCACAAAGGGGCGATACGACCGGTTCCCGCAGAAAACTTGGAAGACGGTCTGTACTCCAGGTACTTCATCGTGAAGAAAAAGGGAGGAGGACTCAGACCGATCCTGGACCTTCGGACTGTAAATCTTTTCATTCCACTGAAAAGATTCCGCATGGTCACATTCCAGTCGATCCTGCCTCTACTTCGAAGGAACGATTGGTTTGCATCCATCGACCTCAAGGACGCCATCCACGAGGACAGTCAGAAATACCTTCGGTTTCGAGTGGGAGACAATGCCTACCAATTCGTAGTTCTTCCATTCGGCCTCTCCACCACACCGAGGGTATTCACTGAAGTGCATGGCGGTGGTGTGTGCAAGCCTAAGGGCAAGAGGCATCACCATCTTTCCGTATCTCGACAACTGGTTGCTAGTGGCATCGTCGAGACTCGAGCTTCAGAACGCACTCGAAGAGACTCTCCGCATCTCATGCACGAGTTGGGGCTTTGCTTGAATGCAGAAAAATCAGTCCTCCAACCCGTGAGGGAGATTCAATACATAGGAGCAAGGCTAAGCGCATTAGATGGTCGGGCGTACCTTCCAAACGAAAGGGCAAGCAATATAGTTGCCCTTGCAAGGAAAGTCTTCAAACAACCAATATCGTCAGCTCACACAGTGCAACGCCTCTTGGGACACATGGCCTCGACCATCGCAGTCACATGCTATGCAAGGCTTCGCATGCGACCGCTTCAGACCTGGTTTGTCCGAAACTTCAAACCAGAAAGGGACAGACCTTCTCTTCGGCTAGCAGTGCCACGAGCCATAAGAGAGTCTTTGAGGTGGTGGCAGCAGGAGTCAAATCTAGTCGGCGGTGTACCATTTCAACCACTGATACCGAGCCGAATACTAACGACGGACACGGGACGGGATGGGGGGCCCACTCTGACGATCACGTCGTACAAGGCACCTGAACTGTCGACAGAGAGCTCCAGGCACATCAACTGGCTGGAGCTAATGGCCATCTGGAAAGCTCTGCAAGCATTAGATTACCATCTAATGGGCTGTCATATCCAGATCGTGACCGACAATACAACGGTGGTCGCGTATCTGAACAAGCAAGGAGGCACAAGATCAATGCGCCTCACACGGCTCACGCTGCAACTCTACCAATGGGCTCTACCTCGACGGATATTGTTCGTAGCAATCCATATCGCAGGGAAATCCAACGTGCTAGCAGACACGTTGAGCAGGGTGTCCGGAAAGTACTAGCTTTCCTATTCCAGCGTTGGGGTTGGCCGAACATAGACTTATTCGCAACCAGCGAAAATACAACCTGTCCCCTGTTCTGCAGCAGAGCAGCGTCGGACCCGAAGTCGATGACCGACGCATTCCTGTTGGATTGGAGCGACGACTTCTATTTCCTGTTCCCTCCAATCCCACTTCTAACTCGAGTCCTCGCCAGAATCTCCTTAAACAAAACAAATTGCATTCTGATATCACCATGGTGGCCCCGACAGCCTTGGTTTTCTCACCTTCTCAACCTGTCTCAGGGGGATTATCTGCAATTACCAATTCAGGACAATCTAGTAACACAACATCAGGGCAAGGTGCTTCATCCCAATCTGCATTCACTAAGCCTGACAGCTTGGAGAATCAGATAACAATAGATACAGACCTCTCTTCGGCGGTGAAAGAGGTCCTATTGGCAGCACGAAAGCCTTCAACCAGACTCTCTGACGCCAGGAAATGGGAGGCTTTCTCCACTTTTGTGTCGACTTCGAACAAATATCCTGTCACATGCTCAATATCAACTGTCCTCGACTTCCTTCACTCGTTGATGGTTCGTGGTCTACAATTTTCGTCGATCAAGGTTTATCTGGCTGCAATTACGGCTTATCGAACGACTTCGACAGGAGCGTCTTTATTTGTCATCCATTGGTGAAGCAGTTCTTGAAAGGTCTGAAAAACTTACGACCTCCAACCCGAAACCTAATACCAGGCTGGGATCTCCAATTGGTTTAAAAGCTTTAACAAAAGCGCCATTCGAGCCCATGGTGAAACTTACCCCCATCGGACTTACGTCTACTCTCATTTAAGACTTTGTTTCTAGTAGCAATCACATCTGCGAGGCGAGTCAGTGAACTAGCTGCACTCAGGATCGACCCGCCATACACAACTTTCCATAAGGACAAAGTCATTTTGAGACCAGATATAACTTTTCTACCCAAGGTGATTTCTGAGTTTCACCTAGGCCAAGACATTATTTTCCCGGCCTTCCTTCCATCTCCGTCAACACCTGTCGAAAGGATGCTACACAGCCTCAATGTCCGTCGAGCTCTAGCCTTTTACAAAGCCCGTACGGAACCATTAAGGAAAACCCAACAACTGTTCGTATGTTACGGTCCTCCAAAGTTGGGCTGTCCAGTATTGAAGCAAAGACTATCTTCCTGGATAGTGGACACTATCAAACTGGCATATCAACTTGCTGACCGCGTTTTGCCAGGATCTGTGAGAGCCCACTCTACCAGGGCTCTCTCGACTTCGAGAGCATTCGGAAGAGGGATCTCCTTGCTGGATTTATGCAGGGCAGCGACATGGTCTAGTCCCTCCACCTTTATCCGGCATTACCGCCTCGACGTTCGCGCAAGGGAGCAGAACGCATACGGGAGGGCGGTTCTCTCTTCGATCACCATCTGACTGACGACACCGTCCCACCTCCGGTAAGTCATCTTGTTAATCTACCCATATGTGTGTGATGCACAGAGACCACAAAGAAGGAGGACAGGTTGCCTACCTGTAACTGTAGTTCTTCGAGTGGTCATCTGTGCATTCACACAACCCACCCTCCTTCCCCTCTCGGTGTCTACATTGAGTTCGATGGATATCCAGGTGAAAATGGGCTGGGTTTAACTATAAGTCTCGGTCTCGAATTACACATCAAGATTGAAGATAGGTCTTTGAGATTCTAAATCATCCTCGGTCCTGGGGGTCGCAATAGGCGGTCTCAGGGAACTAAGGAGATGGGCGGGAGCCGCGCTAAGGAGCACGCGCGATGGGGGAAGGGCTCCTGCCTGGCTCGCCTCAGCTAAAGAAGTTTCCGAGCGATCTCAGTGCAGGCGCAGAGAACCCATATGTGTGTGAATGCACAGATGACCACTCGAAGAACTACAGTTACAGGTAGGCAACCTGTCCTTCCCTGGTCTGATACTGTAACTTTCAAGTAACCAAGCCAAATTGATACAAAGAGCACTGTATAACATCTGCCTGCCTTTAACATGAATCTAAGCAAAGAACAAGTTTGAATTAACTGTTGAAAATCCAAGTTATCTGTGCCTGAGTTGAATATCAGTTTTGAGACTATGTTAGAACAATAAATCAATATTTTTATTCAAAGTTCTAATTCTCCAGAGTCTGACTGGTGACAGGAGAGTAAGAAGTGAATTAACGGAGGGGAACCCTGCTTCAAGTAATCAAATAAAACAAACTGCTCTTAATAAAGACAAACAAACGTGGGTGAACAGCTACGGTACATATAAGACCTAAGATATGGTAATCGGCTAACGCAGTTTAAGAAGACAGCTTCAAGTCTGAAGTGACCCATACAAGGGGGCACTTGGTGAGAGCGAAGTACACATTGAGGGTGTGGGCTTTGCAGCAAGGGGTCCTGTCTGCTACAGGTCTCCCATCCAAGTAATAACCAGGCCTGACCCTGCTTAGCTTTCCATGCTCAGACAAGCTGAGCCAGCGTGAGCCACAGGCCTGTATAGGTCTTAACCTTTAAAGCCCTACACGGTTTGGGACCATGATACTTGATGGAATGCCTCTCCCAACCACAATCTACCCGGACACTATGCTCAACATCTGGTGCCTTCTTCCAATTGCCACCTCTGAGGGAGGCTTGGAGAGCGGCAACCAGGGGGAAGGCCTTCTCTGTGGTAGCCCCCACACTCTGGAATAAGCTCCTCCCTGAGGCCTGCCTGGCGCCAACTCTACAATCCTTTCTGCGCCAGGTTAAGACTGCCCTCTATGTTGAGGCTTTTAACAACTCTATATAGTGCATGGTGGGGTGGTTATTTTTAATCTTTGTTTTAACAGGTCACGTTGCATTAACTTGTTTTAGCTACTTGTGTCATTTTAAATTTGGTTTAAAATTTTTATAATGTTTTTATTGTGTATATTTTATATTGTATTGTTGTGTTTTTTATTGATTGTTGTAAACCGCCCAGAGAGCTTCGGCTGTTGGGCGGTATATAAATAAAAATAACAACAACAACAACAACATTGAAACGAGCCCATTGTGTAGAAACTTCTTTCTGGTCACCATTTTACTGACACTTCCAATGGTTCTTTGAATACTTCCTTTAGACTTAAAAAGTTCATTACTGTACTCATCAGTCCAGCAAAGGAAATGAGTATGTACATACTTGCAAATGTCTATAAAGTTTAGAAACATGGATGAGGCCAAAGTACATCTACATTTTTATGTGCTGCTTCCATTTGTCTGCAATAAATATTAATATTTCTTTCCTATATGATCATCATCAAATATTTTAAATCGCACTAAAGTCTGTAATTTCTTTCAAAGGGTCTTTTTAAAAAATAGTGTTGACTAGAGCTCTATTGTTTTTCACCTGGAAGCAATTATAGTTAAGGATCACATGCAATCTAGCTTTTCTCAAAAGGCCTTTTCAAGTTATCATACTTTTAACCTAGCTTAAAAATGTCTTTGGGGGAACTTGGAATACTACTTTTAAATAAGGCTTCTTTATTCATTGATCACCTGAATTGTGTGATTTTCAATTTCTGCTTTCGGGTAAGCTTATTTTATGAGAGGTTGTCAGCATTTTGAACATTCTAAGCTCTTGCCACAATAGGTTGCATAGGTTGAGATTTGCAATTTACCGGTAGTCAATTTTTAGTTGAACAGGGCTATTTAATTCATTGTTCTTTAACAGTAAAACGGCTTTGCTGAAATTTGTTCTATGGATGTACAGTATTATGTATTTAAATATGAATGGTTAAGTTATATTCACTATATCTTCCCTTTAAGTTAAATTCAGAATTTGAAATTTCTGGTCTGATGCATTATTGTGACATTGGCAGAAGCGTTGGCAGATTATTTTCATGCTGTTATTTAGTTTTAGCTTTTGCTCTTCCAAGGACCAACTGAAATATCAGTGGTGTTATGGTTGAATTCTATAAGATGTGGGCAAAGACAAGAGCGCCTAACAATGTTTCCCTTACATTCATTAAAAACTATATTGATCAAGAAATAACTCCTTAAACATCACTACATCTCATTTTACAATAATACAAATTGGAATGCAACTATACTTTTTTCAATGGACTGTTACATTACAAACACAGTTACTTGGTCATTGGTGGAATTATTTTTTGGAACATTAATACCACAAAAATATATATGGTATATGGATTCTACTTCAAAATCTTACAGTTTTGATGTGAGATCTGTAATGCAGACTAAGCTTCAGAAATAGAATATAAATGAAAGTACTTCATTTCCTTTTAAAGGTCTGACACTTCAGAAAGTCACTTTTTTGAGTTGAAAGAAAAGTAAAATGGAGCTAGGGGGCTGTGAATCAGAAGCTTAAAACTAGTTTCTGGGTACCAGTGAGAAGACAATAAAAGAATCTTTGATGCTTTGCTTTCACACTGCTTGCTTTTAACACTAACAGGAGATACTGCTCATGTAACTTGCTCTTGGCTGCAGTCCAAAGAAGGGATATGTGAATTGGAGAGAGAGCTGGGTGCAACCAGAGCCTCACTTGCTGTTTTTACTGCAGCAAGGGATAGCCAAAGTGACTAGTAGGTTTTAAAACTAAACAGCAACATGTATTACTTCTTTGAATTGTACTCCTCAGTCATTTCAGTTCAAATTTAAAACACAAGAACTGCTTTACTGAATAGGACTAAGGCACATATAGTTCAGCATTCTGCTTCTAACAGTGGTCAGCCAGATGCCTCTGGAAAGTTCACAAAACAAGGCATGATGGGGATACGTATCCCCTGGTAATCAAAGGTCTGCTTCTAAATACCTCTACCTACTGCTAGAGATATAATCACAAGAATTTGGTGATGTTGCTAAGTTAAAATTCAGACAATTCAAAATTAGGCCACAGGTTTTAGCTGGATCATGGATGTTCTCTTCTGCACCATTATGGGTTGGATCCAGACTTGTATGGAACACAACTCCTTGAACTGGGCAGAAGGTGTCATTTTAGCTCAGAAGTGTGCAACTCATAGACCAAAACATCTGGAAGGCCACAACTCCCAACATCCCTTACTATTGGCTATGCTGGCTTGGGCTAATGGGAGTTGTAGGCCAAAATATCTTAAGGGCCACAAGTTGCTCACCCCTATTTTGGCTGATTCTCCCTCTCTACACCATATGCTCCCCAGCATCTTTTCTGAGGGGTCAAGCCCCCTCTGGAACTGTATGGGAGGTAGTGCTGCAAGGGGAAGGAGGGATTGGTGAAAATTGCAGCCCCACCCCTTCCTCAAGTGGGGGAGCCTCTGTTTGATCCTGGTTATTTGCATGAACAGAAGCAGCCCTTCTGTTCATGGAGGGGCAAGTCTTGATCCATCTATCTTTAGAGTCCATTTGATTAATTGCTTTATGTTTTGTTGAATATATTTGTTTTAGTTTAGGCTTTGTATTAAAATAAAAAGGACTGTAACACTAGCCAGTAGGTGCGTAATCATGGGTCGGGTCTGTGCTGCTCCCTACTATTCTGGCATTGCTATCCTCTTAACATGTTGGCCAGGTGTTTTCAGCTGACTTGTTAAGCCATTTATGTATTAATAATCATGTGTCAGTTTTCTTTGAGGGACCACATGATGAGTTACCATATGATGAAACTAGTCATATCATAATTTGAATAAATTATCCTCTGAATCCCTCTGTTGTCTTCCTGTTGGGTAGAGGTTGCAGTCTGCACTAGCTAAACTTGTGAACCACATTCTCAACCACACTGATTTCATAGGTAGACCATGCAAACCCAAGAGTAGACTTTTCTAGGACATAACATAGAAGTAGAACTCTAATTAAGGTCACCATCAATGTTCACATGGTGAAGGGGAAATAGCTGATACAACCATACCTGAATATTGAATCTCTGGTCTGTCAGATACTTTGGCAATACTATCACCTTGTCAGGGTCCAGATGTCCCTGTGAAGAGACCTGATTGCATAAATAATTAGGAAGTCAGAAATTTCTCATTCTTGCCTCAGTCATGAGTCATGTGGTGGTATGGCACATGGTTCTATCTACAAGAAATCATAGACTGCTTTTACTACTATGTAATTTTAGAGAAAGAAGCACAGTGGTGTAGTGGAGCCAGGACTCACAGAGATGCAGTGCCAGGCCAGCACTTTTTGATTATCAGGGACGCTGTTGTCATCTGTTACCCCATCAGAATTCCCTGTTTCCTCTGAGCTTAGCTGCAATCTTCAAAGTAGCTGGGAGGAAATTAATTTTACCAGCAGCAATATATTGTTCCCTGTTGCAATGCAAAGTATTTTGGGGTGGTTTGAACTTGAATAGGTCAATTAAGACCTATTAGTTTTACAAAAGACCTGCTCTTAGCAGATAAAAATGCCTAGAACTGGCGTGTTGGTATGGATCAACACAGCTGCCTGAATGTTTGGACTGTCCTTGGGGGCATGGCTATGGGGACTGCCATGATGAGCGCCTGCCCTTCAAAATTTACCACTACACCACTGAAGAAGCATTAGATATCTTATTAACAGATTAATAATAATTCTTCTTAGTAGTATAAATAAAGAGGAGGAATTAAATACAAAATGCAAGGAACAATTTGCATAAAAGCAGAAATGTCAAGATACTATGCAAGATACTGTGAGCTACATCTGGAATGCCCACTTTAGGAAATATTTTTCCTCTTATACCCCTCTTGTATCAAATAAGTTGAGAGAGACCCCTGTTCTCTCTCCTCAGAGGACAAGAAAATAGAACAAGGCCTCACTTTATGTCCTCTTTCAGGTGTGCTACTTTTACTGTCCTTAAGGTGGTCCTGTGCTGAAGCAACAGTTATTCACCTTCTAGCAGGTTCTGGCTCACAGCTTGTGGTAATGCCTGTCAGTTATCAATGGGCCAACCAGCTGAAACCTCTGTCTCTCTCGGAACATGGTGGCTAGCCCTTAAAGGAGTGGTGGGCAACTTGTGGTCCCCCAGATGTTTTAGCTGACATCTGCAGGACCCATCAGCCCTAGTCAGCACAGCCAATGGTGAATGATGATGGGAGTTATAGGCCAAAACATCTGGAGGACCGCAAGTTGCCCACCCCTGCCTTAGCTTCTCAGACTATATCATAGCATGGTGTAAACCATGCTTTTAAATGTATTCATTCCACTCCCTGTTCTTTAAAAGATTGTTTTCTTCCCCTGTTCTTAATTTTGCTTTGTGTAATGTTTTACATTTCTAAATTGTTTTTAAAGTTTTAAATTGTAAGTCATCTTGGGCTGAAAGGAAACACAGAGATAATTTTATAAAATAAATAAATACATAAATAAACTAGCTTTCCCTAGCTTTTTATCCCCATGGGGTTACAAGCAACTACGGTAAGCAGTTAACCTAATGAATACATATAGCCAGCCAGCATTCATTGCTTTGGAAAATAAAGAGTTAGTTATGTATTTCCAGAACATAGTTCTTGGAGTTTACATTCTTTTTCTATTTGTGTTATTCTTTAATGAGACTTCCAGAATTGAAACAGCAAGATCCTTGAAATGTAAGAATGATAAAAGATAGAAACTGCACTGCATTTTCAAAATATTCAGTAGTGAAAAGTGGAGTAGTTCACAAGTTACAGCAACAAAGTTGCGCTTGAAACTAAACAGAACTTGCATCTTTTGTGCAAGTTACTATGAAATAATCCCATTTTTAAAGCTCTAAAATGGTTGTTTTATTTTTAATTCTGTGTACAGCTGCTTCATGGCTCTCATGCTTTTCCTAAGTAACTTACTAGATCACAAGTGCACACTACTTGCTAGTTGTTACCATGTTTCTTCTTAAATAAGCATCTCTTACTATTCTGTGCTTTCTTTGCAACCTAGTGTTTTTTCTTTTCTTTTAGTTTATGGTAAGAACAGCCACAACGACTGTTAGTGACTAAACTGACCAGGCATATTCTGTGTGTATGTGTGTGTCTGTCAGTCTGTCCTAGGGTAATGTTCCCTGAGTGAGGCAGAGGAGGTCATGAGTTTGAATCTCATTTCCACTGGTGTGCTTCCTATACATATCACCACTCTTGTTTTTGACCAAGGCCATGCAGCTGTACTTTTACAAGGTAATGAAGTATAAGATAGTGTCTCATTTTAATGAGAGCTCATTTAGACAAACATAATAAACAGTACAGTGAGAACTAAAACACATTATTAAAACTTTGCAATCTGCAGGTCTTATTACTGATAACTGTACTAGAACTATGTAATGTAAGGAAGTATCCTAACTGCTTTTCTAGGAATTAGAGTAAATCATATGTTTTCAAGCTGTGGAAAAAGAGCTTTAAACAAGGGGCTCCTTGGGGCAGGGCTCACAATGTATTTGTATTTTTAAAAAAGCCTTTTTAGGCCAACTTCAAGGTTAGTTATCTAGCTGCTTTAGCCAGCTTCTACAACAGGAAAAATGTCTGTAGACACAAAACTGTTTAAAATTAATGAAAAAAGAAACTGATATCCATGGTTTTGCATGCAATGGTATGGTTGGAAAACCTGGCCACTGCAGTATACCAGAGTCTGTACTCTAGGGCAGCACTGAACAGCAGCATAGAAGAGGCAGAATCAGCAACACAGACTAATTATGATACTAATAATCTTTAAATATAAAAGTTCAATTAACATTGACTAACAGTTTCATTAACATGGACTAATAAGTGTCTGCTGGCCAACTCCAGACTCTTGAATGAAACTGATTATCTAGATCCATTTCAATTGGACTTCTGGTCTGGTTTTGGAATGGCAACTGCCTTGGTCACCCTGTGGAAGGACCTTTGCTGAGAAAGGGATAGGGGACTGTGACCTTGTAGATTCTCTTGGATCTCTCAGCAGCTTTCAATAACATCAACCGTGATATCCTTTCAGATAGCTCTATCTGGACTAGGTGTTGGAGGTACTGTGTTGCAGTGGTTCCACTCCTATTTGGATGGCTTATTCTAGAGGTGGCGCTGGGGGATTATTGCTCTGTCCTTTGGCAGTTATGCTGTGGGGTGCCACAGGGCTCTATTTCATCCCCATTCTATTCAACATCTGCATTAAACCGCTGGGGGAGGTTATCCAGAGGTGTGGGCTGAGGTGTCATCACTATGCAGATAACACACACCTAGCTCTCTTGCCTTTAAATTTTTTTTTTTATATAAAACAACTAAAATAACATACATACAACTTATATAGTGCTCCCATCACCACGGGACCAAAGGATTCTTTCTATCAATTGTTATTCATTATTCCAAAAATACAACATATCTTGAGCTCTCTCTCCTTTTCTTTTCATCAAATCCAGGTCAGGCAGTGACTGTTCTGAATCAGTGCTTGGGCACAGTAATGGACTGGATTAGGGTCAATAAACAGGCTCAGTCCAGACAAGACAGAGGTACTGTTCATGGGTGGTTCGTCTGCCTGGCTGAGTAATATTCAATCTGTTTTGGAAGGGGTTGCACTCCCCGTGCATGATCAGGTTTGTAGTTTGGGGGATGCTTTTACACCCAGCATTTTCACTAGAGACATAGGTAGCCTCGATGGCACAGACAGAACACCTTTTATCAGCTTAGGCTGATATACCAACAATGACCCTATCTGGATAGAGGTAGCCTATCTTCAGTTATTCATGCTCTGCTAACCTCATGTTTGGATTACTGCAATGCATTATACATGGGGCTGCCTTTAAAAATGGTCCCGAAACTTCAGCTGGTACAAAATAGGGCAGCAAAATTGTTAGCACGAGCCTGGCCAATGTGATCATATTGCATCAGTGCTTTATGATCTCCACTGGCTGTAACTCAACTAAATGGCTTGGGGACAGGTTACCTGAAGGATTGTTTCCTTCCACATATACCTTCCTGGACTGTAACATCATCTTCGGTGGCCCTTCTCCAGGTGCTCCTGCCAAATGACATGAGGTGGGTGGCTACTGAAGAGAGGGCCTTTTCAGTGGTGGCACCCCGGTTGTGAAATGCCCTCCTCAGAGAAGCTCACCTGGTGCCTATGTTGTGGTCTTATTGGTGCCAGGAGGAGATCTTTTTGTTTTCCTGGGCTTTTTAGTCCTTCAGTTTTAAAAATGGTGTTAGTGTGTTTTTAGATCTTTCCACTGTTGCTGGCTCTTCCTCTGGTTTTTCTTTGATTTTATTCTGTTTTTAACTTAAGGTTTTCATATTATATATTACCATGCTATTGTATTTTATGGTTTCAAATTTTGTTTTGTGAAGTGGTCAGAGGCTTTGGCTTTGGGGAAGTATAGAAATAAAAGGAAGGAAGGAAGGAAGGAAAGAAAGAAAGAAAGAATAGCGCTACAAATGTTCTGATCTCAGAGAATTTACTAAATAGAAGAAAATACTTTTGCTTTGATGACTAGAGCCTGCAGAGGTCTAGTGGGTGATTCTGTTTCTTCATGCAAAACTGGGAGTGTGGAATTGACAGGGCTCAGTTATCAGTAACATCTTCTACTCATTGATGCAAATTTACTTCTGTCAAGGAGTTTAGAAATGTTAATATGCTGTATCCGGGTTTAGGCAATTCACAGGTACCAATGCATTCTTGGACATCTTTCTTGGTGCCTGCCAAGGTGCCCTACCCTTCCCACCTTTTTAAAAAAAATTAACACATTTTCTTACTGGCAGCTGGGATTGCTGTGAATAGCTTTCTGTTGGTGCTGAAAATTGTAGGTTCAAAGAAATCGTTTAGTGTTAGGGCTCAGACCCCACCTCTGCCTTGTATTCAGCCTTTTGGACAGGTTACTTGTCCTTCTTTGTGGTCTCTCTGCAATCCTGTTCCAGGAAGCTTCCATAGCTGGGGATTTTAGGTGGGAACCGCTCCTCCACCGTCCTACTGTGCATGCCACTAGTGGGTTCCTACCTATTTCCTCATTTCCTCTTTGACCGCCTTTGTGGGTGCCTTGGAGGAGCTTCTCTGTGTCTTTGACTGCAGCTGCTAAGGTCTAGTTCTCCTTTTATTCTTCTCCTATCTTCTTAGTATTTTCCCCCTTTCTCCTTAGACTCTATTTTTTCTTTTTGGTTTATTCTTCACGACTTCTTTTTGTGAGGGGTCGTTGCGAAGTGGATGGTCATGAAGGCCGCATTTCGCAAGTGCCTCCATTGCAGTAGTAAATTGCTGCTGACGGACGGCCACTCCTTGTGCCTGTTTTGCTTAGGTGAGGGGCACGTACTGGATACATGCCCCTACTGCCAGGCATTCACAAAGCAGGCTAGGAGAAACCACTCCGATAGGCTTTGGGCAGTTCTGTGGAGAAAAGCACTGGAAGGCGTCGATCAGCCACAAGCTGCTGTCTCCCAGGTCAGTCTCATCCTCTCCAGCTCTCCAGATTGTGTCAGTGTCTCCCCCTGGTCAGACCCTGGCAACAGGGAGACACACACACACACCCCGACTCTGGGTTGTTCACTATCCTTTAAGACTGCCCAAAAAATTGGCTAAGAAAGCCTGCGCTTCCAAGCCCAACCCAGAGCAGAAGAAGAAAAAGAAGGAGATAAGAAAGTCACCCCTTCCAGCGGGAAAGACACCATCTTCCCCTTAGGGGCGAAAATCCCCAACACCGACTGCCTTACTGCCAGCTCCTGAAGAACAAGTCCCATCGGTGCTGTCAGTGTCTGTACTGATCTCGTCAGTCTCTGAAGGGGAGCTCTGTGATTCTTCTCCCCATCTGGATCAGCCTTAGGATCGAGCCTCACCACCGACACAGCCGCCTCAATAGCGACCATCTCCCCAAAGGGAACAACATCTTTCTCCTCAGGGTCACTGGCTGGAGGCACATCACAGGGAGAGAAGGAGCCCTTGCTCCCCTCATGGTTGGAGATACCGCTCCCGCTCCCCCTTGTTGGACTGGGAAGGCAGGTTGGAATGTTTGATCCCAACTCGACCCCATAACTATTGGGAAGATAGGCTTCTCCGGAGACCTCAGGATCCATACCCTCGCTACTTCCCAGACCAACTGCCACATTTCTGACAAGAGCCCTCCACTTCGCTGGGCAGAACACCTAGCCCACAGGAGTTCTAGCCACCTTCTCCCCCCACAGGGAGTCAAGGCCATGTCGCTTGGTACCAGTCCCTTTGGTACCAAGGCCCATCGTACCACCTTCCTCAGTACTGAAGCCTGAAGCACCTCCTACCACGGTGCCTCCTCAGGCCTCCGTACCTCTGTACGAGCAACCAGCAGCAGCTCCACAATCCCCGAGGGCCTCTTCGCCTGAAGACTACTTCTCGGATCCAAGTTTCACATCCTCACTTGCGCCCTCCTGATCACCGGATGCCATGGTTGGTTCCAAGGACCCCGACTCACCATCTGAGGACATGGGACACTTCTCCAAGCAAGTACATCAGATGACAGAATCCCTGGGGATCAACATCCAGCAGTAGGAGAAGAGGATAAGGGACCCAGTGTTCGACACTGTATTTGGAGGAAGCAGTGCCGATCATGATCCCTTTCCTCCCTTCATTGCTACAGACTGTTAAAGCGGCCTGGAAAAATCCCTCTTCGATGCTGCGTACATCAAAGCAACTTGAGAAGATGTACAGGGTGCAGGAGCAAGACAACACCTTTCTGTTTTCTCACCTGAAGCTGAACTTGGTTATCTTAGAGTCCGCTCAAGGTCGCTCTCGAGGACAGCATTCTGCCCCTGTCTATAAAGAGGGCCATTGCTTGGATCTGATGGGCCGCAGGGCGTATTCATTGACTACTCTTGGGTTGAAAGTTGCCAACTACCAAGCCACCATATCCCGCTACCAACTTTTTTTCTGGGAGAAAATAGGGGCCATGTGCGACCACCTCCCCGATGATTGTAGGGAGTTGGCATGCATTTTTCAAGCAGAGGCCATGAAGCTCGCCAGGCAGCAGATCAATACTGCCCATCACCAGGCTGACTGCCATGCCAAGGCTATGGTGGGCTCCATTGGCCTACAGAGATATGCTTGGCTTCGCTCTGTCAGCCTGAATCAAGAGGTACGCTCCTGTACAGAAGACTTTCCCTTTGGTGGTGAGGGGCTCTTCAGCTCAAAAACCGATGAATCGATGGACTTCGTACAAAAGGCCAGGACCACAGCCAAGAAACTGGGAATGACCCAGTACCCTCCTGTGCCCACTTCCAAACACCGCAAGTGGTACTGCCAGCAGCTGTAATTTCCCTCTTGCCATCAAAGTGATCATCCTCGTACACAGCAGCTTCCGCCACCGAGAGGTTTGTACACCCATTCTTGGTACAAAGGCTCCCAAAAGAGAGGGCACCATTCCAGCAAGCACTGCCTTTGACTTGCCACCCTCGGCTCCTGTACCATCTCCTCCAGAACTCGTGCCTCCAATTCTGTCTTCTCTTCTCTGACTTAGCGACCGTTGGAGGCCATTCCAGCTGATGTGGAAATCAATAACATCTGACTCCTGGGGCCTGAAGATTGTCCAGCATGGCTACAGGATTGAGTTCGACACCCTGCCTCTCTTCTGTATCTGTACCACCCGACCTTCGCAGACCCTACAGGAAGAAGTCGCATCGCTCCTTGAGAAAGGGGCGATTCAGCCCGTCCCAACGCATGACATGCAAAGGGGTCTGTACTTCAGGTACTTTATGGTACTGAAGAAGGATGGAGGGCTTTGACCGATCCTGGACCTGCAAGAAGTCAACTCCTACATTACAACAAAGAAATTCAGGATGACCACGCTCTAGTCGATCTTGCCTCTCCTTTGCGAGGGAAACTGGTTTGCGTCCGTCAACCTCAAGGATGGTTACTTCCACATTGGGATCCATCCGGACAGTCAGCGCTTCCTCTAGTTCTGTGTAGGGACTGCAGCCTACCAGTTCCAGGAACTTCCCTTTGAGCTCTCCACAGCACCTAGAGTCTTCATGAAACGTGTTGCTATCCTATGTGTTGCTATCCTCCGCACCTGAGGAGTGCAGATCTTCCCGTACCTGAACTGGCTGTTTGTAGATCTTTCTGAATCAGGGCTCTGGAAAGCACTGGAAAAGACGCTGACTCTTCTGGACGACTTGGGTCTTTATGTCAACCATGAAAAATCGGTACTTCGCCCAACGAGAACCATCCACTACATCGGAGCCATTCTCAATGCTCACTCTGGTTGGGCTTTCCTTCCTCCCGAATGAGTTCTTTCCATCTCCAAGTTGGCGAACAGGCTGTATGGAGAGTGAAGATTGAAGGTGCATACCATCCAGAGGCTCCTCAGTTTTATGGCATCCCTGTTATTGACAGTAGCCTTCACGTGCCTTTGGATGAGGGTCCTGCAGAACTGGCTCATCAGGTCCTTCAATCCCGAATAGGACACTCATCGGACTTGCCTGTCTCTCTGTACCAACCTCAGATATTTCCTACATTGGTGGATGGTGAGATCTCACCTGGAAGATGGACTGCTCTTCTTAACGCCCCATCATACCAGGACTCTTAACGATGGATGCGTCTCTCCTGGATTGGGAGCTTATTGCCAGGGCAATATGGTACAAGGCCGATGGACATGCCATGAGAGCTCATTCCACATAAACCTCCTAGAGCTCTTAGCTATTTTCAGCGCACTACGAGAGCTGGAGAGAGACCTTGTAGGACAAAATGTGCAAGTGGTGACGGACAATACCACCGTGGTGGCTTACATCAACAAACAAGGTGGAACAAGGTCATTGAGGCTAACCACCTTGACTCTGTCTCTTTCACTGGACTCTGCACAGAGGCATCATCCTGCCTGCCATCCATATTGCGGGCAAGGACAACATCTTGGCAGATGCCCTCATTTGGACGGCTCTCCATTCGCACGAATGAGAGCTCGATCCGACGATCCAAAGTCATGTATTCGATTTGTGGGGGAGTCTGGATGTTGACCTGTTTGCATCTGAGACAAACAAGGCGTGTGCCACCTACTGTAGCAGAGCAGATCTGGGCCGGGGCTCCATGGATGATGCCTTTTTACACTGATGGTCAGGGAGGTACTTCTACCTGTTTCCTCCATTTCCAATACTTACCAGGATACTTGCCAAAATTTGAACAGATGGCACCAAGTGCATCCTAATTGCCCCATGGTGGTCCCGACAAGCCTGGTTTGCTGCACTTCTTTATCGCTGCATAGGGGAGTATCTTTTTCTTCCCTCGACACCGATGTTTCTTTCTCAGGACCACGATTAGATCTGACACCCAGGCCTTCCGGCACTGTGACTGACAGCTTGGAGACTCAGTTAGTGACACAGCGGGCTTCACTTTCTCCCTACATCCAAGCAGTTCTCGATGTGGCATGAAAACTTTCCACCCATCATTCCTATGCCAAGAAGTGGGCGAACTTCTCCACCTTTGCTGAGTCTAAGGGCTTGGACCCAACTGCCTGCATTGTCCCCTGTATCTTAGAATACTTACACTCTCTGATGCAACAGGCCCTAAAATTATCTTCTATCAAGGTGTATCTCGCTGCCATCTCTGCTTACCATTTACCGATTGCGGGTGCCTCTGTTTTCATCCATCCTCTGGTTCGCAAAGGGGCAAAGAATCTGGTCCCATCAGCAAGCACAGTTGTTCCAGCATGGAATCTGGTGTTGGTTCTTAAGGCCTTGATGACCAACCCCTTTGAACCCCTGGCCTCTGTGGATCTTTGCCTCGTGTCATGGAAAATTGCTTTGCTTGTGGCAATCATGTCAGTTCACCGTTCCAGTGAGTTGTGTGCCTTAAGGGTGGACCCTCCATACTTGGTCTTCCACAGAGACAAGGTGGTCCTCAGGCCAGATATCTCCTTCCTCCCAAAGGTAGTCTCTGAATTCCATCTGAGTCAGGACATTGTTTTTCCAGCATTCTTTTCATCTCCATTGACTCCAGTAGAATGCATCCTCCATGCTCTTGACATCCAGACGGCCTTGGCATTCTGCAAGGCAAGGGCTGAGATCTATTGTCGATCTGAGAGACTGTTTCTCTGCTATGCTGGCAAGAATAAGGGCCTCCTGGTCTCCACTCAGCGCTTTGCGAAGTGGGTAGTGCAGACTATTCGCTTTGCCTATGAATTTGCTGGACTGGAGCTCGACTCGGGAATTCGGGCCCATTCCACCAGAGGGGTATCAACATCAATAGCGTTTGGTAGAGGTGTCCCATTGCCTGACCTGTGCAGGGCAGCCACCTGGTCGACCCCATCCACCTTTGTTTGGCACTACTGGTTGGACATTTGGGCCCGTGTGGACTGCGCATTCAGCAGAGCAGTCTTGTCATCTCTGATGCAATGATGACACTGCCCACCTCCGGTAAGTCAACTTGTTAAATCGCCCATATGTGTGATGCACAGAGACCACGAAGAAGACGAACAGGTTGCTTACCTGTAACTGTGGTTCTTTGAGTGGTCATCTGTGCATTCACACAACCCGCCCACTGTCCCCACTTCAGTGTCACCATCAAATTGATGGGACTCGATGAAGACAGGTCTGTGGCTTACGCTGGCTCAGCTTGTCTGAGTGTGGAAAGCTAAGCAGGGTCAGGCCTGGTTATTACTTGGATGGGAGACCCCTCCTCTAGTTTCCTGCATTGAGCAGGGGGTTGGACTCAATAGCCTTGTAGGCTCCTTCCAACTCTATGATCTATGAAATCTATGAAAAGTGGTATACTGCTGGTATCGCTATTGATCTTGATACCGAGAATCCTCTTGGTTCCGAGGCCACAATAGGCGGTCTCAGTGAACTGAGGGAATAGGCGGGAACCCGCTAGTGGATTGCGCAGTAGGATGGTGGGGGAGGGGTTCTTGCCTAAAATGCTCAGCTATGGAAGCTTCCCGAAACAGGCTCCACGAAGGTGCAGAGCCCATATGTTTGAATGCACAGATGACCACTCGAAGAACCACAGTTACTGGTAAGCAACCTGGTCTTTGCCATGCTTCCTATGGCAGCCATTTTGTGGTGGTGCCCAGAACAGTTTCTCAAATTGCCAAATATGACCATCGCCCAGAATGGTTGCCTACTACTCCAGATTTAGGTTATTAGAAAACTTTCTGAAAATCTTCCTGATTCATGGTTTTGTTTTTTTAAAACACCCTACATTACTTTTAATTTAACAAATCGGTTTGGTTCCTTTTTAAGACATGTAATTACTAAGTTTTCTTGTGAGAATAAAGAGATTCATAGTACAGTCCCATCCATGTCTACTCAGAGGTAAGCCCAATGGGACTTTTGAGTAGACATGCATAAATGGGAGGATGCTCATTTGAAAACAGACTTACAGTGCAATCCTAAGTGGTGTCGGGGAGGAGCAAAGCAGCAGATCTACTGCCTGATCCCAAGGTTGGTTTGTTCACACTGGTCAGGGCAGATTGTGTGTGGGAAGGTTTTGCTGGGCTTTTCAGCCACTGGGTTCTTCCTATTTAAAAAATAACAACCCATTAATTAGCTATGCCAGCTCCAGGCTGGTGTAACTAAGGGGTCCAGTTCGACTCCCTTTCAGGGGAATAGAGCAGCTTTAGATCCAGCAGTTCCAAAGATGGCTCCAACCTGCCCCTGAAATGCCCTGTTTTGGGGCCTTTTTCTAACTATTCCTAGTGGGAACGCTGGCAGTGCCAACACTTCACCCGTGGAGCTTTCTGCGTGTGGAACCAGGGTGCTTGGGTGGACAGCCCTCCTGCTAGTGGAGCTCCTCTCCATCCTATCCTAGCCCCACCCCCCAAATACCAGAGGGACTGAAGATTAGGATTGCTCTGCCCCTCTGAGTAGGCATTTATAGGATTGCACTATTCTACAAAATCTTCATTGATTTGGTATTAATTCCCCTGGTTTTCTCCTCCCTCATATTACAAAAGCTTCAAGACAGGATACCCGTTCACAGAAATCTAAGACCAATGCTGGGAGAAAATTTTCTTTTCAAGCTCTTCCTTGGAACTTATACCATTATATTATTTTAAGGCACTTTGGTTCTACACACCTTTATGTCAATGGAAGTCAAGTGACTTTCCTGGCTTCAAGGGAGTATGTGTCTTAGCATTCTTTAGAAAATGAAATGTGTATTGGTGCTGAGTGGGAGTTTTCCTCAACTGTTTGATCAATTTACAAAAATAACTGTCATACAGAAATTTATTGCATTTACTGATGCCATGGAGTTTAAACTCTCTTATATATGTACACACAGGAAACCTCGACCTGTCTCTCAGCTGGTTGCGCAACAGGTTACCCAGCAATTTGTGCCCCCTACGCAATCAAAGAAAGAGAAAAAAGACAAAGTAGAAAAGGAAAAAAGTGAAAAAGAAACTACTAGCAAAAAGAACAGTCATAAGAAAACCAGGTAAACTTCAGTACTGTTTTGTGCTATTTAGAAAAATATTAAATTGTCAAGTTCATCCCTCTGTAAAATTCTTAGAAAAGGGTAACAAACGCAGTAGCTACTTATATTTCTTTTTTTCTGATAGTGTTTAACATGACATCTTGATCAAACATGGAGACTAAATAAAATGTGTGTGTGAATTTAAAAGGATAATTTTTTTTCCATCTTTAGGACGGAGGGTGATGATCATATGGGAAAGACCCACACAATCAGCCCTACCCACATAGTTCTGATATTCAAACACTTCCCAGCAACATTGGATCACACCATGGGGAAGTGGCTCCCACAAAGCTGAGTGTTTATTTGGAGAGGGCCTGAAATGTAGCTGTATCTATACCCATATATTGCTGGACACATTATGCATTTATATGTATGAAAATGATTGGGCCTTATTTACTTGTTGACAGGCGTATCAGATTTGTAAATGTATTCCACAATTAATAAAAAACTGAAACTTAGTATTCATATGGTCCAACATAGATTTCCAAAAAAATCTGAAACCAGGACACATTTACCTCTCTCTTTACATTTTGGACTTAAGGTCTGCCTTATAATAGTGACTACCCTTTCAGCAAAGTGCAAGCTAAGCCATAGATGGAGCACAATTTTGGGCTCCAGGATCTCCCCCCTCACATATTTATGTGGCCTCAGATTGAAGAAAGGGGAACTTGCCATAACAGTCAAGCATGTAAGTCTGAAAATTGGACAAGTTGTACACACATTGCACGTCTTTGCACACCATACCAATGCTCAGATGGGGAAAATGCATTTCCACTGGTGCAAGGGACATTATCCATACTTGCAGAATGCAAGCTGTATCTATTAGTAAACACTAGTGCATATATAACATAACCAGCGTTCCAACTTGAGTTTGAAACTAGAGTTTGTTTTCTGTATTGCGCATGAGATCCCAGGTACAAGGGCTGGGAAAGATCCTTGCCTGAGACTGGTGAGCTGCTACCAGTCACAGTAGACAATACTGGACTAGGTGGATCAATAGTCTGATAGTATAAGACAGCTTCATGTGCCTATGATGTAATGATCATGGTGCTTAATCATGATTGAGCATTTGGGAGTGGCTGTGAAACTGTTTTGTTCCCCTGTTGGAGCGTGAATTCCTGCTGCCCTCCTTAACTGCAATTGTTACCTTGACAGAAAAATTAACAACCGTTCAGGTAAATAATGACCTATTACTACTTAACCAGGATTTAAAATGGGTCCATCTTATCCCCCATTCAGTGTCTTCCTGAGGCCACTGGAGGAGGTCATATGTAAATCTGTGGTAAGATGTAACTGATATGCTGATGACACCCAGTTAGATCTTACCCTTTCCTCTGATCCCCATGAGGCAGTGGGATGTATGAACTGTTACTTGAAAATGGTGATTGGCTTGATAAGAGCTAATAAACTGAAAGTCCATCCAGATAAGATGAAGACGTTGATGGTAGACAGTCCAGCTGATATGGGAATAGGTGTGCAGTCTTTTCTGATCAGGGTCACAATTCTGGTGAAAGAGCAGGTTCTCAGCTTGGCAGTGATCCTTTATCTGATTTGTAGGTTGTGGTGGTAGTAGGAGTGGTTTTTTTCCAGCTATGCTTGATGTGCTGGCTGAAAATTTTCCTGGGAAATTAGCATTTTGCCACTGCTATATGTGGTAACCACATTTGAACTACTGTAATGTACTCTTAAGTGGGCTGACTTTGATGAGTTTCTGAAAACTTCAACTGGTCCAGGATGTGATGGCTAGATTACTCTCTGGGGCTAGCCGAAGGGGCCATATAACACATATCCTTAAAGAGGTGCATGAGTTGCCAGTTTGTTCTTTGGCCCTATTTGAAGTGTTGGTGTTGACCTCTACAACCCTAGATCAGGGTCATGGTGAACATGTGGCCTGTCAGATGTTTTTCAGCTCCAGTGCCTATCAGCCTCAGGCAGCATGGCCAATGTCAGGGATGATGGGAGCTGGAATCTAACAACATCTAGAGGGCCACAGGTTCCCCACCCTTGCCCTAGATGACCTGAAGCTGGGATATCTTATGGAGCACCTCCTGTTATTTCTTCATTTTGGGATGCCTGAACAATGAGGGCTAAATCAGGACCTTTTCATCTGTGGCATCCTATCTTTGGTATTACCTTCCCAGGGAAGCCTGCTTGGTCAGCTTCGTCCCAATCTTTAAAAAGCTATTTAAAAACTTTGCATTTACAGAAGGTTTTGGGGGCTCTAGTAGGATGTTAAAGTCCTTTGCTTTTGAACTTTTGTGGTGGTGGTGGTTCTGCTTCAAATTATGTTTTCTGTTGACTTTTTTATTTTATTGTATAACTAGCTTTTTTTACCCGGCGTTGCACAGGTCGTCATTTTCCTATAGGCACTATTTGTTCGAAATTCCTTAAGGTAGCTGACCGCTGTTTTGAATCACTCCATAGGAAAGGTACCCCGGGACTACTTAATGGAATCCCAGCACCCCCAGGAATCCCAGCTCTCCCAGGACTACTAGCTCCCCCGGGACTGCACAATGAATTCCCAGCTCCCCCAGGACTACCTGCTCCCCCAGGACTACACAATGAAATCCCTGCTCCCCCCCGGACTACACAATGAAATCCCTGCTCCCCCCCTCCGGACTACACAATGAAATCCCTGCTCCCCCCCCCCAGGCTACACAATGAAATCCCTGTTCCCTTTCCCCCGAGACTGCACAATGAAATCCCTGCTCCCCCAGGACTACACAATGAAATCCCTGCTCCCCCCCCGGACTACACAATGAAATCCCTGCTCCCCCCCTCCGGATTACACAATGAAATCCCTGCTCCCCCCCCCCAGGCTACACAATGAAATCCCGGTTCCCCTGGGACTACACAGTGAAATCCCTGGTGTCCTCCCCCCCCCCCCGGGACTGCACAATGAAATCCCAGCTCCCCCCCCCCCCGGGACTACACAAGAATGAAATCCCTGCTCCCCCCCCCCCAGGACTACACAACAGTGAAATTTCTGCTCCCTCGGGACCACACAAGAATGAAATCACAGCTCCCCCCCCCCCCAGGACTACACAACAATGAATTCCCTGCTCCCCCCCTCCAGGACTGTACAATGAAATCCCTGCTCCCCCCCCCCAGGACTACGCAACAATGAAATCCCAGCTTGCCCCCCCCCCCGACTACTCAACAATGAAATCCCAGCTGCTATCATCTATTTTGGGCCATACAGGCGCAGCGAGGGCTTTTTTTGGAGATTTGAACCCGCCAGTCTTTGCCCTTGGGTGATGGAGAGTATGCGTGCCAAGTTTGGGGTGGAACCGTCCAACCGTGTAGGAGCCTATGCTACACACACAAACACCCGGACACACACAGCCGCAGACAAACTTTCACATTTATATAGTAGATAAGGATTTTTTTAAAAAATCCCTTTGAGAGCCTTGTTCTTGGGCTAGTAAACAGATTATAAATTTCAGAATAAATAAAATAATAAATAAACAATATTTGTCTACTAACTTCCTGTGTGTTTAATTAAAACACAATATTTTAAAAATAATAACTTAAAAAACATTTTCTTCCAGCCTTACAATTTTCATTGATAGGTTATGTAGCTTTAGAGAACTGCTTAATTTTCCATTATCTATGCAACACAGGAGCAGGGATGGACTCCTATAGGAAACTACTTTTGATCCACCATCTGTTTCTGTGTAAGGGCTGTTTCATAAATAATGGTGGCATGGATACCACTGACAACCATTTCAACATGGACATGGCTCAGTGCGATTGCTATCTTGTATGTAAATGGCTAGCTACTTGGGTTAGTGCCATCGAGTGGAACATATTGTAATGTCATATCATAATGCCTTTATTTAAATCCATGGTGCAGCTACATAGGACATCACTGTGGCTTACGCTGGCTCAGCTTGTCTGAGCGTGGAAAGCTAAGCAGGGTCAGGCCTGGTTATTACTTGGATGGGAGACCCCTCTTCTAGTTTCCTGCACTGAGCAGGGGGTTGGACTCGATAGCCTTGTAAGCTCCTTCCAGCTCTATGATCTATGAAATCTATGAGCTTGGAAAGGTGCAGAAAAGTGCAACCAAAACAGTCAGAGATCTGGAGTGCTTTTCCTACCTACAACTAAAGGCTAAAACATTTGGGATGTTTAGTTGAGAAAAAAAAAGTGACAGAAGTGATAGAAGTTTATAAAATTACACATGAGGTGGGTATAGAGATTTTTCTCCCTCATAATATAGAAGGATCATTGATTGAAATTGGCAGTAGACAAACAAAAGAGAATATTTCTTCACACCATTCAAATTAATTTATGAAATTCACTACCACAAGATGAGGTGAATGGTCACTATCTTAGATGACTTTAAAAAGGGGATTAGACAGTGAGGCTCTACTGGGATGTGGGCCCTCGGCAGCTGCCCAACCATACTTACCCTTGACGCTGACCCTGCCACTGCGTGAAGCAGGATGCTGGGCTAGATAAACTTTTGGTGTGATCCAGCAAAGCTCTTTTAAGTGTTTATCTTCACACACACACTTTTGGACTTGCCACCAGTGCTGGTCTGGAGATGTTCCATAGGATAGTGGTGATCCATGTAGCTAGTTGTTGACATATGTGAAGGCAGCTGCTTGGAGCCTTCCCACATGAAAACAATTTTCAGTGGCAATAGTTGTAGCCGTGACAGATCATCATTCAAGTTTTGAAAAGAAAAAGGTTAAAGAAAACATATATCAAGTTCCTTCACCTTTCTGTGCTGCCTCTCCTATGATGTTTCTCCCACTCTCTTTCCACATGTGATCCGTCCCGTCCCCACCTACTCTTTATCCCAATGTGCCCTTCAAATGTGCTTTCTTTGTCACCATGCTTTGTGAATAATGATGCACAGCCAGTTTTGGATTAATTGTTTTAACTGAACATTAGTTAAATGTTAGTTAAGATTTTACCTATCTTGTATTCCTATATTTACAGTATTGGCAAGCAGAGCATTTAGTAGGCTATGAGGGTGGAGCCAGAGCTCAGCCTCAGTGTATGTAAAAGATCCCAGGTTTAGTACCTGGCATTTCCAGTTATAAGGTTTCTGGGAAGAGGGTTGAGAAAGACCCTTCTGGAGATAATGGAGAGTTGCTGCCCGTCTGAGTAGACAATGCTGTCCTAGACCAATTACCTGATTCAGAATAAGGCCAGCTTCATTGTATGTTTGGGTTCCAAATATAACTTTAAAATAAGAGACTGGGGGGGTTTCTAAGTTACTTCTTTAATCTGATTATTTATATTATTTTAGGCCCAGGTTGAAAAATGTGGATCGAAGTAGCGCCCAACACTTGGAAGTTACTGTTGGTGATCTGACAGTCATTATTACAGACTTTAAAGAAAAAACTAAGTCACCACCTGCTTCCAGTGCAGCTTCTGCAGATCAGCACAGTCAGAGCGGTTCTAGTTCTGACAATACAGAGAGAGGAATGTCCAGGTCATCTTCACCTAGAGGAGAAGCCTCATCATTGAATGGAGAATCTCATTAAAGTTTATTTACTCCAGTTTCTTTAGTCTTTCCTCTCCAAAACTTGCAAATATACACAACTTCTGCCAACAGTTACCACATTTTCATGACTTGTTATCACCATGCACGATTTGTATGTTTACTCAAATATGATTTATGCTGTTTTATATAAGCAAAGTACAACAGTGAAATTAAATTTCATTGCAATCTACAAAACATTTTCAGATTAACTTTTTAATCTTCATATACAAAGGTGCCATGAAAATGTGGTTTGAATGTTCTTGATGCAGTGTTACTGGTAAGTCCATTTCCACCTTTAGTTTAATGAATTCTAACACAACTCTTGGATTCTATTGGCATGTACTGAATTAAAAAAAATATAACATAGTTCAAGCTGCCTACATATGTATTATTTGAGAATTGTGAAACATAGTTATATGTATGCAAGTCAAAGATCAACTTAATCAACTATTGCTGCAAAAGACTTTTCGTAATGATTATCTTTAAAACACCTGCTGGTACTTGGTGTGGTTGAACAGGAAAAATGTTATTAAATAAAACATTTGTATGAATTTTTGCCAACGTCTGACACATTTTACTAGATTACTGTTACTGAATTATGTTGCTGGCTTCTACAATATTTTCCTCACACATTTAGAACATTTATTGTACTGTTTACAAGCAAAAAAAAAAAAAAGTAAATCTGTTAAGCATTAATTGTTTAGCTTTATAATTCAAGTATAGTACTACCTTGTCCTTATACACTGGTATTCTATTTTATAGAACATGAATTGTTCTCAAATTATTAGGCATTTTGTTTTGTTTTCTTTTAAAATCTAGATTTTTAATATCTAACTACTGTTGATACCTTAATGATACTGTTCTCATTTGGCTTATTCTTCTTTTCTCCTCCCAGACTTGCTCAGTGTTAAAGTGATATATCAGTTCAGCTAAAGGCTGGGATCCAAAGAGGCTCTTAAGTTTGTAAAAGAGTTTTAATGCAGGCTTGTGGTTTCCTTTTTCTTCTTTAGCCATAGCTCTTTGCACTGCATCAGAGACCATTCCCAAAGATCTCCTGAGTCTTGGGAGTGGGCGGTGCAGGCGATTGCAGCTGAAAGAGGTAAGCCTTGGAAGCAATGCTGTGTGTGTGAGAGAGAGAGTGAGAGAGAGAAAGAGAAAGAGAGGAAACTCCCTGTGCAGCCTTTTGGATCCAGGCCAGTGATATTAAATGTTGCACCAGAGTGAATAAGTAAGCAAGTAGTGTATATATAACATTTGTTCCTATATCAGCTGTTTGCTTTTTTTTTAAAAAAGATCCTTTATTAAATATTATAGAGCAAATCATAGGAAAAATGCAGTTCTTTGTTTTTGATATAGTTGTGAACATTTATGCATTTAGCAATATATAGATACAGAACAAAAAGATTTACAGTCCCATTCGGTATTATGTAAACTTTCCAATAAAATATTTTTATGAGTATAGGTTTTGCAGTTTTGTTTACAATCAATTAAGTGTTCTGATGCACAAATTACTTAATAGTTCTTTCACTAGAATTGTAGCATTAGGAATACAGTGGGAAGGAAGATAGTTTGTAACTAAGGGTGTTTTTATACATGACTGTGCCAATCAAATGGACACCTACTGATCAGAACATACATTCTATCTAAAAATGATTCTGTTCCACTTGTATAGTGTACTAACCATTTAGAAGTGATACAGTATAACTGACAGCACAATCCTATGCATGTCTGCTCAGAAAGGTCCCGTTTAGTTGAAAGGGACTGATTCCCAGATAAGTGTTTATATGATTGCAGCCTATCAGTGCAATCCTATGCATTTTTACTTGGCAACCTGAGGCTGCAATCCTAAACACACTTACTAGGGAGTAAGCCCCATTGTTCTCAGCGGAATTTACTTCTAAGTAAACAAGCTTAGAATTGTACTGCAGGTGTTATTTATAACAGTTGTGAAAACATCCTAATTTGTACTTGTGCCATTTTCCTGTTGCTCCCAGTACTTGCCCACATCAGCATCTTGCACCCATAAATATCCTTGTGAATGGATCATACCCACAAAGGTACAGATGACTCAACAATGAAGGCTCCCATTATATATTGTTTTACTTTGGGGCTGACGACAGTAATTGTCATGAAAGAGCAAAGCTACAAGAGGATGTCCAGTCAATTTATATATTTGGTGTTCTTATTTTAGGCTGTAATCCTGTGCACACTTACCTGGGAATAAGTCCCACTGAACTCAGTGGAACTTAATTCTGAGAAAATATACATAGGATTGGGCTATTAATGTTTTTATTTGTTCGTTCAGATTTGATACACAGTCCATCTGGCTATTGTTGCAGGGAACACTATTCACATTCTAGCAAGGTATTCACTTTTTCTCATTGAAAATATTTATTTTGTGAACCAGTATGAAAACTTAGGTGGGATTTTTGGTAGTGAATCTAACCCAAAAATATTAAATACATACGATAACAGCCTTTCAGCTAGAATAATGGAATTTTGTAGCCCCTGACAATTGTGATGTTTGCTGGTTTCTTGTAGTAATGTATTTTTCTGTTTTTAACTGCAGTACTTCTACAGGCACAATGGTACTGTCTATTTTGTACAATGTTAGTTGTGAAATACAGTTAGTTACATAAAATGAAAGTCTGATGTGATATCTAAACTTGCATACCTCATTTCTTGGTGCTGCTGTCTAAGATCTGATGTTAACAGGGGTTTTCAAATGGACTACTGCCGACATGGTTAAAATAAGATGCTATGAAATAGGAGTTTCCTGCCTGAATTTTTAAATAATACTTGTCAAGATTATTACTGTTTTTTAAAGCTAATATTGGGACCAATGTGAAGAACATACTTTGCCCTAAATATCAGCAAATTTGTTTTTCTTTTTTAAAAACAAATTGCTTTAGATAATGTTTACAGTAAAGGTCAAATAAGTAGCTTTATGGTAGCTATATATGCATGTGACAAAATTCTAGTAAGAACAAAATCAACATACTTTGCAGACAAAAATGTAATTTGTATACCCAGTTATATTTTCTATAGGTACATAAGAAGCTGCCTTATTCTGAGTCAGACTGTTGGTCCATCTAGCTTAGTATTGTTATCACTGACTGGCAGCGGCTCTCCAGAATTTCAAACAGGAACCTTTCCCAGCCCTACGTGTTGATGCCAGGGACTGAACCTGCCAGGGATGCAAAGCATGTGTTCTAATACTGAGCTATGGTAGGTATTTCATCATTTTTTATATGAAGAATACACCTTTTGGACTTTTGCAGTGTCCACCATTAAAACACTCCTTCATGAATGCTACATAGGTATATGAGTAACTTTATGGGGATAACAAAATTTGAAACCAACTGTGTAAATATAATTTCCTAAGGGTCCATTGTATTAGAGTCATTTAATTTTTATAGCCCATGTGCTTAATTCATGTTTTAAGATCCTGGCTAGTTGCAAGCCCTAAAGGGCAACTGATGATGATATAGAAGGAGCAATATATTTACTTAATAAAACATGTTTTAAACAAGACATGTTTTAAAAGAAGAATAGTGACATATTAGAAATATTTGACTTCAAGGATTCTCATAGTGTGACAGTACTTTCAGTCTGAATTTTGTTGAAAAGAAAATGGGGCTAATTCCTTAATTCTTAAGAATCTCCCACCCCCACCCCCACGCTGCATTGGCCACATTTGCACATCATGGTAAGCCACCCTGTGAATAAGCTACACAGTGTGGATTGTGTGCAGAACCACCCACAGTATACCCAACAGTCAAGTGGGCTTACCATGGCTTACTCTCCCACTCCTTCCCCCTTAGTCCTCCAGCCCGTATCCCAGTGTCCTTCGTGACAGAACCTGTCTTGTCTCCTCATTGCCCCATCCCCACTTGAGACCTCTTTTTGTTCACCACCTTTAAAAATACATATATCTCAGTGCCTCAGGAGGTACGCAAATGAGGTTGTATTTTCTTTTTTTTTCTTCTTTTTTTGGTCCCAGAAAATTGCACAAATGTCTTCATAATTTTTTATTTATTTATTTGTCAGTCTTTCACAAGTGCACACTCATGCCTGTCCAATATGTGTAGTTTGCCTTGTCAATAGCCTTGTAAATTGCAGCTGTCAAATAAGACTGACTATAGGCTAATTTGCACACACTTGTCAAGGACAGGGGGGAAAGTAACACTAAGAGGAAAAAGTGGGAGAAATGGGTGCACCAAAAAAGGGGGGGCAATATCTTGCACTTAGCAAGGTAATCCTCTCACTTTTAATTTTAACTGATGCTTGTTACTGTTCTGCTTCCATTCAAAACTTCCCCAAGTCTCCAACAAGACCAGAAAAGGGCAGTTACTTACGGTAAGTTGCGCAAAATTCTCCTTTTACTGCCAAGCTTCTAAATGTGCACCCATTTCCCCTTCATTTACTTCCCTGCCTTTAAATTTGCACAAATATTTCTGACAATTGGGGGGAGGACCCACAGTTAACTGCAGCAATAACTGCTGTAAAAGGGAGCTGTGAACAGTGTGTGTGTGTGTGTGTGTGTGAGAGAGAGAGAGAGAGAGAGAGAGAGAGAGAGAGAGATCTCTTTCTGGACTTGCTGGAGATTTGGGGAAGTGTTGAATGAAAGCAGGAGGGACAGTCACTGGCAAGGGAGGCTGGAGGCGGTATGGGTGAGATCATAAAAAGCAACAGGTTTTGCTGCTCTTGCTGAGCGGCTTTGTGGCCGATGCTGGCAACCCATGATAAAACTGCTCTCCCAGTTTCAGATGACATGACAACCCATTGTGGGTATAACTCCTAGATCAAGCTATGGGTTGTCAGGGTGGTTTGTTCCCGAAAATAAAACAAAAATGGGTTAGAGTTAGTCCAATAAACCATAATTTGGAAACCAGATTTTAGGTTCACAATGACTTTAAGTGCACAATCCTATGCATGTTAGACAGAAAAAAAATCCTACAACTTCCAGTATTTCCCATCCAGCATGGCTGTTTGGGGAATGCTGGGAGTCGTAGGACTTATTTCTGTCTAAATATGCATAGGATTGAGCCCTAAGTATATAATTTCTAACCCCACCCTTTTCACCTTTTGCAGTGTGCCCTTTTCACTTCTCTGTGTTTTTCATTGTTGAAAGACTGGTATCCTCTCTTGTTACACATATCTTTTTACTGCCTTTCTTCTTAGAAATTTTACTGAAATTAAAAGATTGAATATCAGTACATTCAAAGTGACTCATTAGTTCAGTATCTAGAATGATAGTTGGCCACTGGATAATGTGTCTGAAAAAAATCTGTTATGTACAAGATGAGTGGGATAAAAGTGATTTGATTTTGGTGCGATGGGAAGTTATTTCACTGTAAAAAGATCCTCCCCCCCCCCCCAGAAGCATTTGAACATTCATTCCTAATGGATCAAAGGAAAAGGCCTGCTTTGAGGTGAACCATATAAAAGTTAGAGAAGAAACCCAACAACAGCAATCCAATTAGAGCTGACAAAAGTATTCTTGCTACACCTGGCAGTGGCAGTAGCCTGTTTCAAGCAAGGCTGTGGAGAGGGTCAGGGATGGCCCAAGCTATTTTTCAGCCTGAGGCAAAGAATGAGATGCTGCCCACTCCCATTCTATGTACAGAAGGCAGTTGAATCTTCCTTCAACATTGGTGATATGACAGTGTCCTTCACTGCACCTGAAGACATCAAGCTAGCTTAGAGAGCACAAGGTAGGCCATGTAGCACACAAGTCTTTCCACCAACAATTTTCTGCTGCCTCCCAGCATCTGCCACCCAAGGCAACTGCCTCACTCTGCCTAACAGTAGGGCCAGCCCTGATGAAGGTGAGAAGAGAATTTCAATTCTTTTCCAGCCGCTGGTAGATTCCGTGGTGTATCACCCATTTTCTTAAGTATCTTCTCAGGAGAAACACACACACACACACACACTGGTTAAAAAGACAATGAAACAAGTATGCAGTGCCAAAAAACGAAGTGAACCTCTTGCTGTTGTAGACAACATCTGCCTTTCCACAAACTCACTCTGATGGATGATACCAAGCAATATCCATGTAGCATATAATAGAGTAAACAAGAGCTTAATATATATTTTCAAACACTTTTTATGTGGAATGTGTATGGGTGATTTAGCTTTAGGTGGTATAAGGACAGGGCGTGGGGAAGAAGAGCTGTTCTGTGATTCCTCTATAATTATCCCGCTAATTGCCACAGCATGCCAATCTGGTGAGATGATGCAATTCTGGATTTATGGAAAGGGGATAGTTTGATTCCATTTAATAAACAGAGCTGTAGTCAGATTTAGAAATGTTTCTGGAACAAAACTATTTTGTGGCACAGTATTCCAAAAGTTTATCCTTATGTTGTAAGAACACTGATGTTTCACCTTATTAAACAAATAAATACCTGTAGCATATGGTACTCATATGTCTATTTGTATGATCATTTTATACAATAAAGGACTTAGGCTCAATGTACCTTAGAGACAGCCTCCGCCTGATCAAATGTAATAAGTTGCCCTCCACTCCTTTAAAGTTTCATGTATACATAAGAGGCAGCATCTCACCACTTATCAGTGCTATGGATCCCAAGGAAGGCAGATTGTGACAACACGCTGGGACCACCTCTGCCTTCTTTCAGAAGACCAAGGAGAGCTCTAAGCACGGTTGGTGACTTGGAATACATAACAAAAGATATGGGCCCACCATGGAAAGTTGTGTGCAGTGACTGTTAATTCGAATTCCCATCTTTCATGTGAATACACATCTTTCTTGTGTACCTCGGTAGAAAAGCTGCTTCACAAAAAAAAAAAACTTGCCCAGTCCGAGCTGTTTCTAGGCAGTTCTGTTTGGGACAGCTACCACACTGCCCTATGCAGGTGTTAAGAACGGGAAAAGGCTACAATCATATGCATGTTTAGACAGAAATAAGTCCTACAACTCCCAGCATCCCCCAACCAGCATGGCTGATTGGGGGATGCTGGGAGTTGTAGGACTTATTTCTGTCTAAACGTGCATAGGATTGCGCCCTTACTAAGCTCAACTGAGCTCAGTAAGCACATACAAGACGGGACAGCACAGCTCTCATTTACGCCCATTTTAGGGGTAAGAAGTATCGCTGCATATTATACGACTGGTCAGCCCTCAGTGTGCTAGTGTTGGCACGGTATTTCTTCCCCGAAACCTCACCTAACGCTTGTCACACACTCACTGCATTTTTACCTCCGTTGCTCAACATTGCAGCGTTCGCCGCCGCCAAGTCGGGCGTCCTGCCGCTCTCGTGCCTCCACCATTGCTCCACCTAGCCAGCCGTCCATAATGCACCACCAGCCCCACCCTCGCCGCCTCCAAGCCGCCCGGGGCACTCGGCTCCTCCCCACTCGGGCCGCGAACCGCCTAGTTGTCACCGCCCTCCTCGGGCTGCTGCTCCGCTACTACCTCAGGAGCCGGGGTGGCGTCGCTGTCGTTGCTGCGCCCGCCGCCTCTGCTTGCCGACGACGCGTCGCGCTGGTGCCGAGCTCACGCTGCGGCCACCGCCGGCGTTTCCACTCCCGGCTAGGCCCCGGCTGCAAGTCGCAGCCGGGGCCGCGGGAGGATGCGGCGGCTGGTGCGTGTGGGGTTGCTGTGCCTGGGCTGCAGTCTGTGCTCGTTGCTCTACGCCTTCAGCCAACTGGCTCTGTCGCTCGAGCAGGAGGCGCCCCGACGCCAGGGGGACTCCGCCTTTCCCGTCAGGAGGCAGCTGAGTGGCGGCGGCGACGTCTGGGTCGGTGGCTGGAGGGCCGTGGCGGGAAGCGCAGGCCGCAGCGAACGAGAGCAGTTGCTGTTGATGCCGGAAAGGTACGGTCTGGGCCCTGGGCTCGCTGAGAGAAGTGAGCGTCTGGATAGGTGTGCAAGGGGCGTGTGGGGGATCTCGTTTCCCTTTCGTGTGTGTGGGAGTTGTTTCAAAGGAGAAGAGATATATACATATTGCTAATAAATAAATACAAAAAAGAGGGAATGCATACGAGATGGTTCCAGTCTCACCATCCCTAAAATCGGGAGCTACAATAAAATGTTGCAGTGTAAAGTGCTCTTATATTCAGGCGTCCAGCTATTCCATTCCCCCCTCCCGGTTTCGGCTCCCCGCCTCCGTCGCAGTCAGCATTCCCTGGCCACTGGGTTGTATCCAGTGTTAGTCTTAACTGAGTTCCCATTCATATCAATAGTTCTACTATAAACATACTGGACTAACATACTGGATACAACCTATTGGACTGTTTTGGAAGGTTTTCTCCCTCGCAGTGGTTCCCAACCTTGGGTCCCCAGATGTTGCTGGCCTACAGCTCCCAGCATACCCAGCCAGCATGGCTAATGGCAAGGGATGCTGGGAGCAGTAGTCCAGCAACATCTGGGGACCCAAGGTTGGGAACCACTGAGTCCTAAAGCTTTTATGCTCTTCTGCAAAGCTTGCAGTTTCCCTCAACTTGCTGATACCTCCCGCTTGTGCATGGATGGTTCTGTTTTGGCTACATAGGGATCCACATCCGGGAAACCTGAGATAGCTGTTAGTATATAAATGATGATCCACACTAAGATCATAAGTAACAGCAATCCTATACATGTCTACTCAGATCAATGCAACTTACTGAAAACTACACATTAGTTAAAGTAGGGAAGAGAAGAACTTCCTGTTGCCCAGTAGTTGTTAAGCACTGTAAAAGCTATAAAATAATGACTGAAAATTACTGTAAAAACAAAAAAGGGCTTTCTCTCTGGGCTTAAAGATGTCACAACAGCCCTTTTCTGATTTTGAAAATTACAGGAAATGTATTTATTTTGTTTCATTAAATTCAAACTGAGGTTTATAAACTCAAACTGAAGATCTGCTCCCTGATGACACTGGATTTGAGTGGCTTGTGGGTTGCAGCCCTTTTTATTTTACTTATTTTTTTTAATTTGCAGTATTTATAGTCCACTTTTCAAACTAGTTTTCCAAAGTGGCTTATTCTAAAATAAACATATAACAATAGCATAGATATTAAAAACCAAATAAGAGGAATCCTTTGAGGAACAGTTTAAACTGTTGCCTACGTTCTAAGACACTTAGGGCACAATCCTATGTGTGTTTAGACAGAAAAAAGTCCTACAACTCTCAGCATGGCTGGCTTGGGCATCCTTGGAGTTGCAGAACTTTTTTTTGTCTAAACATGCATAGGAAAAGGCACAATCCTGTGCACACTTACCTACTAGTAAGACCCACTGAACATCCTCCACTACAGAATAGACAAGTTTGCTTCCTCAGAAGCATCATTTGGATGTCGAGTCCTGCAACAAGTACAGTAATACAAGTTTGTATTGCAAGTAACTTGGTCTGAGAGCGTTTTGCAAGACAAGCAATTTTTTAAAATAAATTTTGACTTGATAAACAAGCGACGTCTTGCAATACAAGTAGTGCAGGGATGTAACCGCTCAGGTCGAGCGGGCCGAAATCGGCCCTGCTCATGCCCGCCAGAGACTCGCTTTGATATAAGAGTGCTTTGGATTACAAGCACGGTTCTGGAATGAATTATGCTTGCAATCCAAGGTATTACTGTATTGTAACATATGCAGTCCAGCCCATCCATGAAGGGACACTGCTTTGGGGCACCCCCTTCCTCATTGCTCCACTCACTCGCTGACCAGGAACAGAAAGTTTATTTATTAATTAATTTATTATATTTATACCCCACCTTTTTTCCTGCAACGATCCCAAGGCAGCTTACATAATCCTCCTCCTCCTCTCCATTTTATCCTCACAACAACCCTGTGAGGTAGGTTAGACTGAGAGTCAGTGACTGGCCCAAAGTCACCCGGTGAGTTTCATGGCCTAGCGGGGACTAGAACCCAGATCTCCTGAGTCCCAGTCCAACTCTCACCACTACGCTACAGTTGGACTTACCATGAAGTGTAATGGGGCATACTTTTGAGTAAACGTGTGCAACTTTAACAGTTGTAATCCTAATACACTTACTAGGAAGTAAGCCCCACTGAAGACAGTGGGACTCACTTTTGAGTAAACATGGATAGGATGGTACAGTGCTGAAGTACATGTGGAAGGACACCCCAAACTAAGCATAAGGCTACTTCATATCATATGTCTAGGTGATCAGGGCACTGTCCACTTGAAGATAAACAACAATTCTTTCCCATCAAAAGAGTCAATCAAATAAGTTTATTTAGTTCACAGACCCTTAATACATAAAAACAAGTATTTAAACAATTGTTAAAAAAATAAAATAAAAATTGGTATTAAAACAATGACTAATACATTAAAAAACAGTTTTTAGAACAGTTATTGTTAAAAGAGTTATTAAAACAGTAATTATAAATTATAACAGCAAAACAATTTGGGTATTCCGTAATAAAATAATATCATCCTCATCATTTTATTATATATTCACAAACTATTTAAAACACAGGATGATCTTTAAAATAAAATACATAAATCAAAAGCATACTACCATTAAAAATATTTAAAACCTAAACATATACAGTATGGTAGAATATTGTCAGGTAGTTGTTACCTCATGAGACTGATGGATGGTCTTACGAATTTTAGTAGCTGAATATAAAAACTTTGCAACAATCTCTGTTATATATTTATTAGCACCTGACAATAAATGGATCACATACCAGTCAGAGGATCTTCCAGGGAATTTATTTAGAATAGGTGCAATACGTCTCAGTCGCTCATCTCTATAGAAGTTGCAAAAAAGAAGTACATGGGATAGAGACTCTACCATTTCATCTCCACATGGGCAGAGACGATTTGCATAGGGAATTCCCTGGAAGCGACCATCCAATACAGCAGATGGAATTGCATTAAACCTAGCTTTCGAGAAAACTATCCAATATTTAGGAACAGTCAGATTTTCAAGATATTTTGCACAACTCTTAATATCAAATATCAGACCCAAGTGAATTGGGGAACAAGTGGTGTGGGCAGCAGATAGGGAATACTGGGTATCAATGTCTTTAATTCGAAGTGCAAGAATAGATTTTGCTTGCGAAATATTTTGGGTAGAAAGAAAGGCATTAGAAAGACCCAGTATCTGTAATTTATCTGTGATAGCTTTAGACCACTGACTGGTGTAATTGTCTTTCTGAAGAAGGGACACATAACCTAATTCAGAAGCTGCATAAGCAAGTTTTAACCAGTATCTAAATGCCCAGCACCATGCGACACATTCCACCGATGACAACCCCGTTTCAAGCCGTAAAACAGCTGATGGCACACAGTTGGGTACACCAAAGAGTTTGCGCAGAAAAGATGAGAGTATTTGTTCCAAAGCGAAAGAGAACCCCAAAATCCACACTGGAATTCCATTCAGCAATTGTGGCAACACCTTAGCCTTAAATACTCGGAGTGCAGCAGGAATAAACTGTCCACCCCTAGTATAAAAGTAGCGAACTACAGCTTTGGCACTATTATATGCTGATTGTATAGCGGAAGTCCGATGGGCCACCCAGGAACCAGAAGATTGAAAAACAATCCCCAGGTACCTGTATTGTCTAACTTGCTCTATGGGCTGACCACCTATAACCCATTTATTCAGGGAGAGGCTCTTAGTAAAAACCATAATCTTGGTTTTGCTAAAGTTGATAGTTAGCACATTTTCTTTGCAATAGCCTATAAATGCTCTCAACATTCGTTTCAAACCAACTTTAGTGAAAGAAAGGAGAACAGCATCATCTGCATATAAAAGTATAGGGATGCTAACTGTAGTTAATTTTGGGGCATGAAAATCCAATGAAGAATAAATCTTAGATAGATCACTGAGGTACAGATTAAATAGTGTGGGTGCAAGTATACAACCCTGCACCCTGCCGTACTCCCCTGGTAACAGGGATTGAATTAGTCAGGGTGCCCTCCAACCCACATCTCACCTGTACAGTAGAGAGTCATTAAAAGAGTCATTTTTATGGAAACATATTAATGTGTGATGAACTTAGATGACACTCTGCTGGACGTGTGGGTATATGATTTGGAGTGGGCTAAAGCTTAATTTGGGTTGCAGAGGATGAGTTCCTTATTTGTCATTGCACAGATATGGAACTGGGAACTAGTAACCAACTTCAGCATCATTGGCTAGGAATTCGGCTTAGAGAATACATGCCTATTTCCTGCTCTACCCTCTCCTTTCAGTTGCAAATGGTCTGCCCCTTCAGTTTAAAGCAGGGGTCCCTAACCCCCATGCTATGGACTGGTACCGGTCCGTGGCCTGTTAGGAACTGGGCCAGGATGTGCCGCGAGCACCCTACCTGGCTCTTCGGGTGCTTGTGAGCTCTGGCGAGCACCCACTGCTGCTCGTCCCTCTCCTCGCCTCCTGGTGTGCATTTCTGGAAAACCGGAAGTGACGCGACGGGAGACCTGTCGCGTCACTTCCGGGTTAAATGGCATTGCTCTTTTTACGTAAATACCATGGTAAAGTACCTTAAAACGGCCGTGAATAGCAAATCGCAGCCGTTTTAAGGTACTTTACCATGGTATTTCCGTAAAAAGAGCAGCGCTGGAGAACCCGGAAGTGACGCGCCGGGGACCTCATAGGTCCTTTCCCTGGCGCGTTCGGGTCGAGCGGCAGCAGGTAAGTCACTGAGAGTCTCGGGAGGGTTGAGTGGGGCGAGTTCGACTCGCTTCAGCCCCCTCAAGACTCTCGGATACATCCCCGCCCGCACAGCAGGAGGTGAGCGGTGGGCGACCACCACCCCCGGTCCGTGGAAAAATTGTCTTCCTCAAAACTGGTCCCTGGTGCCAAAAAGGTTGGGGGCCGCTGGTTTAAAGAATCCTTCGTGTGTGTGTGTGTGTGTGTGTGTGTCAAATTAGAGTCTTTCCTCTATTTGACCAAGTCTAACCCAATTTTTCTTATTGAAAGGGGATTTATTTAAAAATTATATCCTGCCCTTCAGCAATATGCTCAAAGGAGGCTATCAGTAAACAGATAAAAACAGTAATCTTCTTGTCTGGACCTTCTTCTAAATGGATGGCATTAGGTTCTAGGCATATTAGAATGGATAGGAGTCTTCCCACAATTATGGCTATTAGAGATGTGTGGCGTATAATGTCACATCAGTTACATTTTGATCCATTTTCTCATGCTAAATTGATGCTATGGGGAAATCCAGATTTAAAAATGTGTAAGAAGATGGGTTTTTTGCGGACATGGATAATGTGATTTTTACCTCGGATCAACTTGTGGGTGCTGCTGATGAGTTTTGTCGTTCTCTATTATGTGGGTTAAATATGGTTTGCCAGCTATGGCTGAATGGCAATACTTGCAATTGCAACATTTGTTAGTATCTAGGTTTGACCCTGCTACATTTACAGATTCAGCATCTCCCTCATTATTGGAAGCAGTTATTGAGGCCAATCAGTCAAATCGACCTACGATCCATGTCAATAAATACTTATTATTGGGGAATAAATATGATATACAGGGTTTTAAGCAGGAATGGAATAGGGAACTGGATTGTCCCATTTTGCCTAATCAGTGGATCATATCTTGCTTTGTTTCATGTCTACTGGATGTTGCAACATCTCTTTAATAAGGATTTGTCTAAATTGGCTAATTGGAGCTGTGACACAGCTACTGCTTCTTTTAGAAATGTGTTTTGGCAATGTCCAGTAGTTGCCCCTTTTTGGGAGCAGGTCATTATATGGATATACTTTGTATTGGAACACTCCTTAATATTTACTGATGTACATGCTCTGTTAAATTATCTACCCGCTTCCTGGAAATTAATGCATAGTCAGCACATATGGGTTCTCCGTGCCCTTCTGACAGCTAAAAGACTGGTATTACAACATTGGAAAGATAAACACTCACCTCATATAATGCAATGGAATGAAGACCTTACAACACTTTCAATATTTGAATGGGCGGTTGCGGCATAACCCCACAATTCAGTTCCCTGGTGTATGTCTGCATTAGTATATTTAGTGTGTCTAGAACAGTGATGGTGAACCTATGGCATGGGTGCCACAGCTGGCACGCAGGGCCCTCTCTGTGGGCACTCGAGCCATTGGTCACCAGATCGTGAAAAGACTGTCCCCTTCTGCAAAACACTAATGATCTTGTTCTTTCTCACAGTGTGGAACAGAATGATTTTATTCTAGAATTCCTGTTACAGAATTCTTTTCTACATTGTTATCACATTTAAAAGATTTTGAAGAATGATGCACAGAGCATGGCTTGGATGTAAAGCCCTAACAGTTGACCTGAGTGCTGCATGTGTTGCTCTCAAACTAACGGAGTATGAGCCAAGGTTTGACAAATTATCAGCATGCATGCAATAGCAAAAATCACATTAATTGTGCAAAAGCATGCCCAATGCAAACTTTTAGCTAATGCAGTGTTTGCAGTCCAAGACATAAAGTGTTTAAAATGTGTTAAGCACGTTTAGTTTTCTTGTTTATCTTGCTCATCCTAGTACAGGTTGACTTTTACTTTTACTAATCCAACACCTGTAGAAGCAGGGAAAGGACCCGGGGTAAAGCTTGCCCCATACAATTTCAGTCTGGCATATAATCATATTACAAGTTGAGAATCCCTTATCCAAAAATACATGTGCCTAATTATTTAAAAAGTTTGTATAAATTCCCTTCAGGCTATGTGTACAATGTAGTACTATAATAATTTTTTGAGTTGATTTTTTTTTCAACAAAAAACTGTTTGTATCATTGAAAACTGTTGTTGTGTTTTTCTTTTAAGACAAAAGATGTTAATTAGTTCGGACAACTGTATGAGTTGTTTTTCTAAAACTAAAACCTTGGTATTCACCCACTCCTGCTTCTCCCTGGCCTATCTTTGCAATCTGCACACTTAAAAGCCCACAGTGTTTGTTTATTTGATTTATTAAAAGGATTTCCTGACAGAATGGTATGTTTGTGACCTTAATGTTTGATTTCAGGTGCCCTGGTGCAAGACGATTCTTTACCTTGTACCAGTGCAGCCTGAAGTTCCACCTTCCTTTATCTGTACAAGAAACTTAGGTAGCACAGCTGCTTCCATGCAACTGCACAGATGTATAACATCCACGTAAACCTTTTCCACAGTGCCAGAATCAGAATCTTGTACCAGTGTAATATTGCATTTCAAAACATGGATGATAATTCAAAACATATCTAATGACACATATTCCATTGTCAGATTTTGATCTGGCTGCCCCTCCATCAATGTGACAATTGTGTCATATGATGAGTCAAGACTAGATAACAGAATAGAAACCTGGTTCTATGGATCAATAGTTATCCCTTGATTTCTCAGCCTGTTAAACAAGTCCTGGATCGTACTCAAATGCTCTGGCATAGAGCCACCTGGTTGCAAGCTTAATTTGTACAGCTTTCGTGCCAGCAAGATTCTGCTGCCCGCAGTTTGCATTTGATACGTGTTCTGCAATACATTCCAGATCTCCTTTGCAGTGTTTTGAAACTGGATAAATGGCACTTGTGAGCTTTCAACAGATAAACAAGGAATTGCTTTGGCTTTATTGTCTCGCTCCTTCCATTCATTGTATGCCTGATCCCCCACTGCAATTGGATCCTGTGTTACTACAGTCCAAAGTCCCACATGGGTTACATAATGCTGCATTTGGAAATTCCACAGCACATAGTTCGAGCCAGATAATTTTTCCACGATTTGTGGATTCAGGGATTGTGCAACAGCCATTTCTGTGACCGGGGGATTTTCTTCCTCCTCCCCTCCAGAAATCTCAGCTTCGCTTTCTCCCTCCAAGCTGTCGGCCTTGAAACTTGCCTTCAAGCTGTCTAAGTCAGCCAGCCGATATCTCCCCCTTTCTTCCCCCTCTTTACCGGTTGAAGGACCAGGAGATATTTTTTCTTCTTTGATGTCTTCCTCCTCTGCCATTAATCACTGCAATCACCGGAGTCGAAGCTGCTGCTTAGCTGTGTTAGAAAACAGGTCCTGCTGCTGGCGCTGGTACCGACCTGGTTCCGGTCCGGTTCTGGTTCTGGTCCAATCTGGGTCTGGCTGGTTCTGGTCCAATTCTGGGCCCATAACCCTGTTGGTGTTCGTGTGGGTGAGCAGCAGAGTGCGTGTGCGCATGGGAGATTTAAAATCCTGTCTGTGTGCTAGCAGAGGCCTGTTATTCCACACACAGATCTTCCAGATCTCAGCTCCCCCCTTTTCGCAGCGTGCAGCGTGTTGTGAAGATGCCAGCCCAGCCTGCCTGTAATCCAATTTGCTTCCAGCTTCCCCGTTTGCAGATTAATCCATGGAGTCAGGAAACACCCTGTAACACCATAGGTCTAATTCTACCTGTTTATTCACTTAGCAAGTAAACTTCTACAGAGTATACATTTCCTAGTTACAGTCCATGTGCAGAGTATAAATGCATAGCAAGCATTACATCCAGTGGAGTAAGTTGAGCTTCACTCCACCTCAGCAAAGGCGTTACATTGTTGCAGTGACAAAAGTCCAGCAAGAAGAACAAAGAAGAAGAGAGAAAGCAGTCCTGCCTCTCTCTAAGATGGCTTCAGACAGAAAACAAGTCAGCACGTCATCAGAACATACAAACCATGTGACTAGCTCATAATGCTCCCACGGTCTAGGCTTCCCATGCGAAAAACACGAGAACCCAGAAAGACATAACAAACTTGTTTACAGCCATTCTGTTCTTTCCATGTGTAAACAGTGTGCTACAGCTGATGAAGTGATACATATCACAACAGTTTGGTGGGGAGAGTTGGGGAGTTAGGTTAGTTGGATTATTCATGTCTTGGCTGTCAGGAGTTTTGAAAGAAATCAGTGCTTATCTGAGGAGTGAAAGTATTTAGAATTATAGGGACCTAGGTTAATTACAAAGTGTTTGGGGTAGGCAGGTTTAAAGTTATTTTCTGGAACTAAGATTTTGAGAATTAAAATAAACTTATTTTTATTTTGTTTGTTACCCAAATCCTACGTGTCAGCTTGGTGTTATTAACCTGCATTACTTTTAAATCCACACACACACACACACACACACACCTTTGTACCCACAGTATCATAGATTTAAGCTAGATCCTTAATAACCAGTATTAATCTTTTCCCTCATTAGTAGGGGAAAGGTTTCATTTGACCCTCCCCTTCATTTGACTAAGAGCTTGTGCTTGCATGTTGCTCTGTGCTGTCAGGGTTCCATGACAGTAGAGGACAGTGTACGTCAGGGGTGGGCAACTTGTGGTCCTACAACTCCCATCAGCCCTAGCCAGCATAGCCATGATGTGGGATGATGGGAGTTGTAGGCCAGAAAATATGGAAGGCCAGAAAATATGGAAAGCCACAAGTTGGCTACCCCTGGTGTACGTGCACAGCCCTCAGTTCACCGTGGCTTGTGGGAGGGTGTCTTGGCAGGGGGATTCCTCCATTATAGAGGAACCCACTCCTGCTTTTCCCTGGCCTATCTTTGCAATCTGCACACTTAAAAGCCCACAGTGTTTGTTTATTTAATTTATTAAAAGGATTTCCTGACAGAATGGTATGTTTGTGACCTTAATGTTTGATTTCAGGTGCCCTGGTGCAAGACGATTCTTTACCTTGTACCAGTGCAGCCTGAAGTTCCACCTTCCTTTATCTGTACAAGAAACTTAGGTAGCACAGCTGCTTCCATGCAACTGCACAGATGTATAACATCCACGTAAAACTTTTCCACAGTGCCAGAATCAGAATCTTGTACCAGTGTAAAATTGCATTTCAAAACATGGATGATAATTCAAAACATATCTAATGCCAAAAGAAAGTACCAAAGGACAGCAGCCATACTCCTCTCTCTCTTTTTCTTTTCCTGCCACCCGTACCTCATTTAGGTTATCCATCCACCCAAAACATTCCCTTGAATGTCCCTGTAGAGCAGGGCTCTCCAACCTTGGGTCCCCAGATGTTGCTGGACTATAGCTCCCAGAATCCCTTGCCATTAGCCTTACTGGCTGGGTATGCTGGGAACTGTAGACCAGCAACATCTGGGGAGCCAAGGTTGGAGAGCTCTGCTGTGGAGAGTTGCCTTCCCAAAAATATAGCCCATTACAGAACACACGCACGGCCCTGCACCTAATGAACCTTCTCTATTTCAAGAAACGGTAATGCTTTGCTCAACACAGAACAGGGCAACAAACAGACCATATTGGAGAAACAGAGGTGAACAGACAGAATCCTAGCACAATATTGGTGCAAAGGGAACACACATGGAGTGAAGGAAAGCATGACAACTAGCTATATTGGAAGATAGGATGCAGATTAGCTTGCACAGGTGGAAGCAGAAGTATATTGGTACTTCTTTTTAGCAGAAGCATAGGATTGGGCTGCCTGGCAAACTAATATGAAGCTTTTCATCTGTCCAAACCATGAAGCTTCCCAAGGCATTTAGGGAAGGGAACACTGCTCCATTCTATTTTCATATACACCTATTGCAGGATCTAGGAAGCAGAATCCCAGGGCCCTAGAATCTTTTGCTGCAGCCGATGCTTTCTTCCATATAAGCCCTAGCCCCAGAGGTGGGGAAAAGAAAGATAAGCAGCAGGGCAGGAGACAAGCCTTGAAACTCTCCAAGTCCTGAATTCCTACGTGGAGGAGCTAAACATTTTCTCATTTCTCAAGAGCTAAGTGCTTTATAATCCCCTTCAGAAGTGAACAAGAATGCATATTTTGTTTGATGGATAAATATTCTAAACCCAGCTTTTAATTTTTTTAAGTTGCGTGAACTGCATAAGTTTTTGTATATTTAAATTCCTGAGTTTTTATTATTTAAGTCATTCAGGCAGAAAGCAATGAAAAAGGAATAGTTTCTGCACAGATAAGGTGTGTGCCATTGGGAAACTATCAATAGGAAGTTCATAAAACTACCAAACAGGATTACACATGCATGCATAGTTTTGTAATGGTTTCTGCAGCAGCACACTAACTGATCACTTGAACAAGTCTGGAATGCTTACAGAAGCTTTCACTGCTTATTATCATAGCCATCAGTGGCTCAGAAAACCTGCACAAATTATTTCAGATCATTAGCTTCACTTTTAGGATACAAAGATAAGAGAAAATACCCTTATCCAGGATGTCCTACATACAACAAATTCCTCCCAAAGCAATCATTTTAAGAGACACTATTATGTGACTACAATATAAAATTCCACCAGTACCAGTGTTGCTATATAATGGGGGATGGTGTGGGACAGGCAAAGCCAAGGTGCAGGATGGAGGATCGCTCCTCTATCCCATGCCTCGGTTGGAGTAGCTTAGGAGTGTCTTTGTATGCATCGTGGGTTCCCCCACTGGGGAGGATGCAGCACAGGTGAAGCACCTGACTGAGGTGGTGGCTGGAACTCTCCAGCTGCTGCTTCACTTCGGCCATTTCTCTTGTGCTGTACCTTCCCACATTGGGGAAGATGCGGCATGGGCAAAGCAGAGAAACAACCCTGGCTGAGGCAGTGGATGCAGTGTTCTGGCCAGTGGCCAGTGGCCACTTCTTTGACTGCTTCAGCCTCACTGCACCTTCTCCTGTTTGGGAGGAAGTGGCACCCCTCCAGCCACCAGCTGGAGGACCAGATGATGTCTGAGGGATGTGGCCATGGCACCTGACATCATCTGGCCCAAAAAACTCCCCCACCCCTGCTGTAGGCACTTAGAGATTGACAGTTCTCTCAGCTGAGGATATGAGAGGCTTAGACTTGTCCAGTTTTTACAGATCAGTTGCAACTGATATTTACCAGGAATGCAGGTGACAAGGTGCAATTTGGACCTCTGTCCATCTTAACTGGTAAAGACCTGTAGAAGTGAGTGCCATTTGTCACAAGGATTGACAACACTTCTTCTGACATGTGAGATACCTTTCCTGAATTTGCTGAATAAATAGCTCTTGGATACTACTTTTCCCTCCAGCTATTCTTCCATTTTGGGAGTTAGACTATAAAATAATTGGTAGCCTTATATTTTCAGAGGTGCTTGGAGGACACTATTTCTAGTTGTGCCAGTCTGTTTTCTGACCTTGTTATTCTTCTGAAACTTTGAGAATTTCTGTTGAAATTCACTTACGGTATATAGTGACTCTGTTTTGTGACACTAGCTACAGAAAGGACCTCTTAAGACAAATTGGGAAATTGTGTTCTAGATATGTAATGAGTCTCCCCACCTTTTATTTATTTATTTAAAAGATTTATATATTACCATTCAGCAGAGCTTCCTTGGTGGTTTACAAAAACAAGATAAAATGCACAAATAAAGCATGACAACTCGTTAAAAGAGAAAAATACATTAAAAAGTTATCAACAAAAAACACCTAAAGTGTATGGGGCCTCTTAGTTGAGAAAAGAATAACTAAGTGGGAAATATAGATTTATTTATTTATTTATTACATTTCTATACCTCCCAATAGCTGAAGCTGTCTGGGCGGTTCACAACTTAAAATTAAGCATGGTGTGGAGAAATTAGATAGAATATTAGAATTCTTGTCTCACACAATTGAAATTGATTGGCAATAGATTAAGGAAAGAAAAAGAAAGTTATTCTTCACACAATGCATAATTAACTCAGGGTGCAATCCAATCGGGATGCCTGTAACCCTCTGAACTTGGAGGATAACGGGCATCCTATAGAGCAGTATTCTCCAACCTTGGGTCCCCAGATGTTTTTGGCCTACAACTCCCAGCATGATGCTGGGAGTTGTAGGCCAAAAACATCTGGGGACCCAAGGTTGGAGAACACTGCTATAGAGGACAGGAGGAGCGCGAAGGCACCTCTGTGCTCCTCCCGCCCTGCAACTCAACTAGACAACTGATTTTGGCCATCTAGGTGAGGCACTTCAGAGCGGGAGGGAAGGAGGCTGAAGCGTGACTGGGATACCTCCCCACCCACATCTCTTAAGCCCTGTCTCCGAGGTTGTTCTTGTGGCCTCAGAGACACAGCTGGCATGGTTCTTTCTGCTCCAGCTGCGAGGGCTGGGGAAGGGCACTCCAAGTGTGGAGATGCAGCTACAAGGTCGGAGCGATTTTCTGACCTTTTAGCCAGGTCTCTGAAAAATCCTATGGCCACCTAGACATTGTTTAGCGGACATAGGATTGCGCTGTTATGGAATTTGTTTCCAGAAGTGTGCTGATGGCCACTGACTTAGACTTTAAAAGGGCGCTCAGGCATATTCTTGGAGGATAGGTCTGTCAACAGGTACTAGCCTAGAGAGTTAAATAGAACTTCTATATTAAGACTCGGGGGCAGTATGCTCTGGGACAAACAAGAGGGGAGGGATATCCCGCTGGTGTGCTTACTATAAGCATCCGTCTAGCTGCTGTTGGAAACAGGATACTGGGTTGCTCAAGAAGGCTTGTTCTGATAGTTTTATAGTAACAGCATTATTACTGTGGTGTTGCTTTGTTACCCCAGGGTTTCAGGGTGGTATGTAAACCACCCCAGCCACCAACCCTTCCCAGGTTCGGATGTCACAACAACCTGTGCCTGCCAAGGGTAATTATGCTAATTAGGTGGCTCATGACCAGCACACACAGGAAGGGAAAATCAGCCACTGTGGCTTACTTTCTCTCTGTGATCGTGCAAACCCGGTCAGTGTGTGAAAGGTGGGTGACAGGAATTTGCACGGAGGAAGAGAGGGGCTGGCAGAGGGAGAATGCAATTGCATAGCCAGATCCTGATCACCTAACCATGGCTAGGGGAAGATTAGAATTGTCGTCACTGGCCTTGGCAAGTTTGTCACTGAGGTGAATTTTGAACCAGAGACTTTTCCAGTTCATGCTTTTAGGTCTATGCTACTGAAATAGCTGATTTCAGATACTTATGAGTCCTTGTTATAAAAAGGTTAAAATTGAAGACATATTACATATGTAATGTATTTATGGAGACTTCAAGTGCTGAACATGTGGGATCTGGTAAGGGTTAATGATGTGAACCACCTTTGTGCGTGTGTTTTTATAAAGAATCACTTCATTCCAGTATTGCCAGTCATGAGTCAGTTCATACTTTCCTGTCGTTGCACATTGGAAAGTGAATCACACAGTACTTCAAAGTGATTTTGTATCATAAGTTAATTGATCATTTAAATATTTATAAGTAAGGGAAGAACTGAGATTTAACTTGTTTATGAAGATCTCTGGTCATGCTTCTACAAATCTTTTTAGTCACTTCTAGTAGATGAAAGCTATGATGCAATGATATAATTGCTGTTCCAGTTCTTTTAGCAGAAAGCGCTCAGGCTATTGCAGACACATTAACATGAAAGTAGAAAACTTGCCCGAGGTTCTGACTCCATACAGCGTGCTGTACAAGGCATAGAACATTCTTCTGCCTCTGCAGTTGTAGCCTCGTATTGACTTGTTTGAGCTGTGTAATTAAAAAAGGGATGGAGGTTTAGTTTTAAATAGGAAAGCTGTTGTTTTTGAATGTAAAAGTTTGATTTCATGAGCTGCTCTATGGGCATGGCAGCTCATATGACTGGAAATGAAGTCTCAACTGATGCAACAGCACAGGTGGTGCCTTGTCTCCAGTACAAGTGTTGCAGCAGATATTTTTATTAAAGGGAGTTTCAGTTACATTAATTGTCTTATGAGAGACATATCTTAATTTGATGAAAGCCTCTCAATGTGCAAATGCAGGTTAGTCTCTCTACATTAATATAGTTAAATTGTAGGAGGAGGAATTAGTTACTTTGTTGATCTCTCAGCACTTTTCCTTCTGGAGCTTGCAGCTTTGAAATTAACTATTTAGTTCGGGGATGGGGAACATGTGGCCCTCCATATATTGCTTGACTGCAACTCCCATAATTCCTCACCATTACTATGTTGTCTAGGGCTGATGGGAATTACATTCCAACAACCTCTGGAGGAACACAGGTTCCCCACCCCTGATTTAGTGGAAGTACAATGGTTCGGCATTAGTGCAACTATCATATTTTATTTATTTATTTAAAATATGTCTTCTATTTCTTGACCACTTTTTAGGGCAGGATCAAAATCCTGCCCTGAAAATCCTGAAGAGCCAGTGTGGCGTAGTGGTTAGAGTGTTGGACTGGGACTTGGGAGATCTGGGTTCTAGTCCGCGCTCGGCCATGAAACTCACTGGGTGACTTTGGGCCAGTCACTGACTCTCAGCCTAACCTACCTCACAGGGTTGTTGTGAGGATAAAATGGAGAGGAGGAGGAGGAGGAGGAGTATGTAAGCCGCCTTGGGTTCCTTGCAGGAAAAAAGGCGGGGTATAAATATAATAAATAAATAAAATAAAAATAAATAAAACAACTATATTGCTACTGCTTTTAGCTTACATAGGGCTGAATTTTAAAAGATGGCCCATAATATATTCATGATGAGGATCTAAGTTATATCTTTCCTCCTTTCAGTTCCTGTGTTCATACTGGTATTTTTGTATCAGTTGTGAATTTTGCACTGTCTGCCTTGCCCATTCTGGCAGAATTTTCTAAATGACTAAAATAGGTTTCAGCAAGCTAAAATGGTAACAAGCTGCAGGGAACCTATAATTCCTGATGGATTACATTCCTGAGGGCCAGCTTCATTGAGGTTAAAGCGGATGATTAGTTGCTGTTCAGTTTAGAACTTCTGCTGAGCCTCTGCACATTCCTCATTGCCTAGTTTCCTGTTGTAAATTAAGTGTTAGAATAGACTGCTGTACACTCTTGTACTTTTTTTTTTTAGAAAGTTCTGTACGTGATATCTTCATTACGAAGAATTTACTGCATTTAAAATATATTGAGTAAAAGTGGGGCCTGCAACAAAAGGTTGCAGTGTGGAGAGCTGCTGTTGTTCAGTGTTTCAGTCATTCAGACATGCCCTCCCCCATTATATTCCATTCTATTTTTCCCCCAACAGCTAGTCAGCATTCCTGCTCACTTAGGTATGTTCCCCCCCCCAAAAAAAAAATCTCCCCCCCATTTTTTGTATTTCTGCAAACCTTCGGGTTTCCCCAAGCCTCCATCTTGTGTGTGGATGCTGCTGTTTTGGCTGTGTAAGAATTCACAGGTACTGCTCAACTTTGGAAATAGATGGAATGATTTATAACAGGGTAATAGAGCAGGTAGATCCTTATTAGCAGATTATAGCGGAAGCACCTTGCTCAGCAAATCATCTACTGTCCCTAACAAATGAAATGTACCAGGATCCTTAGATCTGTAGGCCTTGTAAGATTATCAAATACATTAATGCTGCTTTAGCTTATTAGCGGTCCAGGAGGACCAGTAGGTTATCCAAAAGAGGTCAGCGCAAATGACTCCAAAGTGTAACATAGTTAACAATGTAAGTTACAGTGCAACTAATAGTGTTTTAAAACAGAATCGATAATGGGAGTGGGACTCTTTTAGAGGAGGAGTTAAAATGTCTTTTCTGGTAGTTTAGATAAGCGTTCCCCCGCCTGGTCCCCTTCAGATGTGTTTGACTATAATTCCCATAATGGCCCTGCTGGCTGGGAATGATGGGAGTTGTAATCCAATATATCTGAAGGGCGCCAGGTTCAGGAAGGCTTGATGTACATGAAGTGTACCATTAGTTGTTTTTTTCAATTACAAACTGTGTCTGCATTGTGCAAAGTTATATAACTTTAGTACTTGTACATCAAGAGTGTTTAAGAAATATTATTAAACCCATCTGCTGACTATTAAGGTTGCAGTCCTGTGCACACTTATGAGAGTAAATCCCATTGAACAAACTGGGATTTACTTCTGCATAAACTTGCATAGGATTGCACTGTGCATAACTTATAAGTAGAACTGCCCTTGGGCTCAAGATTCTTGCTCTGTTACATTTGTTCTGATATGGTATATAAACTAATGTTACATAGTATATGAAATTTTGCCTTAGACACTAATCAGTGATTAGTAACTGGACATTTTTTTTAATGAGCAAGCAAAATACTCCACTACAATATCTAAATAAAATAAATAATATTCATACAGGATTGTTTCTATCTTATCCTGTTAGGTGTAAGCATGTGTCTGTATCTTACTGGAATTCCTATTGGATGCTGCCCTCTGATGTTTGTGGAAAGAACTGCTTTTGGGAAGCTGCTTGTAGGTAGGCTTTCATAGAGTCTTAATTACTCAATTAGCTAATTTTAGACATGCTAATAAGTATTCGGCAATATAAAAAATGTTGAAGCAATTAAATGTTTGGGATCCCCCCCCCCCCATACTTGCTGTGCATCAGTCTTACTAGACTTTCAACCATAATTTATCTCCTCAGACAAAGGAAGTTTCCCATTTTAAAATGCAAATATTTCCTGAACAAGTACAGTATGCATCTAGCTGGTTGTTATGGTTGCTATAGCAATTAAAGCATGCTGGTTTGTAACTAAATTGAGCCTTTACACAACCTAGGAAAATGGCAGAACTATAGATGCACATTTCTGTCAGTTCTCTAAATATACAAGGACACTAAGCAAGATCATATGATAGTGAAGGGCAAACTACATTTTGCATGTAGTTCTATTACTGTTTTACCTAACCTTTGATATATATATATATGAGAGCAGGTTGCAGAGGGGTGAGTTTGAGCAGACAGACATCTGGTAGGAAAGGGTTTAAGCAGCTATTTCATTCCCTCCTCACCAGTCTTCCACTTAGATGTCTACAATCCTATGCAACTGTTTTCCAGGGTGAGTGCCCTTGCCCTCTGGTGGGAACAAAAATTTGCCACCTCCAGCAGGCTCTGACTTGCACTGTGCTTTGGATAAGAAAAGAAATAGATTGCATTTCTCCAGCTGCTTTCTTCGCAAGTGAGGCAAGTCTCTGTCTTTATCTCAAGCCCTCTTTGTTTGTTAGTGGGCTTGAGGAATTTGTAGTGAGGACAAAAAGATACTTGGCTAGTAAGCTTAGCTGATATTTGTGAACCATCACACAATCTAGAAGCCTTTAAAAAAAAAAGTTGAGGAAAGGAGCCATAGTTTGGCCCTGAGGTTGTAATCCAGTGCATATTTATATAGAAGTAAGGCCTGTTAAACAATGTGGAACTTACTTGCAAGTAAATATGCATAGAATTGGGCTGCTCCTGTCCAGAACCTTCCAGAACCAAAGCTGGTAGTTACAGTGCAAAATAGTGTTTCTCCGTGCAATGTCCTTGCTGTTTAGTTAGTAGAGTAATAAATATTTGTAATTTTGAGAACTTTACACATTGAGGAAGTCAAGTAGTTGGGGAACAAAAAAAATATATTAATCACTTTTACGGACTCTGGATGATTTTGGTGAGATTTCCTCTATCTTTGGGCTTATGATGACTTAATAGTCCCTGCATTCACTAGTAAATACAATGCCTGACCTATAGACCTTCTTGATATTAGACCTATAGACCTTCTTGATATTAGACCTATAGACTTTCTTGATATTAGACCTATAGACCTTCTTGATATTACTGTGCTTAGCATGCATGAGCCTTGGACTTGTGCACTTCCTTCTCCATCTCCAGCACAGCCATGAGGAGAAGATTGGAAACGTTCACTTCAGTTTTCCGTTAATGTTACTTCCAAACCCTAAACTGTGGTTAACCATAACTATGGTTTGTTGAAACAAGCCAACCTAAATACCACAGTTTGTCCAGTTTCAGACATAATGCAAAACTGCATGTAGTTAAGAATGGAAGCAAAAGCTTCTGATCTCCTAGCCACAGCATAACCCATGCTCACCAGGTTCATATGATACCCCAAGTGGGGATTGGATATGCAACGTGGCGTATGTCCCCCCCCCCCCCACACACACATACAGGCTGCAGACAGGTAGACTGTCATGTTGTGCAAACCGGACTGTTGTGTTATAATGGTTAGCCTCAGACGTAAGATTCACCCCCACCTCTTTCATACTCTTTTTGTGCAGAAAAGAAGCCATTAGCTCAGTGGGCTGGTGCTCCATGTTTGGTGTTACATGAGAAAGTTATGCTTGCACATTCCCTCCTCTCCTTATGCATTCTGTTTCAATTTGTTATTATTCTTTAGCATAATTCACTGTTACAGCCAAACCAACAAACTATGGTTTGCAGCTGGTTTGTGATACTGGCTTGGATGTAATGAGAAACTATGGTTTTGTGCCAAAGGTAAAGCAAGGGGAGGAGATGGCACACAAGTACACAGTTTGAAGTTGGTTTAAGATCTTGGTTTGTTCTGAACTTGGTAACCATGGTTTCCCAGTTTGGAAGTAATGGAATACTGTGATTAACTGAAGACTTCCTGGCTTATTGAAGTGCACCAGGAAGGAGAGAGGGAAGGGATGACATGAATACAAAGCACATGTGCTAAGGCTTGTGCATGTCTTGGCTTACTAAGCTGATAGATGATTGTCTGAATTGGGCCAATGTGTTTCATCATAGGTGGTTGTGATTCAGTTTAAAGACATTATAAGAGTAAGCTTCAAGATGCTTATATTCAGATTTCATTTTAAATCAAGATATTTTTGAGAGATGTGGTGACTTCCTTTTTTAATCTGATATTTAACTTCAAAAATATTACTCTGCCTTCAGTATATTGAGAAATTCATAACACAAAAAAATTGGAAACTATAGACTCTCTATAAGAATGGAATGCTTAATGCATACAATGGAGAGATCTGTGTTTTGATGGAGCATTTTCTATTACAGCAGAATGGGAGGTTCCTGTGTACATGGGACTCTTGAGGTGTATGTGAAAATATTTAGTGTGTTATACTATGAGAAAGCTTAGAAAAATGTAATTAGTGAATATCTTGAAAATTGACACAACCTTCCTTTGTTGCAGTGAAATTTATTTGCAGTTGAACCGAAAAGTGCTTCTTGCAATTGCTTCTTAGTGACTAAACTATAGGCCACATTCTTGAATACTGTTATCTAGAACTTTAAGGATAGCATGGCTGAGATCCAAAGAACCACATTACTAGTTCTGCACATCCAAGGGCATTTGTGATTCTCAAACAGCAGATCACTGTGCCGAATGAATGAATGAATGAATGAATATTTATCACGGTCATTGACCAGAACCGGCAAAAACATTATAACAGGAAAACAATCCATGATACAAACATAGCTGCTGTACACCAGCATACATCTGGGTGTATAGAGTTCATAATTTTACATTGAAATTATATCGGTCAAACATGGCCAGAGTCAGAGGCTAAAAAGGTGTGGCAATGTGCCACATGGCAAACAGCTTTTAAAACAGAAAGCAGTGATACAGGGCAGAAATTTTTCCGGTGCTTTGTAGTGACAGCAAAACTGAAGGTGTGCTGAAAATCTTAGGGGAAGAAAGTTGAACTCCGTTGAAATAGATGAATGGTTGTTGTCAGCATATCCTGCACAGTTCTTTGGGTTGCTAAAATTAATAACTGTGTTTCCTTTGTTTTTTTCTTAAAATGTAAACAATGTAAGGCACAGTCCTTTCGGGATGGCTGTAAGCCCCTGAACTCAGAAGCTTATGGGCATCCAATGCGGAGCAGGGGGAATAATGGAGGCAATCTTCTCCGCCTCATCCTCACGCTCTGCCCTTTCACTAGATGTGCTTTCTCACCTGTCTAGCTGGAGCATCTTGGATGGGGAGGGAAGGAGGCTGGAACGGCTTCAAGATACTGTACCTCATATCCTGGCCTCCCCAGTCTCCTCTCCTCCCTGCCCCCTTTTACCCCTCTCCGGTCGCTTTCCCAAACAACCTCGGAGAGCAGCCAGTGGGATTCTTTCCATGCCAGCTGCAAGGGGTCAGGAGTTGTAGGTCTGATTCCCAGCTCCAAGGTCGGAGCGCAGTCTCCAACTTTGGATCTGGGAATCTGAAAAATCCTATGGTCCATCAGACGCTATCTAGGGGCCAGAGAATAGCTAGCTATTGCCGTACATGCTATTGTCCTTATGTTTTTACAAGTATTCCGGTAAAAATGTCTACATAATATAACATTTAAATCACATTAAGTGTGCTTTAATTCCCCCCCCTCAAATATTTCAAGTCAAATATTTGTGGTGTATTGGGACAAAAATTAACATTGGATACTTTTATTAGCTTTGATTTTTATGAAATACAAGCAAAATAAACATGCTAAATTAGATCTCTCTAGGGCATCAGAAAATTTTCTGATAAAAACAGAAAATCTTCCCATTCAAAATTTTCCAGATAACCCACATAATTGATGGAAAGGGCATTCAAGAGCAGTTTGTGGTATGACAAGAGGGTCTGCTGTTCAAAAGGGGGGGGGGGAGTATTGATAATTACACTAGGCATGCCCAAGATCACATGCAAACTTAAAATAGCTCTTTGGATCCCAGCCTATATATTATTGATTATTGCTGCTGCCCCAGCTCATGTAGCAAATATTTCAAAATAGGCCATAAGTAGCTGATAGTAGTCTTTTGTGAACACAGCTTGTTACATCCCCGGATGGCTGAATGTTCCAAGGGCAGCCTCTACAGCAGCTGCTTCCTTGTAAGGAGAGAGCACTGGAGACTTACGGTGTTTTGTGATATCTGTTTATTTACCAATGCATTGATCATGGAGGATTAGGGCAGAATCCAGACAGACAGTGGTAGTCTATAAAACAGCATAATTGTGAACAAGCCTTTGGCCTTGCCTCGACTTGTTTTTGTTGTTGTGTTATGTTTTGTTTCAGTTCCTTGACTGTTAATGTTTTAATCTCTTTTTAATACTCTTGTATGCTGCTCTGGGAGTGGGAACATGCATGAGTAGAAAATAAATAAAATAGCTTTTTTTTAGCCTGGCATTAATATTTATGGCATCCCAATGATATGATTCCCTTCAAAGTACAGGTGATACTTGAAGCTTGACATCTTATTTCCTTGACTAAGCCAGGAGTGAGCAATTTGTGGCCTTCCAGATATTGTTGGACTGCAACTCCCATTATCCCTCACAATTGGCTATGTTGGCTAGGGCTGATGGGAGTTGCAGTCCCAACAACATCTGGAAGGCCACAAGTTGCCCAGCCCTGGACTAAGTCTTCATTGTACTTCAGATAAGTGATCTATTTGAGGAAATAGCAGAGAAAGCTAAAGAAGTGGATGAAGAATCAGAGCCATGTTATATCCGTTCTTTGCTACTTCCTGAATATTTTATTAGTCCTGTCATTGCCACTTTAGTGCGCTTTCCAGGGTTTTTTTCTTCAGGCAGGAGCATCTTATTTTGGCTGTGAGGAGGGAGTCTGGCAGTGGCAAACAGCCTGAGCAGAGTTGGGCTGGGACTAGCAAGGACACCTGAAGAGAAGGCTCCACCTCCTCTTCACCTCTGCTTCACTGCCCTGTTAAGCAGAAGATGAGAGCAAACAGGATTTGATCCTACTTATGTGTGCTCTTTCTGTTGTTCATTCACACCCTTTACCCTATTATTGAACCATCCCTAAAATTCCTGTTAGTTAGCAAGAGTTAACTTGCTAACTCTTAGTTAAACCAAAAATTAATTTTATGCTATGAGACATCACTGAGGCTATAATGAAAGTTTGAAAGATGACTTCCTTAGTTTAAAAAGGGTGAGCAATATCTTCCCTTGAACCTGTTTCATTGAATCCAGATCTGACTTCTAGTACTTAAATGTTAGTGAGTGTCTGGTGCTGGAATCGGACATGTCTTTGGACTTACATATGCATTTCATCATCTCTCCTTAATAGTATTTAATTTGATATTAGTACTTAATTTATGTCTTATAGCTTAGCAATTGACTGTCTCTGAAATTTCAAAAAACTTGCCACACCTGAATTCTCATTAGAAGTTTCACAAAGGCACCGTATGTCTACACCCCATATCTTGACATAATGTTCATGCAAATTTCATATAGTCCATCAGTCAAGATTCTTGTTGCAACACCATTTTGTTGAACAGGCGTTTAGAATGTATAACTATTTTTAATAGTAAGAAATGAGGTTGTAAGTATGGTGTGTACAATAAATAATAATAAGAGGTACTGAGGTATAATGTGGGGGCAGAGTAGGGGTTGTTACAGCATGCAGTATAAAATGGGTTATATTCTCAGCAAAATCTGATTAGAGTTAATGTCCTTTCTGAAAAATTAAAGAAAAAAACAGTATCTAATTAAATAATAAAAAACTAAACTAAGAGCAGTTGGCAACATCTCCTTTCCTTTTGCCATTTCTCTCCACAGTTATAATTCTAATTCCTTGAATTTCCCTCAAATCATAATATATTAATCGTATATAAGATAGAGAATGTACAACTTACAAATAACATTCTCCTGAAAATGCAATGTTTAAATGTTTATATTTAGCATTGTCCCTTTGAAAACCATTACTACTTATATTTTTTGTATTAGACTACGATTTTCTGAAAATGCAGCCTTCTGAGAAGATGCACTTGGCAGTGGTAGCCTGTGGTGAAAGGTTGGAGGAGACTGTTACTATGTTGAGATCAGCTATTATTTTCAGCATCAAACCTCTACAATTTCATATTTTTGCAGAAGACCCATTACACAATGACTTCAAAGGAAAGGTAAGTATTCAGAGAATTAGTGAATTTTTAACTACTAAGATGGTTGGCTAAAAGGTAGCTTTCCTTGTTTGACTATCTGGCTTTTCCACTACCCTAAGCCTGCTTGTTTGGGGTAATAGAATCAAACTGCTGCCTGGATCTGAAATTGGTGAAACTGGTTGCATATTTTTACTTTCTAGCTGGGATACAGTATATCTTCAGTGAGCAAAAAGCATGTAACTCAGGTTTCCTTCTGCCAGCCTCTGGCGAGCATGAAGAGCCCAAGCTTTCCTCTTAATTTTGGAGATGCAGAGGTGGACAGCTGTGCAGCAGTCCTTGGCCCCTTCCCAGCGTGTTTGACTCAGCTACAGGGCCAAACCAGCAAGGCCAAACCCCCCCCCCCATCCAATCCTTTTGTGCTGCACCGCAAGAGAGTGATTACATTTTCCTCAAACTTAAAAACAAAGACTGCCCCTAACACATGCTAGCTGCCCTATGGGAAAGAGGGGCAAGACAAGCAGGATCCTCTTCCAATATAAGTCTGTGATATGTTGCTACTTAGTATTTCCAATTATTTGTGTGTGAGGATTTAGAAAGAAAGAAAGAAAGAAAGAAAGAAAGAGAAAAGGAACAGCCAGATGATCTCTGGGGGAAACTGCCATTACTTTCTAAAACACAACAAGTTATGTGGTCAGGCTACTTCTATCTTTAAATTTAAGATCTGGGTTGTCTTTACTTTATGGTCTCTCTCTGTCTTGCCTGTATCCACCATAGATTGCAGGCCTTTTCTGTTGTGGCATCCTGGTTGTGGAATGAGTTCCCCAGAGAGGCTCGCCTGGTGCCTATGTTGTGGTCTTTGGGGCACCAGGAGAAGACCTTATTTTTCCAGGCATTTTAGTCTTTCTGTTTCTGTTGTTTTAAATCTATTATTGTGTTTTAAATCCATTTTAAATCTGTTCACTACTACTGCTTGGTTTTATTTTGGTTCTTATTTTCATTTTATACTGTAGTTTTAAACTGTTAAACTTGCATATTATATTTTATTGTGTTGTATTTTATGGTTTTAATTGTTGTGAACCGCCCAGAAAGCAATAAATAAAACAAATTGCTACTCCAAGATGTCATCATCCTCTTATGGCGCAATCATATGGGGTTGCCCATAACCCTCCGAACTCAAAGGATTATGGACATCCTATGCAGGGTGGGAGGAGCTGGAGGTGAAGGTGCCTCTGTGCTTCTCTCTTTCTGCAAAGCAGGTAGACAGCTGATTTTGGCTGTCTAACTGTGGCGGTTCAGAGGGGAAGGGAAGGAGGCTGAGGCTGCCGCCAGGATATGTTGTATCTGGACAGTGCCAGTCTCCTCCCCCTCTCCTCCAAAAGCCCTTCTCTGAAGTTGCTCTAATTACCTTGGAGAAGCAGCCGGCTCATAGAAATTTTCTGACCTCATAGCTGGGAATCTGAAAAATCCTATGGCTGACTAGACGCTGTCTAGCGGTGATAGGATTGCACTGTTAGTAAAGTATAATAAGCTTCTGTAAAGAAAGTATTTGATCAGAATATTATCACTGAGATTTGTGCTTTGTTAAACCAGTTATTTAACACATGGACATGTATAAGTCATTTATTGAAAATAGGAAAAGACAAAACTGGTTCACAAACATTCCTTGAAGCGTGTTTACTGACTCAGTATCCCAGGTCTCATCTCATCTTATTTTCTAGACTTTGGGGTTTATTATGGTTTATCAAACTTTTGCAAAGAAATCATACACCCTTTCTCTGAAGCTTTTAGTCCCCCACCAAATCCCCCTACCAAAAACTGTTCTTTCATTTACCCCATATAATAATGATTATCTAATAATCAATAAAAAGGTATTTTTTTATTTTATTTATTGTTTGTTTTATACCCTGCCTTTCCACCAAGAAAATGGCATTTGAGGCAGCTTGAAGGGGAAGAAAACACAGTATCAAGATACTTATCTAATACCATTAAAAGGCTTCAAATTTATGATGCCCTTGATTTACAGTATTGTGTTTTTTTGTTTGTTTGTTTTGCATTAACAAATATGTAATTGATTTTACCATTTTTAAAAACCTTCACTGTTGTATATCCAGAGCGGGTAGCAGGGAAGTATGAACTGAGGGAAACTGTTGCTATATGAACTGAGACTGCTTTAAAACTTGGGGCATCAATCTAGTTGGAGAGTTGTTCATCATATTTTTTTTAATTCTTCTTATGAAATACCTTTAATCAAATACTAACATTTGTAATTTTTTTTCAGCTTGATAGTTTGGCATATCAAGAAAAATTCAATTACACTTTGTACCCCATCTCATTTCCAACTGAGAATGCAGGAGAATGGAAGAAACTGTTCAAGCCCTGTGCTTCTCAAAGGCTTTTCTTGCCAGTAAGTGGTGGTTGGTCATGGCAAAATGCGTAATTATTATTTTTTAAATCACTTAACTTGATTTATTAAACATAGGTGTGTTTCCAAATGCAGCGATTTGGTTTATTTGGGTCTCTTGGTGGGAGGGAAGTTGTTGCTGTTTGCAACAACAAATGGAAGCCGTGTTGAATGTACATCTAGCAGCCCACAATTAATCTGGGTCTTAAGCAGGATGTTGTTGCCTTCTCTCTTCATACCAGTTGGAAGGGGGAAGGACGTTTGTGTGTATGTGGGTCTTTGGAGAAGGAGGAGGCTCTGTGTATTCCACAAGCAGGGAATATATGCATGCTCTGTAAGCTGAAGAGACAGGTACAGGGAGCTCAGTAAATAGGAACAATAATGGAGATGGATTTTTGTGCTTTCCACTTTGTGCTTATCCTTCTTCCTTACACTCAAAATAGAAGAATCTAAACATTGTCTTCTTTCCATATGAAATGGAAAGCAAATGTTTACTGGCTTATTTAGAAATGGCACTTCTCTATTTCTACTAGGAGTCCTTAGTAGCTTCCAAAATTAAAAACAATAAAACAGAAAAGCAATACAATCTCTAACAATATAAAATACACTAAAATAAGGAAAATGGGTTCCTTGCAGGAAGAAAGGCGGGGTATAAATATAATAAAATAAATAAATAAAAATGACATCAAAATGTCAAAACATAATTTAACATCATAAAAGAACCTTGTTTTTAGTTCTGGATAGCACTACGTTTTAGTCCATAGTGAATCATCATCTCATACTGCTTATGTGAAGCTCTTATTCCTTTATGCTGAACAATCAATTCTTAGATGTGAAAAAATAGATAATTAAAGAATGTTTGTTTAAATAGCTATCTATCGGGGAGCAACAGTGATAGATGTATATTGAATTTCCACAATAGCTCAAGATGAGTTGCATGATTAGCGTTTGACCTAAAATTTGTTTCCAAAACTTCTTTTTCTTCATAGTTAATCCTCAGTGACGTGGACTCTGTACTGTATGTTGACACAGACATCTTGTTCTTAAGACCTGTCGATGATATTTGGTCTTTCCTGAAAAAATTCAATTCTACTCAAATTGCTGCAATGGCACCAGAACATGAAGAACCTCGTATTGGGTGGTATAATCGCTTTGCTAGGCACCCATATTATGGAAAAACTGGAATAAATTCAGGAGTAATGTTAATGAATATGACCCGCATAAGAAGAAAGTATTTCAAGGTATATGTCTGTCTGTTTTTCACATTTTCAGTACTTTAAAAGATTGTAGGCTCAAAAGGAATCCTTACCATCACTACTGAATGAATGTATTATCTTTCACTGAGAACTCATAACTGGCACATATACTGTTTTTCTTGTCCTGTGTGGAATTCTACTTAGTTTCATCTGATGAAAGTCTTTTTACTTATTCCTGGTTTATTCATCTCTTACTCTGATAGAAAACGATATGTGTTCCTTATTGTATAACATCATGTTAAATAAGTAATAGGATTATATTTGTAGGCTGAGTGTGGATACCAACCTAACCAGTAGGTGGTGCTACTAGACTATCTACGGGAAGCTCACAATTTTCTACAAAGCACCTGTCTGCTTTAGTGTATGTGTAGCTTTTAAGCCACTTTCATAGATTTCATAGATCATAGAATTGGAAGGAGCCTACAAGGCTATCGAGTCCAACCCCCTGCTCAATGCAGGAAACTAGAAGAGGGGTCTCCCATCCAAGTAATAACCAGGCCTGACCCTGCTCAGCTTTCCACGCTCAGACAAGCTGAGCCAGCGTGAGCCACTTGCTTAATCAGTTCGCGAAACCTGTTCATAATCAACATTTAAATTATAAGAATGTTATTTACAGTAATAGCTTGGATTGCAAGTAACTTGGTTTGAGAGCGTTTTGCAAGAGAAGCAAATTTTTAAATATTTATTTAAAAAAAATTGACTTGATATACAAGTGACGTCTTGCAATACAAGTACTGTAGTACATCTTAAATTAAAAATCTCTGTACAATTTTTTGGGGGGAAATTTCGTTTTGATATACAAGTATTTTGGATTACAAGCACGTTTCCAGAACGAATTATGCTCTCAATCCAAGGTATGACTGTATTTTCCATACTAGACAGCTGCAGTACTACAAAAAATGAATTATTAAAAGAATATTCTGACACTGCTTCTGCACTAAATGAAATTGGTAGTGTATGTATAATTTTATAATTTTTGCAGGACGTGGATGTGTTTATAGGATATAACTAAATGGTGATTAATGGATATTAGTGGGCATACGTCTGTTATTATGTGACAGACCTGTTTCGAATTTGTTCGTTCCAAATGCAGAAAATTTAGTTTAGCTGTTCAGTCTTGATACAGCTTAAATCTGCCCCCACCATCACCAAGGCCCCAGCCCCTCCAGGATTTTTTGGAATATTTTTAAAAAAAAACAATTTGAAATAATAATAATAATAATAATAATAATAACAACAACAACAACAACAACTACTACTACTACTACTATTACTACTACTACTATTATTATTATTATTATTATTAAATTTTGTTTTACTTTGGGCATCTGGAAAGCAGCAGAGCTCCACCCTCCAGCCACCTTCTTCTTTCCTCTCCCAGGCAGGCCACTTGGGTCCAGAGCATTCTTCAGAAAGGGAAGGGAAGGGAGAGGGTGGGGCACCTGGAAGCCAGTGCTCTGCTGCTTCCCACCCACCAAAACTTCATTGGGGGAAAAAGAAAGAATGGCTGCCTGCTGATCTTGGGGGACTGGGGAGGGCAATGGGGAGCAACAAGAAGGGTTGCTCCAACTCCCTAGAGCAGTGTTCTCCAACCTTGGGTCCCCAGGTGTTTTTGCTGGGAGTTGTAGGCCAAAAACATCTGGGGACCCAAGGTTGGAGAACACTGCCCTAGAGAAAGAGGGGCACGGGTGATCAAGAGAGAGTGTGTTTGTGGGGTGATCCATATAAAAAGTGTATGTGTTTGGGGGGGCTTATCCAGAGTGAGAAAGAGAGAGGGTGTTTCGGAGAGGATGGGGGATCCAGAAAGAAATGGGTAACTGGGGTGAGTGGAACTTCTGTGCTGGGAATGTGGGGTGAGAGAGAGAAAGTGTATTCAGAGTGTGTGTGTGTGTGTGAGGATATTGAGCAAGAGAGAGAAATGAGGGTTCAAAGGAGTGGGATTGTGTTTTGAGGCTCAGACCACCATCCCCCACCCCCTGAGAGGTATTCCACTTGTTGTACCACCATTTCTTTGAAATGGCTGCTTTGTGAATGGCCACCCTTTGTGGCATCCATTTTTTGACAAAAACGATGAGAATTTCTCATAATTCCAAATGTGCCCAATAGTCTCCCCCCTCAATTGGAGACCCCTGGCTTAAATCATCATAATTGAAAATGTAGTGAATGGAGTATTTATAGCTCTTGCATTTTCTCATTTGTGTCTGCAATGGAGTATCTGAAAAATACTTTTGAAATAATGAGAGCTGGAATCTGGGAAAAGTGGCTTGCTCAAAACTGCTTTGGACTGCATGTTGTTGACCTTTCTTGCAGCACAGACTTGAAAAGTAAAAATTGACTTAATTTCATTGGTGCATAGGAGAGCAGTCTTGAATGGGAAGTACCATCTGTGTAGCCATAAAGCAGAACAGGGCAGGAGTTCCACCACCCTGTCCCTTTCCAGAAATGAGCATTTCCGCTAAATCTCTGTTGCACAAGCAGTAGACACTGCTTGTGCAACAGAATCGGCAGAACAGAACAGAAGCAGCTATGGACCCCACTCGTGGACTTGCAGCGTTGAATACTGCCCTGTGTATGCTTTTCTATGGTGTAAAAGGTTTATAGTTTATTCCTCTGGAATAATAAATATTAAAATTGTGACACTTACCTATCTGTATGAAAGGACAATTAAAGTTATGAAACTTAAACGTTACAAGGATAAAACACTGCAATAACATTTTTTGCAGGCAAGAGATCTGTCCTAAATTGTCAGAAATAAGTATGAATTTAAGGACTTATGTAGTATCATTTTCCAGTCTGGGTAGGAGACTACTGGATTCTGTCTTAGCTCTAATGTTGATCTTATGTTTTTGATGTTGAAGAATGATATGACAACAGTACGATTACGGTGGGAAGAAATTCTCATGCCATTGCTGAAAAAATATAAGTTGAATATAACATGGGGTGATCAAGATCTTCTGAACATTATGTTTTTTCATAATCCAGGTAAACTACTTTTTTCTGTTTAGAATGCCATTTGAATTACACATCTCAATATCCTATTGCTATTTGGGTCACAAAATGTTTTATTTCAATTTAGTTTTTATGTGCTCTTTACATTTACCTGCTAATCATGTTTCATTTTGACTGAATCACCAAATTTTGGTTTGGGTGAAATTTGGTGGCCCTCATAGGAGTGGCGGTACGATAAAGCTTACGGATACTGTATATATGTCAATTTATTAAGATTTTATACTTCTGTTTAATTAAAATATCCACATATAAGGTATAGAGCAACAGCAGTACCAAAAATAAACTTGGAACTAATGAACAGTTTGCCTATAGTCACTGTGTTGTGGGGTTTTTTTTCTGCACAGAAAGCCTTTTTGTTTTTCCTTGCCAATGGAACTATCGGCCAGACCACTGTATTTATGGGAGCAATTGCCAGGAGGCTGAAAAGGAAGGAATATTCATCCTTCATGGTAACAGAGGTGTTTACCATGATGATAAACAACCAGCTTTTCGAGCCTTGTATGATGCAATAAAAAATGTAAGCACTTGAATCTCTAATTTCAGCCATGAAATAACAACTTTATTAATTATAACTCCGGTTAAAAATAATTATTTGAAATCTAACTCCATCCTTCTTATGTATCATCCTTTCAACTTCTCAATTAACTTTTGTGTATGAACAAGCCTTCCAGTTTTAACTGTATTTGACCAACAATTACCAGTTAAGGTGTGAAGTGTAAATTCCAAAAAACTATTTTGAAGTTTCAGGAAACATTGTATATAAAAGATTTTAGTGTCTTAAGAACAGGATAACTATGTAATGTTAGATAAGTTTTGAAAGGAACTGAGATTGTGGAGTTACTGTAGTTTGCAATGTCTAAACTTAGATTCAGATGCAGAAGGTTTCAAACACATACTGGTTTCCATTATCAGAGAAGGAGGGCAGTGTGATGAAGCACACAACTTTGGCTCAGGAACACACATTAGGCTCCAAAACAGCCTTCCCTAATCTGGTACCCTCCAGACATTTTGGACTACAACTCCCAGGATTCCTGACCATTGACCATGCTGGCTGGGGCTGATCAGAACTGAAGTCCAAGACATCTGGCGGACACCATGTTGGGGTACGCTGCTCTAGAAAACTTCAATGTGGCATAATGCTGTAGCAAATGGTTGTAGTTATCAGAGCTACTCTGATGGACCAAACTAGGGCTACTGTAAGTGTTGTGACAGTTCTTCCATTCCCATTTTATTGCTGAAATTAGTGATACAATTTTATTTTCCCCCAACTCCTATTCCTGTCTCATGTCTGTATAATTTAGTTACTTTAATTTGTGCAGTTTATAAATGCATGTACAGGTCTTTCATGCTTGGCAGAAATATTCAGCTTTCTTGTTCTGCAAATAAGGTTTCTAATAAACTATTAGTATTTCAGCTTACTCACTGAAGAGCTGTAAAATGCAGCAATGTTGCTTGTTTTAATGTTCATCCTATCTTGTATATAACCTTCAAAGATCAATAGTATATTTTAATGGTGCTTTGTTGCAAGTTGTCATATAGGTATAAAAATGAAGAAAAGTACTATTGGGGGCCTTAGAACATACTACACCGAAAGAAAATGTGGTCTCATAAAAATACAATTTCTTCGTTCCTTTGAGTGTTGCCAGGAAAATATTAAGAAAAGAAAATCTCTCAGCTTTATTTATGATCAGTTTTTGTTTATGAAGAAGGCACAGGAAAGATGTAGATCAGTACTGACCTGATGCCAGCAAGATTAGCAAAATTATTTTATCTTGAAATGTTGGGTTTGCATATCACTTGGTTTTTTAATACAGTAAAATAACCTGTAACTCTGGATTAATGACTGTTTTCACTTCAGGTTTCCATTAAATACTGTGTGTGCTTGTTCATAATTCAGTTTAATGAAAGTGCCCCATCTTTAATGGTACTATAGATTACTCTTTTTGTACTGTTTCAACTCAATAAGAGCCATATGTTATTTTAAAGAATGGCATACTGAGATAATTATACACATTTCAGGCCAAAGCTACAACATGGCAGGCATGTGGTCATGTAAATTAACCCATTAATTTACATGTCTGACACTCATTTTTAGATTTGTTTGCCTGAATGTTGTTGTTGTTTTTTAAAAAAAAATCTTCCCCCCCCCCCAGGCTAAACCGTTTTGCATTACTTTAAGTTGACAGTAATTGGAATGTTTTGAGTAATCAAAATATATTGCAAACTTGCCAGAGGAGGACTTTGTGTATTAAGAACATTGTCAAGTTTTTATTGCTTCTTGTTTTACCCATATTTAGAAAGAGACTTTCATGGAACTGAATTTTTAGTGCAACAATGGAACACAGTTTCAGAACTGTTTCAAAAAAGGTAGTACTGTTGGAATGGTGTTACTAATACAGCATTTCTAATTTCCCCTCCCAGTATTCGTTTGGTGATGACCTGGTACATGCCTTGCTGCTACCCCTTGAACTGGAACTACAAAAGACACAGCATACGTACTGTGGAAGAATATACAAAGTGTTCATAAAGCAGCTAACGAAAAGCATAAGGGATATTTATGACAGAAGATCTAAGGGAAGGTGATCATTACAGGCTTTCCAAACTTCTGAATTAAACAAGACAGATATGGGAGAATGTGTGATGCCTGTAGGATATTCATGAAAGAAATGGCATATTTTTCAAATCAGTTCTTACTGATATTCCCAGATGTCTCTCCCAATGTGGACAAAATGAAGATGCTGTTCATCTTGAAGAATTCTTTGCAGGAAAAAAGCATACTGCAGAGAATGTTTGAAGTTCAGTTAGTATACATTTTCACTACAGTGAATAAGTGTTACTGAGTTTTGTATTCAGGTTTATTTTACATAATTCAGTTGCTTGTAAACCTCAAATGAGTCAGATAAAAATGAAGGTCTTCAGGAATGACGGTATACTTTGTCATACCTAATCTCAAATTCTGCTAAACTGTGAATGTAGCAATAATGGAGTCAGCACTAACCTCACTTTAAAAGTGTGAGAATAAGTTGTTTACAAAGCTCAGAAGTTATTCTATTTTCAAAGGAGTGTGATGTGACTGATGGCAATCTATATGTGCCTTTGTTTTCATCTCTTTATATTTTAAAATATTTTGACAATCATGTTTTACACACACACATACACACACACACACACACACACACACACACATATATATATATATATATATATATATAAAGCTGTAAACTGCACATGATATACACAAGACCTGCACTCTAAACAAGAATACCTTGTGTGGAAATAAACCTAGTTTCATTTGTGGTTCATGAAATATTGCTATAAACAGAACAGCTGTGATCTAAAGAGCAATGTGGGTGCAGTGAGGAGCTTGGCATGGGCGTGCCCAGTGGGCCTTCTCCCCGCACCAGCCCTTTGAACAACAGGGCCTCTTGTCATATCGCAAACTGAGTTTGAAAGTCCCAACAGTGCCAAAATCTGCTATATGGCATGGGGGCTCTGGTTTGAGAAGTATAAGCCCAAAGCTGCTTATGTGCACAGAATTAGTGGTGTGATTCTTTGGATCCTGGCCAACATTATAACATGGTTGAACCAAAATGATATGGCTGGATTATTTTTTTTACTGAGGTGGAATGTGATATACAGATACTTATCAATATAATTTTAATTACATTTAAATAAGGTTTTTGTATGACTTTACTAGCCATTCTGGAAGGAAAAACCATGTTGTGAAATATACTGTAGCGTATTATGAAGTATTATATTAGTATCTGAATCCTAATAGTTAAAGCCTATTCTTATTATTTACCAAAATCTACCTAATCATAGGATAATGCTATATGGATGATTATGTTTCAGTTGTTTGCTTACCAAATAGTTAATGTGTATTTGGCAACAAAGCTTTAAAATGTTTGGCCAGAATATTGTTACTGTTACAAATCTCTGATTTCAGTGGAACCATTGTGGCTGTTCCATTATGTGGCACACTGAGTACAATGTTTGTTTAGAAGAAAAATGTTCACTCTAATAATAGTAATTCCTGCAATATATTTTATTGCATAAACTGTTATTTTTATTATGATACTTGAGTTGCAATTATAGTGAGGATGAAGATGGTAATACCTGAGCATTTTTGCATGTTGTTCAACTGGATGCTGCTTCCTTAGACACTCTAGTGTTTTTGTTTGTGTGGGTTGAAATCTCAGCACCTCGACAACATTCATTCACAGCTGCTGAAAATTGGGGACTAAAAAAAAATGTAGTGCATCCTTCTCCTTGCTATAGCTTCTAGTCCATAACACAGACAATGTTAAGAAAAGGGCATATCTGTAAATGGTGAAATGTGCAACCTCTGCAAAATGTTGCAGTGTATCCTATCTAACAGGAATGCTCCTCCTGTTCAAGATTCCACCCAGCCATTCCCACTGAGCAGGGCATTCCACTCCTCCCTCCTACGACCCACCCACAGTTTTCTTTTCCAACTGGCACTGAGCATTCTGCGGCTACTGTGCATGCTTGGTCTCCTTTGGACGGTGGTCCCCTTTAGGGTTTTATATAGTACTTGTGCAAACCTTGGGCTTTCCCTGAGCATGCTGATACCTTCCTCTCTTTTTTTCCAGTGGCCCTGTTTTGGGTATAAACCTGTCCACTTTCACCACCTGAGTTCTCTATTAGAGGGATGATGATTAACTGGTGGCCATTAACTGTACATTTTCAGATTTAAGTTCAATTGACAAAAGCTAGTGTGACCCAGCTTTAAATATTGTGCATTCTTCAGTTCACAAATGTTTAAAAGGATACAAAGCATGCTTTGCTATTTTGAAAAATAACTTGGTTATTGACTAGAAGTCAGCTATCATTCCCATTTACCATGTTTTGGAATGGTGGTAGTACAGTAATACCTTGGATTGCAAGTAACTTGGTTTGAGAGTGTTTTGCAAGACAAGCAAATTTTTAAATATTTAATTTTTTTTGACTTGATATACAAGCGATGTCTTGCAATACAAGTACTGTAGTATGGCTTAAATGAAAAATCTCTGTACAAATTTTTTTGGGGGGATTTCGTTTTGATATAAGAGTGTTTTGGATTACAAGCACATTTCCGGAACGAATTATGCTCTCAATCCAAGGCATGACTGTATATTAGTTCTAGTGAATGATGCACTAAGTCTAACAGTAATACTATCTTCATATTTTGAAAGGTAACAGTTGGCTTACTGAAAGGCATTACTTTATCTGCTCTGTGATTCACTCCTGAAAATATAGATCTCAAGGTCCAATTAAGCACATTGATCATTAATGTGTGTTTTGACAGCTTGCTAAAAGAAAAGCTCATTTTAATACTGAAAAGTGGATATGAATGAGAGTTAAATTCTTATGAAGTCATACTACTATGTTAGATAAATACAATGTACATATTTCAGTTCTGTTAGAAAATAAACAGAATTGGAGGCCTGCTGATGTCCATGCAAAACATAACTATTTTTACATAAACTGTTTTCTGTTGCTCTGTTTCTTGCATCTTCTTTTAAGACCTGACTAGTGATTCATGTATCTGACACTTGCTTTATAACCTCAAGGTGTTTCAAGTTCCTCCTGCTATAAAGGTCTAACCATCCCCATACGTTTTAGCTCATGTGCAAATATTCATGCCAACTGTGTACAACTACAGAGTTAATACGTGTTGGCATCTTTAGTTGTGTCTTCACAGGAATTAAGAGGCAATGGCATAATGGGAATAGTGGTAACTGACTGGAACACTAGTGTACAAAGTTCCACAGTTGTAGCCAGGATTTATTTATTTTTAGTTTTATATTAGTAGCAAAATATGTACAATATACAAATGATGACCATGATTCAAAAAGGTATATGTAAATATTTCTACATATATCCAGAGATCTAAAGATACTTCTTTTGACTGCAGCTCCACATTTGTTATCCTTTCAGCTGAGATACTAAATTCGAGCTTCTGAAAGGTTACAAATGCAACATCACTGTGTGTAGCTACAAAGGTTGGTTGGTTACAGTTTTTTCCCCTCATTGTTCAAAGCAGAATAAGACTTCAGTACAGAAAAAGAACGCTCATTATAAGCTGTAGCATTCTTGCAAAGTATCTCTTGTAACTACTTAATGCAGGGGTGGGCAACTTGTGGCCCTCCAGATGTTTTGTCCTACAAATCCCATCCATCACCATTGGCTGTGCTAGCTAGCTAGGACAGATGGGAGTTGTAAGCCAAAACGTCTGGAGGGCCACAAGCTGCCCACTCCAGACTTAAAGAAATATTTTTTATGTAGACCCATTAAGCCAGGATTATACATGTTCAAAGTACTGTGATTCTCCAGTCCTGTGTGGGCTTGTTAAGGTTCCTGTAAGGAAAACTGAATACTGAAAGTTCTGTTTTGAGGTATTGCATAGATATGCATATATGGCATCTTCTTGAAGTTTATGCACTGTTATATTCTATTAGATTATTCCCTCTCAGTTTGAGGCATAGCCTTGCAAAATAAGACTGATCCTCTGTAAAAGTAGAAACAAAAGGCAAGGTGGGGAGTGTAAGCACAGAACCAGGAGATTAAAGCAATACGTGTACTGTAAGATTCAGTCTGGTACCAAATCAGATTCATTCTTGAGACTTGCTTCCACGCTTTTCTTTCATACAAGTATCTCGCATGCTTCTTTACTGTAGTTCATGCCTTCTCACAAAAAGCCTCAGAATAGGTTGGAGAGAAATTTTTTGTTTCATTGCATTGACCTGCAAGCATCATTGTCACAAGAGGATAAGCATACCATAATAACCTAACTTTACACATTACTCTATAACACCTAGATCCCTGGAATAATCAGGAAGCCAAGATAGTCAGCTGCTTGCAAGCACACCTGTAACTGGGAAGGGAGTTAATCTCAAATGCTGGTTGTATTCTGGTAGTGATAGATCATTCCCAAAACTTGCAACCAAACCACCCCCCTCTCATACCTGTCAAATTGTATGATCTTTAAAGGGAAAAGGTTAAAGTCTTATATAATCCTTTGGGAGAGATCCTGGTATTTCTATCCCAGAGTATGGCAGAATATATGCAAGAAATAAGCATTTTGTCTGTCAGAACACCATTGGAAGGGGCCCAGTTTAAGATTCTCTATAGATAGTATAATTCCCCAAAGGGTGAATAGGATACCTAGAACAGACTTTCCCTGGCCCCGCACCATGGGGCTGGGGAGAAGATTTGCGCGTGGGGGAGGAGTGGGGAGTCCGGTAGCAGGACCGGTCACGGCCAGCTGAGCCAATGGGCTTGGCTGGGGCGGGGAGATGGGGGGCTCATTTAAGCACCTGGATCCCCGCCCTCGGTCTCTTTTCGTTTTCCGGCTCCTGCTTACCTTGACGAGAGAGTGCTCGATTGAATCGTCGTCCCTCGTGGTATCGTTCTGGTTGTGAGAGTGTGTGGCTGCTTTGTTAGCGTGTGTGTGTGTGTGTGTGTGTGTGTGTGTTAATTTGCTGCTTCTGTGTTTAATGTTGTTACTAAACTGACCTAGAACTACTATCTGTGTAGATGTTGGAAATGTGAAATGATAAATGCAGACTTATATGTTACGGAGTTGCCCCAAAGTTCAAAGTTACTGAGTTTGAGTCACACAGATAATTAAACTAAAAACAAGGAACAGTTTGAGACTTGACACATAACAGTAGTAATGTAGGAAGCTGCCTTATACTGAGTCAGACCATTGGTCCATCTAGCTAGCCCAGTATTGTCGACACTGACTGGGAGCAATAGCTCTTCAGAGTTTCAGGTAGGCGTTTTTCCAGCCGTACCTGGAGATTCTGGAAATTGAACCTGGAACCTTCTGCATGCAAAGCATGCACTCTTACCAACTGATTTTTTATTTTTACTCCATGTGGCCTTTCAGAATTAGAAGTCTGTTATGTCAGTTGTCTAAGGCTTAAACTTGGTGACTTCAGGATTTGTTTTTTAAATTTCCGTGCCTCTGCATTCCTCCCAACCTGCAAAACACTTAAACAGCCGATCTTGTCACGCCTCAAGAGTGTGAGGGAAGGAGGCTGAAGCCCAGCCAGGATACCTCGTATTGTGGAGGTGCCCGTCTCCTCCCCTCCCCGCCCACAGGAACGCCCCCCAAAAGCCCTTCTCTGAGGTCATGTTTGCTACCTCAGAGAAGCAGCCAGTGTGGTTCTTTCCACTGGAGGTGGGGAGGCTGCTCCAAGCTCAGAGTCCCAGCTCGGACCTTGGAGCGAGTTTCCAGGATCGGAGCAGGGGCTCCGAATAATCCTATGGCCATCTAGACGCTGTCTAGTGGCCATAAGACTGTGCTGCCCGTTAGTTAAAGCTTCAGTCAATAGTCTACCTTTTCCATAACTGCGGTCTAGCTTTTGATACCAGCTAAGGATTGCTGCTAGGTCATTCTGACACAACCGTATTTAATGAAAATATAACCTTCCTCTGCCCCGTCCCACAGTTTTTGATTATTTGTAATATTCTTAGCCTCCCCCCCCCATATGATTAAAATTATAAAAACCAGCTGAGATGTGCAATTGTACTACGTTTTCACTACTCTCCTGTTCAGTTCTGGGGAGGTCAATTTGTGTCTCATTCTTCCTTCGGTTCATTAACATCATATCCCCATTCACATAATTACGGACTTGGCTACAAAGGATTCATTTTTTCTTTTATGTTCATCTCTTATGAATCTTAATGTTCAGTCAGCCATTCGTATACACATCTTAACAGAGCAATTCGCGTTAAATCAATTTATATTTCTCATGTTAATTTTTTTGGGGAAGAAATATATATATATATATATATATATGTGTGTGGATGTAGAAATTCCCCTAAATTACAAAAACTGTGGAATTCACAGGTCTTTAGAGCGCTTTTTTTTAAAAAGCTTTCAAGAAAATGGAAGATATTTAATCAGTTTTTACTCCTAATTTGGGAGTGTAGGAAATTAAAAATTAATTAAACTGGATGTTTTATCTTTATATTGCTATCCTACTATGCCTCGCTGAGCAGCTGTATCTAGAGACCCATGCTGCTTGAATGTTGTAATCTCAAAAAAAAAATCTCAAAAAACTGTGTAAAAGACAGCAGGGCTGATCCCTTGTCTTCATATTTCTTTTGCATATTTAAAATGTTTCCCATCTGAGTGCCCCCCCCCCAAGGTTAGCAGTATGCTGAATGAGAACTGATTGCATATAGAAGAAGAGGTAGAGAATGGTGTTCCTTCTTGTTTAAAGAGATCAGTAGGGTTTTAGGTATTTTAATTAGCCATTTCTAAGGAAGCAATACATTTGAACAAGTAAATATCCATTTGTTTCGGTGGCCTTAGAAAAATCATATGAATGATGATTAGCTTCTGCCAGAACAGCTTTCTATCTGAGGAAAGACTGAAAAGTGCTTCCAGACATACAGTGTTTTCAATGTTAGGTGTATTGAATTGGCACACCTGGTGGCACTCACAACCCACACAGGGACAGCAGTGATCTAGATGCTGATTGCAGCTAATCTCAATAGACTGGGGACTAGAAGGATAAAAACTGGTAAAACATTTTGAAAGACTAATTGTAGCGACTGCCCCCCAAATTTATTTTTTTTTAAAAAAATGGGACTTGGTCAATGGGAGTCAATGATTTCAATGGGTCTACTTTAAATCTGGATCCAAACCTTAAGAGAAAGAGAGAAAAGAGGAGCCAGAGAGAGAGAAGGAAGCAGGAATAGCCAGAGAGAGGGAAGAGGAGCCAGAGAGAGAGAGAGAAGGAAGCAGGAAGAGCCAGAGAGAGAGAGAAAGAAGAAGGAAGGAAGAGGAGCCAGAGAGACAGAAGGGAAGAGGAGCCAGAGAGAGGGGAGCCAGACAGAAAGAGAAAAAAGATGAGCCAGACAGAGAGAGAAGCCAGAGTGAGTAGCACATACAGGGTCACATTCATACACACCCAAACACAGATAAGGGGGGGGCTCCCAACATTTTTGTGATTGGCCCCACCCCCCTACAGCAGCCAATTTGTAGTGGTGCCCTTTTTCAAAATGTCAAATCGGCACTTCTTAAAAATGTCAAATGTACCCATGGGCCCAAAAAGGTTGGAGACTCCTGCTCTAGTCATCTGTATGTAGAATGAGGGCAGGCACAATTTTTTCATTTGTCTCAGGCAGTAAAACATCTTGGACCAGCACTGCTAATTTGAAGTAACCAGCAAATATTTGAATGAAGAGGCTAACTTAAGTGATTTTTGTTTTGTTTTTTCCATGTTTTTTCCATTAATATTTTTAATTAGTTTTTTAAATGTGAATTACACCAAAACAAAGAAAGACCATAGAAAGGGGGAAAATGAATGAAAGAGAAAAAAAAATTCTTCCAATATTTTAAATGGATTCATTAAAGTAAATATGTATGAAATATATATCCATAAGTATCAAAAAGTATGTACAATTATCCATAAAAATAGTTATGCATAAACATCAGAAAAAGCAGACCAAATATCCATGTATTTATCCATCCGCAGGTGGCGTCTAAATACTACCCGCTCAAATGTTGAAAGCATTATTAGGCCCTCAATCCATTGTGTTAAAGGAGGTGAGCATTTATCTTTCCAGTGTTGTAAAATCAGTCTTTTGGCTGTCAAGAGGGCGTGGAAAATCCACATGCGTTGTCCTTGTGATAAATTCCATACAGCAGGTATATAATTTAAAAGAATGTGTGCATCGGTAAATATTAAACAGCATTCTAATACTAGATTTATCCGTACTATAACTTCATCCCAAAAAGAAGCAACCACTGGGCATTGCCCAAACCTATGTGTAAACGAAGCATTTACAGTATTACACCTCCAACAGTTAGCTGACTTAGACAAACCTTTATTAAAAAGACGCTGTGGTGTCCAATAAACACGAAACAAACGTTTTTGCTGAATAAGACGTTTCTTCCATGTTGGCAGCCAGGCTAGAAATCTCAGTGCACTGGTGACAACAGTTGATGCCGAGTGTCAACCAGTAGTACCAAAGACTTTGGAAGTTGGCCCTCATGGACAAATTAACACAACAAATCTAGGCTTCCAACAATGCCACAGTGATTTCACCGCGTAGTGCCTCAGCTCATAGGAACATAAGAAACTGCCTTGTGCCAAGTCAAACTGTTTGTCCATATAGCCTGGTGCTGTCTACTCTGACAGACACTGGCTCTGCACGGTCTTTGGCAGATGTTTCCCATCACCTGCTACCTGATCCTTCTAACATGAAACACTGAGGATTGAATCTAGAACCTTCTGCATACACAGCACCTGCTCTCACACTGAGCTGCTGCTTTCCCCATCATATCAACTTGAGAGTGTTGAAGTAAAGCTATCTTCCCCAGTTTGCTAGTTATTTCCAGAAGGAAAAAACCCCACACACCCTAAATTGGGAAACAGCAACATTTAACTGATCCTGTCAGCTGACTAGTACATTGAAAAACAGATTTTCTCTTCTGCTTTTGTTTCTGACTTTATTGCAGGGGTGGGCAACCTCCAGATGCTGTGGCCTACAACTCCCACCAGCCCTAGCTAGCATAGCCAATGGTGATGGATCCATGGGGATTGTAGGTCAAAACATCTGGAGAGCCACAAGTTGCCCACCCCTGCTTTATTGCTTTAAAACAACAACAACAAACACAAGCTCTACTGGACAATAGTGCCACAATATATCTTAAAGGGTCCCCCCCCTCTCCCAGGGACACCCCAGAAAACAATCAGGATGGGGCAAAGTATTTTGCTTACATTCACATTCTGCTTCTTGTATACAGAAGTGTTCTTCCATTGCAACTGACCGGAATGGAAGGGCTAGAGATTGGGGAGGGGAAGAATGGTTTTTGCCACGTATCTTTTGTATTACCCTGGTCTATAGAAGGATTTATTTATTAATTAAATCTGTATTGCCTCCTTTTCACTAAAATTAGTGCTCAGGGCGGCTAACAATAAAATAAAGTTATAATTAAAACACTAAAACTCATCGACTAAAAACTCATCTCATATGGGTGATAGAGAAATAAAATGTAATACAATCCAGCCCGGGTTCAAATAATGGATAACAAAATATTGCTACATTATCTGTCATAAGGAGGTGTCAGTAAATGTGTGTTTATTTTTATTTTATTATCTCTTTATTTTTTTATTTATTATATTTATACCCCACCTTTTTCCCCCCGCAAGGAACCCAAGGCGGCTTACATAATCCTCCTCCTCCTCTCCATTTAATCCTCACAACAACCCTGTGAGGTAGATTAGGCTGAGAGTCAGTGACTGGCCCAAAGTCACCCAGTGAGTTTCATGACCGAGTGGGAACTAGAACCCGGATCTCCTGAGTCCCAGTCCAACACTCTCACCACTACGCCACACTACCAACACACTGGTGTTGGTAGGAGTTCCTATCTTGACTGTTATTGCTCTTTATGAAGAAATGACAAGACACAATCACAGTTTGTCAATGTTATATTGAAGATACAGCAACTACAAAAATAAAGTTGTTTATGCAGCAACTCTGATTATTTGAATTATAGGCACACTATTTCATCTGTTACAATGTGGGAGCACTCATCATCTTAAACAATTATTGAACAAGCTGAAGCAATTACGAACAAGTGAAATAGTTTACCATCAGGACTAAACTATCCAGTGTATGTTTTTTAAAAAATGCATTTAATTAATTGGCTTTGGTAGAGAAAGTCATTTTAAAATATGCTCAGTATAGTTTAAGTCTGATAAAACAGTCTTGAGAAAAATGTTCCATGATCAAAAGGAAATACAGTTATGCAGTTGCCCAGTTGGATCCAGACTGACTAAATCTGGATGCAACCCATACTGGTATTTTCTAGCCCTGTCACAGCCTCTCTGTAACAGTCATTCACACAAACTGTGCTATCTGACATGATTTCAGTTGATTATTACTTAAGGGTTAACAGCCATGATGACTAAGTGAGTATGAACAGTAATTAAGACTGATTCGCATGTGAAACAGACTTTAAGCCAGCATTTCTCTGCAAAAAGGTGGGAGTGTGCAATCTTATGTTAACCTACTCATTGAAGGTACTGCTGGCTTCAGAATGAAGAATGGTCCCCATTCTGCACCCAAAGGTTTGTACTACTTGAGAATACTTACTCACTGCCTCTGCCCTGGGCAAAGCAATAATGGTGGCGCGGTTGGGGTGACACTCCTGTTGCCTGTTTTGTATTCCTGGAAAGGCCCTTTCCAGTTTGTGGAGCCAACCGCACCTTAAGATGGCCACCTTGTCACACTTGCTGCTTGCCAAATCCTAGTTGGATTGTTTCTGGTGATATAGCCAATCATAAAGAAACATAACAACTAGGCCTTGCAGCTACAGGAGCCAGTACAAGCGGCAGGGAAAGGGGTGCAGACAAATGGGAAGGAAAGAGGCTGAGACTCTGGCATAGTTCGTGATTTGCCTAATTGACGAACAGAGCTTTAGGCTAAATGTATATACTTGTGGCTCTGATGATAAGATTTATGTTGCATAGTACATTGTTTGTGAAAGCAGACATAAATCTGTGAGTGTTGGACAGGTGGCGTAGTATAACCTCTCTAGCTTGGTAATTTATTCTTGTTGCTGTCTGATGAAAGAGCCTGTGAATACTTTCAACCTTAGCATGCATTAAGTAAAGTTTCTTCATCAATGAATAATGCATTTTGCTGAGGAAAAGTACTGTAGAATGCATATCAGCTCTCAACATACTAACATGGAGAATGACTTTCAGAATTACATCACAGCTTGGGGCATGAGAGCTTTTTCACGAGGATATATATCATTAGCCAGAGATATTGCAAGAAAGAATGCTTCTGAAGAAGTGGAAATATTTCCTTATTAAGGTTCAAGCCCATTCATTCAAACGTGTGTGTGTGTGTATGTGTGTGTGTTTTTACCTTTGTGAGGACCTGTAGCCAGGGGTGGGCACTGGGCAGGGGAGGCTGACCCCCTAAATTTTGCCCCCTAAGTTGTTTTACAAACAAATAATTAAAAAACAGTTTACAATGTTGTCTTTAAAAGGCCTGCAAACCAGATGAACTGCCCCCCTGCTTCTTTGGTGCCCCCCCAGAACCTTTAGGTTGACTACAGGCCTGCATTTGTGTACAGAAACCAGACATCACTGTAAGAGTATCCACACAATTAGTGCATTGTTTCTTGAAGTGCTCTATTTCCATATACATTTTATTTTAGTCTCAATGACTGCTATAGGAAAAACTGATTCTAAACTGTAGATCACATGCCCACAACATCTGGCCTAATTTTTGGACTTTTCTGTTTCTTTCCCCATCACCTGTGGGGTGGCGGTGGCGGTGGTACTACTCAACCTGATGAAGAGTTCTAGAGAAAGCTTGCACACTCTTTTTTGTAGTATTTTGGTTGGTCCTAATAAAGATACTGCCCAGCAAATTTTCTCATAGGCCAGCATGGTTATCTTTGTTTTTTATGTAATCCCCATGTGTGGAGAAAGCCCAAACACAAATCTGCACTCACACACACACACATTTCCCCTAAGGGAGGGGGCGAGGGAGGAAGGATGAGATCACCGGAGAAGCAACCAGACAAGTCGTCAGCCCCAACAAAGGAGGGCCTCGGTGGAGATCCACAAAAGTCCAGGAAGGACCATCAAGGACCATCAAATTAGCAGGGCAGTCTCAAAGAGCTGCAAAGTACCACTACGTCACCTTCTTCCCGGGCAGGAATAAGCCCACCTGAAGCGAAGGGGCAGGCATAAGCCCCCACCTGACCTGGAGGGCGGGGAGAGCGGGAAATCCGGGGTAGAAAACCCATCTCCCTTCCGGTAGAGGGTTGTTGGGAACCACGGGTACTTCGGGGCCAGATCCACCTCAAAGCAAGCAGTCCGAGTACACCGTTCTCATCCACGGACAGCCTACCCGGAGCTAGGCTGAAACTGACTAGGCGTATAGTCTTTGGTCTGAGGAAATAGACTAGATTCAGTCCGCTAGCCTGGGAGCCTGCTGATTGGGTAAGGCGGGGGTCAACTAAGGTTGTGTTGACAGTATAGTATTCCTGAAGAGCTGTTAGTTCCGTTCTGTGTTATTGTATAAACAAATAAAAGCCTTATTTGGGCATTTAAAGGACTGCAGTTTCCCTTTGTGTGTAAAAGCCTCGCGGGTGGTCGCTAGAGCTCGGACGGGCTGTAATTCAGTGCCGATTAACCCGTTAAGCGCCGAACTCACGCAAAGGATCCTGTTGGTGATCCTTCACACCATGCTTCTGCTGTGAGCACGAGCAGAACTAGCATCTAGGAATGTGAGGAACCATGAAAACTACATTTCCAGTCATTCTGTCAGGTTTGAATCAGGGATGTTGAAGAGTCCTTGGTCTTGAGTCACGAGTCGAGTCACGAGTCTTTGGACTCGAGTCCGAGTCCTTGGTCCAAAATGGTGACTCACGAGTCACTCCCAAAGCTGATTCCACGAGTCCCTATTAAAATCAATGGGGTTTTTCCCCAACAAAATAAGGCTATTTCAGATGCGTGCCTTAAATAAATTCTAGGCACAAATGTGCCTTTTTATTTCAAAACTCTGCCACTGATTTTGGCAAGAACAGACCAGGCAGACAAACCCAAAATAACCAGACAGGCAGAGGAGGCAGGGAACCCCAAAGCAGGTAGGCAGAGGCCTTTGTCTTGGACAATTCAAACTGTTGAACTGGTCAAGAAGAGACCAGGCAGGCAGAGGAGGCTGGGAACCCCAAACAGGCAGGCAGAGGCAGCCAAACCCAAAATGCCTGAAAGGTTGCATTTTAGGAAAATGATTTTAAAAAATAAACTTGCTGTACTTCCTAAAACCTATCCATGTTGCATTTGAGGAACACGATTTTGGCACACGAGTCCTTGGTCTCGAGTCCCAAGTCGAGTCTCGAGTCCCATTAAAGATATTGGGACTCGAGTCTGACTCGAGCCAGAGGGGGGACTCAGTCCGACTCATGAGTCGAGTCCTGGAGTCCGAGTCCCCATCCCTGGTTTGAATGCTGTTGCAAAAGCTCTTGGCAGCAAGCAAGTGGTAGCAATGATGAGAAAGAGGAGCAATAGCAGCTGGTGACCATTGTGGTGAGAAGGTAGACTCAACTGACTGGGTTCACACGTCCTCTTAAGCCATGGTGGGTTGTTGTGGCTGGTCGCAGAGTGGCTTAGCATGACATCCGGACCTGGAGCTGTCTTCCTGTCATGGGTAGTTTTGTGCAAACAAGCCACCCTGAATACCCCTGGCTTGTAGTATGGCTGTTGAGGATGCTTGTTCTCAGGGTGGCTTAGTGTGATGTCCGAACCCAGCAGGGCAATTTGTTTGTGGGTTGTCGGGAATGGCTAGAGGAGACTGGCAAGAGTGGTGAAAACCCCTGCCACTCAGTGCCATCTCACTAATGCCACCGCCATTCTCATCCCTTCTCAGCCCCAGGATGGATTTTTATTTTATTATTATTTTGTTGTTGTTGGATTCTTGAAGGAAGGGCCCTGGAAAGTGTCCTGAATGCATTTGCAATTGAAAAAAATAATAATTCATGACTGCTGCTAGGAATTTTGTGTAAGTCCACTTCGCTTTGCACTGAAGTAGGAACACATGCCCCCAAAGTGCCTTCTCTCCTGTAGCTCCCAGATGCTTTCAGCTCCCCTACCTCATGCTGGTCTTTTCCACTCCAGTAGTGGTCTCCGTTGCTAGCTGTCGGATTTACATGAGGCCGGTTACAGAGCAGTGAGTGGGATTGCAAAAATTACACAAAATGCATGGCAGAGTAATAGAATGGAGGGGGACACTGCAGATCCCATGGCACAGCACTACGACAGAGGAAGAAGTTACACAAAATTCATGGCAGAGCAGTAGCACAGAGAGGAAATCTGCACAAATTTCATGACAGGAAAAATAAGTTTGAGAATGCCTTCCCACAGGTCTTCTTTCTTCAGCGTAAGGGAAGCGCCAACGTGGAGGACATTGACAAGAGGGGGATATGAGTATGCTTGCATGAATATTGGACAGTCTTTTGCTCTTGCGCAAGAGCCCCCCCCCCAAAAAAGCTTGTGGATGTGTTCCCCTGTTCATAAGGACTTGGAAAATTATTTCCTTTTTGCGATGTGATGGGGCCGTGGGATGTTTCCCTCCTCAGCCAGTAACCGCAGCAGACCCAGTTGCAGAAAGGGTGCTGACATAGGGAATGCAGAAATGAGGATTTCTGCTGCAAAGCCCCCTGGGATATGTGCCGGCAGTGGCTTGGAGGACTGAGAGAGACTGGGGGAGAAACAAGCCCTGAGAAGCCCTGGAGTGGACAATTGTCTGTACGGAGTAAGGGGAGAGCCGCCACCCACCGTAGCTTCTTCTCAGAGTGGCTTAGTGTGACGTGCAAACATGCCCACCGAGGGAGGGGGGCCCATCGAGGGTGGCTGGGTTCACACAACACGATAATCCACAGTGGGTTGTGAGCCTTGTGTCAGCGTGGCTTACCGTGACGTGCAAGCCTGGCGCAGACAACCCAGCCACCTTGAAAACCCATGGCTTGTTGTTGGGTTGCTGAGGATGGCGTGTTCTCAGGGTGGCTTGTCGTGATGTGTGAACCCGGCAGTATTGCTTGCCCCAAGCGGCTACAGAGCTGGAGGGAAGTGAAAAGCCCATGCTGCTCTTGGCAACCTCGCCAGTGCCAGTTCCCTCCCTCACCAGTCATGTCCACTCCTCCACCAACACAGAAATGGCACCTTGGAATGCCCGTAACTCATTTGCAACCTTCCCCCCCCCTCTTTTGGTGCTTCTGAAGTGCACAAATGGGTTCATATTTTTTATTTTATTCCCCCTCCCCGCATCCTGCACAAGTCAAGTGCACAGATTCACCTGCCCGCTATGTACAGTCCGCAGCCATACAGTCGTCTTGTCAATCTCCTTGTAAATCACGGACTCCACTTCTGCGCTTCCCTTGATAGTGAACTTCCACAGCTGTCAAGGGAAGTGCCAAAGTGAAATAGGTAATATACAAGGAAACTGACAGCTGCAGACTTCATGCAGCACGGACAGGAGAATCTGCACACACTTGCAAATGACCAGGAAAATGATAATAAAAGAAAATATGAATCCATTTGCGCAAGTCAGAAGCACACAAAAAAGGTTGCGAACAAAGTAATTTCATCCACTTGCTATTATGTCTTGAACTGACACTTGTCAGTTTCTTCCCCCCTTTCTCTGCTTCCCTTCACCCCAAAATCATATTCCTGTAAGTATACTCATACTCCCACAGTAAGTACACCCACTCCTGGCAAGAAGAGATCTCTATGCACGGCACCACTGCCCACGCACTCAGCATCTCTCTTCACCCAGTCTGGTCATGGCTGCTCTCAGCTGAGCAGACCAATAGCCCAGGTGTTTCAATTGCCAGGCTTGAAAAATGAAGTACGGTAATAATAAAGAAGAATGTTCCTCTGAGTGTGTAAAGAATGCCTTTCTCTTATCTCTGGGATTAGGCAGAAGTGTTTTCCAGATACTTGGAGGCATGACTTACGAACAGACTTAAGCTCCAGCATCTTATTAATTTTTTAAAAAATTAAACAATGTGAACTATTGGACTATCAGCTTTTTTTGTGCTTGGACGTAATGGTTCTAGAAGCTTCAACCCTGTGCATAATTATTTGAGAGTAAGCCTTATTGAATCCAGTGGGACTTTGAATCCAGTTTCTTACATGGCATAGATTTATATCTAACATTTTCAGAAAAGCCAGTTGTACTGAAGAATTGCTGCATGAATCCCATTTCTCTTTAATTTTGTATATTGTCTATTTAAAAAAAACCCAGCACACAGAAATATTACAGTTGCTGTCAACTTCTTTCTATGAAAATACAAGAAACACATGCTATCAGAATGGGAACCAGTAAGTATTTATTACTTGGGCTACTAAGTACTCCATAGAAATCAGGCTCTTTTGATTCAAAGGTAGCCTCCGCCCCCCCATTTTATTTTCCTTTGCTTTCCCCAAGAGTGGTAAGAAGAAGAAAAGCAACATGAAGCAAAATAATAAGGTTTACTGAGCGATTCATAGACACAGGTGTTAAATTACACACGTGCACGCACAGAGAGTAACTTCAAGACATTCTTTTCCTTGAGGGCAAAACCTGCTTGTACAAAATCAATGGGAAATGACCTAGATCACACATTTTTGTTTAATGAGAATACTTTAAGAGTTAGGTAGCCTCTGCTGGCTAACAAATCAAAAGGATTGCCAAAATGGCATTTAGATCTTGTTTTGGGTACCCATGGTGGGCTAGGGAGAAAATTACTAATGAGACCGGGCAGCCAGTGGGAGCACTGTGGATAATTCCCGCACCCCTTTTAATCTACAGAAGCAATCCTTTACTGCACCTTTGTAGTTATTTTTCATTTTTATTTCTACCCTGCCTTTCCTCCAAGGAGCTCAAGGCTGCATACATGGTTCTTCCACATTTTATCTTCACAACGACCTTGTTAGGTAGGTTAGATGGAGAGATCATGACTGGTCCAAGCTTCCACAGCTGAGCTGGGATTTGAACCCGGGTCTTCCGCATCCTACTCCAGCACTCGAACCACCACCTGATACCGACTCATTCTTTCTCTGCTTCTAAGTTTCAGACAGGAAGAAGGGGATTAGCATGCCTAATGGATAGATTCAGAGGCTAGAACACCTGTCTCCATTGGCAGCATTTTGCATTAGGGGCATGTGCTAAAGTTACATGAAGTGAAGCTCAAGAAACACACATCCTCATATTTGTTGTAAGGAGAGAGGAGCTGAAAACAGACGTATGGTCATTGAAGGCTGGGGGGGGGGCAAATATGGAGCTGCTGAACTTAACCTTCTATTCCTAATAAAGGATATAATGTTGCCACTTACACCTAAACATTCTATATTTTAACAGCAAGAGTGGGGCATGCTTAGAAAGGGCTATTAACTGAATTTGGGTACCAATTTTGGCTCTTCCGTCAAAAGGAATTGCAACTGCAGTTCAGTTTATTGCTCAATAGCCAACCAGGCTTTTGCATATATGTCAAACTCAGAACAAAACTAGAAAGAATAGAAAATGGCAACATGATAGGAAAGCAGACTAAGCATAACAATAAGATAAAAATTAAGAAACCATTGACAACTGATTTGTATACTAAAATTGTTTCATTAATTGTTACACTGATTTCAGCTGTTACCACCAGCACCCATTTCACCAGGCTGAGCTGAGGGAGATGAGAGGGGAAGCAGGGCCATTCCACCATCCCTGCTAAAGGACTTAATTTTCCCCCTCTTCCCTCCCCATTCCTTTTTCCTTGTGTGTGGTATCTTTTTAGGTTGTAAGCCTGCGGGCAGGGACTGTCTTTTTAAATCTATATATATATAAGAAGTCCTGACTGACTGACTGACTAATCAATGCCCAGCTCAAACCGTTTAGTCTAGGAACGTGAAATTTTGAAGGGACATTGCTTTTATGACGTAGACACCCACTAAGGAAGGATTTTTGGAAATTCCATCCCTAAGGGGGTGAAAAAAGGGGGCAAAATCGCCCCACTCTCATATCTCCTATGGGCAAAACAACAGAGGAGCAGTTATGCAAATCAGCCTCACCTCATAATTGCTGCAGGAGCCAATAGCAGCAGTTATGCAAATAGCCCATACGACACTTAGAATGTTCGTATGAATTCCTGCAGGGGTCAATAGGGGTGGGTATGCAAATCTCCCCTAGGCCATTTAGAATGTTCTCTGAGGGGGTGAAAAGGGAGGGAAACTTGTTAAATGACTGCCTGACTGAATGACTGTTGGGGGGGGGGGGCGTCGCATAGGCTCCATCACGTTTTGACGGATCTACCCCAAACTTGGCACGGTCACTCTTCATCACCTGTAGACTCTCAGGATTAACCTGATTTTTCTTTAAGATCAGATATTTCTGTCAGATATTTATGAACTGCCACAGGGGCCCAATCAGGAGCGGATATGCAAATCTCTCCTACATCAAAACAGAATGGTCATATGAACTGCAGCCAGGGCCTACATGGGGGTGGGGGGTGGGAGCTGGGATTTCATTGTTGGGTAGTCCCGGGGGGGGGCAACCTGGGATTTCATTGTGTAGTCCCGGGGGGGAGGGAAGCAGGGATTTCATTGTGTAGTCCCGGGGGGGGGGGAGCTGGGATTTCATTGTTGTGTAGTCCCGGGGGGGGAGCTGGGATTTCATTGTGTAGTCCAGGGGGGGAAGCAGAGATTTCATTGTGCAGTCCTGGGGGGGGGGAGACAGGGATTTCACTGTGCAGTCCCGGGGGAGCAGGGATTTCATTGTGTACTCCAGGGGGGGAAGCAGAGATTTCATTGTGCAGTCTTGGGGGGGGGACAGGGATTTCATTGTGTAGTCCTGGGGGGCAGGGATTTCATTGTGTAGTCCCGGGGGGGCAGGTATTTCAATGTGTAGTTCAGGGAGGGAAGCGGGGATTTCATTGTGGAGTCCTGGAGGGGGAGCAGGGATTTCATTGTGTAGTCCCGGGGGAACTGGGAACTCATTGTGCAGTCCTGGGGGAGCTGGTAGTCCTGGGGGAGCTAGGATTCCATTATGTAGTCCTGGGGGACCTTTCCTATGGAGTGATTCAAAACAGCGGTCAGCTACCTTAAGGAACTTTGAACAAATAGTGCCTATAGGAAAATGAAGACCTGTGCAATGCCTGGTAAAAAAAGCTAGTTGCTTATATAAGCCACTCAGAGCCTTTTTGTCTGAGGAGCAGCATGAAAATACTTCAAATAACTAAATAAATAAAATATCCCGATGTCCTGTGTTATCATCTGTCAAAATAAACTTACTGCAACTTATTGCAGCACAGGACTGATTTTTCAGCATTTCCCAAGCCTATGAAGTGGTCATAGCTATGTACGTACAAACCATTTGTGTACCATTATAGCGCTGCTTGAATTTTATTTCACTTTATCGCTTCTACCAACTGGAATATCATATAAATATACATTTATATATATTCAGAAAGACCCCCTCCAGATATCTCATAAATTTCCTGCACAGCATGACATATATGACAACTTGTCAAAAAGAAAGAAAGAAAAAAATCCAGATATATCTAGGTCATTCTCTGCCTTTTCCACTGAACATGTAGATCAAACATATCAACTGTATGTAACACATGATGAATCACTGTCCAGCAAGTTTAAAAAAATCTTTTCCGATTAAAAGAATACAGCCCTATCCTGTGCATGTTTACTTACAGAAATTTGTCTCTCTGTGTTCAACAACACTAATCCGAGGTAAGTGTGTTTAGGACTGTAGCCATGGGGCACAATCCCATGCATGTACTTAGAAGTAGCTCACACTGACTTGAGTTCAATGGGTCTTACCAGAGGTGATGGTGGGGCAGCCCGCTCCGAATCTTTTATTTGAAGCCCCGAATCTCTGGGAGGCCATCTGCCCCACCACCCTGCTGTCCATGGGCACTTGCTGAAATAATGGTACAGGGGCCCTGTTGCATCTGATCCCCATGGATTAGCTGGCTTTTTGCCCACATGTGCTTCACCTCCTGCTGCCCCCCTTGAATCTTTCTGCCTGAGGTCCCCCCCCCGAAATCAAATGCCCTCCTCTCACTTGTCCATACATCCCTTTTTACAAATAGGGGTGTCCTTAGGAGACAGGGTCCTTTAAAGACAGACAGAGAGAGAGAGAGAGAGAGAGACTTTAGAGCATATGTAGATTAGCATATGCAAATTTGTGCTCTTTTTTTTTTTTTTTTTTTTTTTTGTCCTGTGGGCCTGAGCCCCGGATCTTTTCGGGACCTAGCACCTCCCCTGGGGCTTACTCCCAGATAAGTGTACATACAGCCTTAGTGTTTAACTAATGAATAAAGCTTTATAAAGCTTTTGGTTAAGGCTTTATAAGAAGCCTGGCCAATGAGTGAGGGATGATGGGAGTTGTAGGCCAAAACATGTGGAAGACCATAAGTTGCCCACCTCTGCATTTTTCCCTGGGTCCCTTATGTTGTAAGGGTTTAACTGTTGTAAACCACCAAGAGAGCTTTGGCTACTGGGCGGTATAAAAATGTATTAAATAAATAAATAAATAAAGTATGAAAGCAAACATTTACTCCCTTTCTGCAGGCAGTTCACACTGACAATCATTCAGCATGAAATAAAGATTTCAAAAAAAGATTTCTCTAGACTAGTCCATGTTTGTCAAAAGGGGGGGGGGAAGGAGTTGAAAGTCTTTTCCTTTAAAGTAACTAATCTGTTGATAGCCTGGGGATTTGAATCAATGGTCACTAATCAATATTTTGTATATATCCAGTTATTGTTTCCCTTCACTCTGCATACTGTGGACTGGAAATCAAAACACTGACGACTGAAAATCAATATGCCATGTTTGTGAACTTTGTGAGCAGAAGCTTGCAGAAGGCAGAGAATTAGATATTCTGTAAGTTTTCTTTCAGGGGCAGATAGCCCCTCCCTTGCTGCGCGTAGCTGCGGCGGGGGGGGCAAATTTGCGGGTGGGGAGAATTACGATCAGACCATAGTGGTCTGATTCCACCACCCAATCAGGAGGCAGTGTGGGCGGGGTGGCTTAGCCGTTATTAGGCTTGCACTCACCAGTTACTGCCTCCTTCTCAAAGCGGCTGCTGCGGAGAGGGATCCACTTTTGAATCGTCTGGATAAGTTTTTTCTATTTGGGGATTTGTGTGTGTGGGTATGCGTGTAAGAAAGGGTGTGATTGTTTCCCACCCCCCTCCGTTTGGAGACCCGGTGTGTGCGTGTGTTTGTAGGTTAGGAGGGAGCTCTATTTCTCTCTTTGTTGATGAGTTCGTTCTCCTTCCTATTATTTTGTCGAGAGTGCGGTGCTTGGGAAAGGGGGGGTGAGTGTCTGTCCTTTCCCCCTCCCAACCCGGGGGGGTGGCTTTCGCCCCCGGAGCTCTGCTCCCGGGAAACCCTCCTGTCCGCCTCTCCCACCTGGAGGTAGCTGGACTCTCACGCCTCCTGGCCTCCTCTGCTGAGCGATCCCTCCTGCCGGGCCCCCCTCCTTGGTGAGTGTGTGTGTGTCAGAAAGGGGTTTTAGGTTGGCTTTCTCCACACTCACGATCCCGAAGCCGGGCCCCCTGACAGCGCCTTCCCCTTGCGCTGCCTTCCTTCCGCTTCATTTCGCTGAGAGCCACTGAGGGTGCCTCCCCGCTTCTCGAGAGCTTCCCAGCTGTTTGGGGCATTGCGGGTGGACGCCGTAGGCACTGCCCGCTCGACGTTCCCTGAGGAGGCCTTGGGCCTCCCGCCCTTGCCCTTCCGTGACACCCTGCCTCATTCCCTGGCGCGAGGTTTGGCGCCTTCCTCTCTCAGCTGGGTCCTGCAGCTTCTTTGTCCGGGCGTCCTGAGACAGGCCCGTCCAATTCGTTCTCCCTCCCCTCCCTTCTGATGGGTAATCAGCTCCCCTCCTGGGCGGGGGTGCAGGCAATACGCCTGCTGTTTCTTGCAGGGAAGCCTTTGGAGTACATTGCCTTGTCAGTACTGCAGGCCTGGTTATTACTTGGATGGTAGGCCCCTGCCATTGTTTCCAATAGGTTATTGTCCGCATATAGGAACTGTTTGATCTTTGTTTTCTTCATTGCTTGTATACAAGTTAATTATACTTTTAGACGCCTGTTCATTAACTTTCTCAGGGATTATGCCGTCGAAAAAAGGCCGGGGTGGTAAGAAAGGCCCCCAAGCCAGCAACGAAGCGCTCCTTACCACCTGCTCCTTCTTCTTCTGAGGATGAGGCCCCTGATGTTACAGCTATTCTTGATCACCTGGCGGCAGCGGAGAAAACATTTGGATGCATACCTGCACAGGGGGCCGTGGGGTGGGCCACAGCTGGGCGCGGGATACGCACCAGGGGTGTGGTCCGACGTAATTTTTGGATTTCTGTTGCAGCGCGCTTGGATGCCCTGGAGGCGGGCCCAAGTTCGGCGGCACCAGACACTGTGGTGGAAGAGTTCCGTCCCCCGCAACAATTCCTCGACGGCCATGCTTACTGCAGAGTCTCCAATAGCTGCTGCGATGCAGGGCCATCCTGGTTCTTCCGTTCCCCCGGTGCCTCCGCCACTTACTTCGCAGAGTGGTGAGTATATTCCGGCTACCCCTTGGGGCATGCCACTGCACCACACACAGTGGGGGGGTTACCCATGGGCCTACCTGCCTGGGTCGCTCCCGCCTAATATGGTTCCCCCCATGGGTGCCTTCCCGCTGTTTCCTTACACCACACCGCGACCGGCCTCGCCTAGCGGTTTGCCAGTTCCTTTGGGGACCCCACTGACACCGTCTCCAATTTTTGGTCAAGTTTCCCAGGGTTTTGGTTTGTCAGCTCCTGCTGGGCAATCTGCTGGGCCCTCGGGGGCCCTGCCTGTTCCCGCTGTTTCACCTGTGTCTGAGGTGACTACTTCGCCACCGGTAACCACCCTGTCTACTCCCACTCCGGTGTCCACGGCAGTGCAGGCCTGCGCATCTGTATGGTCCGGCCCGGCGGGGCGAGTGAGTGCTGCCTCTCCGGGCTCTTTGGCTTCCGCCAAAGTAGACAATTACCTAGATGTGGGGCCTATGGCCATGCCGAGTGCTGCTGCCTCCTTTCCTCTAGGATACCATCTAGCTCCTGCTACGAAGGAAAAGATCTTGAAGGGTGAATTTGTTGATTTATTTGCCCTTTTGAATAGGGAGGTAGATGAGGACAGGGACAAGGCTAAGGACAAGGAAAAGGAGAAGCAAAAGCGCAGGAAGCCAGCCCGCACTTGGGCCAATTGGCTCCCTAGCTATTTGATTTACATGGGGATCATTCGACAAGAGTTCCCCGACCGGGGCATTGTGTTGACAAAGTACCTGGACTTGGTCTACCGTGCCTATTCTAGTTACGAGGGCAATGCCTGGCTTTTGTATGATGAGGCCTTTCGAAAGAAGGCCGCCTTTGATCATGCCCTTCATTGGGATTTCAGGGATGATGAGCTCTGGATGGAGTGCATGATGCCTGCCCGCCCAGTACCAGGTGATAGGTCTGATAGTGGCCATCTAATGTTGCGTGCGACTCCTTCTCCGGCGCCAAGGTCAGGGGCGGGCCGGCCGGTTCAACCCCGATCGGCTTGCTGGGAATTCCTGTCCAAAGGATCCTGCAGTAGGCCCGATTGTAACTTCAGGCATACCTGCGATGTCTGTGGAGGGAACCATCCCGCGGCTTCTTGCAACAGAGTACGTGGATCCCGGGGCTGGCCCAGGAATGGGGCGGGGACCAGTGGCCCAACGGGAGCTTCTGCTGCAGCTTCACCGAAGGGGCCCCACCCCGATTAATTTAGCGTGTTTAGACCAATGGTTGGATAATTACCCTCATCGTGAGGACGCTTGTTATCTTCATGATGGCTTTTATTTTGGCTTTCACATTCTGTACCAGGGGCCTAGGGTGCACAAGATGGCTCGAAACCAGTCCTCTGTGGCTGCGTTACAGTCCATGGTTTCCCAAAAAATTCTCAAGGAGGTTGAGGCTGGGAGGGTCCTGGGATTTGGGGTACTATTTTGCGACCAGTGGTGCTATGCACCATGGCCGCAGACCTGGATAGCAGCAGGTGTTTGTAGGGATCTTACATTTTTGGAGTTTTTTCCCATTTATGTGGCTGTCCACCTGTGGACGCGGGAGTTGGCTAACACCGTAGTCCATTTTTGGTGTGACAATCAGGCCACGGTCCATGTAGTGAATGCTCTTTCATCACGTAATAAGAGGGTGATGCGGCTTGTCCGCATTATGACCCTACTTTGCCTCCACCATAATATTTTGTTCCGAGCACGCCATGTCCCTGGTTTGGACAACAGCATTGCTGATGCACTGTCCCGCAACCAGTTGGATAGGTTTCGAGCTCTGGCGCCTTGGGCATCCCAGCATCAGGTGGTGATGCCGGATTGTCTTTGGCAGATTGGCGGTTGGCGGCAGAAAGAGCCATCTGGCAGTCCTTAGCGCCTGCTACATGCCTTGCCTACACGAGAGCAGGTAGGGAGTTTTCTGACTTTCGCTTGGTACATGACCTGCCCTGTCTCTGGCCTGTCCCGGTGGAACATATCCTTCATTACTGCGTCCTTTTGCACTTGCGAGGGAGGTCGGTCAGGACGATTCGCGGTAAGTTGGCTGCCTTGGCCTTTCAGTCTAAGGCCACGGGTTGTGTGGAATTCACGGGAGACTTCAGGGTCCGTAGGATGTTGCTGGGCTGGGAGCGCGCCTGCCCCCCTATGCCTGACTCCCGTGTCTCCCTATCTCCTGACATCCTTCTGGGGCTCCGTGACCAGTGGCCCATGGTGTGTCATTCCACGTACGAGGCAGTCCTGTTTCACGCGGCTGCCTTGACGGCCTTTTTTGGGGCATTTCGGATATCCGAACTTGTGGCACGATCTAGATCCGACCAGTCTGCCCATGCCCTACGATTCTCTGACTTGGCCTTGTCACCAACCGCAGCTACCTTGCAATTGCGGCGATCCAAGTCGGACCAGGCGGCCCGTGGTTCCCTGGTGCCCCTTGCTATGGCAATATTGGAGGAATTGTGCCCAGTGTTGGCCTTGAAGGCTTATGTGGAGCTGCGAGGGCATGCTCCCGGCCCCTTGTTCATTCATCAGGATGCATCCCCGTTGACAAAGTTCCAGTTTTGGACTGTAACTTCTGCTGCATTGAAGGCCATGGGCCTGGGGCACCTATGCTTCGGGACGCATTCCTTTAGGATAGGTGCTGCCTCTACGGCAGTGGCCCTGGGTTTGCCTGTGGCGCAGGTCCAGGCAGTGGGAAGGTGGCGTTCTAAGGCTTATCGGGCCTATGTTCGCAAGTTGCCATGAGTGATATTGCAGCTGCCTTCTTTGTTTTTCAGATACCTGGCAGGGACGGACGTGTGCTCAAGTTTTGATCTGCGGACACAGCTTCGTTTTCTGGGTGGCCCAAAGAGCAGCTACGTCCGGTTTGGGCCCTAATTTGGGCATAAGTCATTTAGCCGACATCCAATGGCTGGGTCGGCGGGGCTTGCAGTGGCACGACCTCCTCCCGTTGCTGTTCGTTTCTGGCCTGGTGCGCCAGCCCCCCGATGTACTGATAGTGCAGTTGGGTGGGAACGATTTAGGCTTACTGAAGAGTAAGGCCTTGATTGAGCAAGTGTTAATGGACCTTGCAGAGGTGCAGCGTCGTTGGCCAGGAGTCAGGGTGCTCTGGTCGAACATGCTGCCTCGACTCAATTGGCGTTATGCCATGTCACACCTGGGACTGCATAAGGCATTGCGCAAGGTGAATGCGCAGGTAGGTAGGGGCCTCGGAGGGAGAGGATTTATGATACCTCATCCTGACATTTCCTTGGCCAGGAGGGAGCTGTTCAGAAAGGATGGGGTTCATTTGTCAACGGTTGGGCTGGACATCTTTTTGGAGGATCTGCGAAGGGCCCTGCTTGGATTTCTTCCAGGCAGGTGGGGGAGAGGAGACTAAGTAACCTTGTCTCTCTCTGTGGTGGTCAAGTGTGGGATTAGGCAGTTTAGGAGCTCGGCGATCATCCTATGGCACCTTTTAGGTGAGAGGCGTGCTCTAGGCTCCCACCACCGATGCCTCACAGCTCGGCTTTGAGGAGATAAGGCATGTCTCTGAGGTCTTCCTTCATCACCTGTATCGGCGCCTCACGGCCTGGGCGAGGCTGATAGCAGGAAAGACCTCCCAGCACCGTGTGGGGTTAAGCAAGGAGGGGATGACTTTGATGCCGTCACCCTCCTTGTGGGATGTTTCGCCCTATTGCACTGGCGACCGGCGTATAGCCGGTGGAGATAGCACCCGCACTTTCCGATCCCTTCGTAGATCTCCAATTAATGTTACTCAATAAATGTGGCCCTTCATTACCACTATTTTGTACCCTGCAATCGTGTCTGAGTCGTTATTTCTCCTCTACACACGCAAATGAATCAATGAGCTATCGTCCTCTAGAAACCCTTCAGTAACTACATGGTTGTACATGATTGGACATCTCTGTGTCAGGGGAAAAAAAGCAGTTTTCTGAAAACATCTGTGTGTGGAAAGGAAGCATTCCTCAATATTCCTGAATCCCATTGCTGAAGCATCTGTTACAACAGGGGACATTATGTCCATTGCTAGTAAGGTAATTAACTGAATATACCAAATCTGTTCTACTTCTTTCTCATTCTGGCCTTCATTTTTGGGCGCCCCTTGCTATTTACTTGACATTCAAAGCTTTACTATGGTTATAAAGAGCACGTTGAGCCACCGTCTCTGAAAACATGCATTGACTAGAAAATGTGAGTAGACTAGCAACCATGTTACATGTAATTCTGAGGATCTTTAAAAGATCAGACTTGATTGATCTCCACCCTATCAGAAACGAATATTACCTGGCTCACAAATAAGATTTCCAAATTCAAAAAACAAACACCACCAGGACCCCAAATCTGCCCACAAAGTTAATCCTATGCTACTTCCTACAAGGTACTTCAGACAGTCAAATAGTTCTAGTGGACTTCTTGTAGTCCTAGCTTTATGTATCTTATTTTTATTACAGTGTGTGTGTGTGTGTGTGTGTAATGGGGAAATATGTACAAATAAGCCCCCAATTTTGATGTAGAAATGGCCATGAAGTGAATTAAGTTATCCCTTGTTAAGGTGGCCAGTTTTGTTCAATAGTTTCAAAACCGCAGAAAAGTCCAAAATCAGGTAGTGTACAGGTATACACAAATAAGGCCTTTGTTCAAATGAAACCTCAAATATTTGGGTCAGTCTCCCCCCCCCCCCCCATCTCCATTTGCAAATAGAAGTTAAAGATCGTTGCAAAGTACTTGAAATGCAGGCTACACAAATGCAGGCTTTTATTCCAACCGTATGTACTTCTGTCTCCATGATTAAACATTTCCCAGGCCAATTGATTCTCTAATTGGGTTCTTGTATCCAGTTGACAACTTCCTGAAACAAAGAATAATTGTTTATTCTCAGTTTACTCAGTATTCCTGAGTTTTTCCAATAGACATGTTTTCAGGGTGCCAAGTTACCCTAGGAACAGGATGAGGGTAGAATGGCCACAAGGGAATTTTATACATGATGTATTCCTCTGTGTAGTATATTATCGCAGTACTTTCCATTTCATGTGTGTAAAGGCATCTAGGAGCTCTTAGAGGATTTGCTGAGGTTTCCTATGGCATTGATTGCCCTTTAATTAGCATCTAATTAAAACCATGCGAAAGCAGAGGAAACAACCAAGCTTTGTCGATACTTTATCTTTCACTTGTGGTGGTGTGGTGTGGGCATATGTCACTACAAAAAACAACAACATTAAAATGTTGCAATTAGAGAGAGGTGATACAGCATATGATTACAATGTTCACCTTTTTAAAATGGCTGATCAACATAATATGCCATCTGATATCCTGAAGTGTGCCATTACTTTAAATCTGTATCTAGTAGCTATGTCTTGTGTTCATTTTTACTCTAGAGTAGGTGTGTGCAGGTGGCCAGTCCAGAACCTTAAAGTTCCCCTATGTCCGCCCGCCACCACACACACTAGGGGCTGATCCAGATCAGACCCCCTGTGCCCACTCTGCAGTAAAAATGAAAAAAGACATGGCTGCTAGACACAGATTTAAAGTAATGTCTGTTTCCCCCCTGTGTCATCATGAGCTCTGTTTCTTGAGTTGTATGAAACCTGATGCCAAAGATTAGAAACTTTTTTTTTTGCTGCAGCCTACTGGCTTTGACACTTTGTTTTATGCATCATTTTGCCTGTTTTCATATTAAAATAAAATTCAGGCAATTTAGCTCTGTACAACCAACAGATATATATATCTGTTGGTTGTACAGATTGTTGGTTGTATATATAATTCATTTAATATATATATATATATATATATATGCATATATATGCGCTCTCTGATTATGTATTTCAGCCATAAACAAGCTGTGAGCTTTGGATGGCACTTCTTAAACATGTGCAGCAGATGGCGGCATTCCTCCCTTTCTTGCAGTGTTGAAATAAGGCATTGTTAGCAGAGCTTTTCAAAGCAACACTAGAGTCTTCAATCGTGCTTCCTAAGCTAGTGGAACAATTGAAGTTACACATTTGGAATAATACTTTGTTAACTGTTCTCGTTTGCTTTATGGAACATAAAATCTGCACAATCCTTCTGCAAATGAAGGTGACTCTTTCAATGCAGCTAGAAACTCCATAAACTGAATATTGATTTTCTGGACTTTCTAATGTTACTACTACTTTTGTAGCAGTAGTAATAATGCTGGGATTGTCCTCCACCTTTTAAAAGAGCAGAGTCAAGGCTTTTACAAATTCACACGTATCCCAAAGCATAGAAATTGTAAGATAAAGCTACAGCCATAACTTGCATGCCCTTGAGAAGAAAGATGATGTATGTACAAGAGATTCCCCCAACTGTCAAGAGCTGCTTTTGGGGACTGAGGGCTCAGGAACTGCAGTGGGTTGGATGGGCCAGGAACCCCCCTCCCTTCTGTGACTTTTTTCTGCTTACAGTTCTCAGGATCTAATCTCATGTTGTTTAGAAAAGAATTATACCACATTACATCATCAGTTTCTAGAGGTCAGATGAAGCCTGTGACAAATTCCCATATTCTGATGTAGCTCAACAGTGCCACCTAGAGTGTCTGAGATGTCTCACCCCTGCAACAATGAATCCTAAATAAGAAGCTATCTTGAACTTTGTCTCTGATTAAATATCCTGAATTTAATTCTTGGTTCACAAAAGGCAACTGATCAGAACCAGTTAGCTTTTTAATAATGTAAGTGTAGAGCTAGCTGTAAAGCAGGTAGAAACAGCCTCTGAACAACCCAGTTTCTTCTTGGTTTCCTCACATATTCTGTTCCCTAGCCTTTATTTTTCAATTCACTTTCACATTCTCCCTCTTTCTGCCACCAAGCTAATGCTTGCTTTATGCCACTCACCCTATTCAACCTCTTTCATGGACCCAAAGAGGGGTGTGGAGAGAGAAGGACCAGATTTAATTGTACATCGCCCAGGGTGGCCGGGTGACCGGCCAGATGGGCGATTAATAAATATAATAAATAAATAAATAAAATCCCTCTCCTCAAGATGGCATGGACAGCTGAGGACCCCCCATATATGCAGTCAAAAAGGATGGCTTAGGATATCAACCAGCATTGACTACAAGTATTTTACAATTTTGATTTTTATTGATTACTCAGATTCCTTTCTTTCTTCAAGTACATACAATGGTGATAAATGCATTTCAACAATATTGAATGTGATCATATGTAACTTTATTATTTGCTCACTAAATAAGAGGATGTAAAAATGCACTTGAAAAGTAAGCAACTGAGTGCTAGCAATATTGTGAAATAAAACATGTGTACAGGAAACACGGTGCCTTCCTCCACGTACTGTCAACAGCAAATCTATGTGTAGCTTTAGGGATTATTCTCACTTTTCTTATCATGTCTCATGGAATCCTCTTCTCAAGCCTTCTGACTTAAAGAACAACATGAGAGATAGTCCAGCAGCTTAGAAGATCTTCACAATTTTAATAAAATAATAATTTACAAAACTCCAAAAATGCACAAATATATAATACATTACACACATACATAATACATATCTAGTTAATATTTCCCAGGAAAAATTAATAAGTAAAGAAGCAAGAACTACATAATATCACCATCCATTATAATCCTTTTGATCTACAACATCAAACTATGTTACCAATTATTTATTCATATTCATTTGGTAATTAATTGTAAACAGTGAATAAGGTCTAATATTGTCATACCAGAATATGACAAAGGTTGGCTGGGTCTGTGCAAAATGATTTTCAGTTCTTCACTAATTCTTATTTTTTTATTAACAATGTGAATAATAAATTGACAGCTGATAACTCCGTAAGCCAAAATTTCTAGCAAATTGGAAAGGAAAAATATATCATGGAATTTGTTAAGAGTTTGATCCTGAAAATTAATGTTCCACTTTCGGCAAGGGATGCAAATCCATCCAAAAGAGGAGAAGTGGAGTCTTCAGGGAAATGAGATCAAAACTGAAATTCAACTCTACTTGCATTGGATGACATTTGGATTCACATATGCAAAGAGGCTGCCATTCAGAGCTCTCCGCACTGTTGCCAAGACTTGGTTCTCCACTTGTTGAACACAAACTTCTGCAGCAATATATTTTCTCACTGAGTTTATTTTATTTTAAGTAATGGACACAATGTAACAATATAAATAACATTGCCCAAACCTACAAAAGCAGTACTAATCTAACAAACAAAATGATAATGGTAAAACATTAGCAACACAACCTCAATAAAAATGTCAAAATACATTTTTGTATTTACCAATATTAATACAACAGCCTAAAGTTGCAGAAAAGTCTGCCTAAACAGGTGAGCCTTATTCTCTTTTTTTCAAAGCGCTTTAAAGCTGAGCATTTTTAAAAATGTCAATAATTAGAGAGTGAATTCTGTAGCACAGTTTTTCCCACTATGGTTCTTACTTCTGACCAATAGACAGTGAGAAGGTGTTAGTGGGCTGTTTTAGAACATGACTTCATGGGGTATTTCTTGGGGAATCTGATGAGTGCATGCAATCCTCACAGTCCACACAAGTTGGGGAACCTCATCATGTGCTGACCACCTATCCATTGCAGGTAGGCATAATACAAGTGCAACTTGAAATACAACAGTGCATGAATCTTCTGTACCTGCCATATCATACATCTTCCTAATGTGTTTCTCTTGAACTTCAAGCTGGTTACCAAAGCATCAAGCAGGAGAAGCTTTTGTGCTGATTCATCTTAAGAAATTTTAAAACAATGCTTAATTTTCAAAATCTATTTTTTTTAAATGTAGGACACTGAGTTCCCACAAGCAGTGGCAGGAACAGAAATACATTTGGAATAAAGTGCCATCAAAGGTTATAAACCAGAAGCCATCTTCAAAAGTGATATATTGACCTGGTTTGCTTGCATGTGTCATGCCCTTGTTGGAGGAATTCTCCTTTGAGGAGGAGCTAGAGCTTCCAAAAACAGACAATGCCAAGGAGCCACCCATGTCAGGAAATCTGGGGGAGCCTGAACCCTCTGGGAGATCACCACTAGTCTGTGCCCACAGGATGAGCGAGGGGAGTTTTGCCTCTGAGGCACAGGCTGGGCTACCACCTAGCCCCAGGGAGCATCATCACTACAAGAGGTAGGCCAACAGGGTTCCTTTGAGAAGAAGTGCTCGTTTACAAAGGAGGACTCCTTGGGAGCAAGGCCCTCCTCCCAAGTAGGATTTTTGCCAGAGGGCCTATAATGCACTCCAGCTGAGCCCTGGGTGGGGCTCAGGAAGCTCTTCAGTTTTAGCCTAGCTAGTGCTAGAACAAAATTGTTCTTTTAGCTCTAGTGCCTTGCACCTTGTTTTCCGGACCTTGCCTTGTGATCAATCGTCTGTGCTATTGACCCTTGGACTCCTGCTTGACTTTGCTTCTGGACTTTGTATTGTATCTGACTGCTTAACTGTGCTTTGACCTTTGCTTGTATCTCAACCACTCCTGCTTTAGCCTAATCCCATACTGGACTGAAACCTTTGTGCCTAACCATTTCCCTATTTTGTTGCCTTGCCCTTTGGATTGCCCCATAATTTTCTCTAACACTGAGTCTGGTTAAGCCATAGCAATACAGTATGGGAGTGAGCAACTGTGTTGGTTCCTGCCGACTTCCACTTTCCTAAGCAACCCAGGAATCCACCGTTCCTGGGCTTTTATCACTATGGCCTGGGATGTTTAGGGGTTAGACAACTCAGAGTTAACCCATTGTTTGTTGTTGGGTTAACTCTGGTTGTTTAACTCTTGAACAATCCAGCGTTTTCAGGTTTGGATGTAAGGATAACAACCCAGGAATGGGGCATTCTTGGGTTGTTTAGGAAAGTGGAAGCGATGAGCATGTGGGGGCAGTACGCTCGCATGCTACCATGAGTATGAATTAAACAACCCATAGTTAGTCACCCATAGTTAGCCATTATGTGCATACAGGGTCATTGGTTTTGCTTGCATGCATGCTTGCTTTGCACTCCCTGTTTCTGTAATGTGAGTATAATAGTTATGTGCTTATGTCCTGCATTAACAACATTCCCACATGCTCACAAATATCAGGGAAGGTTATGAAATTAGTTAAAGAACGATTTTCTATTTGTGATCCTGTAGGCTACATGATGCTGCATGGCCTTAGAGCAGGAGTGGGGAACCTCCGGCCCATGGGCTGGATGTGGCCCACTGCCTCCTCTCCACCCCTTGCCCCTGGTGCAGCAGCTAGGCACAAACTCACACATAACACACATTCATTAATTTAGAACAAACACAGTCATGTATGTCTTATGTGTGAAAATTTTTTTGTGTATGTGAATGAATGGGTTTATGTTCTCTGTGTGAATGTGTGTGTGTGTGTGTGTGTGTGTGTGTGTATGTATGCATGAGAGAGAGCATGGACTGGCCCTGACCACTCTAATTTTGACCCCACCTATTTTGCTTTGGCCACATCCATGTTTTTCAGGGGACCCAGGGAGTCAGCCATAATGGACTTCAACCCTCAGGTTGAAAAAGCTTCCCCACCTTTGCCTTGGAGTAATCACTCTTTCTGCCTGCCCTGCCCCATTTCTCTCTCTTTTCACTGTACTTGGGAAATTCTTCTGGGTGAGCATTAGCTCTGCACTGTGTCAGAATCAATGTTCATTTTTGAAATCCAATGGCAAACAAGCATTTCCTTCCTCCCCCACTGCAACCCCCCCCATAAGCAAAGCATAAAGAAATGATTCTGTAATCTAGAAACACACTTGCTTGATAGCAACCTTTAAATTATATTAGCAGCATTCACATTGTATTAGTAAAACCCCTGTCATTAAAAAAATGTATTTTGTAAGAGAGTTAGTAATAGGATGCAAACATACTAATATGATTAGGGGATGACTTGATAATAGGATTATTTTTTTTAACCAGTGGTTTTTATTCTGTGCCAGCCAAGCTGATTTCCCTGATATAATACGATAACATAGTAAAATAAATAAATAAATAAATAAAAGAAACCACTCAGCATTCTGTGTCAAAACTGGGATTTAGAATCCAGAAGAAAAGTCAGGAAGCCTACAGTTTTCAGATTAACTTTACAAAACCTAAAACTATCCATAATTATGGTGTCGCCTCATGCCCATACCACAGGTTTTGCACTATTTACTGCAAAAACTGCTGAAAACTCGCAGATCTGGGGATCTTTTTTCTGATGCAGAGTTCGCTGTTTCTATAGCAAGTTGCAGTTCTGAGCTAAAATCTGGTAACTGTGCACTTGTCCCACTGAAACCACTGGGGTTTGAGCTGACTGGTGTTGTTAGCATAGTAATCCTTCCTGGTGCTTTGCAGGGATGGGGACTCGGACTCCAGGACTCGACTCATGAGTCGGACTGTGTCCCCCCTCTGACTCGAGTCCCACTTGAGTCCCAATATTTTTAATGGGATTCGAGACTCGACTCGGGACTCGAGACCAAGGACTTCACTCCTTCTGGCACAGCCCAGGGATGTTGGAGAGAAGTGCGATCGCCGGCGAAGATTTTATTTTTTAAAATCATTTTCCTAAAATGCAACCTTTCAGACATTTTGGGTTTGGCTGCCTCTGCCTGCCTGTTTGGGGTTCCCTGCCTCCTCTGCCTGTCTGGTCTCTTCTTAACCAGTTCCACAGTTTGAATTGTCCAAGACAAAGGCCTCTGCCTGCCTGCTTTGGGGTTCCCTGCCTCCTCTGCCTGTCTGGTTATTTTGGGTTTGTCTGCCTGGTCTGTTCTTGCCAACAGTGGCAGAGTTTTGAAATAAAAAGGCACACTTGTGCCTAGAATTTATTTAAGCCACACATCTGAAATAGCCTTATTTTGTTGGGAAAAAACCCCATTGATTTTAATAGGGACTCGTGGAGTCAGCTTTGAGAGTGACTCGTGACTCGTGAGTCACCATTTTGGACCAAGGACTCAGACTCGAGACTCGGGTCCAAAGACTCGTGACTCGACTCAAGACCAAGGACTCTTCAACATCCCTGGTGCTTTGAGACGTTAGCAAAAACACAACCAACATGAGCTTCTCAACCCTTTTGGGTTGTAGCTCCCTAGTTGACCATAATGCTATTCCACAGACAAAAAACAGTGATTTGTTGTTCCAGACTACACCCTGGTTCTATAATCACAGTCCAGGATCCAAAGATTCTAAGAGGTGTGCATGTGCCTCAGTAGTTGATGTTAGTGGATGGCCAGGTTCTTCTGGGCGGAAATGGTCATTTATATATCCTAAGCCATGTAGGGCTTTAGGGTGATAGCTCAAACTTTGAACTGTGCTTAGAAACATACCACTCTCCAGTGAAGTTGATATAACAATGGAATAATCTGGTCCAGAAACTATGACTATTTACCTACCCTCCCCATCAGGTTGTATTGAAAGAGTTGGAATGCCTCCCACCGCAGTATTCACCCTGATTATGTATTCTAAAAGAGGGCTAATGCTTCCAGATCAGAAGGCATCTTTTTTTCCTTAACAGATTTCTTTGTGGTAAGGAAAATAATGAAAGAAGTTGTGGGGTTATGAGTGGAAGACAATGTCATGTGGATACCCCCCCATAACATTATGTGAATAAAACAGTCCGATGGTGCAATTAAAGCCTACTCTGGAATCACCCCCAGACCAGTCTATATAGATTAGTCTCCATTTACTCATTCTTCATTACATGGAGTGTCTCCATGCCAATATTAGCTCTCTCACTCCATATCATGAGGAAGTGGAGACTGACACTACTTATTCCAATAGAAGAAGAAGAAGAAGAAGAAGAAGAAGAAGAAGAAGAAGAAGAAGAAGAAGAAGAAGAAGAAGAAGAAGAAGAAGAAGAAGAAGAAGAAGAAGAAGAAGAAATTATTGCATGAAAGACATCTATCCAATGGAAACCACTGGAAAAGTATTGGGTTGGATCAGAAAGCAAGGAGCTTTCATTCATGGAGGGACTCCTTTCACTCACAGAAGGACCCTTTCTGTGAGTGGAGTTCTTTCTGTGATCAGAAGCACTTTCCATTTATGGAATGAAACCTTTGGATCCAATATGCTGTGTTGACCAGTTTTAATTTATCCTGACTGTGTATTCTAATTATTACAATTCCATGCAACTGAGCTGAGTGAATTATGTGTTTCATTGTCTGCTTCGTGATCAGATGGCATTTCCTCATTGCTAGAGCTGACAATAAAGTTAGAGTTCATATGAAATAGATGCTATTAGAATCTGGGCTTGCTCCACAATTGACAGAAAGTAAGAAATACTCTGAGTTACTTTCTGTGTTACTGTTCCCTAGCCTGAATTTTGAAAGCCTGTGTAGGTCATTGACTGGAATATGTCCATGGACACCCACACTGGCAATGTGTGAAGGGTTTCTCGCAATATGCATTTTCCAAGTATGAGACCAGACAGGGCCAGCGCTACCGCTAGGCAAATTAGGTGGTTGCCTAGGGTGCGTAGCTGAAGAGGGCGCCGAAACGCTGCGCTCCTTCCGGCTGACTCTTCTTCGCTGCCAGCGCGCTCCTGCCCCGCCTCGCCGACAAAGGCACCACCAGGTCAGTGCGGGGGGATTGCGGGCACCGGGCCTCCGCTGATCCTCCTGCCCTGTACTGGATAATCACAGAGTAGTGGTGGTCTGACCAGAAATCTAATATTAGAAAAAGTTCTTAGGAAACTCCCATCTGAAAATAAATTATTAGGCAATGAAGGAAGCCTGAATCTTAAAATAGTGAATCTAATCTTAGGTAAGAAAGAAAATGTGTGTTCAGTGAATGTCAAAAAATTATGAGTGGTGAGGGAAAACATGCCAAGGGTACTATTCTAATAAGGTAAACCCTCAATAGACTCCCACTGTCACCAGCACTTTATTATTATTTTTGTATTGCTAATATGATATTATATGTACCACTGCCAATATTGTATCTTGTCAGTCTCTATTTTCTTATAAATACACTGCTCTATAAAAATTGCTACTCAGTATATGAGAGGCTTCTCTGTGATGTGATGAACATTACAATTTTACCTGTCAGCAACTATTTCTAGCCACTGGTTCAAATGTTACTAGAGTGAGAAAATGAGCAGTCTGATGAAAAATGAAATGTATTAGATAACCTTGGTAGTAGCACCTCCTGATGGCCGATGAGAATCTCAGCTCAGCTCAGATATAGGCCAGGTAAACTCAAGTGTTTTTTTTGTTTTCCCCCTTTGGGTTTCACCTTCATTGACTATTGCCATGAAAGTCACCTAATAATAATAATAATAATAATAATAATAATAATAATAATATAATATTAATAATAATAATAATAATAATAATAATAATAATAATAATAATAATAATTCAATTTTGCCTCAGCTAGAACCATGCTACTGTTGTGGGAAGGGGGAGCAAGAACAATCTTTCAAATCTGAATTTTAGGAGTTTTCCAAGGAATCAAGGCCAAGGAGACGTCACCCCAACTACAACAGAATAATGATCAGATAAAATATACTAAGGGTCTAACTACATGTGATGTTTGCATGCAAATGCATGTTACTGGGGCTGGTCCAAGACATTTTGCTGCCTGAAGTAAAGAACAAGATGGCGTATCTTCCCATTTCATATAAAAAGGCCAACCAGACTGGCAGTTGATTTTTTAAAAATAAATTTTATTTACTTATTATAAACTACATACAAAACTATAAAACAAAAATGTACAACTAGAATAAATCATAAGGTGCACCCCCCACCCGCCTAGGGACCAACTGTACTCCCATCCCCTTGATCAATTATTTATTTATTTTATTTATTTTATTATATTTATACCCCACCTTTTTTCCCTGCAAGGAACCCAAGGCGGCTTACATAATCCTCCTCCTCCTCTCCATGTTATCCTCACAACAACCCTGTGAGGTAGGTTAGGCTGAGAGTCAGTGACTGGCCCAAAGTCACCCAGTGAGTTTCATGGCCGAGCGGGGACTAGAACCCAGATCTCCTGAGTCTCAGTCCAACACTCTATCCACTACGCCACACTGGCTCTCAGATTCCACATCCCAAAAATATAACATATCCTGACAAGGCATACTCCCCTTCCCCTTTATTAATACACAGACTGGCAGTTGAATCTTACCTCAGCCCTGAAGCACTGAAGACTCCACCGCCTTCTGAGGAGGTTAAATGAGCAGAGCATTGAACCAGAATATCCTCATTCTCCCTCAGGTAGTGGCAGTGGAAATATAATTTTTTGGGTGAGGGAAAATGGGGAAACACTCTTAATTTTGAGCTATAATTTTGAGATTGCAATCTGTCTAATAACTTGAGATTTCCTTTACCATGCAGAACTGGATGTGCCCAACCTGTTTTACCACAAGGGCATAGAAAGGTGCCTTATACTGAGTCAGACCATAGGTCTTTCTAGTCTAATATGGTCTACACTGACTGGCCACAGTTCTCCAGAATCTCCAGGCAGAGATCTATCACATTACTTGTTACCTGAACCTTTGAACTGAAAATGCCAGGGATTGGGACTTTATGTAAGCAAAGTATGTGCTCTACCATTTAGCACCTAGTATAGTAGGCAATTCAAAGTACTGGTTTTAACCTTTAAAGCCTTAAATGAACCAAGTTACTTGAAGAACCGCCTTCTCTCATACCAGCCTGCTTGCACTTTGATATCATCAACAGAGGGCCTTCTCACTTGCCCACTGCCAAGGGCATTGAGTACAAGGGAGAGAGACTCTTCAGTGGTGGCCCCACACCTCTGGAATCAGCTTCCGTCAGATGTTCATCAGGCCCCTTCTTTGCAGGTCTTCAGGAAGACTCTAAAGACCCATCTGTTTTTTCTGGTCTTCCCATAATCTGTGGACTGCAGGTTTTATTGGTGTAATCTGCATTTATAGTGTTTTCTATTATTTGATTGTATATTTATTTGTCTTATTTGTGTACTTTAGTATGTCCCCCCCCCCCCTGTATGCTACCCTGAGAGGGTTTTACACTTAAAGGCAGTCTAAAAATAATTATAAATCAATTCAGTCCTCCCCACAGTAGTTGTGAAAATTGGTTTTTAAAATTGGTTTTAAATTTTTTTTCAGGTTTTGATTGTTTATATTTTTAACTGTATTTTATTGCATTTTTTAAAATTGATTGTTGTACACCACCCAGAGAGCTCCAGCTATTGGGCGGTATAGAAAATAAATAAATTAAAAAAAAACATTCCTCCCTGAAATTGCTGAGTGAGTGTTGCTCACCTAGAGAGCATTTCTCTGAACATTGTACTTTTTCTCGACACAGACCATGACGAATATAGTGTCTATATATTGTGGATAAATATGAGCTGCAACAATAATGATGAGATGGAGGATGTAAATTTTGCCTCAACTAGAAAATGGCATTGTTGTTATTATATCTACCATTGATATTATTAATGCCCATGAATTATGCAATTAGGATTTTAATTGTCTGGTCTTATGATGCAATAAACCAGGAGAACAAAGCTTAACTGGCTTATGACTTCATTAAAGAGCTATAATAGTAACTTTGCAATCAGAATATGCAAAATTTTCTATTGGTGATTGTTTAGATAGCAAAAAGCTACTGGCAGTGTTTGGCCACCCTTTTCTTAGTTTATTCTCAATAAACTGATGCTTGCTTTGCTTTGGAAATTCTCAAATAGTTTGGAAAACCTTATTTATTATAAAAATTATTTACTATAGAACTTATAAACTGCTGCACATCAAGAGATATGGGAGCAGGGCACAATGAATTAAAGCACAAAATACAAAAAGTTATGGTAAAAGCTAACAGATCAATAGAACAGTGGCTGGAATTTACTCATCAGTCAGGAAATACTTGCCTGAAAAGAAAATACTTCATCAAATGCCAAAAACAAAGTAGTGTAGGGGCCTGATCTCAGTTGGAAGGGCATTCCATGGGGGGCGGGGGACAGAGGTTTTAAAATATCAGATGGCCATTTAGTTCATTATTGATGTGCCTTAAGCAATGACTTGGCCATTAAAAACAAAACTGGGGTACAAAAAAATGTATCTGTCAATCCCATGCCTGTCCTTGGATGACAAGTAGAAAACCGTTACTGATTTCTGGGGAATAACTGGCTGCCTCCAGATGACAAACCTGTTATTGACTGATTAACATGTCCTGGTGCAATCTAAAATGTCAAAGGGGGGAATAGAATTGGTATTTACTATTACCGCATTGAGGAAAGTTCAGATGAAGACTATTAACAACTGCTCACAAGGGATTATCTAGGGTTTCACACAGTATTAGTCATGCTATTTTTCATGTTCTTTCTATGCAGTTGTGGATATATTGATTTCATAAATTTCTGTTAGAAGTGGATACTAAAAAGAGGATATACATTAATACCCTGCTCTTTTTAAAGTTTAATTGAAATTACAAATACCTGGAGTTGCATCCAGAGTTCCCGTGAGCAGAACTCAGCTCACAGGATGCTCCTACTGGAGGAAGGGGTGGAAGTGGCATTTTTTGGTGGGTAGGGTGTTATGAGTGTATATAGCTATGATTGTTTGGTTATGACTATAGTGGAAGACCGACAACCTGGTCTTCTGCGCGGGTTCAATGCTAAGGGAGTAGCGAGTCCTAGGGCGGGCCTTCTCCAAGGTCCCCAGCGACTATCACCCTTAGCCCAGAACAAAGGGATAACTTATAGCCACAAAAGTATCTTTTATAAAACAAGTTTATTTACAAAATCACCTTCACAAACCCAGACACACGCCAGCAATACAGCTTATCAGTACGGTACAAAGTAGCAAGCAAGAAGTCTCAAGGACACCATGATTTCAGGGCTCTCAGCTAGTTAGTTCAGCTCGGGCTCCAGCAGAGCACCGGTCAACCGCATGCTGCTAGCTGGGTTCCTGGCGGAGGTCCGGTCTACCCAAGCGGCTAGCTGGGTTCCCGGCGGAGGTCCGGTCTACCCAAGCGGCTTGTGAGTGATTTCAGCTTGGTTTCCCGGGGGGTCCGGTCAACCCAAGCGGCCAGTGATTTCAGCTTGGTTTCCCGGGGGTCCGGTCAACCCAAGCGGCCAGTGATTTCAGCTAGCTGGAGCACGCCGGGTGCTGCTACCCGGGGTTGCCGATCCCTTCGTTCCCTTACCCCAAGCATGGGGCAAGATTGCTGATCAGGTCCAACAACTCAGTTCCCTTGCGCAGGGTGTTTTATACCTTGGTGTTTCAGGTAGCCCCTCCCTCCGTAATCAGGTGGGTTGCCAATCAGGTGGGTTGCCACCCTCCCTGAGGGGCGGCCTTTTGGGTCAGGTGGGGTGACGCCTTCCCCCTGTGGGGTGGGGTCCCTTTGAAGCCACTTGCTTAATGGTCCAATCCTGTGGTGTTGAATGGTCCTTTCTTATGGGTGCCAAAGTGTCTGCTCTGGCGAGGTATTCAAGTCTTATGTAGATGGGGCTGATATACAAGAGCATTGACGAACCTGGCGATGCTTCCTGACTTCCCCCCTGGGGTGATTCTATGCAGATGTTGTTTGTCCCCTTTGGTCTCTGTGGAGACTGGCTGTCTCCCCCCCCCGGGTCTCCTTCCCCCCACCTTGGTGAGTGTGTGTGTGTCAGAAAGGGGGCTTAGGTTGGCTTTCTCCACAACTATGGCTCACAAGGAAGACCACAGCAGGCCCCCAATAGGAGCTGGGTAAGTTTGGGTTCATGAGAAGTGAACAGCCACCGGAGCTGGCGCACAGGATAGAAATGAAGGTTTGAATAGAGAGTGCTTGAGAACCTGATGAATGAATAGGCCATGGACGAGAGTCTTGTGATGATCAGATTAACACACACATAGCCTAAAGACACAGGAGGAATTCTCCTGAAAAGAACCTAAAAATAGCCCTGAAGAGAGATGCCCCCCCACCCACTAAACCAACTCAACCAAGTTCATCAGGAAAGGCAAACCCACAAAAGGTTTTCCTTATGACACCCATCAAGGGATGCAAACACACAAAAGAGCGGGCAATCAGCAGGAATTAAGAGCATCAGGGGGACAAAGACCGTCCCTGCTGCTCTCACGTTGCCAAGAGAATGTTGTAAAAGGTATAAGAACAGTGGGTTTTTGCAATGGAAGGTGTGGTGGGAGACGGTCGAGAGAGTCCTCCATAAACCATCCAAGCTTGCTTGGGATGCAAACCACTTGATTGCCCCCACCTCCACGGGACTACAGCTAAGAATCCACTGCAGGGAGCCATCAGCAGACCGGGGACTTCTTTCTTCGACTATCCCTCTAGACCAGGGCTCTCCAACCTTGGGTCCCCAGATGTTGCTGGCCTACAGCTCCCAGCATACCCAGCCAGCATGGCAAATGGCAAGGGATTCTGGGAGCTGTAGTCCAGCAACATCTGGGGACCCAAGGTTGGAGAGCCCTGCTCTAGATGGAAGCCTTTCTTCCACCCCCTTTCTATCTAGGCTACAAGGGCCCAAAGAGACTCTTTTTCCTCTCCAGAATATAGTGTGTTTGAACCATAGTGTAAGGATATTTTGGTGCCCTGAAATCACTGGGTTTGCTGTACCAACAAGTAAGATGCTGTATCTATATTTCATCCTTAATAAAAACACCTCTTTTGTTTCTAACAACCAAGTCAGGATCCAAAGAACTGTGCAACTAGATACATGTATTCAAGGGGACTTTGGACTTGGGTCAGGATCTCTTCTTGGTCATCCCAGTTTGCAGGACATGGAATAATGGGCTCAAGTTACAGGAAGCCAGATTCCACCTAAACATCAGGAAAAATTTCCTGACTGTTAGAGCAATAAGACAATGGAACCAACTACCTAGGGAGGTGGTGGGCTCTCCCAATCTGGAGGCATTCAAGGTGCAGCTGGAGCTGGACAGCCATCTGTTAGGGATGCTTTGACCTGGATTCCTGCATTGCGCAGGGGGTTGGACTCGATGGCCTTGTAGGGCCCTTCCAACTCTACTTTTCTATGATTTCTATGATTCTATGAGTCACTTGAACAGCCTCCCACACCATATGGCAAACCACTTTTGAATCTCAGAGGACTTTCAAAAGCAGATGGGGAAAGAGGCTCTCCTCTTCAAAAGAAATTAAATATCCATTGGACACATCCGGGCCTTTGGGCATGAATAAAGAAGTTGTTTGAATCATGGCCTATGATTTTTGATGGAGTCAATTCATAAATTTATTTGAGAGTCTTCAAATATTGCTTTGGGATTTTTTTTTATAAGGGACCACCATAGCTACTTCAGCCTCCCATATTTAAAAACAAAATCTGCAAACATTTGCTTGCACACCTGCATAAGCAATCTGAGAGATTGAATCATGTATCGATTATGTAAACTCACCTCATGTTTATATGGAGTTTTGAGACCAGATGATATTATAAATCCATATAGAATCAGTTAACAATAAGAAAATGGCTTCTAGTCATGCTGGCTATGTATTACCACCATTATTGAAGGCAGTATGCATCTGAATACCAGTTGCTGGAGAACATGAGTGGGAGGGTGCTAACATGCTCCCATAGGCTTCCCATAGGCATCTGGTTGACCACTGTGACAATTTCTGAATATAGGATAAGGGAAGAGAACTAAATTGCATTGTCTTCCCTTTCCGAAACGAAGGCCCCCTAAATGCTGCCTTTGCTCATGAGATCTATAACTGCAATTCACAAACAACTGGAAATGTCTGTAAATACATGCAGCGAGAAGCAATATTCTCAGAAAACGGAGCTGTGTTTTACAAGTCAGCTAAAGAATGCTATGTTTTATTTATTATCATTTTTGAATATATTTGAATTTTTCATTATAGATATTCCTTCGAAGATCAAGGCACTTGGAGCCATCCTGGGGGAGAAACGTACCTCAAAGGATATCTGTGAATGTCCTGATTAACTGGAGTTGTTGTTGGTGGGGGTACCGGAGTGTGCCATCTTCAACTTGAGCTGTGTCTCTAAGGATGGGGTTAGGAGCTGAACTGGAAATGATTTTAAAGTTTCACTTTGGGAATAGCTCAACTTATGTTGCAGAAGTTTCTGCAAAACTGCATGAGTTAGTCATAATATTTTCTGAAGAACAGGACTGTTCTGGAAAAGAACATAGGAGGGGAATGGTGTCATGGTAACCATAAGCATATTGGTTTCTCATTCACCTGTGGTCATATGGTTATCATTGTGCAGTACACCTAAGTCCTATTGAAATAAAGGGGACTTGGGCTGCAATCCTCATTACTAGGAAGTAAATTCCATTACTGTGTGAATAAGTCCCACTGGGCAGTATGTCCAATCCTTATTACTAGGGAGTAGGTCCCATAGAGAATAGGTCCCACATAGGATTTCACTGTTAAGCATGTGTGACTTCATGCTGGATTACAACTGGTAAGAATTGAGACACATTTTGTTTCTACACATTTCAGATTAATATATTCTCTATCTTTTTCCTCTTCTGTAATATCATGCCCTTCCTTTTCTTCTACTGCCATGGTATTTGCATATGGGGAAGCATTTAGGAAAACTGGAGTTCAATAAAATGTATTAATAATACTTTTGAAAAACATATTTAAATGCAATAAGGAAAATGATTTCCCATTTTAGATACACATTTATGACTTCTCCCTCTCTCCTCATCCTTTGTACACGTACACATACACGCGCGTGCACACACACACACACACACTTTTGACTCTTCCCTACAGTATTTCCCCCATATTTTTAACATCTTCTACAACACCCACATCCTCCCATTAGCCATACTCATGGATTACCCCCTTCACTCTTTCACCAATACTTATCTGCACTGGATAGTGATGGGAAACAATTCAATGTGTTGAGTTTAGTTCAGTCTAAACATGTATGGGCCTGGACAAGGAGGGAAGGGAAGGGGTGCCTAGAACATACGGGATCAAGAAAGTAGTGGGTCTTTCAGGAAAGCTAAAATCAGACCCCCTTTTGATTTAGATCAAACTCATATCCCCCCCCTTTCAGTAGTTCTTTCAGCAGTGTGATTTTCTTTTGTGTGTCTGTAAATATTCCTAAGTGTGAACAATAAATATCTCCACACTATGGCTGCCCAGTGCAGGTTTTCATTCTATGATGGCTGCCACTGAAGCATGAAAAATATTAAGCAGATTTTATAGAGGGCATTTGCTGTAGCAGGTAACAATTTTTAGACATCAGCTCTTTGATACATGCCAATTTTTCTACCAGGGCTCCGGTAGTTGAAAACCCCTTGCAGATCGATGGCTTTGAAGTGCTACCTAGGTTCTTCTGAATTAAGCGAAGAATGAATGTGATCACTCTTCCTTGGTTTAGCACATTTTAAGCCACTTAGAAAGACTCAGGGTGCTCCAATGGAGAAATATCTGGATGTGGCAGATCTACATTGAAATATGGCATGAACTCATTGAAATGAGTTCCTACTGGAATGGTATCTATTTGAAGGAAAAGGGATACCTGACCTGACACTATAAAAGTTGCAGATGAATGAGTGAAAGGGAGTACAGCATGTTGCACATAACACAAAAGAGTCAGTGTTTGCTGCCTTAATGCTCTGGCTTGTTTTGTCTGATCTATTTCCTGATTCAACAGCTAGCTTTCACTTAGCCAGGTAGGGCTGCTGCACATATCTTCCATTAAAAAGCAAGCAAGCAAACAAAAAAACAACACCCACCCACAAATCCAATAAAGCACTCTGCACTATGGAAGCCCAGGTTCTGTCCTAAGAAAAGCAGACCTGCATAAATTATGCAAATTAAGCAGATTTGCCACCTAGGTTTGCTTGTTTTCAATAAAATTATTCTTTTTCTGCTAGTCTTGGGGAAGGTAGGTAGATCACAAACTGAATATGAGCCAGCAATGCGATGTGGCTGCAAAGAAGGCAAATGCAATTTTGGGCTGTCTTAATAGAAGTATAGCTTCCAAATCGCGGGAAGTGATAATTCCCCTTTACTCGGCACTGGTTAGGCCTCATCTTGAGTACTGCGTCCAGTTCTGGGCACCTCACTTTAAGAAGGACATAGACAAACTGGAGAGGGTTCAGAGGAGGGCAACAAGGATGATAAAGGGACTGGAAACAAGGCCCTATGAGGAGAGACTGAAAGAACTGGGCATGTTTAGCCTTCAGAAGAGGAGACTGAGGGGAGATATGATCGCACTCTTCCAGTATTTGAAGGGATGTCACACAGAGGAGGGCAAAGATCTCTTCTCGTTCATCCCAGTTTGCAGGACACGGAATAATGGGCTCAAGTTACAGGAACCTAGATTCCACCTAAACATCAGGAAAAATTTCCTGACTGTCAGAGCAATAAGACAATGGAATCAACTACCTAGGGAGGTCGTGGGCTCTCCCACTCTGGAGGCATTCAAGGTGCAGCTGGACAGACATCTGTCAGAGATGCTTTGACCTAGATTCCTGCATTGAGCAGGGGGTTGGACTCGATGGCCTTGTAGGCCCCTTCCAACTCTACTTTTCTATGATTCTATGATTCTAGGATAAAAAAGATATGCAGGGCTGTGAAGAAAAGCTTCATGTCCACTGAGTCCCTTACTTGTTTCTGAGTTTTCTCATGGAATTTTTCAGACGTTCACATGTTAAGGTCTAAAAACATATATAATATTTATACCCTGCCTTTTTTCCTGCAAGGAACCCAAGGCGGTTTACATAATTCTCCTCCTCTTCATTTTATCCTCACAACAACCCTGTGAGGTAGGTTAGGCTGAGAGTCAGTGACTGGCCCAAAGTCACCCAGTGAGTTTCATGGCCGAGTGGGGACTAGAACCCAGATCTCCCAGTCCAACACTCTAACCACTAAGCCACATTGGCTCTCATATATATATATATATATATATATATATATATATATACACACATACATACTAGCTGTTGCCCGCGGCTGTGCTCGCGTGGATTTTAAGATTTGGTATAATTATTTTTAAAAGAAACATGTTTTGGGGAAAAAGGTGCAGTGTTTGGGATATTGCTTTAAATGATAAACTAACATGTATTAAATGTAAAAGGGGACAATTAAAGAAAAATAATTTTAAGGAAATATGGGGGTCATTTTTAGATTATGTTTTAGTAAAGGGGAAAGGGAGTAAGCCACGTCATGATATGATGTATTTTTGGAATATAGATTAATAATGGATTATGTGGATAGAATTGGTTTTGGCCCCGGGGTGACGGGTGCACTTGGAGTTTATGATTTGTAGGTTTATGTGTTTTTTTTGTATGTGTGTTCTTTTAAAAAAATATAAATAAAAATTAAAAAAAAAAATTAAAAAAAAGAAAAGAAAAAGGTGCAGTGTCTCTGACTGAAAGTGTAACGTTTAGGCTGGGTGCTGGCAGCAGAAATCTTTTGTGACAGAAATATCTGTTCTTAAAGAAAAATCAGGTTAATCCTGAGCATCTACAGGTGATGAAGAGTGAGCATGCCAAGTTTGGGGTAGATCCGTCTAAACGTGATGGAGCCTATGCGACGATGCCCCACACACAACAGTCAGTCAGTCATGTAAAAAGTTTCCCTCCCTTTTCACCCCATCATGTAAAAAGTCTCCCTCCCTTTTCACCCCTCAGAGAACATTCTAAATGGCCTAGGGGAGATTTGCATTCCCAGCCCTATTGGCCCTTGCAGGAATTCATACGAACATTCTAAGTGTCGTATGGGCTATTTGCATAACTGCTGCTATTGGCTCCTGCAGCAAGTTGGCTCCTGCAGCAATTATGAGGTGAGGCCTATTTGCAGAACTGCAGATATAAGAGTGGGGTGATTTTGCCCCCTTTTTTCACCCCCTTAGGGACGGAATTTCTCAAAATCCTTCCTTAGTGGGTGTCATAAAAGCAATGTCCCTTCAAAATTTCACATTCCTAGATTAAATGGTTTGAGCTGGGCGTTGATGAGTCAGTCAGTCAGTCAGGACACCTTCTTTTATATATATAGATATGAGATTCTCAGGATATAAAATTCTGTTTGCACTAGCAATTTCTGGGTCTCTGTGCTGTGCTGGTGGATCGCAGAACATAGCCTTAAAGGTGTAGGTCCAACTCTCTTAAGATACATCCTCTTTTTCTGCATCCTGTCACTATACCTTATGAGACTTTTGTAGCACTTTTTTGAGGTTATGATCCACCACAGCTGCTGAATCCCCACCCTCTGCAAAGTCCTAAAAGTGTGAACCATCTTACAGAAGTACCGTAAAGACTTCTTTAAAATTTTGGCTGGCTCTCAGCAGCCAAAATTAAGCCAGTAGAGGGTTACAGGTTTAACACCAATGCATTATACTGTTTAATTTAATTTAAATCATCTATTTATCTGGGTTAGAGCCAAAGTTTCCTCTCCTCAAGTGGAAGGCATCTTCCTCTAACAGAATACTTCTGTTAGTGGAAGGGAACATTTGAATCCCTCACAAATTTATTACCACACTGTGCTATGGTGATAGGATGGGATGGTCTAGAAATATGAAAGAAATATCCACTTTCTTTTTGTCTGTAATCATGTTTTGGTTACAACTACAGAAGTAATCTTAATGTTCTTCAGATTATTCAAGACCGTATGAAGTTCCAAATTCTCTATGGCCCCATCAATCAAGTTTGTGTTATGACTTCTTTTCCCCTCAGAGTCAGAGCTCATTCTCCCCCACCTCATTTTATCTGTCACAAGTGATCCGAGTTACAAGGTGACCTGTGAGAATTGAACAGGACATGGAAGAGATAGCTTAGGACAAACTAAGGATCGTAATGAAATTACTCTGCATGATACATATCTGGCACACCTGAATCCAATTAGAAGTAAGAGGTGATGAGAAACACTGAGTAACAACCCTGGCTGTCTAAATAAAAAGCAAAACCCATCATAATGTAAAGCTTCTTGATCTTTCAAGGAGATAGAAAACCACATTCCACCTTTCCGAGCAAGTGGCAACTAGTTGTCTGAAACAATTCTGCAATATGCAATGTTTTCTGGCAAATGTTTAATTACAATAGGATGGGGCCTAAATTGTCCTTATTAACATGAACCTCTGTTAAGAGTTCAAGGCAGCTAAGACTATTTATACTGGTGAATCACTCTCTTTGAAATGCGCTGTACTTAGAGAGCAGGGAAAACGGCTATTAGAAATCACTGTAATAGCTTTTATGAAAGCTATGGCTAATTTAGAGCCCAATTAAATCCCGAAATCCAATTATTTCTGAATAACATAATTACAAGAAAGTAAGTAGCATTGTAAGTACCAAGCAGCTATTATGGGAGACGCTTTAATCTGTTCTGAACCGGTACAAGGATGTGTGCAATTGCATGGATGGTCCTATGCATTTGGGTTGCTTCCCTATGGTGCATCAAAGGGATGAAATCCCTTGTTTTGTTCTCGTGCATATGTTGTTAATGCTTTCTTGAAAGCAAATGGAAAGTAAATAAAGCAAATGAGTTTGGAATAAATAATCCTTCTAGCAAGCCCCAAAGGATAAAAACCAATGAAGATGAAGGTGTAATAACAATGAGGAATAATTTTTTTTAAAAGGGTAATATTCCCACATACAAAAGGTTAATTGCCATAGAAAAGGTGCCCGTCTCTTTAGACTCTCAGGCACTCAACATTATGCAAATAAAGGAAGGATAATATTGTCATACAATCAACTCCTTCACTTCCAAACCACCACCACAAAAGAACTATGCAGAGTAGAACATCATCCAGAGTAGAATGGATCTGTCCATGTTTAGTATTTATAGAGATATACATATTCAATTTCACAGTGATCACAAATGGAAATGTAGCTAATGACCAACAGAAGGAAATGATTAGATCAGCCTTTTCCAACCTTGTACCCTCCAGTTGTTTTGGAATTTGACTCCCATCAGCCTCAGCCAGCATAGCCAATGGTCAGGAATGCTGGGAGTTGTAGTCTAAAACATCTGGAGGGCACCAGGTTGGGGAAAGCTGAACTAGACACATAAGCCATCCTGATGTTCCTCTGAAATATTCCCCTAAATATTCTGTTGCACCTTCTACACATATCTCAGCTAACCTGCCTTTTTTCAAATCATGCATACACTACTTCAGGGAGGGAACATGTTCTGCAAGTATTTCACGGCTGATTGACAGGGGATGTGAAATCACTCCCTGTCTTTCTTCCAGACACAGTGGACTGGAAGAAATTCTGCAAACTGAAAAGGACATGGAACTTGCCAGCTGTTCCAGAGATTGGGCTATCATACTATTGATTGACTCCAGTTTAATTTCAACAGAAGCTCAGTTTGATGGACGTTTTTCCGAATGAAGCAGAAGTTTAACGGAAGAATATGATCACTCATAACCAGTTGTTACTCTTATTAGTTTTCAGTCATCAAAATGTATGTCTTCTTGTGTGCTGTCACGCAATGTTCAAAACACAGAAGAAAATAGCACATAATTGAAACAGTTTTCAGAGAGGAAGCCATGCTAGTCTGTTGCAGCAAAAATTACGTATAAAGAATCTTGTGGCACCTCAAAGGCTAACAAATTTATTATGCTGTCCACAAATGCTTATGTGATAATAAATGTGTTAGTCTTTAAGGTACCACAAGACCTTTTGTTATAATTAAAATGGAAAGGTCTCATTGGAATGGTCATATGTTTAATATGTTCAGTGGTTTACCATTGTTGTTTCATTCATCTTTGAAACTATCCTGTAAGTCAGGTCATTAAGTTTTAGTTTTACGGATGAGGAATGGAAGCTTTAGGATAGTGACTTGCTGGGGTGTCCAAGGTTGACTTGGGATTTGAACTTTGGTCACCTGGGCCCAAATCAAAGCAATTTTTCAGGGAACGGTTGACTTTTGCCCAGCTAATACTTGTCACAAGAACAGATCTGTTTGAAATAAGAACATGGGTGCTGCAAGGTTATCTCTTTAATGTGTCTCAACTGTACTTCTATCTCCACACATAATGCACCCTGGCTTGATGAAGCCCAAGGTCACTGAAGCTAAAAGACTTTGTCTGTTTCTTAAAAGATATCTGAATTATGAGCACTTAAAAAACTATCTGTACAGAGTTGACAGGAGGAATTTATGATTTCAATTCTCGAAACCTGATAAAAGAAATGAAATAAAAGTTGAACTTTGAAGTATAAATTAAGCAAAGAAAGTGCTTATCTCCTAGAAGGATATAAAGAGGGATCTATCTGGCATGCCTAGGCTTAGGTCTTTTGTTTTATATTTGTTCTGAAATAATTGCCCTGGAAGGAATCAGATGTTTGATATGTAAGGCATTTGTTTGACTTATTGATTATTAGAAGGATAGTAGATAGTAAAGAATTAGAAGAATAACCTGCTGTGGTCTGTTTAGGAACACAAGCCATGACCCAAACTGGAAACAATTTTACTGCCAGAAAAGACAGTTCTGTGACTCAACAACAGCCATTCCCGAACATTTAGCAAAGGTAAATTAATGATTGTACGAAAGAGTACCATTAATTATTTGCTTTAGTCATGGAGGGAAGGTTACTGCACCAGAGGAAAAAGAGGCCCCAGCTGAGGTGCAGCTGCCTTAAATAGCAGCCAGTGGTCCACCTCCCCATAGGCCTGGCCCATATCACATGGGCCCCCAGAACAGCAGCCCACATTTCCCTTCCTGATGGCGATGGGGGCAAAATCACCATGGCTATAAGGCTAGTAGGGAGTACCATTCTTTCATAGTTGTTTTGGTGGCTGCCATTTTATGTGCGCTGGACTTTGCATGGTTCTGGAACACTGTGGGGGGAATTACACTCTCTTCCTATGGCAGCACCATTTTCTATTCCTTCTGAAATGAAAACTCATCCCTAACTTCATGTGATTGGAGAAAATCTGCCTTGGCCCACAAGTGAATTGGATATATCTAGAATGTTTCTAGAAATTTTTAAGTTAAATGATTGGCTGGTTCCTTCATATAACCAAATTAGAAATTGTAAAATTCCAGCACCCACATTGCTTCTTGATCCTCTGGTATTACTAGGTCACATGCATCAGTGCCTGTAGATGATATACGTGGCAGAATTCCTGTGACAAGGTCTGGACCACAGGTGGATAGATTTCAGGCTTGTAGGATCTACTTGGTTTTTCCTAGAACCCCAAGTTCCACTAACCAGAGCAAAGTGCGCAGGCAGGTGGTGGACATCCACTAAGAATTAAGGAACAAGGTACCTCTGAACACATACTCGACACAAGAATTTGTGATCTGCACCAGAACCAAGCTCACAAGTCCTTCCACAAACAAATCTACTCCCAATTCCCCCCAAATATTTTTTTCAGCACTCTAATTTAAGGCGGTACAAGTTATTTTCAGTTGTTGCTATTGTTAGACAATTGGGAGTCAGAAACCCTTACGGATCTACTGTAAATCACCCAAAGACCTACCAGCCCAACTCTGGTCTAGATTCTAGACCAGATTTCCCCAACCTCCAAATGTGTTGGACTGCAACTCTCATCACCCAGCCAGCATAGGTAGTGGTCAGGGATGATGGAAGTTGTGATCCAATGCATCCGGAGAGCATCAGGTTTCTGGTTGTCCTGTCTTCTCTTTCCCATAAAATATAGCCTATGTTCAAGTACTGCAAATTTTCTGCAGAGCCCTTCTCTCACTAACCTATTTGCCTCAGTCCCGTCTCTGTTTCCCTTTTCTTCAAGACTCATTCTTCACCAACTCCTTCCTTCATGTTATGTTTTCTCATTCCATTGCATGCTGTAAACCAGAGGTGGGGAATCGGTGGCTCTCCAGATGTTGGGCTTGAACTCCCATCAACCCCAGCCAGCATGGCCAAAGGTCAGGGAAGATGGGAGCTGTAGTCCATCAACATCGGGGGAGCACAGGTTCCGCACCCTTTCTATGTTCTACACCCTTTTGTTTGCCTGTCTATTTTAGGTCTCCCTGTTCATTACTTCCTTGAACCTCTTCCTAGTTCTCCGTCATCCATTCTATGAGGCTGTAATCCCAGCCAAACTGACAACTTTCTCATTCCTACAGAAGCTGGATTGAAAATACACTGTGTTTCATGAATTGTTGTCAACTGCCCAGAGAGCTTCAGCTATTGAGCAGTATAGAAATGATGATGGTGATGATGGTGACGACACGACAACAACAACAACAACAACAACAACAATAATTGTTCCCTAAGAAACTAAATATTCTGTGGCATCAAACCTGGTCAACCAATCAGTAGCAGAGGCTTCATTGCCACAAGTGCAATACGAGAAAGATTAATTTGGTAATGGCATGGTAAGATGCAATATTTAAGGTATAATAAAATTTTCTTGGTTGCAAAAAGCGTGTATGTAAAAATATAAATTAATATAAATCAGCTAGCATTGAAGTGTGTATTAACTGTGATAAAACTCATTTAAATGCAAAATATATCAACAGTGCAATCCAATAAGTGTCTATTGAAAAGTAAGTGAGTTTAATGGGACTTACTTCCAAGTAAGTGTGTATAGTCCTATTCATGTCTATTTATACCCCACCTTTTTTCCTGCAAGGAACCCAAAGTGGCTTACATAGTCCTCCTCCTCCTCTCCATTTTATCCTCACAACAACCCTGTGAGGTAGGTTAGGCTGAGAGGCAGTGACTGGCCCAAAGTCACCCAGTGAGTTTCATGGCAGAGCGGGGACTAGAACCCGGATCTTCCAAGTCCCAATCCAACACTCTCACCACTACGCCATACTGGCTCCTATGAAAACTCATAGGTTTTCATGCCACAAATTAAGGACCAGTCTTGTCAGCTGGATTTCATGAATGATGATATTAAACTGTTGCAGCTATCACATAAAGCATGCAAATGTTTAGGGCTGATTGCCAGTCCATACAAAAATAGTAAGAAAACATACTTTACTTTCTACTCCTACCAAAGAGGGATATTCCCTTCAAGACATGTTCCAAGTACAAAATTATTGCCTACCCTGTCCCAGTCATCTGTCACAAAACCAAGTTGCAAGAACTAATTTTTGTACAAAGTGCAATTTGAGAGCTGGTGCGTTAGTAAATCTCAATCTGCTTGTGAAAATCCACAACAACCTAAAATGTTGTCCTTTCCCATACCACTGCCATGGAGTCTCCCGGGCGAGAAGAAAAGAAGCCAGCTTTGAATTTAAGCAAGCAAATCAAGCCAATTGGCTTAGAATTATGATGGTTGATCATCTAATGCATATTCAGAATATGCTGAAAAGAAAGAATGAAATTTAATTGTACCATAAAGCTGTCGGGAGAAAATATATTATTGAATATCAAATAGGATAACACGCCTTCAGTACAGATAATCTGTGGCTGGCTTTTATTTTATTTCAGAAACTTGTTCTTCATCTTTATGGTATATAGCTGTACAAAAATGGTGGCTGGGGGAGTGGAGGAGGAGGGCGGAAGAGGGCTGGGAATGAAAAAGAGAGTCATACTGGAATTAATAGTAAATAATAATGGACCACATTCATGGAAGGGAACAGAAAATGCTGTACACTGTAGTAATTTCTATAGACTTTTAAGAACAGGTATGATGTATATTAGTGATACCAGGTGACTTTGGTAGAAATCAGGATATAACTTGACTGATCAGCCATCTTTTACCTCTAAAGAAGGGCATCCTGGATAGGCTTCATTTCTACGCTACCTAGGTAGAAACAGAACATTTAAGCCTTATAGGAATGAGCACAGAGCTATTTATCAAATAAAACACAGGGTAAAAACCCTGAGATGGATGTTCGGCCAAAATTGGTGTAAAGTCAGAATTTGCATCCTTTCCCCACTTAGCAATCTGTTGATTCTGAGTATGCTCAAAGCGTCAGCAATTCAGAATTGCAACCTGAGGCTAAAAAGCACTATGGTGAGGAAACAAGGCACAATATTTGTTAAACAAATTTGTTAAACAGCCTGCTTTAGAATAAATGGGAACACAGCAGATTTGGAGCAATTCATTAAAAAACAAAACAAAAACAAAAACAACAAAAAAAACCCAGTCAGGAGACAGGTAGTGGCGAGGGTTGCAAAAGAAAGTTGCCGGGGGGGGGGGAAGTGTTGAAAAATTCAGTGGAATAAAGAGAAGAACTGCATGATGAGGTGGTATTGTCCAGTGAAGCACACATCTGGTTAGAACTTGCAGCATTTCCCAGTATCCTTTCTGGATCAGGGAATACAGAAATGGTGTGGTGGGGGAAAGATATCATTTCAAAAACATCCTGTCAAAAATCCTGTTACCCGTAAAAGAAGCCTATGTGCTTCACCCAGGACGGAAAACACCTCTGAGAACAACTGGATTTTATGCTTTCAAAAATATAGGATCCACCATTTCCCCCTTCCTTCATCCCAGTAGCCCTAGGGTTGGCAGCAGGTTTCTCCAGTAATCATCACATGACCTCCATGGCCTCATTTGAATACCTGTGGATTCTTCCTCCCCCACTCCAGCTTGGGACTCTGAGCTTGCAGACAATGACTGGGTTCGCACGACATGACAACCAACCAACCAACCAACCAATCAACCAACCAACCAACCATAACAGTCAATGGTTGGTTGTCGTGTCATGTGAACCTAGTTTTTCCCCAAACTACCTATGATGAGAACCCATGGACTGTTCTAGGGTTTGTCTGACCCACGGTGGGTTGTCATGTCATCTGAACCCGGATGACCGATCCCACCATGACCCACAGCCAGCGACTCGTTCAGCAAGAGTTGCAAGTTGCCATTCTTCCTGAGCTAGCCGTGGCCACTGCCAGTGCTAACCACCCCACAAGTGCCCAAGCAGCACTTGGGGGCAGCTGGCACTTGCTTCCCCCTTCCCTGCCACGATGTGGAGCCATTTTCGGCTCACCGCAGTCATTTTGTCCTTATTTTCTTTTATTTTGGAGATTGGGATAGCCTAGCCGGCCATTGGGCAGCCACAGCGACTACCTTGGAGGGGCTGCCGGGGGCTACCCAATATTGTGCACCCAGAAATGTGAGCACAAAAAAACCTTCTAAATTTATTTATTTTTACTCCCATTTGTGTAAATATGCTCTGTTAATGGGAACATTCCAAGCTTCTGCTGAGGCCCGGCCATGCATAGTGCACAGAAGATACAGTAATACCTTGGATTGCAAGTAACTTGGTTTGAGAGCATTTTGCAAGACAAGCAAATGTTAAAATATGTATTAAAATTTTTTTGACTTGATATACAAGTGACGTCTTGCAATACAAGTACTGTAGTATGGCTTAAATTAAAAATCTCTGTACAAATTTTTTTGGGGGAATTTCGTTTTCATATAAGAGTGTTTTGGATTACAAGCACGTTTCCGGAACAAATTATACTCTCAATCCAAGGCATGACTGTACTTGAAACCGCCCCCCCCCCCGGCTTTCTCTTGACACTTCCCCCATTTCTCTGCAAGATCCTCAGCTTTTCAACTTTCCTCCTTTAGTGCCCGCAGGGGAGCCACTTTGCACTTTTCCTGACCCTCTAGGGCAGTGCATCCCACCTTTTTTAAAAATAGGGAAACCTAGTTGTCAGTTCACTGATAGGTGGCTGTCAAAACTCAGATCCCTTTAAATTGAGGGGGTGTTAAGTGGGAATTGTGTGGATTTATACTGGGACATACCTCTGAGTATGTCCTGGTCCGAATCCACACGATCCCCCTCAAAAACCCCATTTTAAAGGGACCCAGAATTTGACAGCCACCTGTCAGACTCAGTTTCCCTTTAAAGGGGGGGCACAGTTTTAGCTCCTAGAAGGTTGGGGGGAAGTGTAAAAGTGTATCCCGCATGTGGACTAAAGGGGAGGGATGGGAAAAGTTGAGGATCCTGCTGAGAAGGGGGGGATCCCCCAAAACACCCTCTTCACAGCAGAAGATCCGTCACGGCTTGGGTTTCCCTTGACTGATCAGCTTCTCCAACCAGTCAAGAGAAAGCCTGGGTGGGGAAAAGGTTTTTAAAGCCTCTGCTGGGTACTATGCAGGAAAGGTACCTGCCTGCTGCCCCTGGGCAGTGGGACCCGCCCCCTACATGGGGCCCCAGCAGAGGCTTGAAAATGTTCCCACTAGCGCTCCTGCAAACAGAGCGTATTTGTGCTAACAGGAATAAAACATTTTAAAAAAAAAAATTCTGGGTGCACAAAAATTAAAGGAAACCCAAAAACTGGACAGGCCCCGGAAGCCCCTCCAAGGTGCTGCTGTGGTACTTTGAAGGGGGAGCTGGTGGCTGCCTAATTGGAGATCAGGGAAGCTGGCTGTCAAGCCAGCTTTCCCGACTTCCAATAACAACAACAACAACAACAACAACAACAATAATGACAAAACAGTCACAGCGAGCCTTCATGGCCGGAAGGGAGAGGGGACTCGTTCCTCCCATGGTGTCCACTGGGATACTGCCTGGAGGACTGAGGGGGAAAGAGGGGGAGAGAGCCTGATCATCGTGGGTGCTTTGCGGAACAAGCAGCCCATCGTGGCAAATCACCACAATGGCTTCTCGTGCCATGCAAGCCCGCCCAGTGTGACTTTACCATCTAGTCAGATTGTTTTGCTTGTTCTTTCTCCCCCGCTCTCCTCCCACTCCCCCCTGCTTTTTACAGCATCTTACCTGATGAAGAGATCTCAAGATCTCAAAAGCTTGCACTTTCCCCCCTACTTTTTTGGCTGGCCTAATAAAGGTATTACACTAATATGAATTTTACAATTTTGCTTCTGGTCAACACGGCTCCCTTTGCTTTCTGTCAAAATTTGTACCCTTTCACTTGTAGCATCCAGGAGTTGCAAATTCAGGAAGATTAGCTTTGCATGAAAGGGATAAAGCTATGATGGGGGGGGGGTACCTCTCAATTTTTTGCAGGGCAGGTGTTCTAATGGTGTCCACAACACCAGAAGCACATTTGATTCTTCAGCAGGTATTCTTTGACTGATCCAGTGCTTTTTTTCTGGAGAAAAGGGTACCGGAACTCTTGGATTACATTTCCTCGGGAGTAGATGGCGATTAAATTGTAATGCAATTAATAGAAGAAAAGGTGCTGGAACTCAGTTCCGGTGAGTTCCACCAGAAAAAAAGCCCTGAACTGATCCATCCCCCGACCCCCGTCTCCTGGTTTGGTTCTTACCACACATTCCTGGTGCGTGCTCAGTCCTTGATTTTGCATCAATTCCAGCCTGTCCCCCGGTCTTCTGTTACAATCATGCATACATCGTACTCCCTGTTGATTTCATAATTGGCAATTTTCTGTATCACAGTATTGAGTTGAGGGCAAAAGGTCAAATCAGTTAATTCAACCGCTTGCTTATATGAAGGATGGCTTTTCTTTTTTTCTCCCTTCTTCTTCTCCCAGCTCAAAAAGGTTTCAAGAGAAGTGAAACTCCTGTTGCTACGGCTGGTTGAATGTAGGATGTGCGGAAATGCATGAACATAACCTTTTGTGTTGGCCATCGTGCTTATGGAAGACACATTCAGACATGAGCCCTTCAATATTTTCCAAAAGAGAATGGGTCAGGGTTTAGTCTAAGATCTTTCTCCACAAGAAATAGAAATCTAATGGACAGATATCCAAAGTGAACAATCTGATGTTAAACCATCTCCCTCAGTGGAGAAAACACCCGCAGTCCACAGTTCTCTTGATGTTCCCCAAATTCCCACCAGGCTAAGGGTCAGTAGAAAATGGCACATGACAGCTGTGATCTATATAAAATGTATCAAAGAGCTGCCTGAAGAAGAATAACCTGCTGAGCAGGAGAATAACTTAACCAGCAGGGTTTTGAAGGCCTCCTATATACAGAGTTCTTATTAAATATCATTTCCAGTACAGATCAGACTGAGATTTTTTCCTTTGATCCACTTCGATTTTTTTAAAATGTACATTACATACATTTGGGCTCAGTCCAGTCAAGTGTGAGTGAAACATCCATACGTGGTAGAGTCCTATAGGTCTCAATAGTGTGAGCACATGGTCATGTGCACATGCATCATGAGGGGTCATTGCAGGGAATGGGAGGTCCATTGAAGCCCTCCATGTCTTTTCCAGTCAAGTTACTTGTGCTCCAGAATTTCCTCCATTCAGCAACAAATTATGCATCCTCATTTTGAGTTGGCTAGAGATTATTGAGCAAAGTGAAAAGTTTCAACCTGAAAAGTTCAGAAATGGAGAACCCCCCCCCCCCGACATTCCGGCTGGTTCATTACCTGCATTGAAAAATGCTTGCCACATTTCTCACTGGATTTGAGGAGGTTTGAGATGCATTCATGGGTTCCTTGGCACCTCTGCCAGGTTAAATAGAGCCATAGCAATCGGTTCAGTGTCCTAATAAATAGTTTTGCTTTTGAGGGAAAGGTAGTCTATTTTAGAAATAAAGACATGTTTGCCCCCTGCCCTCCCAAAGCCCCCCTTTGCAGCTGGCTCCTCATGTTCCAATTGGTGAGGGAAGGGGCAGTCTGACTTGGCTGGGGCTTGCAGGAGCCAGCCAGCTCCTCCAAGCCCCAGCCAAATCCCTTTCCCCATGCCTCTTCTCTGCATGGAGAATTTCTTTTAAGTGGGTAGGGCAAGGTGGATGACATCAGGGAAGCAGGCAAGGCATCAAGTGTGAAGCCCTGTCCCCAATGGCATCTGGCCCTCCAGCTTCTTGGTCTGAGCAGCCTCTGCACCAAAAGTGGTGGCCCTCCCCTGGTGTAGTGTCATCAGAACCTATCACATCTTTCATCCTTTAGGCAATCCAGGTCCATGTGGATCTCAATTATTAGCTTGGCAACTACAAAATTCACTGTACAGTGGGCTGAATAGTATCCAAATAATACTCTGAATTAGCAATAACAAGTTAGCAATAACATTATATCTTTCTAGCTCTCCTACTGGTTTCTGAAACTTTTAGCATTTTTTTGCCGTTGTGATTCCTTACAAGTGTAGAAGCTCTGATATATCCTTGTAACTCTCCCACCTACAAATTTCTACATTCACTTCAGAGAAGTGTACAGTTTGAATGCACAAAGGTCTGCATGTACAACACTGGGCCTCCATTGACATGAATGGAAAAACTGCATGTGCAATGTTCTTTGTGTGCATCAAAGAACACACAAGACTCTGGACAAACAGCCATGTTAAAATTGTGGCTAAGTTTGGACACATTTATATCTCAACTTATTTTATTTTCCAACACAATTGAATATATAACTTTGTTTGTTTTTACAGAGAGACAGCAAGATATGTGATCCAGCATCCAAACTAGTTCCATGCACCCAAGAAGTTGTTGAGCTTGTGATTTCCAAACATAAGCCCCTCCCCCTGGTGCCATATGTCAAACCACTTTCGAAAATGAGGGAACTTTCAAGAGAAGATTGTGATGTGGTAGGTTTCTTGCTCAAAGAAAAAAAGAAAAAAAAACACCATGGGGCATATGTCTTGGCCCAGGATCTGTCACAGTCTGACTTTCGGATATACCTTTGGGAACCCGACATGGACAAGGATCTCAGTGAAGCTCTTTATTGTAGCTGATCAAGTTACACAGCTCAACACGTCAGAGATCACAGTACTTAGCTTTATCCATTTATAACCCCAACATAAATCAGGTAGGTTAGGCAAAGCTACCAGCACATTGCTTTGTTCAAGAGACAGTTCCAAGGCCAGGAGTCACTCGGAGTTGTAGGCAAGGTGAAAGTTCAGTATTATAGTACAGATCAGGAAACTCAGGGTATAGAATTCAAACAGGCAAGAGTTCAAGGTTCCTGATTCATCCAGGCAAGGAAGCATTACGGGCTTTTAAGACGTTCTCCACACAGGCTCACCAGCCCTTGCTCCAGCTCAAGGTACAAGATTCAAACAGGCAGGAGTCCACAGTTCAACATAAGAGCAGGCAAGGAAGCAGTTTGGCCAAAGACAGACGCTGTTCCAAATGCAGGCTCACCAGCCATTGCTCCAGTATCAGGGTCAGGGCAAACAAGAGTTGCAAGTTCATGATTCATGATAAGTCCAGGCAAGAAAGTATCTTGGGCAATTGAAACAATGGTAAGTCCAAGCAAGAGAGAAGAAACCAACGACTTAGAAAAGGATGCTAGTTCTTTAAAAGCCTGCTGCAGCACTTAAGGAGGTGGAGCTCCCAGAGGGATTCTCCTGGGCAGGCTTAGACCCTGCTGGTTGTGCTAGCCCAGTCTTAGCTGGAAGACTGCTAGCCATGGTCCTGAACCCATCAAGGATCTCAGGGCTAGTACCTGGGGGCACTTTCCAGAGTCCTGAACCTGCTCTGTTTCAGATCTACATCTTATCTTGTACCCCCTTGCTTGAACCATCACCTCGCTGGGATGACAGAATCCTGGATGGAGCAATTCAGCATGACCAAGCCCGTGAGTGAGCCTAAAGTAGCTCTTTGGATCCCTGCCATATTTAAATAAACAATTTAAATAAAACATTATACATTTCTATGTGTCAAAACAAACATTATGCACACAATTTTGACAAATTAATTTTTCCTCTTCTTTAGCAAAACTACCAAATACAAAATACAATTATTATCTATTTATTTTTTGAAATAAGTTCATTGCATAAGGTGTAAATACTATTAAGTTTTCTTTGATAACTTGCTAAAATTGTGTGTTAGCAATGGTACTGTTTTATTATCATCATTAAGGGCAAGTACAAGGCAACAATCTGCACAAAGCACTAGTCTGCCTGCCTGCCTGTCTGTCTATCCATCTATCATATATCTGGAATAAAAGTATTTGTCTGATAATCTTTTAAAGGCAAAGCATGGAAATTAAAGGTTATATTTCTTGACTATCTTGCTAAGCTTCTTCTTCTTTTTAATGTACTGTCAAGAAGATTACTGACCTTCCATTTGATTCAACTCAAAAGTTAGAACATGGAATAATAAAATTTCAGACCTCTTAGTCACACATGGAGCTTTTCATTCAGAGAGGAGAGCTTGTGCATGTGTGTGCTTAGCCTTAGAAATGAAGAGCTTTATTAAGCAGCAAGCAGGCCGTAACTTGGCTTCTCCAAATGAAGAAATCTGGCTATGCAAATGATGACACTGCCTGAAAATGTAATTTATTTAACTCTGATGGAGGCAGGCAAATTATGCAGAGGGAAATGGGATCAAATGACTAATATTGGCTGGTAGAAGTCAAGCAGAAAGTAATGATATAACAAGAATAATTGTTGTGATCAATATTTCCCAAACCCAGCCTACTCTCAGAGTTTGGTAGCCTTGGAACTAGCCCTAACTAGGATTTCCTCAGGACTTGGCAGACTGAAAAGAAAGAACAAGAAAAGAAGCTTCATTGCCCAGTCTAGTTGACCAACACACTGAAGGTAGTTCTGCCCAGACCTGTGCCTTTGTAAAGACCTGGGACTGAATTAGACCGGTGTCTGCAGGGTTAAATACTATGTAGTATGAAGGGAAGACATATTCAAACAGCTAGGAATATTTGGTGGACATGCATCAGTTAGCTGTGGGCCAAAAGCAGTTTCTGGTAGATATCCAATACATGTCCCTGAGTATTTTAAGACACAGATGTGGCTTATGCTGGCTCAGCTTGTCTGAGCGTGGAAAGCTAAGCAGGGTCAAGCCTGGTTATTACTTGGATGGGAGACCCCTCCTCTAGTTTCCTGCATTGAGCAGGGGGTTGGACTCGATAGCCTTGTAGGCCCCTTCCAACTCTATGATCTATGAAATCTATGAAACTTAAATCCTCTTCACTGCTGCAAGTGGTGGTGTACATATGGTGAACACTCTTCTACATTCACTATTCGTATTTGGAAGTTTGGGGAGCAGCTAACTCCAGGTGAGGCTGGAAGAATTTTATTCATTTTATTTATTTATTTATTTATTCATTATACTTATATCTCGCCTTTTTTTCCTGCAAGGAACCCAAGGCGGCTTACATGGTCCTCCTCCTCTCCACTCTATCCCCACAACAACCCTGTGAGGTAGGTCAGGCTGAGAGTCAGTGACTGGCCCAAAGTCACCCAGTGAGCTTCGTGGGCCAGTGGGGACTAGAACCTGGATCTCCTGAGTCCCAGTCCAGCACTCTAACCACTAAGCCACACTGGCTCTATTGTTGGCAGGGTCTGTCTTGTGTGCATATGTGGAGAAGTATATTGATAGATAGGGAGGAATAGTATAGCTGTGAATAGATAGGCCTGGGGAATAGTATACTATTTTCACACATGCTGATACATGTCAGTGTACACAATTGTTCTAGACCAGAGATGGGCAACTTGTGGCCTTCCAGATGTTTTGGCCTACACTGAGAGGCAGTCTTGTGTAGTGGTTAGAGTGTTGGGCTGGGACTCGGGAGTTCTGAGTTCTAGTCCCCACTCAGCCATGAAGCTCCTTGGGAAACTTTGGGCCAGTCACTGACCATCAGCCTAACCTACTTCACAGGGCTGTTGTGAGGATAATATGGAGAGGAGGACGACGACTATGTGAGCTGCCTTGGGTTCCTTGCAAGAGAGAAAAAGGCAGGATATAAATGTAATAAAATAAATAAACTCCAATTATCCCTCATTACTGGCAACCCTGGTTAGGGCTGACGGTAGTTGTAAACCAAAATATCTGGAGGGCCACAAGTTGCTCACCTCTATTCTAGATCAAGAATTCCAGCTAAGAAACATAGGAATCTCCATTAACTATTGGTCCATCTAGGTTGGTATTGGCTAGTCATGCAGTGTTCTCCAACCTTGGGTCCCCAGATGTTTTTGGCCTACAACTCCCAGCATGCCTGGCTGGGGCATGCTGGGAGTTGTAGGCCAAAAACATCTGGGGACCCAAGGTTGGAGAACACTGGGCTAGTGGTTATGCAGGGTTTTAGATGGGAATCTTTCTCAGCCCAGTCTGGAAATCCCAGTGACTGAACCTGGGATTTTGCATGCAAAGCATGTGTTTTACCCAGAGCTACAGTTCTACTCCAGTAAAAAATCTTGTGCATGAAATGGCTATCAGACTGCCATTTTGTATTTTTATTTTTCATGCTATTCATAAAAGCTTTACTCTGGACCTCTCTCTCTCTCTCTTTTAAAAGACAAACATTCTTATACTGATTCACATACACAGAAGAACAGTCCATTCATAAAAAGCTGAGCATTGTAAGTATCTGGAAATATATGTTTGCTAATATTTATATTACACTGTTGGATGCACTTGCGTCAAGCCAGCAGAAAAAAATGACAAGGTCCTGGCCCTAAAAGGCTTACAACAAGCCAGATAACACAATGAATAATGATAGCAGATCAAGAAGAACAGTCACCGATGAGGAGTGAAAAAGGAAGATCAGCTAGCAAAGTGAAGAGTGTTCAAAACTTTGATTTTGGTGTAATATGGGAGAATATCTGAGGAAGAATGCTTGCAGAAAACCTCAGAATGCTAAAGTTATGGATTATTTTTAATGTTATTCCCCCACCTCCCAACCATATGATAGATCCATGAACTGGAAACTAGATTTCAGCTTCTGCTCACACGCACTGCTTCTTCTTAGTAATAATTCTCATATCTCCGCATCTGGTATCACATGTGTAAAATAAATGAAGGCACTTTTCTTCATGTTATTTCAGATTGCACGAACATGTATAAACCAAATGAAGAAATGTGTCTCCCTGTATGCCATATACATATGTCTGCATTGTGTGTGTGTGTGTGTGTGTGTGTGTAATACATAACAGTATAGGAAAAAATACAACCACGTTTCAGCCTTACATATTAAACCCATTGCTCATTGTAAGTATGTGCTATAGAAACAGAACAAAGTTTGGAAAAGCTGCAGGAAAGTGAACCAAAATTCTACATCTGAACACGGCCTAGAACTACAGTTCTTGCCTCCACTGGTTATGTGAAGCACATGTAACAGATTTGGATAATGGAATTTGATAAACTCAAATCTATGTAGTTACATTTTTTTATGGCTTGTTTAGTTTTGTTGAAATTCATAATAAAAATACAGTTTTTAAAAAAATATGGAAAGAGAAGCCCATCCAAATACTGGATATGCTTGCTATCTAGGCTATGCCATTGGGGAAGATATATATAATCACCAACCCATGACTTATTATGTCCAGTATGCATGCAAGTTTTCTGCCCCTCTAAAGGCTTCCATTAAGAGCATCTCTGCATGGAACTGCCATGTCCCTTGGAAGTAGAAAGAGAAGCCCATTCTTCCAAGAGCTCCATGTATGCATCCCAGCACACACTGAGCTCTAGTTTAATTCCAAAAAAGCAAGAAAAGCTTAATGGTCTGCGTCTGCAAGTATTCTGAACAGTGTAATTTCTAGTAGGGATGGATACCAGCTAATACAAAAGAAAGCGATCCAGTAGTCTATTTCATGCCATTTTTAGGGGCTTTGTTTATTGTATTATTGTAATATGGTGAAAATACAGCAAATGCCACTGTTTGTTCTATGTACTGGACTAAAGGTCAAGTAATCTAACCTTGATGTGCAGTGTAATTACAATTGTACCACGTACTTTCAAAAATGGTCCTGAGTGTTGTGCCCATAAATATAGATTATATTATTGCAGCTAGAGGTTTTATTTTAGGGTACTTTGGGTGCTGTGTGTATTATAGCTTCCTGAGAAGCTTCCATTTATGAAAGGTGGTGTCAATCCCCTGTATTTTTCAAATTAAAGCAAATCCTTCCCTTGCCAGCAACTCTATTAACTGATCTTTATGGGTCTCTCTGGTACTGCATTGCTTTCACAGATCTGATGCAAAAGATGAATCTGAGAAGTATATTAAGGACAATGAGAACAATTGAAAGAGTTTGGCTGTACCAGTCAGACCACTTACTCAACAGAGTAGTGCTGCGGACGCCTCATCGAGACACCAGCATAAATTCTGAAGATGGGTCTGAAGCTTTACAACATAATAACCCTATGCATGTCTTCTCGGAAGTAAGTCCCACTCATTTCTGTGGGATGAAGGCTGAAATCCCATACACACACACTTAACCTCGGAGTAACTGAACATGTCTAGGATTGCATGGTTGCTCCCTAGTAGACAGGGGGCTGGTGACTGCAGTGACAGTGGGGCTCTGTATCCACTCTGGGCTTTAGTCTGAACTTTAAAGGAGCTGTCCATGGTGCTGAACCTTAACCAAAAATAGGTTTGGCACCATGGATAGCTCCTTAAACGTTTGGAGTAAAATCCAGGGTGGATACAGAGCGCCGCTGACATTAGAGCCACGCCACCAGCCTCCACTGCTAATAGGTGTTCATAGAATTTCAACCTTAATGTTCCAAATTTCAGATTTGGTATTGTGGACTCCCAGGATGATGCTTCTGGGGATCTCAGCTAGGAATGTTAGAGAAATCCAAAATGGAGTCAGATGACTGGATTTCATAGATCATAGAGTTGGAAGGAGCCTACAAGGCCATCGAGTCCAACCCCCTGCTCAATGCAGGAAACTAGAGGAGGTCTCCCATCCAAGTAATAACCAGGCTTGACCCTGCTTAGCTTTCCACGCTCAGACAAGCTGAGCCAGTGTAAGCCACAGGTGGACTCTGCAGCAGACCAGCATCTTCCAAGTCACATGGATTCCAAAGATTTGCGGACCACTTTTCTAATTTCTGGAATTGTACATAAATTTAGTTGTACAAAAATGCTGGAAAATACCCTAATATACATATGTGTGTGTGTGTCATTTAAAACAAACCCCCCCGCATGTTTTATACATCTGTGATCTCTCTTTAGCCTCCCTCTGCTGTGTAGCACTTTTTGTGTGTGTGCTCTGCTCATTGATTGTACACTGAGCTAAGAAAAATAGGCAAAAAGTTACGTGCCAGTGAAAGCTACATAAATTGCGGCGGGCTTTTTGGGGGCATACTTTTGCCTCCCCTTCTGAGCAGAGGCCAGGCAGCTCTTTGGTATACACCTGAACTGAGGGCAATGAAGCAAGAGAAGAGATGGGTAGCAGGGGGAAGACTCATGCTGCATCTGACCAAACACAGGCCAAGCCTATTCTGCAGTTCTTTTCTATGACCACTGCATCTTCTCAGAGCCAAAGTACACTTTTTGCTAATTGTGTAGCATGAGGGTTAGGTTTTTCTGTACTGTACTTGAGTGTAAGCGCGTGCAGCCCCAAGTTGGATCAGGACTACCATGTACCAGAAGTGGAGGATTAAACCTCCCCTCTACTGTATTTCCAGGAACCAACCCCCCCCCCACGGGGGGAGTTTCAAAAGGGGGGAGTTGCCATTGGCATCAAATCAGAGAATTGTAGTTAAACAATTCTGTAGTTGTAAAAAAAAAAAAAAAACCCAAAAACCTGGAAAAACCAGAAATAAACTTTTAATAACAAACCAACAAACCAGGGGCTGGCTGATATGATCATATTATGCCAGTGCTTTGTGATCTGCACTAGCTTCCAGATTGTTTCTGGGCCCAATTCAAAATGCCATAGCTCAGTGGTAGAGCACATGCTTTGCATGCAGAAGGTCCCAGGTTCAGTCCCCAGCATCTCCAGGTACTGCTAGGAAGGAATCCTGCCTGAAACACTGGAGAGCCACTGCCAGTCAGTGTCGACAATACTGGGCTAGATGGACCAATGGCAGCTTCCTATGTTCCATTGTTCCCGTGTTCCTAACTTTAAAGGCCTAAGTGACTTGGATCCAGGAGCTTGGATTATCTGAAATATAATCTCCCCCCATATATACCTGCCAAGACCTTTCTCTGGGCGCCCCTGCCAAATGAGGTGAGGTAGATGACTACTAAAGAGAGGGCCTTTGTTGTGGTGGCACCCTGGTTGTGAAATGCCCTCCCCAGAGAGGCTAACCTGGTGCCTACATTATAGTCTTTTTGGTGCCAGGTGAAGACCTTTTTATTCTCCCAGGCTTTTCAGCCTTAAAAAACACATGTTATTGCTTTTTTAGATCTTGGGCACTCCTGTTGCAGGTTTTGGTTTTCATTCTGATGTTATTTTAATTTTAATTTTTTGCATTAATGTATTTTATTATTTACATTCCTCCTCCCCACCCCCTGTACACCACACAGAGAATTTTTTGTTAACGGGCAGGATAAAATGTTGTTAATAAATATACAGTAATACCTTGGATTGCAAGCATAATTCGTTCCGGAAACATGCTTTTAATCCAAAGCACTTGTATATCAAAGCGAAATTCCCCATAACAAATTTGTACACATATTTTTAATTTAAGCTGCAATAAAGAATGATAGTGTAAAGTCTTCATTTTTCTTGACCGCACTACAGTGCTTGTATTGCAAGACGTCGCTTGTTTTTCAAGTTAAAATTTATTTTAAAAATTTGCTTGTCTTGCAAAACACTTGCAGACCAAGTAACTTGCAATCCAAGGTTTTACTGTATAAATAAATAATTTTTGATTTATCAACTTTCTTGAGTGAGATAGGTCTAAGTTCTGCATGTTGTTCTCTGCTAGTCACAAGACTAGGATATATTTGTTCAATGCATCTTATTGGCACATGTGCCACACTGCATAGCCTTGCAACTTACTAATCTACCTGCATGGCCGATACAAGAAACTGCTGGGTAAGAAAAGACAGCATATTTCATATTGGGGAAGGAGCAATGTTGGCACATGCAAAATCATTCTACAGCATACTTTCTTTACACAGGTCCTGTTTTCCATATTCTGATTATGAAATTGGGAGCTCCTATGCAGATCCACCCTTCAAAGACAATGTCTGCAAAGAAGGCAAATGCTATTTTGGGCTGCATTGATAGAAGTATAGCTTCCAAATCGTGTGAAGTGACAATTCCCCTTTATTCAGCACTGGTTAGGCCTCATCTTGAGTACTGCATCCAGTTCTGGGCACCACATTTTAAGAAGGACGTAGACAAACTGGAGAGGGTTCAGAGGAGGGCAACAAGAATGATAAAGGGACTGGAAACAAGGCCCTATGAGGAGAGACTGAAAGAACTGGGCATGATTAGCCTTCAGAAGAGGAAACTGAGGGGAGATATGATAGCACTCTTCCGGTACTTAAAGGGTTGTCACACAGAGGAGGGCCAGGATCTCTTCTCGATCATCCCAGTATGCAGGACACGGAATAATGGGCTCAAGTTACAGGAACCCAGATTCCACCTAAACATCAGGAAAAATTTCCTGACTGTCAGAGCAATAAGACAATGGAACCAACTACCTAGGGAGGTGGTGGGCTCTCCCACTCTGGAGGCATTCAAGGTGTGACTGGACAGCCATCTGTCGGGGATGCTTTGACCTGGATTCCTGCATTGAGTGGGGGGTTGGACTCGATGGCCTGGTAGGTCCCTTCCAACTCTACTTTTCTATGATTCTATGATTCTATGATATCTCTTTTCTTTTATTATTGCCAAGCAGAATATTTATCTCTTTCTCACTTACATTTAACTGGTATCTCACAAAGCCCATCCACATGGCATTCTCCAGTTCTTCTGATCTGGGTCCTTATCCAGAGATCTGGAAACACTTTGGAAACTGCCATGTAGCTGTGATCTTATTACCAAGGAATGGTCAGAAAACAGAAGGGAAGAGGGACCTTGGCCTCCAAAGAGAAGGGATGGAGGTGCCTGGACAGAGGGCAAAGGCTCCCTGCTCCTGTTGTGCATAACAGCTGATTGGTACTGTGTTCACTCAGAACACTGATCTGAGACTGAAGGTGCCAAGCTTTCACTCCTGAAACTACTTTATCCAGGCCACCAGTTTCATGTAGAGTATTCCTGCTTGATAGACCCTCTGTACTGTAGCACCACTGATTCTTGCAGATTCTGTTGGGGTCAGTGCACTATGGCTGAGTTTGGATGTAACCCTGGTTGAATGTTAGAAGAACAAGCCTCAGGCTCACCCCCTCCCCTCCTTTCCTCCCCTGGCACAGCCACAGGGAGAAGACTGAAAGCTTTTGCTTCCATTTTAGATTAACTACAGTTTTGCATATGATCCAAATCCTAAACCGGGGATTAATCTTAACTATGATTAGCTGAAGTAAGCCAGATTCAGAAACTATGGTTTGAAGCTGGCTTATTTCCATGAGCTACAGTGTGGATGACACAGCAAGCTATAGAATATAAAAGAAGCAAAAACTTCCAAAATCCTCCTTGTGGCCATGCTGGAGGGGAGGCATGTGCTCTGTGGCTCATTTTCATAATGCTAAACTCTGGTTTTGTGTTATGCCCAAACCAGCTCTGTCTGTATTCAGGTTCCCATCTTTATTTGTATTCATGTGTGATTCCTCACTGCATGATAGTCCCTCTGGGTCACCCTGTTCCCATGTAGCAGACACACGGGATGATGGGAAATGGCATAGGAAAGAGCAGATTATTTTTTTCTGTCCAGGACTGCCACACAGACTGAACTGTCTTCATTGGCTCCTTGGTAGTCACTGTCAGCCTGATGGGCCAGGATGAAGTGAAACATCCTGCATCTCAGGTCTGCAAACATTGCAGACCTGAGCCACTGGGCTCATACGAAGAGACTGAAGAATTTTTCTCAAAGTTTTAAAAACATTTCAGGTTTTGTTTTTTTGTTTTAAAAAAAGGAAGTTTACATAGAATTTCATCTTTGCGAGGTTGCAGATGTTTACTTTTGATCTTTGAAAATAATTGACGGGACTAGATGTAACCATCTTGTCATTAGCTGCTGGATTTTTATGCACATTAAGTGCATTTCGCTAAATTGAAATATATCTCCTAAACTGCTGAGTGGTTTATATTTGGAAACAGCTGCTGAGCATGGCTCAAAATCTTCTTTTTCCCACATTTTATGATCTTGACAATGTTAGTAATGGAGATTCTCTGTGCTGCCAGTGACATCTTAATGGTGCAGTAACAGGACTGTTGCTGGAAGAAGTATACAGGGCTGCCTTTCACATCTGTAATGATATGGTAATGTGAGCCATTACAATGTCAGTGGTAGTTTATTGACATTACGGCTGATGATTATGAGGGTATTACAATACTCTTGCAAGCACAATAATTCCATTTCTTGAAATAAAGTAGAACATAGCCTGGAGAAGTGGCAAAAGTCTTGCATTTTTAAGCTTCACCTAGGACAATTAAGCCAGTTAGAGCTCCCAGAGCTCACTACCATTCTATAGCATCCAGTACTTTATCATGACTCTTTCTGGTATAAGAGAATAAAAAAGATCTAGCTATAACAAGCAATTTAAACGTTGCTAAAATTTTACTACCAAACTGCATTAAGATCTTTCAAATAATATTCCACAATCAATAAAACCCTTCCATTTCTTTCAAAGGAGATAGGAAGCTTTGCAAAACAAGCAATTTGGTGATCAGTAATATCAAGTGGCAAAGGGTTATCATGTGATGGAGCTCTGCCTTGCTTATAGCTAGGAGAAATGATATCCGTCCGACATGTGATAGCATCATTCACCAGGTAAACATATGAAACCATATGGTATGTTCTATGTTGACATGACGGAAAGTGAGTCAGGTGACAGAAGAGACACAGAGCTTATTGATAAACTATTTTTTTTAATATGGCAGAGTCAACATTAAGCACTAATTAAAAGTTCAATGCAAAATTGTTAATAAAATAGCACCCACCAGAAAAGTGTGCCCACTGGTGATAGCTTCACCTGCTCGATATGTCACTGCACATATCTAAACCACGCCTCTAGGAGACGATGGGAAAGTAGCACTAAGGCTATCAACAACTTTACAGATAGCACTACAATTCCATACTCTCTCCACCCACCCCTTACCACCAACTGGATTTTCTGTGTTCTGAGAAAAGATGGGAAAAACTATAGAGAAAACACTGGAGGAGGAGGAGGATTTGACGTCAACATCAGGTAGATACCCAATTTAAAAAATGAGGGAACACAATGTTGCTATTCCACACTCAATGCCTAGCATGGAAGGAGCCACTGTCATTGTAATGTAGACGCTTTGAGATAAGCTCTACAGAACAATTATAAATAGTAGAAGGTATGACAATAGAAAGACCTTCGACCCAAGAAACAATCTTAATGGAAACCATAGGGGGGAGAAATGGGCACTTGGCCAACAGCCAGGAAGGCAATGCGATCTCTTTCCCTAAGGAAGGGCAGTTCTGTAATCTAGTATAGCAATTGCCACATGGTGTGCTGGGATTTACCAGTAGGCCACAGGTTACTGGGCTGTTGCCAGTGATTCAGGAGAGCAGTGCTTAAGACGGTCTGCCATAGGTGGCAATTTGGTACTGATGGAACTGCACTGGCAGCAGGGTTCTCAAGAGCCAGTGTTGCGTAGTGGTTACAGTGTTGGACTGGGACTCGAGAGATCTGGGTTCAAATCCCCACTTGGCCATGAAACTCACTGGGTGACTTTGGGCCAGTCACTGACTCTCAGCCTAACCTACCTCACAGGGTTGTTGTGAGGGTAAAATGGAGAGAAGGAGGAGCATTATGTAAGCCGCCTTGGGTTCCTTGCAGGAAAAAAGGCGGGGTATAAATATAATAAATAAATAAATAAATAAAATAAAGACCAAATAGCACAGTAAACCAGGGCTGTCAATGAATTGTCTGCCTTTTGAAGGAGCAAACCTATGCATGTTTAGACAGAAAAAGGTGCTACAATTCCCAGCATTTGGCTGGGGAATGCTGGGAGTTGTAGGATTTTTTTTTCTGTCTAAACATGCATAGGCTTGCACCCTAAATCTGAATAGATGTGCATATTAACAAAAACTCAAAACAGGTGTCTTTCTGAGCAATTGAAGGGGTTGTAAAATAACTTACCATTTAATGAAAGGCACAAGCCATTAGCAGGAAAGATTTTTAATATCTTGTTCTTCATTTCCCATTACATGGAACACATACCAGAACCAAAACAGAATAAAAATGAAGTAATGTATCTAGGATATGCAAGCTGTACAATTAAAATTGTCCATTATCAATTCATCAACTAAACCGTTTGTTGATTAACCTTCAAAATAAACCTATTACAGGTTACAGATCTACTGGAGAGTCTTCTCAGTAAAAACTTGGCAACCCCGGTTTAGGCTGCAATCCTATAGATGTCTACTTGGAAGTAAGATCCATTGAGTTCAATGGAACCTACTCCCAGGAAAGGATTGATAAGATTGCAGCCATATCTCTTTGTGTAAACCATCAAAGGTGCAGTAAGGAAGTGCAGACTGCAGAGTATGACAATTCTTGGCTTGGAACAGGAAAGGCAGTGAGTACACACACGCACGCACGCATGCACGCACGCAGTTAGACCTTAGTTCTTTTCAAAATCTACCTTACCCGAGAGTTCCAGTTACCTGCTGTGTCTATCAGAAGGCAGTACAGACGATATTTATATATTACAGAGAAAAGGAAAGGCAGAGGGGAGACAAAAGATTGAAGTGTACACTATAGGCCTCATATTCTTTTCTTTTCAAAATTATGATGGCAAGATGAGAATTATAATAGCAAGATGCAAAGGACTGTGAAGAAATACTTTCAGGTGCCAATTGTATAGAAATAATTCAAGATATTACCTTCTCAATGTAGAGAGTTATTGGACCATTTCAATACAGAGTAAAGACTGTTTGAGTATAGAATAAAGATCATTTCCTGTGTCAATCAAGATGAATATATTCAGGTGAAGTAAACGGGTTAAATTACTTCTATGCCCTACTAACATATTACTCATGCATATTACGTGTATACAGACACACACACACACACACACACACAGACTAAAGCAAAAGACGACTTCAAAATCCCTTTATTAACTTGCACTTTTAAAAGACAGAGAATGGAAGGGGTGTGAGGAAGGAAGGGCAAACCAGAGAGAAGGAGTGAGTGGAGAACAGAAGCATGGAGGTTTAGTAGAAAACTACCACAGGTGACACATACAATAATTAATTCAGGGGTGGCCAAATATATTTTGAGGCCTGGGGCAAAACAGCAAATAGTGCGCACCTCAAGTACCCAATGGGTACAGAGTACCCAATGCCAGCCAAGGTATTTTGGTACCTAAGGCAGAAAATCCCACAAGTACCTCTTGCCCCCACCCCACAGTAAAAAGTCAAAAATAGTAAGGTAAATAACAATTTGCTGCCCTTTCATTACACCAAAATCAGCTGCCAGAGGCAGCGTAGAGCCAGTGTGGCGTAGTGGTGAGAGTGTTGGACTGGGACTCAGGAGATCCGGGTTCTATTCCCCGCTCGGCCATGAAACTCACTGGGTGACTTTGGGCCAGTCACTGACTTTCAGCCTAACCTACCTCACAGGGTTGTTGTGAGGATAAAATGGAGAGGAGGAGGATTATGTAAGCTGCCTTGAGTTCCTTGCAGGAAAAAAGGCGGGGTATAAATGTAATAAATAAATACTACACTCTTCCTAATGGCTGGGCTGGCTCTGAGTAACTGTCTCTTTCCCCCTGAATCAAGGACAAGTCATCAATGCAAGCTTTATCGCCTTAATTTTCCCAGACTTGTGGAGCTATTAGACAGATAAGAGCCAATAGTTAATGTCTTAAGATAAAGAAATATCCTGCAACACTGTGGCTTGTTGCTTTTTGAAAAGAGAGAGAGGCTCCTTGTTCACAGCCCTTGGCAGTCAATCTCTACAACACTCAGAAATCATCAGTTGGACAGCTTCAAATTTTCCTTACAGGGATCAAAATGAGATAAAAATAGTAACTATTTTAATTTAGTCTTCAATATGGATTTTTTAAAGTGTCATTGCTCACTGTGTTAAAATATCCACATACAAAAATCCTTTCTTAGACATGTTAAGTTCAGGAGCACCATTTAAAGAAAGTTCATGTCTTCTTGAACTATGAGGTCACTAGCAAGATATCTAACAGACAGTGAACCAGTCTGTGGGCTATAGCTGAATCGGTTGGTGAGTGCCTGTCCCTTCTTTTTGCTGTTCCCAGCTGGCTTTCCCTCACCTTCTTAGTCTTTGGACCATATTGTCTGTATTTCCCTTTCTTTACTCCTTGCTTCTTACTCACTTCAGAAGCCTCAAAGCTACTAGTAGCCATGATAATCAAAGGCTGTTAGCAAGCAAGCAAAATTTGTAAAGGACTGTAATCCCTTCCATTGCAATATTGCAAGCATGAACTTCTCTGAGACAACACTCATATATATATATATATATATATATTCAGAACAGCATCCAATGAATCCATGATACATTTTAGAACCTCACCTAAATAACAACATAACAAATTTTCGTGTTCCTTCTAATTTTGCAAAATCCATGCTTGTAAGATTAAATGGTGGAAACTGGTTAAAAGATGTTTCCATTTCAGTAACTATGTTCACCTTGAAACCAGTCATTAACATGCTTAGTGGTAGATTTATAAAAGCATGAACAGCCCTAGGCAAACAGCTCAAGGAAATTCACTGGACTGATGGAAAGGACAAATTTGTCAAGAATTATTGATAGGAACTTCATGAAGAAAGTTAGCCATTATTTTGAGGAAAGAAACATTTTCGCCAAAGGGGGAATATGAGAAGAACTGGCATTCTATTGTAAATATAACAGTGATCTCAAGATGATCTGAAGAGAAATGATAGTTATTTGCTTTCTATCCTGCAAGGCACTAGTTTGTTAACTTACAAATTATATTAACTTGCAAATCTCATGGTGCTTTTCCATTTGCAAGAGGGTTTGATCCAATGAAGGAAGGACTTCCATTCACAGAACAGCCTTCAATACTAAGGGTGTACCTGCAAATGGAATGGGGAGAGGCAATTTACACTGATTTCCCCTTACCCGTGTAGTGCCCAGCACCCTGTGGCTTACGCTGGCTCAGCTTGTCTGAGTGTGGAAAGCTAAGCAGGGTCAAGCCTGGTTGTTACTTGGATGGGAGACCCCTCCTCCAGTTTCCTGCATTGAGCAGGGGGTTGGACTCGATAGCCTTGTAGGCTCCTTCCAGCTCTATGATCTATGAAATCTATGAAAAACCTGCTCCCTCTGGAACAATGTGGGAGGTGGCCTTGGGGAGGGGCTACAGAGGGAGGGGGGATAAGTAAAAGTTGCCTCCCCCTTTGTCAAGGTTCCAGCTGTACCACGACACCTTGATCAGCTCCTTAAAGACATCTGCCTCTTTAAGAGCCCCCCCCCTGTCTCAGGATGCCAATTCTCTGCCTTTTTACCTCCTCTTCCCAGTAACGTGGGATTAGGCCTTAGGCGTGGCGTAAAAGACACTCCAACAACTGAATTTTAACAATAACTGTTTACTGGAGTAAATATTGGTAAAGTAGAATCACATTAACTTAGGGTAATTACACAAATAGAGCTGTAAGATTACAAAAAGCAAGTATAATGGAAATAAAGGAAAAATAACGCAAGGTTCTCTAACCTAGCTACACTGTCACCTGTAAGCTTAGTAGAGATTCCTTTCCCCATCCTTTCTCCTAGCTGTTCTGCAGTTCTTTAGTGATAATCAGACTCTCCTCTTTGTCTACTTCACTCTCTCTCCAATGTCACTCTCATCCTCTGCCACACCCTACAGCTCCAGATCCACTCTTTATATACCCTTCCCCTCAGACCTAGAAGGTTATAATTGTGTGACCTCAAACTGGAGAAATGAAACTTAACTCTATTGGGTGAAAATGAAACTCACAAATGCCCCCTCCCATCAGGAGATGCTTGGGCCTACAGGCTTCAAACTAACTCAATCCTGTGTAGGCCTCAATCCTTCACACCCTTCCATTGACTGGATCATCCATTGTATTGAAACTACTTCTGTGAATGGAAGGCTTCCTTCCACGAACAGGAGGCCACCGTAGGTTCCAACCAGCCTGGATAGCACATAACCACAACCCAGAGAATGGATTTATTATGGGTTGAGTATGGGTTGCTGTTGAACTATGGGATGTTAACCATGAACAACCCAGGAAAAGAACCCATAGTTTGTTGTTGAGTTGTGAACTCTGGATTGTTATGGGTTTAACAACCCATACTTAAACCATAGTGCAGGGTTCACATCTAATGACAACCCATGATTCAACAACAATCCATACTCAACACATACTCTGGGTTGTCGTTACATCTGAACCAGCTCATAGACTTTTCATAGATTTCATAATAGAGTTGGAAGGAGCCTACAAGGCTATCGAGTCCAACCCCCTGCTCAATGCAGGAAACTAGAGGAGGGGTCTCCCATCCAAGTAATAACCAGGCTTGACCCTGCTTAGCTTTCCACGCTCAGACAAGCTGAGCCAGCATAAGCCACAGGCCTGTATTGTAACATTGTGGTTAGAAACCAGAGCTGCATTATGTAGAATGTCAAAGGCATATGTTTGATACATGGATTCCTTCATTCAATTCCTAAATATAATTAAAGAATGATTTAGGTATAACATGTATTCCTAATCTCTAAACCAGAGGTGGGGAATGTGTGGCCCACTGGATGTTGTTGTACTACAATTCCCATAAGCCCTAGCCAGTATAGCCAATGTTCATGGATGATGGGAGTTGTAGTCCAACAACATCTGGAAGGCCACACATTCCCCAGTCCTGCTCTAAACATAAAAAAGGGACCACCTAAGGCTCTTGTTCCAACTAACACTCTGGGAATTGTTCCAGATCCATGAGAGCAGTCATGTCAATTAAGTTTGAACAGATATACCACTGATTTGTCAGCTATATAACTAATGTGCCCCCAGAGACCTTTCTTGGCATCCTCCAAGGCATCCTATCCCTTCCACCATTTTTAAAATTAATACATGTTTTAACTGGCGGCTGAGATTGTTGTGAAATAGGTTTCTGTTGGTGCTGAAAAGTGTGGGTTCATAGGAGTTGTTCAGTGTATTAGGACTCAGACCCCACCTCTGCCGTGTACTCAGTCTTTTGGGCAGGTTACTTGTCCTTTGCCATGCCTCCCATGGCAGTCATTTTGTGGTGGTACCCAGGACAGTTTCTCAAATTGCAAAATGTGCCAATGTCCCAAAAAGGTTGCTCACCCCTGGACTATAGTGTATAGGGCAGGCTTGGCAACCTGGTGTGCTCCAGAAGGTCTAGATAACAATGCCCCAAATCCTTGACCATTGGAAAATCAGCATCCTGGATTGTGTGGCGTCTCCATGGATACAGGAGACTCTCCTCTTCAGACAATCACCCTATACAAGTACAGGGCGATGGAAACATACAAGGAAGGGGGCCGGGCTAGAGGCTAGAGCACTCCCTCTCTTCCCATGGACTGGGACTCAGGAGATCCGGGTTCTAGTACCCACTGGAATGCCTGAATAGGGCTTATGGGTGATTCCAGATGGGCAGCTCCTAGCACTACCAATCAAAAGACATTGTGCAGCTATTCCTTCTTCCCCTCTTTAACAGATTCATTGCAGTAAGAAAAAAGATGGAAGAACTGGTGGGAAAACATGGGAGGGTTACAAATGCAATATGATGGTGTCTGAAACCCCAATAGAACTCTATGTATGAGGCAGGGCGATCGCATGATAAAAGCCTCATCTAGAAGCACCCTAGGGCTGGAATCCTATATATGTCTATTCTGATGGATAGGTGTGTGTGTGTGTGTGTGTGCTCTGTTTATATGTTTGTAGCTAAGCTGTTTTTATACTATGCATAATACTCTGTTTTTAAGGACTTTAATCTTTGCATACCGCCCAGAGAGCTTTGGTTATTGGGTGGCATAGAAATGTAATAAATGAAATGAAATGATGTCAATCCCATTGAGTCCAATAGGATTTACTCCCAGGCAAGTGTGATAGAATTGTGTTTTAAGTGTATGTCTTTTGCACGAGGCCCTGGCTGGTACGGTATATCTCAGGGTTCTAGTCAGTGCTTTTTTTCTGGAGAAAAAGGTACCGGAACTCTTGGATTACATTTCCTCGGGAGTAGATGGTGATTAAATTGTAATGCAATTAATAGAAGAAAAGGTGCTGGAACTCAGTTCCGGTGAGTTCCACCAGAAAAAAAGCCCTGGTTCTAGTGAAAAACAAAATAGATCCTGCAAGCCTGAAGTCTGCCCATCCCTGTCAATCATTTACACTTAGGAAGCCTTAAGGTTAAATACATATAGGTTCTGGCTCCAGCTATTAAGAGGCCAGAGTTCCCTGTGGAGCATGGGCTTATGGTCTCCGTTGCAGAGACTGGGTAGATGTAGCTTTCCGTTAGATCCCCCCCCCCCGTGGTGTGTTCCTAGCTTACAACTTTCAATTTTTTTTATTGGACAGACATTTCAAAGATGTGCCTATTCATTTCTGGTAAACACTATCCGATGTCACATATTTTAAATGGCTGTTGCTGGATTACATTTACTAGAGGATATATATTTAGGAAAAGATATTGTCCTGACATCAAAAATGGCTGTTTTCCTCCCTCCTGTGCAAAGAGTTTGAATAAACAGTTAAAGTGTCTACTTGGAAGTGGGTTCAATCATTTAGAAAGCAGATAAATAATGGGACACCCACCTTATTGGAATTAGAATATTACCAGCTACGCTTTCTTTTCTGCAGGGATAGTGTTTTCCCCTGCATCAATGCAGAGCACCAAATTGAGTCCTAAAAAATTAGCATCCTTCTCTAAGAAGCAGCTTTATTGACTTACTTGTTAATAGTTTGTTTGCATGAATAATTCACCACCTACATGCTATATCTCTATTTTAAATGTATTACAAAGCATATATTAGACAGAGATTGACCTCCACTGTGGTTAACATCAAAATTTATTGTTCCAGGAAGCTCCAGATATATTGACTTGGAAACAGAGCCTTGAGGTTCAATTAAGGTTGATACTGTATTAGCCGAAGGATCCAACTCTTGTTCCTTTCGAGCGGGATGTCATTGCCGTAACTTCACACTGTTGTTTTCTTCGACTGTCTGAATATGAGCAAAATTGTACACCACCTGCTTTACATCTGTTTTGCTTCTTTGCCCTGTTCTGCTGCTTCCGAGAGATTTGGGAAATCATTATTAATTGGCCTTTGCCATTCAGCCTTTAAAATATGTGTGGTTTTTATTTATTTATTAGAATAATTATCTTTATGAAGTCTTTATATAGTTATACCTTTGGGTTTTTTCCTCGCTCTAGTGGCCCTGGCACTCTGAGTAATGGCTTACAGTAAAATGTATTATTATGAGAGGGCATTGGGTATCTTGTCTCTCCTCTTTTCCTAGAAGGTCAAGGGGGGAGTTCAGAAGGAAGATTTCAGACACAGCTTAGATGCTCTGCTCTGTCCTCAAGCTGTTTCTGGTTTTGTTTTCTCATAGATACAAGGAGCTCCATGCCCCCCCCCACCGCCGCTCCCAGAAATGTCCTTTCAGTGTCTTTCCTCCATTTCCACTGAGCAACAATTAGTAATATGACTCCTGTGTGCTGCTATTTTCAATTTGTGCTTCATAAGTGTATGCTTGCTTTTATCCCTGAAGCGTAGCAACGCCATTTGCTACCGCTGAAATGGCTGCTGCTGGAAAGAAGCGCCCCTGAACAGAGAAAGAGCAAGGAGTTGACAGCAGGCGTCCATGCTGCTGTGCGAACAAGTGTTTCTGAGTCTTGAGAAGCTATTCATAGGCGGTGGGGGGGGGAATCCCCACTCTAATCACACACAAAAATGTGGAAGTCATGTTAACGGTTGGCAAGGAGCTCACAAACCCAAGAAAAATATTGATTTGAAGATGGGAAGTGACAGTGATTTGAAAAGTTATGAGAGCCATGAATGCTCGGTCGCTTCAAACAAACAAACAAACAAACAAACATCTTCATAAATATATAGGGAGAAAAATGTTCCCCTACATAAATAAGGCCAGCGCTATCCTCTCAGACAAAGAAAGCAGAATAAATGGATACTGTGAAAGTAACAGAAGAAAATAATGAGTGAAAGGGGCAGGAAATAAACCTTTTATGAAATTGTTTTTTGGAGGAGTACAGACATTTCTTAGTGCATTTGTATAAATTTCATTGGAAGGGAAAAAACTATTTCAGATTATACTATTTCTGCAATTGTATTATGCAGTGTGAAGGTCTCCCTACGCAAGCTAGCTTGGCATTTCATTATGAATCTCATAACATTTAAAGACTTCCATAAAGCTTCAGCTCCTCAACCTTTCCTTTAAACAAGTTAGGAGTTTAGCTTTCAAGAAAGCAACAACAACAACAACAACAGAGGGAACCTGCGAACTGGAGTGCTTCTGTCCCACAACTCCAGAAAGCCACAGTTTTCTGCTTTCTTCCCCTCCCTGCTCCCAATCCCAACACAGTCATTCTGGATTCTGTGGCCATGGAACATGTTCATTCATAACTGAGCTGTCCCCCCGTCCCCTCCACACGCATAGGTATTTTTCAAAGTTTTGTTTGCACTTTTGCAAACTTTGGGGTTTGGCTAAGCCTGCTAATGCCTTTCTCGTGTGTGTGTGTGTGTGTGTGTGTGTGTGTGTGCGTGCGCGCGTGTGGTGCCATTTTGGCTATATAAGCAATGGCACTCACAGCCTGAATAGTGAAAACAGAGGGAACAAGTGAGACCTGCAACAAAATGTTGCAGTGTGGAGTATTCCTGTTCATTGTTCCAGTCAATCAGTCATGCCCTCCTCCATGATACTCCATTCTATTCCCTCTTCCACCCAGTTTTTCAGCCCCACCCAGGAGTCAGACGCAGTGGCGGCTGGTGAGGCTTGGAGTTGGTGGAGCCAATTTCTTTCTTTTGATGTGCATAGTGTGCATGACTACAACAGGTGTAGTAGCGCACGTGTACAACACACATGTACTGTTTTGTGTGTATGCATGCTTTTGGATAAACTAGGGCCTGCTTGAGAGAGCTGAAAATGACTGAGGCCCACCTGTCACAAAATGACTTTGTAGGGCCAGAGCCAGTCACAAACTGGTGACAGACGGAGGTAAAGTTTGGCACAATCAGCTGGCAATTACTGCGATCATTTTATATTGATATCTACTCCTCCTTGAAAATTGCTAAATTCTTTGCCACAGCTATTTTCTTGTAGCAGGGAGTTCCATAATTCAGCTTTCCTCAAGTTAAATACAGCCATTGGCTCTGGAGGTATCATTACTCAGCCTCCTGATTTCAGGAAGAATTTGCTGATCCAAAATTTCTAAGTCTGGGTGTGTTTATGGACACTTCTTTTGGGACTCACCAGGCTGCCTGCTTCTCCTGGTTTTAATTTTCTTTCTTAAGATTACTTTAAATTGTTTTTAACTGAGAGATTGCCATGCTGCAAAGCAAAGTGCTGCCCGTTATTTGGGTTCAAAATCTTTATTTGGGTTCAAAAGAGTGTTGTTGTTGTTGTGGAGCTCAGATCCACCTTGTACTTAGGTTCTTAGGCTAGTTACTTTTCTATTAGTCTCACTACTTTGCTTTCTGGGAACTGACTCTTTTGTGACTGGCCATGCCCCTATTGGCAGCCATTTTAGGAATGAGCAAGCCCCTCCAGGGCAGCCATTTTGTGAGAGTGCTCATGACCCTGTCAAAATTCTGAATGTGCCCACCAACCCAAAAAGGTTAGGGACCACTGCTCTAGAGAAAACTGTTTATTTTATATTCTTTTTCTCCTCCCCCCACATGCCTCTTCTTACCCATTTCCTCTCTTTTCTTTTCACATTCTCTTTTCACATTTAACGTATACCCTATCCCAACAGCCAGTTTGTTTCATCCATCCCTCCTGCTGCTTTCACTTTCACTTCCTCCTATACCAGCTTCCCTGTCTTATACCATTCCTCTTTATTCCCATTTTTAAAAACAAAAATATATTATTATTACTAAAAATATTATCCTTGCTCTCTACCCAACTCCAGCTGCCACACCTGTCTATGCAGTGTGTGTGGTGCGGCCATGGCATGGCACAGGGCAGTCAAGCAAAGAGGCACTGGGCAGGCTGCAGCACTGAGACCCACCTGAATGTCAGATGAGACCCACTGATGGATCCCAACGCACAGTTTGAGAAACACTGGGAAAAACATTGCATACCAAACGAAAGCCCTTCACTGGCATGTCCCCCTGTGTTTTTCAAAAGAATTAATCTGCCACTTCTCTAGCAAATTACATGCTTCTTCCCTCATTACCACACTAGATCTGATGTTTATCCCTGTTCATTTACCTTTTTGTAAATAAAGTTAGGCACCCTGAGGCCAAGCTATAACATACCTTTGGGATTGTTAAATCCCCAAAAAGAAGAAGGAGGGATGTCCCTTTACATGAAAGATTCAAAGCTACAGTATCTACATGAACTTAATATGAAGCCAATCCGATATCACTTTACTCCATTTTCCCAAGTAACCTACATTAAACTACTTTGATCATGGTGAATGAAATTATACCAGTGAAGTTCTTACAAAATACTTACTACATAAATAAATTATAAATACTAATTTATGATTTTATATAATAATAATAATAAAGCTAATAATAATAATAATAATAATATAAATTAATATTATATAATACTAATATATAAGTATGTAAATACTATTTTTATTCTCCAAACTGAATACCAATTTCCATGTTTCCTAAAAATGAAGTCTCTTCTTCAAAACAGATATAACATACAGACATTTCCATTGTGCACTCTGCTCATGCTCAAAGCCTTTCAGCATCAGCACAATGCAATAAACAATCTCCATATTGGGGCCTGTTTTGTAACCATGCACGCTATGCACAAGCAAAAGAAAGAAATTGGCCCCACCAATTCCAAACCTCACCAGCCACCACTGCATTATAGAGTTTATCTCCCAAATCCTAGAGCTACCCTGTGAGACACAGATTCCCAATTCCTGGTATATGTATCTACGGGGTCAGGTAGAAGTCACCTTCCTTTCTTGGCTTACGCTAATGCATTGTAGGAATGCCCTAGTTCCTTGCCAGCCTCACTGGGGAGCATCACGGTAAACCTATCTGAGGCAACGTTCCATTGGAGTGCCTGCCATGTTGGTGCCCTGTCGCCTACTGGCACTGCCTCACACTTCATGTATTGCCCGTCCCACTTTGAGGATGGTACTGTGGTTTAACTGTAGGGCAAACTGACTTCCTTGCCCACTTCAGCCACGCCATCCTAGGTCTCCAAAAGGCAGGCATCATTCATCAAGGATCTTCTTCTCTTTGAGCTCTTCCAAATCTAAGTCTCATCCTTTTTGTGTAGTGCAGATGAAATTTAAATGAGCAACTGAAACATGTGGTCCAGTATGGAACAGAAGTCATGAAATCAGTCCTGGAGAAATCCCATGTTAGAGTTTGGCTAAGTAAAACTTCCCTTTGTCACTTCAAGTATCCAAATCTTTCTAATAGCCCAATCACAGACATATGCACTGACAATTTTTTCTAAATGCCCCACGTCCCAAAATCATGGAACAGCAGCATAAAGTCACGGTTTATTACATTGTAGTGCCGGAGCAGTTGTCACCCGCCCAGCCTTTTAAAGAATTTACTTGCAGGCATAGAAAGCTCTAGAATGAATCAGGCTGTTAATCAGGCAGACTTAAAGGCTGTTACAATATTTCAGCAACATTTCTGCCTAAACACCTTTGTTGTTGACATTTAACAGAAATGCACAAAGCACTCTCCGTGTAGCAATTAATGAACACCACTAGTAGAAACATTAGTAGAGATGCCAGTCTGTCAGGAGCAACGTTAAAAAGACAAAAGATACACACAACAGAGTAATCACCGGGATTGTTCGTTGTATTTTTCAAGGATGTAATGGTTATGAATGCCATCCATAAGTCATTATCATGCCCCAGTTGGAAAGAGCACAGAAATCTTGAAATGTCTTTGGGTTATTTTATTTGCCTGCTGGCTTTTAAAACTTTGGGGCTAATTTGCATGAATAACAAGTACATGATCAAGTGGTCTATTTGTGTGAGCAGTGTCATGTGGAAGAAGATTACACATGGAAAATGCAATGGCAGCTTTCCTCATCCTACCCTGTGCCAGGGATCAGTAAAGAGGTTTGCTACTTGGACACTGTTGTAAGGTGCTCAAGTGTGTGAAGGGGAATCCTTGTCCTTGCCTGGCATTATCTGGCATTGAAGACAGGTCACCTTGGTCAGCACCATGCAAGCAAGAACTTCGAAGTTGCTGATTGGTTAGGTGCCTTTGGTGATGCCAGCAGACTAAGTCCATATCAAGGCCAGCTAGCCAATCAGCAACCACATGGTGGCAGGGTAGCCCTACCATTAGAGTGAGGCAGCCACCTCAGGCAAATGCAATGGCACTCAGCTGACTTTGAGTGCCGTGAAAGGACATCAAATTGTTAGTTACTTAATTTATTATTGTTGTATTTTTAATTCCACCAAGGTGAGAGGCAATGGCAGGATTTTCTGCCTCAGGTGCCAAAATGCCGTTATTGCCCTTAGGTACCCTGCTTGCATGATTCTGATCAGGGCTAGCCCAGGATATTTTGCTGTCTGAGGCAGAAGAGCAAATGGCACTCTGCCTCCCAAGTCAATGTGCACAGTACCGAAGGCTGGCCAGCTTATGTTGACACGTGAGGCAAAAAATCCCACAAGGATCTCTCCCCAGGAGTAAAAATACAATGAAAATGAATCAAATACCAATCTTTCTGATTGTTAGAAATTTGCTTGCACCTTCATGACACCGGCTAAAAAAAGAAAAAAGTATCCATTGGAGTCAATGGCATCCCCCCCTTTTTAACCCCCCCCTTGTGTGAGGCTGAAATTTCAGGGGGGAAATGGGTAGGGGGGAAACGTTAAAAAAAAAAACCCTCCAAGAGTGCCATGGTCCTGATCTGAATTGGGGCCACGCGTGCTGAAAGGAGAGCAGGAAAAGCTAGCATGCATAGCTCCACTTTTTTTATATTTTATAAGCATTTCAATGGTATAATTTCATTCACCATGATAAAAGTAGTTTAACAACAAATTGCCCTACTCAAGGCTCACTGGATTTATGTGATTGGCTGAAAATTGCCTTACATCTGCTGGCAGCCTCAGCTGAAAGCTTTGATAATTGACTGAGAAGAGGGGCCCAATAGTGGAACTAGTGATTCTGCCCTCCCTGGATTAAGAAGACTGGAGCCAGGGAGCCCTGTCACATAGTCTCTAGTCTCCCCCTTGCCCTGACAGGATCAGAGAGGCCTGAACGAAAAGCTGACTTGAAACCAGAGACTCAGACATGAGAGAGAAGCAATGGGGCTGGACAACCAAAAGGAAAACGGGTATGAATGAGTCTGTGACTTAGCCTAGGTCACACAGAAATAAATGCATTTAGATGCTTTGAGTGCATTTCTTTTCTTTTTCATCTTTCTTGGGGAGGAGGGAAATTCCAGTTGGCCCTATGGAGAAATCTCTACTGCTATATGTGAAGGATCAGCAACCGGATCTTTTGCGTGAGTTCGGCAACTCTAGGGTTAACCGGCAGAGCAATACAGCTCGTATCGGCTTTCAGTACAATAGGAAAGACCACAACCCTTTGTATGCCCAAATAAGGCTTTTATTTGTTTATACAATAATCAGATCGGAACTATCAGCCTTCTAAGAACACGTTTACAGTCAACACAACCTTAGCTGACCCGCGTCTTACCTAATGAGCGGGCTCCGTGGCTAGTAGATGGAATCTGGTCAATATCTTCACATCAAAGATACTACTTCTAGTCAGTTTCAGCCCAGCTCCCGATCGGCGCTTCTTAGCGGAGAACGGTGCACCTGGACGGCTTCTGCTTAGGAGGATATGGCCCCGTGGTTCCCAACAACCCAAACCGGAACGGGAGAGGGGTTTTCTACCCCGGATTTCCCGCTCTCCCCCGCCCCCTAGGTCAGGTGGGGGCTTATGCCTGCCCCTTCGTTTAGGTGGGCTTATTCCTGCCCGAGGAAGAAGGTGACGTAAGAATACTTTTGCAGCTCTTCGAGGCTGCCCTGTTTGCTGATGGTCCTTGATGGTCCTTCCTGGACGTTTGTGGATCTCTGCCGAGGTCCTCCTTTGTTGAGGCTGATGACTTGTCTGGCTACTCCCTAGTGACCTCATCCCTCCTCCCCCTGCCCCCTCCTTTAGAGAAGATGTGTGTGCGTGCGTGTAACTGAGTTTTGGGCTTTCTCCACACTATAATAGACCAAATGATTGACCTGTCAACATCAGCCTTTAAGTGAAATATCCCAATATTTCCCTGAAATATCCCAATCCCAATATTTCACTTAAAGACTGATGCTGACAGGTCAATCATTTGTGTACCACTTCGGGCTGTGGGTTCTATTGATGCTCTGCACTGGAAGCCAGGTTGTTACCATTGACTCTGGAGGCTCTTCTTCAGAGGACAGGGGGTCAGGAGGATCCCCTGAGGTTGGGGGTTCAGAGTCCTGGTCCTAATGAGGTGGAAGTCTGTGAAAACAGACTCACATCAGTCATATCCCTGAGTATCAGCATCTGGATAACGCATACTGTGTGCTGAGAGAGGTGAAGGTACAGGGCTTCATACAACTGATGATAGGCATGCCTTACTTTTCCCGCTAGTTGACATCTGGTCAATTTCTTCAAACTGTGACGGACTCTGTGTTGGAAGTTGGTTGTCGGAGTCAGACATCTGTGGATGAGGCAGATTATGGCTGTACCAAAAGGTGACCTATGAAGATAAGAAATGGGAATGCCTTTGACCATGGCCAGATCTACACTACATGGTATATCGTCAAGTTAGCATTACAGTACTGCTATATTCACGTTCTGCAGTCACTACTCACAGAGCACACTTTCGTTAAATGTACTACAGTCATTCCGTTTTGCCACCCCACACCTAAACTCCATAGCAGTGATACTGGGTGCTGCCTTGCACATGCAGGGGGAATGGCCCTTTAAGAGAAAGGCTTTTTATTTTTATTTTTTGGGTCATCATCTATGTGCAGGAGTGAAGGAGTGCAAGAGCAAAGGAGCAAACAAAGGCACGAGTGAAATTGTTTTTTTTAAAAGGGGGGGCAAGCTCCTCCTGCCCCTGCCCCTTTACAAAAAATCGTGGAGAAGGAGAAGGGAAGAGAGTGGGAGGCTGTGCTGCTGCCGCTGCCTTCCCATGGGGTGAAGCGAGTAGGATCAGCATGCCCATTCCCTCCACCCAAAACCAATTTCCCAAAGCAGTCGTCCTCCCGTGCTAAGTTTCCCAGGCATAAGCTCCATTGAAATCAATGTGATTTACTTCTGAGTAAGGCCATTGAAGATAATGTGATTTACTTCTGAGTAGACATGCAGAGAGAAGCCACGGGGAAGGAGGGTGGCGGGAGAGCTATTTCAGAGTTGCTGCTGATTCACAAAGCCCCATAGATCCTATTCACTTTATGATTTACTTCTGAGTAAGGCCATTGAAAATAATGTGATTTACTTCTGAGTAGACATGCATTTTGGCTCATTTACAGTTGAGGCAGGGGGTTGAAAGGGGCATTCAAAACTTTATTTTTTCAAAAGGGAGCGGGGTGGGGGGAGCACTTACTCTCCAGTTCAGTTTGCAAGAGAAAGAAGCTGTGGGGGGGGGGGAGAAGGAGAGAGGTGGGAAAGCAATCTCTGTTTTGCCAAAGCCCTGATACAGCTTTGGGAGACGAAAGCTGAATGTTCCCCACCCCTGGAAAACAATTGGCTAACACCACTTAGGACAATTTCGTAGCCACACTGAGACAGGCAATGATAGTGCCCGGTGAGAACACACATAGCCACGTACTGCGATAGTGAATCACAGTACAGTCATGCCTTGGATTGAGAGCATAATTCGTTCCGGAAACATGCTTGTAATCCAAAACACTCTTATATCAAAACGAAATCCCCCCCAAAAAAAATTGTACAGAGATTTTTAATTTAAGCCGTACTACAGTACTTGTATTGCAAGACGTCGCTTGTATATCAAGTAATAAATAAATGAATAAATATTTAAAAAGTTGCTTGTCTTGCAAAACGCTCTCAAACCAAGTTACTTGCAATCCAAGGTATTACTGTAACAGGAAAAATCATAATAAAGGTAGTCCAGGAAATTACAGAAGAAAAGAAGAATGATAATGCAAAACAAACACAACCGGAACTGAAAAGTGAGTGCGTCGTGTGCCCCGCAAGTCACAGAAGTGATCCAATACTGCAATAACTGTTAGGTGTAGATTGCCTCCAAGACTGCGACTTAATGCTGTGAGGTGCCAGAAGACATGCCATTATGTCTGTCCAGTTGGATGGTAGCCTGATGATACCGACACTGGCTATAATGTGCAGCAGAATTTGATGTTAGGTTTTGCATGGTGGGCAGAACGAGATTGTCACCTGACATGGATGTCTCCTGAGGTGGTGTGCAAATAGTCACCAGACATAATGTCAAGGTCTATGACTCAGAATCATGTGGACAATTGTAGTAAACATGTTGTGAAGAATAGGTTATATAACTGGTGAGTAATATCCTATTTATAGATACTATAAATGGGGTCTTACTATAAAGGTTGGGGTAAGACACCTGCTTGACACATTCTACAGACTTCAGTCTCTACTTCAAGTCAGTCACTTCACTGCATCTCAGCCTTGCCACTGGGGTCTTGGATTTGAATCTGCAATCATGTAGTGAGGACATCTCTTCTGCGTAAGAGATGCATTGCTTGCCTTAATCCCATGTAATCAGGTCTTACAAATAAACTCTTTAATCTTTATTAACTGCTGTTATCTCCTCCTTCCGTCTGCGTGACTGGGACTGAGGGTCACTGGCTGGGTAAGCTTTTGAACCCGTGTCAGTCCAGCTCTCACAGTTATTAGCTATTGGCTGTTAGTTTCCTTGTCCCTGTGAGGCTATTGAGCACCTCTACACTTAGCTGCATTGCTTAAGCCTATTAGTGAATATCATTCAAGACATCCCAGGGTCTCTAGATATTTCTTGTAGTCTTTGCGAGGGAAGCAGCTGAAGCAGGAATCTCTATATGACACTACAGGGACACTGTTGGTTTCTGGCCTGATATAAAAGCTAAGGAAATTCCAGTACCTGCATATTTAGGCTTCTTACAGTGCAGGATGCTATGATAGATTGTCAGTGTCTTGGTTATAATGGATATGTCTGAGCAGAGCATACTCAAGACTGCTTTTAGGCCTCTGGTTTAATTGTTTCTATCATGCACTCAGCTTGTGGTATATAGTGTATTTCCCTGGTTTGATGACTCTCGCAGAAGAAGGCAACTGCAGGCCCAAGCCATTATCCCCAGTTATTTTCTTGGGCATCCATTTCAATATAGGTGGGTGGGAGAGAAGGGATATCTCCTCTTGTATTGTTTGCTGGATATTTCAGAGGGATGATGATGATTACTTGCACAGAAGCACCTATTGCTAATGCCATGTGAGGTTCTTCTCTTAGTAAACCAGTCCATAGTAATAATCGTTGCAGAGAAATCCCTGGACAGGTTGATTATGTGTATATGCCACAATTTTGCAGGAGGACAGAAAAAGCACAGCACAGCAGACCCTGAACTGGCTGGGCAAAGGGTTTTAGTTTTGTTTGTTCAGAGTATACAAAGCTGTGGATGTGAGCATGTGTGATTTACCAGGGGGATTATTTATTTATTTATTTATTCATTCATTCATTCATTACATTACATTAGATTACATTACTATACCACCCAATAGCCGAAGCTCTCTGGGTGGTTCGCAACGGTTTATTTGCAGAGGAAGCAGATTTATTACCATTCCATCTATTTCCTATCTCCAGCTTTTGAGTGCCGATACTTATGTAGCAAAATTGGCACCACACTCACACAAAGGGAAGATAAAAACTGACTTGGGGAAACCCGAGGTTTGCAGAAGTACACTCACACACAGAGGGATGTGCGTGGGGCGAGGTGGGTGGGAGAGATGGGATTTTTTTTAAAAAAAAGCACCACCCAAAAACAAACAAACAAAACTGTGCACACATATGCTGGAGTGAGAGAGGAAGGGGAGGGAACAGGAAGAAAAAAACATCTCTTCAGGCAGGAAAAAATTCTTGTTCTGGGCAGCCTCCCATTGGAAGACGGAAGGTGCTGATTGGGCCTGCTCACAGCCAGTTCTATACCTGTCTTCAGTGGCTCTCTGCCATCCATCCCTCCTCAGGAAAAGAGACTGTCCAAGGTAGACTTGCTTGAGTAGAGCGTTGAAGTTACAGATGGGGCCAGCTGACCCCATCTGTGCCTTCAGCCGCCATCCCTTGCTAGGGATCTCTAATCGCTTTGCCATACCCCGCTAGGGGAAGAGGCGGTTCCCCCTTGCAGCAGCAGCCTCCCACCTGAGAAGGAAAGGCTTAGCAGGGACAGCCTGGGTTGCCTGGCAACTGGCCCGATCTGCACCTCCCGGGTGTCCTTCCTCAGAGCTTGGCAGTCCAGAGCTTGGCAGCCATTTGCTTGAGAAGGGACAGCTTTGAAAGCTCCCACCCCACCCCCCACAGCATTTTGCTTTAGAGACCCATATTGTTGTTGTTGTGTACATTTTTATCCCATCCTTCCTCAAAGGAGGAAGGTTTTCTCCCATTATATCCTCACAGCAACCCTGAAATAAGGAGACTGGCCCAGGGTCACTCAGTTAGCTTCATCGTGGAACAAGGATTTGAATTTCAGTCTCCCCAGTCTTAGTCTGAAACTCCATCCTCTACTACATGGGCTGTCCATGCATGAAACTAAAAGAACCATTTGCTCCTCTGTACAGTCAAAATATTGTATGCCCTGAACTCTACATCTCCAGCAGAGGGAGGACTCCTTGGTCACCACTCCATATTAAGTGGAATAATTTATTACCATGCTTGATAAATGCCATTGTTTTCATGCTTTGACACCTAGATGTGCCTCATGATACCTCTCTGCGAAAACATCCCTAGGGTAGTGATCAGATCGATGGTAATATAACATAACGTGAATCACACTTTACAGGGAAAAAGAATTAAAGTAGCCTGGGGTTGGTCTGTCAAATAGAGGTTGTTGGGTTTTTAAAAACACTTTACCAGACTATCATCGTTTCCATCTTGTAAAATCTATACCAGTGAACCTATGATAAAGTTGGAATTGGGTTTTTTTTTCCCTTCAGAAATTATTTTAACACCAACACAGGAGCCTTTCCCTATAAATAAGCGATTAGAACCACCTCTTCTGTATTTGTAATAGAAATGCTCACTGATCCTTGACTGCAAATGAATCATGGCACTTTGAAATAAATTCCATCCACATCTAAAGTCCCCCCAATCCAGAGAATCTTTGTGTGCGCAGGAGCCCTGAGTGAAACATGCAAGGAGCTTCTGCGTGCAAAGCTCTCGCATTCACTGCCATGTCAAGGATTGTTCTGCACCACGATTGGCTCATTCATATAGGCAGACTAAGCAGTACAGTACAATTTAAGATGCACCCATCATATTCGAAACAGCATATGAATCTGGACTGATGCCTATCTTCTGGTATGGCCAGCTTTCTGCTGGATTTCAGAATGTACCCCCAACTCCTCTGACATCTCACAGGGATTGGGGTACACTCTCCCCACCATAACTAGGTAGGAGCAAAAACTCCTTCTCTGAACACACCTCTTTACTGCACATATGGGGTTCCTTTTGATATTGTGGTGAATGAGAAAGTCATAATTCCACCTACAGATGTTGAATTAAGTTCATTTCCACATCATCCAAGAGCCTCTTTCTGGTTGTGAAGATTTCTGATGGCCCAGTGTGTGTGTGTGTGTGTGTGTGTGTGTGTGAAGGAGAGAGAGAGAGAGAGAGAGAACTCAAGATCGTATGGGAAGGTCACCTCTTCCTGACTACAGTGGTCCACATCAGAAAAGAAATAACACAATGGCCCTCATCACCTTATCTGGTACTGTTTTGAAGTTCTTTTCTCCTACAACTCTTCCAAGGAGATGCTTTCAGAAAACCAAGCATCAAGCAACACAGAGTCCCTCAGATAGATGCAGGCATTACAGCACGATTTTAACCTTGAAGGGAACAGACTGGCTTACAGGACGCCAGGGTAGTTTTACATAGTATTGTCATTAGGAACTCTCTTGAGCAAAAGCCCTTGGGAAATGGTGCTGAACCAGCCGACAGTAGCTGCTATTCATGAGTGGTTTTCAGGGAGAGATGCAAATAAAGATGACTGCAGTTATGAGTATTACACCACTCCTAGGAATAATACCATGAACAAATATAGAGGTCAGCATATGGAGATTGGAAAGAACCGCTCCCACTAGTATCACAGAAAACGTAGTTGGAGTCGTAACAAGTAAAGCCAGGCAGACAAACATGGCAAAACTGTATTAATTAGTCCCCCTTTCTTTCAATAAATTGTGCATTCTTGTTTGAAGATCAGCAGTAAAGTTTACACCGACAGTTTAAGAAATATAATGAGTTGAACAGGTACCATTTACAAATAATGAGATAGCAAGTTCAAATTAAAAGCAAGTACAGCCCCGTCATGTGCAATTCTAGCTAAGACCTTGCTGAGACCACGCTCCCTTCACCAACCATCTGCTCTTCATCAAGACTTTGTCTTCTATTGCCCACCTCTGGCTTTAGGGCATCTTATCGCCTGCTGCTCTACTTAAGGTTACCTTTTCTTCACATGTGCCAGTCGAAAATTCTCTGACATTGGACACAAGTACAGAGGACCAGCCTATTACATTTTGCTGCTTGAGGCAAAGCAGAAGATGGTATCCCCTTCCCATTCCATGTACAGAAGCCTACTTGGATAGCAGCTGCATTTAACTTCCACATTGGTGACGGGACAGCATCCTCCACCTTACCTGAGGACAGCAGACTAGCTTAGGGGATGCAGGGCACACAGAGTGTTAGTGTGACACACAGAGCTTTTGTCCTCAAACATCTTGTCTCTGCTCCCCACGCACACAGCCTGCATCTGCTGCCTGACTCACTTGGCCTAATGGTATGACTGGCCCTGCCGGTAAACAAATAATAATAACAACAACAACAACAACAACAACAACATCCAATAAGTTTTTGGAATATAATCCAACTTTATGCTCTGTGGGTCATCTGAAGGTGGAAGGGAAGATTATATATATTAACCTGAAAGATGGATGCAGGAAAAACAAAACTGCCTTATACTTGTCATGGGCCAAGGCTGAGAGCCCTCTGAGATTGAGGTTTCTAGTGGCAGCAACTCCGAGGAGGCTTCAGAACCAGTCCCCGGCCCTCCACTTTGGATTGGTCACTCTGTCCTCTCAATCCCCATTAGTGCTGCTGCCCTCTGACTTCAGACTTCTCCAGTGAACAGAGACGCTCTGGAATGCTCCCCAGACACTCACTACAGCAGGCAACTGTGGCAAAGGACACAGGCCCTTAAAAAAAAAAACACCCCATATGCAGCACTTGAGGAGGCAGAGCTCCCAGAACAACTCTCCTGGCCTGGCTGTAAAACCCTGCCAGTTGCTCTAAGCTAGTGCTGGGTAACCTGTCAGTACTCTAGCTGCAGGATTGCTTTCTGTGGTCCTGAACTTGCTCAGGTCCTGGGCTGCTGCTGGCTGTAGTGTTAAAACTGCTCTTGTTCCAGTAGGTTAATTGATCCTTGGGGCTGCAATGGTGCATTCCGGCTGCCATTTTGAATATGCAAGCCCCAGCCAGTGGTTCCTGTGGCTTGTCATGTCATGCGAACCTGGGCAGTGGGGTAGTGTGAGGGTTAAACAACCCTCGAATAACCCACGGTCTATTCTAGGTTTATGCAGCGGTTGTTTAACCCTTGCACAATGCCTGCTGCCCGGGTTCACACAACATGCAAGCCACGGCAACTGCCGGCCAGGGCTTGCATATTCAAAATGGTGGCCAGCATGCGCCGCAGCACCCGGAGGGTTAATTAACCCGCAGGGGCTTGTCATGACATGTGAACTGGCCTGTTGTGTCTCCTCACCTGAGCTGTCATTCAGAGCAGATGATGGAATCCCAGTTGGAGCAGGAAAATTCTAAACAAGAGCCACATCATTGGTTCATATATGCCAGAACTGTCTACTCTGGCTGGCAGTGGCTTTCCAAGGTCTCAGACAGAAGCCTCTCCCACACCCACCTTTTAACTGGATATGCCGGGGACTAGACCTTGGGCCTTCTCCAAACAAGCTAGAATCAAGAAACGGAGCTATGACCCATTCCCCTTGACTCATTTTACAACATGTGACTCCCTGGTCTACATGCGTGTATAGTTTGCTTTGAAACCCACTGCAGTGCTGTTTCTGGAAAGGCCTGTTTCTTCCTCAGCAGGATAAACCCACCACCTGGAGAATCAACAGAGAGTAAGTTTATCAGTGCAATTACGGTAAGCAGTGAACAATTTAGGGAGCAATCCTATCATGTTTAGACATAAAAAAGGACCACAATTCCCAACAGCCAGCTGGCTGGGGCATCATGCTGATAAATGTAGGACTTTTTTTCTGTCTAAACATGCATAGGATTGCACCCTTAGTGAACTATTAAGAATCTGGGCTGGAATGCAAGTGGTGAGGAAAGGGTGTTCCACTTTTGTGTTCCTCTTCATTCAGTAATGAATGTGATTGAAATGTTTTGCCAGTACTTCCATCACTGGATATAATTGTTACAAAATCTATGATTTTGTCTGTCTATGATCCCCTATGAAGCTGCCCATCCATTGAAATAATAATCAGAGTCTCTGCTCTGACATTAGGCAGGTGGCTACTAGAGACAGGGCCTTTTTGGTTGTGATAACTCAGCATTGGAACAGCTTCCCCAGGGAGACTCACTTGGCTCTCCTTTAGGTGCCAGGTTAAAAACAAAAAGTTTTAAAACCATCTTGTCCCTTCCCAAACCGAGTGATTTTTTTTTTTTTAAATGAACAAACAACAACCCACTGTTGCTGGTTTTAGTGCTGTTTACTATTGTCTTGTTTTTTTATGGCTTTCTGTTTTTAATATGATTTGTTCTGGGCAATCATTTGGAAAGGTGAAATTCAAATGTATTAAATAAAAAAACAACTATCAAAGCAATCAGTTGGGAGGATAGACACACACAAACTGCTTAAAACTTTTGTTTGGCAAGACACCTGGAGATATTTGTATATGCTCACATTTGCTGCATGTGCCAACAGGGAAGTAAAATGTCCATCAATGTTTAACTTAAGCAACAGCGATAAAGCCCTGAACATTTTCTAAGTATTAATGATAGTCTGAGATTGTTAAAAGCCTGAGGTGAAACCTTAGGCCATTAACCCCAGCTGGTCATTAAACCTCAGGAAATACCCAGGGCTGAGGTCATTACAATTATTTTGCGTCTCCCACATTCCCTGTCCTGAAACAATATAATTTATTGCTTTAGCCTCAGCAATATTATTCTTCTAGCGTGCTCATTCACTTTGATTATATTACTGTCACCATAAGGAATGATGGAGTCTTCCATGAAGTCTGAAAGAAAATAAAACCCAAGTAAAGTTTGTATTTACAAGCATGTATTTCAGGATGATGATGATCCAATGTTAGAAATCAATTTGAGAATGGGCCAATTTGGTCACAAACGTGTGGCTTCAAAAATTCAAAATCAAGTCTATAACGCTGATTCTAGATAAGAAAATGGGCTGCCTTAAGGCCAAGCTAAATGTTCTCCTAATCATGCAAGTGGAACTACTCTCCTACAAACACGTGCAGCTTCGATTCAGATTGGAACCATGTTGCTTCCAGAGAAGACAGATCAATGGAGGCTCTTTTTTCTTTTTCTACCTCCCCCATGGGGGGTGGGGGTGGAATTTCAGGACAAAATGAGTGGGGGGAAGCTTAAACTCGCCTCTCCCATAGCAACATGGTCCCGATCCAAATTGGGGCTGTGCACATGTTCAGGAAAGTAGGGAAAACAATCATGCAAAGCTCTACTATGCGTGATTAGGAGAGCATTTAGTCTGGCCCTAAGACAGCCCTTTGCAATTACAATAATTGTGTACTGTGTAGCTAGTCTTATTTATTTATTTACTCTCGTGTAAGCACATGTGGCCCTGATTTGGGCTTGGACCATGGTGCTGTGGGAAGGTAGGCTTAAACTACCCTTCACCATTCCCCCCCCCATTCTTGTCCACACGGGGGGGGGGGAGGTAAAAAAGGAAAGCCTCCAGTGACTCCAATGGAATTGTTTTCTTTTTATGAGCCCCTCTGCCATGGGGGGATTTCAGGAAAAATAGTGTGGGGATGTTTAACCTTCTTCTCCCAGAACACTGTGGTCCCAATGTGAATTGGGGCCATGTGTGCACTTACGCAAGAGTAAAAAATAAGACCAGCCTCAGCTACATGCTATACAATTAGTGTAATAGTGTAGTTTGGTTCTTAGGAATTTGAGGTAATGGGGGAAATATCATTGGGAGAGCCAGACAAATCTCTATAAAAGTTCTTCACTTCCACTTCCCCTCATGGCTAAATGTTTGTGGCAGTTTTTACAAGTTTGTTCTGAAAAAAGAGAGATTAGAAACTATGGTGCTGTTCTACTAGCCCTATTCTCACCTTCTTACCCGTCCGACTGAATGCATGGTGGGTGTGTGGGAGTGGAATCACAGTAGCTGGCCCCACCCTGAGCCTTTACATCAGTGTTCTCCAACCTTGGGTCCCCAGGTTGGCTGGGTGGGGCATGCTGGGAGTTGTAGGCCACAAACATCTGGGGACCCAAGGTTGGAGAATGCTGCTCTACATGTTTTTCTAAAGATGAAACTATGCTCTGGATGTGTACAACTGTACAAATGCAGGGCCTGTCCTCATGATCGAGAACCCTGGCACAACCAATGTTGAGCATATGTAGAACCTGCTCTCATCTTTTCCTAAATGGGCAGATATCAGGAGGGGGCAGTTGACATAATCACCCCCCCACACACACACACACTATGTGTTCAGTGAATATGTGAACAATGAGGTAAGAACAGGGCTGCAATCTCTTTTGTTACATGGATACAGAAGCAAGCATACAATAAGAAGTTTTTTCAGATTAGAAATTTGAAATCCTAAACCACTTCCCAAGTTGAGTCAAAAACTACTTTCTCTTTTCTCTTATTTTGTCCTCTGCCATGTGGTTGGTAGAGAGTGAGGTTAAAGGTCTGCTGGTTGGTGGATGGTGTTTTAGAAGGACCAAGAGAAATCTGAGGAGAAAGTGAATAGCTAAGACCTGGATATTAAGCTATACTTGCTCTGTGGGATAACCTTCCATGGCTGGTAAAGATCAGGTGTAGAGAGCAGGTGGCTGTATTATGCCAGGCGGCTTCCGTAAGATCTTGCCAGAAGAAGGCTATACAAGTAGGCAGTAAAAACCCAGATAAACTGTACAAGCCGCCAGAAATACAACAGGAAGAGTTTGGGAGTTGGGGGAAGACTGTACCCAAGAGCTGGAACTGGGTGTGATTGTATTTGACTGGGGTGGAGGTTTAGGGAATTTGGCCTGAGGTAAAAGAAGTAATTAAGAGGCTTGCAGCAGAAACAGTGTCTCTTGAGTCCTTAAGAATTGTCACTAAACAGGACTTCTGGAGCAACAGGAATGGCGGTTTGAAGCTTTTTCGCAGGGCTCTCGCCCAGGGAAAAGAAGCAGCCTGGTTTCTGGGGTAACCAGATAAAACTTCTGGCTACCAATCTGCCTCGGATAAGAGACAGATGGAAGGATTAACCTCATATGCTCCGTAAGTGCAAGCTCCTTGTCAGAGGCGGGATTTTTCGACAGAGAGATTCTTCCTCTGGCAAGTTCTGAGCGGCAGGGGAGTGGCAGGAGTTAACAACGTCCTCGAACCAGGTTCCGTATCTCTGAATTAGGGCTTATGCTCTGATTTATGAGACAAGATCCGCAAGCCTCCTTGTAACTTCTTTTTAAGAAGAAACATTTATGAGTTAAAGACCCCAGCGTCTGGCAGACTCACCATTCCCAGGTCATTTTCTATTTTCTGTATTGGAGAAGAAGAGGGGTGAAGAAATAAAACTGCTTAAACCAAAACCGAAATAAATAAATGGTCAAGAAGTAATTAAGAAATAAGGAGTATATACAGGAGGGGAGTTTCAGAAGAATTAATTGGACTGTGTATTTTTTTTTTTGGACTTAATGTCGAATGGGAGGTTGCTAAATGTGAACTATTTTTGCTCTTATGTTATGGGGAAACTCTGCTTGTTTTGAAATACCAAGAACAAGATAAGATTAGGCAAGTGCTGTCGTAAATCAGACAGAAGCTGTAGCAGTGTTAAAAAGAACATATATATTGCATGATGCCACCAAAAAAAGACGTAAGGCAATTGGAAGAAAGAAGGAAATCTTCCCATGTGGAAGAAAATCAAACAATGGCTGAGAGTTTTAATTTAATGATGTCAAAAATGACAAACATGATGGATCAATGTCAAAAGTCTTCAGAAGAGCAAGCAATTTTTTTTAATGAACAAAAACAATCCTTTGAGAACTTAGAGAAAAAACTTGATGAAAGATTGACAAGTTTAGAAGTAACAATTAATAAAATGCAAACATCACATGAACAAGTAAACAGGCCTGTGGCTTACGCTGGCTCAGCTTGTCTGAGCGTGGAAAGCTAAGCAGGGTCAAGCCTGGTTATTACTTGGATGGGAGACCCATCCTCTAGTTTCCTGCATTGAGCAGGGGGTTGGACTCGATAGCCTTGTAGGCTCCTTCCAACTCTATGATCTATGAATTCTATGAAGTTTCACAGGAGTTGGGTCGCACGAATCAGAAGGTCTTGACCTTAGAAGCTAAATGTCAAGAGACAGAACAACATCTTGAAAAATGTTTAAACGATCTGGCTCTGATGGAGTTAAGATGAAATGAGTGTTGTTTAAGATTGAGATCAATTCCAGAACAACAATCAGAAGACATTACAAAGAGGATTATTGAACTGTTAGCAGATTTTTTGAGTATGGAAATGAAAGACATGCAAGCAGAAATTGATAGAGTTTACAGAATTAACTCTCGTTTTGCTGTTAAAAATAAAGTCCCGAGAGATGTCTTGATTTGGTTTGTCAGGAAAATTTTAAGAGATCAAATTATTCAACAACACTTTTAGGAGAAAATGATGCTGAATGATGAGGGGAAAGACATGGAAATAATTGTTTTGAAGGAAATTCCATCAAGGATTTTGCAAAAAAGGAAAGAATATATATTTTTGACTGAGAAGCTTAAACAGCAAAATATTCGATATAGATGGGAATTGCCAGGAGGAGTTAGTTTTACCATGAACCAAAGGAGATATAAGTTCAGTACGGTGGAGGAGGCGAGAAATTTTGTGGAAAAGTGGGAAATAAAACCACAAGGGTCTCGGGATGAGACTGGAGGTGCAGTTTAGAAACTCCTATGTGGATTACAAATTAATCTGATTAAAAATGGATTACAAATTTTTGTCTTTGAATATAAATGGTGCGAATGCACCACAAAAGAGAAGAAAAATATTTCATTATTTGAATAAATTGAAGTTGGATTTGATTTGTTTACAAGAGACACATATAAATAAAAGAGATTCAAAATACTTGATACAAAAGAAACTTGGAGAAGAATCTATTTCAGCTAGTACAAAGGAAAAAAAATGGTGTGGTTTTATATGTAAAGAATAAACTTTCTCCAATATTGATCTTTTCAGATGAACAAGGTAGATACGTTGGAGTAGAAGTTAATATTTCTGGAAAGAAAATATTGGTAGTAGGGGTTTATGCACCAAATGAAAACAAATCTATGTTTTATAAAGGTCTTATGGATAGACTTTTGGAATCTACATACGAAAACTGGTGTTTAATGGGAGATTGGAATGGAGTGGTGTCACCAAAACAAGATAGACATTCGGAAAAAGATATAAGAAAAAATCAGGGAAAATTGCCAAAAAGTTTTTTTTTTTAATTAATAGAAAATCTGGAGTTGGTGGACATTTGGAGAACTAAAAATGGAGACTCCAGAGAATTTACATTTTTTTCTGATAGACATAAATCACATGCAAGACTTGATATGATTTGGTTGTCGAAAGTTATGGCTATGGAAATCTATAAAGCTGAAATATTGCCAAAAATGTTTTCTGACCATAATCCAGTTTCTGTGACTTTCAAAAGGAAGAAGGGTTCATTTACATGGAGATGTAATGAATCACTATTGAAACAAGAAAGGGTGGTCCAAGACTGTAAGCATAAACTGAGAGAATTTTTTGAAAATAACCTAGACAAAGGTGTGGACTTACAAATAGTTTGGGATACAAGTAAAGCCTTCATTAGAGGACAATTTATACGACATAACTCCTTTCTTTAAAAAAAGCGACAAGAAAAGACAGAAAAGATTTTATTGGAAATCAGAGAGAAAGAGAAGGAATTGGAAAGATCTCCAAATAATACTAATATTTCATGGCAAATTAAAGCACTGCAGAGGCAGTTATCTATGTTGACGACGCAAGAACTGGAAATGAAATTGAGTTATGCCAAGCAAAGGAATTTTGAATTTGCTAATAAACCAGGGAAATGGTTGGCATATAAAATAAGGAAAGAGAGAGAGAAGAGAGTAATACTTAAGCTGTTGGAGGACAACACTGAAATAATGGATAATTTGGGTATGAAAAGAGCATTTTTTCAATTTTATTCACAATTATATAAAGGGGAAAAAATTTCTGAAAAAAGAATAGAAGATTATTTGCAACGGCAAAATTTGCCAAAGATTACAGAATATCAAAGACAAATTATGAATGACCCTATAACTATACAAGAATTATCTGAAGCAATTAAAAAATCTAAAAAAGGGAAAACACCGGGCCCTGATGGACTGTCAGCAATTTATTACAAATGTTTTGAAGATGAGTTGTTACAACCACTACAAAGGATTATGAATAATATCCTACAAAATGGGAAGTTACCAGATACATGGAGAGAGGCTAATATTGCATTGATACCTAAAGAAGGACAAGACTTGACTTCTGTTAAAAATTACAGGCCAATTTCACTATTGAATAATGATTATTCATCAGGATCAATGTGGCTTTCTGCCTAAAAGACAATTAAGAGATAACATTAGAACTGCGTTGGATGTGTTGGAATATTTAAATTGTCATAATGAAAAACAAGCAGCACTGATTTTTTTGGATGCTGAAAAAGCCTTTGACAACGTGAACTGGAGTTTTTTATTTGGAGTAATGAATGAAATGGATTTTGGAGAAAATTTTATTAAAGGAGTAAAATCGATATATTCGACACAAAAAGCACAAATAATTGTTAACAGTGAATTGACAAAGCCCTGTATGATACAAAAGGGAACAAGACAAGGCTGTCCATTATCTCCACTTCTGTTTATTTTAGTTCTAGAAGTTTTGCTTAGAGATATTAGGCAAGATGGAAGAATCCCGGGAATAAAAATTAAAAAAGAATCATACAAGTTGAGAGCTTTTGCAGATGATTTGATGAGGGTCTTGGAAAATCCACTACAAGGAGTGCAAACTCTCTTGGATAAATTAAATGAGTCTGGAGGGTTGGCAGGATTCAAGGTAAATCATGAAAAAACAAAAATGTTGGTGAAGAATATGAGAGTGGAAGACCAACAGATATTGATGCAAACATCGGGTTTTAAAATTGAAAAAAGAGTAAAATATCTTGGTATCATAATGACAAATTCGAATTCCACGTTGTTTCAAAACAATTATGTTAAGATATGGTTAGGAATTAAAAATGATATGTTGAAATGGGAGAAACTAAAATTGTCTTTGCTTAGTAGGATTTCTGTGATAAAAATGAATGTTTTACCAAGAATGATGTTCTTATTTCAAACATTACCGATTTTAACTAATGATGTGCCCTTTAAAGAATGGCAAAAGGACTTATCTAAATTTATATGGCAAAGAAAGAAACCACGTATTAAATATATAGTTCTACAGGATGCGAAAGAAAGGGGTGGATTGGGTGTACCTGATTTGAAATTGTATTTTAATGCTTGCTGTTTTGTTTGGTTGAAGGAATGGGTGACACTGAGAAATAACAGACTTCTAGAATTAGAAGGACATGATCTAAGGTTTGGATGGCATGGATATTTGTGGTATGACAAAGCTAAGGTTAATGTAGATTTTAAGAACCACTATATCAGAAGGGCGTTATTAAGAGTTTGGAACAAATACAAGCCTAGGTTATGCCCAAAATTACCCTTATGGATATCACCCCAAGAGGCATTATACAGGAAAGAAATGACAAGCAATGAGAAGAACTGGTTAAAATACCGAGAAATATTGGAATTGCATCAGGGAACACACTGGATTAAAACACGGGATTGTTTAGTAACAGAAGGTTATAACTTACACTGGTTTTCATACATGCAATTATTAGAGAGATTTAAAGTGGATAAAAGAATGTATGATATAGAACAGGATAAGTCTGAATTTGAAATACAATTGTGTACAGGTGATGATCATGTAATTGCAAAAATGTATAAATTTTTGTTGAAGTTTGGGACAGAACAAGTTAAAGACTGTATGGTTAAATGGGCAAGGAACTTTGGATATAATATAATGATGGAACAATGGGAACGCATGTGGACTAAAGGTATAAAATTTACATTGTGTTCTGATCTTAGAGAGAATTTTTACAAGATGATGTATCGTTGTTACCTAACTCCTGTGAAATTGGCTAAGATGTATAATAATGTGTCAAATGTATGTTGGAAATGTCAAGGTCATGAAGGAACATTTTATCATGTTTGGTGGACATGTAAAAAAGTGAAAACATATTGGGTACAAATACACACATGGATACAAAAGATTTTAAAAGTGAATATTAAACTGAAACCAGAAATGTTTTTATTGGGTGTAATGGACTTACAACTTGAGAAAGACTATGGAACATTGTTACAATATATGATGACGGCAGCAAGAATAATCTATGCTCAAAAATGGAAAGAAGCAACTATACCAACTATAGAAGACTGGCTGTTGAAAATGTTGGACTTAGCAGAGATGGCAAAATTGACTTGTTTAATTAGAGAATTTTTTTAAACTTCATTCAAGAAAGACTGGAAACCTCTGGTGGACTTCTTGGGGAGGCGGGAAAGTGACTTAATAACTTTTGAGTTTGATTTCTGAATATTGGTAATGTAATAGAAATTCTTTCTGTGAAAATAGAAGAAACTTAGATTGGATAAGGATTGGTAATGTTTGTCAGACAATGAGGCGGAAGCCAAATGTAGTTTTGGAAAATTCAATAAAAAAATTCAATTAAAAAAAAAGAAAAAAAAAAGAATTGTCACTAAGCAGTCTGTTGAAAACCTCAAAGTAAATATTAGTATTCCTTGATGTGAAAAATATCCCTTTAATAAATTAACATTCAATAGTTCATCTTGTCTCTAGTGTTGGTGCCCATCTCATGCCTAAGCCTCTTATAGTAAGCTACTAAGGGGTTTTAAAGTATTCTGAGAGGATTGGCGGCAGCGGGAAAGGGTCAGCTTGTGGAACTCTTGAGTTATAGTGGCAGGGAGTTCTTTCTGACCTGAAGTAAAGGCATTTGCTAAAAATAAGAAACCCATAGGTGGGATTGCTCAGTGAAGGAGCAGTTTCCCCATAGGTGGTGGCAGTGCTGGGAGAGGAAATCCTTCATACACCCTTACAGAGCTCTGCACAGTTGGAAATCCTGATAGGGCAGGGTTCCTGGTAAACATGGGAAGGTCATGGGTGGATGAGGTAGAGCCACAGTGAACTTCCACGTTCCCTCCCTGGATACAAATTTTGTACCCCTACGTAGGGCTACAGACTTTTGCTGCATCCAAATGCCAATTAGTGTTCACTTTCCTCTATCAATGACAATCCATACCAAAGCCCAGGTAGGTCCATGTTGCATATCAGGACAGCACGGCTCACAGCAGCATAATGAATGGATCGATAAAATTTTATTGTTACATTCATTGGTTACAACAAAAAATAAACAAAGAATACAAGGAAAATACAGTACAACAAAAGCGATAAAAACACAGTAATAGCAACAAGTTCGTAGTCTGTAAAGTTTACTTATCACTCCTCCATAGAGAATATAAAATTGGCTCAAAGTTTAGATGATATAAGGCAAAGTCTACCACTGCCAATAAAATCACCTTATTATGAGATAAACCAACAAATAATTCCCCCCCCCTAAATCAAACCAAGCATTTCTCTCTGTAAGGACAGGATCTAAAAGGTTTATTCGAACTGTAGAGGAAATAGGACAATTAACAAATAATAAAGCAGGTCCGCCACCAACCCAGTATAATACAGCTAGGGTGCAATCCAATGGGGATACCCATAGCCCTCCAAACTCGGAGGATTAGGGGCATCCTATGCAGAATGGGAGGAACGCAGAGGTGAAGGTCACCTCCACACTCCTCTCACTCTGCAAAGCAGCTAGATGGCTGATTTCGGCCATCTAATTGCTATGATTCGGAGGAAGGCTGAGGTGCTGCCAGGATATCTCATATCTTGGTGGTGACCGTTGCCTCCACTCTCCACCCCCCAGGATGCCCCCTAAACTCCTTCTCTGAGGTCTCTCTTACGACCTCAGAGAAGCAGCCAGAGCGATTCTTTCCATGCCGGCTGCGAGGGGAATGAGAGTGGGATCTGAGTGTGGATCCCCAGATCTGAGGTCGGAGCTCTTTTCTGACCTTGGATCTGGGTATCTGACTGGTCCTATGACCCTCTGGATGCTGTCTAGGGGCCATAAGATCACTGTGCTAGTTACTTTTACAGTTGAACATGAAAATTGTACTACGAGGTGAAGTGGTTGTCTTCCTTCTTTCCTTTCTTTGTTGCTGTGGTCATTTTATAAAGCAATAACATCTTATTGGGCTGCTTATGTAAATATAGTTAATAAAAATAAATAAATAAATAAATAAATAAAAGTGGCTAAAACAAATGAAACTTCAGTACCATTTAGGATTCACTTAGTTCACTACGTTGTAATTCTGTTATTCATTTCTTGATTCAAGGGTTTCATGACATGGCCCATTTCCCTCAGAAATTATCAGACTAAGCCTTTCTTTAAGTTGGAGGTTTCACCAAGAAAGTTTGCATGCCCTGCTTGTATTTATCTTCTCTCACTCCTAAAACCCTGACTTTGCATTGTAGATTTTTTTTGGGGGGGGAACCAAAATATTTCAGATATTTTCCAAATGTAAATCTCTCTAACCACAGATCCCAGACTATTTCAGCTTCTGAAATACCCAAAGGATTTTCTGACAGAAATCTTTCCATATCTGTACTAAAAGGATAGCTTTAGGCCCTCAAGGCCCCTGTCTAGACAAGCAATAAAGTACCTAATGTGCCTTTATAAAGTTAATTAAAATGAATTTTACCAAAGGGCTCAGATTAACCATGGCCAATACATATTAGTATATATGGCGAGTATCGTCCCTTGGCCTCAGCAGTATAGCACACTAATGAAAACCAAGTTGCATCATTGGGGAAGTTATTGACTATTTAATTTTTCACCAGGGATGTTGCCCATCATGAAACTGTGGAAGCTGTCTGAATATGCCTGCATGTGATGCAGCTTGATCAAAAGCACAGTATCGAACATTATAAATGTGATTCCTAGTATTGCCATTTTACAAAACAGAATGTAGGAAATAACATGAAACCCATCATGTGAGTGCATTTCACGGTGTGTACGTAGTAGTAGCAGGCGATCACTCGTGACCGAGTAAGATTGTCTTCCAGGATAAAATTACAAAAAGAAAATTATAAAAGGAGGAAATTCTAAAAAAATTGTGTAGACTCTAGCTATGGGTCCGTAAGTGACCCGTGGAGGCCAATTCTAGATCCACACAGCTTCCCACAGTGAGGACACAGGTTACCAGATGGAAAATGGTCCTGTAAAGGATTCGTTTGATGTGCTTTTCACTTATCACGTTTCTCCCTTTCACCTTGCACTTGGGGGTGTCCATACTGTGGAATGCTGCATATTTCCCCCTAAATCAGGCAGCTATAATTTTATACATATACATACAGTATATATGATTGCCACATATAACAATGTACATGTGGGTTTCATTTCATGCTGCATGGAAGTTCTTCCTATGTAGAAATAACATGATATACGAAGTAGCCTTTAGTGTCCTGCAAAGGGGCTCTTAGAATTTTCTAGCAAGACCATGTTTAGTACTTCAAAAGTGCATAATAAAGGCTAACTATACATAATGGCATCAGTACTGTGTGTTTAAACATAGAAATGCTCTAATCATGTAGAAAGAAAGATGTGGGTGTCCAATTTTGAAAGAGAAAGTGTGAAGTGAGGAGCATAGATCCTTCCACCCACTCACCCATGGCTTATCTTTCTACAGTTGCTCTCCCTGATAATTTTTCTCCTCAGCCAAGCTCTGTGATACTGGAAGCAGTGGATAGGGAGAGTTCTGCACTTTCACCTGTGTGTCCCTTTTGCTTTTAAAATCAGACCCCAACCCATCCTTTCAATATGATTGAATGCCACCTTCATGTCTAGTTTAGCCCTACATAACTGGATGAAGGCTGGTTGCCCTATCAGCACACCCTTAGGTCTGCTGGTGCTATTAGTTAATGCCAGATTAGTTCATAATAAGACCTTTATCATCCATGGTTTGATCATAGTTGAGAAAGCCAACCTAGTGTGTATTACCAAGAACTGGGTGGGGGAGCTAGGTGGGATTAGTTACTCCCAGCTGTGTCCATTTGAGTATTTAGTACAGTACCAACATAGACTTGAGGGTCAGGGATGGGGGATTGACATAATCTATAAGAGCTCCCTCTCCCTCTCTAGATTTCCTGTCCGGGTTAGCCCAATCTGGAGTGTCTTTATGTGGTGTTGGGCTCTTGGGACAGATTAGGGATTCTGTTGGTGTACCGTCCACCCCAGTGCCCAACAGTCTCCTTGCCTGAGCTGATGGAAGCAGTCTTGGACTTGGTGCTGAGGACTAGCCAGGCTGTTGGTCCTGGGTAACTTCAATTTCCATGCTGAGGATATGATTTCCAGGACAGTTTAGGACATGACAACCATGAGGCTGTTCTCAAGTCATCAGCCCAATGCATGTGGCAGGACATACTCTTGATTTGGTCTTCATTATTGGGTAGAAGGATGGTGATTTGGAAATGGGGACCTAACACTTATAACATTGTCATGGTCAGATCATTTTCTATTGAGGTTTAGACTTGTGACTCCTTTTACCTCTGCAAGATTTCTTGTAGCAGTTTTACTGTTGGCTCAATGTTTTTAATACTTTGTTATTTTCTTCAGCTGTATTGTTTTGGTTGTTTTCTTATTGTTGTTTTAGGTTTAGTTTTTAGGTTTTTATGACTGCAAACCACCCTGAGGGCATTTGTCAGTTGGGCGGTATATAAATGAAATAAATAAATAACCCTATACCTGGCATCAAGAACAGACTATAACCTGAGGTGGTAAACAAGAAGTCATGGCTACAAGACTGTTTAATTCACTGCACTTAAGGCACAATCCTATGCATGTTTAGATAGAAAAAAGGCCTACAACTCCCAGCATGCCCCAGCCAGAAAGCTGGGAGTTGTAGTCCTTTTTTCTGTCTAACCGTGCATAGGATTGCACCCTTAATGAGGTTGTTGATTTGGGGTAATGACCTGAACAATCCACCTCCAGCTCCTTGGTATGGCTGGACTTTGTAAAGAAGCCTTTGGAAAATCCATATAAATAGCAATCAGCCATTCTTCATTCTTGAACTAGAGGTAATTTTGAGCAATAGTTAATGTTTTGCTTTTGAATTGATTCCTATTTTATTCTTTAATTTCCTGTTGTCAGAATTAGTTCATATTGTCCTCTAGACTAAGAATAATTTCCTCTCACACAGTTTATGATTTCAGCAAAATCTCTCAATTCATCCTGGAGCTTGATTTTACTGTTCCTATTATGGAGTATTATTTCCTGTTTTTCAACTCTTTGGGAGAAAAGATGTTTAATGGCTCCTTTGTTCAGAAAAAAAACAAACAAACCCAAATACAGCAATCTCAAAGCTTGAAGTGTTCACTAAGCCTCCCCCCCACCCACCCACCCACTGCACTATTTACCACCTGTGGGTTTTCTTCATTTCTGGAAGATGCTATTATCTCAAATGGCCTATTTCTAATTGTGATGGATTTAATTGCTTGGATACACAAGTTTGTTGCTAGCTGGACAAATTCAGAGAGAAAGGCTACAAAGGGTACACATGTCTTAGGATGAAATGGGAATTCTGCTTATTGCTTCTGTCCTTAACTGCAGTGGATGTCACCAGGTTTATGGCACCATTTCTGGAATTATTGTCCCCTTAAGAAGTATTTCAATTCCAGACCATCTCTCTGGGAGATCCCCATAAAGAATCTTCCTTCCACCATATCTTTTCCCACTCTGTACTTTATTTGAAATGTGTGGTGTGTCACAGCAGCAACTTTGCCACCAGCCAGTGGTGCTTCAACTGATTTTGGAAGCTGACAACAAAAGCACATATGTCAATATTTCTTGGCTTTGAAAAAGAAGCGGGGGAAAGGAGTCATGAAAGCAGAAGGGGCTGCACTGAAATCCGAGCAGCCAGACCTAAGTACCTTTAAGAAAAGCTGTTTGAACATGGATGAAATGTCTATTCCTCCCGCCACCCACCCCATGAACAGATATACTGAGTTCAGTTTCACTATTTCTTTATTACAGTGATGGTAGGTAGCCTTGGGGAAGGGAAATCCAACTTGGAACAAGCCCTGTTGCCTGCCTGCCTCTCCCCTGAAAAGCTTCTCAAAGGGCAGTTGATCGTAAATGGCCCTGAGGCGTGAAGGGAAGTCCAGATGGAGCAGGCTCTGAGAATTTCTACACCTGTCTTCCTTAACCCTGAAATCCTTCCTACAAAGCAGCTGCTGGTGGATGGCCTTGTGGGGGGCATGAAAACTATCCTTTTATTTTCACTGAATGCATAGTATGTATACATATATATGATTGTCCCGGGACCCCTGTGTACATCATAAAAAAGAGATGTTTATAGTTTTCATACATCACAGGGTATGTGTGGAATACACATGCACTATATAGCTACCAACATTAAAATGGGTGGCATGGCCCTTGGTCATACTACTTAGAATCATAGAATCGTAGAGTTGGAAGGGGCCCTATAAGGCCATCGAGTCCAACCCCCTGCTCAATGCAGGAGAACAGATGTGGGCAGCCCAGGCAGTCACCCATCCAAGTACTGACCCGGCTCATACCTGCTTAGCTTCAGCATGTGGCCTGCAAACTTTACACAAATATTGATAAGAATTTTTGTGCGTATTTCTCCCAATACATGCATTTCCCCCAATTTGCACATTTTTGCAAGCAGGTTTCCTAATATAATGGATATTGGAACATTATTTTCTCTAATATGTCCATTTTTGTATGCTTTTTGTATTGGAGAACTCGGCTGCAAAATTCGGAAAAGTGTGACATTTCAAAGGATAACTGAATTTCAGTTTGCATAGTGGTCTAAATGTACAAAAGCAAGTCAGTTTGCCTAAAAATGATGTGAAGTGAGCAGATTTCTCCCACATCCCTACGTGAGTGACTTCTCAAACCAGTTTTAGAATCTTTCACAACATGCATGTAACTCTGTGCTCAGAACGAGGGAGCACATTTCTCTCAGTAGTGCCATATTGCAACTCACGCTGGAAAAGATTCGCTGCATTGGAAGGGGAAATGTCAACTGGACCCAGATCAAAGCCTTGCACAGCATTAAGCCATAATTTACCTGGCACAAATGTGGAGATGCTGAGCTGGCCAGAGAGGGTTCACTCATTTTCCTGCATCCCAAACCATGCTTCTGAAACCAATGGGAATCTTTCCATACTGGCATCCAGGGGAGTTGAACACATGGAGGTGAGCAATCAGTGAAACTCATAATAATGCTGCTGCTATGAAACCCCAAGACAGAACGTAATCCAAGCTAGTAAATCCTCTGTTTGAGAACAGCAATTCTTGTTTATGAGCTCTTTAGAAATTCTATTTATCAGCAGAAGGCTGCTTGCTGGACTCTTTGTGTTGCTGTTTATTAGGGTATGATCTGATATTGTCTTTGTTTCGCTTTAATTATGCATGAACCCCCTCCCAACCAGACAGTAATTGATAGTATTTCTCTCATTGTTTGGGATGGGGTTTTATCATCTTGCAGGGGATCAAGAGAAAACACAGTTAACTGTCTTACTGTCATGCATAAGAGAAATACAACCAGCCCAGTCACAAACATCGACTTCTTCCCATCTTTCTTTCTTTCTTTCCTTCTTTCCCCTCCCCCTTCTCTTTCTTTTTCATGTTTTTACAAGAATCTCCTGGTAGGTTAGATAAGCTGTTGATTCTATTAATTTTGTTATCAAGGCAGCAAGGTAATTTCACCTTTAAATTTAATGATTAATTATCCTTAGTAAACTAGGTAGAATAGGTTCTGCAATCCACACAGAAGGAAAAGAGTGAACCATTTCTATTTTCAGTGGGTTTTGGAACAAATATATGAAGTCATTTCTTTTGCTTGACTTTCTAAGCAATTAACATAAGAACACAAGAAGACCCATGCTGGATCAGACCAAGGCTCTGTCGAGTCCAGCATTCTGTTCACACGGTGGCTAACCAGTTGCCTGTGGGAAACCCACAAGTAGGACATGAGTGCAATAGCACCTCCCACTCATGTTCCCCAGCAACTGGTGTTCAGTGGCATACTGCCTCTAATACTAGAGGTAGCATATAGCCATCAGGACTAGTAGCCATTTCCTCCTTGTTAACTAGTTCTATGTGGCAAGCCATTCATCCTCCATGAATTTGTCTAATCTTCCTTTAAAGCCATCCAAATTGGTGGCCATCACTACATCTCATCGTAGTGATTTATATAGTTTAACCATGGGCTGCATGAAGAAGTACTTCCTTTTATCTGTCCTGAATCTCCCACCAATCAGCTTCATGGGATTGGGATGATCCTGGGTTTGAGTATTATATGAGAGGGTGGGAAATGCTTCCCTATCCAGTTTCTCCACACCATGCATAATTTTGTTCATCTCTGTCATATCTCACCTTGCTCACCTTTTTGCTAAACTAAACAGACATTGTAACCTTTCTTCTTAGGCGAGTTGCTCCAGCCCCTTGATCATTTTGGTTGTCCTCTTTTAACCACACAATATCAATTTTTAGGTGAGGTGATCAGAACTGTACACAGGATTCCAAGTGTGGTTGCACAATAGATTTGTATAAGGGCAATATAATATTGGCATTTTTATTTTCGATTTCTTTCCTCATTATGCCCAACTGGAATTGGCTTTTTCACAGTAGCCACACACTGAGCCAACATTTTCATCAAGCTGTCCAACCTAACCCCAAGATCTTTTTCTTAGTCAGCCACCACTAGCTTGGATCCCCTCAGCATATATGTGAATTTGGGATTTTTTGCCCCAACATACCACACATCACACTTAACAGCTTTGAGTAGCAATATGACAGAAAAACATAAATCCAGGAAAATGACCTACACTTCAGATAGTTGTATCACAAACTTTGGGCATGGTGAAGTTGAACTTGGCTGACAATTTTTCAGAACCGTGTGCATAGGTCTTCTCCTGGACAGAATGCACAAAGAAGGAGTAATCACAAGGAACTGGTGACATCTATCAATCCAGCTTTAATTGAAAATTGCAGATTTAATAGTCAGATAATGCTTCAATTATGTACACCAAGGAAGGATGGTATTGCTTCTGATCCCCTTCTACTGGCCAAATACCTTATACACTGCTGTAGCAGATTTATGCCAATGTTGTGATTACTGTTGGAGAGGTATAACTACTACATTGGCAGAACAAAAGGAAAAACTAATTGGAGTTTGGATATGCAGGGAAGAGCATGGCTTAGAATATGATGCCCACTCAGACGTCAGTAGTATCCCTGTCACCGTGTTTCTCCCCCCCCATCATAACTGGTAACAGAGGTTTTGCAGGTTTTTGACAATAGCTGAACAAAATAAATAAATAAATTGTGTGCACACACCATGGGCTACAATTAGTCTAACTCTGTGGTAGGCAGCTTAGTGCCTCCAGATGTTTTGGACTATAACTCCCATAAGCCCCAGTCATGATGGCCAATGTTTAGGGACTATGGAAGTTATAGTCCAAAACATCTGGAGAGCACCAGGTTGCCTGTTCCTGCTCTAATGTATCACCACTGGATCCCTAAAAAAAATTTATAATATCCCTCTGGTCATGTGGTTGCTATCGGTTGTGTCAATATTTGTGCTGATTACATCTAGTTCAGTTGTCTTGGCAGGTGAATGAAGGCTTTTGCTATTGGGCTTTGAGCACAGCAGGTACAAGGATGCAGGAGAGATGTAGTTCCCAGGCTCAACGATCCATCGGAGATTTAACTGTGAGGGGAATACTGTTGTAAGCATGTGTAGCAGTATGCAGGATGTATGCTTGCATCTAAAAGCCCTGCTGGAGGTCCTAAGTGATGCATCCTCACAACAGCTACCTGGTGAATTTGAATGGGAAAGGGAATAGGAATAGCAATGTTGGGGAAGGATGGGATCTGGCCAAGCCCATTACAAATTTGATCTGAACTTTGGAGAACAGTTGCAGCACAGCTAGTAATAGGTTCAGGATTTCTGAACAGGAAAGTTTATTTCTGAAGCATTCAATTCCAAACTTTGGCACAATCACTACTGATTTGGTGCTCCAAAACCTTTAAACCAGGGCTCTCCAGCCTTGGGTCCCCAGATGTTGCTGGCCTACAGCTCCCAGCATACCCAACCAGCATGGCTAATGGCAAGGGATTCTGGGAGCTGTAGTCCAGCAACATCTGGGGACCCAAAGTTGGAGAGCCCTGCTTTAAACCAATTGGTCTATTCCTTCCAACTAAATACTGTATATTGTTAGCCTGCTCTGGTACAGATAACCACCTGCTGTATGAAACATTATTCACCAGAATTTTTTAAAAAAGAAAGTATCATTATTCCAGAAGAACCATCAATTCGTTGAAGTACCATCTGTCACTTATGTGTAAGGAAAATAGGCAAGAAAGCAAGCAAGCAAGCAAGCAAGCAAACAAACAAACAAACATGTCTTCATTCTCTATTGATTGATGCTGTATAAATAATATGGTCAGGGGTGAATTCCAAGGTTAAACAGGGAAGGTGATATATACTCATTTGATGAAATAGGCTATGTTCTGATCAAGACCATGTACAATTGTGCTGTGATCAGTCACAGTCCATTCAAAGGGCATACATGACACTGACAAATATGTCCAATGACAAATGCCTAAAGTATAAAATAGACACTGGCGATATTTGGCATGCTGACCTCTGTCCATACTGAGCCATATTTGACCTCTTAAAATAATGAAAAGTTCTGAAAAATTGTTCACATATTGAAGAGCAATGGAAGATACCAGGCAAGAAAATTATGATGAAATCGTTCATTCTCTTCAAATTTCTTTCTAGCCATCTAAAGCTTAGGAAATATGGAACATGAATTTCTGAAACCATGTACCACTGTCTCCTTGGAATTCATTGTGCTTACTACTGGCTCAGATCCAGGCTCATGAACTGCAAAAGTGATCAGAACATTTGTGCTTACCATGAGAGCAACACAGTGTTTATTTAATATGTTATTTGTGTAGCTCACAGATGTATGAGTAACCCATGCCTTTTTAAAAATTATTTTTAATTAGCAAGTGTTTATTGCTTTTTTTTAACCAAATGCACATCATAACAATGTACACAATAACAAAACACCGCATCTCACCCACCTAACTTACAACTTTCCTGAAGAGCTAACAAGAAAGAAATGAAAACAGAGAAAGGGAAACTCAGAATGGAAAGAAAGAAGAAGAAAAGAAAGAAAGAAAGAAAGAAAGAACAAGAAAAGAACAAAAGCCAGTATCTTTACATCAGGGGTGTTGAACCTCTTTCAGCCTGAGAGTCAAATTCCACTTCAGAGTAGGTCTCGGGGGCCACATTCCAGCTTCAAGCTGTTGCTGCCAGTGACTATGCCTTAGGAGAGGCATTTCAGCCTTTTAGAATGTGGACAAAACTACACAAAATCCAGGCACCCCCCCCCCAAATGTTCAGTGATTGGGGGAAAGGGGTTGAGGCTAAGGAAAGGGGGCATGGCCTTCTGGGGAGTTCCAGGGAGATGGATTGAGCCCCCAGGCCTGAGGTGCTGCTTTACATCATAAAGATAGACTCATAGGCTGGGTTCAGACAACACAATAACCCACACTGTAGGGTTGAGTGTGGGTTGTCATTGAACCATGGTTTGTTGTTGAGACACATGGTTGATCGTGTTGTCTGAACCCAGCCACACTAACAAACCATGTTTGTTAACCATGAACAACCCACAGTTCACAACCCAACAACAAACCATAGGTTCTCTTCATGGGTTGTTTGTGGTTAATAAACCAAGGTTTGTTAGCTTGGCTGGGTTCAGGCAACACGATAACCCACATTTTAACAACAACTCATGGTTCAGTGAGAACCCACACTCTACACATACTCAACTCTTGAGTGTGGGTTATTGTATTGTCACTGTGTCAGACATACAAATCCTCGTTCCAGCAGGAAGAAACTGTTCATTTCCTTGTGCAGTCATTATTAATGTTGAACATCTAAGTGCTAATGCTAGGTTGCTAATGTTTAACATTGCTGATTTTAGCCAGCATTAATAAGCATTTTACTGGTTCTGTATCAGGAAGCCCAGTCTCTTTTAGTATCTTCTGCAGTGAAATAAAGAACCATTGCTTTACTACTGAAAACTAATTTGACAGACTTGCAATACTTCTCACTTCTCTAGGACCATCACTACCCTGACTTTCCATAAAGAGACTGCAAAAACCTTTATGTTTTACAACCCATGGCATTAGATCTTGATATTGGGACATGTTATGATATACAATGATTTAGACATCTGTTTGCACATTTAATCTTTTTGCGTGCGCATGTGCGCACCTCTCCAAAAAAACTAGTAAAGCAGTAAAGCACCCATAAATCTGTCTCTTCTTCCATTCTTCTGCAATATTTCAAAAAAGGACCTGACATTTGTAATCAGAGCTACAAACCAATGCAGCCTGTTGTCACTTCTCATACTTAAAATAAACCAAGGTAAGGAAGAAATGAGGATTCTTCCCTACCTTGGTTTATTTTAAGTATGAACATTACATGGAGGGCAGAAATGAAGGAGCCAATGTCAGCACAAACAACATTAAAATAAAATGGTACTAAGATCAGGGCATTTAAGACTGTATGCTAAATATTTGGGGCTACCGGAAGCTTCTAGTTCAGTTAGCAGTGATTCCATTGGGTAGGACCCTTTCTCCAGGGCCAAGAGATTTTTCTAGAAGAGGCTTGTGCTTGTGCACCATGTTCAGGGTCACTTGATTTGGAGTTAGGAATTTTAAAAACTCAGTTCAGATTGCAAATAACAAACCACATTTGTTGTGAGGATGTTGCATTACTAGGTGGGCGGCACCATCCAATGTGGCTGCCTAACCCTCCAAACTCAGAAGATTACGGGCATCCAATGGAAGGTGGGAGGAGCACTCTCCAAAACACTTAGATGGCCAATTTCAGACGTCTAAGTGTTTTACACTGGCTCGTGAGGAGAGGAGCTGGAGGCACTGCTAGGATTCCTCATCGGATGGCGGTGCCTTGCTCCTCCCCTCCCTGCCCCCCCAGTTCCCCCCCCCCCAGCACTGGTTCTGAAGTCGGCCTTCCATCCTCGGAGCCACAGCCGGTGCAGAAAGAATTGCACCAGCTGCAAGGGCGGAGGGAGGGTGCTCCAAAGTTGGAGACCCAGCTCTGACCTCAGAATGCATTTCCAAGGTCGGTGCTGGGACTCCGCCTTTTCCTATGGCCACCCAGACAGCATCTACTGGCCATAGGATTATGCCCCAAGTTTACTTTGTGGCATATGGTTTGAAATAATGTGTTGGATTCATGCTAAGGATGGTTCCAGAAGAGGCTTTTACTGTTCAATCGCTCTGCCTCTTTCACAAAAATTTTACAGGAGGGTGGCGGGGGTGTCTGCTGTCATGGTGTTTCCTTTGTAACCCTCCTGTTGCTTCTTTCATCTTTTTTTTCTTACTGAAGAAAATCTGTTAAACAGGTAAAGACAGAATGGCTGCACAATATATTTTGACCGGTAGGGCTAGTAGGAGCCATCTGTCTGCAAGCCATTTGAATTCAATGTGACTTAAGCCATGACTAACTTGTTCCATTGATTGCAAGAAGTTAGTTAGCTTATTCCGGCTCCATTCCAATGTGTTTAAGCACATCTTGCCTTAAAAAAAAAAAAAAAAAATCATATGCAAAGATCTAGTGGAGAAAACTTGTTTTTATCAACTTTCTGCTGAAGGGAGGAGAGAGACTGTGTGGTATGGTAGTAGGGTTGTGTGTATCCAGGATTCTATCTTAAGTATGGGGAAGGACTAGGCACTAAAGGATCTTGAGTTATTTTACAGTCGTGTAGTACCTTCAAGCTAGGTGCTTCCTGACTTTTCTCTATTAGTTTGGTTGGACTCCATATGTAGGGATACTTTTTGAAGGTCTTTTGAGATCAAGTGGTGCCTTCAATAAATGATGAATAACCAGTACATTTTACAGATAACACATTACCTTTCAAATTCTAAGTTACTACTAAGACAAATCCTTATTTTGTTCTAACATCTCCAGCTTCTTCAGAAATCATCTTTCTATTAAAATCATTCCCAAATATCCCAATCAAGTTCAAAATCACCTTAATCCAAGTCTTCAAATCCCCCTCACTACTTTAAATCTTTCTAGCATTTGTAAATAAGTGTACCCTTAAGAACTTCTCTCAATTACCATTTCTATTACCGAGAGAGAGAGAGAGAGAGAGAGAGAGAGAGAGAGAAACCTCCAGTGATCAGTAACCAGCATAACATAGATTAAACCATTTCTGTCAATTCCAATAATCAGTAACCATCTTCTTGTTAATGTCACCCACTTGATTTCCCTTGGTCCAACACAGTATTTTAATGTTTCAATCTCATAGTAGAGAAAGCACAGTCTCTCTTCTTACAGATCTCAGTGAACAACTCCTTCGAGATGACCCCCTGACCATGTTTAGTGGGACTGTATTTTTTTCCATTTCAGGAAAGATATTTCTTGTGAACTTGAACTACTGTTTTCTGATTATCTTCCTCAGTGGCAAGGTATTTCTTCTGAGCTGGAGTTGCTGTTTTCTGATTTTCTCCCGGTTCCAGCAAGGCCATATCCCTTCCTTTGTCAATCTCTTCTGATTCCACCACTCTGTAAAGTTTCAATTTTTGACTCTTGCAGCATTCCAACCTTATCAGTACTCTGTTCCTTCTTACCTGATGTTTGCACTTCCAGCTCTCCACACCCTTGTTTTATATGGGCATGCACATTTTCAGCACTTCTAAATACACCAAGTTGCCAAGTATTTTTTTCTCTCATGCATCAAATCTGTTCAACATTGAATGGGACATTATATGGAACACTATTTCCCAGTTATATATTTATTGCCAGGTTAAAGAGAACACATGAAAACATATCTAGATGGCGTAGTGGTGAGAGTGTTGGACTGGGACTCGGGAGATCTGGGTTCTAGTCCCCGCTCAGCCATGAAACTCACTGGGTGACTTTGGGCCAGTCACTGCCTCTCAGCCTAACCTACCTCACAGGGTTGTTGTGAGGATAAAATGGAGAGGAGGAGGAGGAGGATTATGTAATCCGCCTTGGGTTCCTTGCAGGAAAAAAGGCGGGGTATAAATATAATAAATAAATAAATAAATAAATACTAATCCTCTTCAGATTAAACCAATAATTAAGACTGGGCATGGATTGTGTTGCAAAGATTGTGGGTATTTCGACAGGTCCATCCATGTCTATTGATCATGTATATATATTAAGGCCCTTGGGCAGGACGCTGTGAAGGTTCTTCAATCATTTACTGGCCATGGGGTTCCTTTGCATCCTAAGCTTGTGTTATTGAATAGAGCAGGGGTGCAGAACCTCCAGCCTATGATCCTAATCCAGCCCGTGGGGCACCCCAGTATGGCACACACTGCCTCTTGGGGTTCCTCTAGGAGGTGGGGCTTAGCCTCCAACTCCACCCCCTGGAGGAAACCCCTTGGAGGGCATCTTTGCTGCTACTGTATCTTCAATCTGAGATTGGAGATAACAATGGGGATTCTCTTGGAACCCTGCTGTTATCTCTGATCTCAGATTGGGGACAGCAGCAGGGATGCCTGGGGGCAGGAATTATGACTCTCCCAAGTGTAGGGAAGAGCGGGCACTCTTTTTCCTGCACAGGCAAGTCCTACCACCTCTCATCCCTGCTGCTATTTCCAATCTTGGGGGTAGCAGCCAGGATGAGTGGGGGTTGGGACTTGCTTGGATATGGGGATGAGCGGGCGTTATCCCCCCCACATGGGCAAATCATGACATTGCAGTGGGGATGATAGGCGGCTTGGGTTGGGACTCGTGCACGTGGGTGAAAGAGTGGAAACTCGTCCCTGTGCATGCATGAGTCCAAACCCCGGCCACCAAGAAAGAAAAGAGGGGGGTGATGTCAGGGGGTAGGGGCACACCTCCAGTGTGATATCAGGGGCAGGATCAGGCATCATCTGACCTACAGGGCAATCCAGCCCTCCACCCAAAAACAGTTCTGCATCACTGGAATTATTGAGGATGAAAAGAAGTGCCACTTCTGATGCACAATAAATTAAAATTATGCAGGTGTGATCTGCAGCAAAACACAGCATGGGAAAGGCCAAGCATTTCCTGCAGCCATTTTGCATGAACTTGCCAAGTAAGTTCAAGACAGCAAGATAGGTTATTTAAGAAAAATCAGTTTACAAATATTGTAATTCCTTTTTATATATAGATAACACAAATATCAATGACAATAAGCTAGAAGTATATAGGAATTTTTGCGTTGTTTAATTGATGGACTATATATTGCATTGCATTAGCATACACCATGATGGGAACAGAGGAAAAGGGAGAGAATAAGAGCTTTTTTTCATTTTTGGTTGTATTTTGTTGTAAATTTTAGTGAAAGATTTCAAATGAAAATCGAAGACCTTAACTGAAGATCATTTCTTTCTTTATTACATTTCTGTACTGCCCAATATCCAAAGCTCTTTGGGAAGTTCACAAAAATTAAAACTTGAAAATACAACATGATAAAACTTCAAGGAAACGAGATAAGGCATGATGCATCAAGTATTATGATATTTCATGTGTTTTGCTATTTTGATATTCTCCATTACTGTCAAATAAATTTGATACGTAAAGATGTATCATTTTCTGAACTTGTTGAATAAAATTTCATTTTAAGCTCATTGAGAACCAGGTTGTACACAGCAACAAACTGATGTTGCCAACAGCTAGGAAATGTGACTAGGAAATGTGCTGGTGTGTAGCCACCAAAATAGTTGCTAGCTGCTGTAGGCCATATTCATGTATAGCCTTCTTCATACAAGGTTTTGCCACTGGAGAGCCAGTGTGGTGTAGTGGTTAGAATGTTGGACCAGGACTCAAGAGATCCAGGTTCTAGTCCCCACTTGGCCATGAAGCTCACTGGATGAATTTGGGCCAGTCACTGACTCTCAGATTAGCCTACTTCACAGGGATGTTGAGTGGATAAAATGGAGAGGAGGAGGACCATGTGTAAGTCACCTTGGGTTCCTTGCAAGAGAAGAAAATGTGGGATATAACTGTAATAATAAATAAATAAATAAATAAATAATGATTATGCACATGGGATAGACTGCATGGAGAAAATAAGCTGCTCCCTCATGAAGCTGCCATATACACATCTAGTAAATGGCAAGCCAGAGTTGGTGTTATTTACAGTTGAGTCAGTATTATTTTCTTTTTTAAAAAAACAAAGAAAACAAAAACCAGGTGCAGGCAGCGAGAGATCTTCTGTAATGAATACTAGTTTCTTTTCACCTTATTTCCTCTTTCCAAGCCTCTCTTGGTACATCTTGCCATCATGCTTTCAAGCTCCGTAAGAAAAACAGAGAAAGACATGGTACATTGAGCTGTAAACTTTTGTCCTCATCTAAAATTCATTCATTCAAAAGGTAGAGGCAAATTGCAAAAATGAGCACAGATGCTCTTCACTAGCAACTGATGGAATTTTCAAGCGAAGGTTTAAATAATTTATGAGCTTACCGATTTTTTATTTATTATTATTATGGTTGTTTGTTGGTAAAGCTGGTATCTATTCATGGCATCGGCTTATTTTTCAAGGGTTTCGTTTGATATCTGACATTTTATGTTGTGCAGGGGTCCACAGCAGCAGATGCAGTTATGAGGGATTCCTTTTCAAATTACAGTTCTCTAACTGTATTTGATATTAGTGGGGTTTCCTCACTGAAAGTGATAAGTTGCTTAAAGATGCTGTCAGGTGGAAGGTTAAAAAATCAGAGCTGCATCCCTCTTACCCTGGGAAGGGCTGTCGCAGAGCAGAGCAGCGGAAGCGTTGCATGCAGAAGGTCCAAGCTTCAATCCCTGCCATTTCCAGATAGGGCTACATGGACTGGTAGTGGCCCTACATTTCCAGGTAGGGCTGCTGCCAATCAGTGTAGACAATACTAAGCTAGATGAACCAATGATCTGAAAAGATATATGGAAACTTCCTATGTTCTATGTATTCCAGCACACTCTCCAAAGAGGAAAAAGTCTAATGTGATCTGAACAGAATGTGATCTGGGTATTTCATTTCCCCCCCCTTGTAGAACAGCTGGCATTGGCCATGTGTAGCCTCCTGTGGGTTGCCTGGAGCACAGCCCTTTCTGGCCCTTAGAAGATGTGTTGTAGGGAACTGATGGTTTCCCTCTGAGGAGACTAGACAAGAGTTCTGAGGAGATTCTAAGGGCCAAAAGAGACATAACTTCAAATTCATAGCTAGCTGCTACATCTTATTTTTACTCTAGAGTAGGCACAGGGGCCCTGCAACGACACAGTCCTTTCACTCTAGGCCCAGTCGCATAAACCCTTCTCAGGCTAAGCACAAACACCTAAAAACCTGAGGGGAGGGTCGAATGAAACTCTTCCATTACATATGAGGGGAAAGAACAATAAAGTTTATCAAGGTTCTCTTTTAAATATATTCTACTGTGGGTAGCAAACAAAATAAAAATAAGTTGATTTTAATTCCCAAAATCTTAGTTCCAGGGGAAAAAAACTTCAAATCTGCCTACACCAACCACCGACACAACAAGACTAAAACAAGAATAAGGATACAACTAACTGACATCACTCAATCACACCTTATATATCCCCACCCTTTCTAAGACATCACTAACCACACCCACTCTTTCGACATTCTATGCTCACCAAACATACTAACACCGACATATACCAGGGAACTGAATTGTTTGTGAGGTTATGCCACAGGGCCCAATCTAGATTGGGACCTTTGCGTGGGGCAGAGAGCTTTAACCATTCTTTCATTATGGGCCTAAACTAGATTGGGGGACCCCTGTCTGCAATTTTTATTGCAAAATAGTGATCCATAAAGCTAATGGATCACTACACACACACACACACACACACACACGTCCTAATATGGATCAGGCCCCTGCACCTACTCTAGAATAAGAATGAAAAAAAGATGCAGCTGCTAGCTATGTCTTTAAGGGAGCAATCCTATGGCACCTCCTAGACACTGTCTGAGGGCCACAGGATACTTCAGATTCCCAGATCCGAGGAGGTCACAGACAGTGCTCCAAACTTGGGGATGGGGATCTGTGCTCTGATCCCTCCCACACTCACAGTCAGTGTGGAAACAACCATGCTGGATGTCCCACTGAGGTTGGGAAGTCGATTTCAGAGGGGGGTAAAGGGGGCATTCTGGGGGGATGGGAGGAGACTGGAGAGACCAGGATACAAGCTATCCTGAGGCCTCTCCAGCATCCTTCCCTCCCCCTCCGAAACACTTTTGCTAGATGGGCAAAAAAAAAGCCCATCTGGTGAAAATGCAGGGCATGAGGACAGGGAGGTGAAGATCTCCTCCACCACTTCTCCCACCCTGTATAGGATGAGTGTAAGCCTCCGAGTTCGGGGGCTTACAATCATTGAAATGGGATTGTGCCCTAAAGTAATGTCTGGTTTAACCCTGAAGGGAGTTATTTAAAGAGATTCAGGGGAGAAAGAGAGGGGGGGGACTACAGAAAGGCTGTAAAAACAATAACCCAGAGAAGACAGTGGAGGAGAGAACAGCAGCAGCCTTCTGCCCTCTCATAGCAATCATCCAGAAGCACAACCAAAGGAGAGACCGAGAGACTGAGGTCTACAGTGGCATCCTGACCCAGGACTGTGTAGCCAGGGTCAGGTATAAGCAAATAAGCACTCACCTGTGGATCACTTAATTATTGGAATCCATCTTCTTCCGTTTTGCCATTTAGAGACTGATCTAAAATTGTACATCCATCGGAATTGTTCCACTTGCTTCCTCCCCTTTTCTTCCCTTCTTGTCAAATAAATCCTAGTTCTTGTTCTTCTGTTGTGTGTTAAGTAAGTTGCCCACTGGTTTCCCTATACTTCTTTTCAGGGAACATACAGGCTGGAGGCACCACAAACTATTCTGGGGCCCTGGCATTCCTTGCCCTCATCCATCCCACTACGGTGTGAAACCAGGTCCCATAGTTCCCTCCACAAAACAAAGGACTGCCAAGCACGGGATTATATCTAGTATTGTAGTTATTACAATATGACAGCATTGGAATATTGCAATATCACAATGGCAACTCGCTGTTTTATTGCTGTTATCATTAGCTGTCCTTTTAATCATGCTCCATGTCATGCCATTTTAGAACACATGTAGAACATGTCTATTACCATATGAGCTAATTCATGAGACTGCTACATGTGGTGAGAGGCGAGATGCTGCTTCTGAATTAGACTACTAGCCCAGAGCAATCTATGCACAACAGAGTGATGCTGGCAGGTTGTCCTGACTAAGGCTAAGGGTGAAATGCTACATTATGGGTGTGTAACAAACTCCTACATTCTGATGTAGCTCAACAGTGCCCCCTGGAGTGTCTGGTAAGTTAGCACCATGCTGGGAAGCCTGAATAAGCATATATCCTGTGCTTTGTCTCTGAATATGCACCCCAAACTTAAAGTCCTTGCACAATACTTTATCCAGTTGGAACTGTGGCCAACTTTTTTATAATTCAAGTATGGGGTTCTTAAGAAGATGGGTCCAGCCACTAAATATTTCTCTGTTTTGATGGCTAGACCACTGACATCAGAAATGTAGGGTATCACACCACTGGGCAAAACAAGTAGTCTCCAGTAAGAGTCTGGCTTTCATTGATTTCAAATTCCCATAAATATTAAGAATTTTATTAAGAATTCTGTGTGTGTGATTGTTGACTTCCCTTGTTCTATCTGTTCCCCCCCTCCCTTTCCCCAAATCAACTTCCTTTTTGTATTTGGACATTGGGCTGCATTGTTTTAAAATGTCATTTCTCACTAAAACTTTCTCCACATGCAGGACTGTGTTCTTAGGATTTACCCCTTGTATTCTTAGGATTTTCACAAGGTTTTTCTTATGTTCTGTCTTTCTAGGCTTTGGCCAAGAAAATCCAAAGCACCTTTGTTTTTATTTTTATTTTTTTCAAAAGTGGGGCTTTTGGGAGGGACCCTTGGCAGAAAGGCTTGGAACTCCCTAGGTGGCTAGACTAGGATAGGGGTGGGCAGAAAGTAGATCTCTAGATGTTTTGGATCAGCATTCCTGATCATTGGCCATGGAGGCAGAGGCTTCTGGGAGTTGAAGTCCAAACATCTTGAGATCTACCTTCTGCACATCCTTGAACTAGGGTGTTCAGGTGAGGATTGGCCTGTATTGGCAGCTTATCAGTAATTTTTTTTTAAGGGATCCTTGTAAAGGAGGGGTCCACTGGTAGGGAAAGTCCTCCTCCATCATCCACAACAGGGGGATTTTTGTTTGTGAATAGGCTGGCCTGGAGGGATACCACATTTTGGAACCTGAAGAAGTAAATGCAGCATATGTTATGCCATGATTCACAAGCACTTTGGTGCCTTTATATCAAAGCACAACAGAGAGAATAAGTCTCCAAATCAGTATCAAAGCTATGGGGACTCTTGATGGTCTGTTCTTTTCTTTCTTTCTTTTTTTCTGGAGATGACACAGTTTATACAGGTGTGTGTGTATGTGTGTGATTGAGGGAAATTTGAATGGACACGATGAAAGAAAACCAATTACAGAGGGTCAAGAAGCTATTTATGTGAAATGTTAAAACAGTTGGGAATCTCTTTATCCTCTTCCTAATCACAAGTGAATTCATTTTATATTTTAAAAAGGAACTCTAACCCCTGACATGGACAATAATTTAATTCTTCAAATATATGTCTAATGGAAGGTTCAGCGGGCAATAAATCCTTTCAGAAAGGAAGAGGATGTATGTAGGACAGAAAATGGAAGATTAAAGCAGTGGAGAAAAAACTACAGAGTTGATAACAATAAGGGTTACACTTATCTTAGGTTTGTTAGCAAAGGGAACTGGAATATATGAGAACTATGTTCATTCCTTTCCCAGTGGCATTTTGCAAAATGTGGCTTATGATTAAAAGGGAAAAGGTTTTATTATGCTTCTCCTTTCTGTCTCCCCAGAGGTATGCCTGCATTTAATCATATTTTTACACAAAGTAAAAGTCACAGAATTCTAGAAGAGCTAGCAGGGCGAAGAGATGAAGAACGGTATGAAAAATATTTGAAAGATGGTAGAGAGGGCTAACAATGATCAATAGGATTATATTTTTCAGTGATAGATGTTTTCTCCTTCTATGTGCATTCCATGTTTGCATGTCTCTCTCCAGTCTAAAATCTGTTAATCTCATGTGTAACTAGACATTTTAAGCATCTTTATCCAATATTCCTGATACAGTCTCACCAGTAGCCCAAATGATGCAAAATCAAGTGACAAAAGCTTTCTGGTTTTCACAAAGGTCTGGTCATGCTTCGTTGACCATGAGGCATGCAGGAGGATATAAGTGCATGACCTCTCTCACAGCAATTGTGCTTTGTGGGGAGGATCTGAAAGGTAGCAAGAGCAGATTGAATTCAGTGGTTTCTTACAGGTGTGAAAGCTTCTTTGGACTGATGTAAAGCGATGCATGTTGGGGCAAAAAATCCCAGTCAAATATACGCTGGTGGGATCTGAGCTAGCAGTGACTGACGAAGATAGAGATGTTGAGGTTGTGGTGGACAGTTCATTGAAAATGTTGACCCGTTGCTGTGAAAAAGGCAAGTTATATGTGAGGCATAATTAGCAGGGATGTTGAAGAGTCCTTGGTTTCGAGTCACGAGTCTTTGGACCCGAGTCTCGAGTCCGAGTCCGAGTCCTTGGTCCAAAATGGTGACTCACGAGTCACGAGTCACTCCCAAAGCTGACTCCACAAGTCCCTATTAAAATCAATTGGGGTTTTTCCCAACAAAATAAGGCTATTTCAGATGTGTGGCTTAAATAAATTCTAGGCACAAGTGTGCCTTTTTGTTTCAAAATTCTGCAACTGATTTTGACAAGAACAGACCAGGCAGACAAACCCAAAATAACCAGACAGGCAGAGGAGGCAGGGAACCCCAAAGCAGGCAGGCAGAGGCCTTTGTCTTGGACAATTCAAACTGTGGAACTGGTTAAGAAGAGACCAGGCAAGCAGAGGAGGCTGGGAACCCCAAACAGACAGGCAGAGGCAGCCAAACCCAAAATGTCGGAAAGGTTGCATTTTAGGAAAATGATTTTAAAAAATAAAATCTTCGCCGGCGATCGCACTTCTCTCCAACATCCCTGGGCTGTGCCAGAAGGAGTGAAGTCCTTGGTCTCAAGTCCCGAGTCGAGTCTCGAGTCTCATTAAAAATATTGGGACTCGAGTCTGACTCGAGTCAAGAGGGGGGACTCAGTCCGACTCACGAGTCGAGTCCTGGAGTCCGAGTCCCCATCCCTGATAATTAGGAAAGAAATTGAAAATAAAACTGCCAAGATCATACTCCCTTTATACAAATCTATGGTGCAACCACACTTTGAATACTGTGTACAGTTCTGGTCGCTGCACCTAAAAAATGATATTGTAGAGTTGGAGAAAGTACAGAAAAGGGCAACTAAAATGATCAAGGGGCTGGAGCAACTCCCCTGTGAGAAAAGGTTAAAACATTTGGGATTGTTTCGCTTAGAAAAGAGGCAAGTAAGGGAGACATGATAGAGGTGTATAAAATTATGCATGGTGGGGAGAAAGTGGATAAGGAGACATTTTTCTCCCTCTCATATAATGGTAGAACCTGTGGTCATCCCATGAAGCTGATTGGTGGGAGATTCAGGACAGATAAAAGGAAGTACTTCTTCACACAGCACATAGTTAAACTATGGAATTCACTTCCACAAGATGCAGTGATCTTCACTTCCACAAGATGCAGACCAACATGGATGACTTTAAAAGGGGACTGGACAAATTAATGGAGGAGAAGGCTATCAGTGGCTACCAGGGATGTTGAAGAGTCCTTGGTCCCGAGTCCCGAGTCGAGTCCCGAGTCTTTGGACCCGAGTCTAGAGTCGAGTCTAGAGTCCGAGGTCCAAAATGGTGACTCGAGTCGAGTCCCGAGTCCCTCCCAAAGCGGTGGCCCATGGAGGGAGCAGGAGGGTCTCCGCGAGAGGAAGAAGAGCTGCCCTTCCTCCCGCGGAGACCCTCCTGCTCCCTCCGTGGGCCGCTGCCGCTGCCGCCCTCACCTCCACCTCCGCCGCCCTCACCTCCACCTCCGCCGCCGCCGCTGCCCTCGCTTCTGCTGCCGCCGCCGCCGTCACCGCCGCCCTCACCTCCTCCTCCTCCTCCTCCTCCGCCGCTGCCGCTGCCCTCGCCGCCGCCCTCGCTTCTGCTACCGCCGCCGCCGGCCGCCGCCGCCGCCGCCCTCACCTCCTCCGCCGCCTCCTTCTCCTCCTCCTCCTCCTCCGCCGCCGCCGTCCTCGTCGCCGTAGCACACAGCACGCCGTAGCACACAGCACGCCGCCGTCCTCGTCACCATCGCCGTAACATACAGCACGCCGCCAGCGCCGTCGCTCTGTTTTTGGCGGGGTTGCTGTGGTTCAAAAACAGAGCGCCGTCGCTAGCGGCGTGACGTGGCATGCCGCGTCACGCCGCCAGCGCCGTCGCTCTGTTTTTGGCGGGGTTGCTGTGGTTCAAAAACAGAGCGACGGCGCTGGCGGCGTGACGTGACATGCCGCGTCACACCGCTAGCGACGGCGCTCTGTTTTTGAACCACAGCAACCCCGCCAAAAACAGAGCGACGGCGCTGGCGGCGTGACGCGGCGTGCTGTGTGCTACGGCGATGGCGACGAGGGCGGCGGCGGCGGCGGAGGAGGAGGAGGTGAGGGCGGCGGCGGAGGCGGCGGCGGAGGAGGAGGAGGAGGAGGAGGAGGAGGTGGTGAGGACGGCGGAGGCGAGGGCGGAGGCGGAGGAGTCCTTAGGCTCGAGTCCCGAGTCGAGTCCCGAGTCCCACATAAATTATTGGGACTCGAGTGGGACTCGAGTCAGAGGGGGGACTCAGTCGGACTCACGAGTCGAGTCCCCGAGTCCGAGTCCCCATCCCTGGTGGCTACTAGTCCTGATGGCTCTATGCTACCTCCAATATCAGAGGCAATATGCTTATATACACCAGTTGCTGGGGAACATGGGCAGGAGGGTGCTGTTGCACTCATATCCTGCTTGCGGGTTTCCTGTGCACAGCTGGTTGGCCACTGTGTGAACAGAATGCTGGACTAAATGGACCCTTGTCTGATCCAGCATGACTCTTCTTATGTTCTTAGTAATAGTAAGGCTATGGCTATGGGTGAATTGTCTTGTTCTAGACTTGTCCAGATAGTAAGATCTGCAGGAGAGGCCCTTTTGAGGGTACCATTCCCTGCAGAGGCCTGTTTGTTGGGCACATGTGAAAGTGCTCTCTCCCATGTCCGGAATGCAGGGCCCTCAGAGCTACAATCAGTCTTCACTTTCTCTGTTTTTAGAAAAGATGTCAAGAAGAGACATCTTTTTAATTTGGCCTTTTAAATTGTTTTTAGTAGGACTGTTTTTCATGATGGCTTGTTGGTTTTAAGGTTTTTACGCTGTTATTGTTTTATCGTTTGATTACTGCCTTGGTGGTTTTGTTTGTTTGTTTGTTTTACAGAAAGGCAGTATAAACATACTAAAAATAAATGAAGAAATTTATTTCATTGCCATTGGCCACAGCAGCAGAAAACCATGGTTAAATACATTTACATAAATTTAACATAAGGTACCGATACAGCTGTATAAACTGGCAGATAAAGTATAGATATAAATGCCAGTCAGCAGAATGAATCCACAAGAGCGCCTGAGTCTTCACAAGCCCTATTGAAAGTATTGTGAGATGCATCCCAGGCCATAACCTGATTAGAGCCACCTTGCTTAAGCTAAGCAGGTCCATGCCTGAATGAGCCAATGCCTGGCACCCTATTTGTGCTGCTGTCTTGGGTACCATGGAAGAAAGGTGGTGGGATATAAATGTAATAAGTAAAATGTGCCAATGAACAGATATATAAACTATGCTATCATTTATCCCCAGGGTTGGCTGCAAACCAATGCACAACACAACCAATATGCACAATCATCTATCTATCTATCTATCTATCTATCTATCTATCAATCAATCAAGACACAAGTTCCAATTAGTTCAATTGGACTTAGTCTCAGATAAGTAAGTGTAGGATTACACTGTAAATTAGTCATGCATAAGTCCCAGTGAATTCAATGGAAGAAGTTCATCATTATTAGCATTGATTTCTTTTCTATACCACCCAACAGCCAAAGCTCTCTGGGCAGTTCACAACAATTCATAAAACACAGTGCACAAATACACTGTGTTTTATGCCTAACACGTAATACAGTGTGTTTACACACTGCATAAAAACAACGTATTTTTTTCCCAGTATACAAAATTTAAAAAACAATTTAACAGCGAGAACAATTTTAGTACAACTACACCTGTTAAAAGCAGCTGACATAAATGCCCCATCATGCCATTAAATGCCTGGAAGTAGAGGGCAGTCTTAACCCGGCACTGAAAAGATGACAGGGCTGGTGCCAGGTAGGCTTCAGTGGGGAGATCATTCCATAAATGGGAGGGCCACCACTGAGAAGGCCCTCTCTCTTGTTGCCACCCCCCAAGCCTCCCTTGGAGGTTGCATTCAGAGGAAGGCCTCAGATGTTGACTGTAGTGTCCAGGTAGACTCAAGTTGGGAGAATAATGATGACTAACTTTCAATGGGACTAAATGGGACTAAAGCATGACCAACTTAGTCTGGATCCAACCCCCTGACATTCCTTTAAGTTTTGATGGCAGAAGAAACGGCAGAGCACAGTCTCCTCGGGGCAGGACCTGTTCTTCGCTTCTGTTACTCTGGTAAAGCAGTATTTGCAGTGAAGGTGCTAAGACAATAACAATTCCTTTTAATGCAGATTACATAGGAGATGTTCCAAGTCAGCTGTGTCCATTTTTACCCCTGATTAACTAAGTGACCCTAGACCAACATTTCTGACATTGTTTGAGTCATCCCATGACATACATGTATGGTCAGATAGACATGCCCTGTTCTCCAAGTTTCATTTATTGGCAAAACAACAGGGATGGGGACTCGGACTCGAGGACTCGACTCGTGAGTCGGACTGAGTCCCCCCTCTGACTCGACTCGGACTCGAGTCCCAATATTTTTAATGGGACTCGAGACTCGACTCGGGACTCGAGACCAAGGACTCTTCAATATCCCTGGGCTGTGCCAGAAGGAGTGGAGAGGAGCGTGATTGCCGGTGAAGAGCACATGGAAGCGAGGTGTGCCGCTGCTCGGCCACTATGGACGGCTACCAGGAGTGCAGCCCCAACAGTGTGTCAAGATTTATTTTGATTGATGTGTTGCGTACTTGGGAGAGGCAGAAGAAGGACCTGAGATTATTCTGTGTGGCTGCTCTGAGTGTGTTTTTGGTTCCAGCAAGTTCATCACCAGTGGAGCGGGTGTTCAGTGAGGGTGGAATTGTGATGAGATCTCACCGTTCCAGAATGGGGGCCAAACATTTAGAAAAAATCATGTTCCTCAAATGCAACATGGATAAGTTTTAGGAAGTACAGTAAGTTTATTTTTTAAAATCATTTTTCTAAAATGCAACCTTTCAGACATTTTGGGTTTGGCTGCCTCTGCCTGCCTGTCTGGAGTTCCCAGCCTCCTCTGCCTGCCTGGTCTCTTCTTGACCAGTTCAACAGTTGAATTGTCCAAGACAAAGGCCTCTGCCTGCCTGCTTTGGGGTTCCCTGCCTCCTCTGCCCGCCTGGTTATTTTGGGTTTTTCTGCCTGGTCTGTTCTTGCCAAAATCAGTTGCAGAGTTTTGAAATAAAAAGGCACACTTGTGCCTAGAATTTATTTAAACCACACATCTGAAGTAGCCTTATTTTGTTGGGAAACCCCCCCATTGATTTTAATAGGGACTCGTGGAGTCTGCTTTGGGAGTGACTTGTGACTCGTGACTCGTGAGTCACCATTTTGGACCAAGGACTCGGACTCGGGTCCAAAGACTCGTGACTCGACTCGTGACTCGAGACCAAGGACTCTTCAACATACCTGCAAAACAACAACAACAACAACAACAACAACAACAACAAAGACAAAGAAATTCCAGATTTTGCAGGTAGCAGTCATCTGCTTCCTGGCAAACTGCTTAAAGGTTGTTCTTCACATACGTACTTTTCTGAATTTTGCCTATCCAGCTGATCCAGGACTTGGCATAACAAGCTGATGTGGAAAGTCCTTAAGGGCACAATCCTATGCATGTTTAGACAGAAAAAAGTCCTACAACTCTCAGCATGCCGCATGCTGAGAGTTGTAGGACTTTTTCCTGTCTAAACATGCATAGGATAGCACCATAAAATAGGTCACAAAAAACACAAAGGCTGGCAAAAAGAAAAAAATCCAGAGGAACATGACCAAAATCATATCACCATAATTTAGCTCAGGGGACCATTCCTCAGTTGTTTGTATTGCCAACAAGTATTGACTGGAGGAGTGGTGTGTGTGTGTGAACATCTGTGGGAAGCAAACTCATTCCAATCATAACTAATATTTTCAGAATGTTAGGCAGCACTGATTTCTAAAGTTTGCAATCCAACATGGTTGAGTCAAAACTGAACTTAATATTCATGGATAATTCTCCAAATTATTTGACCAGCTCTTGAAATACTTGGTATTATTAAGGCTTTAAAAAATAATAATCTTAATCAAAAACAAACCATGCAAGCTTTCTCCTTCAGAATATTGAGCCATCTTAGTCTCATATTGATATTCACACACAACTCTCATTAACATTAATGGCAGTTGCATGAAGATATCAAGGGAACAATATAATTCCTTAAATGATAGCACTTCAAGCTCTAAACAGTTGAGGGCATTAGTAGAATATATGTGCTTTTCTTCATATTCTCCCATCTTCCTGATTACAGAAATGTGGACATATTCCTTCTTAGGATATACTCATTTCTTTACTGTGTTTCTCAATATGATTATCTGTGATTATTAGGTGATCAGGTATGGAAAATTTCTAAAAGTTGAATATAGAAACAACCTCCTTTTTAAAAATGTGGATGAATAATATTTGTGTACCTGTGTGGGCATTAGCTTCACCCATTCCCATTTAGTAGGGTGCATCCCTACATATTTTCTGGTATTTGTCTCAGGTAAATTATTCTGGTACCACCTGTCCCAGGAAAAAAATTCTGGCATCTGTCCCATGTATATTTTCTGTTTTATTGATTTATTGATGTGCTTTTGTCTTTTAGTTCTATTTGTATTTTATTTGATGTGTCTGTGTTGGATGTGTTTTTAACTGATGAGTTTGTTTGTTTATTTATTTATTTATTATATTTATACCCCGCCTTTTTTTCTGCAAGGAACCCAAGGCGGCTTACATAATCCTCCTCCTCCTCACCATTTTATCCTCACAACAAGCCTGTTGTTGAGTCAGTGACTGGCCCAAAGTCACTCAGTGAGTTTCATGACCAAGCGGGGACTAGAACCCGGATCTCCCAAGTCCCAGTCCAACACTCTAACCACTACGCCACACTGGCTCTTTTAATTTTTCTGTATTTTATTTTTAGCCACCTTGAGCACTATTTTAACAGAAAGGCTGAATACCAATTTAATAAATAAATGTTTGTCTGTCTGTCTCGGTATTGCCTCCTGGGAATATTGGGAGGGATGCTTTTTTTAAAACAAATTGTTAGTGCACACAGGCATGTACAGTTCAAGGGTAGGCATCCTGGCACAGTCCAGATATTTTAGACTACAGTTCCCATAAGCCCCAACCGACATGGTCAGGGGTTATGGGGTTGTAGCCCATAATATCTCAGAAGCAGTAGGTTGCCTACCCTTGCACTAGAGTTCTTGAGATTTCAGCCCACTTCCACAAATCTGTAGAAGTTCAATTCCTGGTTGGAATGGACAAGCATTGGCACCAGCATCTGCTTCCAGACAAAGGTTTTAATGTGCAATTGCTTTGCCTTGTTCTGGGAATTTTACAGGGGGTCCAAATGACATAATTATCCACTTGTGATCCTCCCATATTTTCCCATTGCTTCTTCTATGCTTTTCTTACCATGGAAAATCTGCACAGAAAGAAAAGATGGAACAGCTACACAATGTCATCTTATAGTTAGTGCTTGGACCGCCTCTGTCTGGAAGCACCACTGGACACAAAATCCCAGTGTACTGTTTCCTTCCTTGCTTCATAACCATTGATCAGGATAATAAGTGTTGCTGAATGTGGCATTTTCAGGGGAAGCTGGCGACTCCTATTTCAGTGGGGTGCCTTGTCCATTGCAGGTTTTTCAGCTTTTATTTGGAGCTGCAAAACCTGCAATGGATAAGGAGCCCCACCGAAATAGGAGTCACCAGCCTCCCCATTTTATAAATATGTACAGTCAGCTCATCCATTGAAGAATTAAGCTTTTTTTTTAAAAGGAACAATCTTAAGGCTGCAGCTCTAAACACAGCTGAACATAGTGGGGCTTCCTTCTGCGTAAACATGCATAGGATTGCATTGGGGGGAAATTAAACCCTGTTATGGTCAGTGATCCAGAACAAACACACTTGTGAAAGACAGGCTGTTGTAGAAAAAAATGACCGTAACATAAAGAGACCTCAGCAAAGTGTGATGGGGGAGCTCAAGCAGTGTTCCTTAATGTGGTACAACCTTAGCCTGAATTGTTAAGGAACTATTCATGGTGCTGAATCCTATCCCCATAATAGGTTCCACACCATGAATGGCGCCTTTACAGTTCAGACTAAAATCTGGAGTGGATACACAGCCCCACTGACATTGCAGCCATCAGCCTCCACTGGATACAAGCCCCATTCAAGTGCTATTGTTCCCAACCTGGTGCCATCCAGATGTTTTGATAGGGATGGGGGGGAATTCATTTGGTAATTTTGTGTGTTTGAATCAACACGAGAACCAAACTGAATTATTCTTTGAAATGTGCAATTCTCAGAATTTCACAATGGAGTTCTCCAGTCCAAAAATAAATAAATAATGCATACTGAAATCTGTACATTAGCAAAAGTCTTCCTCCGCAACATATGGATAGCAGGAGGTGTGGCCAATGGGGCCACTATGGCAGGGCCAAGGCCAATGAAGGTGGCTGTAGTCTCCCACACCACACAATCATAACTGAATGGATGATACTGCTCAAACAGGGCTACTATAGGAGTTGCATGTGAGTCAATGTATTTATTTATTTATTGCATTTATACCCCGCTCTTCAGCCAAAAAAGGCTCCCAGAGTGGCTTACAAAGATTAATAATAAGGCAGTCCCTGCCCTCAGGCTTACAATCTAAAAGACATGACACAAAAGGAAAAGGGATTGGGAGGGAGGAGGAAGAATGCAAAACTCAGGCACCAGTTCTTAGTTTAAAAGGTTCTTATAGGTCTTTCTTTCTTTTTCTGGCAGGAAAGGGCAAAACAAGCTCCCTGCAGCTGTTCCTTCCTTGGCTGAAGTATGGGGCCAGGTTGGTCTCCCCCTTGCTGTGATGTTACTCCTGGGAGGCAGGGGGTGCAGCAGCCTCCCAGTGGCCCTTGGCTCTCTGGCCGATGGATGAGGCCAGAGTCTGCCGTCCCAGGGAACTGTCAGTTGGAGCTGTGTGTTCCTTCCGGCAGGGAAGGGCAAAACAAGCTCCCTGCAGCTGCTCCCTCTCCAGCTGATGTATGGGGCCAGGTTGGTCTCCCCCTTGCTGTGATGTTACTCCTGGGAGGCAGAGGGGGTGCAGTGGACCACACAGGTTTGTTGTGAACATACTAAAGAGGGCTCATGTACACTGCCCAGAGGTCCTTGGAGGCAGAGTGGGATAAATATGTAGCAAGTAAGCACACAGATCTGTCCACATTTTCATCTGTGCAATGTCTGAGGCGGTGTGTAGTGTGATTCAAAGAGAAGTTCACCAGAGATGAAAGAGCAGAGCTCCATCTGAAGATCCCTATGCACAGCAGTGGGCTATGGCATTTCTACTGAGTATACGCACCAAACAGATTACCTACCAGTTCGGGGGGGGGGGGGAGAATATCATTCTACTCCAAGCACCCATGAATAGGCTGCTCCTTATTGTGTCTGGCACTTAAGACATTTTCTGCTTGTTTACAGTGTTGCAAGTGCTCCCCAGAGAGTGGATCACTTGAATGAAATAGTCAGCTGCACAGAAAGTGACTGGGAATATATCATGATGGCATTAGATCACTATAAGGAGAATATTTTAACTGAAGAAAGTGAGTGTGGAGATGGTTTATGGATTTGGGCCTGTTTGAATTAAACGAGGGACACAGTCTAAACAGAGCACAATACCTTAGAGAAGGTCAAACCTGTTTTTTCTGTTTTGCCAATGGGCCACTGCACTAAGCAATAAACACAAACTGGAGATGAAAAACAGAGAAAATATAGACATCAGATGAGGCCTACAATTATGCATAATGGTGATTGCCAATAAAAATCAATAACCAGTGGAGTTAATACAATAGAATAATTGACTATCATAAAATCATTCAACGGTGTTAAATTAGTGGGTAAGCAATGTATGATGTTACCAGAGGCCAAAGGGACTAGGAACAATATAATGCCAAGCATTAGCTCTGAAATACCATGATTTTAAATATATGTGCTATAAAAGGAAAGCAGAGTGCCAGTTCAATGCGAGATGCCAAGGATGCTTTCACAGTCATCTACCATAATTTGGACCAATTTGATGAGAGTTGCACTATGACATAGAAAATGCAAGGACCAGTTTGCAGACAACTTTTTGAAGGTATGAACAGAATTCTCTCAATGAAAGAGGCCCATGTGTGGTCCAATGTGTGTAGTCAGAACTCAGTGCTCTTTTACTGTGTGTCACAGTTCATTGTATTGCCCCCGCACTCCCTAGCAAGGAAACTTTTTCCCCCTTGCCCCCAAAAACCTGCTTTGATATTTCTCACCATTACTGGCAACATCACCAGTCATAATGTTGCTAGGAAATACAGCTACAAGTACTGCACACTGTTATTAGCAGAAGTGCCACTCTTAGCCCAGCTGCATCAAAGGAGACACCCATCCCTCACTGTCAACTCGCCCAGTAAAGTCCCGGGTCAACTCACAGAATAAAGGTGTGGGTCACTTCACAGGAGGATTCCTCTAGCACAGGGATCTCCAATGTTGGGTCCCCAGATGTTGCTGGATTACAGCTCCCAGAATCCCTTGCCATTAGCCATGCTGGCTGGGTATGCTGGGAGCTGTAGGCCAGCAACATCTGGGGACCCAAGGTTGGACAGCCCTGCTCTAGCAATATAGTAAGCCTCAGGTGCTTCATGAGGCAATACAGGACCAGATCAATGTGGAGCATCTTTGCTGGTCCCAGGCACTCCATCCTCCTCATCTGGATTTGGAACTGAAACGCCAAGGTCAAGTGCGGGTGTGTGGAGGGTAAGGTGTAAGCAAGCACAATTTGGGACCTTGCACAACATCATCACTGATCATGGGGCACGTCTGTTAAGGCATCAGCCTAGCTCCCCATTCCCTGGCTCTTTGGAGTTTGGACCAATGTGAGATAGCCTTAACTCTGGTCTTTAAACTAGCAGGGGTTTTTTGATCACTGAATTTCCTTGGGTTTTGAGAAGCAAATGCCTCCCCAACATGCTTGCCTTTAGATGTGCCACCCTTGGCATTCTATGAACCCATAACGGGTACAAAATATTATGTAAGTGTGCAGGTTTGGGACACAGGGCTTCTTCGCTGAAAACCAATGACAGCTTCCTAATCTTTACACCCAGACTACAAGGCAGATATATTAAAAAAAATATCCCTTATTTCCCAAAAGCACTCAAAGCGGCCTTGGGCTTGCATGCTTCTCTTTCCTCTCTCCTGCAGATTGGCACATTTCAGTCATAATCACGATCAAATTATAGTTCCCCACAGACATCACTTTAAATCTCAGTCTAGCAGAGTAGGTGCAAGACTGTGATTCAGATCACAACCTTAATGTGAAAAGCAGGGTGGCTGTTACAGTCTGAATCAGGCCCCCTGTACCTACTCTAGAGTAAAATTAACTAAAGACATAGCTGCTAGACACAAATTTAAAGTAATGAGCGGCTCACTGCTCACTCCTAGTTCCAGAATATTTATGAACAAGTTGAAAAGGATTCGTCCCAATACAGATCCCTGTGGGACCCCACTCTATGCAGATAAGTATAACACCCTTAGAATTATAAAATTTATTTATTTTATTTATTATATTTATGCCCCGCCTTTTTTCCTGCAAGGAACCCAAGGCGGTTTACATAATCCTCCTCCTCTCCATTTTATCCTCACAACAACCCTGTGAGGTAGGTTAGACTGAGAGTCAGTGACTGGCCCACAGTCACCCAGTGAGTTTCATGGCCGAGCGGGGACTAGAACCCGGATCTCCCGAGTCCCAGTCCAACACTCTCACCACTACGCCACATTGGCTTTATGGATGGGGCCATAAAGTCACATGGGTGTCCTGTGGAAAAGCATCCTGAGGTGTGCATGTTTTTTTTTAGGGTTTTAAGTTTTTATTAAAATAGCTTTCTATACCATAAACTACACCCGAACTCAAAAGTCTGTGACAGAAGACACAATAAACTCATCTTTTACACCAACTAATACATTTGTTTTCTAACTTCCACTAACACTCTTATGAATCTAATGCTAAAATTTGTATTTTTACTACATTAAGATTAAAGAATCCACATAAATCAAGTGCAGATCAGAGAATCTACCATTTTTATATAACTGTTTGAGAATCTGCATAACAACACATAACATCCAGTTGAAAGGCATCATCAGATGTTGCTGCCTAACTCACATTTTCTTGCTATATTGATAACTGGAGATCAGGGTGCTTTGTCAACACCAGATTTAGGTAGGAATCCAGTTTCTGATGAAGTTGGACTGAACGATCTGTGTGGCCCAATCCAAGAATGATTAAAAAATGGTATTTGTTCCTTGCTGTTAAACAAAAAAAACAACAGAACACCAACATCTCTCTCTCTCTTTTACACACACATCCCCCCCATATACACAGAGATAGGCATCCTCTTTCTTTCTTTCTCTCTCTCTCTCTCTCTCTCTCTCTCTCTCTCTCTCTCTCTCGTGCATGCACATGCATGTGCGCATACACACACACACACACACAGGCAGGCATCCTCTCTGTCTGGAAGGCATTCTCTCTCACACACATACATGTGCACACACAGACAAGCATTCTCTCTCTCATTTACAAGCAGACAGGCATTCTTTTTCACAGACAGGCATCCCTCCCTCTCTCACTCACACAGGCATTATTTTTCCACAGGCATGACCCTCTCTCTCTCTCTCTCTCTCTCTCTCTCTCTCTCTCTCTCTGGCTGGCAGGCAGGCAGGCATCCATTCTTTCTCTCTCATACACAGACAGGCATTATTTTTCCACAGATAGGCATTCTCTCTCTCTCTCTCTCTCTCTCTCTCTCTCTCATACACACAGACAGGCAACAAGCTGGTCAGTTCTCACAATGGAAAATAGAGGAGTCCCCAAAGGAACTGCACTGGGAGACCAGTGTTGTTGTTGTTGTTGTTGTTGTTTATAAATGATCTGGAGTTATGGGTGAGCAGTGAGGTAGTCAGGCTTGCTGAATACAGCACAATATTTAGGGTGGTTAAAACAAAAGAGGAGAGTGAAGAACTCCAAAATAATCTCTCCAAACGAGTGCAATTGGGCATTAAAATGACAAATGTGGCACAATGTAAGGAAACGTAAAGTTTGGGCAAAAAAATTCCTAACTTCAGATATATGCTGATGGGCGTCTCATGTGACAGTGAAAGGGATCTTGGGGCTGCGGTGGTGGATCGCTCAATGAAAATGTTGAGCCAGCCAGTGGGCCAGTTCACACGACACGACAGCCCACTGTGGGTTATTTAACCCACGGCGAGGCTGCAGTGCATGTGCAGCCACCGTTTGGCACATCCAACGCCCGCTCGTGGATTGTCATGTCAAGTGAACCCAGCGAGCATGGATTATGCAAGGGTTAAACAAATCTCACAGAACCCTAGCACAGACCATGGTTCATGAAAGGGTTGCTTAACCCGCACATAATCCATTCTCGCAGGGTTTTGCGCAACACAACCCCTGAGCGGCAGGTTGGATATGCAAAGTGGCGCCCGTGGGCATCACAGCGAATTGTAGGTTAAATCTCCTATGAAGAGCTGTGCTGTGTTGAGCGAACCAGGTCAGTGTATGGCTGCTGTGAAAAGGACAAATCCCACGTTGGGGATCATTAGGAAAGGAATAAAAAATAAAATAAAACTGCTAATATCATGATGCTGCTATACAAATCTACGGTTCAATCACACTTGTAATTGTGCATACAGTTCTAGTCACTGCACCTCTAAAAGTATATTGTAGAGTTGGGAAAGGTGCAGAGAAAGCAGCCAAAATGATTAAGGGGCCGGAGCAACTCCCCTATGTGGAAAGGTCATGGCATTTGGGGCTTTTTAAGCTTAGAAAAAAGGCAAGTAAGCAGCAGGGACAAGATAAAGGCAGGGTGTGGAGAAAGTGGATAAGGTAGGGTTTTCTCCCTCTCTCATAATGCTAGAACCCGAGGGTCATCCAATGAAGCTGAGTGGTGGGAGATTAAAAACAGACAAAATTAAGTATTTCTTCACACAGTTTATAGTTAAGCGATGGAATTTTCTACCACAAGATGTAGTGATGGCCATTGGCCACCAGCTTGGATGGCTTTAAAAGGGGATGATTAGACAAATTCACGGACGGATGACAAGGCTATGAATAGTTACTAGTAGTCAGTCACACATTGTGAAAAAGAGGCTATGCATTGCCAAAAGAGGACACAGGGTGCATAAAATTTGCAAATGCTAATTTGTATGTGTAGATGCAAATTTAAAAATTACTTTAATTCTAAGAGAAATGCAAGACATCTCACCATAGTGGAAAAGATGTGACTGGGTGACCTGCATTGCTGCTCACCAAATTCTGACTATTGATGGGCAACTTCAAGGCCCCTCCTGTCCTCCCATATGGTTTCTTGTGGTCCCTTATCTTTAAACGTGACTCGGACTGGAGAGTCCAAATAAAGAATGCCATCAAACAGAGGACTGTCCTCTGTCAAGTAGGACATCTGGCCACCCTATATAGCAATTTTCTCCAACCTTGGGTCCCCAGATGTTTTTGGCGTACAACTCCCAGTATGCCCCAGCCAGCGTGCTGGGGCATGCTGGGAGTTGTAGGCCAAAAACATCTGGAGACCCAAGGTTGGAGAACACTGCTGTATAGTCATGATAGCTATATACTGCCTCCAGTTTCAGAGGCAGTATGCCTCTCAATTCCAGTTGCTGGGGAACACAAGCAGGAAGGTACTATTGCAGTCATGTCCTGCTTGTGGGCTTCCTATTGGGGCATCTCGTTGGCCACCATGGGGATGGACTAGAGAGGCCTTTGGTCTGATCCAGCAGGGCTCTTTTTATATTCTTAAGTTCCTGTGTTCACACTTGGGAATGTCTGTCCCCTCTGAGCAATAAATATCCAATCAATGTTATGGCTCTAGAACTTGGAAACAGTAGGAAGGAAATTGGAATTAACGGAAAAATAAATGAATGAATCAGAAGAGCCCTGGTAGATCAGACCAAGTGCCCATCTAGACAAGCATTTGTAAGATTTTAAAGTCAGTTTGAAAGTCTTTCTTTAAAAAGAAATATAAAGGGACATCAAGAAGCATGCGAATTGATAAGGCAAGAGGCCCAGTAAAAATCAAACCTGTATCTTCATTTTATCTGCATGCATTTGAACCACACAATCAGATGCCATCGCCTTGCCTTTCTGTTGAGGCCGGCAGCAAATGTCGTTATGTGGCTGGTGAATACTTGACCCTGACGGGTTAGCCAGTGACAAAGATTTATTACCTCGTTTATCTAACAGATGGAATGTAGCTCGTAGCAACAAGCGAGGATTCTGCAGGCTCAGTGTTATGACCAAAGTAATGGGATAAGTCTTCACAACACAAGAATAAAATAAATATGCAGAACTTTGGAGAAACAATTCAGATATCATTATCCTTCTAATTGTTTTTAAATGATTTCTTTGTGCAGATGCACAAACACCACTCTTTGATGAAGAGTCAGATTTCAGCTACTTATTCTCCATCAACCCTCCTTTCTTGGCCATGCACCATTTGAAAGCACTCCTGCAATTCACCACAGTCACTTCAGGGCCACTGTGCAGCCAAATGCCAAGAAACATGCCCCCCCCCAAAACACACATGCAACACATGTCAAAGGAACATGTGTGTGTGTGTATGTATGTGAGAAGGCAGGGGGTTCAAATGTGATTATCTTGGTCTATTAAATCATGGTGTGAGAGAAAGGGGAAGAGGGAATTTACAGGCACAAAGTTCATTTTTGGTCTAAAAGTTTATTAGAGCAAGAATGAACTTTATGCCTGAAAGCATCCTGCAAACTGATGGCACCTTGCTCCAAGTGCCCTAATGACATCTCCCAATGTTTTTTTTTTAATAACATATGAATATTTAATATATTCAATGCTAAATAGCATTGGGGACAAAACAGTGCCCTGTGGCCTCCCAAGAGCCTAAATGCCAGGGAGCAGATGAGCACTCCCCCCCCCCCCACTATTCTCTGAAACCGACCGAGCAGATAGGACAGGAACCAACAAAGAACGGTGCCTCCAGTATCCATCTCCCAAAGTCAGCCCAGGAGGATCCCATCCTACTTTGGCTGGGCCAGGCTCAGCATTACAGCAAATTAAGGGAAAAATCCAGTGGCATGTCAAGAAACAGGCAAATGGTCAAGCACAGGAGCATCAGTACAGGAAGAGAGCAATTCAAGGCAGGAGTAATCAGGAAACAGGCAATGGCCAAAGGCACAGAATTACCAGGCAAAAAGGTGAATTCCAGAAGAAAGGTCTGAGGAGCAGCCAAAGTCCAAAAACAGGTGAGCAGTCAAATATAGCCCAAGAAGCAGAATCAAGTGAGAGTCCAAAAGTCAGCAGAGGTTCAGTCATGGAGCAAGATCAGAGAACCAAGGGTTCAAAGCACTGGAGCTGGTAGCAAAATGTTGTTTCTAGCAGCCAGCAATCTCTAACTGAAAGCTGATATAGCCAGAGCTTCCAGAGCCCCACCCAGGGCTGAGCTGCAGTCCATCACAGGCCCTCTGGCAAAAGTCCTATTCTGGCAAAAAGTCCTATTCTTTGCCCTCTGGCAAAAGTCCTATTCATGAAGAGGGCCTTGCTCAAGAAGAGGCCTTTAATCTTGAGGAGCCCTCATCTGCAGCTCAGCACTCCTTCTCACAGGCAGAGGTGGTGTTAGGGGGCGACCCGCTAGAGCTGGAGCCCCAAGTCTTTCATTTGGACCACCAAATCCCTGGGAAGCCATCTGCCCCACCATCCTGCTGTCCACGGGCTCTTGCTGAAATAAAGGTACAGGGCCTTGATGACATCTGTTGGATCTGATCCTCCTGGATTAACTGGCTTTTTTTGCCCACATGTGCTTCACCTCCTGCTGCCCCCCCCTGAATCTTTCTGCCTGAGGGGTTTTTCTGAAATCAAATGCCCTCCTCTCCCCTGTCCATACATCCCTTTTTATGAATAGGGGTGTCCTTAGGTGACAGGGTCCTTTAAAGACAGACAGACAGACAGACATATTATTTTTGGGGGGTCCTGTGAGCCTGAACCCTGAATCTTTTTGGTACCTAGCACTGCCCCTGCTCATAGGAGCCCTACTGGCCTGCCTCTCAAGATGACGACAACCTCAGGGGTTCAGCCTATGTCTCAGAGGCAGAGTCCCCCTCCTCTTGTGGTGATGGACCTGTAGCCACCTTCCCAGAGGGCCCAGGCCCCTCCACGTCTCCTGGCATGGGCTGCTCCTCGACATGGGCTGTCCTCCATCTCTGGGAGCACCAGCTCCTCCTCTGAATTGGATTTCTCCAGCAGGGGCATGACCGATACCATGGTCAATGGTATCAAAAGCCACTGAAAGATCCAGTTAAAGCAACAGGGTTGCACTGCTCCTCTCTCTCTCCTGGTAAAGGTCATCCATCAGGCAACTGTGTCTGATTAAGTCCAAAAACGGGGTCTAAACCCAGACTGGAATGGGTCGAGATAACTGGTATCCTCCAACATTGCCCTGCCATTATTCTCTTAAGTACGTTCCCCCATAAAGGGGGTATTTGTTACCAGGTGATAATTTTCAAGACCCATATGGTCCAGGGTGGACTTCTTAAGGAGCCGTCATACCGCCACCTCTTGTTACCCCCTCCCGCAAGAATGTGTTCAGCACTCCCAGGACCCACCCAGTCAAACCTCCTTGGCTAGCTTTAATCAGCCAACAATAAAACAGTGACAATGAAATAGGTCAGATAAAAGCAAGATAAAAGTAGCAGCCACACATAATAAAACCAAAAGTAAAACAGCAACAGGAATAGAACAGTGCAGGGATTTAAAAGCACTAAAAAAAAGTTCCTATGCCTTGGAAAATAAAAAGGTCTTCAACCGGTGCTATAAGGACCATAACGTAGGCATCAGAGGAGGGCATTCCATAGTTGCTTGTCTCTACTGATCTTTGGGGAGGGCATTCTACTGAAAAGGCCTTATTTTCTTATAGTTTTCATTTGGTGGAGGCAACTGGAGAATAGTCTCAGATGAGGACCATATGGTTTGGGTAGGTTTCTGTCTTCTCTTTTTCAGCTAATGTGGATCATCAAGTTGGACAATTATTGGGTAGCAAAAAGTCCAGAAAAACAAACAGAATTTTTTTTTAAAAAAGTTATATCATTTAGTATGTGGGGTATTTCCAGAGCAAAGGCTCCAAGAGCTACCAATCAAAAGACATTGTGCAGGTATTTTGCTCTGTAACAGATAGTTTTGTGGTAAGAAAATAGACAGAAGAAGTGGTGGGCAAACACAGGAGGATTACAAATGGAAGATGTTTTCTTCTGGCCCCTGCTGTAAAATTCATGAATGAGGTAGGGTGATTGCATAATAAAAGCCTCATCTGGAAGCACCCCTGGAAATACCAACAACCAGAAAATTTATTCAGAGATACATTTCTACTTTACAACATCAACATCTGTATGAAGAGGGGAAATAAAACACTGGAATACTTTCTTATGTTCCTTTTTCTATACCTAGCATCATGTTGGAAGAGAGTAGCTGCTAACCTTGTATGTTACGGAGTTGTTTTTAAAAATTTCCATCCTTAGTTGGAGCATAGATGCTCTGGCAGTATCCCCAAATTCTCCTCCTCTTCCTCCTGAAGCTGCAGGGAAACGACAACATTGAACAAAAGGATTATCTACCATATATCTGTCCCAGTCAGCAGGGGAGGCTAGAGGCTCCAATGTCAGTGGGGTGCTGTATCCACTCTAGGTTTTAGGCTGAACTTTAAAGGAGCTACCCATGGTGCTAAACCCTAGCCCCGAAATAGGTTCAGCACCATTGATAGCTCCTTAAAAGTTCAGACTGCAGCCCGGAGTGGATACACTGCCCCACTGACATTGGAGCCCCAGCCATATTATTCTCCCAGACAGAACCTTTAACAGTAGGTTTGGAAGATATGCCGACCAACAAGTATCTGTCTTGCTCTGTGCCGACTTCCTTGCAGTTAGTAGTCCAATCCCAAGAGACTGGTTTCTGCTAATCTCAGCGCAATCTCATAAGAAGAGGACCAAATACAAGCTTCCAGACAGAAATAAGAAAGCTACAAAGATTACCTGTGGGATGACAAGCCCTTTCAGCACAAAGCTATTCAAACAAACACATACAAATGGTCACCTGCGGTGGTTTGTCCCATCTCCATAATATGAATGGCATTAGGTGTTTTGTCTCATTCTCTTCTGTTTGTATTGACATTAGCTATGCAATATTTATTGTGTGGTAATGCCCAGAAAATCCCAGGCACAGCACCACTATAAATTAAATAGTATTGAACAGTATTGACTACATTTCCCATTCTACACTAAGGTTTAAGAACAGAAGATAATTTGTTGTGTTTCCTCCCTTGTCCACCACCCCCACACAGAGTCCCCATATAGTCTTGGAGTTGTAAGCACTCATTAATAATATGTAAGAGACTACTAGTAAGTGGAGTGACTGTAGTAGTCCATGTGAGCTCTGAAGCAATTCTTCCACTGACATTTAGAAACTGCAGGCATTCAGACAAGAGTTCTTGAGAGCACTTATATTCCATTCCATATGTGACATAAAACTCTTAATAAAAAGCCCTATGAGTTTAGCTTATCAAGCCTCACTCGTACAAAGAGCATCAAATAATCCTAGAATTATGGAACTGGAAGGAACATGAGAATACAGGCCTGTGGCTTATGCTGGCTCAGCTTGTCTGAGTGTGGAAAGCTAAGCAGGGTCAAGCCTGGTTATTACTTGGATGGGAGACTCCTCTCTTCTAGCTTCCTGCATTAAGCAGGGGGTTGGACCCGATAGCCTTGTAGGCTCCTTCCAGCTCTATGATCTAGGAAATCCAGGTCCTCCCTCCCCCAGTAGAGACTAAGGACCAATCTATACATGATACAAAATGCATACTGTGCATCTACTTCTTTGATTTTTCTTGAATTAGTTACTGTCGTGTGTGGATTGATATTTTGATCATAGTGCACAGGGAGGGGTGGGTTATTTCTTCACTACCCAGTTGCAATCAGAATGGAAATTGTGGGGTGGTGGGGAACTTGCATGGCTAGGATCCAGAGGGAGGGGGGAAGCCCATTGTTAAGTGAGGTTGGCAGTTGTGGGGAACCAGGCTTTGTCTTTCAGCAGAGATTTGGTTCCAACAATTCCTTGGTTACCTTCATGAGCCAAATCAATTTCATTTCCCCACAAAGCATATGGGATGACCAACTGAGTGCCAGTGAGAACATCGTTCTCTGTGATGGTCAATTCATCCTTAAGAAATCTCTCTGTTGCAGTTCTTTGTCACTTTGATTACCAGTGTTATGTCTCTTTGACCTACAATGACTTTCAGAAATAAGAGAAACCAAGGCCCTTTTCAGAAGTTAATGCTCATGCATTGATAGAAGTTAATGCTCACGCTAGCCCTGCCCCCAATGTTGTGTGCCTGGCAACCTCCCCACTCCCACCCCGCCCAATGTCCATGTGTCTATGAGAATGTCTGCAAAGAAGAAGACCTTGCAATGCATATGCACCTGTATGTGTGACAGTTTCCATGTGATGAGAACTGCTTACAGCTGCACCCATGAAGGTTTCTCCTTTTCAGACATCTTCATCAATGTGTGGACACTGAGGAGATAGGGCTGAAGGGGTGTGTGACATTGGGTTGGGGGTGGGGCCAGCTGGTGTGGCCCTGCCCATTCCACGTGTGAACTCTAACTTCTAAAAAGCGCTCAAGGCTTGATGGTTTCAACACCCAGCATCCACTAGACAGTTTTAATATCTCCAGTTCCGTACAGGCATATATAGCCAAATTATGTCCTGCTTTATGTTCCCAGAATGTGTATAGCCTTCCAGGCCAGTAGAAGACCTGGGATGAACTAGCCTGAAATCAAGGCATTTTGGAATCCCAGCTATGACCAAGGGTATGGGTCTATCATAAACATGTCTCTATAATACCTTGAATTTGGGCTTCAAATAAAACAGTATAGTGACCACGTTGCTAGGTCAGGCTATACAATAAACCCTACTGTTCATCTAAAAAAAGGGAAGCAAAGAAAGCATTTCAGCACAAGGTGCCTCCAATGAACAGCGGAATGGTTAGCCAAGTACCGAACATCCCACTGCACAGTCAGCAGTGGGTGTAAATTCTAATGCTGGTGGATGACTTGTTTTTACAGTCTTTGGGCGAAGAAACTACAGAGCATGTAGCTGTTAATAAGAAACACTATAACGGATTAATAATTTACGTGCCATGTGAGGTAATAGGCCAAGTACATCCAGACTAAAAAAAGGGGGGGGGCATGCCTTCCACTTGTCCTACACCATGAAAGCTGTGTAACATAAAATTAGATTGTTCTTTAAATGTAATAGCAATTAAATATATGGGCCTTTGCCATGACAAGTAATTCAACCCCAAAGAAAAGATCTCACTATATAATTTGATATTGCAGCAATAGACGGTATGGAGAAGCCCTGGAGAAAACGTCATGAGGAAGATATTTGAAAATATTAGGCCTTCCATCCACAGTTTCTCACTGCAGTGACCATGTAAGTCATGTTGCTGCCTTCCACAAATAGAAGCCTCTTTGCAGAAACGCAAAGCCCTTGAAATCCAAATGTATCCAAAGCCCTTGAGATGGAGTTCCAAATCGGAAAATGTGATTTTTTTGTTAGCAAAGGCCAGCTTTCCACTTGCATCCTGTTGCTAGTTCTAACACGAGTAAACTTCTGCTTGTCATCTAAGCTTGGGGGACATTTCTGTGAATTTGATTTCCTCCACCTGGCTAATTGTCTAACCCAGGGCTCCCCAACCTTGGGTTCCCAGATATTGCTGGACTACAGCTCCCAGAATCCCTTGCCATTAGCCATGCTGGCTGGGTATGCTGGGAGCTGTAGGCCAGCAACATCTGGGGACCCAAGGTTGGAGAGCCCTGGTCTAATCCTATACATGCAATCCTATTCATGTCTATTCAGAAGTTAAGTTCCATTGATTCAATTACTAGGCTAGGGCCTACTCCTAGCTAAGGGTGCATAGGATTACAGCCTAAATAAACTAAATAGTGTAAAAGGTCCCATTCCTCTCTAGATGATCCACAGGCAGAATGGCATCAACGCAGGCATTACTCATATTAATGAGGGTTCCAGGCTTGACCGTGCATAGGAAACGGTATGCAAAGTATGTAAATATTAATCCACTTTTGTTCTGTATGTACAAGAATGTATATTATACATTCACGGCATTGCACTTGATCAATCTGAAAACATCATTAAGCCAAGTGGAGCTTTTTCCTGTATGTAGTATAACTCTCTGAAAAGACTCTGTTTTCTATTCATTGCATTTGGCAGTTCCCACCACATAGTAAATGATCACATTATATGCAGCATCCTAATGTTGTGCAGAATGTAGATGCCAGGGAGGATAATGAATAGGGCAATTGGTGAACCAAATTACATTTCCTACTTACAGCCCTGATCAGCCCTAGTTAGCATACTCATAAGTAAAGAGTTAGTTATGGGAAGGGTGCTGGTGATTAAATGAATGAAGAAGCCCATCTGTTTCATAAAGCGGAAGGCCTGGTAATAAATGGCGGCCTTGGACAGAACTCCCAGCGGGCAGAAGTGGGTTCTGTGGAAACTCTGTCGAATGAGAGTCATAATTTTGTTTGTTATTAATAGCTCTTTACTGTTTCAAAGCTGTTTATACATGCAATCCAGCATTTCTCCGCATCTGTTTCCCACTAATCTGCAAAATCTGGCTGGATCCTGTCAGTTTCTAGATATTGCATAGATTAATGATTTGCATGGTCATTAGTAAGTGAAATGTGGGGTTGGGTGAATGAGAGTTGAGGGTTTTTTCCTTCCAGGGTCACATAGTGAAATATCCCTGTGATAGTTTTTCCACGCATCTCGCACTCAATTTTCCATACTACTATAAAGCCACAGAGCAGGATGGAACAGTGGTGCAGTAAAATGTGATCACCCAGTATAAACTAGTAACTGATCATCCAGATCATGTGATACATTCATACAATCACTTTCTTTTGAGACCAGCAGGGGGGGAGAATCAATGTTAGTTTGTTCTATATATTACTATTTAACAAATGGTTGCATGAACCCAGGGCCAGCTCCAGGCTTTTGAGGCACATGGGCAAGACACCCTGTATGGGCCCCCTCCCTTGGTGACTCTACATTCTCACCACTGTTGTCACCAGCTGCTATTGCTCCTCGTCCTCTTTCTCATCATTACTACCACTAGCTTGCTTCCCAGGAAGAGAGCCAGTGAGCAAGCAGGCTGTGGCATCTGCTGATCCTCCTGCTCACCACCACCATTGTCTGGGCCAAAGTGACAGGCAGGTAAACAAGCAGGTTGCAGTGGCGAAGTGCAAGACCAACTCCACGGGGTTCTTCTTGTTATGATGGGATATAGTTATAACATGTGGTGGTGACTATGGCTCATAAGGAAGACCACAGCAGGCCCCAACAGCTTGGGTAAGCTTGGATCCGGGAGAAATGAACAGGGATGGGGACTCGGACTCAAGGACTCGACTCGTGAGTAGGACTGAGTCCCCCCTCTGACTCGACTCGGACTCGAGTCCCAATATTTTTAATGGGACTCGAGACTCGACTCGGGACTCGGGACCAAAGACTCGTCAACATCCCTGGGCTGTTGACGAGTCTTCTGGCTGTGCCAGAAGGAGCGCGATCACCGGTGAAGAGCGCATGGAAGCGAGGCGCGCCGCTGCTCGGCCACTATGGACAGCTACCAGGAGCGCAGCCCCAACGATGTGTTGAGATTTATTTTGATTGATGTGTTGTTGTGGGGGGGTTGGGTTAGGGTCAGACATTTTGGGTTTGGCTGCCTCTGCCTGCCTGTTTGGGGTTCCCAGCCTCCTCTGCCTGCCTGGTCTCTTCTTGACCTGTTCAACAGTTGAATTGTCCAAGACAAAGGCCTCTGCCTGCCTGCTTTGGGGTTCCCTGCCTCCTCTGCCTGCCTGGTTATTTTGGGTTTGTCTGCCTGGTCTGTTCTTGCCAAAATCAGTTGCAGAGTTTTGAAATAAAAAGGCACACTTGTGCCTAGAATTTATTTAAGCCACACATCTGAAGTAGCTTTATTTTGTTGGGGGGAAACCCCATTGATTTTAATAGGGACTCGTGGAGTCAGTTTTGGGAGTGACTCAGGACTCGTGACTCGTGAGTCACCATTTTGGACCAAGGACTTGGACTCGGACTCGAGACTCAGGTCCAAAGACTCATGACTCGACTCGTGACTCGAGACATCCCTGGAAATGAACAGCCACTCTTCAACATCCCTGGAAATGAACAGCCACTGGCAACCGGAGCTGGCGCACAGGATGCAAATAAAGGCTTGAATGGAGAGTGATTGGGCTCTAGAAGCATGAATGGGCAGCGGATGGAGGCTTGCGATGATCAGATTAACACACACATAGCCTAAAGACACAGGAGGAACTCTCCTGAAAAGATCCTAAAAATAGCCCTGAAGAATAGGCTTCCCTCACTAGACAGGCTCAACCAGAGGCTTAAGCTCATCAGGTAAGCCAAACCCACAAAAGGTTTTCCTTAGGACACCCATCAAGGAACACAAACACACAGAAGACAGGGCAATCAGTGGGAATTAAGAGCATCAAGGGGGCAGAGACTGCCCCTGCTGCTCTCGTGTCGCCAGGAGGGCAGGAGAAAGGTATAAGAACAGAGGGTTTTGGTAATGGAAGGTGCATTGGGAGAAGGTAGAGAGAGTCCTCCATAAGCCATCCAAGCTTGCTTGGGACGCAGACCACTTGATCACCCCCACCTCCATGGGACTACAGCTGAGAATCCACTGCAGGGAGCCAGCAGCAGACGGGTAGTAACCGGGGACTTCTTTCTTTGACTATCCCTCTAGATGGAAGCCTTTCTTCCACCCCCTTTCTATCTAGGCTACTAGGACCCAAAGGGACTCTTTTTCCTCTCCAGAATATAGAGTGTGTTGGAACCATAGTGTAAGAATATTTTGGTGCCCTGAAATCACTGGGTTTGCTCTACCAACAAGTAAGACGTTGTATCTACTCTATATTTCATCTTTAATCAAACAACTCTTTTGTTTCTGACATCAGTGTGTGTGTGTGTGTGTGTGTGTGTGTGTGTGTATCTGTTTAGTGTAAGAGGACAAAGTGCATACTCCGCCCAGTAGTGCATGTGTGGGGTTAGCCTCTCTCTCCTCAGAGGGAATCTAACACCCAAATTATCTGTCGTAACATAGTCAGTGGGGACTGCTGGGGTTTGGACCCTCAGCAAGTACCGACCATACCTACCTTTGATGCCAGACCTGCATGAACCATCCATTTGCTTCAGTACAGGACTTCACAACTGTGAAAAGGAATACTTCTCCTTTCCTCCTCCTTAACAGGGGCTGTAGAATATCCTAAGAAAAATATTTCTTAGCTAATATTGGGAATATCATTTAAAAAGCTCTTTACTCTCCATCCTTAGTAAAATCTGAGTCTAACACTGAGGCTGGGTTCAAATGAACATTTTGAGCTATGATGGCTTAAATAAGCCACTGTGGCTTGCTTGCAAGCACATGGCAGACACTCGCAGGCATCTGTTCATAAACCGACACCATCTTGTAGGTTGTTGTGTCATCTAACCCTGCAAGGGTGGGCTGTTGGTGTGATTAACAAGCCACCCAGAACTCATGGGCTATTTTAGGGTTGTGGATGGTTTGTTAACCACATCAACAACCCACCCTCGCCGGGTTCAGAAAACAGGACATACTACATGTGGGTTTATACCAGTCAGTCTATCACTGACTGGTATAAAGAAATGTGGGATATGGCTTTAAATGATATGTTAACTTGTAATATCAAATGTAAAGGGGGACAATTAAAGAAAAACAATTTTAAGGATATCTGGGGTTTATTTATGGATTTTGTGTTAAATAAGGGGAAAGGGAGCATGCCGTGTCAATATATGTTGTATTTTTGGAATAATGAATAACAATAGATTATAGAGATAGAATGTATTATTTGGTCCCATGGTGATGGGAGCACTACATAGTTGTATGTTTGTTATTTAGTTGTTTTATATATTGTTTGAAATTTTTTTAATAAAAATTTTAAAAAACCCTACATGTGGGTGCTGAGTTACGGAACAGGTGCCCGCGATCAAAATGATCATGCAGACCAGTTCACAGTGCCTATGTGTGGCCAAAATCATCCCAAGATCTGCCCAGTCTGGAGTTATTCAAATGTTAATCCTCTGTTATTTTGCCTAAACCTTTTAAAAAGCCATCAATCTAATAGCCATCACAATTTCTTATGGTCATGCATTCCTTATTTTAATTATTTATTTTGAATAAATGATTATACCCCGCCTTTCAAGAAAAAGGTCCCCAAGGCAGCTTACAACAGTTTAAATACAAAAAATACACACTGTGCAAAGCATTTTGTGCAAAGAAGCATTTTCTTTTGTCTGCTCACAAATCCACTTCATTGGGTGACTCTGAATTCTAGTTTAATAAGAGAGAGAGAGAGAGAGAGATGTATCTACCCACTCTTTCCAAACCACTCATAATTGTATAAACCTCTATCATGTCCCACTTCACTGCTGTCTTTTTTTTCCTAGTTGAAGAAGTCCCAAATGCTTCACTTTTTCTTTATAGCTTTCCTGCATTATATGATTGGTTATTCTGAAATTCCATGTCTAAACAACACTCATCAGCAATATCAATTACCAAAATATTTTTTTAGTATGGTTTCATAGCTATAATTTAGTTATGAACAGCAGTTATAAATCTTTATGTCCGAGGGCAAACTGGTATTGTCGCTATTCTCTCAACTACTGCTACTGTCTTTAAAGGCCAGAATCCCAGGAGATGGCTTTGTTGACTACGTTACTTCCTTATTCCTGAACACAATGACAATTAACTGGCATTCATTTGTCGAAGAAACATGTTTGCAGAAAAAAAATACGCTGAGTTTTGCTCAAACTGGAGTACATTTAAGAATACATTGCTGATTTTGTGACCTCCCTCTTGTTTCCATGGTAATGGGCACCTCTGTGAATCCACATTTAACTGACCTGGAATCTAAAGTTGGGTTGCAAGAAAGAATGTTTTTAATCAAATGCAAACATCTAACAAGGGAATATGAAAGTACTTTTTTTTAGTTAGTTGACTTTGTTTAGCAATTCCTAAACCCAGACTGGAATGGGTCAAGATAACTGGTATATTCCAACAATGTATGCAATTGCCCTGCCATTATTCTCTTAAGTATCTTCCACTGAACTGATTTTTTTTCTTTCCTACTGTACCTGCATGAAGGGATCAGAAGTATAATTTGCTTTGCATTTCTATTGTTGCCTCCCGCTGGGCTTGACCTGATGTCTGAATGGTACAACTGCCTCAATATCTAAGTCTGATTTGGAAGAATTTAAGGTCTTACCCATATTTTCTTACCATGAATTTTTATAGTCCAGTATCTAATGTCCTCATAGTTTGGAGCTAGAAAAATGGGGCATCGTCATTGTGCTAGGGTTCTTGAAACTATGGTCCAAAGTAGATATGACACAATTCATGCAGTTGATGTGGAAATTTTAAAGAAAGTAGCCACCTTTCACCCATGTAGAGTGAAAGATGTGGAGTGAAAGTATGTGAAGGATTGTTGAAAGTAAGATAAAGAGTAAATCAGAATGTCTGTAGAACAAAAGTTAACATAACACATGTTTATGTAAACATACCATTCGGAAGCACTCCCTTATAAGGATAGATCATGCGTTGTTCCTGTGCTGACAACATAGAATTTTGTATTGTTCTTTTGTGTGTGTGTGTATGACCGGATACCCCAAATAAGGGTACTGGTTTCTTCCAAGAACGGATTCCTTCTTTACATGGCTATATGCTCCCCCCCTATAAAACCCTGGAGCTGCGTTTGTGAGTTTGTACTTTCCTTGTATCTGTGCCAGGAATTTACCTCTGATCAGACCAATAATAAAGTACTTGGTTTACTGAAAGCAGAGTGGTTTATCTTTCCAGTGGACCTCCAGATCGGACTTGGAGAAATTCCACAACACAGTGAACACCTTTTTTAAAAGCAGACACTAGGTGTCTAGAATCCTTGATCTGGATTGGGATCATGTACCGGGGGTAAGGAGGACTTTAACCCCTTGCTGCATCCCTTTCTCAGTCAAGCCCTGTGTACCAGTTACTTAAATGCGAAGGAAAGCTTCAATTGGCATGAATGGGAGCTTTTTTCCCTTCTAATGAATAAAAAACAGATGGGGGGCTGATCTGAATAGGGTTTGGCTAAGGGTCAGAGTTCCCACACACACACCCTGTCCAACACTTGTGCAGGCCATTCTATGAAACTTTTAAAAACCCACATTCACACAATTGCTCATTGTGTAAAGGCATTGTGTCTAGTTTGCCCCAAAGTTACAATGGTGTTTAAAAAATAAAACAGCTAAATCTAACCTCTTCTACCAAAAGGACAAAGAGTGGGGCATTTGAAAATAGCTCTATGTAAGGAATTTGTTTATTTCAAGGATGATAAGAAAAAGAGGAGGCAGAGCTTCAAAAAGAAGCCAAGAGGTAGGGGGAAGCTTTAGTCATAAATACAAAAAATGTTTCAGATTACAGCTTCTCATAGTAAATCATAATTAAAATTACTCAATACAAAATAATTCATGGACTCACATTGTACATAACATACACAATCATGAAAATAAATAAAAATAAAAGTAAGTCTGAACCCACATTACAAATCAGAATAATAATTTACTAATAATCTATTATTACTATTATTGTTATCATTATCAAGTGGCCTGAAGAAAGTTTTTGTATCTTGGTTTTCTTACAAATACAAGGTATCGGGTATAGATTAACTGACAATTTTATCCTCCATCTACTCCTTTCTTTCCTCCCTCCCTCCTCGTTTCTCTCCAAAACCGTCTGCTGCTACTCCCTTTTCTATTGGCTCCTCTTCAGGACAAGCTTCTACAGTAGACAATTGAACTGATTGACAACAGGGTAATCCAAAACGCATTGAGACTTTAATATTTGTAATGGGATTGTTTCTATTTCTCAGCACCATTTTGAGGCTCTGCCCACCTTTTGCGGGAGGGATGAGACATACCTGCCGGGTGCTGCCTTCTTTTGTTTTCTTTATTCGAGGCTGGACAGGTGGCTATGTATAAAACTCAAAGATGCTGTCCTCATATTTGAGAACCTGCAAAAGTTATGGAGGCAGTGGGAAAAATCCAACATACGTCAGTCCTACTTAGACATTGAAAGTAGGCATTGAAATGAATGAGACAAATTAGTCATGACTAACTTAATTCACATTCAGTTCAATGGGTCTACTCTAAGTAGGACTCATGTTGGATTTTAACCAGCATGGCCATCATTCGATTAGTGGGGGTCAAGGGAAAAGCACCTTTGGTCTCCTTCTAAATAACTATTTGTCATTGAGCTTTTCTATACGAGGCTGTTAATCCACTGTATCTAATTTCAGTTTCATTGCAGAATTGAGATCTGAGAACTACATGAAGAGTGTTTCCTTTCCTGCCTTTCCACTACATAACCTCTAGGTGGCAGTGTTGCATAGTGGAATAGCACAATTACACAAGTGGGGAAAGTGTTTTTTTTCACTTTCACAAATCATACCACAGTTTTCCTGCTCTAAAAAAACTTGCCAAAAGTGTTCTTTAAAAACAGATGCAAACCTGGAGGGTCACGACGTCATCTAAAGAACCTGTAAACAACCATGAGTAGAGAATGACGAGACCACAATAAATGCCTCATGTAGAAAAGCTCATTATATGAATCTGTCCATCAGAGGAGATAGTGTGTTGCACAAGTCTGTGTACAGTGGAGATTCAGAACATATGTCTGCCTCAGGAACACAACTTGAGGGTTTCCCCCCCCTCATTCTGGACAGGCAAATGCTAGATTAGGTTTATTTATGGAATAGCAAATCAGAATTTTGTAAACAATGTGAACTGTGGTTTTAGGAAATTATAAAAAGACACATTTTTCCTGTTTTGCTTTTCACATTTTGATATTGGCAATTTTACAGTATGGCTGAGTAATATCTGATGAAATTATGACTTTAGAAGGTCCCTACCTCGGTAGTGAGATGGTGGCTGAAGAGACTCTAGTAGTTTTGTGCCCGTGAGCTGCAGCCAGCAATACAATTTTGCATTTACAAGAAGAACTCAGTAGGGCAGCAGATATCACAATTATAGCTAAAGGAAGCCAGCAGCCATATAATTAAACTGCCACTTGTAAAATATGTTCTCCTTCTACATTCCTTTTCCATTTGAAGGCTTAATTCAGATGCTGAAAGTTAATTTAAAATTATGTCCTGTGCATCAGTTTCCTCTTGCTCTTGAAAACTACTCTAGTTAAATAAAATATGCCAAAAGTACCCTGCACCATATTAAGGCAATATGGGGTCCTCAATGTCCCACTATGTAGAATGACTGTATGACTTTGTTCCTGTGCTTCTGTAACTTCTGCTTTGCTTCTGTGGTACTAGTCTTCTATCCCAGGGCAAAAACAAGCCATCACTTTAAATCCATATCTAGCTATGTTTTCCCCCCATTTTTATTCTAGAGTAAGTGTGTGTGTGTGTGTGTGTGTGTGTGTTGAGGTGGGAGGGTGGAGAATCCAGATCAGGACCCTACTGTGAGGTAGGCTGAGGTGTTTTTAAGATATGAGTTGGGGCCCCTGGGCGTATTCTAGGTATTCTGCTAGGTGCAGATTTAAAGTGATGTCAGTTTTAGCCCCCAGAAAGTCATTGGGTTGGGGTCACATTTATAGCTACTACCCTCTTCTCATCATGGTTGGCAGGAAAAGCCCCCTTTCATACTCTGTCTCCTGCCAAGCCTTTATACATTCAACCGAAGGTCAGAGCCTATATACATATGTACATACGTACATGCAAAGGTATTTTTACCTGTTCAGAGACACTGGCTTTCACAGGTCTCCTGATTACATAAAGATAATCTATGCATGTAAAAATTAAATCTATATATCTTCAGATGAACATGTGGATGTTGGGAGAAGAACTAGCAGGCACAATCCTGTTTCTTTCCCTCCATGTGTCCACAGTGGGCTATTTTGGCATCTTTAAGTGTTTACTTGAATAAAAATAAACACATGTACTGCCATTTTTACACTGTGAAGCACATGCTGTTTCTGACATTAGAGAGCTGGCATACCATACTGTTTATGAGCAAGAATTATGCATGCAAAGTCACCAGTTCAATCTCAAATCAGACAAAAAATTCCCCCAGTGACCTTAAGAACGCTGGTATCCATTAGGCCTCACCCTCCTTCCCCAATATAGTAATATGAAGTTTATTTACTGGCCTCCTTACAGAATTGTTCAAAGAATGTAAGTGAGATGCTCTGTATCAGAAACCTACAAGATGTTGAAATGGAAGGAGACAGGAGACTCATCCGGAAATAAACTATGCTAAGCAACAAAAATGGGGATGATGACATGCAGTTCTTATCACTACTCTTTAGAATATAAATGAGTTTATCTAGAAGTGTATTTATAACTTTGCAGTGCAGCACCTTCAAGAGCCAATGTGGCGTAGTGGTGAAAGTGTTGGACTGGGACCCGGGAGATCCGGGTTCTAGTCCCCGCTCGGCCATGAAACTCCCTGGGTGACTTTGGGCCAGTCACGGTCTCTCAGCCTAACCTACCTCACAGGGTTGTTGTGAGGATAAAATGGAGAGGAGGAGGAAGATTATGTAAGCCGCCTTGGGTTCCTTGCAGGAAAAAAGGCGGGGTATAAATGTAATAAATAAATAAATAAATAAAAGATGAGGATGAGGATGAAGACAACAATAATTACTGAAGGTAGACCTTCAGTATAATGATAATAATGATGGTGATGAAGATGAGGATGGTAATAATAAATGCTTACACTGCTGAAGGTGCTGCACCACAAAGTTATACATAATCTCATACAATTTTATAGAATATAATCCTATATTAATCTCAAATATGATGGAATTAATACAAAATATGCAAACTAAAAGGCTGCTTTTGAAAGTAGATTAAGAACGTAAGAAGAGCCCAGCTGGATCGGACCAAGGGTCCATCTAGTCCAGCATTCTGTTCACACAGTGACCAACCAGCTGCCCACAGGATCCCACAAGCTGGACACGAGTGCAATAGCACCTTCCCGCTCATGTTCCCCAGCAACTGGAGTACAAAGGCATACTGCCTCTGATACTGGAGGAAGCATAGAGCCAATCCGGACTAGTAGCCATTGATAGCTTTCTCCTCCATGAATTTGTCCAATCCCCTTTTAAAGCTGTCCAAATTGGTGGCCAATTCACTAAGGGCGCAATGCTATGCATGTTTAGACAGAAATAAATCCTACAACTTCCAGCATGCCCCATGCTGGCTGGGGAATGCTGGGAGTTGTAGGACTTTTTCTGTCTAAACATGCATAGGATTGCGGATTGCGCTCTTACTCTTGCCTGAAAGGTCAGCTCAGTAAATTGATCAACCCAGAGGGGAAGGAATCTGAAAACATTCCATTCCTTTCAAGATTTTAGTCTCAATACAGACCTCTTTGTTAAACAACAACAACAACAACAACAACAACAAAAACAAAAACCTGGCCTTTCTTACTACAGCTGTTATGACAAAATTCCAGAAAGATCTGCTGGAATCTTAAATCTCAAAAGGAAATAACAGCAGGCAAACAAGAATTTTCTCTTCATATTAAGTAACTTATTTATTTATTTTTATTATTTATTTTCTAGGTTTTTGCTGTTCTAATTTAATTAATGTTAACGTTGTTCATTAAAAAAAAAAAGCTGCCTTACTGGCTTTTGCAAGACATGACATCTTATCTATGTTACTAATACATTCAATTATTACGACCAAAAGACGCTCGAAAAAATAATAATTTGCTTTTGAACATTTATGTTACTTTTGCCTTTGAGCTGGATTCAGCTTGGAAAATGAAAATAGGCTTTATTCATTGTAGTTCTGCCTTGCAAAGCCTTAGTTACACAAGTGGCCCCCTATGAGATCCAACTCTGAATTCAACAGAGGGAAATAAAAACATGTTATTTCTGTGAGAGGTCCTTTGGGACTATTTAGAGAGAGGTGAGGATTGAAGGATCATCCTCTTCTGTTCTTTTGCTGGGACCATTAGCCTCTGGTTACTGCTATATTTGTGCACCAAAGGAACAAAGAATTATTTAAGAATTAAGACATCATTGCTGTTGTAAAGCTTTGTAAAATCGTATTAATATCCATTTAGGGTGCAATCCTATGGCCCTCCAACCTTGTCTGGAGGGCCATAAGATGGGGCATAGTCACTGAGATCCTTTCTGAGGTTGCAACTGGCATGGAGAGCCCATCCCCCCCCACTTCATAGCCGGTGTGGTTCTTTCTGCGCCAGCTGGGAACCGAACACGGAACAGAAGACCATCTTCGGTTCCCCCATGTGGAGGTGTTCCTGGGGGCGGGGCGGGGAGGAACAAGGCACTGCCGGCTTCCATAGAATCCAGGTGGTGCCTTCAGCCTCTCCTCTTTGTGAGGAGGTGTAAAACATCTAGATGGCCAAAATCGGCTAGATATTTTTGAGGGGAGGGGAGAGCACAGCAGCATTCCTATCTTCCACACTCCTCCTGCACGCCATAGGATGCCTGTAATCTTCCAGGTTCGGAGGGTTATATGGGCAGCCGCATAGAACGGAGCTACCCACTATGGGATCCAAGTCAATTCTCTCTAGTTTTTCTTTCTTTTTGAGAGGTGATCTTGAAAACCCATATGCCCTGATCTATTTGCGAAATCTGCCCATGGCTTCCTAGGCTTCCTTTGCAAGTTCAAGAACTGTTTGTGTATACAGCACTAGATGTTTGTGCATATACACAACCAGATTGGATGTATCCCATGCAACCCCCATCGGATCAGCAACATGTGGATGAGAATGCAGGTATCCTTTTTGTTTTGTAAGGTAGATGTGATTGTGCATCTCTACCTACCAGAAGTGGGCCAGTATCATGCATCAGTTGTACAAGATTATGGCTCCCGGGTGAACATGGCACCTTGAACGTCGCACAGAAATCTGTGAGGCAGCCGATGCAGCATTTCCTGGCCAGAGAACGTCTCTGGCTGGGGAATCTACTTCTGATTAAAGAAGCTAAGATTTTATGTTACCCCCAAATTATCTCACAGGGTTATAAATTGCTTTCTGTCTGCCCTCCGACGGATAGATTTGTGGCTTGTGACCTGAGGTGGGGGGAAACAGCGCTGTATTCAGAAGACCGGCTTTTACCTATTAGAAGTGTACATGTTCGCTTCCAAATGAAGGATTATATCTGGACTGGCCGATTTGGAATCTTTCTACAGCATAGTAGGATTTATAATTAACTGTAAGTAGACTATGGGTTCATCTGGGAGGCAAAAAAGATAAGAAGAGATAACTTGAAGGAGGTCTATAAATCTTTTATGTGCAGTAGTTTGGAATATACACAAGGGAAAAATGACTTCAGCCTTTATGAAACTTTGGGGGAAATTGGAAAGTAAAATTGTAAAAAAATTGGAAACAAGAATTCAGAATTGGGATGTAAATTTTAAAGTGGATCTATCACATGAACAAGAGAAATCGGATATTTCTTCCGAAGTAAATAAGGATTTTGGAAACTTACCAGAAATTCACAGAGGCGTTGAAGTTTTAATTGGACTGAACTTGTTTGGGAAGAAGGTTCAGAGAAAGGCTGTGATGCACTTTTAAAATCTAAGATGGCAGAGGCTGGTGTGCAGGATCGGCAGAGCAGGCTGACTCTGTTCTTCGTTCAAAATCTGGAACTTAATGATTATCCATTTGACAGAGGAAAGTGATAAGAACTATCTACATGGTTTTGTTTTTACTGGGAAAAGATAAAGGGGTGTTGTATACTGAATTACTTGTTTAGTTGGAAATATAAAAAAAAATTCTTGATTTTAAATATCAATGGCAAAGGTAAAGGGATTGCTTATATGACTTATTTGGATTTTAAATATTAATGGTGAGGTAAGAGAAATTATTATAATCAATATATAATTATATTTGGTCAGTTATAAGAAAGAGACTATCTACATGGTCTTTTACTGGGAAAAGATAAAGGGTTGTTGTATACTGAATTACTTGTCTAGTTGGAAATATAAACAATTTCTTGATTTTAAATATCAATGGCAAAGGTAAAGGGATTGCTTATATGACTTATTTGGATTTTAAATATTAATGGTGATGTAAGAGAAATTATTATAATCAAGATATAATTATATTTGGTCTGTTTGGAAATATTTACTTAATATTTTTTTAAAAAAAATGCTTTGTGGAGGCTTTGAAGTATTAAAGGGGAAGGTTTTTTGTTTTTTGTTTTATAAGTGGAATGATGGTTTACGTGCTTCTGCTGTTTTGTTTGTCACTTATTTCTTAATTTCTAAATTTTTCTTTTTTAAAAAAAATCTTTAAAATTAAAAGTGAAGGAGTTTCTGGATAGATAGTAAGAAATAATGAGTAATTGTAATAAGACAAATGTGTTGGTTAGATGGTTAGGTACTAGAGAGTAGGGGGGGGGGAAGTATTACAAACTTTTGTCGTGTGGTTATTTACTAAATAGTTTATAGTTATTTTTTAATTTTGGGATTCTTAATATACAGTATTTTGGAATTGAAAACACTATTTAATGAAACTACAGTAATACCTCGTATTACGAGCAACCCGGTTTGCGAGTTTCTCATAAGACGAGGAAAAATTTGGCATAAATTTACATTTGAAAGACGAGCAAGTCTCGCAACACGAACTGCTGCTGCCACATGTGGCTCCTGTTGCGAGATGTCTTTCAAATTTAAATTTATGCTAGCAACGCGAAGGCGCTGGCTGAGCGAGTGGCTGCGCCGTGACTCGCCTCCATGGGGCTTTCCTGGAGGCGAGGTACGGCGCGGCCAGGCGCGGCCGCCGCCTCGCGCTCCTGCACTGGCTGGCCGAGCGAGTGGCCAGGAGCTTCCCTTGAGGTGAGGCGCGGCAGGGCCTGGGCCTGGGCGGGGGGGGCGGCTTCCTCACCTGTGCTGCGGCCGGCGGCAGTGCTTGTTTCGCGCCGGATTGGGACGGCGTGGCGCCTCTTCTTTGGCCGGCCGGGTGCCAGAAGCGGCCACGGTCGGCGCGACCTTGTAGGCCACGGCCTGGGCATGGGCGAGAGGGCGCGGCTTCCTCACCTGTGCCGCAGCCGGCGGCAGCGCTTGTTTCACGCCAGATTGTGACGGCACGACGCCTTTTTTTCTTTGACCAGCCGGGTGCCGAGGTCAGCCCCAGCCGGCCTTCATGGCGCCCACTTCGCCGGATCAGGTCCGGCAGCTGACGTGGCGCTCTTCCTTGTCAGGCAGCTTCCTCACCCGGGCTGGAACCAGCACCTGCAGAGGGGGCAGCTCCTCTTTGCCCGGCTGGGTGCCAGGATCGGCACAGGCCGGTGCCACTTTGTTGGCCGCGGCCTGGGCCTGGGCGAGTGGGCGTGGCCTCCTCGCCCGGGCTGAGGTTGGCGGCGGTGCATCCTCGCGCCGTATGGGTGACTGCAGTGGCGGAGGCGCCTCCTCTTCAGCCGGCCGGTGTCGGCCCCGGCTTGGGCGGGGGGGGCATGGCTTCCTTGCCCAGGTTGCCGCGCCTCGCCTCCAGGGAAGCCCCCACCTCCTGGCCACTCGCTCGGCCGGCACAGCACAGTGACATGAACCCGCCGGATGATGGGGCTGGATGTGGCGCGACGGGACCGCTTGCAAAAGTAGGGAGCAGCTCCACGAATCTCCCTGCGAGGGAGCCGGCAAGTGCTTTGCCGGCTCCCTCGCAGGGAGACGCGGCGCGGCCGCTCACTCTGCGGGCACCTCGCGCTGCCGTGCCACTTCCCTGCCTGGGAGCCAGCATGGCAGCGCGCGAGGCGCCAGCAGAGCAAGTGGAGGCGAGGCGAGGTGTGCCCGGGAACCTGGGAGCCAGCACAGCAAAGCGAGTTTCCCCATTAGAAATAATGGGAATTTCGCTGCTTCATTCCACATCCATTTAATCTCTGCTTTGCCGGCTCCCTCCATGGGGCTCCCTGCTAGGGAGCTGGCAAAGCAGTGATTAAATGGTTGTGGAACGAATCATCTGAGTTCCCATTACAGTAATACCTTGGATTACGAGCATAATTCGTTACAGAACCATGCTTGTAATCCAAAACACTCGCATATCAAAGCGAGTTTTCCCATTAGAAATAATGGGAACTCAGATGATTCGTTTCACAACCATTTACTCACTGCTTTGCTGGTTCCCTGGCAGGGAGCCCCATGGAGGGAGCCTGCAAAGCAGTGATTAAATGGTGCGTGGAGGGCAGGCACGGTGCGGCCACTCGCTCTGCAGGTGCCTCGCGCGCTGCCATGCCGGCTCCCGGGCAGGGAAGCGGCACGGCAGCATGCAAGGTGCCCGCAGCGCGAGTGGCCGCGCCTCCCTGCCAGGGAGCCGGCAAAGCACTTTGCCGGCTCCCTGCCAGGGAGCTGCATGGAGGCATTCCCGCTGCTCCCTACCTATTCCAGGGGCGGTTCGCCTCTCCTTGGCGAGCCTCCCGCGCTGCCATCGCTGGTCCTATTGCGTCCATTGCTGCCCCGGAAGTGAAGCGACGGGACCCTCGCGCTGCCGCTTTGCTTGCCAGGGAGCTGCATTGAGCTTTGCCAGGGAACTGCGTGGAGGCGTTTCCGTTGCGTCACTTCCGGAGCAGCAAGGGACGCGACGGGACCGGCAAAAGCAGCGCGGGTGGCTCGCAGAGAGGCGAGCCCCCGCTGGAAGAGGCAGGGAGCAGCGGGAATGCCTCCACGCAGCTTCCTGGCAAAGTTCCACACAGCTCCCTGGCAAGTAAAGCAGCAGCGTGAGGTGCAGGCAGAGCGAGTGGCCGCTCACTCGCCTCCATTCGGCTCCCTGTCAGGGAGCCAAATGGAGGCATGGCGCGGCCTCTCGCTCTGTGTGTGCCTCGCGCTGCTGCTTTACTTGCCAGGGAGCTGTGTGGAACTTTGCCAGGGCAGGAAGCAGGCAAAACAGCAGCGCGAGGCGCACACAGAGCGAGCGACGCAGCTCCCTTGCCTCACCTCCATGGGGTGCTTTGCTGGCTCCCGGGCAGGGAGCCGGCGCAGCAGTGCAAGGCACCCACAGAGTGAGCGGCTGCGCCTCGCCTCCATGAGGCTCCCTCCCGGCTAGGCAAAGCCGGGGAGCTGGCACTTTAAGTGCTAGTCGGGGGCACAGCGTGTGGCTCGTGTTCCGAGACACGCTCGTCCTCCAAATCGAAACAAATGATAAAATTTTGCTCGTTTTACGAGAAGCTCGTATACCGAGTTACTCGTAATCCGAGGTATTACTGTATTTCTAATGGAGAAACTCGCTTTGATGTACGAGTATTTTGGATTACGAGCATGGTTCCGGAACGAATTATGCTCGTAATCCAAGGTATTACTGTATAGGGGTTTTTTTCTGGTTTATTCATAAATGTTGAATTTAAACTAGATTAAATAGTTGATCTATATTTGGGGAGGGTGGAGACCTCTTGTGTTTGTCCTCTTTGGGTTCTCTTTTTGCCGTAACTGGAAGTGGTTTTTTGTTAACAGAAAATGTTTTAAGAATAACTGTGGTTGCTTAAGCTGTGGAGAAGATTGGAAGTCCATTTTAACTGTGTTTATTGTTTGTTGTATATGTGTTTTAGTGTTTGTATGTTTTTTTAATGAATAAAATTCCTTAAAGATGAAAAAAAAAGTTGTGCAAGATTATACAGCAAAAGTTGTTTATGACTGGGTAAAATCCAACATACTTAGAGTAGACTCATTGAAATGAATGGGACTTAAGTTAGTCATGACTAACTTGTATTCATTTCAATGGGTCTACTCTAAGTAGGACTTATGTTGGATTTTACCCCATATCTATACTTGGCTCTATACTAAGAAAGACTGCTAAGAATCCCGGTTGCAACTAATAAGACTACTTCAGATTAAATAAAAAGATTTGATCCCACACATTATGGTGGTCTGAACTCTCCATCCACATTTTTGCTTTTAAAATCTATGTATCTACCATGATTACCTAGTTTACCACACTGTGACTTCTGCAAGTCAAGCCTGTGGATGAAACAGAAATAAAGCTGTGTGCATAGTATTACTGATTGGATGTAAGTCATATAAAGTTTGATAAAAAATAAATAAAGTTGAAAAAATAAAGGATATGCAATTTGAAACTTCCCAGAATACTGTAATGTTACAAATGTCTGCAGTTTTTATTAACAAATGTAATAATAAAATAAAAATAAATATATAAAAACTGGCGGGTAGGCTGGTTCTGGAAATATGAAGAAAAATAAAGCAAAAGAAACAAAAAATTAGGTAAAAGAAAACTGTTTTCAGAATATACCTACCATCTAAACAAGTATTCATGGATATGTAAAGTGTAGTATTTTCACAGAGTTTACCAGTCCAAAAAGGACTGATTGTGACATCAGTACTATGGTCTATTAATATAGAATGTTTAAATATATTACACCGAGATTACCCCAGGCATAAAACATTATTACACTCAGAGAAAACACCATTGGGTGATTATCTCCCATCCTGATAGCAAATAACTCAGCTTGTCCTTTAATTAGCAATTGATCATATTTATGATTTAATAACTGGTCCCATGAGGGCGAAAATACTTAGCTATTCTTGCCTATAATTCCATTCCTCCTTTCTGGAAACATCCACATTAGGAAATTAAAAAGCATAGGCCAAACGCACCATGATTGTATTGTATTATTTGCTGACACTTCACTTAGAAAGAAAAAGTGGATCTTTCTCTTCCTCGTCTATTCTCATTGTCCACAATCGCTTCGCCCATAACGAATGACCCTACATGGCAGTAGGAACCTTATTAAAGTATATTGTTAATGATTGCACCAGAGATGTGAGTGGCCTGCTAACAAATTGAAATGTCAGGCAAGTTATGACCCTCAAATAATACGAAAGCTCCCACTGAAATGCTTACCTGTGGTATTATCTCATGGCAATACATCAGTTCATGCACTGATAAAATTATTATGTGGAATGCTGCAGAACGAATCCTTTCATCAAAGGAGGTTTTTTTTCCTTCTTCCTGTTTAAAGCAATGGGTAAAAATGAGATGTTGTCATAGAACCTTATGATGAACCCACTTCATTAACTCGGAGAACCATTTTGAGAAAGAGAAGAAACGAAACCTTGATTGATACTCACTCAGGCATGTCATTTTGTAAAGAGAAAGAAGTAACATCCAAATCTGGATGAACAGCCCTCTCTCCTTTTGTTTTAAATGGATGGTTTTATTGCATAAGCCATAAGCTTCTCATACAAGAAGTCGAAGCCTCCACTCTGTTCCTGGGTTGCCACAAAAGACTTTTTTCATCATTACTTCTAAACTGCTCCCCTGATGCTTTTGCATGGAGAGTGGGGCAGTTATTACTTCTCTGCCAACATTACGCACAATGAGAAATATCAATGAAAAAGTAATAATCATAATCATAGTGGACCAAAACCAAAATAACAATGATAAGCAATAATAATAAAAACAAAATTGCATTTTTTCTTCTTTAGGACATGCTCCTCTCTCAATCATTTTAATGCAGGAAGGAGGATGGTATTCGTGCAATCAGCCTGCCACAGTAATTACAACTGAAATTAGTGTCTCTCCTATAGATTTTCTCATATGATTAGAGATATGCAGTGTGATCTGTCCTATGGCTTTTCGAGGCATCAATACCAGAGCTTTGCTGGTACAGCATAGAAGGGCGTTGCTCTGACTTTAGCAGACTCTGTTGTAGCTTTTTCAGTGTGGAGTAGTTTCTTTTCACCTTGTTGTATGATCTGTAAAAGGAGGAGGATGCTAGTCAAATCAAAACCATGCTCTGCTGCTAACAAGGCTTTTTCCTTAAAGAAGCATCTGTCACTTTATATTAAGTGATAAATCAGTATGGAGCAGGTATAAAATTGGTGTTTCACTTTGATCACATTTACTTGTGATATTTTGCCACAATACCACCCCAAACTGGAAATCTATATTCCTTCTACTGTGCACTGCTGCGGGCCTGTGTTGTCTTCAGCGGAAAGCTAAGCAGGGTCAAGCCTGGTTATTACTTGGATGAGAGACCCCTCCTCTAGTTTCCTGCATTAAGCAGGGGGTTGGACTCGATAGCCTTGTAGGCTCCTTCCAACTCTATGATCTATGAAATCTATGAAATTAGTCCCAAGTTAGCAATTTCAAGTATGGATCACTGTTCTGCCTCCCTTCCCTTTACCCTAGCTATAGGTGAACAGCTTTCCTCAAGGCATTTATCTCCTGCTTTGTGTAATCAGCACTGCATCCCCTCCTGTCCATTCTACCAAGGCACGATTGACTTCCTATTTTGACATTGATCTCACCCTTTTACCACATTCAACTTTTGTTGTTTTCACCTTTCAGTGGTTGTCCCAGGTTCAGAATATGACTGTCTTTCTTGGTGAATGTCCATAGCTCAGTGATATAGCACTTGCTTTGCATCCAAAAGGCCCCAGGTTCAATCCCTGTGCATCTTTAGGAAGTGCTGGGAATGACCCCTCCTGTCTGAAACACTGTAGACCAGCCTTTTGCAACTTGACACCTTCCAGATATTTTGGAAAGCCCAACAGCCAGCAGCCAGCATAGTCAAATGGTCAGGAAAGCAGGGATTTGCTCCAGATGTTTTGCTGTCCAAAACATCTGGAGGACACCAAGTTGGGGAAGGCAATCCTGAGCTAGATGAACCAATGGTCGGACTAGGTATAAGGCAGCTTTCTTGGTTCCTAATCTCCCATCAGTGTTAATTATAGCTATTGCTCTTCTTCAACAGAAGGATTTTATTGAATATGTGTGACATTTCGAGCCATCTTCTTTAGGGTCAACAAGGTGTTCCTCACTCTAACTTAGAAATGATGTGGGCCTTGTCCAGATGGCCTGAGATGTAATTAGTGTATTAACTCAAGTAATATACCATGACATTGGATATGAATTGGGATTAGCCGAAGTAGGTAAACAAAAACATCCCTTCATTCTCACTTGGATCCTGTACATATTTTTAAAAAGGAAATATGGAAGGAGATGGATATCTTATTTTTCTTTAATTTAATTGTTTTATACAATAGCAAATGTTCTAATTATCAGGACAAAATTTATTTATTTATTTAACACATTTTTATACCGCCCAATAGCCGAAGCTCTCTGGGCAGTTTACAACAGTTAAAACCATACAATATAATATAAATATAAGATTTAAAACCACAGATTAAAAAACAAACAGCAAAGCTAGCAGCAGCAGTTCAAATTACAATAACAGAGTTAAAAACAACTACAGTACAAGATTAAAATGATTAAGATGATTAAAATGATTAAAATGCCTGGGAGAATAGAAAGGTCTTCACCTGGTGCCGAAAAGAGTACAATGCAGGCGCCAGGCGAGCCTCTTTGGAGAGCTCATTCCACAACCAGGGTGCCACAGCAGAAAAGGCCCTCCTCCTTGTAGCCACCCGCCTCACTTCCTTTGGCAGGAACTCTTGGAAAAGGACCGCTGATGCAGATCTTAGTGTCCGGGCAGGAACATATGGGAGGAGACGATCCAGATACCCTGGCCCCAAGCCGTTTATGGCTTTAAATGTTAGTACCAGCACTTTGAATTGGGCCCGGAAACAGACTGGCAGCCAGTGCAGATGAGAAAGCACTGGCATCATATGTTCACATCAGCCAGTCCCCGTTAATAATCTCGCTGCCCTATTTTGGACCAGCTGAAGTTTCCGGACCGTTTTCAAAGGGAGCCCCACGTATAACGCATTGCAGTAATCCAAACAAGAGTTTACCAGAGCATGGATAACTGTAGCTAGGCTATCTCTGTCTAGATAAGGATGTAGTTGGTATATCAGCCTAAACTGATAAAAGGTGCTCTGTGCCACCGAGTTCACCTGTGCCTCGAGTGACAGTTGTGGATCCAAGAGCACCCCCAGACTACGAACCTGATCCTTCAGGGGGAGTGCAACCCCATCCAGAACTGGTTGAATATCATAGAATCATAGAAAATTAGAGTTGGAAGGGGCCTACAAGGTGATCGAGTCTAACCCCCTGCTCAATGCAGGAATCCAGGTCAAAGCATCCTTGACAGATGGCTATCCAGCTGCACCTTGAATGCCTCTCGACTCGAGTGGGAGAGCCCACCACCTCCCTAGGTAGTTGGTTCCATTGTCTTATTGCTCTAACAGTCAGGAATTTTTTCCTGATATTTAGGTGGAATCTGGATTACTCATTTAGCCAGGCAGACGAACCACCCACTAATAGTACCTCCGTCTTATCTGGATTGAGTCTGTTTATTAGCCGTCATCCAGTTCATTACCGTGCCCAGGCACTGATTCAGAACAGTCACCTGGATTAGATGAAAAAGGAAGATAGAGCTGGGTGTCATCTGCATATTGATGACACCTCAGCCCACACCTCTGGATAACCTCTCCCAGTGGTTTCATGTAGATGTTAAAAAGCATGAGGGATAAAATAGAGCCCTGTGGCACCCCATGGCATAACTGCCAAGGGACAGAGCAGTAACCCCCCAGCACCACCTTCTGGAATCGGCCGCCCAAGTAAGATCAGAACCACTGGAGCGCAGTGCCTCTAACTCCCAACCCAGACAACCTATCCAGAAGGATACCATGGTCGATGGTATTGAAAGCCGCTGAGAGGTCCAAAGGAATCAACAGGGTCACACTCCCCAACAAAATAGCTGTTGTTCTAAATATGAGATATAATATGAAGGGAAAACTGACAACCAGTATATTAGTATGATGTGTGAGATGTGCTTGAATAGGGGGGAAAACAGCATTTGAAGAAACAATTGCCCTCCTAGGTAATTTTGGCATTCCACAAAATATATAATGTCAACTTGTGGGAACCATCAACATATTTAACATGAGCCACTGAAGAGCCACAAATCAGTAATTAATGGACCAAATACTGACTTGGCAGAATTTTCACTAGTGATCTGGAGGTGAAGTTGTTTGTCCAGTTACCATTCCTTTGAGCAACTCATATTCTTGTTACAATGAATTTCTGTACTCATTAGTAGATGTTGCCTTATCCATTCAAGTGCTGCTCCCCCCCCCAATGAATTTGATATAGTAATATATATTTTTCTTGTATGCTTAGAATATGTAAGCAGTTTAGGTAAGAAAGTAAATGTTGGGGTAATTCCATATTTGTAGTGTGTGTGTGTGTGTGTGTGTGTGTGTGTGTTTTATTAGGTGCTGCAGAATCAGAACAGCAGCAGAGGACTCCTTCTTTCTGCCCTGCTTGTGGGCTTCCCCCAAAGGCATCTGGTTGGCCACTAAAGAAAAGGGGATTCTAGATTAGATAGACCTCAAGTCAGATCCAACACTGTTCCTCTTCTTAACTTCCTTTCTCAAGGCTAATATACTGCTCTTAGAGCAGCCAGGGCCGGATTAAGATAGGGGCTATTGGAGCTGCAGCCCCAGGCCCCTACCAGAAAATAGGCCCACAATATAGGGACGCGCGGCGCGATTTTCCCCCCCCTTCGAGTTAGCTCTGATCGTTATCATTCAGCATAATTAATGATTTTTTCAAGATTAGAAAGGTGTTCTAAGCACATCTGCATTACAGGCTTGAGGCAAGACCTAGCAAGAACTGTTGTTCTCAAATTAGCATTTCGGTAGCTTTTTGCATTTCAATCACTGTTACTACATTTCTTTGTGTGAGAACTTCTTGCTGAAGCACATGGGGGGCTTGCTAGGGTCTGTAATATTCAGATTTAGAAGGGACCTCTCTCTCCAGCCTCGAGCAAAAGATCTTTCTGATTCGCAGCTCAATTGTTCAAATGCTAGTTTAACAAAAAAACAAAAACGAAAACGAAACAAAGCAACAAGAACAACACAATTATTCTTGGTCAAGCAAAGCTTCCTGGCTTTTTGTTGTGGCTGCTTTTTTTTTTTTAATAAATAATTTGGGGGAAATTGGGAAGACCCTTACTGATGAGCTGCAGGAGTTTTTGAGTTTTTGCTCCGTCAAGCGACCCCTCTCTGCCCACCCGCCTCCAATCTCCACCATGACTTCTGCTTGCTATGGGACAAACCTCTGGGATGGTCTTTACCTGCTGCTGGTCCTGATGGCCCTGCTCTGCACAGGTAAGGTTCAAAAGTTTGACTCTTTTGATCTGCAAGTTCTCCTTCTCCTTCTCCTTTTTTTCTGTAAAAGGGCTTTCCCTCTTTTGTGAGCCAAACTGAACGTAAGAGAGGGCTGTGTGTTTGTGGGTGTGTGTGTCTGCCTTTTGGGGGTGTTGATCCTCCTGCCGCCTGCAAAATGTCACCTGCTTGGCTAATACTGTGTGTGTGTGTGTGTGTGTGTGTGTGCACGTGCGCTTTCATGGGGAATTGTGTGGCATTTTAAGTTTTATTTTGAAAAACCCCAGAGAACAGAGTTCACCAAATATCCCTCTTGGATATTTTGGACTACAGTTCTCATTTGCCTCAGGCAGCATGGCCAGTGGCTGGGGAAGATGGGAGCTGGGGCCCCAAACATTTGGAAGGGCCCCGGTTGGGGAAGACTGCCCTAGAGGTTAAAAAACGTGGAGGTACTTATCATCAACGATATGTGATGAGTTTATTGAACTGATTGGTCAGCAAGTGCTGCAGCAAATCATAAACGAGATAAAAGAAGCCAAATATTATTCAATTTCTGTTGACTCCACCCCTGACATAGCACATTGTGATCAACTAACAATTATATTTCGCTATGTACTACCTAGTGGTCCAGTGGAGCGTTTTACGAAATTCATTCCAATGCACGGACACACTGGTATGGAGCTAGCAAACATTATTTTGCAGTTCATGGATGAAAATGGAATTTCCATCAAAGACTGCAGGGGTCAGTCTTATGAGAACGGATCTAATATGAGTGGCAAATATAATGGTATGCAGGCCTTAATTTGGGGAAAAAACCCACTTGCTGAATACATTCCTTGTTGTGCACATTCACTTAATCTTGTTGGACAAAATGCCGTAAACAGCTATCCAGTTGCAGTTTCGTTCTTTAATTTTGTGCAGCAGTTGTATTGTTTTTTTTCTGCTTCAACTCATCGATGGAATCTGTTAACAGATAGTTTCAAACTATGTGGTATACCGACATTAAAAAGGTTATCTGATACACGTTGGTCTGCTCACCATGATGCTGTGAATGCCTTACAAAAAGGCTATAGTACTATCAGAGATGTCCTTTCAAATATTATGAATGATGAATCCACAAAGGGAGAGGTCTGTTTACAAGCAAAGGGCCTAAATAATGTCATGGATCAATTGGAAACTGGAATAATGGTTGTTGAAGTATGGTCTGTCATTTTACCAAGGTTTCACAGAACCAGTCAGTGTCTCCAAGATGCAAAATTAGATCTGCATACAGCAACAGACATGCTGAACTCTCTAAAGGATTTTGTGCAGTCTCTCCGTTCTAGATTCTCTGAATTTGAACAGCAGGGTAAAAATATTTCCGGCTGCGAGGAGTACCAGCTACAACGTGGAAGGAAAGTGAAAAGAAATAGGAGGTGGGACTATGGTGATGCAGAAGATGCTAATGCTGATATGACACCCTCTGAGAGGTTTAAAGTGCATACCTTTTATCCTATAATTGACCAATTGACAGAATCACTGAGGCACAGGCAAGCAGCATACAATATAATTCAAGAAAGATTTGGATTTCTATCAGAAATATGCACTCTAGCAGCTGATAGTCTACGTTCCAGAGCCACTACACTAGTGTCAAAATATCCTGAAGATCTTGAACCCCTGTTTGCAGATGAAATTGTACAGTTTTCATCTATTTTCAAAATGTACCAATCTTCCACTGCAAATCAAGACATTCATGGGAGTCAAGAAACACAAATGTACAAGTTTATGATTGCACAATCTCTAGTCGGTGCATTTCCAAATACATTTGTGACCCTCCGCATGTATTTGTGTTTAATGGTCAGCAACTGCAGTGATGAGCATTCATTTTCAGCATTAAAACGTGTGAAAAATGAACTAAGGTCTTCCATGGGTCAGGAGCGTTTAAATGCGCTCTCTCTGTTGTGCATTGAAAATGGTTTGCTGAACGAGCTTAATCTTGATTCTACAATTGAGGAATTTGCAAGTAAAAAAGCAAGAAAAGTTAATGTGTAATTTTATTTTAATCTACCAGCTTGATTCATTTAGTTTAAATGCAGGTTAGAGTTCAGTGAATAACCTGTTTGTGTGTTTAAAACTAGTGGTTGCTATTTATTTCAAGAGTTACTCTCTGCACCATAATCATAACGCAGGCTGTATTGATTATGATGCTTTAATAATAATAATAATAATAATAATAATAATAATAATACTTTAAGGAACAAATTTTTATGAGCCAAACATCATACACTTATATTTAAATTGTTTATATGGTTTATGTTTATTTAAAAATGGTTGTTGTGAATGTTCTATTTATAACGGTTTTATTGAGTTAACAAGCTTATTGTTTACAAAAAAAAGAAATATTTTCAATATGTTTCTGTTTTGGCACTTTAATGGTAATTAAAATATTTAATTTGTTTTAATATAAAATTGCGTCTTCATTTTATTTATTTCCATAAAAAGGCCCACCAAAATCCTCAGCACCAGGCCCATAATGCTCTTAATCCGGCCCTGAGAGCAGCCAAAACTGGAAGTCCTGACTGTTCTATCTATAAATTAAATTCAGAAGACATATAGAAATGTGGTCTAGGTGGCTACAGAATTCCCCTCACTCACATAGTCAACAAAGTTCCTCCATGAAGGTTCCTCCTCCCTCAAGTGTCACCAGCAGCGGCCATTCAGGCAGGCTGCACTGAGGGAGATGAGGAGAGCAGGGCCATTGTACCAGCTCCGCTGAGAGAATTAACTTCCCCCTCTTCCCTCCACATTCCTTTTTCCTTGTGTGTTGTGTCTTTTTAGATGGTAAGCCTACAGGCAGAGACTGTCTTGTTTTATTGATTAATATGTAAGTCACTCCAGGAGCTTTTTTTGGCTGAAGAACAGGATACAGCCTTGGATTGAGAGCATAATTCGTTCCGGAAACATGCTTGTAATCCAAAACACTCTTATATCAAAACGAAATTCCCCCAAAAAAATTTGTACAAAGATTTTTAATTTAAGCCGTACTACAGTACTTGTATTGCAAGACGTCGCTTGTATATCAAGTCAAAAATTTTAAATAAATATTTAAAAATTTGCTTGTCTTGCAAAACGCTCTCAAACCAAGTTACTTGCAATCCAAGGTATTACTGTACAAATACTTAAATAAATAAATAAATAAATAAAAGAAATGCAAACAAACTGGAAAGCAATTCAATAAAAGAAATGCAAATAAACTAGAAATCAATTCAATAAAAGTTAAATACATAGAGATGTATTAGAATGTTAGGAGATATTTCACCACCTTATTTCATGGGTGGCAGGATTTGAATTATGATGCTTCTAGAAGAAAGTGAGATTTTTACTTTTTAGATGAGCAAGAGCAGAATTTTATGGCTGCTAGACAGACTCCAGATGGCCATAGGATAATTCAGAGTCCCAGCTCCGACTTCAGAAACTTCCTCAGAAGACCGACCTCAGAGCCAGAAGATTCTTGGCATTCCAGGGAGCAGGGAGGGGAAGTTACAGACTCCGCCACAATACACAGTCTGGCGGCGCCTCAGCTTCTCCTCCTCACACTCCAGTGGAAAAGACTTAGAAGGCCAAAATCGGTCATCTTCTAAGCCTTTTGCAGGGCGGGAGGAGCGCAGAGGCGACCTTTGCCTCTGTGCTCCTTCCTGCCCTCCATTGGATGCCTGTAATCCTCCAAGTTTGGAGGGTTACAGGCAGCCACATTGGATTGCACTGCCCAATGCTCTTTTTTGAGGTGGTGGTGTCTATATCTATACCTATAGCTATGCCTATATATCAGGTTTTACTATATAGATATGAAATCAGTCCTGTTGGAAAGATATGGGCTTGGGCTAGGCTCATGAAATATGCATGTTTTGTATGGACCTCACTTTTCTCAGTGTTTATATGATTTCACCTTGATGTGTTAACGTAAAGTGCCAATATTTTAAGAGAGTTAGCGATCAGGTCTAAATAGAGGCCTTCATAGGAAGGAACACTATAGCAAAGTAAATATTATCTAGCCTAAATTATATCTCTTAGCCTCAGATGCTCAATGCAGAAGGACAGACAATAATTGCATCTATCCCAACTATATCACTTACCAGAACTACTTCTGGGAAGACTGAAGAACATGTCTGAAGTGTTCAAGGTCATCAGTAATGCTCCTGTGATCACAGGAGAAAAAATGTATAGGAAAGCACCTATGAAAAGAAAAGCTTCATCCTAATATACTGACAACAATGTAAGTAATTGGTAGTATTATGTGCTATGCCTTTGGCCTAATTATTTGAGAATATACTTGCAAAATGTTTGGAGCTATAGCTATCTGAATAATATAAAATAATATCAATCTCATATGACAATTTTATTTGGTTAACCTGTTTCCCATGGATCAAATCTGATAGAAAATTGTACCTGTGTAATGAGAAAACATCAGAAATCTCTCTTGCTCCCTGTATGTCTGTGTGTATGTATGTGTGTGTGTGTGTGTGTGTATACACACACACAGACACATTAATAGTGGTAATAACGAATCCTGAAAGGATTATTGTTACAATATTAACTATATATAGTTAATTCTAACAATAATCCTTTCGGGATTCGTTATTACCACTATTAATTAATTGGTAGTTAGAGTATTAATGGCCCCAAACTGCTGGTCGTGAATGGTTTCATGGGAATTATTGCTTAATTAATGTTACTCTACCTATGCCTAGGTAGCTTGTGTAGGCAACCATTTTACTGTTCATTTCAAGACACTAAAAGTTAATTATTGTGAATATTTTTTTTAAAGTCTTTAAAGTGAGATAAAATAAGTTTCTGGTGGAACACAGCTATTCCTTTGGGGAGGGTACTAATTTATACTTTTGCTCAGCAAGCAGAGATAAACCTTAAAACCAGGCCCGGCCCTCCCATGAAGCAGGGTGCGGCACCCACATCAGAGTGGGAGAAGCAGCAAATTGTGCCACCTTCCCCCCGTCCCTGCCAGGAGGGCCTGCCACCATTCCTCCGCCTCTTCCAGCAGGTGCTCTGGAGAGCCCCGCCAGTCATTCTCCCACTGTGGCCTTCACTGCAGTGAGAGAGCAGGTGGTGGAGCTGTCTGGAGCAGCTGCCCTCTGTTTCCTTCATTGTATGCCCCATTTTCCCTCCCTTTCTCCATGAGAGCCTCGGAGCGGCTTCTTCTAGTCGCATGGCTCCCCATAGAGCGCTGGTACAACAGCAGAAAAAGCAAGGGGAAGGGGGCATATGATGAAGAAAGGGGAAGGGGGCATGATCCGGTGGGAAGAAGGCATGCAATGTGGTGCATGTTCACTCCTGCCTCAGGCGGTGAGAGGGCTTGCGCTGGGGCAGCTTGAAACTGCTGAACAGGTTGAAACCAGTGGATGGAAGTTTGCTTTTAGCTCCTTGTGAGGTTGCATTCTTCCAAAATTATCGCCATCAGACATCTTTTGGAGTCAATATGCACCGTGTTGTATGGACTGTTGGCTGATTAGTCTGTTTTCTATAAAGCCTAAATCACCATCATAAACTCATCTGCATTACTTAGAACAGCTTTGGACAATACCCGAAGTAGCTTGCCAGCTGAATATTCAATCTGATCTTTTGTTGTCTGTAAATTGCAATGGCCCAGGTGGCTAGGCATTTAAATATATATCTCTATCTCTATCTATCTATGTATCTATCTCTTTCATTTGAATGGCAGCATTTTTTGTAACATCTGACAATGAACCTGTACAGGTTGTAGATTCAGCTTATGTACACCCCCCTTCAAATACTATAAGAAGCATTGCCAAGTGAAGCTGCTGCACGTTTAGTGTTGGAACTTCTTTAGTAACATCCCAAGTCACTCTCAGGGTTGCACATTACAGGCAGCAACATAAGAGAGTTGCTATGGAGTGACTGCTCCCACCCCATTCCCAGTAACATTAGCACACCAGTCATGTGGGCAGTGCCAGCAGTGCTATCAATGGTTAGGGCATTGGACTGGGACCCAGAGACATGGCCTCTAGTCCCCACTCAGCCATGAAGCTCACTGGGTGACTTTGGGCCAGTGACGGGCTCTCAGCCTAACCTGCCTCACAGGCTTCTTGTGAGGAAGAAATGAAGAGGAGGAAGATCATGTATGCCTCTGGTGCTGTTCTTGCAAGATCAACGTGCTACTATGCAAGTCTGTCCTTGTTGATATGTCACCCTTTACTTTGGCTGTCTTTATGCCTCGGAAAAAGTGTGTGTGTGTGTGTGTGTGTGTAGAACAGTAATCTTTAGACAAAAAAGAGAATGCTTTTATAACTCCAGTGGGCCACTGTTGCACCACCTCATTAAAATTAATCACCAAACACTTTTCAGCAAACGAATCCTGCCCTGTTAGGAGAATATTTGTTCCCATGACTGTCCTAGGGAGATTATTCCGAGCTTCTCTTCAGTAATGATAAGCAATGTCTTCTGATCTCAAGCCTAAATGTATCAATAGACAGCTTATAGCCATGTGATCTTTCACCCCTTTCTCCTTTCATCTACATTGCTTTATGTGAATAAAAATGTGCATGTTTGCATATTAAGGCTTGCTGAGCTGAACTTGGACTATACCTTCATCCGGAGATGTGTGTCTATTTGTATTAAGTGAATAGGTCTGCCATTTGTCTTACAGAGGTGCTTCTCCTTTCATTTATGGTCACTCTTGATTAATTATTGGTGAATATTTATCCATCCTATTGCACTTTTAGCTCCCACCACTGAGAAATCTAAAGGCAATGTGTAAAAAAAAGGGGGGGGAGAAATGAAGCCCCATATAGAAGCAGATGGTAAAACCTTAGATGAAATTAAATATCAAAATCAGTAAAATTAAAAACCATCCTTCACTGTCAAATGAAAATTGTAGGGTCATCACAGAGTAGGGCTGGTCTGTGCATTCCTTTGGGCATTGTTGCTTTCACTCAAACACATTTCGGGCCACCAAAGGATAATTCTTTAATTTACAATGAAGGCCTACCATCTGTGTGCATTTGGACTTCATTCCTCGATATTGGTTGGGCAAATGGTGCAAAGTCTGTTATACTGGCTGTGGTTTAAGTATTAGAACAATAAATAGGCAGCTCTGTATTGAATTTTCCATCTAATACAATAGAATACACTTTAACACAGATTGTACCATGACTTTTATTTTATTTCCAGGAAACTAGCTAGATTTATCATGCATTGTGCCATTGGCAACTGTTTATCCGGGTTTCATTGAAGAGCACCAGATTCAGGTAGCAGTCAAACATCCTTATAAAAACTACTAGCACAGATTATGTGTTCTTGTTTCATATTGGTGGTAGCAGGAAACAACAGGTAATTAATTTTTAAAAAGGCTTAAAGTGACACAGATTGAGAAGGCCTGATCCATTAATTTGAGTGACGATCTCCAGGGTTAAAAATTCAAGCATCTAATCATAGCATCCAATACAATTCAGTGAACAGATGCAGTCACCCCTGACAGCTGGCAATTCAGCCTCTTCTTAAAAATGTCAAATTAAACACATCACACAATTTTCTAGGCAACTTGTTCCGTCTTGATTTCCTATGATGTAAACAGTTGATCTGATAGGCAAAGTAAATTTGCTGTCACGCAGGCCCATTCTACAAATGTCTTCAATGAATGATGTAGCTGACGGAATTGGGGAGTTCAGACTATGAACTCCCCAGTTTGGAAATTCTGGCTAACTACAAGCTCAGCTCAAACCTCTCTGAAGTTTGGGCTCAACTCATAATGATCTCAGTCCTGGTCTCTTCCTGAGTATTATGTGTTACTAATCTATTTTATATACATTGCTTTATATGGATGGATGGATATAGATATAACTACATATGTGCACTATTATATATCTATATTCAGATTTATTTATTAGACAAGCTAGGATTTTTAAAATAGATACGCTGTAATTAGTAATGTGGGGAAATCCATCTTGTCAATCATCATCACTACCAAAGTTCAGGAAAAAAATCAATGAATTTCATACTTGGTAGGTTTCTGCTTTGGTAAGTGAAAATCTACAAGAAAAACTTGCTTTTTAAAAAAGGTAAATAATGGCTCCAACATTTGGGGAAATTCTTGTTGTAAAACTCTTTAACAAATCTCAGTCTAGATACAAAGAACCATGTAGGCTGCAAACCTATTCCCAATTATCTGGGAGCAAGCTCCATTGAGCCAGCATGGAATAGTGGTTAGAGTGTTGGACTGGGGCTCAGGAGATCTGGGTTCTAGTCCCCGCTCGGCCATGAAGCTCACTGGGTGACTTTGGGCCAGTCACTGGCTCTCAGCCTAACCTACCTCACAGGGTTGTTGTGAGGATAAAATGGAGAGGAGGAGGAGGATTATGTAAGCTGCCTTGGGTTCCGTGCAGGAAAAAAGGCGGGGTATAAATATAATAAATAAATAAATAAATTGAACAGAATGGGACTTACTTTGGAATAGCCTTGTATAGGATTGCACTGTTAAGTTAACATAAGGGTCTCAAGCTAAGTCTCTGGAATTTTTGACTTGTAAAAAATGTGAACAGCTAACCTCCATGCTTCATCACAAACTGTTCTGAAATTTCCCTCTGTTTCAAAAGCAATTTGTCATGCAGCAAAGAGAATGGCTACTATTGAAAACAGATGAATATGAAATTCCCTTGGATTTTTGCCTGCATATTTTTGGGTGGTTTGGTCTATGTGAGTGACTGCAATGGATGAAAGGAAACAAGATTACAAGGGCATAATGTTTCTCATTTCTATTCACCTAAGGAAAATTCAGAAGAACAAATTTTGACATACTTCTCTTGTGGTGGATGGGCCGAGAAGTGTTTTGTAGGGTTGGGGATTGCCTGCCAAATATCTTTCTACCAATTACAAGCCTATGTTCCCAAAACTTACATATTTTGCTTAGGAAAATCAATATTATCTACCGTATTTATTTATTATTACATTTATATCCTGCCTTTCTTCCTCTTCCAAGGAACCCAAGGTGGCTTACATGGTCCTCCTCTTCCTCTCCAGTTTATCCTCACAACAACCTGTGAGGTAGGTTAGACTGGGAGTCAGTGACTGGCCTAAAGTCACTCAGTCAGCCAAGTGGGGACTATAACCCTCCTGAATCCCAGCCCAACATTCTAACCAGTACACCACACCGGCTCTCCTAAATACTGCAAATATTACTGAAAAATCTATCCATTTCCCCTTTTCAAACAAATTATTTTAATGTGCTCCATGTCAAAGGTAATGTTAAGTTTATTTAATGCAATGCTAAACATATTTTTAATTCATTTTAGTGGAATGGTTTAATTAACTAAACCATTTCTTCTGATGCTGTGTACTGTGTGCAAATTAATAGCATTCAGCACGCCCATTCTCTCAGCCCTGCTGAAGCCTACAGCCCGTGAATCCTATCTGCCATGCCACACACCTTCCATTTGCACAAATGATTAACTACCTTAAGAACTCATTTCACCCCTCCCCCACCCCCACCCCCCAATGGATTTGAATGCTCCTGTGCAATATAAAGGGAAATGCGGTCGGAATGCAACAAACACGATTTTCAGTTGATTCTGTGATTTTATTCCAATCGTGCTAGTTCTAAGTATTTGTGCCACATTGGCCATTAACGAAAGGCATATTTATTTGTCATACAGAAAATAAGAGATAAGAGAACAAATGTGTCTGTGGCTGCACCACCAAAATAAATTAAGAGTTGCTGTGAAATCTTGTCTAGTTTGCAGTTCAAGGAGAAATCTTCATGTTTGGCTCCTTGTTTTGATAAGACATGTTCAGAAGCGATCTGCAGAACAGTCTGGAATCTATCATCCTGAATATTAATGAGGAATGAAAACTGTAACAGAGCCATTTTCAAATTGAATGTACCGTATGTTCTAGCCAATGTACATTTTGTCTGAAGATTTTGTCTGGGAAGCAAAAGGCCCTAGTTGACCTGCTTTCTTTTACCATATTAAGCTGTGTTCCTGGGATCGGACATAGATACACACACATTGACCAGGTTCAGATGACACTCTGCAGCTTGTCCGGGAGGGAAAGTTAGATATATTATTATTTCAATAAAATGGATACACGATTACTAAATGAGAAAAATTAATTAATATTCTTGTTAAGTGTATGCCTGTTTCAGGTTATAGTTGATGATCATAAACTAAGGATTCTACTAGGCATTACAAAAGATGTGGAGCAAGAGCATCTCCATTTTACTTTCTTCCTCATACCATCTGGTTGAACACAACACATGATATGACATCCTTGTACTGTGCAGATATGCATGTTTTACTTGTCAAACTGAACATTCCTTGAAAGGGAAGGTCTAATCATAATACTGTGATGTTTTCATGCAGAATGGGTAAAATAACATGAGAATGTAGATGGACTCCCAAAGGCTGAAGTTTTACAAGACCACAACATAATGGGTGTGCATTTAAGCGTGGCTCATAAGCAGCCTAGACAAGAGCACGGCAGAATTTGGAATTATTGTCTGATTGTTAACATTTTCTGATTGGCAATGAACTCACAATATTTGACCCAAATTTCCATTTTTCCTCCTCAGTTTTGGAGGCAAGTACTAAAAACAATGATAGAAATGAATGTGGTAATAATATTTTGTTTGCACCAAAGGCAGTTTCCTGGTTTGATGTATCATTCTATTCAACTAGAATCTATTGGATTATAGTTCATTTTTGACCACAAAAAGTGTGCAAGTCCTATCGAAATTCCTTATAATGAAAAGAAGGAAATGATTACCTTCATAAAGAAATACAGTGTGAAGCAAAAGTTACTTAGAAATCAGCTTGCGAATTATGTTATGCACCACTCTCCGAGGGAGACATAAAAGCAGGTGATTGGCTTTTGTATTTGTTTCCTTGATAATATGCTGTAAAAACATACAAATTTAGGGATATAAACTAGAATGTTTAAAAATTAATACTTTTTCCTCACTCTGTCCACAATGGAAAATGAATTTATCATTTTAAATTCTCATACAGGCTCTGTTGCCAAATGTGAAAATGAGGGAGAAGTTCTACAGATCCCCTTTATCACAGACAATCCTTGCATAATGTGCATTTGCCTGGACCCACCCACCCCCGCCCTCAACATCCCCGTGCCCATCCTTACCTGTCAAGAAAGAGGACGCCAGAGCCATGGGGGGTCCAAGGTGGTGCAGCAAGAGCCAGGCGGCGAAGGTTAGCCCGGGGAAGCGGAGCAGCTGAGCCACCGCTCAGCCAAATCTACTGAAAAGTTGATACTATTCATTTCCATGAGGCTTACTTCCACGTAAATATGCTGAGGTTTGCCAATTGACGTTTATTTCATAATGGGCATAGGGCTGGAGGGAGGGAGGGCTCAAGTGGGAGGGGGGGGCGCTAAATATCTGATCTTGCCTAGGGCACCAAACTGCCTTGCACCGGCCCTGATGCCTACTGGTATTTCTTGCTCTCTTTGGTGTGAACTGATCTGCTCTGCACAGGTGTATGGACAGATGTCCCTCCTCCTAATTGCCCAGGGAAGATTAGTTGCTCCCAGAGAGAACAAGGTACATGACTTGGACTGCAAAGTACTGCTACTCAATATATCTAGCTGTTTTGAGTGGTTATATTGCAGCCAAGGGGCTCTTGCCAGGGGTGCAGGGCAAGCTGAAGAGAAACTGAGTACTTGGAAGGAGAATTACCCAGTTCAGGAACAGGCTATCAGTTTTGGGCCACATGCAATGCCAGTTCAGGCACAACATATTTGCGTGTGCACACACCGAAGCATACACACACACACACACCAAAGCACACAGGGATAAGGAGGTTTAAATTTCCATGTCCTTGCTGTTTTGCCACAGGTTCCCCAAAAGGAATTGGCAAAGGTTCTTTGAGGGATTTTCAGACCATAATAAATACTCCTCCAGGAAGTTAAAGCCAAACATCTTTATTGCAAAGCTGAGCATGAAATACAACAATGCTATGCCTTCCTCCTAGTTCCCTGCTGGAACTCCCACCCCTTAGCTACACAGTCACTGTATTATTTCCAACCAACCCTGCTAGTTCCAGCAGCTCTCCGCCTGGGTATCAGCTTTCAGCGTTGGGACTTCTGCAGGGCTCTCTGAACAGCTTCCTCTGCTTATCCTTGCTCCTTCCGATTCTTCAGCACTCCACCACTACACCACTCCATCCACTACACACACACACACACACACACACACACACACACAACCAACCACCACAACTACCAACAACAACCACCTTAGTCTGCATTTGCTAGTCTTATATACTTTTCTAGCACCAAACTCCATGGGCTGCAGACCTCATGCTTAATTGGTAGCACCTGAGCTGTTGTGCAGTGTCATTCCTCTGGCCTGCAGCCAGGTCACATGCCAGCAAGTTGCTGAAGATTGCATCAGCCTGGCTAGCAGCCAACTCACAATTTAAGCAAGGTCATGCCTTGCTATTACAGAGCAAAATACAGGCTATAATACCATACAGAGCATAATACAGAGCATAGTATCATACAAAGCATAAAACAGGGCATTGAGGCAGGACTGTTGTGCAACACTGCACTCCTCGACATCTTCCACAACTCCCATTACACTTGATCTCTGAGATGAAATCTCTGGCGGGGTGGTGGTGAAAGACTCCTACTCCCAGCAATGCCCTTGGTTTTCCGATGTCCCCATTTTCCAATGAGAGGTTGCTATTTCCCAACATTCTTGGCAGCATTGGGATTGCCAGTGTGGTGTAGTGGTGAGAATGTTGGACTGGGACTCTGGCGATCCGGGTTCTAGTCCCCGCTCAGCCATGAAACTCACTGGGTGACTTTGGGCCAGTCACTGACTCTCACAGCCTAACCTACCTCACAGGGTTGTTGTGAGGATAAAATGGAGAGGCGGAGGAGGATTATGTAAGCCGCCTTGGGTTCCTTGCTGGAAAAAAGGCAGGGTATAAATATAATAAATAAATAAATGGTGGGAGGGGAAAAGCTATAGCCTCCCAGTGATCCCCACTGAGATCGCTAACAGTGGCAGGGACGTAATGATCTCAGCAGTGCTGGGACCATTTGTGGGGAGGGGCTAAAATTCCTTGCACCCTGAAGCAATCCCCTCTGAGATCGCGGCTTCCCCACTGCCATTACCAGTGAGGAATCCGTGATCCTGGCTGTGTTGGGATCGCTGGGAGGGGGGAAGGATAAAGCCTCTTCCCTCATCCCACCTGTCCCAGCGCTGCTAATAGTCAGCTCAGTTGTGGGGGAAAGTGGGAGAGGCTTTTCAGGCTTGCAGGCCGCACAGACAGTACATGCAGCTCGCAGGCCACGAGTTGCGCACCCCTGATCTAGTTGTTGCATCCATTAGGGGAGGAGGGAAACATGATTACAGGTTGATGGGAGGCTTTGTTGCTCATGTTCCCCACATTAAGATAATAATGTGTAAATTGCCCCCTCCCCCTTGCTTGCACTTTTAGTGCCCCAAAATTGAAGCAGGTGCTGTGGGAAATTGCCACACAGATGAACCCTTTGCATGTATAGAGGAGGAAAGAAGTCAGTTGAGGCAAAGGTGTAGGTCAGGACATTTATTTATTGTATTTGCTGCAGCACTGCTGCTAAAGGAGAACATCCGCAGATATTATTCCTTCCAGCTAGCACACGACACAGCATGTTCATTTTTTAATCTGGCAAAGGTATAGCTTTCAAGTGACAATTATAGGCTGACCCCATTGATTTGGGTGATAGACATAGAGCTCTTGTGTGATAGATGATTCTTAAATCTTCATTCTTTTCTTGACAAGGAATGCCAGACAGTTGCAAATCAATAGTCAGTCACTTTGAATATAGCCATTCACTGAACCGTTAGCAGCACCGCCATTCCTGCACTAATAGCCCCAGCTATTGAGGTTTCAGTTTTGAAGTCTCTGAGATCTCTATAAAGCCAAGGTGTTTGATGGCTTGTTAGCATCGAGCGTGACTTCCACAATGAATATCAGGCTCACCCACATTTGATGCATGATCAGAAGGAATGATGATGGTCGGAAGACAAATATGTGACACGCAACATTTTAAATATTTATTTTATTTTATTGCTGCTACAAGCTAATATGGATGATCTTTTGGAATATGCAGGCTGCAATCCTGCTTGTGAATAAGCCATAGAAATCGTTGTGACTTATTTTAGGTAAACATACATAGATAAAGTAAGGGCGCAATCCTATGAATTTTTAGATAGAAAAAGAGGCCTACAACTCCCAGCATCCCCTAGCCAGCATAGCTGGCTGGGGCATGCTGGGAGTTGTAGGCCTTTTTTCTGTCTAAACATGCATAGGATTGCTCCTTAAGTAGACTATGCCATAATATACACAGTTTGTGCATCAGTGTTTTTAATAGGTAGAAAACTTGGATGTGGATCTAGGAAGTTTGGATTCAAATTCTGCTCTATAGTCCTGGTTCACATGACATGACAGCCCACCATGGCTTAATTTTCCTGTGGGGGCTGCCACGTCATGCCGAGCACCCACAGCTGCCATTTTTGCCATGGCTTGTCATGTGAATCCAGGTGGCAGGAATTGTTTGAGGGTTAGACAACTTTCAAATAACCCTAAAACAAGCCACGTTTGAGGGTTAGACAACTTTCAAATAACCCTAAAACAAGCCATGGGTTGTTTGAGGGTTGTCTAACCATGGGCGCTATGCAAAAATGGCGACTGTGGGCACCTGGCGCAACACGGCAACCCCTGTGGGTAAATTAAGGCACAGTAGGCTGTCATGTCATGTGAGCCAGGTCATTGTATGGTGGGCAACTCTATTTCGCAGACTTTCTTCTTCTTCTGTATTATAGGAAGAATGGTGACCTATTTCACAAATAACTAATCCTGCAGTGACATCTTGTTTTCTTTTCAACCCCAGTAAATCCTAAGCTTCCCTGGAAGCCAGAGGCCCTGTGGAACAATAGAAGGTAACTGTAATTGACCTTCATCCCCATGTATATGCTTATCTGCTTTAAATATAAAAGCTTTATCTGAGATTATCCATAGTATTTATCATTTGATATTTTTGAATGCATTGCCTTTCAGTACCTGCATTTAATGCTTTGTATATAGCTATGAAAATAAGGCAAACAGAAGATAACACATGGATGAACTGTAACCTCAGGTATACTTTCCACCTAATTTTGTGTCCCACAACTACCATGCAGAATGCCGTGCCATATGTGGCCCACCTGCTTACTGCTGTGCTAAGGATCCTGACTTCTGTCACAGAGCCATTGTGATATTTTCCATGCTAGCTTGGGTATTTTTATTTATTTATTTATTTAATACATTTTTATACCGCCCAATAGCCGAATCTCTCTGGGCGGTTTACAACAGTTAAAACCATAAAATACAATACAATATAAATATAAAATTTAAAACCACAGATTAAAAACAAACAGCAAAGCTAGCAGCAGCAGTTCAAATTACAATAACAGAGTTAAAAACAACTACAGGATGTGGTGATGTCCTGTCACACTAATTGTTGTACTGGGTCCTGAGCATTTATTCAGTGCACATAGCTTGGGGCCTTATATTATGCTTCTTTTGGTTCAGCTGTTAACATGATGATATTAAACGCCATGGTATTGCGCATGATGTGTCATAGACAACAGAAAATGGGCAAGAATACATATTTTCATCTCTTTCTCTGACCATACTCTTGTAGATAATAAAGACATAAATTACGCTGAAGTTAACAAACATGGTGTCATTTGACACAAGACCTTTTTCTTTTTAATTTGGCATCCTAATAATACTCAGAGTCCCTTCCTTCGAGCAAGTCCCTGGCAGATGCTTTATTGTGTCTGTTGTTTTTCCTCTGGGGCTGTACATTAGGTTAAAATATCACAAATAGCTGCTATTAAAGTGTGAATCACAGTAGCTATAATTTTTCATGACAGTGAAAGGAGATGTGACATGTTGAGGAAGCCCTGCCATTGATACTAACACTCAGATCTTCAGGCAAGTGTTTAATGACATACTCAGTATGCTGTGCAAACTTTGCTATCTACCCAACAAAAGGTTACCGTTAGAGTGCTATAAATATTTGGAAATGTCAGTAGACAATAGCGAAGGAGGGATCTTTATTTCCTGATAAGTGAAGACAAGATGACAATCAGATTCCCCTCCCTCATACATATATCTGAGGCCTCCCTATTCTTTTCAGTTCATTTTTATATATTGTGTGACAGTATCAATGGTGCAGCTCGGTAATTTTAGGCCTTGGACTTAATGGTCTTATTGGAGGCCTCTGTCTATATTACTGTACTTCAGTTGTGAAACATACAACTAGCATTTCTCTTCTCCCCTGCACCCCCAGTGCTTCTATTTTCCTGATATGTTAGAGGGGAAAATACCTGTTTGTCAACCCTGATTAAAAAAAAGAAAAGAAATACTCTGAGCATGTATGGTGTCACATTTTAAACTAGCTTAACTCAGACCACTATTATGACTTTTGGAATAAAAAGGATTTTCCTTCTGCTGCCCTGATACTAAATGCATTTATGTGGGAGAAAGCTTTATTTGGTTATAGAAAAGGATAATATATATTTAAAGTAGAACTAATAAAATGAACATCTGTACATGTTGTGTACATGCCTGGATAGCTGCCCCAACTTTAAAATCTCTTTTAAAAATATGAAGAAAGGATATTGCGGAAAGCAGTGTCAGCCCCAGTGGGCCCTGCCATGCCCATGCTGGCGCAGTGGTTCATGCGAGGCCAGGTTGCCATCGCACCCGTCATCTTCCACTTTCTGGTCATTTGGGCCTTCCTTGGGCTGTGGGGCCCTGGACTTTGGCCTCAAGGTTCAGCCCTAGCTGCACCGCGGTACAGTATTCCTGGTCTAAAATGTCTATGCTTATTGCTGTGTGACCGAACATATAGGAAAAACAGAATAAAATATGATATCCTTCATCCCCCACCCCCCCAAAAAGCATTTTCTATGTTCCATATGTTTATATTAAAAAAGAGCCTCACCTATTTCCTTTCACAGTCTCAGCTTGTTAACATAGTCCTCCTTAGAATCTAGATTTTAGCTCTATATTGCCTAAACCTAGTATTTTTTTTCACCACCACAGAAGGACACGACAGGGCTTTTTCTATAGTGGCATTCAGGTTCTGGAATTCCCTGTCACGTGAGGTGTGTTTGGCTCCTTCCCTGTCTTCTTTTCAATTATCAATAAAGATTATTATTTTCCATGTGGCTTTTTACAACAATTAAGAACACAAGAAGAGCCCTACTGGATCAGACCAAAAGCCTATCCAGCATAGCATTCTCTTCACAGAGTGGTCAACCAGCTGCCCACAGGAAACCCACTAGTAGTAGGTCATAGCACCCTCCTACTCATATTCCCCATCATCATCATCATCATCATCATCATCATCATCATCATCATCATGCGATCACTCGTGACCGAGTAAGATTGTCTTCCAGGATAAAAAATTTACCAAAGAAAATTTTTTTAAAGGAGGAAATTCTAAAGAAAATTGTGTAGACTCTAGCGATGGGTCCGTAAGTGACTGTGGAGGCCAATTCTAGATCCACACAGCTTCCCACAATGAGGACACAGGTTACCAGATGGAAGATGGTCCTGTAAAGGATTCGTTTGACGTGCTTTTCGCTTAGCACGTTTCTCCCTTTCGCCTTGCACTCGGCCTTCTTCAAAGTCCATGGAACCTTTGTGAGAGGCCAACCTCCATTTAGATCGTTCATGGGTCAGAGCTTCCCAGTTTTCCATGTTTATATTGCATTTTTTTTTATTAGCCTTATGAACACCTTTAAACCTCTTATACTGGCCACCGATATTCCGCTTTCCATCCTTGAGTTGGGAATAAAGTAACTGCTTTGGGAGACAGCAGTCAGACATTCGAACAACATGACCGGTCCACTGAAGTGGGCATTGAAGGATCATTTTTTCAACGCTAGTAGTCTTTGCTTCTTCCAGTACACTGACATTTGTTCGCCTATCTTCCCAAGTAATTCGCAGCAACTGCTATACAGAGGCATACTGCCTTTGATACTGGAGGTGATATATAGCCATCATGACTAGTAGCCATTGACAGCCTTATCCTCCATACATTTGTCTAATCCCCCTATAAACCCATCCAATTTGGTGTATATCACTACATCTTGTAGTAGCAAATTCCATCATTTAACTGTGTACAGTGTGAAGAAGAACTTCCTTCTATTTGCCCTGAATCTCCCAATATTCAGCTTCATTCGATGACCCCAGGTTCTAGTCTTAGAGAGAGGGAGAAAAACTTTTCCCTATACACTTTCTCCACACAAGAGTCTCTCTTGTCTCCTGCTTTTTTATTTTTGTTATGTTTATGTTGTTGATTTTTTTAAAATTTGAAGTTTGGGCTGTTGTTTTATTATGTTTGGCAGCTTGGATCCAGACATTAACAAAATATTAAGAGAATTTCACAGCCAAGTAGCTTGTACAAAAATGCACATCTGAGACTGAAATTCTTTTAATATATATTTATTATTTACACACACACACACACACACACACAATTTCAAAAATGTGGTCTAACGTTGGAATAGATGGAATGAAACATCTTTGTAATTAGTGTATGAAAATCATTTTAACAAGAGACACAATTCTGAGAACTATCATAACATTATTCAATCAAATTGAGTCATTCTACAAAGCCATTGGTTTCTTTGTAATCTACAAGAAGGAAGCACTAGAAAAGCCCTCTGAAAAATAACTTCCCAAAAGCTGACATTTTATTTTCAGCTAAGCACAAGAGAAAAAGATTGGCAGACTTTGGGGAATTACTGTCTGAAATGACATGATTGTAATATGAGAAGCAAGCATCTGGGAACCATAATAAAAGATAATGACTGAAGTTGAAGCATCTTTAAACAAACATTCAAACATACTTACTGAAACAGACAAGAGTCTTCAGGTGTTTTTGAAGACAAGGAACTAAAAAATAGATGATCTAAAAGGCATAGAAGAACCCATAACACAAGAGTGAAATACCCCTGGAAAGGACAGAAAGGAGATAAATACATTAAGGCTTAGCTTTGAAATGGAGAAAGAATTGGCAATGTATGGACTACGGAGAGAAAATATGTCACTAGTTTGTGTTGGTTAGATTGGGCAAAAAACATTGTGCTTCCCAGAACGTTTCTATGGGTGACCCAACCCACCTTATTTTGTAATGGATAGACTGCTGCTGTAGCCTTGATGGCACAACCTATGTTTGCTTTGCCACAGCTCCACAAATTTGGGCTAGAAGGCTGTAATCCAAAGAAATCCTACTCCAGATTAACCCAAGCCAATGGGATGACTCTAGTGTTGATGAGTTGAGATCTATGGCTTAGCCAATGTCACATTAAAAGAAATCCTACTTTTATGGCTACGTGTTTCCATCAAACAGGTGGAACCTATTGCAAAGATGCAATTTCCCTTCAGTGTACATGGGACTACTGTTGAAGAGGGCTCAGAAGCTTCAGTTAGTTCAACATTATTTTATTTATTTATTTATTTTGTACCCCACCTTTCTGCCAAGAAAAAATGGCACTCAAGGCAGCTTACAATCATGAATAAATAATAATAATAATAAAATAATAAAACAATAATAAAATAGAGCTGCTAGAATACTACTGGGACTAGTTGATATAATCATGTGACATCAGTGCTTCATCAGCTGTACGGGCCAGTTTGTTTCCAAGCTCAGTTCAAAGTATTGTTGACCTGTAAAGCCCTAAATTTATTTTATTTATTGCTTGGGACCAGCGTATCTAAAGGAAAGTCTCCTCCTATATGTAACTGCTTGGACCCTTAGGTCATCTTTGGAGGCCCTCCTTACTGAATGAAGTTAGGCAGCTGGCCTGGCTGCAAGAGAGAGGGCCTTCTCAGATGTGGCTCCCCATTTATGCAATGTTCTTCCCAAGGGGGTTCGTCTGGTCCGGTGCCAAAATTGTCATTTTTTTGGTGCCAGGTGAAGACTGTTCTTTTTCCCCAGGCATTTTACAGCTCAGTCCTATGGCTGCTAGACAGTGTCCCAGTTCCATCTTCAGAAACTCGCTCCGAGGTCAGAGCTGGGACTACGAGCTCAGAGCTGGGACTCTGAGCTCGGAGTGCCTCTCCCCCCCCCCCCCACTGCAGCTGGTGCAGAAAGAATCACACTGGCTGCTTCTCCAAGGTCACAAATGCAACCTCAGAGATGGGGTTTTGTGGGCATTCTGAGAGGTGGGGAGGGGAGGAGAAAGTATCCTGGCAGCACCTCAGCCTCTTTCCTTCGTGCTCTGAGGTGTGATACTTGGTCGAAATTGGCTGTCTAAGTGTTTTGCAGGGCAGGAGGAGCACGGAAGTGACCTCTGGCTCTGTACTCCTCCTGCCCTGCATAGGATGCCTGTAATCCTCCAAGTTTGGAGGGCTATGGGCATCCTGATTGGATTGTGATCTTAGAGACTTGGTTTTTAGATTTTATGCCTGTTCTTATATATCTTTATATATTATAACTATATCTATAAATCTATATCGATATCCATACCTCTATCTATATCTATCTATCTATAATATTTATATACCATTTAATATAATTAAATCTCTAATATATTCCTGCACTGTCTATAATTTTGTATTGTATTTTATCCTTTGCATGGTATGTATCATTTTATTTTTTTTAACTGTTTGTACAATCTGCCCAGAGAACATTTTGTTATTGGGTGGATTAAAAATATAATAAATGTATAAATAAATCCAAAGAGAACTAAATTGACAAGGACTTCCCAGTGATTTGGAAGATGGAACAATGGTGGTCACCAAACTGAATCCCTAAAATGAGAGGTAATTTATCAACAAAAGATCAGCTGATGTAGTAACAGCAAATCCAGAACAACGTGGAAATGTGGGCACGGAGGAAACATTGACCTCAAGACCTCAAAGATAAGATATAAGAAGGAAAGAAGAATTCAGAAGAAGCTGGTTAAAGGACTGATCCGTTCCCAAGCTTACCGTGTTACTTCTAATACTAAAATCAATGGAAGTTCATATTTCATTGACATTAAACTCAACAAAGGTAGATTTGATCGTGTATATCCCTGTGAATTATTGGTGGTGCTGCATTTGCCGAGATGTAGGCCAGTCTCCCCCTTGCCACAGTTCATTAGTGTAGGCTAGATATGATTTATTCCAGGCTACTCAGCGAGCAGCTACTTCACAGGGAATTACAAGAATGAACACTGGATCTCATCAGAGGGTATGTATGTAATGCCAGTGTCCTCTGATCAGGGATGGGGACTCAGACTTGAGGACTCGACTCGTGAGTTGGACTGAGTCCCCCCTCTGACTCGAGTCTGACTCGAGTCCCAATATTTTTAATGGGACTCGAGACTCGACTCGGGACTCGAGACCAAGGACTCGTCAACATCCCTGGGCTGTTGATGAGTCTTCTGGCTGTGCCAGAAGGAGCGCGATCACCAGTGAAGAGCGCATGGAGGTGAGGCGCGCCGCTGCTCGGCCACTATGGACAGCTACCAGGAGCGCAGCCCCAACGATGTGTTGAGATTTATTTTGATTGATGTGTTGTTGTGGGGGGTTAGGGTCAGACATTTTGGGTTTGGCTGCCTCTGCCTGCCTGTTTGGGGTTCCCAGCCTCCTCTGCCTGCCTGGTCTCTTCTTAACCAGTTCCTCAGTTTGAATTGTCCAAGACAAAGGCCTCTGCCTGCCTGTTTGGGGTTCCCAGCCTCCTCTGCCTGCCTGGTCTCTTCTTAACCAGTTCCACAGTTTGAATTGTCCAAGACAAAGGCCTCTGCCTGCCTGCTTTGGGGTTCCCTGCCTCCTCTGCCTGCCTGGTTATTTTGGGTTTGTCTGCCTGGTCTGTTCTTGCCAAAATCAGTTGCAGAGTTTTGAAATAAAAAGGCACACTTGTGCCTAGAATTTATTTAAGCCACACATATGAAGTAGCCTTATTTTGTTGGGGGGGAACCCCACTGATTTTAATAGGGACTCGTGGAGTCAGTTTTGGGAGTGACTCAGGACTCGTGACTCGTGAGTCACCATTTTGGACCAAGGACTCGAGACTCGAGACTCGGGTCCAAAGACTCGTGACTCGACTCGTGACTCGAGAGCAAGGACTCTTCAACATCCCTGCCTCTGATATACAGAAGATGTATTTCAGGCTAAAATGAATGAGAACAAAGCAATATTTGAGAATGGACTCTGAAATGGCAAATCCCCTTTATACATGTGGTATTGTTATAAATGGATAGTGACTAGGAGTGGCCCATTGAGCAAAGAAGATCTGCAATAGCTATGAAACTGTGCCCCATCCCCTGGAAGAATCCCCCCTGTTATATCCAATCACAGATCAGAGATAATAGTGGAGATGTGGTGGTGCGCAAAGCCAGAGACTTGGTCAGTGCTAGGAGGAGTGACTCCTTCCAGCTCCAGCTGACTCTTTCTTCATGCTCCTCTCACTGTCCCTGATGGGGAGAGAAAGAGGTGCACAAAGTGGTGTGCAAAGCCAGGGCTCAGCCAGGGCTGCCAAAAGCAGCTCGTCCTAGTGCTAGCCAAGTAGCCCTTTGCACACCTTTCACTGCACTGGAGAAGGGAGTCATAATGTCTGTGCCTCTCTCATTCCGTGCCTGTCTCAGCATAGAGAACGGCAAAATGGGTGGGGTGATGTCATGACAACAGTGGACACGGCCAAGCCCACTGACATTATCTGTCCCATGGAGGACCCAGTGGGGCAATTTGGCCTCCACCTTAAAGTAGTTCTCCATCCCTGTTATACCAGGTCAGATTATTTCTCCATCTAGCCCAGGAATGTCTATTACTCTGCCAGGCAGTGGATCCCCAGAATCCCCAGATTTTGTTCCCCTGAAGGTTACACTTACACATTAAAAAAGTAAACTTTTTTGGATGTACGAGTCAATTGTGCCTCCAATTTTAACTCAGAAAAATAGTGCATCTATCCACTATCAGAAGTATGGTCTTTGGTATGGAAATTTCATAGGAAAGTTTCATTGGAAACTTTCAGAGGGTGAGTTTCGTAGGAAAAGGATAAAATGTGATGATTCCAGCATATATTTAGTGATCATTTGCATTAACCGAAAGGAAACTCCTATGAAAAGAAACTCCTGCACTTTATCTTGTAGATTGGGGATAAAATAATCAGCATTGCCAACCTGCACTCACAGCAATAATTAAAGTATTCCCTCTAGGAGATGATGGTTTTAAAAAAAAAATAAAAAAAAATTGGCCAAGCAAACCTTCAAACATTCAATTATAGGGCAATGAATAATGCACTTTCCATATATATGTAAGAGACTAATATTTAACCATAGGTAATTAAATAAAAAAAATGTCTTTCAAGCCCCTGAGGAACGATAGGCACCAAGATACTACTTATATCTAGTGTGACTAAATGATTATGAAGTCTAAATGAGCTCCAAGTACTAAAAATGTGTAATTTCAAAACTATGGCAAGAACCTATTTAATTTGACATGGAAGACCAATATAATTTCATTTACAAATGGGAAATTCCTTTGGCTTCTCAGTCCATTATATTGACACTATGTATCTTCTTCAGCTGGAGGACTCTTTTTTCAGTTTCATACAAGTGAATAAAAAAATACTCTAGAATCACATTGCTATTCCAGGGCTAATATAATGCATGGAGTGCCAGTGATCAGGAGATTGTGTAGGCATATCCCCAGATAATTAATATAGAGATAGAATATGTCTTTGGTTATTAGTTACAAAGATGCATGGATGTAGAGATGAGAGATCATTGTATTAGAAGACTGTCTCTCTTGATGTTGCACACATACAGAACTGATCATAAGCAGGCCACAAAGCAATGGAGCATTGGTTCTTAAATGTTACTAAAAAAACATTTTTGAACATTTATTATCTACCCCCAGGCAGCTACAGGCCTGCCTCATCTTCAGAGTCTCCCTTTCTTTAGGAAGTGGGGAGGGGGTTCCTTATGTCACCAAGGAAAGCAAAACCTGTCCCAATATTCACAAAGATGTGCATTTCTGGGGCATCTCAGTACACAGAACAATCACTACATGAGTGTCTGGATTCACCTAACTTTAATTGAGAAAGTTTAGGGCTAGAGTCTCTGGACTTGATCTAGACATAGTCCTAGATTCACACTAAATTTGGAAAAAGGGAATTCAGCATTTGAGTCTCTAGTATAGGTCCAATATAGCTCCTTGCACACAACAGTGCATGTGGAGCCTACACGAGCTATTGGATGATCTCATCACAGCTTGCAGTGCGTGTGGTTATTTAGTTTTAAAAGTCAAGACTTAATTAGTACATCACACCACTGATGCATTTACCTGGGCTTTTGAAAAGTAAGGGATTGGGATGAGTCAAGATAGAAAATAGTGGAGCTGGTTAGTGGTTATGTATTTCCCTTATTTTTTATGTTAAAAACTCTTAACGTGTTGGATCTTCATGAATTCAGCATTCTATTACTAAACATCAGTAATGTAAATAGGGGAACCATTGAAATATATGTGGATGAGAATTGTTATCTAATCTGCACACACTGTTTCTATTGATCAAGAAAATCCATGCACAGAAGTGCCTTCCACACATGGGTTTCTATGTTTTATCTTTGCATCATGCATATTTGCTGTGATTGTGACACCACCACCATAGGATTTAGCTTGTACCACATGGACTGGATACTCTAAAAGAATCCATTTGTTCCTCTAAGGGCTGTCCCACACACTACATTAAATGTATGAATAAAACTACTTGCTACATTAAATGTGTACCATGTAAAAAGTGATAACTTTTTATTTCACTTTCATGTGAGCGCATGGGACCCTCATCAAGATCGGGACCACTGCATGTGGGTTGAGGAGTTTAAAACTTTCTTGCCTAACTTTTTCCTTTAAATCCCTCCCTCTGCCATGTGCTATGTGCAGGGGTCTGAGAAAAGAAAACTCCTCCATTGGCACCAGTGGATTTCCCTCCTTTTTAAGTCCCTGCACAGGGGGAGCACATTTAAAGGGGGGGAAAGTGGCTTGGTGGGAAGTTTTAACACCCACACACACACAAACCAGTATGGATTGGGGTCTCATATGCTTAATGAAAGTAAAATAACGAGTTATGATTACCTACATGCTATGTATTTAATGTAGTGTGTAGTTTAGTCCATACATTCCAACTATGCAGTCTACTCCTGAGTATGGAATTGGATGTACTTTAGGGAAGGTGCACAAGTGTCCTCAAACTGCCTTCCCACCAAAATCACAATATGCATATATTATATCATTAGATTGCTGTATATTTGAGCTTGTATCTCCCCTTAGATATTGAAGCAACTCACCACCCGCTGATTCCTAAGACAGGCCTGAGGCTAAACCAAGAGTTTTCATTATTAATTTGTAAAATACCAAGATCAAGTTACTCTGGGGTAACCCGTTTTGGAATGGTCTTCAAACGGATCCACAATTTGCCATTGACTACTGGATCTCACTGTGCCTACCCTTTTACCAAACCAAAATGGTTCCCCCCTTTTCATTGTGTTATTGTTTTAATATTGTTTTTAATAAGAAAAACCTCCTGCTAATAAGAAGTAAGTGATAAAAAAAACATCTCAATCAGTTTTATGTACACTGTAACCTCAAATAAAATGTAGATCAAATGAAGATAATTGAGTTCATGTAGGTCCTGAGACATATAAAGGCTGTGAGTTGCTCTGTGTTTTTATATTAATTAAATTATTAACTCATTAGAGAAGCTTGACACATAAAAAGGATCATTACTGTACACATACACTGGTTCATATCGATAGCCTATCAAAACAGGGTAAACACTTCCTAAAAGTGTCTTGCCAATAATTTACTTTGATGTTTATCTATATTGTACGTGGTATTTGCAAATAAGAAAAAAATCTCTCAAAAACTTCATTTCATCCTGTTGTTAATAGATTCTCTGGGCAATTAATGTATCACCCTCTTCATTGTAATATCTTTATTTGCTTTCATTGTGCCTTGGTCTTTCATTTCAAGAAATACTCTTTCTTTGATTATATTTTTGAGTCCACAGGGATCCTAAATTTGCTGAACAAGCTTTGGGTAAAAAGAATAATGAATGCCATGTTTTTCATTATTTGTCAAGTATATTTGAACATAGATTGAACCTTAACTTGGCAATACATTTAATTGCAGTATTGGCAATACACTTAATTGTAGTAGAGCGTTAAATAAGCATTAGGCTTTGCAACAAAATATTATCTTTTTACTATTGCCCAGAAAACATGACAAGACAATAAAGAAGATGTATTGTATCCACCTGCTGTCTTTGTCATAAGTAGAGACAAGCAGTTAGGTTTGGAAACTGGATAACAAGTATTCATAAGAGTCACAATTTAAAAGTGTACCGTAATTCCCTTTTTTTTTTTTAAGTATAGAATTTATCTTTTATATATAGTACTGGAATAATGACAAATACATTATTTTATATAACAGTGTTCTCCAACCTAGGGTCCCCAGATGTTTTTGGCCTACAGCTCCCAGCATGCCCCAGGGCATGCTGGGAGTTGTAGGCCAAAAACATCTGGGGACCCAAGGTTGGAGAACACTGTTATATAATAATGGTGTCTTCTGAAGCCCAAGATGTATGGAAATTGCCTACTCTTTTCTGTTAAAGGTTCAGTCGGGCCCTCAGACAGACTGAGCCGTCAGGCACCTTGACTTGGGGTGAGGGGTGCCATTTGCTCCTCTACCTCAGGCAGCAAAATGACTTGGGCCAGCCTTGGGCTTAATAATCCTCTCATTCAAGCTCAACAGTCTCATCAACAGGCTCATCGTGTGCACGTTGATAGCGATGTGTCCTATACACCACACTTGGCCCTACGATTAGGCTGAGTGAAGCAGCTGCATCATGCAGCTGATTTGGGATGTCAAGAAAGGGCAACAAAATGTTAATGATTTTATTTATTATTGCTCTATTTTTACTGCCAGGGAGAGGACAGGCACTAGGGGGATTTCCTGCCTCAGGTGCCATAGTACCTTGACTGGCCTTAGTTACTATGCACCTCGACTTGGGGCTGGAGGGTGGGTGCTCCACCTGCTGCCCTGCCTCAGGCAGCAAAATGTCTTGGGCCAGCCATGTGTATCGGTATTACTGAATCATGTTATGGCTGTGATTGTCAGACTAAATAGAAGGACAGGAGATTGAACCTTAAGTATGTGCATTCAGAAATCAACTCTAACATGATGGCCCTGAGTAACAATTCTGAAAAACAATTCTGAAAAGTGATTACCCAGGGTATTTCAAAGGAAGACTCCAGCGTGAAACCACGGAGATACAATTTATTAAGAACTTCTGGCCTGAATCAAGATAATGGGTTTTTATCCCACTATAAGTGTTAATTAACTTACAAATGCCAAGATGTTTCTTTTATTATCAACACTGTTTTGTGGATGGCCACTGTGCCTATCTGTCATATATTTATGCTTTAATGTCAGTGCCATGGCATGCTTTTTCCTCTCTCTCTCTCTCTCTCTCTCTCTCTCTCTCATCATTTATCTTCCTCTGAACTCTCTATTCACATTTGCTCCCTCTATATCCATGTGTGGCTGCCAACTTAGAAGAATATGTCATGCCAACTTAGAAGAGTATGTCTTATACAGTAGATTCTAATCTACAAAAGTTTATGTCATAAAGACTGTCTGTTGTTTTTAATCCAGGGGTATGTGCTTTTTTGGACATCATAAAACTGATCTAGAACATGTTCCCTTATTACTGAGGAAGTAACTTGCTTTTTAAGAAATAAAAATGAAGCATATCAAAGTGCGGGTTGACTGTTGAATATGTAGGTTCTTTCATCCTTAAAGTAATTTTGCAAAAGGAGTGCCATGATGTGCTGTTCTTGTCTTGTAAGAAAATTACTCCAAGTGCCTATAGCATATATATTCTTTCCATGCAATGAAAGAAACACCGACAGAAGAAGTCTGACGTCTTTGAAAATTCATTTTGTCCATTAACTACTGGAAGGACTCACATTTCTATAACTGACTTTTTACAAGCCAACTCAGCTGTGAAAAACATCTTCAGCCCTTGTATTACAGTGTGAGAATTTTCTTTTTCTTTTCTTTTTTTAAAAGGCAGTGTGTATCTTTTTGAAGCTTCGAAGATAGAATGCTTCAAACATCTGCTTGGAACTAGGTTGTGAGGAGCGATTCTTGAAAGAGCTGGCCAACAGTACTGAAAGCAAGTCACATCTATGGCACAACCTGATAATGAATTCCACCCCCAGCCCCAGACTAGTCAGACATTGCTGTACTGAAAACTAGCCTTTCTCTTGGAGGCGGGCGGTGGGGGGGGGGAAGGTTTGAGAGAAGCAGGAGGAGTGAAAACTCAGTAAAAGGAATAGCTGTAGCCGTAAATGTGATGAATGGCTTGCTAGAAACTACATTAAATAGCAGCAATATCAGTTCCAAGATGAGATCTGCAACATTCTTATTGCCAGGCTATGTGGCTGGATGATTCACTGTGTGCTCGCTTTTCATGGTCATCTTTTAATAGTATGTCCTGTGTCACTAGTCATTTGCACCCGTACCACAGAAGACTCATGTGCTACTGCCTACCATTCCATCACACTTTTCTCATTTGCCAGAGTGTTATTAAGGAATGGGGAAGAAAATTAGGAATCAGACTTGGGCTTCCCATTCCTTCCACCAACATTCTCAATCTTTTGTCTTGTCTAGCATTCAGCTCTGCAGGCCTTCTGCCAATGAAATTACTTTTCTCCATTTTTTTCTGCACAGTACAATCTCTATTGTATCAATAGTCTTAACACTGACTGAAGTATGGGTTTACAATGTGGCAAACCAGAAACACCATCCTGTGGTTGCAACTTTTAAAATAATTGTTGCTGCTTAAGAGCTCTGATGCTTTCACGGTTTTGAGCTTCGCGGCTTTGGAAATCAGGTCCCTTCCTACTTACGCACGTTGGTTTAGTCCAGCCTTCCCCAACCTGGTGCCCTTCAGGAGTTTTGGATTATAACCCCCATCATCCCTGGTTATTGGCCATGCATGCTGGGGTTGATGGGAGTTGAAGTCCAAAACATCTCAAGGGCACCAGGTTGGGGAAGGCTGGTTTAACCACATTTGGAATATTCTGAGCAGCTCTGATTGCCACATCTCAAAAAAGGACATCATTCATAAAGCTGAAAAAGATGCAGAAAAGAGAAAGCAAAATGATCAAGAGGTTGGAGGGAGCACCTTTGCTGCAAGGAAAAGGCTAAAGAAATTGGCTCTTTCTGGTGTGTGTGTGTGTGTGTGTGTGTGTGTGTGTGTATTAAGGGCTGGTGACATAGAAATAATTTAGGCAGTGCTTTTTTTCTGGAGAAAAAGGTACTGGAACTCTTGGATTATGTTTCCTCGGGAGTAGATGGCGATTAAATTGTAATGAAATTAATAGAATAAAAGGTGCTGGAACTTAGTTCTGGTGAGTTCCACCAGAAAAAAAGCCCTGAATGTAGGTAAAGATTAAAAGTGGATAGAGGTATGTTTTTCTCCTGCTCTTGCAATACTAGAACTGGGGGACGGGCGGGGTGCTGTTATATGAAATTGATTGGCACACATAATGAATTTATGCTATTCACTGCCACAAGATGAGGAGATAGCTACTAGCTTAGTTGACTTTAAAAAGGAATTTAAAAATGATAACAACTTAATATCACTGGCTATTAGTCATCCTGGGTGTATGGAACCTCCACATTCAGAGGCAGTATACCACTGCTGCGGAGCAACAGTAGAGAAGGACTATTGCCTTCCTGCTCTGTTGATTTTCTGGAGGCATCTGGTTGGCCACTGTGGAGTACAAACTGCTGTACAAGATGGACCTTTGTTCCACCAGAGCTCTTCTTACGTTTATTTCTTCTTCTCACATTCCTTCCCCAAGTGGCCTAGCTTTTTATATGTTGCCTCCAACCCAGCTCAAGTTAATCATGACCAACTTGTTCCACTGGTTTCAATGTGACCTGTGGAAAATCTATACTAGAGCCCCTTTCATTAATCTCGGAGCCCTGTCATGGTATTTATGCAAAATTGTTGTTCTTTTGTTCTTCTACGGGCAGGTATTTTTTAAAAAGAAAAAAAAATCACAGTCCTCCTGCCCCCTCACAAAAAAATCATGGGGACAGAGGGGGAGGCTGTGCTGCTGCCGCCATCCTCCCACCTCCCATGGGGTGAAGCCAGCAGGATCAGTGCCCCCATTCCTGTGCACCCAAAAGCAAAATGGCAAGGCCATTGAAATCAATGTGATTTACTTCAGAGTAAGGCCATTGGAGATAATGTGATTTAATTCTGAGTAGACATGCATTTCAGCTCCTTTTCAGCTAGTTGTTCTTTGAGCCAAGGGGATGAAAGGGGCATTCCAAACTTTATTTTTTCAAAGGGGAGGGGAGAAGCACTTACTCAGAGAAGCCATGGGAGGCGGGAAAGGAAGAGTTGCTGCTGTTTTGCAAAGCCCCCCCCCCCAGTTCACTTCCTCTTCGGGAGACAAATGCCAAATGTTCCCTGCCCCTTGAAAACAATTGGCTAACACAGGCAACGACAGCACCCAGTGAGCACACACATATCAACATACTGTTATAGTGAATCGGCCTGTGGCTTACGCTGGCTCAGCTTGTCTGAGCATGGAAAGCTAAGCAGGGTCAGGCCTGGTTATTACTTGGATGGGAGACCCCTCCTCTAGTTTCCTGCATTGAGCAGGAGGTTGGACTTGATGGCCTTGTAGGCTCCTTCCAACTCTATGAACCTATGAAATCTATGAAATATGAATCGCAATAACAAGAAAAGCTGTAATAAAAGTAGTCCAGGAAATTACGGAAGAAAAAGAAAAATGATGAGAACACAACAGAAATGCAACTGGAATGGGAAAGGGAAAGCGTCATATGCCTTACAACTAAAGAGGCGATCCAGTACTGCATTAAACCTAATGTGCTGATCCCCCCCCCCCGTCACATCTGACTTTAGGGACTGGGACTGTTTAGTGTAACATGATCCATTTTTACATAGTGATGTAGTTTCCAACATATTGAGAGAGCCATTGTTGTGGAGTAGTTAGGGTTGCATGAGGACTGCGGAGACCCAAGTTCAAATCCCACTCAGCTATGAAACTCAGTGGGTGACCATAGGCCAATGTGTATTCTCTCAGTCTAACCTATCTCACATGGCTTTCGCAAAGATAAAATGGGGGAAGGGAACCGTGTATGTTGCCTTCAGTGCCTTTCATTTTTACTCTAGAGTAGGCACAGGGCCCCCAGTCTGGATCAGGACCCTAGTGTGGATGGTTGGGGGGCTTGATGGGCCTGATCTGAATTGGTCCTCTGTGCCTGCAATTTCTATTGCAAAATAGTGATTGATTTGCTTTATGGGTCCATACTTTCCAATAGAAATTGCAGGTGCAAGTAATGTCTCTTCATACCCTCCAACATTTCACAGATGAGAATAGGGACACACATGTGAATTTGTAAGAGGTATGGTTAAACAACATGAAGGAGTCATCAAGAGGGTGTGGCCAAGGGTATAGCTACCCACCCCAGGATGCTCTAACCGTTTAGGGGCTCTGGCCACTCTGAAGCCACCATCATCCAGACCCATGATGATGATGGTGATTGCTATTGTTGTCATTATTATTATTGTACCGTCAATGTACATGGTGCTTTATTTATTTATTTATTTATTATTTGCATTTATTTATCGCCCATCTGGCTGGCAAACCGGCCACCCTGGGCAATGTAATCTATGATTGAGTAATCTATGCTTTACCGAGTATAAGAGAACGGTTCCCTGCCCCAAAGAGCTCACAATCTAAAATGTAATATACAGTCGACAACAAATAGTAGGAAGGGGTAAACCGGTGAGGAATATGCCATTATTTGAGTCAAACATAACTTTTCAGCCTACTTGTGCAGGAAACTTTGTTTTAAAGATCTCCCTCCCACTTTAAAAATGGATCCCTCCATGGTGGCTTTGTTCTCATTAGTAGTTTGCCAAAGAAATAATAATATGTAACATTTAGATATCTCTGAGCGTGCAAAGTGGTTCACAGGCCCACCCTGCAAGCTCCTATTTTCTCCACTCAGAAAAAAACATGTGGGCTCTATAGTACTTTATTTTAAAAAACCAGGAACAACAACACTGTGATTGAACAATAATGCCAAAATGGAATGATGATGTTTGTTGCTGCTATTTGAGGTAGTTGGGATTTTTTTTCTTTCTTTCTCTTGAGGAGGGTGTGTTTTCTGCTAAAAAATTAAATTTTTAAAATTTCTAATGAATTAAAAAATAATAATCCAAAATCCCTGCAGAATAATCATAATCATTACTGTAGAGAGCTTTCTACATGGGGTACACAGGTAGAGCCAAGTAAAATCTACCGCTGCTCTGAAAATAGAGTGTGCAATCCTATGCATGTGTACTCAGAAGTAAGTCTTACTACATTCAATGGGACTTACTAACAGGAAAGTGTGTATACATGGGGGGGGGGAGTGCTTGCAGGGCAATCCCTTTCTTTTTGTTTTAAAATTGTCAGGATTGGCACAAATTCAACAGGTGAAGTTTACCCACACACCCCACACATGGAGCTTCAGAGAGAAGAGAAACTTTCTAGCATTTCCTTCTGACACTGTAAACTCACCCGTTAGAGGCAACAGCCGCCTCCACCTCCTTTTCTTTTCAGGCGCGGTGGGGCGGGGCGGCGCACGCGTGCGCACACACACACACACACACACACCCTAGCGTCTGTTCCCTCCCTGCTTACTGTTTGTCCTGGAACAGAAACTTTCATAGATAAAATGCAAGAAAAATGGTGGGGGTATATCCATATGGCAGCTTCTTGCATTCCTGGTCCAATACTGTTTTTTAAAAAAGGAAAAGTTAGGTTGATAGATATCTCCGCTCTGAGAGCAGGAAACCAGTCACACAAACTGTGGAGTGTAACCGCACAAACAGGCCCAGATTAAGGATATGAAGGGCCTAAATCTAATAGGAGGGAAGGGCCTAAGTAGTACATCTGACAAATTCACTCTCTGTGCTCAAGTGAGACAAAGCAGTGAGATGCTCTTGAGTCGTGGTAGAACGGAGGACATTCTTTTTTTATCCTTTTTAGAAGAGAAAAGGAACATTCTTGGCTACAGTTAGAGTGATCATTAGTGACAAATACAGTCACATTTCAGTTTCAACATTTGGGAAACATTATATCATACTGGATTCAATTATAACATGGGACAGCCAAATAGATTCGTTTTCATAATCTTTTCTCTCAATATCTGAGATGGTTAAAATTCAACATACTGTGGAAATTCTTCAGTAAAATCTCCTGGGGAAATGTCTGTGTATTTCTGACACAAACTTTTGATATCTATGCTAACTTCGGAATGTGAAATACTAGGTGAAGATAAGATCAGGACACTAAATGTTTTGTCAATATCAGCATACTTCTGATGTGACAATCTAATGCAATCTTCAGTTTGCTAATGATTGTGATGAAGGTATTAACTCTGAAGGCCTGCTGGCTGGTGAATGTGTGGGCACTTGCATTGTCACATGTCTTCTGTCTTTTCTGGTGATTGGCTATTGATATTCTTGGTTAGCAGTCCTTGCAGCCCCCATAGTCTCATATTCATCATAACAGCCCCACAGGAGCTGGAAGGTCAAGTTGAGCACTTTGCAAGCTTCAGTTGCATCTGTTGAATGGCTGAAATATATAATTCTAGACCTCATGCAAAGGGCCAGTCTCCAAAGTGTGCACTACATCATTCTTCAGATTTTTTTTTCTTGTAGAAGGCTTTTGAGATTCATTATCCTTGATTCCCTCTAGTGGTTTGAGGATGTTGCAGTATCCGAAAACAAGTGCATGTATATCGCTTCAGCACTGGCACTCCAACATGCCCCTGAGAGGGACGTGGGCAACAGGCATCTGTTTAGTAGGTGTCTAAGGATCACCCAGCAACTGGTTAGTTAATGCAGGGAAAAACTTGTATAATTCTTGGACAAATCCAAAAAAATGAAATTGTTTCGGTGCAACCATCCCTGGCAGACTGGCCAAGAAGGTTGAGCTGGCGTGCAACACTAGCTGGAATTTAATCAGCCAGCCAAAGCATTGCAGTGTTCTATCTTCCTGCCTTTTCCTTGCTGCACCTTCTTTAGTACCCCAAAGAACACTGGGTACTAAAACTTGTGAAGTCCCCCCTCCCAAGACTAGACTTACCATACAGCTATAGAATCAGAGTGGTACAGATAGGCAGGACAAGCCAGTATAGATTAAATGGGGTGGGGCAAGGATGGGACTGTGAGATGGCCCATTCTTTCAATGCCATAATGCTTTACTATGAAAAAGTCTTAGACTGTTTTTCAAGCATCCTAACTTCCTAACTCCCTATGTGCAGTGCTTTTTTTCTGGAGAAAAGGGTACCGGAACTCTTGGATTACATTTCCTCGGGAGTAGATGGCGATTAAATTGTAATGTAATTAATAGAAGAAAAAGGTGCTGGAACTCAGTTCCGGTGAGTTCCACCAGAAAAAAAGCCCTGCCTATGTGTATATCTCTATATACACATGCACATGAAAGTCATACAAGAGAGGTAAATTTCCTTAACTAAGCAATGCTTAAGGCTAGTGTGAGGAGAGTGTACACACACACACACACACACACACACAGACACACACACACACACACACACACACACACACAGCTCCTCACACTGGACTGCAAGGTTATATTGATTGTGAGAAAGATCATCCAGGAACTGATAAAAACACCATTCCCTTCTATCTTAATAACAGAAAACCAGATAGCCAAAATTGAGATGTAACGAGTAAGGAACAATTCTGCAAGGTCTAGCAAACCATTACGCATGCTCTTTCTTTATTATCTTGACTGCAAAGGCTGAGATTCTTTGTTGATAAACTATGCCCCACCCCTGAAGAAGCCTGTCAGCGGTTACATCTTCTGGTGATATGGCAAGATAATAGGTTTTCTGTTGTTCTGTTGTTCTGGTGAAACTATTTTGACATCTGAAATGTAGAAGCTTGTCTGAACTCTGTGTACTGAGGTTTTATATTATTGCAAATGCCAAGGCACTGTGGAAAACTTGTGTGTGAGTATGTGTGTGTGTGTGTGTGTGTGTGTGTGTGGCACTGGGTGGCCTTAGAAAAAAGCATCACTTAGTTAAGGAAATTTACCTCTCTTGTGTGACCTTCTCTGAGATGATTACACTGCAATGGTCCATGATACATCAGGGGGTCTAACATGATCTGCCTGTGATGGCAGGCCAGTAAATGATAAGAAATCCTCTATCTCCGTAAACCATATGGTGGGTGATATGAAAGCACTTTAAAACTGTTAAAACTGTTTCTTAGAGATGCTCTTCTCCTGGTGTTTCACTTTAATCTTTGATCTGATCTGCAAGGCATGATCATACTGGCTGCCTTCCTGAGAGGTGTCCGTGAGTTATAATAAGGTGCTTGCAATCCATCGAATGACTACACAAAAGGGTCTGCACTTAGCTTGCATATCTGGAAATATCTGATATATTAAGGAAGTTATATGGCCTTTTTTTCACATGCAGAGTGATGGGTGCAACTCATTGATTCGAAGATGGCAGTGCTTTTCTGGATTTCTGGATTCAGTGCCGGAATAATATATATGAAAGTTATTCTGAAAACATACAGGCTTCAAAGAATGAGGGAATAACACACTTTTTTATTTGCAACATTTTTATTAAACACACACTGCATTAAAAATATAGTACAATGAAAATGACTGGTTTAATGATGAACATAGACCACAACTTATTAAGTAATAACTTACCATGGTGTACATATAACCATTTGCTAAGCTGGTCACCTATCATGCTATTGCTAGATAATCTTGCCAGAAAATAAATTATAATAAAACACCCAGTTTGAAAGGGGTTGAGGTTTGTTTGTTTGTTTGTTTGTCCTTTTGATTATTTTTATGTTTATTGCTTTTATTATTTTTATGTTTATTGCTTTGTATACCAATAGCACGATCTCAGGAATATCCACAGCACATTGTTCTGATAATTAAAAGAGGTTTCTTGCAGGGATGGGGACTCGGACTCGAGGACTCGACTCGTGAGTCGGACTGAGTCCCCCCTCTGACTCAACTCGGACTCGAGTCCCAATATTTTTAATGGGACTCGAGACTCGACTCGGGACTCGAGACCAAGGACTCGTCAACATCCCTGGGCTGTTGACGAGTCTTCTGGCTGTGCCAGAAGGAGCGCGATCACCGGTGAAGAGCGCATGGAAGTGAGGCGCGCCGCTGCTCGGCCACTATGGACAGCTACCAGGAGCGCAGCCCCAACGATGTGTTGAGATTTATTTTGATTGATGTGTTGTTGTGGGGGGTTTGGGTTAGGGTCAGACATTTTGGGTTTGGCTGCCTCTGCCTGCCTGTTTGGGGTTCCCTGCCTCCTCTGCCTGCCTGGTTATTTTGGGTTTGTCTGCCTGGTCTGTTCTTGCCAAAATCAGTTGCAGAGTTTTGAAATAAAAAGGCACACTTGTGCCTAGAATTTATTTAAGCCACACATCTGAAGTAGCCTTATTTTATTGGGGGGAAACCCCATTGATTTTAATAGGGACTCGTGGAGTCAGTTTTGGGAGTGACTCAGGACTCGTGACTCGTGAGTCACCATTTTGGACCAAGGACTCGGACTCGGACTCGAGACTCGGGTCCAAAGACTCGTGACTCGACTCGTGACTCGAGACCAAGGACTCTTCAACATCCCTGGTTTCTTGTCCCCAACATATTCATTTCTCTCTGTGTTAACATGAAATACAGAGGCGTAGCGTGGGGGGTGCAGGGGGGGCCGGCCGCACCGGGCGCAACATCTGGGGGGGCGCACTCGCACTCGCAGCTCTCTGCCCCTGCCTGGCTCACTCACTCTCTCTGCCCTAGCCCGCGCGGCGACTCCCAGCTTTTCTTTTCTTTTGCATTTGCAGCGTGGAAGCCGCATAAATAAATAAACAAACAACAGCCAGCGGCCGGCGCGTCATGTGGACTAGAAGATTAGCGCGGCTTTTGTGTCTCAGGTTGTGTGGCTCTCCCCCCCCCCGCCCGAAATCTGTGTGTGTGCGCGCGTGAGCGCGCAAGGTATAAATTAAAAAATAATGATATCCTACCACGAATCGGGCTGCTTTGAAAACTTTTGTGTTTCTCTGCCCCCCCTCCTCCCGTGTGTGTGCGTGCGTGCGTGCGTGTGCGTGTGTTTTGCATTGCCCTGCCTGCTCTGTTGCCCAGCCGATGCCTCCCGGGAGGAGGAGGAGGAGGAGGAGGGGGCGGGGTGGTAGAAGAGAGGGGGGGTATAGTAAAGCTACTGCAGCTGCCGCCGCTGCGTTGGACAAGCCGTCCAAGAGGAGGGGATCCCCCCCCCATAGAAGGTACTTCTTTTCCTCTGTTCCTCCATTGATTCCTCTCCCTCCATCTCCCATTGAGATCGCAGAGACACGTCTCTCTGCGGGGCTTGTTAAGAGCTGGGGGCTTTTGTTGCGCTGCGAGATTCAAAGGGACTCGGAAACGGAGGGTTTCCCATGTAAAACCTTGCCCCGCCCGCCCCCTCCAGCAGCACTCTCCGTGCGCCCCTAACGCCCACCCGCTTTCCTGGGATTTTGAAGGAATACCTTTCTGGAATCTCTAAATAATGATGATTTTTTAAAGAAAAACAAAACAAAATGTATTGCCTGCGAGTACTTTTCAACATGAAGAGAAATACTTTGCTTTCATGCTGTTCTTTTTCTCTTTGAGTTGAATCTCCCCCCCCCCCCATCTTCATGAACGAATGCACTAAGGAAATATATATATATATATATATATATATATATATATGTCTGTGTGTGTGTATCTCTTTCTCTCTGGGTGTATTTTATATATCTATATAGTACTTAAAACAAAAGGAAGCCCAAACTTTTTTTTTGAATTTTAATCTGGAGGTTTGCATCCATAGTCTCTAGTTGGTTTGGCAGAGAAATTGTGTTTGGCCTCTTGTATGTGTGTGTGTTTAGTCACTTTGGGTGATATCTGAGGAATGAAATGTTCTTCTGCATGGGAAGGCTTCCCCCCCCTCTAACTAGTTGACTGGTATTTACAAGTGAAAACGACCGCCATTGTGGGGTCCCCCCCCCCATTGGGCACAATTGCTGTGATCTCCTTTGGGTATCCTAGTTTAGAGATCCCACGCTTTGAGAAGGAGGGGGTTAGAAATGTTCTGGTTTCAAAGTCCTTCTGAGTAGATATGGGCCCACCAGAGAGGCCCCCCCAAAGGGGGGGGGTGTTCCTCATCCTCACCACCACCCTCTCCTCCTCCAGTGCAGCACGTTTCCCCTTGTAAAATGGTAATGCATGTTGCACTCATAAATGTTTGAAAATAACTTGTATTAGAGCATTTTACTTTAATTACATCTATTTTCAAACAAACAAGACTGGCTAGGGGGTAAGTTTCTTACTACTGTGGAAGAGACTCGATCTAAAATCCAGGGTAGGGGCGCAAATTTCTTGCCTGCCCCGGTGCTGACAACTACGACTGATAATATGACCCAGCTCTGAGGTCTAGATTATTGATTATGTCTGACTGTACATCTGCTAATATGGTTTTCATTGTGGTATAGACAAATGTGTTTACTATCACACAAAGAAACAGATTTGGATCCTACTCTCCTAGCTAAGAGACTTTTCAAAAAGGGATGTACAAGTGTAACTGTTAAGCTGTTTCTTTCCCTCTTTCTTTGAATCAACAAGTTCTAAGCCAACACCAAATTGTCATTCCTTCTATGCAGGAGACATTGCTCTCTAGAAGAAGGGGGGGGGGACACACATGCAGAAGAAAAAAAGCTTGTGCCATTTTTTTAAAATTACAATTGAAAGATAATCTACAGGTAGAGAAGCTGATATTGCTATTTTGCTGGTTGTTAAAGAGTTTATAACACATTAAATTGACTCCAAAGGGTTTAATTTTTCAGTGCTTTTACAACCACCAACCTTTCTTATTGAGAAGGTCAATAGGCACAATGCGAAGTCTTGTAAATCACAACCTCACTATGCCTGTAATATCTAATGTGACCCTATTCACACACCTTAAAAATTATAAAGCCCAGCACATGCTGTATATCAAACAAATAAATCAGGTGCTATAAATATAGGCTCCCTTTTAGTTCTAGACAGAATAATTCACCCACATTGCCCATGTTTGAAATTGTTTTTGGCATCTCAGGCAAGTTCCCCTTTTTTGTATTCAGAAAGCAGAGTTCCCGCATTTAATCTTCTTTAAACGCTTAATAGAACCAAAGTCACCTGAAAGAGCAGTTTCTTTTAAAGAAATGACCCCACTTAAGTCCTTAATGAGAACAAACATGAAAGGAACAAAATAATTACATTGCAATCATTCTTCATATTTTATTTTAAGTGTTACCATTTAAAATTGTGGTAGTTATCGAGGGGGTAATGGAAATTAAAGTGCAAGGGTGACCTAATTTTCTATTCCAGTGTCTCAGGTATAATATTTTATGTGTTGCATTTATAACAGATCTTTTGCATGCAGACTCACTCCAAGTAATACAAGTACACCAGCCTCTTTTGTGGATTGGTTCAGGGAATTAACTTTCCCACTCTGCCATTTGTTTGAGACAGCTGCTGCCACTTGTATTGTAAATCTTCTGTTATAGTATTCAGAGTAAACTTCATACTTGGCTGAACAAATACGGACAATCTAAGGGCTTGCTAACATTAAAAAAGAAATGCACATTGCTCTGGGATCTAATCCAAGGCCTAGTGTTCTCTTGTTGCGGTAGAAAATCTGCTAGAGGGCCTATGATCATTTTCTAATGCAAATGTTGTTTTCCAGTAAATACATTTCCCCCTTCTCTCAGCCCAGGTCCATTGCCTTAAAGTGGAGAACCAGTGAAACCATATTGAAATAGATGAGGTTGTGCCGCTAATATAGCTTTAGGATTAGTTTGATAAAACAATGTTACTAGGGATTATTCCTCTCAGGTACAATATTGTTTGATATGCCTAAAGTCCTCAGAGTAAATCTTGGCTACATCCTATTAAGGCCAAGGTTTGACAGAACAGGGTTAGGTAAGATCTCAACCAGAGATGCCTGATAGATGTGTTTGCAAACTTTGGTTATTAGAGCTATCCTGACCACCATTTAGCTCGGTTTAAAACAGCTTCCCTTCGCAGTGTCACTTTTCCCCCTTCTAAGGTCTATGGAGCTCAATACTGTAGCTTCCGACATTGAGCATTAGGATACCAGAGATCGTTTCCAACTATTTCTCAATCTGGACATAACTGTTCTAAATAGGCCAGACTAAATGTTCTTATAATCATGCATAGCTGAGCTATGTGTTATCAGTTTACTGACTCCAGAGTAAGCACATGTGGCCCCAATTTAAGCAAACCCACCCACCCACCCATTTTTATCCTGAAATTCCACCCCCTCATGGAGGGATCTAAAAAAAGGGGGGAAGCCTCCAATCATTTGGAATTTATGGCAGCAGCTTATGGATGGCCTTGGATCCCCTCTCAGTCTAACCTGCCTCACATCATATGCCTTCATAAGATTCATGGCTCAGTAGGGATTCAACCCATGCCTCCTCAGTCCATGTCTGCCAGGAACTGCTAGAGCTGTCTGCAGCTGCCTTGTGTGGTGAATGACTGAACTGCAGGTGGCAGCCTCATCATTACTGGCACTGGACTGGCTCTGCCCACCCAAGCTGGCTATTGGATCTTCCTGGGCAGGAAGGAGTATAAAAGGGTTCCTGTTTTAGTTGAGCCTTACTTGAGATACAAGGCCTCGGAGGCACATCTGGGGTGGGATGTACAGCTACTAGTTTAGATAATCCAAAAAAACACACCAATGCCTGACTTTGATTTAGTGGATTGGAGCTGAGCAGCAGCAGCTCACCTCCTTCCCATTCAAATGTGTTGCTGCTACTCACCGGGTTAATACATCCAGCAGAGATGGTGAGTGACTGGGGCACCAGTTGTGGGCCCAAGTTAGCTTGAGAGGGGGCATTGATGACACCATCCCAAGGGCCCTTTAATGTCTGGCTCAGGTCTTGACTCCCTCAAAATGAAACAAATGTTTTGGTCCTTAACATTGGGTGAATACTTGAGATTTACTCTAATGCCTTGATTAGACATATTTTCTGCTCCCTTAATGGTGAATGGAAAACACTGGAAATGAGGGGACATTCACAAGGGCCCCCTATGGAAGATGGTGCATGTCTCTTGCTGATGTTCCTGTATCAACACAATGAAGGCAGGTATATAGACATGGTAGTGCAATCTTGTGGTTGCCATCAAATGCAGGATTGTGGATATTAGCTTGAGGAATCTATTCTAGGAGATTTCCTTTTCTTAAGCTTTCTCAAAACAGCACAGAAGATACATCAGCTCCTGTCATACCCTTGGAGATAAACTAAACCATAAACTGCTGAGTATCAGTATTTTGTAATGAAAAAAAGAAAGAAAATCCCAGGTTTCATAAATGAAGATACTCAAAAAATATCCAGAAGTGAATGCCCATTTTATTCAAACTCACACAAACTTGGCAGAAGAATTACAATGGATAACTAACTTTATGCTATTTGCGCGTGTAAGAAGAGGAAACGAAGAGGCAAGACACAAAGTATGGTATCAAATCAGGGCCACATATATTGATTAACTAAGATCTGCGAAGGTAGGAGTGCGGTTGCTAATTAAACTGCCCCACAGCCAGTGAATCATATACGGGCGAAAACATCCAAGCCAAGAGGTGGCCCTGTTACTCGTCGCCCCAAAGCTCTGCACCATTTGTTGCTGGAGGGTCTTCCCAGTGTCCACTCCACCTGGCGCCGCAAGACAACCGGCAAGTGAGAAGGGGAGACCCCAAAGGCAGCCCGATCTCCCTCAAGCTGCTCCGCAGGACAACAGCAAGGGGAGCCTCAGGTTATCGCCAATCACCTGGAAGGTGCCATTGGATGATCACTGAACCCTAATAGCACTGCCTATTACCGCTCTTCCCAAAATGTGACCGAATGAGAAAAATCAAAACCCAACCCTACTCACAGTGTAGAGTAGGCGAAACACACCCACTGCCCCAAGCCAATTAAGGCAGCAGGTCAAAATTCCTACTCAGCCCCCAAAAGGACGACCAGCAAAGCCTACACTAGTTATGTTACTTTTGCCCGCGCGGGCATGAGTGAGGTCCAAACTTGGCCCGCGCGGGCTCTCCGCGGTGAGCGTGGGCCTACCTGGCTCCTTGCGCTCCACGGCGAGCCGCCCGCGCTGCTGTTTAAGCCCTGTTGCCTGGTTTCCCCCACCAAAAACATAGCACGGGGGTCCAGCAGCACGCCAGAGCAGCAGGACGCAGCGGCTCCAGCGGTGGCGGCGGCTCCGGCGGTGGCAGCTCCGGCAGCTGCTCGAGCGGCGCGGAGAATGCTCTGCGCCGCTCAGAAGAGCGAGATCGGGCCGCCACCGTGCAGGAATGAGCCGCGGAGAACATCGAGCCAAGGTGAGGCTCGAATTACATTCCTAGACACTGGCTTGTATTGACTGCAAAGTTAGTATAGTCTGCTACCTAGTGACCGAAGTTGGCACTTCAGGCTTGAAACACACCGACACATTTAAATTAATTAAAATTAATAAATGCATTTTAACAACCAAATAACTCCAAGGTGCACACTGCACACTCCTAGGGTCCCCTTGGTATGCACGTCATGTTTCAGGTTTCATGATGTTGGAGCTATGGTGCTGACAAACAGAACCACACCCTCTTTTATTTTTATAGAAGAGCAAACTAAGCCTAATGGATCGCACAATACCTTTGAATAGTTTCAGATTAAAAAACAAAAGTAATAAATAATCTCAAAGTATCCCAATTGTCTTGTCTGACTATATAAACTATGAAGGTGGAGTCCAGAGTGTTTCTTTTTTAGAATTCAAAGGAGCATGTATTCCTTTATGAAATATATCTATGCAAAAATGCAATAAATATGAATCCTATTTTCTCTCTGAAACATTTTCCATTTACAATTTATATTGGACATATATGGAATATCAGTGTCACATTGACTATAGGGTGACTGCATAAAGAAGGTCACAGAAGTAGCCATTATTTTCATATATATTTTTTATTTGCTTTCCACTGCTTTGAAATTTTATAAGCTGAATATTCATTTAAATTATCCTTTCTGGGCCCAGTGACTTTGAATGACATTTGCAGGTTAGAAAACATAAGCTGTCTGAAATTCCCACTTCTGGAAGGAACACAGCAAAATAACAATATTCCCACATTGGAAAACACAGCTGATCCAAGACGTACAGTAAGGTTAATTAGATAATTATGTGATTTCAACACATACTTCACTGCCTGAACTAACCTGCCCTCTCTTAACACGGACTAAAAGGATGGTAGATATTAAAAGAATTTTATTACTTAAAAATGCTGTATTGATTGATTATAATTGTCTTAAGGGAGATTCCTCAAAAGTTTAATCAAGTGACCGATTCCACTGTGGAATGTCACACACATTTTCCTGGAACAAAGATCAGATAGCAATTTAATCTTTTTTTTAAATAGTTCAGTGAAAGTTTCACATATGACTCTGATAAAACCTTTATGGGTATGTCAGAATGTCTTGAACCACATTTTTTCTTATTATTCCTTCTAGGGGGGAGTTCCTCTCCCCAGCACTGCCGCCTATGGAGGAATTGCTCCTTCACTGGGCAATCCCACCTATGGGTTTCTTATTTATACCAAATGCTCATATTTCAGGGCCTAAGGAATTCCTGCCATTATAACTTAGGGTTCCCCAAGTTGACCTTTTTCTGCTGCCATCAATTCTGTTAGAATAGTTTAAAACCTCCTAGTAGCTGGTATAAGAGGCTTAGGCATGAGACAGGCACCAACACTTGAGACAAGATGAACTATGATTCTGTTAAACAAGTAATTTATTAATGGGATATTTTGTACATAAGGGACTGCTAATATTTACTTTGGGGCTTTCAAAAAACTGCTTAGTGACAATTATTTTGGACTCAAGAGACACTGTTTCTATTACAAGCCTCTTAATGACTTCTTTTACAAGCCTCTTAATGACTTCTTTCAGGCCAAATTTCTTAAACCTCCACCCCAGCCAAATACCCTTACAACTAGAGGTGTACCGCTCAGCCTCCAGGCGTGCGCAGTGGGCTGAAATCGGCCCCGCTCACGTCCGCCGGAGGCTCGCGGGGCCTTACCAGGTCCTGGCGCAGCTTGCCTCTCTGCAGCAAGCCACCCACGCTGCCCGCGCTGCTCCCATCGCGTCACTTATGGCTGGCCGGAGGTGACACGACAGCACCCTGCGCAGGTGCGCTGGGTCCCCGCACTGCGTATTCTGGCCCAGCACGCCTGCGCAGGGTCCCGTCACGTCACTTCCGGGACCAGCGCAGCCGGTGCGGTGGGCTCGAGCGGTGTGGAGAAATACTCCGCGCTGCTCAGAAAATCGAGACGGGGGGGCGCCACCACTGTGCAGAGACGAGACACCACCAACCTCTCTTTTCCACCTAGCTAGAATCCCCAGCCAATCAAAATTGAATTTACCTGATCCAGGCCCCATCAAACTATATTCAAATTGATTGTCTCTCCCACTTCAGAACATCACTACCAACTACTACACAGGCCTTTGACAGAAACAAAACAAGGCTTCAGACCTACTGAGATACACTGTAGCCTCAGAGAGGCCACACAAAGCAAACATTACATAACACCAACAGTTATATACAAGGCATTTCTTCACACCTTCTAATAGCAAACTCAGGCAGTGAGTGCCACTGGGATTGTAGCCAAAATTGGGCCCTGGGAAATAAGAGATAAATTTCAGCATGCTTAAGGGACTCCCAAGGTTTGCAGGAGTACAAAATATATTTGAGCCAAGACATTTTCTTGGGATAATAACATCCAGTACAGACCCCATATAGTGTCTGTACATATGTGCATAATTTTGTCCATAAGTTGAATCTTATTATGTTGTGCAGTAACTGTTTATAACATGAGCTCTTCCCAGACTGCCTTTGGGTTGTACCATTCTTGACACGTTGATGTCACTCAAACATTTATCTCATTGTGTGCCCTGACTTCATGCATTATAGAGCACCAGCCAATGAAAAAGGCAGCAGGCTGCATCACTGTCACTACTGGCCCATACTCATGGGGCATCAGGGGCCAGGGCTTTGGGGGGCACACAACTTTGGGGTGAGGCTAAATGTGCTGCCCTACTGCCGGAGCAACTTCACACATATAATGCATGATGGAGGCTTAGGTCATTTATGAACAATTTAAAGTTCAATAACCTCAATATAGAACCTGGGGTACCCCACTGTTCAGTATTCCCATAACAGTTAAACTTGTATAAATATTTGTACATAAGGGAAATGACTTTTAAAGGCCACCTCTTGGGTGAAGAGGGAAACACAAACAATGGCCCGGTTCACACAATCATGACTGCGGAAATAAGTCACTGTGGCTCATTTCTCCCACCACGTTTGCTGCTCGTGTACTGGTTTGTTTGTTTTTAGCATAATTACCCTTGGCTGCATGGCTTGTCATCCTGTGAAAACCCAGCCAGGGTGGCTTGTTGCCGTGGGTAACAAGCCATCCAGAAAACTGCTTCTTGGATAGTTGGAGCGCAGAGGGGGAGGGTGGGGGGAATGGAACAGTGAGCGATAGCTGCTTCTACGGCTGTCAGAGAGCGGAAGGGGGTGCAAGGGAGGGGCAAAGAGTGAAACCCGCTTCTCGGGCAGGCAAAGACAGCATCGCACTATCCATGGCTGACGCTCAAGACAAAAATAAAAACCACAAAAGGGAATGTTAGGGTTTACCTTTTTAAAAAACCCAAAAACAAGCATAGGCAGGTATTGATCAGTGAAGGGGTGGGGAGGGATTGGAAAACTTTTTGTCGGAAGCCGGCAAAGGCCAGGCACACCCAGAGCACTCAATAGTAAAAAGGCTGCTGATGTAGTGAGGGAGCAAAAGATTGCAGGATGGGAATTTCCCCACAAAGGCCCCTATGTGCCAGGAGTAGGCGGGAGGAGTGATTTGGAAACAAGCGATGACACACCTCAGAGAGGCTGATCATCTGTTGGCACCATTGTGGGTTATTCTGCAAACAAACAACCCACCATGGCTTATTCTCTGGGTGGCTTAGCATGACGTGCAAACCCACCCACAGAGGTTTTTTCTCAATTAAAAGAACCGCTTGTAATTTCTTTAAACAAGTAAATTCAATAAAGCATTGAAATGTGGCTGACCTCTCTGCTCTGGCACAACAGAAAGAGCCAATTATTTCAAAAGTAGTATATATATATCATATGAGGAAGGGGGAAAACCTGTGAATTTTGCATCACGCAGGCTCCTTGTTTATACAGCTGTGAGCAAGAGACAGATGTGCAAAGGAAAGCCAGTTTGCTCTGAGGTTGAGAAAATATAACATGATAAGCCTTCATCTGCTTTTTATGACTGACTTTCTGGGGAAAGTAAGCAAAAGAAATCTTTAAAGATGTCAGCTACAGATCTTCAAGGAGCTGAAAGTCATTATCTCCCAGTAGAAGCAAATGTGTTGTGAGCTAAGATTTCTAGTTGTCCCTCATTTTAAAGGAATGTTCCTTATTCCCAGGACCTAAGAGAATATAATGAATGCTCCTTAGTTCAACACTCCCCAGTTTCATGGCAGCTTATTCACATTTTGTCACTCTGTAGAGATGTGCGAATAAGCAAAACTCAAGTCCATCGAGGTTCTCTGAATTCCACCTCAAAGCTCACTTCGACTAGTGTCCATATCAGATTACGCGTGTTGCTTTTTTCTCTTTGAACAAAAATCCATATGCATGTTTGTGCGCATTTTTTCCAAATGTATGCATCAATTGTACGCATTTTTGAAATGTACTCATTTTCTCCCATTGATTAAAGTGTATTTGCACATAGTTTTCAACAGTCTGCATGTTGTCGCATGCATCCCCCCCTCCCCCCCGTGAATCACATCGCAAGCTCTGCAGACTTCCAATGCAGATTGTGTTCAAGTTAGCATTTGGGCCTGGAAAGTGCAAATTTGGTAAATTTTGGTCAAAAGCAAACTGGACTGAATTTCTCATAGATCCTTACTCTAGAATGAAATTTAAGTTGGCTCGCTTATGTATGCACCACCTGCCCATCCCAAAATAATTGTCTAGTCTTGCTAGCAAAGCTAGTCTTGGGACCCGTAAACTATTTGAACCCAACTGAGTAGCATTATACTGTGTCCAGCCTGCTAAAAAGAATGTACATTTTTCCCAAGGGGCAAAGGGCCCCCAAACCTTGGCATTCCAATTTGTGGACCTGCAAAAATACATTCATCTGTGTCACCTGGACTAGTTCAAAACTCAGTGGGACTAGCACCACCAACACCTGGAGCAAGCATGTTTCCCCCCCCCCCAAGTGTCAATGCTAGTTCTCCTTGGCTGCTTTGAACTATGACATGTCCCCGTACTAACCTTACATCCGTTTGCTTATATGCAATACTTCAAGTCTAGCCAGGGCTCTGCAATCCCAGGCTCATCGTCCTCATCTGGTTGGCTTCTTAGACCAGTGTTCTCCAACCTTGGGTCCCCAGATGTTTTTGGCCTACAACTCCCAGCATGCCCCAGCCAGCTATGCTGGCTGGGGCATGCTGGGAGTTGTAGGCCAAAAACATCTGGGGACCCAAGGTTGGAGAACTCTGTCTTAGACAGACAATTGTGTGTGCAGTCTGCTTAGTTGCTGTTAGGAGGTTGTTAGCCAAAGCCTCCAGAATGAAACATCCAGCCAAAGCAGTGATCTGTATGTATGACCCCCAATGTTTGCCTCTGTATAAAACAATCCCTATTATTTATTTGTATCTACTTCCAAAAGCAACTGTCCAAATGGTTCCTTTTCCACACTCGTCCAGAAGTCGACCAAGCTGAAACAGAAGGAGAGACTATACCTCACTGTCAGTATTGTGCTTAGCAGAGGCAAAGTAGCCCAACCCGATTCCTATTATCCATTTCCTTTCAGGGGAGGCCCGAGCTAATTCAGTCGAAGCTGTCCTGCTCCTACTTTACTTGCCGCTGAACAAAATTCATCCTGGCCAATAGCCACTGCTGCTTCTGCTTCGGCTGTGTCTCTTGCTTGAACTTCTGCTCCCTAAGGTGGCCATCTGTCAACTCATACAGAGGGCCGTCCACTGTCTGAAGGGCTGGCAGAGGACTGTCCTCTATTTGAAAGGCTGTCCTGTCAAAGTCTGGTTTGAAGATAAAGAACCATCAGAACTGTTGCCCATCAAGAGTCAGCACCTGAACAGACTGAAGAGGCAGCTACCCAAGTCACTTGGTCCCAGTCTTCCACACTATGGAGGAAGACTGTACTGTATTTCTATTGAAATTATAATAATTATTTCTAATTATTTGCATCTATGCTTAGACCGTAAATTAGCCTAGGTAAATCTTATGCAAATTTGTGACCTCTTTTTGGGTGAAGTGACCACCCTATTCAGGCCTGCCCATGACACCCCAACAGCCAGCAGTGAAGCTTCTTGCTGCTGAACTTAGGCTGCAATCCAATGTACACTTCCCTATTGAAAATAGTGGGATTTCTGAGGAAACTTGTATAGATAGAATCGCCCTGCACATGATGCCCTATGCAGGCGTTACTTGTGTGAAAGTGGTTCTAAATCGTATGGGGAGCCTCCATGGAGATGGAGAGAAAAGGCTCCCTGCTGCAAAAGTTATCCCTTAACATATTAAAGGCCTGGGGAAAGTTGAATGGCTGCGGGGGGGGGGGGATAAATGCCTGGGCTCCAGCTCCTTGTACTTGTGTTGCACTTTCATGCAAATAATGCCTGTATAGGGCTTGAGAAGAATACTGGTGGCCAGAGGATGTGTTCTCAGCTAAAATAGCTGCTAAGCCAAACAGCTTCTCATTCACTGGGCTATATGAGGCAGGAAAACATTGGGACAGGCAGCTCTGTCCTGCCTTCTGTTTCTCCTTCTCCTAATGCCACATTACAAAACTGCCTCCCATACACTCAGTGCACAAATGGAGGGAAAGGATTATGAAAGGCAGAATTTCTCCCTAATAAATCACTGTGAAATCATCACGCACTATCCTCTTCAGTACCCAGAACCTTTCGACATTGGTGCAACATATAAATTCGATTTCAGATTTCATCACAGCTGTGTTGTGATGGAATGAGGGGAATGCGTTTTGTACCCTTTCCCCCTTCCCCTTAAAACCCAGACAACTTTCTATTCCAGACTTTGCCGCTGACTTTCACTGGTCGACAACAGAAGTGGGACATGCCTATGATAGTTTGTGCTGTGGTAGCTGAAATAGTGCTCTATACTTGCCAAATGGTACTGATATTCCTACTTTTCCTCACTTGCTGTATTTTCATTAGAGCTATAATGTCAAGTCAACAACAAGATTGAAACTGGTATGTACTTCGTGTGCCCAAGACTCTCAGGTTCCTCTTTTTTTTGGTCAAAAAACAGCAACACTTTTTTCTCTCTTCTGAACTATGCATGTCAATATATGGACATATTTAGCAAAGTGCCCTTGGGAAATAAAACAGCATGTGAAACTCATTTTTTATTTTCCAGCAAACTTCACAACCCTCTCTCTGATTTCATCCTTTCGATGGATTTCTAGTTTATCTTATGTGTGAGAAATGACCTTCTAACCTATGTGTGACAGTTGTTTGGCTTTTATTAAGTGCCTTGTTCACTAGTAGCATTGGAGCATTACTCATATATATCCGTGCGCTACCTCAGTAAGCTATGGAAAATTATTTTTATATTGTTAAGTGCCATCTTTTGTTTTAGCTGTATGCCATTTAAACATGGCTTGTATCACTTTGGAAGTTTGCCAGTTTAGCTTTCAGATGGGCTATGCAATAAAGCTTGGATTTCCCCCCTTTAGATGTGGATTCTTTGGAACCTACAGTTTCTTGCCTTGAAAATACAGCACTGTCATACTTTAAAAAAAAACCCACCATGTAGAAATACCTAAATATGGAAGAATAATTAATATCTATCCAGTATTTTGGCTAAATAAGCAGAAGGGTATCACTTAACAGCCCTTTACAGTGCAATTCTATGTATGTCTACTCAGAAGAAGCCCCACTAAACTCAATGGAACTTACTCCCAGTGTGTAGTAGGGGTGTTGAACCTCTTTCAGCCAGAGGGCCAAATTCCCTTTTGGACAAGTGCTCAGGGGCCACATTCCATTGGTGGATGGGGCCAGAGGCAAAAGGAGCGGGGCCAAAATGCCAGCATATGTTAGCTTAGAGCTCTGACCGCCAGCAACGAAGCCTTAGGAGAAGCATTTCGACCTTTTAGAACGGGGAAAAAACTGCACAAAAGTTCGGAAATCACCAACTGATCAGTGTTTGGAGGGAAGGGGGTGGGGCCAGGAGAAGGGGTGGGGCCACCTGGGGAGCCCTGGTGGGCTAGATCTGGACCCCAGGAAGACCAGATTTCACCCCCAGACCTCTGGTGTATAGGACTGCAGTTCAGAATTTCAACCACTCTTTGGAATTAGGGCAGAAGTATACCTTAGGAATTTTAGGATATTTTAAAAAGTTTCTTAAGAATGTTTTAATGGTATGTTTTAACCAGTTTATGTATTTTATATTTATTGTTGTTCCCCGCCTCGATCCAAGCGGAGAGGCGGGTAAGAGATGATGATGATGATGATGATGATGATGATGATGACGACACTCTGTATCATTTATAATAAAAGCTCATTTTGTGCTGTAATCCTATACACACTTACCTGGGAGTAAGTGCCATCGAACTCACTGGGACTTACTTCTGAGAAGACATGTATAGCATTGTATTGTTAAAGTTATTTTGAAGAGTTAATTATTCTTGTTACCAGCTCACTTTACTAACTTGGCAGAAGAATACGTTTCTAAAAAGCATTCAGAAGCACCCTTCTGGCCATTCACCCTCTATGTCAAGGCAGAGACCAATTCATGCTCTCATGGTCAGATGGGGCTCATGCTCGCAAAGCCTTCCCAATTCATTTCGATAGAAGAAGCAGTTTCACATGCAGATCTTTACACACACACACAGCAGACACTTCTTTTGAAGTGAATGGGGGGGAACCCTACAGACAGGAGAGCTCTGTGTGCACATCAGAACTTCCACACCTGCAAGGTAGTACAGGCAGTCCCCAGGTTACGAACTAGTTCCGTTCTTAAGCATGTGTTTAAGTCACATTTGTACATACATCGGAACAGTATAGCGTAATATGGCATTTACGCAAATTGTGTAAATTACATATACTACGCTATACTCAACGTAAACGACATAGAGCCGGGGAACCCGGAAGTCCGTTCGTAAGTACGAGTTGTCTGTAAGTCGGACATTCTTAACCCGGGGACTGCCTGTAGTTGAATGAAGACTGGTTCTACCTTATCAGAGCCTGCTAAAAGCATAAATACTGCAGCAGGGAAGGAGGAAATGCTTGCCTGCCACTAATGAGTGGCAACCAGGAGGGAGGGAAGCTCTGCATCCTCACTGATGGACAGACATTGAGAAGTGGTGGCAGACTCAAGGGGACACTCAAGGGCACTGTGCAGATGAGCAACAGCTTAACTGGCCAGTGGCACCTTGCTGATATAGCAGGCCATGCAGGATGCTGCCAGCTAGCAGCTGTGAACCTGCATGGGGCTGACCCAGCCTCACACTGCCTCTAAACACCCACGGATAAGGCTTTGGGCTCCCCTCCCACTCGATCACTACTTAGCATCATCAGCCAAGTGCTGTCCCCTATCCCATGCCAGGGTTTGCTGAAATGCTGTGCTGTCATGAAAAGCTCATAACAAGTTTAAGTACAGGCAGTCCCCAGGTTACGAATTTACAAACAACCCATACTTAAGAATGGACCGCCATATATGTAAAACTCTGAGTTAAATACAATGGTTCATATACTTTGCGTCACTTTGACTTTGAAAACATTGCACGACTTCTGTTCCGACTTACGTACACATTCGACTTAAAGACATACTTACGAACGGATCTCGGGGACTGGGGACTGCCTGTACTCTTGTCTATAATGATCAGGCATTATAATATTTACAGACCATATGCCTTCTGTGGGGGAAAGTTCTGTTTAGTCTGGATGAAAATTTACTCCAAGTACTCCTATCTCCTGGTCCCACACCTCACCAGCTGTATCAGGGGTGGGCAACTTGTGGCTCTCCAGGTGTTTTGGCCTATACCATTGGCTATGTATCCCCTCTCGCCGGATCGTCACCTTGAAGTGGTGAGTGGGCTTGCGTGTTCCAATGAACCCTGTGAGCAATGCCATCGGGAGCTATATACTCCCGGTAGGGTCACCCATGGCGGTAAGGTCCGGGGAGAGGAACCAGACAAAGAACGATCCAAAACAAACAAAAAGTCCTCAACGGCAGAACAGGCGGAAGATAATTTAAACCTAAATTACAACGGTTGTGAAGGCGGATGAAGGCTGCAGCAGAGAATGGTTTTCCAGTCGTCAGGGTAACCATGCCATTGGATCATTGCTGTCCTCTGTCAAGTTTGTGTGGTGATTCGTTGTGCACCGATCTCCCCACAGAAAACAGCTTCACGCACAGGCGTCTTCCAACCCAACCCAACCAACCCAACCCAACCAACCAACCAACCAACCAACCAAAAAATTCCCATGGCGACTGGCGAATGGCGACAGGGGCAGGACTGTGAATCTGGAAGCCCCTAGTCACGGACCAGCACATGGGCGGTGGATGCAGACTCAGTCACCCTGTTCAAGGAACGAGGTAGTCGAGCAGCTCGGCAGCTGTATCCATGACTGAGCAGCCCTATTTAGGATCCACTCTGCTCACCCCGTATGGGGAGGGGACTAGAAAAGGTGCCCTAAACATAGTCTACCTCTTTCTCCCCTGACTGGATTACCGCGTCCAGTGGGGTCACCATTTTAGCGGTCGAAAAAGACATTTGAATTTTGGAACATGGAATATACGGACACTGCTGGATAACATAGATAGTGAACGCCCTGAGCGTAGGACTGCTATTATTGCAAGGGAGCTGAGACGGTTTAAAATTGACATAGCAGCACTTCAAGAAACTCGAAGGGCAGGAGAGGGACAGTTGAAGGAAGAAAAAGGAGGTTATACCTTCTTCTGGAAAGGACTACCTGAGCAGGACCGACGAATACATGGAGTAGGCTTTGCCATCAAAAATGAGCTAGTGAACTCTTTGTCAGAAGTTCCTACTGGCATTAACGAACGCCTGATAACTCTTCGATTAAAGCTCGCCAATAACCAGCAGGTAACTATCTTGAGCACTTATGCACCAACATTAGATGCTGATGAAGACATCAAGGAAAACTTTTATACCCAGTTGGACACTCTCCTGTCAGAGATACCTAAGAAGGATAAAATTATCCTCCTGGGCGATTTTAACGCAAGAGTTGGGCATGACTTTGATTTATGGCCAGAAACTATTGGAAAAGACGGAGTTGGTAATAGCAACCCGAACGGAATCTTACTTTTGTCTATATGTGCAGAGCACAATCTCACTATCACAAACACGCTCTTTCGACAAAAGAATACGTTTAAAACATCATGGCAGCACCCACGGTCAAAGCACTGGCATCTTCTGGATTATGTAATTGTCCGTGTTAGAGATCGCCGCGATGTACTAGGGCCATGGTGAGTGCCGACGACTGCTGGACAGACCACCGACTAATCCGGTCCACTATGGTTATCAACATTGCTCCCCAACGTGTAGTCTTCAAGGAAGGAAACCAAGGCGTAAAATGAACATCCACGCCCTTCAAGATCCTATTAAGCAAACTTGTCTTCAATCACTTCTTAAGGAACATCTACCTACGGAACCTCCTGACAACATTGAGGACCATTGGTCTAAGTTGAAAACCTCCATTACTGCAGCTTGTGAACAAACTATTGGATATGAAACTAAGAAACATCAGGATTGGTTTGATCAAAATGATAATGAGATTAAATATATAATTGACCAAAAAAGGAAAGCCTTCCAAATATGGCAAAATGATATTAACTGCGCTGCCAAGAAAAAAATCTACGCTAGTGCAAAGGCTGAGGTCCAAAGAAGAACAAGAGAACTTAAGAACGCCTGGTGGAAAAAGAAAGCTGAAGAAATTCAACAACTTGCAGAATCTCATGATGCACGGGGCTTTTTTAAGGCCACAAGGGCCATTTATGGACCAAAAACCTATGGTACAAACCCTTTACAATCAAAAGATGGCACCAAACTCTTAAAAGACAAAGAGTCTATTGCACCGCGTTGGAAAGAGCATTATTATGACCTTTTAAATCGTAAATCTAAGGTGGATAATGAGATTTTTCCGCAAATCCCGCAAAAACAAATTAGAGAGGAACTTGCAATACTACCCACTTTGGATGAAGTAAAAAAAGCCATTAATCAAATGAAGAATAACAAAGCTAGTGGAGCAGATGGGATTCCTGCTGAAATCTTTAAAGAAGGGGGCCCCGAACTTGTACAACATCTTCATAAACTCATCGAAAAAATCTGGATAAGAGAAGAGATCCCAGAAGACTTCAGGGATGCCATAATTATCACCCTCTTTAAGAAAGGTGATAGAACAGACTGTGGAAATTATCAGGGCATTTTTCTCTTAGCTACCGCAGGTAAAATATTTGCCAGGATCAGAAGAGATCCTCCCTGAATCTCAATATGGTTTCCGCCCCTCTAGAGGGACAGTAGACATGGCTTTTACTGCACGTCAGCTCCAAGAAAAATGCCGGGAGCAAAATCAACCCCTTTATATGGCATTTATTGATCTTGCTAAGGCCTTTGATACTGTAGACCGAACAGCTCTCTGGACTATCCTTATGAAAATTTGATGCCCCAATAAATTTGTGAATATCTTGCGACTTCTCCATGACAACATGACAGCTACGGTCTTGGACAACAACGGCTCTCATGGTGCTCCATTTAAAGTGGGATCAGATGTTAAACAGGGATGTGTTATTGCCCCAACATTATTTGCTATTTTCATCGCCATGGTTTTACATCTTGTCGAGGGGAAACTTCCCACTGGTGTGGAAATTATATATCGAACAGATGGAAAGCTTTTTAATCTTAGCAGGCTGAAAGCAAAAAGTAAGGTAATTACAACCTCCATTGTGGAACTTCAGTATGCTGATGATAATGTGGTCTCCGCACATTTAGAGGATGATCTCCAAACTATCCTAAATGCTTTTGCAGAAGCATACGGAAAACTTGGTCTCTCACTTAACATCAAAAAAACCAAAGTGCTTCATCAGCAAGTGCAAGCTAACCCTTTGGTGATGCCATCTATCCAGCTTGGCGGGACAATACTGGAAAATGTTGATCATTTTCTCTATCTTGGCAGCTATCTTTCTGTAACAGATAACATCGACAGTGAAATCCAACATCGTCTGAGCTCCGCAAGTGCCGCGTTTTCTCGAATGAAACATAGAGTGTTCGAGGATCGGGATATTTGTAAGAAGACCAAAACACTGGTTTATGAAGCCATTGTATTACCAACTTTATTGTATGCCTGCGAAACATGGACTATCTATAAACGTCACCTCCAACTCCTTGAAAGATTTCATCAACGTTGCCTCCGGAAAATCCTGCGAATTACTTGGGAAGATAGGCGGACAAATGTCAGTGTACTGGAAGAAGCAAAGACTACTAGCATTGAAAAAATGATCCTTCAATGCCAACTTCAGTGGACCGGTCATGTTGTTCCAATGCCTGACTGCCGTCTCTCAAAGCAGTTACTTTATTCCCAACTCAAGGATGGAAAGCGGAACATCGGTGGTCAATATAAGAGCTTTAAAGATGTTCTTAAGGCTAATCTAAAAAAATGCAATATAAACATCAAAAACTGGGAAGCTCTGGCCCATGAACGACCTAAATGGAGGTTGGCCTTTCACAAAGGTTCTATGGACTTTGAAGAAGCTCGAGTGCAAGGTGAAAGGGAGAAACGTGCTAAGCGAAAAGCACGTCAAATAAATCCTTTACAGGACCATCTTCCATCTGGTAACCTGTGTCCTCACTGTGGGAAGCTGTGTGGATCTAGAATTGGCCTCCACAGTCACTTACGGACCCATCGCTAGAGTCTACACAATTTTCTTTAGAATTTTCCTCCTTTTAAAATCTCCTTTTTGTAAATTTTCTTTTTTTATATCCTGGAAGACAATCTTACTCGGTCACGAGTGATCGCCTGACTGACTGAGCTAGGACTGATGGGAGTTGTAGGCCAAACATCTGGAGGGTCACAAGTTGCTTTAAAGCCTCACGGTTACCCATCTGGCAGCTCTGTGTAGGCCTCTGTTCATTTCTCAGATTTTTAAAAGATAAGATATAAAAACATAAAGGGAAGTGTAAAGACTATCCTATCCTATCCTTAACAGAAGGCAAAATGGCAATAATGACCCCCGCATCCAAATTCTTGGTTCCACCTGTGCAACCAAAGCACAATGAGTGCGTGATTAAATGAAGCTGGGTACTTTAAACAACTATTATTCCAAACTAATGGTAGAAAACAGCAGACAATGCAATGAATGAGATCCCTATATCAATGAAAGGTGGCTTGATAAGGTTGCTACCGCAAACACAAAGCCAGTTTTATGTAGATCAGGTTTGCAGCTAATTTATATTTCATGCTGTTTAATAAGTGACATCTAATTCACTTTTTAAAAACTGTACCTTATCAGGGGCTGCAAATAGCAAGCCATGCTGTTTTGCATGCAAGTTGCATCTTTTCATAAAAATTTCAGCAGCCTATGACTTACTAAATAAAGCTGTCACTCAATCCTCATTTCCCCGCTGAGCACAAGGAATCAAAATGGACACTGAATTAATGCTGTGTATTGTCTTCGTTTGATGAGGCCTCCACAAGATCTTTGTTCTGTCACCTTTAATGCACTCTGCTTGAAGGACTTGCTATCTGGTTTCTTATCAGATGCACAGAGAGCAGAATATTACAAAGCTGTTATTGGCCTCATCTAATTTATGTCTTTGAAATCTTTTGCAGGTGGGAGAACGTGTGTGTGTGTGTGTGTGTCTTTAAATGGAAATTTCTACTTTTTCTTTTTCCTGTGGAGGAACTTGACTAGAAAGTTAATTAAGAAAAATAAATGGGGTTAGCACACATTTATCTTATTTGTAGAAATTAAAAATAAGTGACAAAGACAGTACACTGTATCAGTTTTTAGTACCAGTACCATTAGGATGCCTTCTGCCAGCAGCCAATTACAAGAAGCAACAGGTGTGGAGCCCAATCTATGCATGTTTACCCAGAAGGCCTTTCTTACCTTGGCCTAGGGAAAACTCCGCGTTAAGAACTCTGTGCTAGGGAGCTTTATGGAACTCAGTTAATACACTACTTAAGTTACCAACATCTATGTGGTGCCTGAATTCAGTAGTCAAGGATCAACAGGCAATATAAATAAATAAATAAATACGGTGTGCATAGGCTTACTGCTGCGATTCTGTTTATTCCCCCATTAAGAATGCAAGTGCCATCAGCTCCCAGAGACCTGTAACAATCAGGAAAAAGAGAGAAGACAACAGAGAGTTGCTAAGAAAGGGGGAATGGATGGTTAACCAGTGACAGTAGGTAACTAATGTTTAGTTTGGCCCTGTGTCTAATCTGGGAGAAGACTGGCCTGGGAAAATTAAGGTTAAACAATAGCATGACCTATTGATTCTTCTAGGTACATAGACCACACTCAACACCCTCATCAGGTCCTTTTACACTTCATGAACAATCTCCTTGGAATAAGAGAACCGGATGCGGGTATGAGGGTGCTGTGTGTGACATAAATACTTAGAATCGATACAGACGTCTCTATATGTCATATCTTTAGTTAATAATTTAAAAAGAAGGGAAATTGAGACAGCATCTGTAGGAAAACAAGCAATATCCAAGAGAGGCCATAATGATTCCATGGCTGTATTCACTTCAAAAATAAAATTATGGGCGTCCGACCTCTTTATGGCAGAACTGAAAAAATCCTCCTTAGCATCTACAATACTAATGGGCTATATAGCATAAAATCAAAAGAGGCTTTCATAGAAAGGCACAATGATAACACAAACAGCTCCACATGGAGCTACACCTATCATTTTGTATGTATTACAGTTCTGGTAGGTTTTTTCCTATTAAACCCTAGCATGGCATTTGCTTTTTTCTTCTTCTCACGTTGCCCTTTATTTCCCAACTGTGCATAGAGTCAACATTTTCATTGAGCTGGCCATCATCACCCCCAAATCTCCTCATTTTTGTTATGAATTTTCCTAAGCCTATTTGACACACTAGTAATCACAGATGGCTCTCATATGCTCTGTCCTGAATTTTACATAGTAGGGCCAAAACAGTCATTACTTTAAAGATGTAGCTAGCAGCTTTGTCTTCCTCCCTCCCCCCATTTTTACTCTAGGGGCCCAATCCAGATCCATAAAGGCAAGGGTGGGCAATGTGCAGCCTCCACAACCCCCCACAATTCTAAGGAACCCCCAAAAAATCTTTTTTAAAAAATTGTAAACAAAATGGTATCCATAGCTGCTATAGCCACTCTGGGAGTCTTTTCTGGCTGAAGAGCAGGGTATAAATGGCAATAAATAAAAAAATAAACTAGGATCCCCAAAAGGTCAAGATTAGCTTGCAAACTAGCTAATTTTCACCAGAGCTCCAGCAGCTCTGGTCACTATTTTGTTTTTTGTTTTTTAAACCACCCCCCATTTTCATCACCCACAGAGGGGTGCAGCCCGGGGGGGTGTCTAGGAGTTGAAAATAGCCTCTGGATCTCCAGAAATTGCCCACCCTTGCATAAAGCAAATGAATCACTATTTTCCCAAAAAATTGCAGATGCAGGGTGGAATCCAAATTGGTCCATAACCAGGGGCTGGGGATAGTTAAAGCCCCACTATGCCCATGAGAGCCTTACAAAAAATTTACAAAAAAGGCTTATATATCTGCTGAGTTTCTTTTCCAGACATTTTTACTGCCTGTAAGGTTGGGATGTAGCTATTATGCATGTTGGGATGGGGGGGGGGAGGTTTTTTTTTTTTTTTAAGTCAATAGACTAGCATCATGAGCAAAAAGATAAATGCTGCATTGTTTAATGCTTTTGTTTAATATTGATTTTCTTTATATTGATCATAGCTGGAGCTTATAGTTATAACTGCATTTTACAACGTGGGCAACTTGTATGATATAAAAATACTTGATGACACAAGGCTTATCACTGGATAGTGCCCACAAGGGGCTTTGTTAACCACCCTGAGTTTTGCTTCAAGCTGTGTAACTTCTTCAAAGATATTAATTTCATATGTTAATGTCTGTATAATCAAAGGGTCTTATTTACAGACTGGGACTCGCTTAATTTGCACACTATGCTTACCAGCAAAATTTTTACATGTTTCAGGCATTAAATATACAACTTTGTGGCTTTTCTCTATTATAATGGTCAACCAGTTTGCTATGGGAATATGAACAGACTAATCATAAAACAGCTAATGTGGAAAAACTATGCAGAAGTAGACTTCTACTGACTTATACATACATAGTACTTTAAATTAATAGGCCTCTTTTAATATTACTTCAAATGTGATTATTTATATCAGTCAAACACTGAATCTCTGCACTATTCTGGGGAAACCCATGCTCAGTCTAGTTAGGCATGCAAAATCAGACTTCTGTGTATGCATGCCTATTTATTTAATTTATAAATTTATATCCCACCTACCTGAGACATCATGTTTCTAATACTAACGTGCCCCATCTGGCAATCAGGGGTATATAAAATCAGTCGAATTGTTGACGATAGCACTGCAGGGATAGGAGAAGGGACCAGGGGCTGGATTCGGCCCTCCTTCTCCCAGAACAGATCACCGGTCTTTACTGAATTGGCTTCTGGTTGTGACAAACAGCAGTCATACTCCTAGCACATAGATTGTGGTAGTGTGTGGATGGTCTTGTCTCATAGCAGGATTTGGACACTCTGGTTCTGTGATTGGAATATGGGAATGAAGTGACAGTAGGCCTCCTTTTCATGCTCCAGTCTATGCATTCAATCAACATGTGGAGGAGGTTTCCAAGTCACAAGAAGTAACATCTTACCTTACTGTGCACTAGTCCAACCTCATTTGGAGTGCTGTGTCCAATTCATGACACGCATTTAAGGATATAGACAAACTGGAAGGGGTTCAGAGAGGGCAATGAAGGTGGCTGGGGGAATTGAAAATGAGTCCTATGAGGAAAAATGGAAGAAACTTGCAAGGAAAGATTGAAGGAATTGGATATGGTTAGCCTGTGAAAGAGAAGACTGATGGGGGACATGATAGCACTCTTCAAATACCCGAAGGGCTCTCATAGAGAAGAGGGCAAAGTCCTGTTTCCTGCTGCCCAAGAGAGCAGGACTATATCTAATTAGTGTAAGTTACAGGAAGGAAGATTATGGTTGTCCATATGGAGAAATGTCTTAATGGTAAAAGCACTTGGACAATGGAACCAGTTATCTAGGGGTGGACTCTCAGTAACTGGAGGTCTTCAGGCAGAGGCTGGACAACCATCTGTTGGAGAAGCTCTAGCTCTGGATTTCCTACATCAAACAGGAAGTTGGACTAGATGACCTATAAGCCCCCACCCCTTGAACTCTATGATTCTGTGATTCTTGCTATAGTTAAGGCTAGATAAGTGTGCTTAACCTAGGATTTGTATATCCATCTTGAAATCCCTGATTTCAAATATTAGGTTAACATTGGTACAGATTCCATGATAAATCCTGTCAAAGGCCACAAGGCAAAAAGCGGGGGAATTCAGAAGAGAGATGGAAGGAATGTATGATCCAGCAGCCTATTTTTACATCTGCACTGACTACAGATGAGGTGGTGGTGGTGGTGGTGGTGGTGATTTATGCGTTGCTTCCCACCACAAAAAGCAGTCTCAAAGTGACTTACACACACAATGCAGAAATCCATGATTAATATAATTAAAGGAAAATACTAAGATGCTAAGGAATAATCCTATGCCCCCCTAGACATTGTCTGAGGGGCCATAGGATATTCTGATTCCAAGCTCCAAAGTTGGAGACAGCACTCCAACCGTGGAGCTGGGAATCAGCGCTCCAAACCCCCGCCCCCTCGTAGCTGTCATGGAAGGAACCTCACCGGCTGCTCTCCAGCATCAGAAAAGTGACCTTGGAGAGGGGTAAAAGGGGGTGCGGAGGGGGGTGGGGAGGTGAGGAGACCGGAGCAGCCAGGATCTGAGTTATCCTGAAGCCACTCTAGCTTCTTTCCCTCCCCCTCCGAAGTGCCTCAGCTAGATGGCAAAAAAACCCATCTAGCGAAAATGCAGAGCGAGAGGAGCAGGGAGGCGAAGATTGCCTCCGCCACTCCTCCTGCTCTGCACTGGATGCCAGTAAGCCTCTGAGTTCAGGGATTTACAGGCATACCGATAGTATTTTGCCCCAAGGCTGTAATCCTATACCCACCTACCTGGGAGAAAGCTCCACTGGACTCAATGGGACTAACTTCTCTGAGTAGACATGTATAGGATTGCACTGTAACCCAAACAAATAATTATTAATTTGGTATAGGGATTGAATGTATAAGCAAATCCATAGTGAAAAGGAGGACTGAGTATATAAATATTTAGCTATGTCAACCATTGAAATAGGAACTCTGCAAATAACACTCACATTTTAGTTTTGTGAAATAATATATTCAACCTCAAAAAATATGAATGCTATAGATAGCTATGTAAGAAATACAACTTTGCCTTACCCTTGTAACTAAAGAGTTTCTGGAGAAAATAATGGAATGAAGTGGCTTTAGTTTTTTGTGTTTTTTTAAAGGGGAAAAAAGTCTTTCCTGAGGCCATTATAATGAAGAAAAAGTGTTCCAAATGTGAACTAATGAAGTACCAAGTAATGAATATTTAATTTGTATAATTTACTGAAGTGTGGTACAGAATCAGAGCTACATTCTTCAGAAATATAATGTTCATTAGGCCCTTAGTGTAGCCTGCCTGCAATTATTACTCTTTTGTATTTTGTTTTGTTTTTGCAGTAAATAAAAGCAGCAAGAAGAGATGAATTTGCCTAGAACTTACAGGTGGCAAACAGTAATGAAGGACTGTGGTGTCCACCAAAAATGAAAATGAACTACCTGTTTTCACTCATAATATAAAAGGGAGAAGCAGCAAAAAGAGCAAAGAAGAAAAACAGAAAAGGTAATAGAGGCTTAGCTTCGCAGGCTCTTTGACCGTCAGTGAAAACATTATTAAATTAGGTTCGCTAATGGAAGGAATCACACAAAAACAGAACAGTATGATGATGGCTTGGTGTGAGACTGTAGCAGTATTGATGGTGGGGAGATAAGTGCTACCAAAACTGTGCAGAATAAACACATCAGACAGAGGCGATCATATTTTCAAGCTATGATGTGATGTGAATTTTAATATAAGCATAGGAGGAAATGAACATCTAAATGGCACAAGACACCCACGAACAAAGGGGCAAGCTGTCATAGGCTGCAGCTGGAATGGTAAATATCAGGCATAATTCTTTTTTCTATTGAAAAGAATGGTGTTTTGTTGTGCAAGAAATGCCTAGCTTACCAAGTGTGGATCCAGACATAATGTTGTATATTTGCATGAGGACAGCTTCATGTTTTAAACAGAGGCAAGGCAAGAATCATAAGTGGACAAACAAGGCATGAAGCATAAATGGACAAACTCCAACTATTCATAAATAGATGGGCAGTTCGTTTCACACGACATACAAACCAGTAGGGTGTAATGGATAGATGGTTGGACTGGGGAGATCCAAACCCAAATCCCACTCATCCATGAAGCTCATTGGGCCAGTCACACTCTATCAGCCTAATCTACTTTACAAGGTTGTTGTGAGGATTAAAGTGTGTGTGGGGGGAGAGAATGTATGGCATGTTGAGCTCCTAAGAGGGAAAGACAAGTTTTAAATGTAACAAATAACATAGAAATAAAATGAACATTCTACAAATGGTTGTGTACTCTCCCTTCCCCTGTGAAGATTGCCCCCAGATTGTCTCAGTCATTCCCCACAAGTTAGTTGCAATTTTGCCCAACCAACAACCCATGTTTGATAGGGCTGGACTGGGTTCTTAGCAAAAGATTCTGCAGGTGACCTGTTCTCAGTATACCTGATACAATCTGAGCAGGGGAGAAACCTGTCAACCGGGATTGGTCCTTCCTTTCCAACCTATTTAGACGGGTTGGCTTTGCATTTCCCCTCCCTCGTGCAACCCTTCCTGCCTTCTTTCCTATTTATGAAACTCATTGCCTGAGTTATTAGAAATGATTAATATGCACAGGTAGAGGGGTTGCTCTCGGCAATTATGATCAGTCAAAAGATGATGCCAACCAGCATTTCAACATAGCTTCCAAAAGGGAGCGAAAGTATAAAGAATTATAGTCAGAAAATCAAGGGTGTGTGTGTGTGTGTGTGTGTGTGTGTGTTGCTGTCTGCAGTTGAAAACGAGGAGAGCGGTAATATTGAACAGGAGATGGAACTCTGACACTGGGAGGCCTCAATTACCATAAGAACTACTGGTGCCTAAGGCTGGCATAGTAATCTAATAAAGTATTAAGAAGAACATGATTTTGACAAATTATATATTCTAGGGGTGTAAATAGGCGTCATGCTGCATGCTGCATTTTGTCTCCTGCATTCCTGAACAAAAGGGTAAAATTGCCCTTGCTATGGGTCACATTCATCAATTTACATTCCTTTCCTCAGTGTCATAACTTAGCAAAAGTGCTCCAATTGGAGCCATTTTTTGGGACAGCTGGCAAGCACAATCGACAGAGAGGCCCCCCTGCCTGCCTGCTATAACTCCTGCCCATTTGAAGATGGAGTGGGCAGATAGTTGTACATCATCCAAGAAGATCAGCCTTGGCAGCATCAGGTATCAACATATAAAATGCATGGCAGGGTTCTGAACCCAAAGCCCCCTCCATTTAGCAAACCATTTGCTGGAAGCAGCAGGAGGTAGCTTGTCTTCTGAGTAGAAAAGGAAGCCAAGAGTTCTGCAGTGAAATATCCTGATTGTTTAGGAGACTTTTTTAGGTTACAGGATGCAAAGCATGAGAGCTGAGAAACCACTGGCAAAATATAGATCAACTGGAACTTCAAGATTGTCATTCTAAGCCAGGGGTCCTCAAACTTTTTAAACAAGGGGCCAGTTCATTGTCCCTCAGACTGTTGAGGGGCCGGACTATAGTTTGAAAAAAATATGAACGAATGGATCAAGTAAAAAAAAAGGACCGGGGTCCTTTTTTTAAACTTGATTAAATGGAAAGTTATTATAAATTAATTCTAAATTAGTTATAAATTAATTTGCTGTCTAAAATTGAAATACATTAAATTTTAAAAAGGTATAGAAAGGCTTGATTTGCACACTGCACATATCTTATTTGTAGTGCAAAAAAAACGGGAAAAATAATAACAATAACAAACACACATTTTAAACATGCTCAAAAAACACTGTATTTCTAAAATGTGCACAGACACACTTTATCAATGGTGCATGCATACAAAAACACATCATTTGAAAAAAAATGCACAAAAATACATACATTCAAAAAATGCACACAAAAATATGTATGGATTTCTGTACAGGGGAGAAAAACTTTGTACAGAACCAGGATGGAATCTGGCAGTGGAAAACTGAGAACCTCAATGACACTGAGATTCGCCCATGTTTAATGGGATTTAAGCAGTCTAATGTGTAAGATTGCAGCCTTATGATTCAGAAAAAGAGGAAACTGGCACAGATTTCTACGAACTGGGAAAGATAAAAGTAAAGAAGGTATATCAACAGATGCTACATATGAATGAACTAGATGTAGCATTTACACAGGAATTTACACAAGAGAGGTATAAAATTAATTAAGAAGCTTGCTTGGAAGTAGAGGAGTTTGTGCAAATATTAGCTTGTACCATTCTGGAGTTGTTGGGTTTTTTTAAAAAACAAACTATAGTAAGGAACAAGTGAGAAAAAGAAGGCTTGGTGTTGGAATCTAACTAAAATAGCTGTTCATGTGTCAGATTATATTTAGACTTTTTTTAAAAGTACAGCTGGATTGAAGGGTATTCCCAAGACTGGTAGCTAAGGCTAGAGGAGCGGGACTCATCCTCACCATGGCGCTGGTGTTACATTTCCTACTCCCCGCACTTACCGAGTCCTCCAAAGAAAGAGACGAGGACGCGCAAAATCCCCCCTTTTGCTCCGGTGCGGAAGGAAGCTGGCAAGCATCACGAGCTCCCCGTCAGGGTGCAGCTTCCAATCCGTTGCTACGGAAGCTACGGGCGGCGGCGAGGCCAAACTTCTTCCAAAGGCGTATGGAAGAACGTATCGTGCTTGGCCTCGGCATCCCAGTCCCCTCCCGGCTCAGACAGAAACAAAGGCACGCGCACCTTTGCAGGGCTCCGGGCGGGCGGGCGGGCGGGTGGCTCGCGCTCCTCCTCCCCTTATCCTGAAGGAGAGGCTGGCCAGGAGACGCCGGCCACAGGACTGCCACCCACCCTGCAGGGCTCAGCTGCCCCTCCTCCTCTTACCCCGCAAGAAGGAGCCTCGGCTGCCGGGCCAGATGAAAAGGCACGGCGGGCCGGATGTGTCCCGCAGGCCTTAGTTTGAGGACCCCTGTTCTAAGCCTTTTTACTTGGAAGTAAGGTCCATCAAAATGAATACATCACACTTCCTAGCAAACATCAACTGGCCACATATTTGCAAAACATTTTAGCACCAGAAACCAAGACATTTCATGATTTAATACAGGCTTGGCTCTTGTCATTTTAGGGCTCTTCTGCATAGAGGTTCTACCAGAGTAATTAATACATATGTAACAGTGCAACCCTACGCATGTATTCTCAGAAGTAAGCCCCACTGAGTTCAATGCAACTTACTCCCAGGTCAATGGCTATAGCAGTGATGGCGAACCTATGGCACGCGTGCCACAGCTGGCATGCAGGGACCTCTCTGTGGGCACTCGAGCCATTGGTTGCCAGATCGCAAAAAGACTGTCCCCTTCTGCATTCAGTGTCGGGTTTCCATAGTAACTCCTCTCCACTCATTCCTCGCTGGCCTCCACAGGCAGGCACACTCCAACATCTCCACCCCCAGAAGCGGACTGCGCAGGCACCCAGCCCTCCTTCTGAATAGACAGCTCAGAAGCACAGCGCGTGCGCGCCCGAATCTTTGCGCGCCCGGTGAAGAGCCATGCCCTGAGACAGAGCGGGGCGCGATTAGCTAATGTCCCCTCCTCCTTCCTGCCAAATTTAAGGCACTTTGAAATAAATAAGTTGGTTTTGTGTTGCAGTTTGGGCACTCAGGCTCAAAAAGGTTCGCCATCACTGGGCTATAGGATTGCAGCCTAAGTAACCTGGTGCAAGCCATGGCTATCTCTGCAGTCCAAACTAGTGAGGAGGCAAACTCTCCCAGTAAGACTTAGAACTGGATGCAGAAAACTGAATTGTTTTCTTCAAAATTTAAAAACAATATATCTTGGTTTATTCCGAACCAAATATGATGATATCATTGAACGTGTTTTGGGCACTGTTTCCCCCCCCCTCCCACAGTGAGCTGCCAACATACCTGACTCCCTACGAATCCTCTCTCTCCCACTCATCTTCATCCAGTGAATCCAAAGAATGAATGGAAGAAATTCAAAGAATGAATGGAAGAAATTTTGGTACCACAAAGCTCACCTCAAATTTGAAGTGAACTTTTTGAGGCACTAGTTTTCATGTTTCCAAGCCAGGAAATAAGAAACCCAGTGACAGCATTACTCCAAACAGAAACCCAATTGCAACCAGTTTCACTGTCACAGACTCTCTGAAGGAACCCTAATTTTATAGGAGGTTCAGCATTCTAGGGACTTCCCTGCCTCTTCACAGAAATACACTTTCTTTCCAGCATTCACTTTGGAAAAGGGTGAGCTAGAGTATGCAAATCGGTTTAGGTTTGTATTGCTGACTTGCCCTGAAATGCATGTTAAGTCTTATTGCCTGTCCCAAGCTCTTGGAGGCATAAATGAATAAATAAATGGAATAGCTTGGTGACAATTACTTTGTAATTTAGTTAGACATTACTTTCTGAGTTTTGAATCATGTAGGGGGAGAAACCATCAGAACTTGTGATGGCCAATACAACTTTCCTTTGTTTCTCTTCAACATTTCTCTTCCAGTTTCCTGCCTTGTATTTCTGTTCCTTCTGTTCCTTCACATATGGCTGCCCTATAGGCATTTCCTAATCCTTCTTTTAGGCTTCACTCCAAGCCTGATCTCCACTGGGCAAGCATGTGATCAATTGTTGTAGTTAATGATACATGTAAATTTATCATTAGCAGATTTTAAACTTGATGGTTGAATGAGAACAACAGGGACAGCTCCATTGAACCATTCAGAATGCTCCAAAGCATTAGCGCTGCATCCATTTTCATTTGGAAATATAGATGTTGCAATAAGGGAAATCAGAAACGTTATTAAAAATGCTGCAGTGGGTCATGGGATCAGAACAAGAATGAGAGTACAGATCCCAGTGTCAGCCATTGACACAGCTGTTCTAGTGACCTCCCTCTGAGCAGGGGTGAGGGATAACGCATGCTGTATCCTATGTGCAATTTATCATTCCTCTGATAATAGCAACAAAACGCTTTGAATCTAACTTTTCCAGTACATTCGTGAAAAAGAATGTTCATATTTTGGTCTCTGCAGTCCATGCCACAGATGCAGAACCAGCATGAAGTGAACACTAGCCACGTGATCTGTGCAACTCTGCCAGTTATATCAGTGCAAGGAAGCACTGGGGAAATTGATACTACCACTTTTCCAAAGGAGGGTTTCTGTACTTCTGATTCAGCTTTCATGTGGAAGGCAGCAGCAGCAGCAGCCCTCATTTTATAATGCAGTGTTCATTTTCAGACATTTAAATAACTTACGGATGTCAGATACCACTCTAGTAACAAAACCATAGTTAATATTGGGTTGGATCCAGATTTAGACATGTGCAACTGGGCTGGCAGAAGCAGATTTCCTCACCTCCTCTTCTCCACGAGAGTCCCTCCAGCTCCCTGAAAATGCTACACAGAGGGTTAGGGGACCCTAATGAATGGGATGATCTGTGGTGCAGAATCCGCCCCCCCAAAAAATTGGGCAAAAGTATTTTCCATGAGTGGGAAAGTTAAACCCATTTATTGGACGAGCAAGGAACGAGTCACAATATTTAGATAGATCATAGAGTTGGAAGGAGCCTACAAGGCTATCGAGTCCAACCCCCTGCTCAATGCAGGACACTAGAGGAGGGGTCTCCCATCCAAGTAATAACCAGGCCTGACCCTGCTTAGCTTTCCACACTCAGGCAAGCTGAGCCAGCGTGAATAAGCCTGTCTTTAGGGAGTGGTAACTGATGGTTAGAGGGCCCATTTTTAGGATGCCCATGTGAAATGATAACCATGGAATAAGAGACAAAGTAAGAAGAAGGGAAGGAGCATTGGAAGGGGAAGAACATCAGACTGGATATGGAGCAGGCAAGCTAGGAGCTGTGCCTTTACCACATCTGGCACAATCTACTGATGGTATTCATAAGAGGAGGGAATGCAGTCTGTAGATCCTCATATTAAAAATTTCTGTAAGTCAATTTGATTGGCTGTATTGCATGATTGAATAGCCAATGAACATAGTTGTATTGCAGCAGAGCAGATGAGTGCTCTAATGTTTATATTCATGGGAAAGTGTTCTCTCAAGGGAAAGATAGTATGAAATTACATGTTTTCAGTAAGATGGCAGGCTAAGTTATTATAGATAGGTAGTATGGAAATACATGTTTCTGGTAAGATGGAAGGCTACCTATTATTACAAGTACCAGCAACTGAAATGAAATAAGAATAACCATAATAAAATGACTGGCTTCTAGCATTTTTAGTATGAGCCAGGGTCTCCCACCATCCACTTACTCTTCTAGTTTGGTATGGTGTGATATTGCTCATATGTAGCCTAAAAAAACACCCATTGCACTGATAAGTCATTAACCTTGATACAAGTTAATCCTTTCAACATCGCCTCTTTGCTGTGTTGTTAGAAAATTCCATCTTGTCAACACCGAATCAAGGGAATTCGTGGGGAAATCACCACCATATATTTTGAGTAAAACTGCCATCACTGCAGAATTTCCCATGAGTAATTTCCATAGAAATAACAAAGTGTTTTTAATCTTCCTATCAATATTAGACATTTCTTCGTCTTATTCTTATCATTTGTATGCATATTCCTTCTTCGTAGGAGATTTCCCCCCCCCCCCAACCTATCCTTTTCATTTGATGGAATTATCATTCCTTTTGCACCTCCCCTGCTGTTTCATATCAGCACTGAATATTTGTTAAGTACAGTCAAATTAATTCATTAAAAAAAAAAACCATGTATGAAAAAGGTTTGCTTATTCAGCAAATGAGGCTAAATATATAAATGATGAAATGATGAAGCATAAGGTTGCCATAACTTTAGGGCACAATTCTGTATGGAGGTGAGTGCTGCAAACTGCCACACAGGAGTACGAAACAATAAAATATACTTATTGCAGTAGGAGACACACGGCATCACACAAGATGCTGGCTGGTAATTTCTAGAGCCCTCTAATTTTATTTCAGACTTTCCCAAAATGATGCATTAAAAATGGAGTCCTCTATCATTTGAAGACATATTTGCATGTAATAACTTCTCTATGTCCATTCCTTCCTCACACTCTCACAACTTCCCCATCCATATACATACACACTGCACACACATGTTGACTCTCTCTATATATGCACATACTGTGGACGCACCATTCCAGTATTGCCTACCTTGGCATCTCAGCTAAAGATTTTATCCAAGAAGAATTTTTCAAGTAAAATTTGGTCCAGTACTGTTCTCTTGTAAGCAACACCACGTACATTAGCAGAGCTTCTCTTGCCAGCTATGGAAGGGTGAAACAGCCCCATCTGTTTGTACCATTCTGCATGCCTTAGCTGGTAAATTATATTCCTAGTTTTGGATTTGAAAAGCTGGATATAACAAAAAGACAGCTGAAACTATGAGCCCCATGAAAGACCTACCCTTGGAACCCACGTGGGACTGCATACCAGAAGTCGCATGCTCTGTTACTTCACCAGGCCTTGGACAGTTTGTGTAACATCTCCATACTCTGAAGTTCCAACATGAACAGATGGAAATAAATCTCAGAATGGTGGGGGGGGGGACACTCTTTTTAATGCTTATGTTTAAAATATGCTCACACAAAGAAGACAAGCAAGCAAGCAATCTCCTTTGTATGCAAGTATATAAACATGAATTTTGTGATGAAGTTTCCAATTTGCAATGTTAGCTTTTAGCAAACATGAGCCTATCTCTTAAGACTACAGCACCCATAAATATCCAACCAGTCTCATTGTCTCACTGAATCCATGACAGGGATGGTGTTTCTTCTTCATTATTTTCCTGTTCAAAACACAGAAAACTAAAAGGCTATGGATGATACATTTGTCATGTCATAGTTATCATACTTTATCAGAGGCAACTGTGAAAGGCATAGCTTGTGGGCATGCACATAAAGGGCACTGGATAATTGCAGCTGCCATAGTTGTAAATATTGTTAGTATACTTTGGCCCTAAGTTAGCATATATAATGGAGCAAGATTGTAGTGCATCTTTTGAGACAAGAGAAGAGGGAAGACCTGAAAATGAGTGCGCTGATAATACAACCTTGAAAGCTAAGCATCAGTTTAGATGCAAGATATAGGCAGCTAACAACTCTATATTGAGCCAGATCAGGGCTGTCTACACTGATTGGTAGTTACTCATCTTTCCTAGATCTGCTACTTATACTCTTTTTGCTTCAGATCTTGGTACTGAATCTGGACAATTGTATGTACAAACTGTGTACCTTATCACTGAGCTATGATCCTCCCTCTAAAAAGGGAAGGGCTGCAAACTCCTTCAAATTGAAAGTCTTTAACTAGGATTTCCTCCTCCTTCATGGAGAAAAGTATTATGGAAAGCCAGCAAATGGATGCCACTTCAAACAGCCTCCATGTGGCAGTCATCATGAATAGCTTGCCACATGGATTGCCACATTCTGTGGAGCATCTCCATGACACCTCGGGATGGGGGAGAAATTTGTCTGAACCAATTTCCCACTTTCCAAACCAAAATGTCAACCAAGATTCACCTATCCATCAAAATTCACAGATATCCGAATTTTGCAAAGGAGTTCTCCAGTCAAAAAATGCATACAAAAAATGTGCATATTCGGGGAAAGGGTCGACAAAACTGTGTATATTAGTGGGGGAAATGCATATATTAGGAGAAATGCACATAACAATACTTACAAATTTTCATGCAAACTTTTTTTTTTTAAAAAAACACCTTCATACTGATGCAGAAATAGAAAAAACTGCACTTAAGAGTGGAAAAATAAGAAACTGACACAAACCATAATTGACAGATTCGTCCATTCCTACGCCAGACTTCCTAGGAGTACCATGGAGTGGAAACTAGCAGGGCCATGAATAATAGAACTATCAGGACAACTACTTTTTGGAGAAGACTGAATTAGGCACAGATGAAACTTGCACCCATGAATTTTAGCAGACAATTCATTAATGTTCATGTTATTTTTTAAATGCTTTTTTTATTTTAAAAGGTTTACAAATTTATAAACTAAATTCACAAATTTAAGAAATAGAAATAAGACAATATTTCATAACATCCTTCCTTAATTAAATTTACCAAAAAGGAAGAGAGAAAAATGATCATATTAGTAGTCCTAATAAGGTATATGGCTGAAGGGCATCTTGAACTTTACAATTCCAGTACATTATAAACATATTCCATCTTTCAGTGAACCAGTCTGTTCATTGCCTTCCTCACTAGATAGTGTTAATGTTATTTTTTATACTGTGCAGCACATTGTGTTTAAAGCAATTGAGAAATAACAAATATATCATCATCATCATCATCATCATCATCATCATCATCATCATCATCCAGAGGAAAAGGAGGGACAAGAGCTGCCTGGATGAGAAGGGAATTGAAGCAGTTTCTCAATCAGCCTTCTCCAACCTGGTTCCTTCCAGATGTATTGGACTATAACTCCCAGCATCCCCAGCCAGTGCATGCTGGCTGGGCATGCTGGTAGTTGTAGTCCAACACATCTGAAGGACACTAGGTTGGAGAAGGCTGATCTACATTTTCAGCTCTAACAATGCAAATCTATACATGTCTACCCAGAAGGTAGTTCCCTGGGGTTCAGTTAGGGCTTACCCCCAGATAAGTAGGTATAGGATTGTAGCTAAAAGAGAGAGCTCAGTATATACAGGTTCACTACCTACCCCCAGCCACCACCACTAATGTGCATACTGGCCATGCTCCCAGTGGCTGTGTGATTCCCCTATTTATTTATTCATTCATTCATTCATTCATTACATTTCTATACCACCCAATAGCTGATGCTCTCTGGGTGGTTCACAACAATTAAAACCATAAAATACAACATGAGATACAATATAAAAGTTTAAATGTTTTAAAATACAATATAAAATAAAAGTAAAAACCAAAATAAAACCTACCAGCAATGCAAAGATTTAAAATACAGTAACAGGTTTTAAACAACAGAAACTAAAAAACTAAAATCCCTGAAAAATTAAGAAGGGCTTCACCTGGCATTGGAAAGAAGATAATGTAGGCACCAGGGGAGCCTCGCTGAAAGCTCATTCCTGGGTGCCACAGCAGAAAAGTCCCTCTTCTTAGTAGCCACCCACCTCACTTCCTAGTAGAAGTTTTGGTAGAAGTTCCCAGAAAAGGACTGCTGAGGATGATCTTATGGTCCAGACAGGTATATATGGGAGGAGACAATCCTTCAGGTAACCTGGCCTCAAGTCATTTAGGGCTTTGATTGTTAATACCAGCAATTTGAATCAGGTCCAGACATGAACTGAGAGCCAGTGCAGATGGAAAAATACTGGCATAACATGATCATGTTGGCCAGTCCACGTTAACAATCTCACTGCCCTATTTTAGACCAGCTGAAGTTTCTGGACCATTTTCAAGACAGCCGCACATATAACACATAGTAATCCAGACGAGAGGTTATCAGAGCATGGATAAGTGTTGCTAGGCTATCTATGACTGCTTTCACCAGATATGCATCACTCTCTCTCCTTTGCATTAGGAGGAGCCTGCCACACATTGTGCGCATATATATATATATATATATATATATATATATATTCCTTTTTCTTCTTCATACTCTGTGCATATCACATTCTGGACCTCCTTTGCACACTACAGTATTTCTTTTTCACTGCCAGTTTCAGACTTTTGATATTCTTTTTCAACCTGTGACAATCACCACGGGATAGTACGGTCACCTGCTTGGCTTCAGCCAAGATGAAATTCAAAACAGAGTGAAGAGACTTAAAGCTAAAAAGAAATTGAGGCAGAGCACAGAGTGTGCCTTGATGTACAAAGGCAAGTGTGTGTGTGGGTGTGTGGGTGTGCCCACAGATGATGCTTGAAGCTATTCAAGTACATGAAATCACCCAGCTAGAAGAAAACTGGTTGGAGCTAGAGCTAGATTAGATCCAATGAAACTAATGGGATTGAAGCCTGGATCCAAATCATCCATTGGAAGGATGCTAAAGTGAGAATTTCATTGGTCTATGAGCAAAAATAGATAAAAGGGCCACCTTACAAAAAATACACAGAAAACACAAAAATGTATCTGCCTTCCCAACTGCGTGCACGGTTCATTTTGTTAACCTCCCAACCCTCAAATGCTGCACCAGTGTCTTTATTCCTGGCAGAGGCTGTGTTGTGGTCTCAGATATGAATTTTCAGTTATTTGATTTGATTTGGAGGTGACTATCACCATTCATCATCGTTAGCCTTTCTTTTCCCATCTGTCCAGTTTTGATGCAATGGATGGATTAACACTCTCCTGTCATGGTGATGGGTTGCAGCCGGTGGTAAAGCAAACACCTTGCATGCAAAAGGTCTCGGTTTCATTCCCTGGCATGGGACTGGTAAGACCCATGTCTGAAACCCTGGATAGGTACTGACAGTCTGCATGGACAATGCTGTGCTGGATGGACCAATAGCTTGATTCAGTATAAGACAACTTCCTATGTTCCTGCATATTTCCTATGAAACTCACCAGCTCCCCAAAATGTATCATTTCCATCTTTCTACATCTCTCCTTCAGAGAATGTGCCCATCCCATTCTGGGCCTCTTTCATTCACTATTTCTTCTTATTACCAGTTTGATGGGTTTGCTATTTCTTTTCTATCCTATGACCAAACATTCATAATATTCATTTTTTGTTTTGGTTTTTTAACTTATTTATTTATTAATTAGATTTTTTAATCGCCCATCTGGCCGGTCACCCGGCCACCCGGCCACCCTGGGCGATGTACATTTCAACAATAAAACAGACATACATAATTAAAACAGTATAATTTTTTTTAAAAAAAACCTAACCCACCCCATATTCCCGCCTGAAATACCATGTTTTAAATGCGCGGCGGAAGCTCATCACGGAGGGGGCATGGTGAAGGTCACTAGAGTTCCCTAACTTGGGGGCCGCCACAGAGAAGGCCCTCTTCCTAGTCCCAACCAGCCTGGCTGCTCTGGCTGATGGGACAAGGAGAAGGCCGTCCGTGGCAGATCTTGTTGAGTGGCCTACTTGATGTTGCTGGAGGCGCTCCTTGAGATAAACTGGAACGAAGCCTTGTAGGGTTTTAAAGGTCAAAACCAACACCTTGAATTCGGCCCGGCAAGCAACTGGTAGCCAGTGCAAATCCTTAAGCACTGGAGTGATGTGATCACACCAGCGGCTGCCTTTAACCAGGCGAGCCACTGCGTTCTGTACCAGCTGCAGCTTCCAGACCGTCTTCCAGGGTAACCCCACGTAGAGCACATTACAGAAGTCTAGGCAAGAGGAGACCAAGGCATGAACCACTGATGGGAGCAGATGATTAGGAAGGTAGGGGTGCAGCTGCCTGTATCAGATGGAGTTGATACAGCGCTGCCCGGCTCACAGCTGACACTTGAGCCTCCATGGACAGCTGGGAGTCTAGAATGACTCCCAAGCTGCGGACCTGATCTTTCAGGGGCAGATGTACCCCATTCAGTACCAGGTCAACATCCCCTAACCTCCCCTTGTCTCCCACCAGAAGTACCTCGGTCTTGTCGGGGTTCAGCCTCAGCATGTTCCTTCCCATCCAGCCACCCACTGCCTCCAGGCACTTGGACAGGGTCTCAACGGCCAACCTCGGTGAGGACTTGAAAGAGAGGTAGAGCTGCGTGTCATCCACATATTGATGACAGCGCACCCCAAACCTCCTGATGATAGCTCCCAGCAGCTTTAGGTAGATATTGAATAGCATCGGGGAGAGGATGGAACCCTGCAGCACCCCATAATTGAGCGGCCGAGGGTCCGAGGCCTCCTCCCCGAGAACCACCCTCTGGTACCTTCCAGAGAGGAAGGGCCGGAACAACTGCAATACAGTGCCTTTTTAAATTCCAAGACAGTTGATTTGATCATTTTTAATCCGTACATGTAGATCTGTATTAGTGAGCACATTTACCTGATTATTTTCCACTATCCTACATTCTCAACGGAATATTTATACCTGGATTAATTTTTAGGCTTATCTGTATCAATACATTGTTTATACAAATGCAGGAGATAAGATCCCTGCCACAACAATATTTTGGCCAGGTATTTAGAAACCTAGGCTGCATTCAGACATCATAATAAACCATGGTTTACCATGGCAGAAATAAGCCTGATCTCTCCACATGCTCATGTGGTCTTCCTCCTCCTTTGGCACATCCAGGAAGAGGAGTATGGAAGCTTTCGCTTCCTTTTTTAAAAATTTTTTTATGAACTGCAGCTTTTCCTGTCAGCTGAATTCAACAAACTGTGGTTGATAACTGGTTTGTGTGAAAGAAACCAACTTCAAACTATGGTTTATGAAGGTGGCTTGTTTCAACAAATCATAGTTAAGATTAAATACAGTTTAGGGTTTGGTTGTAACTCTAAACTGTGATTAATTGAAATTGGAAGTGAAAGCTTCTGATCTCTTCCCCCTGGCAATGCTTGAAGACAATAGGGAAGGAGGGAGTGTGAGTCCAGGGAAAGACTAGGCTTGTTCCCATCCTGATAAACCATCATTTATTGTGACATCTGAACACAGTGCTAGTTGGACACATTTTGACTTGCTGAAACTAATCCAAAACTGCATTCATTCCTGTCAGTACTTTAACACATTTCCAAAGAAAGCAGGTATTCATAGTTTTGTCCAATTGCATCCAGACGTTTTCATGTTTTGTGTCATGGCAAAGTTGCTGTCTTGTATGGAGAATTTGTAAAAGCCCAAACAAAAACACATGCCTTGCTGGACTAGCACATCCCAAAATAAGAAATGTCTGTCAGAGGTCCCAAAGATTTGTCTCCTGTCCCGAAAGGACCCAGGAAGGTTACTTTAATGCCACTTGGAGGAAGGGGTGGTTTATGTCCCTAGGGCTAGGATGTCAAGAAAACAGTCAACACCCCAGGTCCCTCAGGGCCAATTACCTGGAAGGCAGCTTCTCCAAACAAAGATGATGCTGTTGTGATGGTGCCAGGGCCTGAGGAGGCCACGTTTCGCTTCAGACTGAATAGAGCAATGCTGCCTTGGGGGAAAGGAAAGAGACCAGAACCTTTCTGCTGCTCCCAGTGTTCTTCCCTGCACCCCTTGCTCTGGATTGGCTTGGCTTTCAGTTCGTTTGATGAGGCTTCCTCCCAGCAGACCAATTAGACCACTTGGGCAGAGGCATGTCATGAACCAATCAATAGCACTTCTGGCTTTCTAGCACACTCCTGGAGGGCATCGGAGTGGCTTGGCTCTCCAAGTAGCTACCCTTTTAATCACCCAACACCAGTTTCAAGAGAAGGGATGCTGCAGGCTTCTGCAGAACAGGATGCCAGCCTGTGAGACACAAACAATTTCTGAGCAGATTTTGATGTGACTTCTTTCCACATTCCTGAGCATGTGGCACTTCTAGAGATGCCCAGCTGAATTGTAAAATCGAAAATGACAACTGTCATTTTTCTACATTTGTCCATGTTTGGCCATTTGGGCATTTCTCTAGACATACACAAAACTGTCCAAATCTGGATCAGCCTAATAAACCAAGCATGCTCATAAATTAAACACACTAAAGGTGCAATCCTATGCGTTTAGAAAGGAAAAAAGTCCTGGAACTCCCAGCATGCTGACTGGGGAATACTGGGAGTTTTAGGACCTTTTTCTGTCTAAACATGCATAGGATTGCTCCTTCATTCTGCTTGCTCTGTTCATGGCTAACTGAAGTCCCATTAATTTCAGTGGGTCTGTCCTAAGTTTGACTAAATCTGGACCCAACCTCAGCTTTACTGGAAACATTATGGTCTCTTTCCTATCCCACCATGATGTTTTGGTGCCAGCCACCAAAGCTTTCCCCTCACATTGCAGCATTTAGGGCAACCCACTATATCCCCAAAGCATTTGGCAACCCCAAATATCCTGGCATCCTACTGTTCCCTAGAATATGAAGGCCATGCTCAGCAGATGCAGAAGCAGCATCACATGCAAGGGCCTTGGAAAGAACACGTTGCTGAAAGCTTCAGCATGATGCTTGAGGGTTAATGCTCTGGTCACCATGTAGACTAGAGAAAGAGGAGAAGTAGCTGCTCACTGAGATAGTGGGGAGGCAGAGGGATGGGCCCTGCTGGCTTCTCATACAGCCGCTCTCTACCCTGGCCTAATGCTCCCATCACAGCAGTGGTTGGGCACTGAGGCAGCATGACGAAGGAGGGTCTATAGCCCTGTGTAGGTACTGGAAGAATATGTGTGGACATAAGGCATGAAGGGTATATTTTTTAAAGCTACATTCATCTGAATGAACTTAGAACAGAGGTAGGTAACCTGGTGCTTTCCAGTTATTTTGGACTACAATCAGTGGTGCAGCTAGGGCTGGACCTCCGGGCTGAAATCTAGGAGCCTACAGCCCATGGGAGGTCCCAAACAACAACAACAACAACAACAACAACAACAACAACAACACAAAACAAGCAAGAGAAAACTGAATGGTAAGAGCAAAATGACAATAAATCAATCAATCCTGGGCTCTAATGTTCTCTTTACAAACGTTTATTTACATAAAGATGCCTACATCATCTAGCTAATATGCACTTCAGAACATGAGATCTCTACATAAATCTCATATTTGAAACAATAACAAAAAACCACTATGACTGGGTAAAACACACATATTTGTGTTTTTAATGAACCCCTTGCTAAACATTCAAGACTCTTCAGAACAAAGTGGGATAAAAAGCAAAGCTGGAGCCCAGAGAATTGAAATAATGCAACCAAACCAAATGACAGATCACAATCCCAGTGAATCAAACAATATGCAAATTAAGGTAATCAAGAAGGATAACAGGAAAGTGTGATCAAAGCTAAACACTCCTGATATCAATGGCACCTGTGGTATTATACAAGTGCATTAACACCATGTAACTGCAATAGAAGAGCCCAACAAAATCAAAGAATATGGTACCAAAGGAAGGAATGCATAATTAAGTAACAAATGGTAAGCCAACATCACATCAACTTGAGGAAATGCAATGACATCAATTAAAATTTCTAAAATAAAAAGGCTTTTAAAAAAAAGTGCTGTGAGAAACAATAAGCAAGACTTCATTCAATGATATTTTTTTTTTTAAAAGCCTGCCAGTTTAAGACCAGATTAAGGCTATCTCATGTTGGTTCAAGCTCCATAAAGCTAGGAAAATGGAAGCTTAGGCTGATGCCTTAACTGATGTGCCCATGATCAGTGATTATGTTTTAACAAGGTCACAAATTGTGCTTGCTTACACCTTACCCTCCACACACCCACACTTGACCTTGGTGTTTCAGTTCCAAATCCAGATGAGGAGGATGGAGTGCCTGGGACCAGCAAAGATGCCCCACATTGTCCTGGTCCTGTATTGCCTCATAAAGCACCTGAGCCTTACTGTATTGTTAGAGGAATCCTCCCAGTTTGATGCTTGCCATCAGTAACTCACAGGATGGGTCACAGGATGGGTTAAACAGTAAGAAGGAGGCCTCTTGTAGCAGTGAGGCTGGATGCTTCACAAGGCAATACAGGACCAGGACAATGTGAGGCATCTTTGCTGACCAAGGGTGCGTGACAAATATAGATCATAAACTTTAAAATGAAAAATTTATGTAAAGAGACATCAGTGAAAGGTAAACTGTGGAGTTGTTGGTCTGTGAGGTGTCTGGGTATTAGAAAATATCAGGAATATATATTTAAGATGGGAATATCAATAAACAGGATGTGAAATGTAATGGTTGAACTGGAAGGAACTGGTGAAAAAGACTGATTTCTTGCTGTGATTAGCTTACAGAGGCTCTCAACAGTGTATGGAAGAAACGTACTGTGGAAAGTCTTACTAATGTATGGAGCACCAAAGTAATTTATTGACTAAGAGTGGGTGTTTACAGTAAATCAATTAGCAGTGAATGAGAAACTGACACCTTTGCTTAAAACCACAGGCTGGGTGAGAAATGGATGTAATTTGGCACCTGACCTATCTCTCCTTAAAAACCGTAATGGCAAAGGCGGTAAAAGTCAGCGAATGTTGAAATTAATAGAAATCAGTCATTTGTAATTTAAGGTATGTAGATGATAGAAGATTAACAATCAAGTCTAGTACTACAAGTATAAGAGTCTTGCAATCAAGTACAAAATACAAAACCAGGCCCAATATAAATGTCTAAATCTGGCTAACCAGACTCTGTCTATAGATAAGAAATGATACGTCAGTGACTGGAAATTGCCACATTCTGAGCTTATTTTTGAACTTTGGATTTCACAAGTCTGTTGACAAGTCACACCTGTGTGCTTCTACTTCATATAGTGGCATTACCTGTGTGTGAAAACACAATGTTTTTCTTTCAAAAAATAAGAAAATCAATTCTAGCCTGATTCTAATCATACTGAGCAAAAACCGTAAGGACAAATTGAGTGGCAGAGTGTAACCACATGAGAAACACTGGAATATTATTTTCCAGCAGTAAAATTAATAGGTTTAGGATATGGAATAAATTAGAAAAAGGCATTTCCTATCCAGCATTTCTTATAGCTCTCTGCAACACAGAAAAGAATACAAAAATAATTCACATATTTTATAAATCCAGGCTGCAATCACAATGTGACGAGATTTTCTGCCCTCTTAACTGATTGGGTTATGGTTCCAACATCTGCTAATTATAAGCAAAGGTGACCCAATACTAGCACCTTCCTTCTTCTGCTCAGCGGCTCCTGTGATTCAGACTGTAATTCCAATTTGGCTTCTACAACAATTCAGGACAAAGCCCCTTTTTATACCATATGGAATTGTCCACTAGAGTGGCCATGTGTCCTATTGAACAGATGGCACCATCCCCTATTTGAAGGGTTGGCAGAGGGCCATCCTCTGTTTGAATGTGCCCTCTATTTGAACGGCTGTCCAGTCCAAGTCCACTTTAAGATGAAGAACGCAAGAACCCTAAGAAGGGAGAGCAGCAGCCTTGAAGTTGCTCATCTACAATTAGCACTGGACAACAGACCAGGTAGGTGCACAGGTCACAGTCTTTCCCACTATGGTGAGATGTGGCTCTATTCAAATTACAGTGATTATTTCTAAACTGGCATCTAAACATACATATGGATTAGCATATTCAAATTTTTATACAAATCAGTGCCCTCTTTTGTTCTCTTTTTTGGTAATGCGTAAGTGGCCACCCTAAGCTCCATTGCCGGGGCATGCCTCTGCTTCTTTCCTTCTTTTGGGCCTGTCAGCAGGATTTTTCTTCCGGGCCTGGAATGTTCTGGAAGCAGGTTGGTGCTTCAGGTTCCTCACCTGTAAGCCATTTTTACCATTCTAGCCACTTCCACCGTGTCTACTGTCAAACCTCTCGCCCTGTAGCCAAGCCCTTTTTTGTTCTTCAGTGGTTGTTTCTGCCATACTCTCAGTATGCTTTACTAGTGTGTAGTTGACGTAAAATAGCAGGTAAAATGGCTGAATGTTGTGGGATATTTTAAACTGCAGTCAAAACACAGGACTCTGTGAGGTAACTTTCCTCATGTGACTTGACAGGAAGTGGGCGTAGCTCAATGCTTCTTCTCTTCCTGTCTGGGCACAGAACTTCCGTAACTCTCTTCCAACATGGTAGCAATGTAAAAACAGCTGCTGGTCTGAGTCCTGAGCTCAGACCCCATATGAAGCCAGATGTAAGATTGTTTTTACTGCTGAGTAACTGTTTTAAGTCTGCCTGAACGAGACTGCAAGTCTGAGTGAGTAAATGTTACTTTTTAAACTTTTACAAGACTGTGTCTCTGATTATTGTTTTGCAGGAGAGAGAAAGGGGCAAAACCAGGAAAATCCAGTCTGCCTTAAAGCATCCTGGATTACCAAATGCTAACAGGCTAATACTAGCCTAATCTAAACTTCCTTTTAAACTGAGAAGGGACCTACTCTGCTAATCTCATTAACGTGAGATAGGAAGGATAATATTCCACAATATATCCTCTCCTAGCATCTTATTCAAGTCCCAACAAATGTAAAAAATGAGAGCCAGTGTGGCGTAGCAGTGAGAGTGTTGGACTGGGACTCGGGAGATCTGGGTTCTAGTCCCCGCTCGGCCATGAAACTCACTGGGTGACTTTGGGCCAGTCACTGACTCTCAGCCTAACCTACCGCACAGGGTTGTTGTGAGGATAAAAATGGAGAGGAAGAGGATTATGTAAGCCGCCTTGGGTTCCTTGCAGGAAAAAAGGCGGGGTATAAATATAATAAATAAATAAATAAAATAAAAATAAATAAAATAGAAAGTTGTTCTGAGGGAGGAAAACTACCATAGAGGTTTATTTTTCCAGGGATTCTGAAATATACTGTGTGTTTAAATATTAACAGCACAATCCTAACCATGTTTAGACAGAAAAAAGTCCTACAGCTCCCACCATTTCCCAGTGCTGGCTGGGGAATGCTGGGAGTTGTAGGATTTTTTCTGTCTAAACATGAATAGGATTGTGTGTGAAACAAACTATTTTTGGGACCATACCTTGTTATTTTTTTCTTCCTTCTGCTGGTCCAAGTGGTTTGTGAATTATATATATGACATTTAAAGAAGAGCAGGAGAATGTATAAAACTTGACAGTGGAACAATTTGTGTTCCTGGATCCTGAAAGGGTGTGATCCATGAGGAGACTGATATTTGAACTGGGCTTCCTGCCTCAAAGCTTCTTTGTCTTCTCTTAGGCAATAGAATATTTGGACTTGAAAAGACAAGACAAAATTGAAAAATATATTGAACAAACTAACAGCAATGTGAAATGCTGAAAGTATTGGCTTCCAGCAGAGACCAACTAGTAAATCTCTTTCTGACATACCTGGAAATGATGTCACATGAAGTGGAGCCTGGGACACAGCTGCGGCAATGTGCAGGCTATGTACCAGATGGGACATTGCTAAGTGTTTTGCAGCTCACCATCACTTGGCAGGCCTCCTTGCATCTCTGAGGTTGCCATGCCCAAACCACTGATATATACAATGTATTCAGGGAGAAGGGTTGACCTGACTTCAGATAGAGCTCAAAAGTCCAGTCCCACAGACATCAGAGGAACTTTGATACATTTATTCCAAAGTGTTATTTTTGCCAAAGTGTAAAATAATTGGATTAGTCTTTTAGAGATAACTGAAAAGTGTGAAACAAAGCATGGATTTGAAAAGTTACATTTTCTGCCCTGCAAAATGCTCTGCTTTTCGCTTTTTGAACCTGTGCAGATTTTATACGGGAGCTCTTGAATCCTTGTGAAGGATGCTAGCTATACATGAAGGAGATACAGACAATCATTTTACCTACACCTGACATTCTCCTTACCCCTTGGCAGGACAATATAGATGACCAATCTACACTAGGATAAGAGAAATCACCCCAAGATAGTCGGGCCATCATCTGCATAGGCTTAGACAATTGATTTATATGCACATATGGTATATATACAAATTTAAATTACAAAGATCTCAGGGCCCAGCTTCAACGCTGCAGTGGGCCTTACGGTTTTTTAGCCAGAATCTGATCAGAAATAGTCTGGAAGGGTTTGGGCCTAGTCAGTCTGTGGAATGTGTGAGCTTATCTCTGTCAGTGTTCTCGGGGGGAAAGCGGGAGGTAGTCAAGTTACTTCCGCCATCCAGCTGCAGCTTTGGCCTCAGCAAGGATAGAAGCTGCCAGCCTCTGTGAGAACCTAACAGAAGAGGTGGGGCGGTTTCCAGTGATGTCACACAGGTTAAAGCCTCACTCCTGAAGAGTAGATGGTTGACACCCTGTTTGGACAGGGGTCTCGTTGATGGGCTACAATCCCTTGTCAGTTAGTTGTTTAGTAGGGTGGCTATCAGAGCCACACCTTTGCTTTTAAATCAGTGCACAGCCTTTGGAGCCTTCATTAGAAACATTCTCATCTTTACTGCCAGTATCCTGTTTGGATCTCCTACCATCGAAGCCTCTTGAGGCATGCTGCACATGGACTCTACCTAATTTTGACTTTGGTCTCTTTGGACTTTTATTGTGAAGAACCTGCCATGAAAATGACTGCCATACTTTTCATAGACTGTGCATTCTTGTGGGCTATGGATTATGTGTCTTCGGTGTCGAGGAGCCCACTGCCCGGCTGGCTTGGGGCTATCCTGTCTCCTGGACTTTCGTATACCTGGACCCATGTGGCATAGAGATTTCAAAAGTGCGGGTGGCTTTGGACATCAAAATCTCTGCATCTTGGGAATTACTCTGGACTTGCTTTTAATCTAGTTTTGGACTCTTAGAGTTGATAGGCCTGGTTCTAACTCAGTTTTCAACTGATCTCTGTGGGGGTGTGCAGAGTGGTTCAGGTCTTCTCCTAGAAACCCTTGTCTCAAGAGCAGCAGGGGGTTGCTCAGATCCCCTTCCTTGAACTTCTGTCTAAGAATGCTTGGGAAGGCTTTCCCCAGGAAGCATTCAAGTCCCTTTCCTTATACTCTGAGCCACAGAGACCACAACGCGGGGAACCAAGTTGTATGAATCTCTGATATGGTAAAGTTGTTGACATTGCATTGGAATGTTGTGGAATTACGCATGGAGCCTATAGCAAAATATCACCAGCTATATGATTTCTGAAGAGTGTAACTGTTAAGCTTTTGCCGTGGGATTTTCTGAAATAAAGGAGTCTCACTGATTTGGAGTCTCCTGAGTCAGAATGCTAGAGCGTGTGTCTGCAGGACCAGGGCCTTGACACAGTACATAAACGGTAGTCCTGCCAGACAGATGTGGGTGGGGCCAATAATACAAAAAAAGTACCAGCATATTGTAGCTTAAAGCTCTTACTGTCACTAACTAAGCCTTAGGAGAGGCATTTCAATCTTTTAGACTGGGGTAGGGGAGGGAAACTGCACAAAAGCCAGGAAACCACTGAACAATTGGTTGTTGGGGGAAAGGGGGTATGACCATCTGGAGATCCCAGATGGGTCAGACTGAGATCTCAGGAGGGTTGGATTTGGCCCCTGGGCCTGAGGTTCCCTACCTCTCTGATCAATACACTTTTTAAGAAGTAATCATCTGAAGAAGAGGAGGAGGGGGGGGGGAGGGAGGGAGGGAGGAGAACATGAGCTCTAGGAGCAGGGCAGTATTTCTATCATGGATGTCCCTGATATGCCCACAGAAATCTCTATGGGGATAGCTGAACTGCCGGTGATGTTTTCACTGGCAGTAGGGACCAAGGGTGCTTCCAGACAAGGCTTTCCTTGTGCAATTGCACTGCCTCAATCATGGAATTTTATGGTGGTGTCCAGATGGCTGGGCTGGGGAATGCTGGGAGTTAAAGGACTTTTTTCCCTGTATAAACACGCATAGGATTGCACCCTTAGTCTGTAATCCTATATCTGGGGGCAAGTCCTTTACAAATGAGTAGACATGTCTAGGATTGCACTGTTAATTCATGGAATGCCTCAGAGAAGGCTCAATTGTTATTTGGATTTGCTTTTTATCTTAAAAAATAATAATAATTGGAAAGAGTGATTCCTTAAACGAGATATGGTATAGTTTAACAACTGGAACATTTTATTACTTGATTATTTTTTTTAAGGGAAATAGTTTATGTAATTCAAAATGGAATACATTTTACTAAAAAGAAAACAGTATTCATTAGAATACTAATGAATAACTGGAATCCTCTATAAGGGAAATTAGGGGCTGTTACTGATAACTGGATGAGATTTATAAACTGGGAGGAAACCATCAGGAGGAAGGGGGGATAGATAAATAATCCTCAGGTGGAACCATTAAATAAAGATCAATTGTGTCAATTGTAGCACAGCTTTCCAAAGCTCTGGAGGTATAATGCCTTTCTCCATATTACAGTGTTCAGTTGTTTGAAAAGTTGTTTGAAAAGATTATTTATACTTCTGTTCCTGCAATATTGCTGTTCTGAATCATATTATGTTTGGATTTCTTGCTTCTGGTTTTTTTGGGTGTGTGTGTGTGTGTTAAACATCAGTTATAAATTGAACTTTCTTATGCCTCAGATTGTAGACATGATATGGGAAATTATTTCAGCAAACTTCTGCTTTGTTACTGAGATTTCTATATGGTTAGGTCTCTTGGGTTTGGACTGCAGTTGTGTATCTGTGTGTGTGTGTGTGTGTGTGTGTGACACATGAACAGTTTTAGTAATAAAGTCGTTTGAGAAATCTCTCCTTTGTCTTTCTTTTCTTGTTTTCCGTCATCATTGATTCCATTTCTTATTATCTCCAATGTTCCTTCTTTGCTGGCACATCCATCTTTTGACCTAATTTAAAAATGTTTTCTGAACATGAAGTATTTGTTTCCATTCAAGGTCCAATTACAGTAAGAGTCTAGAGTCAGTGTTCACATGTGGAAATTGGTGGGAGCAAAATAGGTGCCCTTGCAGTGAGATTTTGTTAAGGACAATTCATACTATCCATTTTGCACATATTTTTCCATCTATTGTGATTTATCAGCCTGGCTTGAACATACAGCTGGTAAAGTAAACCTGAATGATCAGTTCTGCACCATTGCCAGCCCTTCAAAAAAATTATTTGTAGAGCCATCCTAACTCAGACAACCACTTCACACCCCACATTTAATGCAAGCTGATGCCCAAGGTAGCTAACCACACATGAAAAATAAGAGGGAAAAGTGGTTATGGGAACTTGCCTTTGTATATTTTCAACTTATTTTTATTACATTTATATATTACCTTTCCTCCAAGGAGCTCAAGGAGAATGTGCAGATCTCTCTGCTATCCTATCCTACCTGTTTTCGTGTACTTTTGTTCACAATGTGAGATACTATTGGATACTGTTCTAAACTAGATGGGCCTCCAGAATTTAATTTGTTATAGAACTCTATGGCCTCTAATCTGTTCCCGTCCCCGGTACACATTGTCTGCAGGCTGGAGATCCACCTGCAGAACAGAATATGTAGTTTTGCTAACTGGAAATATACAGCTGATAACTATTAATGTTGCCCATGGTCGCACTAATGCTTTTGAACTATGATGGCCTTCTATTTAAGACTGTTATGTTGTTGCTGTATTTATTTACTTATAAAGAAGACTACAAATCTTCTTTATCAACAGCCTGATGGGACACAGGTCATGTCTGGCAAGCTTTTTTGCAGACAAAAAAACACTTGGAACCAGTGTACACACTTGGAAAAGGTAATAGCGAAGACCACCAGAGCAAAGGCAACCAAAAGAAGGCTTAGCAAGTGGCTTAGAGCAGGGGGTGGGCAGAAAGTAGATTTCCAAATGTTTTGGACCAAGTCCCAGCATTCCTGACCATTGGCCATGATGGCTGGGGTCTCTGGGAGTTAAAGTCTCCAACATCTGGAGAGCTACTTTCTGCCTACCCTTGGTTTAGAGGGCTTACTGTTTCAGTGGAGGGAAATGGTATGTTTGAGGTATAGAATGAAAATCACAATGGTTAGGATCCTAAGATAAAGGAATGGAAGGAAAGACATGGAAGGAATGTTTACTATTGCTTACTCTCCCTTATAGCCCCTTGAGCCCCTGAAAAGTCTCTCCATACGGTCAGAGAGCCTTCTGAACAACATGGGATGGGCCATGGGGGGCTGCTGAATGAGAGGGGATTGGGGAATCCCTCCAATTGTGAACAATATCTCCCTTCCCAGCACATTATTCAGGAGGATGCTCAGCCCTCCGGAAAGACTTGTGACAGGGAGCTCAGGTGACTGCAGGAGAGAGGATCAGAGGAAACATTCCTTCTGTGAACTTTCATCCATTCACTTCTCAATAGGATCCATCCCAATGTACTTAGAGCACTCATATGTAAAGCTGATTTGATCTCTTTGACTCAATGGAAATAAGGGATTTAAAATATGCCACATAATTATCTCCTCACTTGATGACTCTCAGCCACATGCACATCTCCACTAAAAAGTGTTGTGTTTGAGTTGACATCAGATGCTAGGGAAGTTCTGCCTGTGGCAATTTATCTGTGGTGGCTCATTCACAGATGGAAACCATTCAATGAGCATTGAACATGCATGTGAAAACCGACTCTTAGGGTCACTGATTTCAACTTCCAATTGAAACCTTCAGCCATTCTCCAAATGTACAATGTATTCATGGAAAGGGTTGACCTGACTTCAGATAGAGCTCAAAAGTCCAGTAAGGGGCACTTATGCATCGTACAGTTGTACCCGCAGAGGTGCCCCTTTTCAGACCTTTGGCTTTTCACCACAGAAGAGATGGGGCCAGCAGGGCATGTGATGTTGGAGGTGCGGGGAGGGAGCAGCCTGTTCCCACTCCCTCTTCACCATGCATACACTGTATGTCTAGAGAAGTAGTTTCTATAGGATCTAAGTTGTACAGTGTTAGTCGTTACAATCTTCTAATTGTACAATAATTTGCGCAACATTCCCATTTGAGTGGGAAAGCTAGAACAATGTTGTACTTTGTGATGTGCCCTTCACACAGTAAGCAGGAGTCCCTGCCCTTTACTGGCATATCTAGCCTTAGGATCAAGGGATAAGTAACTTAGAGTGCAATCGTATGTATGTTTAGACATGCTAGCTGGGGAATGATGGGAGTTGTAGGGCTTTTTTCAGTCTTAACATGCATAGGATTGCGCCCTTAAGCTGCAATCCTATGCACATTTACACAGGAGTAAATCCCATTGAGCACAAGTGGGACTTACTTCTGAGCAAACATGAATAGGATGGTGCTGTTAGGCTGCAATCCTATACACACTTACCTGGGAGTAAGCCCCATTGGACTCAATAGGACTTACTTCCGAGTAGAGAGAGAGCATGGCATAGTGGTTAGAGTGTTGGACTGGGACTCGGAAGATCCCCACTCAGCCATGAAGCTCACTGGGTGACTTTGGGCCAGTCACTGACTCTCAGCCTAACCTACCTCATAGGGTTGTTGTGATGACTAAATGGAAAGGAGGAGGATTATGTAAGCCACCTTGGGTTCCTAGGAGGAAAAAAGGTGGTATATAAATATAAGAAAGAAAGAAAGAATGAAAGAAAAAGAAATAGATGTACATAGGATTACACTGTTAATCTTACCAATCTTTTGCCACTTAGATTTTCACTAGAGAACCCAGACAGTAACCTTTAAATGCTAGGCAATGGTGCCCCCCTTAAACTGTTTTCCAAGACTTGAAGTACAATCTTTTCCGAAACAAGCAAGTTAAAACCTCTTACAAGCTAAAATTCCATTCATAAAGCATTCAATGTTTTCCACTGAAGCTTGGATTAATGTGATTGTTCCCATTTTTTTTTTTAAAAAAAAAAAATGCATTTGCATTCTTATTTTTATCCCCAGATGATTCCTTGTGCATTTCAGCATCTCACATAAATGATATATTTACCATGTTCAGCAGATGTTAAAATGTTTGTTATGGTCTGATGCAGATTAGCAGATTTCATTTTACTATCATGTTCCTTTTCTTCTTTCAAGTACAACAGTTTTTATTTTCTGTTATGAGGAAAAGTCAGTCATATCAGGAAGAGTTTCCCCCACATCGTGCATACATTTCCACATGAAACTTAGAAATGAATGTTAATGTATATGTTATTTCCATTTCATGTTCCATTAAAGAGCATGAACACTATAATCACAGAGTTGTCTTGATTAATTTTTTTTACTGAAATACGTATAATTGTCATGTCCGGGGTTCCTGACATCATCTATCATTTGTGGCCCTCCTTTATTTTTCTGCTGCTTCTTCCATTTTTTTTGCTTAACATGGAAAATCCATTAAAAAGGGAAAGCTGGAAGAGTTGCACAATGTCTTTTGATTGGTAACTCTAGGAGCTGTCCATGCAGAACTTTCTGAAGGCTGCATAAGTACTTACAGCTAGAGAACATAGATGGGGAAGAATAGTACTTCCCATAGAAAATTGTTAAGCTTTAAGGGTGATGTTGCCAGAGAGCACCAGTTTACCTCTATTTTGACTCCCCACATGACCACCTTGGCCCAAAACATTCCTTAAAAAAAAAAAAAGTATTAACTGGGAAGGCCTCAGAAGTGAGGAGGTGTAGGAGTAGGTGAGCAATTCATTCAGTTCTCATTTCAATTTCCATACCAAATTTGTAGTTCCCAAACCTAAACACGGAAGGGAATGCAGTTTGCTGTTGAAATCTGTACATTTCTGAGCTTGTGATGGAGTTTGCAAAAAGAAAAAAAGAAAAAGGAAAAAAGTGTACGTTTCAAAAATGTGTACATTTATTTATTTATTACATTTCTATACCACCTAATGGCCAAAGCTTTCTGGGTGGTATTTGAAAATAATGTGCATGAAAAAGTTTTATCCATTGGAAACTCAAATCTGTATATTTGAAAAAGTGCACACAAAAAACCATACATTTGAAAAAAAAATAAGATTTGCAATCCAATGCAGAACTGGGACAGAACGAACTCAGCATTGGAAAAATGAGAAACTGAGCTTGACATACTCACCCATCCCTATGCTTTTCCTGCTGATACCCATTATTGAAATGGAAAATGGAGTGCCCCAGCCTATATACACTGGCCTTGGAACTCTTGGATTGGCAAATGCCTGATCTCCTCCATTTCCTAATATAATCAAGCCAACACAGTAGCTTGATTCAGAGGTTGGATCCAGAGTTAAGCTCATGCAACTGGGCTGGTGGAAGCAGACTTGCCTTGCTCACTCCTCCAACCCATGCCTCCCAGCTGCCTGAAAATGCTACACAGAGTTAAGGGACCCTGCTGCATTGGGTGAGCTGTGCTGTGGGGGGAGGGGGCTCTCCAAAAATCAGGCAGTGGCACCTTCCATAAGAAGAGACCTTCCATCAATGGAAGGCAAATCCTGGATCCCACCTACTACATCTAGTAAAATACAAATAAAAATATTTCTTGGCAAATATTCATGGTTAGATCACAACCCTATGGTCACTGGGACAGCATCCTAGGGGCCATAGGAAAGGTTGGACAGTGTCCTAGGGGCCATAGGAAAGGTTGGACAGACAGTGTCCTAGGGGCCATAGGAAAGGTTGGACAGACAGTGTCCTAGGGGCCATTGGAAAGGTTGGACAGTGTCCTAGGGGCCATAGGAAAGGTTGGACAGCGTCCTAGGGGCCATAGGAAAGATAGGGCTCTGATCTCAGGATGGAAGGGAGATCCAACCTTGAAGCCCTTCTCCCTGCACCAAAGGAAGAGCCATGCTTCTCACCTTTCCAAGTTCAGAATTCCAGTGTTGGAAAGGGGGAAGATCGGGGACACAGTGTGGACAGAGTGAGTGAAGCTTTAGATCCAAAGCCCTCCCAGTCCCCAACCACACACCTAACACAGGGGGGCATTAAGACTAGCCATGGAGCTGGTCCAATTTATTTCCTTGCCATTAAAAACAATGGGAGGGAAATAGTTGAAAGGGGGGGGAACAAAGGAAGGTCAGCAAACACCACTTCTCCCTCCCTCCAATTCTGTTGGCAGGTGACCAGCAGGGCTTTGAAAATGTTGCTCTGACCTTGGAGCGCCCTGACTGAACTGTAGGATTGCCCTCTTAAAGTATTCCAGTATGGAAACAGAATAGGGCCCTTGGACCAAATGGTGCTTGCTGCATTCACACTACATTTTTAGATATATACCAAAACTGTAACCTGTGAAGTGGATCTTAATCCTAACACACATCAAGTCTAAGGTGATTTCTCTAAGAGAAAGGGGGAGGACTGAAACACATTACAGATCGACTTATAGACGTACAACTATTTTAGGTAGAGCCCCTGGAGGCTTAATGTATTCCATCGTAATGGTGCATTTTCACTAAATTAGTTAAGACTGGCAGCACTTCCATCATGTCCTCCTTATTTTCTGAAGGTGGCTGATTTTGTATATCATAACGTGGCCATAAAAATGTGATTTTGGCTCCAATCTGAATGACTAAGGATTGCCCTTAGAGCATAATAATTTTATAAAATTACAGGTGAAAGTAGTCTACTGGTTTCAAGTAATTTCCATGCAAAAATATGAATGGCTTCTGTGCATTTGGAGATAATTTCCCCCCCTGGGAATACTAATATATATGAGTCGCAGATGAAGAAGGAGTAGTTTATGCCTAGTTTACACACAGCATATGAAAGGGCATTAAAAAAAATAATGTTAAGGTTTGGTGGTTTCAAGTAGGGTATTAATGATGGGCTTGAAATTAACAAAACTTGAGATGTTAAATATGAAAGTCATTTAATGACATTCTGTAATCAGGTTTGTTTGCATGGATCCCTGTGGCTAATGGCTTTTAAAGTATGCCTCAAGGTTGCATTTCCCTTGTTTTCACAGCTTGTGTCACAGATGTGAGGTTGCTTCATCCCTAGGTAAAAAACTGAGTACCTTCTGACTAGATTAGTTCTGTCCAGCATTAACTGGAGAGATGTCAGTACATGGAATAGTTATGAAAATGCATAGGGTATCTTGAGGCTATTAATTTATCCCTGATTGGAATGATAAATTGATTTTTATTTTATTTATTACTTTTCTATACTGCCCAATAGCTGAAGCTCTCCCATGTGGGAAGTACTGACTGAATATGGTAGAACTTACTTCTGAGTAAACATGAGTAAACATTCTGATTGCAATGTTAATCACCTATTCAAAATTAACCTCTGTCTCAGCTCACCTTCATTATATTTGCCCATGTCACCATTATTTAACTTGAAGCTAATTTTATGAAACATGCACAGTACCAAAAATGTTAATTCTCCCCATGTCATGGTTGTAAGAAGCATAGTATCATTTTGGCTTTCCCAACCTGGTGCTCTCCAGATGTTTTGGACTTCAACTACCATCAGCCTTAGTCAGCATGGCTACCGGCCCGGAATGCTGCGAGCTGTAGTCCACAATATCTGGAGGATACCACGTTGGGGAAGGCTGCTTTAGGCCTACCCATAACCTTAGGCAGGGGCACTGTGGTATATTTAATGTTTTGTCTTTGAACATGTCAGCCCAACTCATGCCACACTATACACCAGTGATCTTCACTAGTTTTCAAGCAGGAGCCACATCGGCTCCAGGCACCACTGTGCCGTGGCGAGGGAACTGTACTCTTCCCCTCCAATTCAACAGGCAAATTCCAAACAGCCTCACTTGGCCATTGGAGGGATCTTTTTGTTGGAGGATATGGGAAGGAGTCCGTCCTATACTGGTTAGGACAAAGCAGAGTTTTTCCCCCTTATGCGCAGCCTGGTTATTGAAACTGGTTATCACTATGTGGGTTGCTAAACCCTGGTAAAAGGCTCTTAAAAGGAAACAGATTGTCCATATTTATTTTATTTATTTCTTATATTCATTAATCACCCATCTGGCCGGTCACCCGGCCATACAAGGTTTAAAACTAATAAAGACATTTATTAGTTTTACTTACAGTCCATTTATTCATATATGCAGGATGCATATAGGCAGGTTAGAGTCTTCATTGGAGATCACTCCAATGGCTGGAAGCCATCTCAGACCGTGTGTCCATCTTGTTGAAGAGGTAGAGAGAGAGAGAGAGAGAGAGAGAGCTCCAGCCAGAGAGGCAGGAGTAGGGAGGAGGGGCTACAAAGACATGAACCCTGGGAATTGTTCAATTAACACTTTCCTCCCACTCTAACTAGTGGTTACATTACCTCGTTGATTTAAGCAGGCAATATTACAGTTTCCAACACTTTTTTTCATCACCTACTACTCCACTCAGTGCTGGAAAATCTCCCAGCAATGTTCCATTCTCTCTCACCTGTGCATTCAGTTTCTTCTCAAGCACCTGTGCACGGTGCCACTGCAGCTAGCCATTCACATTGTACTTTGCCTCTTGGGGTCCTCCCCCATCCAGCTAATTGGCTGATTTCTCCTGCATTCCCTCTCTTCCCCCCACACCACCGGCCACCTTAATCTGATGAGCACATGTCTCTTGACTCCCCTCCCCGAAGCATCCTCGCAGCAAGCAGGGGCCGGGGCCGGGGGCGCTGTCATTGGCCTCTTCTGGAGGAAGCCGATGACAGCGTGTGGGCCAGCAGGGAAGAGGAGATTGCTCCAGCCCACTGGCTGGAGCAATCTCCTCTTTCCTGCTGTCTCCACCTGCTATTTTGGGCCGTGGTGCTGGGCGGGGACAAGCCATATTCTGCTGGGTCTCCTCCAGAGTATGTCCAGCAGAACACGTCCCCCTTTCTCAGCACAGCGGCCACTGAGTAGCTGCCACACCAAATGAGGTGGGGGGAGACTAGTTGCGTTCTGCTGGGTCTCCTCCAGAGGAGGCCCAGCAGAATGTGGCTTGGATCCCGGCTTGTGAATCCAAGCCACATTCTCTGCTGGGATTGTCCCCACCATCCCCACCTCTGCTGTTTCGGGCTGGCAGCAACAGGGAAGAGGTGCCACTTGTCACCTGCCGCCCGCTGCGTGCCACCGGCCACCACAGCCAGCCCTTTTGGCTGGGCGTGGTGGCAGGCGACACCCATCACTTCATGGGATACCTGCTGGAGGACTGAGAGGGGAGGAGGAAGCCCCCAGCCCCCGATGTGAATGATTGTTTGTCGGGCCCATTGGGGGTAGGGTGGCTTCAAAGCCACACTGAGTAGCTGGTTACACGGTGTGGCTTAGCATGTTGTGTGGACCCTCCCACTATTTTCAGACATCTTAAATATCTACATGTGTTACCCCCCATCTCCTTCCCCCAATATTCTTTTCTCCTGGTTAAATATACAGTACCCAGGAATCTGTATGATTATTTTTTTTCTTCCAGAGAAAATTATGTTTCTTGGGTGACTCTTATTGCCATATTCCCCCAAACTGTTGCATACTCAACAATTCGTGTAGTAGCCTTTACGAAGGGGTATCTAACTTTGTCCATACTCCAGTGGCAGCTCCTCAAATCTGCTCTGAAGGGTTGGGGGACCTTCTGGAGATGATCTGGGGGAACATGGGAGCTGTACAGTTGGAGAGGAAAGGAAGGGAAGGTCTGCTCATGCAGTGTTGGATGCTGCCCTAAGATTTGGTAATATACGTAGCCTTGGAAAGCAAGCAAAAATGCTTAAGAAAATGCTACGAATACAGACGATAAGAGGAGCCCTTCTAGACCAGATGAAAGACCCATCTAGTCCAGCCTCTGTTCCTGCGGTGGCCAACCAGATGGCCAACTATGGGGAGCCCACAAGCAGGACATCAGTGTAATGAAATCCTACCATTCATGTTTCCCAGCAACTGGTATTCAGAAGCATACTGCCTCTGATACTGGAGGTAATACATAGCTACCATATCTTATCCAGGGCATGGGTCCCAGGGCATGGCCTGAAGGTACAGAAGGCAGCCACCTTGCTGAAGCTAAGCAGATCTGGGTCTGGTCAGTGGCTGGCTATGAGACCACCTAGAAATCTCATGTAGCCACCTTGAGTTCTACAATGGAAGAAAGGTGGGATATAAATGTAATAAATAAATAAATAACAATAAATGTTAAAAAAATCATTGAACCACATTTGCCATTTTAATGCCCATTCCCCCAATGGAGAGATCCTTTTGGAACTTCTTTGTTTTAACTACCCTGAATAATTTGGTCTTATCTGCAAACTTGGCTACCTCACTGCATCACTCTCAGCTCCAGACCATGAAGAAACTTAAAACCACTGATCCCAATACAGATCCTTGAAGACCCCACTGTTTACATGCCTCCATTGAGAGAACTGTCCATTTATTCCTACTCTTGGCTTCCTCTTCTTTAACTAGTTATCAACCCATAAGATGATCTCCCATGAGTGCTATGCTTTCTCAGGAGTTATTTATTTATTTATATGTAAAATTATTTATTGGCTGCCTTTAAGGGTAAAATCCTCTCAAGGTTGTGTACAGGATTAAAAAAAAATACAAAAATATACAAATAGGGAAGAATAGACAATAAAATACTGTAAAATCTCTTTGGTGAGGGCCTGAGGGGCTTTGTCAAAAGCCTTTTGAAAGTCCAAATAAACAATGTTTACTAGATCATGCCTATCCACATGCTTTTTGAAACTCTCAGAAAATAAGTTAATGAGACAGGACTTACTTTTGCAGAAGCCATGTTGACTCTCTTCAGCAAGACATGTCCTTCTGTATGCTTGATAATTTTATCTTTACTAATGTTAAATGTTACATAGTCAAATGTTACATAGAAGAAGTGTCTAAGAAGGTATATAAGAACATAAGATCCCCACTGGATTGGATCAATAATCCCTTTAGTCCAGCCTGCCATTTTCCACTGTAGCCAACCAGATCCTCTGGGAACTAATAGTTGTCTGCTATTTGGTCCCCAACAGCTGGTATTCAGAGGCATAGTGCCTCTGAACCTGCAAGTTGCATATAGCCATCACAGCTAGTAGCCATTGTGCTCCATGAATTTGTCTAATTCCATTTTGAAGCTATTTAAGCCAGTGGCCATCACCACTTCTAGAGATAGCAAGTTTCATGGATTACTTAAGTGTTGTGTGAAGATTGTGTGTACTTCCTTTTGTCTGTCCCAAATCTCCTGCAAATACATAGACCTAGCAAGTGTGTGAGAGAGAGATGTAAATTTAGAGTAATTCCATTTGAAATGGATCCCAGAGTCCTAGTTAGCAAGCTATCCTTACCAAGGATCTTGGAGAATTTCCTAGGAGAAATAACCTAGGAGAATTTCGAAAGTGCCTTGTTTGGCTCACCGTGAGTCTGTTCGCGAACATTCTCCTTTAGTTCAGACCGGCTCACCGTTCCTGAATGCAAAAAACCCAGAAATTTACATCCCTACGTTACTGTACAACCCTAAATATGTATTGCACAATAACCATAAATGTGTTTTCTTGTAAACTTACCAAATTCATTAGCATTTATTTCCTAGTAATCATACTTAGGATTATAGACTTATTCAATTCCAAAATCCACTGTCAGGCAATAAGGTTTTCATGACCAACCAAATCGTCACAAAATAGTAAGCAACCTTTCAGGTCCTCCAAAACACTTAATCAGTTTTGTGATGTTTTGGTTGGTCCTAATAAAGGCATTGTCTGACCAGATTTTGTATTTTTTTCTTATGAACCTACACAGCTTGCTTTGCTTTTTGTGAAACTTATTCGATGTGACCTATGATCCCCCTACAATACAGCTAATACACTGTCTTAAAAAAAGAAAGTTGCAGAAAAGAAAGCTTTTTGTTCTGAGCATAGGGCACAGCCCATTCGGATTTCTCCTGTGCAAGTCCCATTGAAATTAATGAGATAACTGTGTAATTACTGGGAACTTTGAAAGAGCATATTAGGATTAAGATAGATATGAAGCAGGAGAAATGGAAGTGATAAAACCAGATGTGTTTGCGTTTGTGCTTCCATTCAACACATAGGGATACAGTATGTAAGCCTCATTACTTTATGGAGAAGCTACTGCAGGCAGTTTTTAATGATGAGAAATTGTGTACATTTTATTTGAATTTGATATCAGAGTTTTGATCAGTTCAAAGTATAGACTTGGTAAGCTTCCCTGGTTCTGCTTTCTAAACTCTCTTTCTTTCATGGCTGATTTGTACCTCAAAGATTTCTCTGTGTTTCAAGAACAAAATGTTATTCTTTGAAGACTGTAAGCCTGGCCGGGTTCAAACTAAAGCTTCTTGAACTTAAATCCAATGCAGAGCCTATCTCCTGGTGGGCTTAGTTTTACTTTGAGCTGTGCCTCTCTAGTATTTTCATGCCGTTTCAATTACAGTCCACGGCACCATGACTATGTGAATTCTTGTGCTAAATTTAATCAAGTGCTCCTCCAAGGTGGAAAAGACCATCTCTTTGGAATTAATGGAAAGAGACAAATGAAATCGGTCCCTGGGATCTTGGTTCTGTCCATTCACAGCTGGAGGATGTCCCAGAGCAAAGACCTTCAGCAGCAACTGAAGCCTGAAGACGGATAATGTAAAAACCTAAAATCGCAAGGTATGAAATCTATGAAAAATGGTACACTTCATCTGGACTGTAGAATCAACAAGAATCTAATAAAGTTAATCAGATCATCACCGTTCAAGTGCACATCAATTTGAATTGTTTCCCCATTATGAAGTGCTTGTCTGTAAATTATTGCAGAGAAAGCCATTTTCAAATTAATGTTTGAGCCATTAGAAAATACAAAGGGCATTTTCATTAATTAGAGACGGCTTCCTCTCCCCTCTTTTCATCATTACCTTTGCTACCCAGAATCAGTTTAGTGCTCAGATTTATTGACATATATGATTCAGTGGCACTATTTGTTTAGAGTTCATCCTATACCTGGTGGAATAAACTCATTAAGTGTAAATGAATAGTTATGTAGTCATCATCTGAAATGAGTCAGTGCAGTCCTCTGAAGTCATTATAAAGCACCTGAACACAGCTGGAATAAAAGCCCCTGTGAAGGTTATAGCTTCTCTCTCCAAGTTTAACCAACATTTATCTCCATTATTGTCACAGAATGGGATCTTAAGCTCCTGGTTAAGGAGAATGGGATGCCATTTAATCAAGAATAGAATCATAGAAAAGTAGAGTTGGAAGGGGCCTACAAGGCCATTGAGTTCAACCCCCTGCTCAATGCAGGAATCCAGGTCAAAGCATCCCTGACAGATGGCTGTCCAGCTGCACCTTGAATGCCTCCAGAGTGGGAGAGCCCACCACCTCCCTAGGTAGTTGGTTCCATTGTCTTATTGCTCTAACAGTCAGGAATTCTTTTCTGATGTTTAGGTGGAATCTGGGTTCCTGTAACTTGAGCCCATTATTCCGTGTCCTGCAAACTGGGATGATCAAGAATAGGTATTCTTCCATTCTGTGGAGGTCATGAAACTTCCCAATAGCAGCAAAGTAGTGGGGTTATTTAGATTCTCTTCCTCTACCCACCCAAAAACATCTCCTTTTCATCAAATCCAGATGAGGCAGTGGCTGATCTGAATCAGTGCCTGGGCATGGTAATGGACTGGATGAGGGCCAATAAACTGAGACTCAGTCCAGACAAGACAGAGGTACTGTTAGTGGGTGATTCATCTTCCTGGCTAAATGATGTTCAACCTGTTCTGGAGGAGGTTGTACTCCCCCTAAAGGATCAGGTTCATAGTTTCGGGCTGCCCTTGGATCAGGCATTGACAGAAGAAGCACAGGTGGACTCGGTGGCATGGAGCACCTTTTATCAGCTTATGCTGAGATAACAACTAAGTCCTTATCTGGACAGAGATAGCCTAGCTACACTTATCAGTGCTCTGATAACATCTAGTCTGGATTACTGCAATGCATTATAAGTGGGACTGCCTTTGAAAACAGTCTGGAAACTTTAGCTGGTCCAGAACAGGGCAGTGAGATTATTAATGTGGACTGGCCAACGTGATCATGTTATGCCAGTACTTTTCCATCTGCACTGGCTGCCAGTCCATTTCTGGGCCCAGTTCAAAGTATTAACATTTAAAGCCCTAAACGGCTTGGGGCCAGGTTACCCAAAGGAACATCTCCTCCCATATATAGATGTTCCTCATCTACATTTCAGAATGTTATAATCCTAAATAAAGAATGGAAAAATTCTTACAAAATAGATATATCTGCAGAAACCGCTTCTTTCTCTAACTTTCCAAAGTATTGGGCTACTCAAGCAAGCTTTGGAACAGGCGATGCCAAAAGGCCTCTGACTCTAATAGAATTAACAGATTTTATCAGTGTTCTCATAACCTGTTTCAAGTAATTCAGTTTTCCACAGAGTGCTCACTGACTATTAGAAGCAGTGAAGCTTTGGATCAGGTCATAGTTGATGCCACCATCTGTTGTTTCAAAAACCAATCTCATCATCATTATTCTCTTGTTAATGACACACAGTCTCGTGCTAGTCATGGATACCTTCCCTTCTTGTTTCTTTCTTCCTACAGTGATGCCGTCAAAACAATCACCAGTGTATTGATACATTTAAAAGGTGAGAAACAGAGATGTCTAATGTACCTCACAAATGTGGCACATAAATTAAGACTCAGGCTACCATGCCATCAGTTCCCATCCTGTATAGTTTACCTTTCAACCTAAATATTTCTTTGTCTTTATTTATTTATTTACATAATTTCTATCCCATACCTTCTGCAGCCATTTTGTGTTACCAGATCAGCTAAACAGATGTTCAGATGTTTAAAAATTAAAATTCAATATTCAAAATATTTATACACACAAACAGACACACAAACAGACACACACATGACTACAACAGCAGCAATCCAAGAAACAGGACCATAAAACTTCTTAAAAGCTTGGGAGATCCAGGTTCTGCTCCCCACTCTGTCATGAAGCTCACTGGGTGACTTTGAGCCAGTCACTGACTCTCAGCATAACCTACCTCACAGGGTTCATGTGAGGTTAAAATGGAAAGGAGGAAGACCATGTAAGCCGCCTTGGGTTCCTTGTAGGAGGGGGAAAGGCAGGAAATAAATGTGATGATGATGATGTGATGATGATGATGATGATGGTGATGATGATGTTTTATCTTACCATGACCTCAATTCCTCCATTAAGATTATGCCTGTTATTCCTTATGTATTTCTTTTGTTTCTTTGTATATGATTTCTACTGCTCCCAAAGTGGTGTACAGACCAATTCCCCCAAAAATCTTTAAAATCATACAATTGAAATTGATCTAAAACCCAATACAGCCAAAATTACCATAAAATAAAAATAGAACAGCAGAAAACCACCCACCAGAGCTTAACTTCAAGCAACAGAAATAAATAAATATATTTACTTGCTTCTGGAATGTCATATAAGAGGAAGCCAAATGAACAGCTTGTGGGAAAGAGGTGCACAGCTTTGGGGGAAGCCACTGAAAAAGCACCATTTCTTGTGGAGACCAAGATGGTCTCCACATATGATGGATTTTGAAGTGGGACTTCATTGGCAGATCTTATACTTTGGCACAGTTTCTATGGGAGAAGGTGTTCCCTGAGATATATGCAGTCCAACTGTTCAGGTCAGCTTTGTGTTGGACTACAACTCCCATAATGTCCAGCCAGCACTCTCATTCCGTGGGTGATGAGAGTTGTAGTCTGACACATCTAGAAAGTGCTCAGTTGGGAAAAGGTTGGTTTAGGGATTTATAGGTTTGCAACATGACCCTGTCTATGTATACTCAGAAGTAAGTCCTATTGACCCGGTTCACACAACACAGTGAGTCATTGTGGGTTATATTATATAACCTGTGATGAGTTGCAGCCTGTGCGGCTGCCATTTTAAATATACAACCCCTGATTGGGACGATTGGGGGTTGCACTATGTCATTCAAACCTGGCCACCATGGTTTATTCAAGGGTTAAACAACCCTTACATAACCCTCCATTAGTAGTAGGGTTATGCCCTCTAATAACCCACAGTGGCTGGGTTCTCATGACATGATGCAACCCCCAATCACCCCAAAGATATTCAAAATGGTGGGTGCACACACCCGGCACATGCCACGGCTCATTGTGGATTAAATAACCCACAACGGTGTGGCTGTGTTGTGCGAGCTGGCCCATTGATTCAATGGGAATTGCTCCGAGGTAAGTGTTATAGGATAGCAATCCAAAACCAATCCCTTGAATTGGGCTCAGAAATACACTTGCAGTCAATATAGTCGTATAGGTGTCACATGGGCATGCCAGCTCACGGCCATAGCCAGCCAGGAAGTAGCATCCTCTGTCAAACTGGTTTCTTGGGCAGCCAAACAAAGAGAGCATCACAATAGTTCAATAGCTTTGTTGGCATTGTAATGCAGTACTCAAGATGCTATTCCTGGCACAGCCATTTTGCTCATACAAATCTGCACTTCAGTTGTCAAAACATCCTTTCCTTTCTCCAACTGTTAGCACGGCTGTTTCTTAATCCCTGGAGGAACTAGTATTGTTTACAGTTCATATCCTTTGTGGATCAGTGTACACATATTACAAAAGGTGCAGTGCAATCTCATTATGAAAAGAACATTTCTGAGAGAACACAGCACTGTTCACTCATATGTTTTGTTCCTGTGGTGAACAGAAATGAAAAGTAACAACAACAACAACAACAACAACAACAACAACAACATACCTCTGACTATGCTGTTTGTTTAATCAGGATCAGAATAAAAAAGGTAGCACATCAGGAAATATTTCACAATCCTGCCAGTTTCCCCATGGCATGCCCACCTCTCTCTCTCTCTCTCTCTCTCTCTCTCTCTCTCTCTCTCTCTCTGTGTGTGTGTGTAGGAAGACCATCCCCTTACATTTTGTGATGGCCCACTTGTGTGATTGATTGGCTACTGTTTTAGAAAGCAACAGGGCCCCCATGAGTTGGCTAAAATTTGGGAGATTCATGGGGGGTGGGGATAAATTCCTACATAATCTGAGCACAGTAAGGTTATGATGTGACATGTATTACAACAAGACTATGTAACATACATATTTGCTTGATGTAATAATTGTTTTCATCCAACTAGGAGGCTTAGCGCACAGTCCTATTGATTGCACCCTCGGTAATCGGAAGCCCCCAAACTTGGAGGTGTCCAATCATTCAATGCAGGGAAGGGAAGAGTGGCAGAGGCAGAGTTCGCTGGATGGGCTTCAGAGGGGGAGGGAAGGAGGCTGGAGGAGGCTCAGGAAAATTGGTAGCCTGGCCTCTCCGGGCTCCTCCCCTCCCTGCCATCCAGAACACCCCCTTTCCTCATCCTCCTCGGTTGCTTTTCTGACCTTGGAGGGCAGCCGGTGTGGTTCTTTCCACACTGGCTGCAAGGGGGTGGGGGAGGAGGGTCTGGTCTCCAACTCCCCCTTCCAGAGTTGGAGCGCTGTCTCCAACAGGCCTGTGGCTCACGCTGGCTCAGCTTGTCTGAGCATGGAAAGCTAAGCAGGCTCAGGCCTGGTTGTTACTTGGATGGGAGACCCCTCCTCTAGTTTCCTGCATGGAGCAGGGGGTTGGACTCGATAGCCTTGTAGTAGGCTCCTTCCAACTCTATGAAACCTCAGAAGGGGGAATCCAAACAATCCTATGGTCCCTGGGATGCTTGCCCAGGGAACATAGGATTGGTCTCTTAAGCATGCATTTATTTTACTAGGCATGGAACCATGTGCACATGTGGAGCTGTATGCTTGATACCTCTCCCAATCCAGCTGCTGGGGCTGTGCGTGCATAGAGCTGTAAGAACACTGGTAATATCATCCTATCTGCTGCTGCACATACCTAGTGTATTTTTGTTCTTACAAGATGAAACATATCACACACACACACACACCCTGGATGATCTACCCAGGGCCTATTTGCACAGTTCCACAATTTAGGGAAAGAGGCACTGCTCTTGCCTAAGTTGGATTTCACTTCCATGTTTCTGGTTCTGGATGTTTATCAGAGTCAAGTGGCAAAACCTTGGCAAAAACAGCCATCTCCTTATTGCATAAAGCCATGGATTTTGTGCAGCCTTTTTTTGTAAACACACATAAGGACTTGAACACACACACACACACACACACACTGATAGCAATATCCTTTAACATCCTAGAAAACAGAAACATTAATAGTATTGCCGAGTGTATATTAGAGCTGACATAGTGAGCAATGCAAATACGGTATAATGCCTGTCTTTGCGTTTATTTGCAAATGTGTACAGATATGCTTCATGCAAATTAATCCTCCACTGCATTATAGGAAAGGAATTATGTTGTGTGGTCAAAAGGGTGGGGTAGAGTTAATCTGATTTAAGCGCAGCATGTAAAAATTAATTGAAAGTCAGAACTCCATAGTGTTTATTATAAAGTAATTTCACACCAGCTCAGGATTAACATAGTAACAGGTGACAATAGGTGATTACTATGTTAATTGAAAGACAGCATGCTTTAGTAAACTAAAATGGGGGGGGGGGGATATTGAAAGTCCTATATTTTATCTTGGGATTCAGTTGCAGTCCTGTGAAAATAATTCTTTCTTTCTTCTTTCTTTCTAAGAGAAATGTTTGGATTTTGGTGATAACTCGGGTACTCTCCAGAGGCATGCAACACGGCATCTATGCAGGCCTGCCTACTAATTTCCTGTTTGAGAGCCTCTGCTCTAAAAATGTGTTGAATCCTGCAAGAAAAGGAAGATGATTTAAGAATTATGATACGAGGTATAGCAATCGTTCTCATTCCACTAGCTTGGTATTGGGGCACAGTGGCAGCAGGGGAGAAGGAAATGGAGGCCCTGATAGCATCAGTCTCTTTGAAGATTCCAGGGTGCCAAATGACCCAGGTGCTGGAGTATACGACAAAAAGATGTCAACTCTGCAGGGAACGTTTTTTAAATTTGACTACCCAGTAAAGAGTTAAGGTAGACTGTTGTAGTCTAGTTAAAGGGCAAAGGCAGAAACCAAGCTCCTCTGAGAAGTCAGGGGGCAGGGTTGAACCACTTGATTGTAGCAGGGGAGGGAATTCTGGATGTTGCCTAGCAACAGGTTAGAATCCATTCTACCACTCCTCTGACAGCTAACTGATGCTTGTTAGGGTTTTGCAAGGGACTTGACCTGTGTTCTCCTTACCTCATAGAATAAGTAACATTTAAGAAACTGCACTTACAAAATCTGTAACCATCAAGCTTAAAGTACCTAAGTAATCTTATGTTACTGTTATTTACTTTAAAAGCATCTACTTTAGAAATAAGCCTGTGTGTGCATGTGTTTGTTTGGTCAAGTCTGCTGTTGCTATTGTGCTCTGCCATCACCAGGCACAGACATTCTCACTTTAAGGGCCAAACTAAACATTCTTATAAACAGGCTGAGCTGAGCTGAGCTATGTGTGATTGGTTTATTTACTCTAAAGTAAGCATGGCCCAATTTAGATCCGGGCCACATGGAAGGGTAAAATAAGAAAGAAAAATGCCTCCGTTGGGGGGAGATGGAATTTCAGGATGAAAACGGGTGGAGAAAAGCATTTAAAAAAAACCTTCCTAGAGTGCCATGGTCCTGATATGAACTGGGGCTGCATGTCCTTACTCTGGAGTAAATTAACCGATCACACATAGCTCAGCTCAGCTCAGCTATGCATGACTACAAGAACCTTTAGCTTGGCCCTAGGGAGTAATGTAACTTGCACTGGTATTTAGCATAATAGAAACCTTGTTTTGTTTTCAGGTTGGATCCAGATTTATGCTGTATCAAGTGTGCTGGTGGAAGTGGACTTCCCTTCTCCCTCTTTCTATCTGCAGCCCCTCCAGTCCCCTGAAACGCTACACAGAGGCAGGAGATCCTACTGAATGTGGTGAGCTGTGGTGCTGGGGGGAACGCCCCAAAATTGAGCAGAGGGACCTTGCAGGAGCAGAGCCCTTCTCACAGAAGGCAGAACCTGGAGTCAACCCATAAAGATAGGAATTATGTAATAAATTCCCTCATTCATTCACCTCTCCATTGGTCCAGGCCAGCGGGTGCAGCCTACACCTCCTTTTCACCCAGCTAATCCCTTTCCCACAGCAACGTGTAGCAGAGGCACACACGCATGCACACACATCCTCACCTGGCCCTCCCAGCTTAGCAGCCTCTGTTCCCTCCCTGTTTACTGCAGCTGTTCAAGCCTAAGCAGAGAGCTACTCTTAAAGGGGCCCTGGGCAAAATTGCAGCTAAGCTAAAACTCCAAGCTTAGCTGCAATTTTGCCCAGGGCCCCTTTAAGAGCACCTTAAAGTAGCTTGCAGTTGCGGGAGGCAGGGGAATTCGGGACTCTGTCTGACAAAGTGAGAGGCTGTGATGGCTTAAGGGTTTTCGTGAGGGTCCCTGTATTTTCGGGGCAATTGGAGACTATGATTTCACAGGTTCCTCAGCCAACAAAATGTAAAAGCAGACCTGTGTGTGCGTGTGAATTTCTTTTTAATTAGCTAAATAAAAATGGCCTCTGTTAATGGCCTGTTATAATTTAAAATGTGCGTGCATGCAAAAAGCAAAACAATGCAACTACAGTCTAATGAAGCAGGCTGCCTTGCTGATGGGAAATGGGATTTTGAGTCACAGCTGGAATCTGAAAATGAGAAACTACAATGTTATTTGTGGAATGTTTAAAAAAAGAGAATATCTGCTGCAGCCTGATGGATGAGTTGATGGGGAGTCTGACCTTTTGACTCACCCTTCCTCTGAAAATTTTGCAACCCAGAGTGGTTATTTGAAATAATATATCGAAACATGTTAATTCCATCACTACATTGCCGCACAGGCCAAGCGTGTTCACTCCGATCTTTCCACTGAGAAATACATGACTTTCTGACACGTGTCTTGGTTCTAAGTATTCCGATTAAGGCTTCAATCCTAGTAAACACACTTACTAGGGTGTAAGTAAGCCCCACTGAACACAATGGGGCTTGCTTCTGAGTAAACATGCATAGGATTCCATTTACCTGGGTGTAAGCCCCCTTGATCTCAGTGTGAGAATTCTGAGTAGACATGTATAGGATTGCATTGTAAGAGGGCTCACTTCCCTAATGAAAGGCAACCTTAAAAGAAACAAGAAGCAAGAGAAGAAAACAAAGCAAGGATTCTGTAAATGCCATTGTAACTATTTGCAGGATATAATGGAATGGAATCATGTAAACATGAGTCTTTATTTTCCAAATATTCCGGTTTCAGAGTGCCATGGTAGGGTAGTAGCCCAAAGATTAAAATTAGAATCCTTTTACGGTTGATGCACCACTGCATGTGGGCAACCAGTTGTATGAAGCTGCTTTTCAATGCAACAAGCTGTTTATTTGCAGCAGTGATGTGGGGCGGGGGGGGGGCATGACTACTAGATCTGTGAATCGAGCTACACACTAGACATGGACGGCTTGCCATGTGGAGCAGCCACCAATGGGGAGCAAGTTACATCCACCTTCATGTTGCTGTTTGCTCATGTGCATCAGGCCAAGGTTCAGTGGGATGAAGAGGAAGTGAATGCCAAATTATTCACATACAGAAGATGAAGGAAGAGCTGATGAATTAAGAAAAGTGCAGCATTCACTGCCTGTCTTTTCATTGGCCTTCACAAGATACATAAGTTGCAATCAAAGAACTTCAGGATACTGTTGCATGAATTCAGCAGAGCACAGAAGCCAACACATTACATTATATGGAGAACCCACATTGCATTTGACTTAGCAAATTCACGCTATCCAGGTTGCTAGATGACATCAGTGGTATTGATTTAATTGAATCTGCTGAGGATAGGTGACATTAACAAGGGAATGGAAGTTGGTCAATATAGTGCGGTTGATCCTTGACTCACTAAAGCACCCTGGGAACTTGCTGAAGGGTGGGTTATATAAATAAATTTATAATTAAATTAATGAATGAGCATTCTCATTAGTGGTATTCAATGTGCTCCTCTTGCCGGATCATCACCTTGAAGTGGTGAGTGGGCTTGCGTGTTCCGATGAACCCTGTGAGCAATGCCGTCAGGAGTACTGTACTCCCAGTAGGGTCACCCATGGTGGTAAGGTCCGGGGAGAGGAACCAGACAAAGAACGATCCAAAACATAAAGTCCTCAACGGCAGAACAGGCGGAAGAAAATTAAACCTAAATTACAACGGCTGTGAAGGCAGATGAAGGCTGCAGCAGAGAATGGTTTTCTAATCGTCATGGTAACCGTGCCATTGGATCATTGCTGTACTCTGTCAAGTTTGTGTCGTGATTCGTTTGTGCACCGATCTCCCCACATAAAACAATTTCACGCACAGGCGTCTTCCAACCCAAACAAACAAACAAACAAAAAATGTCCCATGGCGACTGGTGACGGGGGCAGGACTGTGAATCCGGAAGCCCCTAGTCATGGACCAGCACATGGGCGGTGGATGCAGATTCAGTTGCCCTGTTCAAGGAACGAGGTAGTCGAGCAGCTCGGCAGCTGTATCCATGACTGAGCAGCCCTATTTAGGATCCACTCTGCTCACCCCGTATGGGGAGGGGGCTAGAAAAGGTGCCCTAAACATAGTCTGCCTCTTTCTCCCCTGACTGGATTACCGCGTCCAGTGGGGTCACCATTTAGCAATCAAAAAAGATGTTGGAATTTTGGAACATGGAATATACGGACATTGCTGGATAACATAGATAGTGAACGCCCTGAGCGTAGGACTGCCATTATTGCAAGGGAGTTGAGAAGGTTTAGAATTGACATAGCAGCACTTCAAGAAACTCGAAGGGCAGGAGAGGGACAATTGAAGGAAGAAAAAGGAGGTTATACCTTCTTCTGGAAAGGACTACCTGAGAAGGACTGACAAATACATGGAGTAGGCTTTGCCATAAAAAATGAGCTAGTGAACTCTCTGTCAGAAGTTCCTAAAATTGTTTTCTTTTAAAAACAATTGTACCAAATCCTAAAATCCACGCGAGCGAAGCCGTGGGGAACAGCTAGTCTTATATAAATATCACTCTCCTCTTCAGGAGATTAGCAAACTACTTAGATGTCCAACAGGAGATCCTATGAGGAGACAGAATAGCTGTGGTCCATAAGGATTCCATCTCCTTCCTCAGACTAACAGTCGACCAATTTTGAGTGTCTGTACCGAGCATTGGGAATTTGAGACAGGATTAGGAATGTATAAGATATTCATTTCAGTTTGCTTTTGAACAGAATTTACTAAGTTCGTCCCAAAACCGAACATGGACCCCTGGGCTGTATCCAGATTTAGTCAGAGTAGACCCATTGAGATTAATGGGATTTACATTAGTTAGGACTAACTTATGCCTCATTGATTTCTTTAGACAATGTCATGACCCTACAGTTTTGCTTCTGTTTTCAAACAGCACTTTTGGCGAGTTTTTTTTTAGAACAGTGGAAATGGGATATTATTTCTGAAAGTGAAAGAAAATGGTTTTCACTTGTATATTTGTGCTATTCCACTATATCACAGTGCCACTTAGAGGTTATGTAGCAGAAAAGCAGAAAATAAAATGCTCCTCGTGTAGTGCTCAGATCTCAATTCTGTGACGACAACTGATAGTAAATGCAGATTAACAACCTTGTGTAGAAAAACCCTAAATCTGGATCCAACCCCTGATCTGTTTTATTGTAATGTTTGATGTGTGTGTGTGTGTGTGTGTGTGTGTGATATTTGTTGTATATTTTGGTTCTTACATTTTTCTTCTTTATCACCCTGGAACCTTAGGGTGAAAAGTGAGTTAAAAATACTTTTAATACACAAACCAACCAACAAACAAACCATAAATTGGCTTAACAGTTGGGCACATAAGAGTGTGACCTATTTTCAGTTTAGCATACACTGGGCACATTTCCATATGATGTGTGAGTTTTTGTGCAATGGAAAATACTGTTTTGGTTTATTCATATCTAGATGAGACTCTTATCTTTCCTCTTTTCTTTGGAGTTCCCTGTCTTTCCAGGCTCTGGCAGCTGAAAGAAACACTCCTCGATTATTTGGTTTACCCACTAGGTTGTTCTAAGAGCTCATTTTCTTTGGGGGATGCGGATTAGAAATTGAATATTGTTTTTTGCTTTTTGTTTTTAAATGTGTATTTATGACTACCTCAAGTATAAGGGTGACTAAAATATTGGAATCAACTAGAATTAAGCTGGTAACACTATATGGGCAATATTCACAGGGTATCTGACCTTTGACCTCCCTGGCTACACTTCTGTAGTTTGTCAGTTTTTCCTTTATTTTTGGAAAGGAGAGGGGGGAATCACAGTGGTGACACATGGCAAAACAAATCCACCAATGCTTGGCATGTTGTCCAGCTGCAAAAAAAAAATAGCTGCACAAGCAGCAGTAGTTTCCTGTCATTTTTTATGCTTTCTTTTTTCCCCCTTTTTTGGGGACGACGACGACGACAGTCAAATCCCATGGCTCAGGGCAGGAAGCAGGAAGCAGCAGGATTTTGAAGTAGTGTCACTTTTTCCAGGTGATACAAAATCTGCAAATTAATGTCTCAAGTCACCAGAATAGGAAAACCGAATTTCCAGCTCAGAGGTAAGAAGGGCTCACAATAGTCAAAGCATAATGGTAATGTAGCCATTTATATTGCATAGAAACTTAAAAGTCAAGAATTGTATATATAAAAAATATAACCATAAAATATAGTAAAATAGATTAAATTTTATAATATAATGTAAACAATTTCCAGAAATATTTTTTTAAAAAATTATTATATATATAAAACATGTATAAGACAGAAACAATTAGACCTGTAGAATACAACGTCTTTAGGGCTGAAGATGATGATAATGTCCTTTCAGAGGACCTCTCTCTCTAGATGGAGTATTATTAGTACCAAAGTTTTTTTGTTTGATACTTCCAGAGGAATGTCCTCACAGCCTGTAAGCTTCCTTTACTCTTGTATAGAAGCCAAACGCGTTTCGGCCCAAAGGCCTTCTTCAGTGGCCCTGTAGTTTTCACTTAAGTCAATATACAAGCTAATGCTCTGTATCTCTCCAATTCAAGGTTGGTTTCATCTACCAAACTCCTGAGACAATGGAATCAACTACCTAGGGAGGTGGTGGGCTCTCCCAGTCTGGAGGCATTCAAGGTGCGGCTGGACAGACATCTGTCAGAGATGCTTTGACCTGGATTCCTGCATTGAGCAGGGGGTTGGACTCGATGGCCTTGTAGGCCCCTTCCAACTCTACTTTTCTATGATTCTATAATCATATGCAAGCTGGAATAATAGCCTTCATATTAAGCTGCATTCCTTTAAAGCAGCCTTCCCCAACCTGGTGTCCTCCAGATGTTTTTGTGTTCAACTCCCAGGAGCCCCAGCCAGCATGGCAAATGGTCAGAAATGTTAGTTGTTGTTTTCCAATACGTCTGGAGGGCACCAGGTTGGGGAAGGCTGATTTATCCTAATCACCAAGGACAGGTCACGTAGTGATTTGAACAGTACAAGATGTTGACTTACCGTAAGTTAAGTGCAAGGGGGACATTCCTGCTGGCATGAATTTAAGAAGATGCCCTACACTGAGTCAGCCCATTGGTCCATGTTGCCCAGTAATCGTCTATTCTAGCTGACAGCAGCCCTCCAAGTTCTTATTCATGGGTCCTTCCCGGTGCTATCAGAGGCCTCTTTAATGTAAGAGAAGCACATGTTCTGCTACTGATCTACAACCCTTCTCCATGACCTATTCAGTAACAGAGTTAAGTTGTTTAGAGAAGTTGTGGAATTACCTTGCTTGGATATTTTCAAAGAAAATATTAAAATGAATAACAGCTGGGAACATCGGGGAGGGTGACCTACCTTCAGTTCAGCAAAGATTTCCACTTGGCGTTGTCACATGCATACCAGAATAATAATATCAAAATGAAGGCTGGAATTGCCTTTAGATATTGTCCAACACACAGGATTTGATGAGATGAGCCACTTCAGAACTTTTGACTCTATGGGCTCACTCACACATGTGCCTGTATCATTTGATATATATCATTTGATGTTGAAATCATCAGGCGATGAAGATGCACAGGCGAATGTGAACTTATGATTCCAATTGTTCTTAAGAGGAACCACAGAGAACGAAACCCATTTCACACAATGCCCCGATAGGAAGGAACATCTCCAGATAGTGGGGATGAGTTTGCTATGCAAGGAACTTTCACAGGCAGGATGTGGTGCCTTGGGGTTCATAAAGGTTATCAGTCAGGCATTTATTAGAGATGTTTTCCCTGCTTTTTCTGCCTGGCAGTGGGAAGACGGGAATGCTATCAGTTTGACATTTCTGTCAGAACTGGTATTTGAACCACTGGATGATTCTGACAAATGCCATTGCTGTCATCTGCTACTCAGTTTTAATTATATCTGAGTGACGCTTTCAATGGGCAGCAAGCAGAAAACTTAATTAGCTGCTGTAAAGACTGATATGCAGAGCTGGAGGACTTCAAGCTGAAGAATACACCTAGAGGATCAGCTTTTTTACAATGTGATCAGACATGTAAGATGGATTGTCCTACACCTGGAGTATTTCTCCCTCTCTCTCTTTAAATGGACTGTAATAGGAATGTAGGTCAATAAGACACACAGATTCTATACCGCAACATGTCAGAGCAGCTGCAAACGTGAGCGGTAAAAGTACCTCAGTTCATCAGGAACTGCTGTACTAGCATGTTAGTTGGGTCCAAAACTAATGTTAAGGGTATGAAGGAAAAATATTGTGCACTCAAGGGAAGACCCAGCAAATGAACATCTGCTACCATAAAGAGAACATGCACAGCTTCAGCAGCAAAACTGTAAGCAGCACACTGTGAAAACCTGGAAAAGCAGATATTTTCTCAGTCCGCAAGGCACCATTCAAAAAAGCAGCTTAAAAAGGTTGCATTAACAATTTACTCCACCACTTGGTATTTGTTGTCAAAGTGTTAATATGATTATGGGTCTACATTACAATATGAGGGTGTGGGAGAACAAGCATTAGCAAAGTGCAGTGGGAAGAGGGTTATAGGATGCAATTAGAAAATTAACACCATCTTCCCACTGTTGGTTGCAGATTCCCTCTCACTGTGGCATAGTGCTCACCAATAGCAGATGAGATAGCAAACCTATGCCTGCATGTTAGACTCCTGATGGGGGCTCATGGTGATTTAATGCTCTATCTTTTTTTTTTTTTAAAAAGCCATGCATATATATATAAAAAATAGATGTCAGGTTCTAGGCCCAAAAGATTTTGGTGCCTGTGGTGAAGGACAAGTTGACTCCCATTCCCATTCCAGCAGAAGCTGTCTGGACTGGCAGTTGACCCTTCCTTCAGTACTGGTAATAAGAGGGGTCCTCTACTCTTCCTCTACCTGAAGTCAGGGGGTGCAAGGCAGCTCACCGCTCCACCTGGCACCTACTCTCTGCCCGCTCAAGCAAATGCCACAATGCAGTGGTAGCATTCTTCCTGTGAGCAGAGCAATGCATGCATATGTGTCAGCTGGTGTGCATGGCCTGGACAGAACTGCTCCAGTAAAAACACCAGAGAAATGAGCAAGGGCATCATCACAGCACATTTTTAAGGGCACATTGATTGACATTTTTATAATCATGCATCTTGGTGATTCTTGGATTCTATTCTTGGAGAAGCAGGAGTACTTCATAAATAAAATATGGCAATAATTTAAACATATGAACTATAGATGTGAAGGCAGAGTGAAGAATAAAGCCCTTGATGGATGCCCCTGTCGGTGTGCTGATGGGCCATGTAATCTTGTCCCCTGGCTGAAATGTCTAGGAGTGCTGCATGTGGAAGATTCCAGTGAAAGAGAGGGCTTCTGTGTCAGCAATGAATGCCTTCAACTGTATGATCTGGCACCGTGAGGAAATACTGCGGACAATTGAGATGATCCAGCCTCGTAGCAGACCACATTATAACAAGGCACATATGGAGACTAAGTTTCACTGGGACAGGCAGCTTCCTCCAACCTGGTGCCCTTCAGATGTTTTGGACTGCCCCATCAGCCCCAGCCCGCATGGCCAATGGCCAAGAATTCTGGGAATTGTCCAAAACATCTCTTGGGCACCAGGTTGGGGGAAGCTGGGTTAAAGCAATGTGCGGATAGCCCAGTTTTTATCAATACACATTCCAGCATACTTTGCTACTAGTGACATAAAACAAGTCTTAAGTGACCACCCCGATACATTGCAACATTCAGAAGATAGGAAGCTGCATTATACTGGATCAGAATATTCATCCATTTAGCTCAGTATCACCTACAACTCCAAGCATTCCTGACCTCAGGGCTTGCTGGGGCTGATGGGAATTGAAATCCAAAACATCTGGCGGGCACCAGGTTAGGGAAGGATGATCTACACTGACTGGCAGCAGTTTCTAGGTTTTCAGACGGGTCTTTCCCAGGGATGGGGACTCGGACTCGAGGACTCGACTCGTGAGTCGGACTGAGTCCCCCTTCTGACTCGACTCGGACTCGAGTCCCAATATTTTTAATGGGACTTGAGACTCGACTCGGGACTCGAGACCAAGGACTCTTCAACATCCCTGGGCTGTGCCAGAAGGAGTGGAGAGGAGCGTGATTGCCGGCAAAGAGCGCATGGAAGCGAGGTGTGCCGCTGCTCGCCCACTATGGACGGCTACCAGGAGTGCAGCCCCAACAGTGTGTCAAGATTTATTTTGATTGATGTGTTGCGTACTTGGGAGAGGCAGAAGAACGACCTGAGATTACTCTGTGTGCCTGCTCTGAGTGTGTTTCTGGTTCCAGCAAGTTCATCACCAATGGAGCGGGTGTTCAGTGAGGGTGGAATTGTGATGAGATCTCACCATTCCAGAATGGGGGCCAAACATTTAGAAAAAATCATGTTCCTCAAATGCAACATGGATAAGTTTTAGGAAGTACAGCAAGTTTATTTTTTAAAATCATTTTTCTAAAATGCAACCTTTCAGACATTTTGGGTTTGGCTGCCTCTGCCTGCCTGTCTGGGGTTCCTAGCCTCCTCTGCCTGCCTGGTCTCTTCTTGACCAGTTCAACAGTTGAATTGTCCAAGACAAAGGCCTCTGCCTGCCTGCTTTGGGGTTCCCTGCCTCCTCTGCCTGCCTGGTTATTTTGGGTTTTTCTGCCTGGTCTGTTCTTGCCAAAATCAGTTGCAGAGTTTTGAAATAAAAAGGCACACTTGTGCCTAGAATTTATTTAAACCACACATCTGAAGTAGCCTTATTTTGTTGGGGGAAAACCCCATTGATTTTAATAGGGACTCGTAGAGTCAGCTTTGGGAGTGAGTCACCATTTTGGACCAAGGACTCGGACTCGAGACTCAGGTCCAAAGACTCGTGACTCGACTCGTGACTCGAGACCAAGGACTCTTCAACATCCCTGGTCTTTCCCAGCCCTGCCTGGAGATGCCGGGGATTGAACCTGGGATTTTCTGCATGCAAAGTACATGCTTTACCACTGACCTATGGTCCCACCTATTGCTGAGACATATAGTCAGATGTCACTCTAGCCCACCTTATGACTGAAGCTACTTATCCTTAATGTTGCACGCCAGAGGGCTGTTCACTACTTATTACAGATTATTTTGGGTTTTCCTTTCAGTAGTCAGAAGAAGAAGAAGAAGAAGAAGAAGAAGAAGAAGAAGAAGAAGAAGAAGAAGAAGAAGAAGAAGAAGAAGAAGACGACGACAGTAATGGTAGTTTGCTTGTCTCATTTACAGTCAGGTCTATCTATATACTGAAACAAACTCCACTGAACATAAATATCACCCTGCTGCTTAGCACATTAATTTTTTCTGGACAAAAAAGAAGAGTACTGGACAAAGAAGAATTTCTGGACCAAAAAGAAGAGTTTAAAAGAGTACTGTGTGAATTGGTCATGAGATGGTAAGGTGAAATGGTTGTGTACAAAAACATTTCCTTGCTTTTTATTCTTTTTTTTTCTCTCTCTCTCTGCCTCTGAAAAGCCTCATTACTGTTCCCTATCCAAGTAGTTGTAAATTGCAATACTGGTCTGGAACAAGGAAGCCATCTGAGGCACATTCCAGTTCTCCCTTATTTTACTTGGGGGGTGAATAGCTGAGGTTGACTAAATTGCTTGTTGTGGCTTTCTGACTATGAAAGAATGCCTGCACACAGCTGCACTTCAACATACATATTCAATAGCTCTCAAGAATCAGGGATTATGAAATGCTGGTGTAATGGACATTCCTTCTCTCTTCAGAAGGTTGAGCATTAGAAAAGGGAGCCAAAGTTGAAGGTGTTAAACACCTTCTAGTCCCAGCCCATGAAATGTGCTACCTTTTCAATTTTTGGAGGAGAAAATTTTTATGCAACATGCTTGGTACAGTCATGCCTTGGATTGAGAGCATAATTCGTTCCGGAAACGTGCTTGTAATCCAAAACACTCTTATATCAAAACGAAATCCCCCCCAAAAAAATTGTACAGAGATTTTTAATTTAAGCCGTACTACAGTACTTGTATTGCAAGACGTCGCTTGTATATCAAGTAAAAATAAATAAATAAATATTTAAAAATTTGCTTGTCTTGCAAAACACTCTCAAACCAAGTTACTTGCAATCCAAGGTATTACTGTATTTTAGAAATTACTCCCTCACCCAGGTAAGTTGTTGGAGACAGTGGGTTGGATCCAGAGCTTCTCTACATGAGGCATTTATTGTGCGCTCATCATTCCCTACTTATGGTTGTTTACGGGTTTCTTTAGATGATGTTGTAACCATCTAGTTTTGCTTCTGTTTTTAAAAAGTGCTTTTCGGTGAGGTGTCTTTTGTTTTGTGGGGGGGTTGGAGCAGGGAAACTGTGGTATGACTTCTGAAAGTAAAAGAAACACTTTTCCCACTTGTGTATTTGCACTATTCCACAATGCCACCTAGAGTTTATGTAGCAGAAAAGCAGGACAGGAAATCCTCCTTGTGTAGCGCTCGGATCTCAATTCTGTGGCAAAAGCAAAAGTAGATACAGCGGATTAACAGCCTCGTATAGAAAAGCCCTAGACCAATGGGACAAGTTAGTCATGACTAACTTAAGTTCTAGCTAACTTGATTTCAATGGATCTGCTCTATGGCTAAGTCTGGATCCAACCCATAGAGTCATTTCTTTTTGAAACTGCATTAGAACCCTTTCTTTTCAACATCCACTGTGATCATTTTAGCAAAGACTCCAACCAACATATGCTCATCCAGTTTCTGATTATAAATGAGCAACAGTGTAAAATAAGTCCCTTTGTCTTATCACTGAGGAAATAGTGTAGTATTAGAAACTACACTTACAATTAAATTGTCTGACGTGCTGTGAACCAAGTAAATATAAAGCCTTTAAAATAAAATGATACAGATGACAGAGAAGTATAAAAAAATAGTTACCAGCATGAATAATTCACTAACTATTGCATGGTATAAGTCACCAGCTAATGTGCATTGCCTGCCATTTAATAGTGGATATATCAGAAGAAATATGGAAATTGGAATACTTTAATAACTTTCTATATGAAAGATGATGAGACTGCCTGAATGATTAAAAGGGAGATATGTTATAATGAACTAAAGCCACTCGAGTGTAAGGTAATTTTAATTCAAACCTCCATCTGCTTATGTATAATTAAGACTCATTTAACAAGTTAATGCTGAACAGAGAGAACTGATAAGTTTGGTATTAAAGAGCTTAAGAGAAGTAAATTAAACTGTCGAGTTGGAGGAGTTCTCATTTTAATTTCCTACACCTGAACCTCAACATAATCTTCTAAGGGGCATTTCTTTACTCTAGCCACGCAGCTAAGTGGCAAACCAGAGGAAAGCAGAAGGGAGCTAAATCAACTCTTCTCTTTGAATTCTTGATACCATGTCTTGTCGTGGGGTGGGCATGCTGGGGCATGCTGGGAGTTGTAGGCCAAAAACATCTGGGGACCCAAGGTTGGAGAACACTGCTGTATAGCATCTATATGGCATTAAGAAGATACTTAGCATGCCATCAAAAATATTGATGTATTGCAGATATTACCAGTGGGATTAAATACGCTGTGAAAGTCAGGTTTTGAACTCTGCTAAATTCCAGTTGATATTCCCACTGCATAAGTTTTGGTTCAATTCTCTTTGCTTTTGAATGTTTGAAGAGTCAGTCACTTACTTTGCCATGCTGCTAGCACTTAACATATGTTTTGAAAAATTATTTATATGAAGTCTGTGCATCCAATTTTCACTGATGGGTGAATTAAGAGAAAAGGTCCAGTTGACAACTAAGAGGCAGGATGATATAAGGACTGAAATATCACATAGCTAAAAATACTTGTGGGATTCTAGATTTTGGCTCTGACTCCTCACAAAGAAATGGCAGCCCCACCATGTAAAAGCATATTGCAGTAGTTTAAACTGGAAGCCTTATTAAAGGCATGGGTGATGACAACAGCATCATGACCTTTTTTCTCAGGAGTCAGAACAACTGGCTACCCACCAAGCAACTGGCTACCAACCAAAGCTGCGAAAAGCACTCCTGGAGGAAGATGTTTATCTGAGTGAGCAGAGCATCCAGGAGCAGAGCCAAGTTCAGAGCACCATCAAATTGCATACCTGATCCTTCAGGGGAAGGGCAACTTAATCCAGAACAGATTAAATATCCAATTCCAGAGGCAACTGAACTAGTCACCATCACCATTCCTGGATTATGTTTAAATTTATTAGTTGTCACCCCATCAATTACTGACCCCCAAATGCTTGTTCAAATTCGAACTTTAGCTGTTACACTTGGATCAGATGAAAAGGAGTAATAGAGTTTGCTTTCATCAGCATACTAACTCCAACTTCTGGAAAACCTCCTTGGGCAATTTCATGTAGGTTTTAATCAGAATGGGACTCCACACAACATCATGGAGTGGAGCCGGTGGTGCAGCTAGGTAATTTTAGACCCTGGACTTAATAGTCTTACCGGGGTGTGTGTTCCTGTTAAGACGTTCATTTGTATTGCTTAAGTTGTGAAGCACACAACCAACATTGGCAGAATGCAAACAACCATTTTAAAATGTGTTGTTTTGCTTTAAAATATAGTGATTCAAAGACTTCGAACATTTTTGCTTGCAGCATGAATTTCGGATCTGTTTAATTTACAGGAAAAATTTAAAAATTGGGTCTCATTATTTTAGCTTTACTTTTTGCATAGGTATACGCACAGATCTTTCCATACCTTTAAAAATGGAAACAGGAGAGCAATACCAAGGCTCACCATCATGATGTGGAAGCAGCCCCCATGGTCCACGTCTGCTACTTCAGACAATTATTAATCAGGTACTTCCATTACATCCAGATGGAGGCTACAATATGCTGTTTATGCAGAAATCTTTGCTCTCTGACAAGAGTTTTGGGTCTCTGAACAGGGCTTTCTTAAAAAAAAAGAAAAGCACACAACAACCCTGGATTGCTGAAATATAATGAGCTCAAATGAAAAATAAACTGTTTTTCACTAACTACATGAAACAAAGCGCTTTTAATACAATCACTTCGCAATCCCTTGTTTGTTCTTCTCTGTTAAACAAACCCATCATCCAACATGGTGAGCATAAAGCAACTGCTTTATTTTGCTATAGCCAAATAAACCCTTTCCTGCATTTAAAAATATTTCTCTTGGTACATCAAGAGTGTGTCAAGAGCTAGAACAGATGTAGATCAAGAAAGCATATATTAACAGAGCACTTAACATATATTTGTTTATGATTACTATACAGAGCAGTAAAAGCCCAGATAAAATATAGAGTCAGAATTCAAAGAAAAATATTGCTTCAACCACATGAAGAACCCAGCATGAAAAATGCCCTTTAGCTATATGAAATTGTTTCTCCCTGAAGGATTTTTACAAGGCAAAGCCCAGCAGCACTTCAATTCTTGCTAGTTCTTGATGCAAAAATGCTCCACTGCATTGTAAAGCTACATGGGAGAGGTGATGTCAGTTTAGTCATAGGTTTATCACAACTGTGACCATGTGACAAAATAGTTATTTTCACCTGTTGAACATTTCCCAATCAGGCAGCTACTAAGGCACAGCAGCCCCTCTCAAATCGATAGTAGGCAACCCTAGTAGGTGGCAGTGAAGGCTGGTGGCTCTGGATTTCAGTCTGAACTTTAAATGAGCTGCCCATGGGACTGAACCCTAGCCCCCAAAATAGGTTCAGCACCATGGATAGCTCCTCAAGCTTCAGACTACAACCTGGAGTGGATTCACTGACCCACTGACATTGGAGCCACAAGTGGTGACTTTTGACTATTGGGCAGTTCACTGAGCTGAAACAGGCTTCAGAACACACATGCTTTTTATACTATTGAAGTTATTATTATTGTATTCACTTTGGATAGGCATTTAGTTTTGAAAAATTAGTTTTCATTAGTTATTAGTTTTGAAAAATTAAAAAAAAAAAGAAAAAGAAATATGTCACTACCAGGAGAGCAAGCATTGTAATTCTTTCAAGGTTACTCATTCCTACTCCTTTGTTGTGCTCCTGAGATTCAACGTTTTCTTTCAATGGGACACATTATTCTGGTTGTCTTTTTTTCACCCCTTGTTGTGCTCCTGAGATTCAACAATTCCTTTCAATGGGACAAATTGTTGTGGTTGTCTCCCCCCCCCCCCTTCATGGGCATACACAAGATGAAACAAACCATGGAAGAATGACAAGTTTTTTAAACAAAGGCATGGCATTTCATTTGTGAAATGGCAAATTAGATTTAATAGAAGCTACCATGTAGCCCTTTTGTTTCCCAGGTCATCTTTGACTTGGGCCCTTTTACAGTCTGAAACAGCATGGGTGGCAACTGGAGGAAGGACCCTTTCTGTTGTGGCACCCTGCTTATAGGATCTACAGTGAGGGTTTCCTGGTACTTACTTTGTTGTCTTTTCAGTGCTAAGAATACATCTTTTTATTTTTCTGGGATCTGTGATGGTTACTGTTTTTAATTACTGCTGTTTTATCTTGATCTTTATATAATGCTGTTTTATTATTGTTACTGGTTTTGTTGTTTTACTATGTAAACTGCCCTGAAGATGTTTTTATAGTGATATAAATTGTTCAAACAAAGTAAGAAATAATACTAGATGTTTTAAGGCTGTAATACTTACTTAGGATTAAGCTCTCTTGAACACAGTTGGAATTGCTTCTAAGTGAGCATGTATAGAATTGTGTTGTACAATATAATTCTATGCATGTCTCCTCAGAAGTAAGTCCTACTGAGCTCAAGAGTCAAAGGTACTTATTTCCAGGTAAGTGTGTAAAGAATCACATGCTTACAGTGCAACCCTATACTCACTTACCTGAATTCAATGGGTCTTACTTTTGAGTGGAAATATATAGGATTGCACTATAAGATCTTGCAGATGGCTGAATATGGGATGAAATCCAATGTAAGAGAAGACCCATTAGAATAAATGGAACTTAAGTTAGCCATGACTAACTTAAGTCCTATTAATCTCGGTGGGTGTACTCCAAGTAGGACTTATGTTGGATTTTACCCAGGGGTAGCAAACTGATCAATGCAAAGACCACAATATGAATGCATAATGGCTTGCATGGCTACAGATAAGGTTCATGTTTTATGTGCAGTTTTCATTAAAAAAATCACACAGACATATATGCCTTGAGTTAACCTATCAAAATCAGAATGTTGGCTTAGAAATCAAAAAGTGCTGTCTCAATATTTTATATTCTTTTTGTTGTTGTTTTGATCATAGACTTTAGTAATTCTTTAACAGCAGACCAGAGAAGTGACATGTCTTATGCAGTTTGTTTCAAGGCGATTCCCCCCCCCCCAAGCAACTGGTGTCAATTTTTAATGCTGAACATAGCACTTTTAGCATGAAAACCTGTTAAAAGAGAAAAAGACATGACACATTTCATGTTACCATTGATCTTACAGGGAAAAATAAAAGTGTTTTCTGCAACTGAAAACCAATTTTCTTCCAGGAGAGGGATAGAAGAAGAAAAACGTTATTCAGCTGGAAATCATATCGTGTTATTTTCCGAAACATTTCTCAATTACATATTGATGACTGTGTATTATTCACTAACATTACAGAATGAAGTTTCCCCTGGTATGATAAAGTTTGCTACAGTTATTCCTTGATATTCTGATTGCTTTTGGCTCGTTATTGGTACAGGCTGGAAATTACATCTGCCAATCATGATAGCGAAATTACATTATTTTATAATGCTTTCCCACTCCTCCACCACCCATACTTTTCTTCACTAATAAATTAAGGCTTTTCAGTCCTTGAAAACTGTATGGGGTGTTTCATATATCACACTACAATTCCAGGTTTGCTACGGAGTGCACATTCAACAGGAACGGCAACCAGTCCCAGTTTTCTGATGAGTGTTCCTGTGTTTGTCAATCACTTGTTAACCGCATTTTCACTTTACATTTTTAGATGTACACTTAAAAAGAATTCTTAAGTGTCCTTCTACACATGTCTAAAGAAGCCCTATGATGTCAATATAACGAGTGCATGACTCTATATCAGTGTTCTCCAACCTTGGGTCCCCAGATGTTTTTGGCCTACAACTCCCAGCATGCCCCAGCCGCATGCTGGGAGTTATAGGCCGAAAACATCTAGGGACCCAAGGTTCGAGAACACTACTGTATATGAATAACTCTAGCAGTGAATTTTAATGATGTCTGCATGAAATAAACATTTTTAACAAGACAGAAATTGTTCCAAGATTCAGAATATGACACCTTTAAATTTTGATGATTTTACTAATAAATTTTCTGCTGTAGAACCTTTAAAACCAGAGGAAAGACCATACCTATAAGTATGTAAGGAAACAAACCAGGGTCCACAGCAGTTTTATCCATCAGTAATACCTTGGATTGCAAGTAACTTGGTCTGAGAGCGTTTTGCAAGACAAGCAAAAAATTTTTTTTAAATTTGACTTGATAAACGAGCAAGGTCTTGCAAGACAAGTGTAACCGCTCGCCTTGAGCGGGGGTAGCGGGCCGAAATCGGCCCCGCTCACGCCCGCCAGAGACTCACTTTGATATAAGAGTGTTTTGGATTACAAACACGGCTCCGGAACGAATTATGCTTGCAATCCAAGGTATTACTGTATATAAGCTACATGCCTCATTTTCAATTTAGCAGCCCTTCTCTCCCAAGGAATTGACTGGATATTTATTTTTAAAACATGAAGGCTGGATACACATCCAGCAAAGATACACATCTGGATATTTCAGTGTAAGTCTTTATCTTCTTTCTGTCCACTTATAGTAAGGCAATAAATATTCCTTTTCCATCCAGTGCCCTAATTTACTACTTTTACAGTGCAATCCTAGACACATCTACTCAGAAGCAAGCCCCACTGAGTTCAATAGGAATAACTCCCATGAAAGTGTCTGCAGGTTTTAAACCTTGGTGAATTATGAAATTATTATGAGTTGGATCTAGACTTCCTGTGAACAGAACTCCGCTCATGGGACATGCCCATTGGAGGAAAGGGGCAAGGAAGAAGAACTGGCTTTTTCCAGTTCTTCCTCCACCCTGCAGCCCCCCCCCCGTGCTCTCTGAAAAGATGCTGTGGGAGTTTGGGGGACCCTCTGAAATAGCACAGGAAATGGCATGAAGAGCTGTGGGGGGAGGGGGAGCCCCTTTCCATAAGAAAGAGGCCAAGATCCAGAAAATGTTCCATTTGCAGAAGGGAAAGTCTAGATGCAACCTTTTTTTCCTAACCCAAACGTTCTTTTTCTATGTAATGGATTCTCTGTCCAGTGGGATTTCATTTATTTATTTACAATAAATGTATATAAAAACATTTTTATACTGCCTTTTGGCCCTAATAAGGGCCCCCAATGCATTTTAAACAGTAACATCTTAATGCACTTAACAACAGAGAGCATTAAAAACCAGAGTGAAACAGTTAAAATAAAACCTATAGCCAACATTTTTAAAATACACTAAAAGCCTGGTGGGATAAGGATGTCTTATCTGCCTTTACCATCTTAACTTTGTGCTGAAGTTATCATTCAAATCTGATCTTCCGCAGCAGAATGCACACAGAGTTTTGGATCAGGGTCATGATGCATATTGCTGCCATCGCTACTGAAATCTACATCTCCGTAAGCTCTGAGCAGTACTGGCTCATCACAAATTCAGGCTGTGACATTGTGAGAAACTACATAGGCATTAGGCACTCACAGAAGTACAACAGTGAAAGTACATATGGGGTCTCCATTAGATCCAGAGAAGTATACTGAAAAGTACACATGAGCTCTGTGCTATTTCTACAGCATTGCTTCCAAGACTAAACAACATACTCCAGTCTAACTACTGGATGCATTTTATATCTCCTGCCTTAAAAGGATATCTGCCCATCACAGTAGGATTATGGGGCATCTGCTAAAAATCTAGAAAGGGGAGCCAATAGGAATTCACATGAATGTTCATTATGTATAAACAACTTCATATTTGACATTTTAAGCATAGCTCTGAAATATTGTGTATACAAGAAGTGAAATCAAAATCAAAGCAGCTCTTGATCATTTTTCTTAAAGATAAGAAATAATTTATTTCTCTTTGATCTTCACAATTATCACATATTAACTAGCTACACGACCAATGCCATTACATATCACGGGAGAATTCCTTACCAACACTTTACTTGAACAAAGACAATTGCAATTTAAAAAGTAAATGTACTGTACAATGTGCTATTGGACAAAATGTCATTCTTAAGCTTCATGAGGGGATGTGGCATGTGATTTATGAACACATGGTGGAACATATAACGTTAAAAAATTTAAACTGCCAATAAGCAAGAATAAGGTATAAAGCATTTTGTTTTGGCATTGTAGTTTTAGTAAAGTATTAAAAAAGAAAGCTAGAGGAAAAGACCCAGTTCTTAATTTCCAGTACATAAAAATTGGATACGAAAGTAATTGGCTCCTTCCTTTTTAAAGTTTTGCCTTTTTCTTTTAATTAGAAATGAATATTTTGAATATATTGTAGTGTAAAGAAAGACTGTAAAATTACCAGTTAAAGAAAATACTATTGTATGAAAAGCAAATGTAAAATTACCAAGTAATTTGCTTACAAAAATGGTCAAACTATAAACAGTCACAAAATATATAAAAATGCCACTTTGAACGAGGCAATTGTACTCTACCAAAACTGGTAGAAGACTTATTCAGAACAAATGTATTCATACGGTAGTAACTGATAAAAAAGCATTGTGCACTCTTGTGTCATCTGGAGATTTAGCACCGTGTGTCATAAGTTCCTGGATAGTCATCCAGTTGTCCAAGATCTTCTTGTTCCTCTTTTTCATCATCTTTTTGTGACTGAGTTCAATGATGTTAATTTCCTTTTTGCCCTCGCTGCCGCTTTGCGGGCTTTCTTTGAGACACTCTAACCTGCTACGCATCATGAATTCCCGACGCCTCCTCTGCTCCTTGGCTCGCACCAGGTGCTGCTTCCGCTCCTCTTTGCTCCAGTAACGACCCATCTTCATTTCACTCATTGTATCATCATCTGTTGTCATCCCACTGCGCTCCTCTTTAATCTTTAAGGCACGTTCCTTCAGGATTCTGTCTCTTACTGGTCGTTTTGTGATATACCTTGTCCCATCACTCCTTATTTTCACTTTCCATTCCATCTTGGGCTCTGTACACTTCTGTGAATCTTTGCACATGTTCACTAAGCTGAGCTGGCTTTGCGCATACTCCACTGCAGATTTTTGTTGTATCAGCTGCATATAGCTTTGATAATGCTTAGCATGTGCAGGTATATTCCCATACCTGTACGAAGAACTATGATACGGAGACAGATAAGGAATATGCTCAGGGCTTTGCTTTTCTTGCTCTGTCGATTTGCTGCTTTCTGAAACTCTTTCCTTTTCCTCAACGGAACTGTTTTGTTCAGTAGCTTTGGTTTTGTGTGGGGCTGTCTCTCTGCTATTCTGTCTTGTAGACAACTGATTAGCCACAATGGTACTCCTGAGGTTTTTCCTATTGGTGATACTTATCATTCGCTGGAGAGAACTATCAGGAGATTGCTCTACATTCAGCGGAGTGCTTCTACAGCTCTCTGCTGTATTGTAAGCACTGGAACTGTCTTTATCAGATTTCTCTGGGTGTTCCATTATGTCATCCAGCTTTCCTCCTTGAAGGTCTATACTGGTGTTATAATTCCTGAATGTACCACCATGCAGTGCCCAAATGTCTCCATACTGATCTTTTACTTTTTGTAGCCGGTGAGCCTGCATAATATTTTGACACTCAAGCTCAATGTTTCTCAGTTCCTCATTGAGCAGCTGAAGTTCATGCTCAACGCCATCTTTTTGCCTCCGGTTACATTCTATTGTACTACTTGAATAATACAAGTCATACTCTCCATGATTTCGGATCTTACACTTGAGCTCCAGCAGTTGGCGAAACCTTTCACAGTCCTCTTCCTGGTTGCCAACAAAATCAGTTTCAATGTATTCCCCAGACACTAGGCTCTTGTTGCACTGGAGTTCGATGCTTCCCAAAGTGTCCTGGCCCTGTCCAAGTTCCCGTTGGCTCTGCAGAGTTGTGTTGTTCTGCTCCTCTGGTGGATTTTCTGGCTCTGAGCTCTCATCATTACGCTGGCTCTCATCTGTGGGGCCCACTCCACTATCTTTCTCATTGTTATTGGATGATGAGGTAGCAGTGTCTGTGGTGCCATCTTCTTCTTCATGTTTCTTTGGCTGTAAAACCAAAGGGCCCACAATAAGTATGGCTTACAGATTATATGAAATTATCCTTCATTTCTCTTATATTTAAAAAGCTGCTGGAAGCACCTGCATGCTTAGGGAAATCAAAACTGTGCAGGGGTAAGGATTTTCAATTTGGACCAGGGAAAACTGAATTCAAATTGCAGCTCAATTATGGACTTAGTGAGGTGGCAGACAAGTCATGTTTTCTTGCCAACCCCTAGCAGCTGCCACCTGAGGCACCTGCTTCATTTTGCCTTATGGTAGGGACAGCCTTGTGTCTAGCAGAGTTCTAAACAACTTTGATGCAGGTGGGTATCTTGTTTCCCCCTCCTTGAGAAAGCAGTTGTACAAACTGAAGTTCATTATAACTGTGGGCCAGTGCATGTGGATTGACTAGTTACACTACTTTAGATGAGAATGCACATTCAAATAGACATCTCACTGAGGTTTTAAAAAAAGTGCAGACAGACATCTGCACTTGGATGTGCATTGAATGAATGTGTATTTTCATCCTTTGTATTTCCCCCTCTCCACCTAGCCTGTGCAGGAGTCTGCACATCCAGTTGCCAATTATTTTTTCTCAAATGTAAGAAAGGTTCGAGACAATTGTCTACATTACTGAAACAACAACATGACAGAAATTGACCTGGTGTATTACAAACATGGTATCCCTACTGCTGAGTTTCAAACTGCACTAGGAATGCCATCCACAACAAACTGCAATGGTAATGGGAATACTATTTGTACCTTGGGGGCTACTATAAGAGATGTTTGTCCTCATGCTGGCACTGTACCATTAGAAACTGGCACAGTGGTTAGCTTTGCTGAAAAGCAAGTCAAATTCAAATACTAGCTATAATTGCAGCACACAGTTGGCAGTAATTTTGTATAGCTGACTTGGGTGTCATAGGCTGGGGGCCCAGCAGAGTGGCTTGCCTGCCAAATCTGTAGAGGATACATTTGTCAGTGATGGATGCCAGCCCAGATAATGTATTACACACACATTATCTTTTGCTCTCATCTCCTACTCTCCTAATGATTTTGTAGAAAATTGCTAATAAATGTTCTCTGTTTCTAAGACACCCGCAAAGGGATTTTATATATGTGTGTCACTGTATTTTCCCTTGGAAAATGTCTAGTGAAACTCTCAGCTCCAATATAGTTAAAACAAAATGCTCTGGCTACTTTGGGCATTATGTCAAGCCTTTTTGTGGATCTCCTTTAACTTCAGGTTGCCACTAAAATTTATTTTTCCATTTCCCTGACCAACTTTTGTTAATTTCCCTGACCACCATTCAAAAATAACTCCAAGTTAAAAGAATCCATAGGTTACATTACTTTAAATAAGTTTTACTAAATGGCTTAAACTACACAAGTACTGAAAGGCAATTTTTTTTTTGTCAAGACAGGAGCTTCAATATGAGCTTCTTGAAACATTGAGACTGGGCCCGCATGACACAACAACCCACCATGGCTTATACATTAAGCCACGGTGGGTTGTCGTGTCATGCGAACCTGGGACAGGTTTGTCAGGATGGTTTATTTTGGGGTTATAAGCCACCATGACAAGCCATGGCTTATAGTAGGGTCTGTTTGAACCCATATGACACGACCCATCATGGGTCAACCCTGATTACAAGCGAGCCGCTTGGCAAGAGCAGCAAACCCCCCTTGCTGCTCTTGCCAAGCGACTAGCGGGTGACTGCCACTGCCACCCCACCCCTCCCCAAAAGTGCCTGAGTGGCACTTCGGGGCAGCTGGCAAAGGCTTCCCCACCTGTTGCTGCCGTGAGCCGTTTCAGGCTTGCCACAGGATGACTTTTTAAAAAAACTTTTTGGGGGGGGGAGATCGCAAAAGCCCGCTGTCAAACTGGCTTTCGCAATCCCCATGGGGCATCCACAAGGTGGCCCTCCAAACACCCCCCCACAGTATCTTGGAGGGGCTGCCCACAGTTGCCCACCTTTTAAAAAAAAAATATTGTACTGATAATATGAGCAAATAATTGCACTCATTTTTAATTTTCTCTTTACCCAACCTGCTTGATTTGCACAAAGCAGGCAGGGTGGGTTAGCGCAATGAGGTCCCTGGGCTAGGTACTGGCCAGGGTGGGTCCTGCTGTCCAAATCCAGCAGGCACCCACCCTGTACAGTGCCTACCCCAGGCTACAGGTAAGTATTTCCCCCCTTTGCAAGGAGCTGCCAGGTTTGACAGGTCTGAACCTGCTGTCAGCTCCTTGCAAAGCTCCAGGGGATCACTGTTTGGGGAAAGGGCCTCTTTCCACCACTTTTTGCAGTGTGATCCCTGGTTTCTTTGGGGGAGATCCAGTGTCCCTAGTGGCCCTCCAGTTTTGCAAGTGTCTCCCTGCTGCTAGCATCAGGGGAACCTTCAAAGCTGGAGGGGATTCCCACTGACAGGAGGGAGGGCTCGGTTTGACATGTGTCAAAGTAACGTCAAAGTTGTATACTCCCAGCACTGAGAATACCCCCAAGTTGTGCCGCTCTCTGAGGTGCTAGCAAGCTGGGATCAATGACAAAACTGAGGGGACACTTGGGACTTGTGATCACCACAACCCCCCAGGATCCTGTTGGAAAGGGGGGCAATTGAGGGGGTGGCCCCCCAAAACACCCTTTCCCACATGATCCTCGGGTTTTGGGAGGGTGGACCTCATGTGCCCCTGGGTTATCCACACTTGGAAAAGTGAGTGCAGCCCATGGGCACATGAGCACCCCTCAAACCCCCCAAATATTTTGCTGCTAAGAGTCCTTCCTCCATCCACCCCCCCTTTTTTCCAGCGCTCGCAAAGTGGGTTTTGCAAAGTGCTACAAATAGAGACATGTGAGGAATCCAATGGGGAGAGGGAGGGAAATCCAACAGATTTTCATGATTTGGCCATCTGGATTCCAGCTCGCCAGCCCTGCGCTGCTGCCAACTTGCTATGATGAGAATCGAGCCAGCTCACAGTAGTGATGCATGAGTACCTGTTCTAGTGCTCGCCAGGTGCTCAGCAAGCACCCCCACCGCTCGATTCATCTCGTGGTGACAGCTAGGCTCGCGGCGGACTTTCCGGGAACCGGAAGTACCTCTCCCCGGCTCCTCTTCGGGGATATGTGCTGAGCCGGGGAAAAGGTAAGTGCTGCGGGGCTCGGGGGGGTCAGGCGGGGTGAGTTCACCCTGTTTCCACCCCCAATCGAGATCTGCGCACATCCCTAGCTCGCAGACTTCCATCTCTATGACAGGCTGCAGTTTGCACATTTTTAAAAAAATGCTAAGGAGATTTTCGCAAATTGTGCAAAGTTACACAATGTACACAAACTTATGCAATTTCCGTAAACCAGGGCATTTTGAATGTTTTGCACAAATAAGCACCCAAAAAGCACATGATTTGTGTAAAATTGGCCAATTGTATGCAAATCACGCTAGATCCACATGCTTTTTGGGTGCTTATTTGCGCAAAACATACAAAATACCCAAGTTTATCCAAATTGCGTATAGTTATGCAAATTGCGTAACTTTATGCAATTTGCGCAAATTTCATCAGAATTTTTTTTTAAATGTGCAAGCTGTCTTGGAGATGGACGTCCACAGAAAATCCTGTGACTTGGCCCACTTCCGATCAGAAGCGGGCTGGAAGTCTGTCGAGCTCAAACGAGCTGGACTTCCCATTGTCAGCACATCCCTAGCAGGTACACTTGCTGGGAGATAAACTGTGTCAGGACTGGACTTTACAGTTGGATAGAAGAAATAATGGCTGGCTACTAAGTCCAGCCAGCCACAATTTGCCAACCCTTGCCAAAATATTCACATCTTCAAATCAACTGAAACTGATTCCAGTTTGTTTGAACACACATATTACCCATTTGCAAGAAGGCAGTCAGCCTTTTCACAATAAAATAATGCTATCGCTTGCAGGTTCATTTTATTCTGTTTTACTTTTAGCAACCATCAGCCAATAAACATTTTCAGATCATATAATCACATTATGGAATATGTGTGCATCATTACATTACACACTTGTATTCTGCCGCCTCTCTACTCCAACTGCCTTAAGTGCAGACTGTCCTCTTGCAGCGGCATCTCAAAAGATCCATTACACATGTATATCTTAATCACAATTTCCCTGACTTTCCTTGACTTTTGACCAATTTCCCTGACCAATTTCCATTTCCCTTCCCTGATTTCCCCTGACTTTCCATAAAGTGGCAACCCTGAACTTGCCCTCTATTTATTGCACCTATTTATTGCACCTCTAAGGCAAAGAGCATTAGTTGTGAGAACAGTGAAGAGGTGCTTATTTTTGCTCCCCTCTCCAAACTAAATAGTACAGTTGAAGTCAATTTTGTCCTATTTCCCATACACAATTCTAATCCAAAGCGTGCATCGTCTATTTACAATAGATCTAAGTGCACACAGCACTTTCTCTTTTAAGATGTATAATTAAACAATTAAGCATAATGTCTTGTAATAATGAAATGTGATGGCGGGAAATGTAGTGTACCAGTAACAGGGAACAAAATTCTATAAGGCTACTCTGTTAGTAATTGCTATTTTCCTCTATCTAGACAGACAGTGATGGAGTGGGCGGAGCCCCCCCCCCGAAATTAGTGACATACATACAAAGCCTCATTATTGCCTTCAAGAGCACAAGCCCACCAGCTAGTCTTTTATGCACAGTTGTTAGAAGAAATTGATGCCGATAGGTCACAACAGTTAGAATAAATGCAATTAAAGTGTGGTGGAGTGTAAACTAAATTAAAAATGAAACCAGAGTTGGCAAAAGTGTGTCCCTGATCATTTCTGAGCCACTGCACTGAGGCAGCAACATGTTAGTCAGCTTGATGGCCTTACAGATACCCATCCATTTGCCAGAACTCTAGCAAAGCCATGCAGTTGTTCTGTGTGTGCAGGTCTCTCTCATGGTGTCCCATTTTCAGCATGCAAGATTTTTGTTTTCAAAGTTTTGAAAATGAGAAGTGGAGAGCCTAAAGTTTGCCTTGTCATGGTCGATGTCCTAGAAAGTTTGGGACATGCTCTCTAAGTGTGCTCAGTGAAATTCTTTTTATATATTGCTTTTTAAATTCGAGGATTTGGCATAGCAGCTTGTGGGAGCCTGACTCATATTAAACAATGATTATCATGAATCATACATTGGTCTCAGTCTCCAGACATCTTGATTCAAATCTGAAGTTACTACACTGTGACTTTTGCAGTCACCATTTAATGGAAGAATCCATACGAAATCCACCATATAGATTCTAGTACAATTGCAACCGTTGGCCAGCTGTAGGATGAACTTGATACATCAGAAGCAGATAATCTGTTCAATATCTATCTGCCTTTAAGTATGTGCATTCCACATTGCACTGACCCACACTTCATATAACCTGGCAAAGACTGTCGTACAGACATAAACAGAGCAATTTCTCTCTGGTTTGCTAATCCCATACCTGGATCTGGAGAATACGGTTCTTCTGTGCAACCTACAAGTTACCTGGATTTCCCCACAAACACAGGATATGTGATGACTGATCTTATAGAGCACGTTAGGGATCACTCTTTTAGCAAGGCATTGCCAGGTACTAATTACATTACAGCAGAATATTGATACCGAGGGCTTCAATGGAAATAAGCCATAAGTTAAAATCCAAAATTAACCTCTGTCTCTTTAATTTACCTGTAATACGCCTAATCGGCATAAATGAACCATTTCTTACTGTATAACCAGTTGTTTCCTTTCTCCGCTCAAAGTGAACCGATTTCATGGAGAACATGTCATATTAATTTTTAATTATGAGCACAAATTGCAATGTTTCATACCACTAATTAACCCGTATTATGAATGTTATTGGGAGTATGCAGTAGAACTGTAGTTCATGATAAATGATACAGATAATATATGTTTGCCACACATGTGGTGCAATCCAGATAGAGGATGAAGTGCCCGTTGACTAAGTGCAGAGGCTTTATTTATTCCCAGTGTGACAACGTGAGTCAGGGGGCTTCCAGACAAGCAGCTCCTAGTGCTACTCATCGAAAGAAATTGTGCAACTATTCTGTTTTTCTCTAGTTGTTCTTGTTTTTTTGTGGTGAGAAAAAAGAGAGAAGAGGTGGGAAAACACAGGAGGGTTACAAATGGAAGATGTTGTTGTCCAGACCCATCATAAAATTCCACATTTTAGGTAGGGAAATTGCACAACAAGCCTCGTCTGGAAGCACACAATCTTAAGCTCTCTGTTAGAACACTCTGATACTGGAGTCTCCGTTCTACCTGAAGCCCTGTTGGGCTCGTGCTGGCAGGGCAGAAGAGAGCAAAACAGGACAATTCATTTAGATGAACTCTAAATGTTGCCCCATGTTGGGAATGTGGTTGGGAGCTGGGAGGGCTGTAGATCCACATCCTTTCCCTCCCTGTCCACTGGCACACCCACAACATGCCCCTCTTCCCCACTTCCTGAAGTCAGAACAAGCTACCATGGAGGTTTCCATGCTGACTCAAAGAGGGGCTGGGTGAGGAAATCTGCTCTCAGATTTTCTTCATCAAGGTCAGATCTCTGTCTACGTACTCATAGAGAAGAATACACACAATCCTATGGCCTCTGGAACACCCTCTCTGGAACCATAGGTCTTATACCCACAACTACATTTATGAATCTCTGCTGGGTCTTTCAAGATTAAAAGCCCCATTAGAGCATAAGAAGAGCCATGCTGAATCAGACCAAAGGCCTGTCTAGTCCAGCATTCTGTTCACACTTTGCCCAAACAGCTGCCAGTGGGAAGCCCACAAGCAGGACATGAGTGCAATAGTACCCACTACTCTGCTCGTGTTCCCTAGCAACTGGTATTGAGAGCCATACTGCCTCTAATTCTGGAAGCTGCATATAACTACCATGACTAGTAGCCACTGATAGCCTTATCCTTCATGAATTTGACTAACCCCCTTTTAAAGCCATCCAAGTTGGTGCCCCATCACTACATCCTGTGGTATCAAATTCCATATCTTAACTGCGTGATGGGTGATGAAGTACTTCATTTTAACTACGCACTGTGTGAAGAAGTACTCTCCGTCCTGGATCTTCCGCCATTCAGCTTTATGGGATGACCCGAGCTCCTAGTAGAATTACTTTCTCCACAATATGCATAATTTGTACACACCTATCATGTCTCCTCATACTTGCCTTTCTTCTAAGCTAAATGGTCCGAGACGTAACCTTTTCCCAGATTTTCACAGCACTAGCTGCTATTTCACTAGCTACTCTTCAGCACCATTGCTTTATTTATTTAAAATACTTTAATCTCATTTTATGGCCTTAAGAAGCTGTTAAAGTGGCTTACAAAAGATTCACAGAATAAAATCTCACTCAAGTTTAGTATCAGGATCAGAAATAACTGTGTGTCCATATGGTGCCAGGATTGCCTCATTTCCCCCCCTGCTCTCACCCTTGGCTTTCCCTTGTGTCACCGTTAGGCTACTGCCTATTAAGCAACAGCTGTGAATGAGGAGCTCCAAAGCAATGGAGTGGGACTGAGTGTCTAAAACTCACTCAGCTCATGGTGGGGGCAAGTTTTCCCTTGCTGGCACTTAGCCAAACAGCAGCTTCCACTGAGACCCTTTGAGTCAAGGAAGTGGGTCTGAGCAGCTAAAAGTTGATCAGCCCAAAATGGAGGTATGATATCCTGGCCCTGTGTGGGTGTGTGCACAATGCAGGTTTGCTTCTGAGCTACCATTTCTTGAAATAAAATATCAAGAAAGATTTGTGTTTATGGTCTGAAGAGATGGCATGCACAAATACTGAATAAAGAAGGACATTGTTTATGAAATGGCATGGCATTGCTCTGGAGGGAGTAGAAGAGGTAATTTGAATTAACTTGGTGTTAAAATAATAGGAATGCAAAAATACAGGGAAATTCTGACCTTCTCCCTGTCATGTTTCGTTCTTATATCCCCCTCTCATTTGTTACCATGTGTGCATCTTAGTGACAATGATCTGGTGAAGCCTAGGAATTTAATTTCTAAATTTATCATTTGATTCTCTGTTTATTAAAAACATGCACCTTGTAACATTTCAAGCCCTATATTTTATGTCAAGCCTACCTGCTCCACTTCATTGCCTGCGTACTGCACTGCTTCATTATGCTGTTCTTCCAACATTTCCAAGTTTAACTCCTCTAAGAATTCATTCCTTTCGTCATCCAGCCATCCTTCTTCTAGCTGTAAAGAATACATTAGTACATTACTTTAGGTTAGTGGGGAATGCATGCTAAAATAAGGTAAACCCAAATGGCAATGCCTGACTAGTTCTTTTTATAATAATGACTCTCTTTGGAATACTGTGGTTTTGGAGCTCACTTTTCAAAAAGGAAGAGGGAAAAAAGATCATTAAAAAAAATTGGACTCTAAGGCCTTTTATCCCTTTCTGAAACAGTATCACCAATTTTCTCTCATAATGAGGGGGACTGCATGCACAGAACATTATTTCCTTTCAAAAATAACGTAAGAAATACTGCATAATCCTTGAGCTGTCATGTTCTTTACTTCTAAGAGCAGCAGCTTTAAAAGAAGCCAGAGATACTAATATATGGCCATGAGACAATTGGTTTCTTCCTCTTTAACAACCTCCAACCCAGTGTTGTGTCTCACTGTCTGAATCTCAACAGCAGCCTCATCATGTATTTCAATCACATTTGTCTTATTGATTTCTCAGGTAAACTTCCAGTAACAGCAGCTACATCAACAACAAAAGAATAACTGATTGACAAGGTGCCTTTAAGGCACGTTTTGTTTTTCAGCTGTTCCTTGGAGATGCTTTATAAAAAAAAATTCAGGAGAGCAGGACTTTAAAATATGTTGGAGACCAACTTGTCTAAACCAGAATGAGGCCTATTTTGGGCAGTTTAACCCAGAGTATTTTCATACACATAAACGTTCTGTGCATGTGAGCAAACTTTTCTCTATAGCAAATTGAGTAAAACCAATGTTCAATGAGACTTGTAGATATGGTGGGAAACAGGTGTACCAGTGTTATCAATCTTCATATCAATAGGCTTGGTAAATAAAGTTATCATGGAGAAAATAAGAACTGAAGAAGAGCCATGCTGGATCAGACTAAGGGTTCATCTAATCCAGCATTCTGTTCACAGAATGGCGAATCAGCTGCCTGTGGGAAACCCACAAGTAGGGCATGAATGCAATAGCACTGTGCTACTCATATTCGGTCACATATAGCCATCAGGACTAGTAGCCATTGATAGCCAGTATTATTATTATTATTTATGAGTTTAGACATTCTGTTGTAACTACTACCAACTCTGCCACTTTCCTATAGCATCACTAAGGCCCAATATGGTGCCTTAGCAATGTGTTCAGCACTGAAAAACTGCTTCTGCGAGGTCAGAGCTTCATGCTGCAGTGGTAATGTATACTAGCACCAACCACGTCATTCGAGCTAAAACATGTGGTAAGTTCCCACCCAGTAACATACTTAGCTGCTTGTGAGAATTACCAATACAATCCAGTTGGACTATCTTTCAGATGCTCCTGGTGCCTGGCTTACAGCTATGGCATTTCCCATACTTTCAATAACTATCTTTTAACCTCAATTATTTCTCCATTTTGTGGCTATTAATATTGCCATAAATAGATTGCAAGCTAGCTCCTGATGTTTATTTAACACTAGCTTTTTCACATATCCTAATATAACAATTGTGTCTAATGGTATCTCTCATAACCTAATGTAACTTTAATTGTGCTTATGAGCCTCAAATTTTATTTATTACATTTATATCCAGACATTTTCCCCCCTCCAAGGCAGATGGTACATACGCCCCCTATCCCATGCAATTTCATCCTAACAACAACCATATGAGGTACAGTAAGGCTGAAAGAGGAATGAGCATCATGGCTGTGGGTGGATTTCAACCTGGGCCTCCCCATTCCTAGTCCAACACTCTAACCCAACCTTTCCCAACTTGGTTCCCTCCAAATGTTTTGGACTACAATTCCTACATTACCTGACCGTTGGCCATGCTGGCTGGTGGGCACCAGGTTGGAGAACACTGCTCTAACCATTATACCACACTAAAAGTTATTCCAGATGCAACACCTAGTAGCACTGGTATTGCTGAACCAGGAACTGCAACTAGATATGCTTCAAAAAACAGGTGCATCCAATTGCAGATGCTTAGAACTACTATCGCTATTTTGAATCAACAATAACTGTGCTGGCCATGCAGATCCTGCTAGTAATAATCAGCAGAGGGCTTAGTGAGATTTGTATATTACTAGAACTCTGATTCAGAGGCTGAATACCCACAACACACTACAGGTTGGATCCAGACTAAGCTAGTAGTGCTGTAGTCTTACTGAAAACAATCGGACAAATTAGTCATGACTAATTTAACTGCAATTGATTTCAATGGGACTAAAGCATGACTGACCTTGTCTGGATCTAGCCCTATGTCTGGATGTGCCATTACTTTCTTGATGATTTCTGTGCCTAGCAAGGAATCCCAGAAGCCATTGCTGTCCAGAAATACGTTACAAATTAGAACCAAATATCATGAGATAAAAGAACAGACTAATGTTAGGCCCCAGGTATTCATTATTTGTTGTACAACTGTATCTAGAAAGATGGATGCATCACTGGTATAAAACCCCTTAAGAGCCTATAAGCAGAATGTTTCAGCAAGCCATTTATAGTTTCTGAAAGTTATCTAAGCCTACAAGAGCCATATCCAAGCTACATAAACCTGAGGTGAATTGCTTTCTTCTGTCCTTCTATACAGCTTCTTTTATCAGGGCCATTTAGAATGTGCAAGGCTATAAAGGCAATATATGCTTCAAACTGTGATCCTGTATAACTACTATAGTCAAGGAAGGATTCCAGGTGACATTGAATTACATTTACTCAATGTTATTTAGAGAGATTGTGCAGTTGCCAGCCCTGAGAAATATCAGATCAATAACATGAGAGACAAATGGCAATATAACCAACTTTGCCGGAACCAATGACAGATGAATACAACAGTGTCAACAGAATGTCCTTTTGCTTTGTAGTAGGATATAACAGAAAATAAAAGGAAGCACAGCTGTGCTTTTCTTCCACATTTCTCTCTCCTTCTTTAGTAACCTCCTAATACCTCTGTCTGCCAAAATATGGAAACCTTTTCATAGAGCTACAGAATCAGTTTAATTTAATACATAAAATAAAGGGATAGTTATTTTTGCTACAGATCTTCAAAAATAAGTCTCACACTAAATCTTGTGTGAACAGGATATTGTGACTCCACATGTAAGATTTGGTTTGCTTTGTGGTGCAGAAACCCATTTGCCCCTATAAATATGACTAAATAGGACATGGAAGCCACAATCCTAAAAAAAATAAAAAAAATGACACCTAGGATTTGAGACCCTGAGCCAGCACCATCTTACATCAGTAATGAAACTGCCAAGAAATCAACAGGAATTTCCTACTACATATGAGCAATTTCTGTAAATTTCTCTTTGTATTCGTTTGAGTGTCTTATGAGAAGTAGGCAATCAGCAACACACTTATAGTGCATATGATTTCAAAGACTCATTCAGCTAGTACAATGATAATCGTGCTCCCATTAACTTTGTTTGCATATGCAGCTACAAAATGGTAAAGGTTATCTATTCTCATTTTCTCTGGTTTGACACAAACCTTTGCATTGTTATTTTTCAACTGTTCATTATCTATGGATGACAGTGAATATATGTTCACTGCAAACCATCCTCAGTCTCAATGCACCTATTTACACTAACCTGCATCTCTGGTCTTGCTACCAGCAACACAATTTTCTTGCATTCATCGCTGGAGAGCAATGCCACTGCCTCCTCCCGGTTTTGGACATCTTGGCCATTTATCTAGAAAACAAATGAAAGTGGCACATTAGTTTCCATTTCCACAACGCAACACACAATATAGAGCAAATATCAGCTCATTTGTGGTAAATGTATGGACAATGAAGCTCACACAATGGGCTCCTCATCTTCAGCCCCCTCAGTGGTAAGTGCCTTCACTCAATTATGCGTTTACTGTAAGAGTCGTATCGATCGTTGAAGGATGGCGGACATCAGAGGAAGCAGTTATGTTCATAAATGTCCAACCTGCGCCCTGGCAACATACATCTAGCAACACAATTAACCAGCCCTTGACAGGTGACGTTCATCTTTCTACGTTCAGAGTAATGGAAGTGTCAGTCTGAGATAATAGTGCTGGTGGAAGCAAGACTGGTAATACTACAGCTGAAATCAGTCATACTGGAAGCTTAGAGAGAGCCAATTAGAGGTCTAGTATTATCTCTCACCAGGCAATACTTACTGGCCACTGCTGAATGCTGCTTCATTTAATCATTTGGTGTGTGTGTGTGTGTGTGTGCGTATGTGTGTGCGTATGTGTGTGCATGGTGCCAAAAATCACACTAATGCTTCAATCCTATGCACAGTTACCTGAGAGTAAGTCCCATTGAAATGCAGTGGGACTTACTTCTGAGTAAACATCCATAAGACTGTGATGTAAATGTATGTTGTTGATGTTAAAAGAGGCATCTTCTGTAAAAACAAAAACAAAGAAATACTCCCCCCCACCATCCAATCTGTAATTACCAGTATGCCAAAATAATAGTCAGCGTTAACTATGTCTTAGCAGACACAGGCAAGAAAGGCAACAGAAGAACATCATACAGAAATGCTGCCAGTTTTGAAATACAAACAATTCTTCTTTTGTGTACAATAGCAGGAAAAGATTCAAATATCTTTATGCAGCATAGCCAACATTTTCCAATCTTATCCATCCATCTTCTATTACCCAGATTCTTAGTCACAGCTTGGAGCAAGAAAAGAAAAAGAAAGCTATGCATGTAATGTAGAAGACATTTGAAAATGAAGCCTGAAAGCTTAGTGTTGGCTTGAATTATCCCACCATGCAGTGACTGACTATATGACTAGTTGTAGCCATGATATTTTAGATAGCTCCTCTGAGGACCAAGACAGATATTACTAATCTGTATCTAGCAGCTATGTCTTCCCCGCCCCCATTTTTACTCTAGAGTAGGTGCAGCGGGCCTGATCCAGACCATAAAAGCCCCCTATCCTCCACCCTTAGAGACCTGGTGCATAGTTGGCCCCCTGTGCCTACACTAGAATGATTTAATAAAGAAGGGAAAAAAGTAGCTGCTAGATACAGATCTAAAGAAATGCCTGTTTTGGCCCCGAGTATGAACCAGAGGGGAAGTAACTGGCTGTGTTTGGAGACTAAAAAAACCCTATGGTTTCTTGGAGACTTCCCCAGCTGTTGCCCTCCAGATATTTTGGACTTCATCTCCCATAAGCCCATGGCAGCATGAAGATAGTCAGGAATGCTGAGAGTTGTAGTCCTAAACATCTGGAGGGCACCAGGATGGGGAAGGCTGGCTTAGAGAGAACTGAATGAACTTTCCCCCAGTTCACCTGTTCCCTCCCCCCTCCCTCCCTTCTTTTCTTCTGGTGCAGCCATGACAAAGAGTTTGGAACTTCAATATCCAGAGAGGAACTCAGATGGGGAGCATTTCAAAGGCATAACAAAAATGAGATGTGAATTGCGGCCTTAATCCTTTAAAATTACGGTACTATGTAAAAATGTAACAAGCATGTTTTCTCATACTGGAATAGCTACACAGTGAGTATTAATGACAGCTCATATGGAAAATATGAATAGATCCGGAGGGGGGGGGGAAGCCGTTCCGCATCCTGAGAATTTAGCTTCACTTGGTCTACAGAATCCTGCTTTTTCAAAATTCATTTAATATAATCCCTGTATAATAAAATTGTCAGCTCCCATTCCTCTGAGTTATCTCATCCATAAGAGTGGGTATTGAGTCAGCACATTATCCACTATGGAAGGTACCTCCCCCCCTCCAATACACACAACTCATTCTGTGTTACACTTAATGATTGGTCTCCAACTCATATATCACACTGCCATGCATACAATCTATTAGTCCCAAACGTTAGACTTTTCTAGCATATTTCCTCATATTTTCTTTGGGCTTACCATTTTCAAGTCACAATAGAGATTATGTTGGCATCCAAAGAAATCGCAAAACGTTTCCAGTTTGTACAGTATCTGTTTTGTAATTCACTCAAGAGAATTTCACAGCAAGAGCCTAATTCCACGTGACTGATATTACAATGTTCAGGACTGTCTGTATTCCATGATCCTGGACAAGCACACAAAGATCATATAATCTTGTAGAGGTATCAGAATTAATCATCCCAAGAATCTCAGTCTTCTTGTACCCCCCCCACAAGTTTCTAGTCCTATGATTGCAAAAACAAGCATGTGTGTGGACAAGAGCCAGTGTGGTGTAGTGGTTAGAGTGTTGATCTGGGACTCGGGAGATCCGGGTTCTAATCCCCACTTGGCCATGAAGCTCACTGGGTGCTTTGGGCCAGTCACTGACTCTCACCCTAACCTACCTCACAGGGTTGTTGTGATGATAAAATGGAGAGGAGGAGAACATTGTAAGCCGCCTTTAGTTCCTTGCAAGAGGAAAAAAGGCAGGATATAAATGTAATGTAATATGATGATGATGATGATGATGATGATGATGATGATGATTTCTAGGGATACCAACTCTGATCCAACAGTGTACTTTTGGAGCTTGTACACACACCACCTTCAAAGTGAGATGAGTCTGAGATTGCTCTCAGAGCTAGAGAGAGATGCCTTCCTTTCCCACCTGCCTGACTTTTGACAGTCCTCCATTCCCCCACGTTTCCCCCACGGCTGCCAGGAATACTTCTCACCTTCCCTTTCCAGCTCAAGAAACAGCAGTGCAAGGAGGAGAGGCACAAGGGAAGCATTCTCTCTCTGCCCCTTCCTCCTTCCCATCTGTCATTCATAGTAAGAGTGAGGGCACACCGTGGAGTATGGGGATGGGTATAGATTTTTCATCTGCTCCCACTACTGCAGGGGCTCTTGAAAGACTAAAGATCCCATAATTCACTGCACCCAGTCACACTGTCAGGCAGGAAAAATGCCAATGGATCACTAATCTCAAGTTATTTCCAGTGATTAAGATAAGAGACTGCAGTGCCCAGCATAACCTCTTGCCCCTCTCAGTGATTAGCAGAAGCAAAATAAATTATACCACACAAGCAAATATATGTAAATAAGATTCATTTGCATAATCTACAGAGATTGAATAATCCATTTTTTCTTCGCACACAATTTGGGTTACCTTGACACAGGTTTTGGAGTATATCATGAAGTGCACACAGCCCTAAGAATGCCTGTAATATCAAAACTTGTGCTGTTTTTGACTTTGTAAAAGATGGTTTTACATACAGATCTTTTACATGGCCCATTACTTTTCAATCTCTGTCTGCAATTCATATCACTCCACCAACCAAAATATGGTCCTGTGATGTGAGTATATATTTGCCCACATATGATTCATACTTCGGGGAAATTTTTTTCCACATTCTCCACCACACACAAAATAAAATAAAATAACATATCTTAGCACTAGCCCTGATACTGAACCATAACTTATATTCCTTCAAAGCAAGGGCCATTTTAGTCAGGCAGCTTGTAGATCCTATTGTGTTCCAGAGATTTGTTTGATTCTCAGAGCTGATAGTGGAGTAAGAAATAAAGCTCTGTTTTTCAGCACAGATGTTTCCTGAGGAAATGAAAGGACTGGTGGGACGGAATCAGATTGATCTTGTAGTAACATTCAGCAGGCCCTGAAGAAAGTTGAATTAATGTCTGGCAGTTGCAGGGTTGTTTGTACAAAAGCAACTTGCTGTTATCAACAAGCATCACTGGACAAGTAAATGAACACTACACAGAATGCATAAAAAGAATAGTTAGTATATATATTTTTTGCATCTGTGTGCACAACTCAAAGGCATGTTGATGTGGAGTAGTGGTCAAGGACGGGAAGGGAAAGTGCTGCATTACAAGAGAGGGATTCCAGGTTTCGTATTTTTGACAACAGATGTTGCCATGAACATGAATTACAGGCCCTCCCACCTCCAATGCTCTCAAGCTCTCATGCATTGGCAGAGCAGGGCCAGTGCAATGCCATGTGATGTATTTCCGTCAAAGTTTCTACTGGATCTTGAAAAAGACTTTCAAGGTTTTTATGTTGATTATTATAGGAGATATCTCAGGCTTTCCCCTGGGCCTCCAAACGTAGCATCAGTGCAGAAATACTAGTGAAACAGAGTTTGTACTTTTGGAATGGCCTCAGTGAAGGCAGATTCTGGATACAGGCCTGTGGCTTACGCTGGCTCAGCTTGTTTGAGTGTGGAAAGCTAAGCAGGGTCAGGCCTGGTTATTACTTGGATGGGAGACCGCTCCTTTAGTTTCCTGCATTGAGCAGGGGGTTGGACTCGATAGCCTTGTAGGCTCCTTCCAATTCTATGATCTATGAAATGAAATCTCCTTCAAAAAAATGTAAGAGTGTACAATGCTGAACTTGCATTTTTAAAATTCCACTTTGCTATGTAAATTATAAGAATTCACCACAATAAGATGCCTAGGAATAAATCTGCATTGGTAGCTTTAGTGCATAATCAGGTGCAGGGAAGCCGTCCAGAGATACTTAGGTATAGAGTGGTCTGGAGTCTTCGTGCTAACAGTGTTCCTTCCTGTGTGTGATCTATGACACCCATGCACAGCTAGGCTATACATGTGCAATACAGGATTCTTTGGCATTCCATGAACACATTCCCCCCCTGCCCCCCAAAGCATGTGCATGGAGGCACAGTACTAATAATCATGGTTGTCACATCACTTGCATTGTACACGTCATAGCCAGAATGCCCATTTTCATTATTTACCAGTATTTTGATTCAGAAAGTGCTAGCCACATGAACCCCACCCCGATTCCATGGCTTCCTGTCCCCACTGCCCCCAGCTTAGTCCATGGCCAGCCATCATGTCTTGATTATGTCACTTCCAGGAGATGGTGGCCACAGCTAAACCTGCTGACGGGTGCCTTAGTTGGCTATAAACTTAACTATACCATAATAATCTTGCATCATCATTTTATAGAAACAATGGACTGTATATATTTTGGAAGAGGGGAGAACTGCAATAAGAAAGCAGGCTCAGAGTGGCTTACTTGTAAAATCCGATCTCCTTCCCGGATCCGTCCATCTCGAGCAGCAATGCTGTTTGGATCAACCTACATAGGGCAAAAATTCTAATATTAACTTTAAAATCTCAGCAAATGTGTTTAAGGTTGGATTCATTCACAGTTGGGAGAGCCTCATTGTCCCCTTTGAGAATTTATAAAAGTAGCAAGTTTCATATTGCACAATGCTTCTTCTACTCGAGTGAATATCTGTCCTGACAAAACCTTGTTTCAGGAATATCTCAAGTTAATAATTTTCTGGGAAGGGGGCCAAGCATGTGATCTCCGCTATTCTCAATCTTTTAATGTCAGTGGTTTTATCAGGTTTTGGTATCTTATTGTAAGTACTCTTTTTTAACTGTTTTAAATTGTTTTAAAATTCTGCTGGTTAAAGATGTAATATTTTGTTTTCATTATGTTGTATTTTTGGATTGTAATTTTTGTGAACCATCCAGAGAGAAATGTATGAATGAATGAAATCCATCTGCAAGCACACCAGGCACAAGTGCACCCAGGCTTCTGGTGAGCAGGAGACCGGGAACCACATATATCTCCCCCATGGAGGTCTCATTTCCAATGCAGTTTTGAAGCAGCTAAGTTCCATCTGAGCAGCAGGAGAGACTCCCGCTCTTTCTTATATTCACCTTACTCTGCAAAAATGAGGATGCATATGCCTCTGTGCATACTAGATGACTCAAGGAAGGGAAGGGGATTGGTGGCAACCACAAATAATGGCTGGCTAGTAAACCAAGCCAAGATTCGTGGACTTCCAGATATGGGAGATTAACAGGGATGGGGACTCAGACTTGAGGACTCGACTCGTGAGTTGGACTGAGTCCCCCCTCTGACTCGAGTCTCAATATTTTTAATGGGACTCGAGACGCGACTCGGGACTTGAGACCAAGGACTCGTCAACATCCCTGGGCTGTGCCAGAAGGAGCGGAGAGGAGAGGAGCGCGATCACCGGTGAAGAGCGCATGGAAGCGAGGCGCGCCACTGCTCGGCCACTATGGACAGCTACCAGGAACGCAGCCCCAACGATGTGTTGAGATTTATTTTGATTGATGTGTTGTTGTGGGGGTTAGGGGTTAGGGTCAGACATTTTGGGTTTGGCTCCCTCTGCCTGCCTGTTTGGGGTTCCCAGCCTCCTCTGCCTGCCTGGTCTCTTCTTGACCTGTTCAGCAGTTGAATCGTCCAAGACAAACGCCTCTGCCTGCCTGCTTTGGGGTTCCCTGCCTCCTCTGCCTGCCTGGTTATTTGGGGTTTGTCTGCCTGGTCTGTTCTTGCCAAAATCAGTTGCAGAATTTTGAAATAAAAAGGCACACTTGTGCCTAGAATTTATTTAAGCCACACATCTGAAGTAGCCTTATTTTTTTTGGGGGGGGGGAACCCCATTGATTTTAATAGGGATTCGTGAAGTCAGTTTTGGGAGTGACTCGTGACTCGTGAGTCACCCTTTATGAACAAGGACTTGGACTCGAGACTCGGGTCCAAAGACTCGTGACTCGACTCGTGACTCGAGACCAAGGATTCTTCAACATATCTGGAGATTAAGGGTGAAATTCTATGCCTGTTTAGAAGAAAAAAGTCCTACAACTCCCAGCATGCTCCGGGCAGCATGGCTTGCTGGGGCACGCCGGAAGTTGTAGGATTTTTTCTATCTAAACATGCATAGGATTGTGCCCTAAGAGGGGTTGAGGCTTTGATAACAAGCAAGTGAATTGTTTTCTAATAGATATGTGTGTGTGTTTAAAAAGTTCTTCCCCTTTCTAAAGCACATTTAAAAACAACCATTGTACCTATCAAGATGTCTGGGTTCTTAGTGATGAAGGGCCAAAACAGACATTACTTTAAATGTGTGTCTACAGATACTTTCCCCCCCCCCATTTTTACTCTAGAGTAGGCACAGGGACCCCCAATCCAGATTGGGACCCTAGTGTGTGGGGGGTTAGGGAGGCTTTTAAGATCTGAATGAGGTCTCCCGCATCTACTTTAGAGTAAAAAGGAAAAAAGATATAGCTGCTAGACACACATTTTAAAAATGTCTGTTTGGGCCCTAAGGAAAATAAAACTCAAAAGGGAATTATAGATTATGCATAATATACTAAATGTTGGTTTAAGTCAGTCAACTTTTACTCTATCTTAAAAAGATATTTAAGGCTCCATTAAAGGTTTATCAGAGTAACCAAAGCTGCTCCTTGAATAATGACCAACTGTTCATAGGGCAATACTATCTACCACATTTTCCTTGATCTGTATCTTAAGCCATCTATTTTGCCTTGTCATGCCAACAGCTATTTTTTCAAGTCGGACACTTCTAAATATAGCATTTGGCTTGCAAGTTACATCTTGTACAGAAGTCAGATATTATTTTCACATTGTGTACCGGTGGAAAGAAAATTATTTTTACATGTTTCATCAGGTATGAAAGAGAGCAATTACACCCAATTAAATGAAGGGAAAGAATTAATGCTTCAAAAAAGAGTTAAACCCTAAATATGGGAAAGAGATCGCTTTTTAAAATGCAAACACGGATAAAATCAGCGGATCTCTTCTTTAATCTTGATAATCTAGAGAACAATATTACAGGCTTTCCTGTTACCTAATTGACCTCAGCTGTTGAGGTGTGATGAAATGTTTATGGACATTCCAAATGCTCAGAAGTTTTTAAAAGCTATCAGCACACAAGGTCTAGAGACAGATAGATCTCTACACTATTTTCAGGAAAAGATGCAGTAAGAAATGAAGTAAACAATATTATCAAAGTGCTGGTCAGCTGTCAGGATATATTATTTTATATTGTTTTATTATTACTTTTTATTTATAGCTTTCCTCCAGGGCAACCTATATACGTGGTCTTATTTTATTTATTTATTTGTGATACTTCTATACCGAAATCCCTAAACAGTTCACATATACGGATTATTGGATGATACTTCAAACTTTCAAACTGGTTTGGGAAAGAAATTGCCTTGGTCACCCTAATGCATGACTTACACCAGGGAATGGGTGTGGAGAGTGCAACCCTATTAGTTCTCTGCAATTTCTCAGCAGCCTTCAATACTATCAACCATGGTGTCCTTCTGGGTTGCCTGGCTGGGGTGGCACTTGGGGGCATGGTGTCATGGTGCTTCCAGTCCTTCCCAGAGGCAAGAATCCAGAAGGTGGTGTTGTGGGATTCCTGTTCCACCCCATGGCCTTGTATTGTAGAGTGTCACAGGTTTTCATCTTGTCCCCTATGATCTTTATCACCTACCAGAAGCCACTGGAAAAAGTCATTGAGAGGTTTGTGCTAAAGTGACATTAGTATGCTGATCATAAATAGCTCTACCTCACATTTCCATCTAGGAATTCTTGGGAGGCTATGGCAGTCTTGAACACGTGTCTGGAGGAAGTTCTTGGATGGATGAGGGCTAACAAGCAGAAGCATACTACAGATAAGATGGAGGTTCTGTTGGTGGAGAAATCTGCCAATCAGGATAAAGGGTTACAACCAATGTTGGATGGGGTTGCGCTTTTCCTCATTCTTTAAATGAAGTTTGAAAGCCTGCATTTTAAATCTGTTTGAACAAATGAAAACTGTACTGTTTCACATTCTCCAAACATATTTCTTGCTTTCCTCCTCTGTTGTTGTTGTTGTTGCATTGTTATTATTCATATAACTGGGGCACCATGACAATAGAGAGGTATAAAAGGCCATCGTAACGTTCCACATTCTTTTGGTATTTAATAGCAATTTCAAGCAATATTCAGAACTTTCAGGCACTTTTCCTAATGGTAATGTTGCATTTCAAGCATTTACATTAAACACAGTTACTTGCAATGACAATTATATAGCTTGAGCAATGTAATTTAGCCAGCTTGCTAATTGAAAAGGACATGTGTTGGCAACCAGCCAGAATTTCGGCAGTCAGGCTACAGAAAGCTGCTGATTATTATTATTATTATTATTATTATTATTATTATTATTATTATTATTATTATTATTCTGGGTTCTCCTCCCTGACAACACATCTTTACCTCACTGATATAGATTCCTGTGTCCTCCTCATCATCTGTGCGGTAACAGACTGTCAGCCCCAGCTTTTCCTGGCTGCTAACTCGACAAAGTTCAACTTCCTGCAGAAAAATATAATATATTGATGCACCCATTTTAAGTATAAATTCTGCTGCAGACACTACTTATACTTTTTTTTGGTTAGTTAGTATGACATTTGTATACTCATACTTTACCATATAAAGTCTTACAATCATTTTACTTCAATTATTTGATTCAAGGTCAAATATTTCTTGGTAATACTGAAAGCTATTTTCATTCAATACTGCTGCATTTCCACTTTTCTTGGCAAAAGCCTTCTTAAAAAAAAAAAAAAAAAAAGATTCCCAAAATATTTGGAAGCCATTAAGCAAAATTTGGCATGTCTTCAGTAGTGCCAAAATCAGGAATAAAAGTCTGACAATATATCACACAGTCATTCTATTTCTATCAAGCCAGCTCTTGATTTACAGGGCATAGGAAAGACAAAGTATCCATCAATCAGTCAATCACATGAGTGTCAGTCTTCCATCAGCCACTTAAACCATAAATCAAAATCAGAGTTACCTGCCAAATCTCATAAAGAACGTAGTATATTGTTAGGTGCAATATAAATAATAAATAATAATTAGGAACATAATTCATTCCACAACCAAGGTGAAGTTGGAGTTCCTTAAAATCTGTAGTTTTGTTTATTGAGAAGAAGACCAGCCATTTAAAAACAGTGCACTATTGCACAATCGACAGAACTGTTAGGGCACAAGTGTGTATTTTGCCATATAAGAAAGAGTATTCCCCCCCACCACCACTTGAATTTAAAAAGTGTCAGCCAGGTCTTAACTGCCCCCAACTCCTGGGATACACCTCATGAATATGGAAAAAGCTGTTCTTCTTCCCATACATGGTTTGTAACCTGATGGAATAGTATTTATTATTTATTTAATTTAATTTATTATATTTATACCCCGCCTTTTTTCCTGCAAGGAACCCAATCCTCTCAGCCACCACAATACCTGACCTTCTTTCTCCCTCCCCTCTCCAGGCTTGCCACCTTCCACTTTCATTTAGCTAGGACAGGAAAGTTTTTAAAGTTCCTGTTCATGTTGCATATGCACAAAAATTGTCCCCTTTGAGAACTTAAAAGTGTTCTTTTAAGGTTTTAATCTTTTTTTTAAAAAAAGGGTTGGACGAATCTGTCAGTTTTAGCTTCTCTCTGATTCTCATTTTTCCAATCTTAAGTTTGGTTTGTCTCAAACTTTGAGAATTTTTAAAGAAGTCATATGAAAATTTGTGTACATTTTGGTGTGCATTTCTCCTAATACATGCATTTTTGTATGCAACTTTACCTAATATCCACATTTTTTTGCAAGTAACCGAACAATCCTTTGTCCCTAGACAGTGTCTAGAGAGCCATAGCATTTTTCGGATCCCCAGATCCGACACTGGAAAAGAGCTCTGACCGTGGATCTGGGTTTCCATGCTCAGAATGCCCTCTCCGCCCCCCACCAACCACAGCTAGAGTGGAAAGAACTGCGCTGCCTGCTTCTCCGAGGTCATAAGAGTGGCCTCGGAGAAGGGGTTTAGGGGGTATTCCAGGGGACAGGGAGGGGAGGAGATACGACAGATCCTGGCAACGCCTCAGCCTCCTTCCCTCCCCCTCTGAAGCATCATCATTAGAAATTGGCCGTCTAGCTGCTTTGCAGAGTGGAAGGAGCACAGAGGCTACCTTAGCCTCCATGCTCTTCCCGCTCTGCATAGGATGCCCGTAATCCTCTGAGTTCAGAAGGTTATGGGCATCCCCATTAGATTGTGCCATACTTTTCTTAATATATTGCATTTTTAAAACATTATTTTCCCTTATATTCACATTATTACCGGTATATGCGTTTTTAAAAATATATATATGGAGAACTCCATTGCAAAATTCAGAGATGTACAGCTTTCAAAGGATAACTTAGTTTTGGTTTGTATATTGGTTCTAAAGTGCAGAATTAGGTATGTTTGCATTAAAAAGTGTGAACTGAATGAATTTCCCCCTGTCCCTAATAATAACCAGTATGAAGAGTAGGGCAGAGGAAAAGCAGGGAGTTATACTCTTGTTGAAGAGTTGTAAGGTTTTTTCCACTTGATTACAAGCAGGTGCTATATGTGCCATAGATCTACCCTGAGAGTGCAGAAGGAAACAGAAACAAACAAATGAAAACACATTCAGAGTACAGTTGTCTTACAGCGGATTTAATCCATTAAATATTTTTTAAAAAAACACATAAAAAGGTGACTCTCAGCTGCTACTACTGTTTCTGATCTAATGTATGCAAAGAATGATTTCTTTGCAATTGTAAAAGCCCAAATCAAGTAAGAGTTTCTTTTCCTTATTTTTTCAATGGCTAAATATGCATGGAACAGTGGAGAAATGTATAAGGTATGTTTTTGGGTTACAGGAAGTGTGAAATACTATTTCCTGTGGAAAGAAAACTACAAATAACAACCTAGTTTTGACAATAGGAAGAATCTGCACCAGCCAAATAATATTCTTATTCAAAATTTATAATAATTGATGCCTCTGGAGAAAAAGAGCACTTGACTGGGACAGCTAATATTAGGAAGCAATTACAGTAACAAAAATGGTTTCAATTACAGTAACAAGGTATACATTTAAGAAATAAAAAAGCTTGTGGCTCCTTTGAGGCCTATAAGGAAGCCTAAATATACCATAAAGAACTAAGAGAAAGGGACCTTTATAGCATGGTAAATGAAGAACAGTGCACAAGATGAAGTCTATAAACTTCCATTGTCTTATTAGTAGACCCTCAGAAGCACTTTGAAATCAAGCTACACAAGGGGATTCCCCAAACACAGAGAAAGTCGATACCTATCATAATGTATTGTGGGTTTCTGTACAGAGGCACCAATGTTCTTTCAGAAGCAAAATGTTTCTTTACAACTAGACAGCATTTAACCTTTTGGGGGGAAAGCCAATTTGGTGTGTAGAATAATTTAGCTACCAGGAAATATGCGGGCTACACAAGATGCTTCAAATCATGCCCACATTTTTTTTCTTCTTCTAGTGCACTCCCAACCCCTGATCACTTGGTAGTCTCTTGGAACTGTGTGTGGGGTGTGTGTGGGTGTGGGTAGGTGGAAAGGTGCTCAAATAACGAAACCACAACATTATAATGTAGTGCTACTTTTTCTCAGATACTGCATCCCACACTTCTGATGTTGTGATCTGTTTGTTAAGCTCCCTGTGGGAATACTGCACTGCCTCTTTAAGACTTGTTGTTTATTCACTGATGTTAACAAGGAACTCCTTTAGATTAGCTAGAAGGCAAGGCTGGCCAGCTCCAGAGAAGGAGAGAGCTCCATACAGCACAGTAACTGAACTCTTTACTAGTTAAATAATAAAGTTGTTTCTTTAAAGAGCCAGTAAGGCATGCTTCCTCATTAGAAAACAACATACTCTCTCCATTTAAAAACACACACAAAAACTCACTTATGTCCCACCTTTCCTTCCTGGAGTTCAGAAGCCAAAATGCTAAACACTGACATGATGTGGCCTTCAGTCCTTCTAGTGTGCACCAGAAGATTCTGATGAGGATGAGACACAGAATACTTTCTGAGGAGTAGGACAGTCAGTGCCTTATTCAGAGTCCTCCCAGCTAGAGGGTGCTGCCCTGCCATTGTCCTCTGACTCAAATCTTCTGAGGAGGCCTTACTGGCTGTACTACAGCCAATGGAATGTTGCCATGTAGGGGTGCATAAGCGGGCCTTTAGTGGTGGCACCCACCCTTTGGAACACTTTCCCACATGTAGTTCGAGAGGCAGAAATGGTGGCAAGTTTTAAACAACTCTGGAAAACACACCTATTCACTCAGGCTTTCCTTGATCTGTGAGGGACTCTGTTACTACCCTGTTGTTGTTGTTATAGTATTGTGATATATTTTTAAATGTTTTTAATATTTTTATTATTTTATCTGGGCTATTATACTGTTATGTTGTATTTTGATGTGAACTGCTTAGGTATTTTAATATATTAAGTGGTATATAAAGAAATACCGCCATCTCGCCCCTCACAGAAGTCGAGCTATATAACAGTTGATTGTCCTTTAACAGTTGGGTTGCTGCTGACCACACTACAGGTGTTATTGGCCTACATAAGGCTTCAGTTGGCTAGAGCTCTCTGGGGAGACAACATCTTCTTATTGTCCTAGTATGAGAGAATTCCAACCAACAGGGCTCATTTGGAGCTATTTAAGGTCTGATTTCTTCAGCCTTGATGTTGCCTATACCTTGACCTGCCTATTTTGACTGCACTATATCTGCTTAAAGGCTTTGCCTACTGTGACCTGACTTTGTTTATTTGATCACAGAGTTGGAAGGGGCCTACAAGGCCATTGAGTCCAACCCCCTGCTCAATGCAGGAAACTAGAAGAGGGGTCTCCCATCCAAGTAATAACCAGGCCTGACCCTGCTTAGCTTTCCATTCTCAGACAATCTGAGCCAGTGTGAGCCACAGGCCTGTTTAATGGATGGGACTTTACCTGCTTGAACTGACTGCCAACAGATGCTACTGGATTCCCTGTGAACCTTAAGTAAATACAGAAAGGGATCTACCTGGGGTGATTCCATTGCATCTTTATATTAACCCAGCAAGGTAGGTTATGCTAAGGTAATGATATAGTGATTTGCCAAGCCCCTACGTTATAGCTGGACAGGGATCTGAATACTGTTCTCCCTTGGTCAAGGTCAATACACCACATTGTCCTTGGTCTATTACACCACATTGACTCTCCCCTTTTATATGGTTGGGTTCAAGAGTATGATTTTTCTATATTTCTACATGAAGTTCAGTGAAAACAGTGTTCTTACTATTTTGCCACAAAAATGACCTTTTAAACCAATTAATTAAATGACAATGACTCATACTATGAAGAATGGGAAACTAAGTAAAAGGTCATCTTTTCCTTCTGAGCTGGGAAAGCATGTTCAGCAGAAGAGGTTATACTCTCAAAGGATAGGAGAAGAGGTTAAATTGCTCATCCTCCAGGGTGATGGAATAGTGGGTTGAGGACTATAACCTTCTATTACCAGGTTAAAAGTCGTTATTCCCTTCAGCAACTAGGTTAATACTGCAATTTCTTCAGGTGATAGAAGAGTAGGTTGTAAATGTCATTCACTGTGTTAAAACTTTTCTTTGACTTGCTTCTTGAAAGAAAAAAGATTTAAATGCAGTGGTTTGGGATGCTATAAAAGTTTTCTATAGGGCCACTACAGAAGTCTTCAACTTCACTGTATGTGAACATATAGGCATTAAAGTAATCATTCACAGATAACTAGCTTTTTTGGAAATTATATTTTTCTTGGTGGGAAATACAGTAAAACCTTGGATTGCAAGTAACTTGGTCTGCAAGTGTTTTGCAAGACAAGCAAATTTTTAAAATAAATTTTAACTTGATAAACAAGCGACGTCTTGCAATACAAGTACTGTAGTACGGTCAAGAAAAATGAAGACTTTACACTATCGCTCTTTATTGCAGCTTAAATTAAAAATATGTGTACAAATTTCTTATGGGGAATTTCGCTTTGATATACAAGTGCTTTGGATTACAAGCATGTTTCTGGAACGAATTATGCTTGCAATCCAAGGTATTACTGTATGTATATACAGTACATAAAAATCTCTTTAACACATGGTTGTTGCTTCTTTTAAAAAATGCTCCTTATACAGTACCGGTAAGTCATAAATCGTTCAGACCCACTAAAGATGGGGTGGGGGGGGAAAGAAAGGAAATTATCATGGAATGAATGTGGGAGAATACCCGTATGGGGAACTGTGCAAGCTGTATCCACATCTTGTGATTAAGTACCTCCCAACAGGTTTATTAGATTAAGTTTCTGATCAGGACCTGGCTTGGGGATAATTCTGCAGTAATCCAGCTATCTTCATGGTAAAACTGTACCAAAAGTTTGCTAAAGTAGGGATTTACAAGAATTTCATTTTGATTCATTATTACCTTGAATTTTGCCCATTTGCAGCCTTGAATGCAAATGCAATGGAAAAATGCACATTTTGAAAAGTGTGCATTTTTACATTTTCGTTTATGGGGGGAGTGTGCACTTTGTATGCATACTTTCAATAATATGTACTGAAATGCACACTTTTTCTGTTTGGATGAAAAGAAAAATGAATCACAACTGGAAATGGGAGTAAGGCACTCCAGGCTTTAAGGTGGAGCTCGGAGAATCTCAGCAAGCACGAGTATCACTCATTCTCCCATCCCTATTAAGTTCTTACAATCCTAATAGCTGAAGCATATCAATAATACTTGCTGAATTTGTAGTTATGTATTGTTTAATAAATGTTCTGGCATAACAGTCACCACCAATACACTATACTCGTTTGTTTATTGCTACTGACCCAGAATCTCTGTAATATTTTTAAAACTTATATACTATTTAAAGGCCCAGTAAATGCCTCATGCCAAACTCCACAACCTGGGAGTTACCAGGGTTTGAGGTGGGCAACGGGTCTCTAATGAATTGCCTCCAACCTTCCCGCTGTCCAATTTTTCACCATGTAAAGCTGAATGGCTCCTAAAAGAAGGCCCATAGCTCAGCAGAGCACATATTCCGAATGCAGGAGGTTCCAGGTTTGATGCAGGATACTAAACAGAAGGACTGAGAAAGACCTCTGCCTGAGATCATGGGAAACCACTGCCAGTCAAAGACAGGGTAGAAGGAAGGCTGGACTAGATAGACCATTGTTCTGACTTGGTACCGGACAGCTTCATAAATTAATATGAATTCTGTAACGTGTATAAATTAGACAAATTAAGCAAGTTTGCATATATTTGCTTATCTTACACCATTTATCTCACTTCTGCAAGTCATGAAGAGGGGCAGGGTACTGAAACCTCACCCCAAGTACTCAAAATCTTACTTGCACCTGGGATTTCTGACATTACTCATATTTCCAAGCCTATTTTTCACAATCACAAAGGCTAGAAGTGAAGAAAAAGAAATATGGCTAGTACTGTCACTATGCTAAGCTGCACACCTAATACAAAATGTTGTGCCCTTCTTTCATCTTTCCTAAACATTTGATGAACTAGACATATTGAGGGAAAAATGTTGAATCCTGTCTCTTCAGTTCCTGCCAGCATTTGGACTATGCTTGACTTTAATCTCTGGATGTGAAATGCATTAAATCCTGCTCTATTGCATTTCCAATAAAACTAAAATATTTATTTCAGTCAATTAGCAGACACGGGATGTCTCTTGTTTTCATAAACATTCTTCTATGACAAATGGAAGGCCCACACTTGTCAATGCCATCATGTATAATATATGGCGTTCAAGACTGTAAGACGCCCAAGAAGTTGTCACAACAAACTATCCTATCCTTTTAGAACTATTGTCTCTACAAAAGCACTGAGTCCATTTCCTTTTAGTATTAATAGTTAGGAAATATAAACACAGCAGATAGTTACAGCAGAAAATGGTGAGGAAATCTGTTGAAAGAAATGTCTTTCTCTGCCTCCAAACCAACTCGTATGCTCATGCAAGAACTCTGCAGTCATCATCACTGTTTTCAAGTGTATGAAGTGGTACAAATGGGTTTTCTACTATAGCTTTATGGTTCAATAGTGAATACATACAATAGCTATCTAACTGGATTATCAATGGCATAAAAGTTACTCAAGCCAAGCCACTCCATATATGACTATGGGTGAAACTACACTTACCATGTTAGTTATGTAGTGTGCAGCTCTCATTTTTCTTCTTTAAAATAATTGTGTGGGGACGTGATCCAGGTTGGGACCATTTTGTGTGGGGAAAGGAGGTTTAATCCTTTCCTCCCTAGCTGCATCCTTCCCCAGATCCCCCTACCCCTACCCCACCACAGTTAAGAAAGAAAACTGCCACAGAGGGAGAAATTTGGAAAGGGAAGGATTAAAGCTCCCCTATCCACACATGATCCAGATCCAGATCATGGCTCATGCACTTACTTTAGAGAAAAGGAAAATAAGAAAGGGAGCTGCACACTCCGTAACTCATGTAAGGGGTGTTTTGAACCTAAGTACCAGTATATGCATTTTCTAAGCCAGTGATCATGATTTTACCATAGCATATGTATGAAGATTTTTTTTATTATACGGAAGTAAAGGCAAGAAACAAATATCAAACTCTATATACAGTTATCCCAAGGTAGGGAAGGCAGAAAGAGCAATGTTTGAGCTCGTCGAGCTTCTCCATTTTCCACCTCGATCTCTGCCTCATTCTCGCTTTTGAACACGAGTGTCTTTTTATTCTGAACAGGAAAAGTGCGATTTTTCAAATGTGAAAAATACACACTTTTCCAAGCAAGCACCCCAAATGTGCACTTTCCCCCATAGACTAAAGGGTGAAAATGCAGTTTTTAGGCCAAAATGTGCTTCTTCTTTTTTTTTGAAGTGTGCTCTTTTGAACGTGAATGCAAGTTTGGGAAATCACGAAAATTTCCCAAGAAGTACTCTCCTGTTTATGTTAGGGGTTGCAAACAGGACATGTTTGCATGATTTGCAAACAGGAACAAAATTCTCATACATCCCTACGATCCTGTATCATTCCTTAATTAAGAACTATATTTACGTTTCCACATCTCCTATACATTTAGTAAAGTCGGTGAGCACTGACCTGTATTTTAAAATTGTATGGAAGCCCTATTCCTTAGACGTTTTCACTGTGGGAAAGTAATGAGCATCTTAGTATTTGATCAGCATTCTCCCTAGTTACCCCTTGAGCTTTTCTATTTCACAGAATTTACAACCTATCCAACCAAAATGTCTATAGAGAATTGGCAAAGTTCAAGAATTCTCTTTTAATGCCACTGAAATTCTTCACTTGTGAAAACAACTTAATGAAATAGTCTTCCTTTTCCTCTCTAACACTCCCAGTGTGTTATGTTATGCAGATTTTACACAGGCAACCTCATCCACAATGTATTTGTGGCTATTTGGATGGAAACAGAAAAGCTATGGAGCAAGACAGCCTAGATGTAAACAAGCTGGAACTGCTGGCAGCTGCGCCATTAACAAAATAAAATTGCATTCCCCACTGTCTTTTCACTTATCAATTTTGACAGAAGACCATTCTGGCTTCTCATATACAGTATTGAAAAGGACAAATCACACTGGTTGCCAATTTTGCCAGAATTGAATTGGTTGTTATCTTACCAAAAAGAACTGGAGAGTTATCTCTATTTCACATGGTTCAAGTAAGACAATGTTCCATGGATTTCTGCCTTCACAGGATATGTACCTTTTAATTCCCCCCATTCCCACCACTAATGTTTTGCCTGATTGAGTTTTCAGAGTATAAAAGATTCCAATGAGAATTTCTCATATGTATTCAGCCTGTTTTCATACTCAGGTTATCCATGTGCAGATTATCAAGGACCCCACTAGAGAATTGGGAGGGTAGAGAAAAAGCAGAAAGGGTATGAAACTAAAACCCATTTGGGGACAACCCCATTAATTCTCAAGCTCTCCCTGAAAACCTGAAGGACCACTTTCACCCATATCAGCCTGCCCACACTTTAAGATCTGCAAGAGAGGCCCATCTCACTTCCCACCTTTAAGGGCAGTTAAGTACATGAGAGATGGCCTTTTCAACAGTGGCCCTAAACCTCTGAAATGAGTTGCAACCGGGGATCCATCAAGCCCCATCATTGTAGGCTTTTGGGAAGGCCCTGAAGACCTACTTGTTTACTCTGGACTTCCCTTGACTATGTTTTACTGGACTGTTCTGCTCTGTAGCTGCAATTATACTGTAAGTTTTTAGTAATGTTTTATAGCTGATGTCTATTGTTTTATGAATGTCTTTTGCCTTATTACTGAATTGTTTTGGTTTGTTTTTTCAAAAAAATATCATCATATGAATTTTAATGTTGTAAGCCGCCTTGGGAGGGTTTCTGCCCTCAAAGGTGTTGGAGAAATAGGCCCAGGGCATGTGCAGAGAGCTCCTGCCTTTCACGTGTCTTAAACAGGTCCATGCATGGTAAAGCAAAAAGCCTAATTTTAAAAACAGGCAATTCACTGCCACACACACACACACCTCTGTCCGCCTGCCTGCGAAAGTGCTATCAGTTGACCATACGCCCAGACTATGTTCCCCAAAGGAATGTATGTCTCCCTTCAAGTAACCCTGGAGAAGATACTTTAGAGAAGAACAATAGAACCTTGTTAGCAAAATTTCTTTGCTGGAAGCATAGGAGCTGTCTCCAAGCAGATAGAGAGACACAGAATGAGGTCTTAAAATCCATAATAATAATAATAATAATAATAATGACCCAGTCAGGCCAGAACACCTAAAAGACCCCAGGTAAGAAAGGCATTGTCCATTCACATAGGCCACGCAAAAGAGTAACAGAGCACCTGTCTGACATACAAAGGTTCCCAGATTCACCTGCCTCCAGCCAAGGGTCCCATAGGCACTCGTTAAAGGTAAAGATCCAGAAGCCCCATGAACTCTGTTTTGCACCCTCGTTAATTGACCTAGATTCTGCCCGCATACCATTTCCCACTGCACCTGCTTTGTTTATCTGCTTTTGTTATTCCAGACAGAGAACCTTGAGGGTCTGCTTTGATTGTATTGTATTCCTTGTTCTGAATTGTACGCTTGTCCACCATATTTTCGCCTTAGTTGTTATCTAGTCTCAAAAGCCTATTCCTGGGTGCCAAATCCCAAAATACAAGCGAGAGAAGAGTCCCTATTATTGATAAGATGTACCAAGAGTAGCAGGCCTGATATCTTGGGTGACCTAAGAGGTCATGAGAAACCACGTCTTAGCCAAGAAGATGGCCAGGTGGCCTTCTATCTAACTAGAGATTAAAACTTGCCATGTTCAGAGAAACGCATCTGATTGGTTGTCGTCATATACGGGGAAGTGTATCTGACTGGTTGGCACAGTTAATGACTGTATCTGATTTGCTGAAAGTAAACCCACCCATGATTGTAAAATGTATAAAGATGCTTGCCTGGCCCATTGATCCTTGTCCAGCTTTGATTTGGGCACACGCGCCCCAGCTGGTCCTTTTGCGCAGAAATAAAACTTTGAAAAACTCACTGCTGGGTTGTGCTGCTTCCCTTTCTCTGAGCAATTGAGTTCTTTAGGGAAAGGACTCAGAGCATTTTTGCAACAAAGGCTGTCTAGAAATATTTTAAATAAAAATAAATAACAAGACTGCGGCAGCTTGGATCAGTGTTTACTGCTCAGTAAATTGGGATTTATAATTTATTTATTAAAAGTGTTTTAACCCACCCTTCATTCTAGCAAATACCAGGGTGGCATATAAGAGGCATGAAAAAACTAAAACATGCCACAAATACACTACAGTATACAGTTTACTGAAACAGTAAACCAGCATTGTAATGAAGACAAACTGGAGTTATAAAAACAGCAAAATAGACTTAGCCTCAAATAGCTTTAAAACTTTAACATGTATGGGGAGGGCATTCCAAAGATGGGGTTCACATTGGCTTGGTCTCAGAGTGCTGGCAACAGGAGGAAGCCAAGAGGCCTTGGGAACAAGTTGAGGAGGAATACACGGGGGCAGGTATGTAATAGCCCAGAAAGTCTGGCTTCGCAAAGAGCACATTTTCCTGTTGGTGGGATGTATTTGTTCTGCTGTGCACTCAGCTAGTACTAAAAGGTTCCTATACAGTTAGGCTTATGGGTGTGAGTGTGGCAGATATTAAAGTCTGTGGAAAGTCAGTGGGTTGGTCTGGCTTTGCTTTTTAAGCCTACTTAAGGCTCAAGCTTAAGGCAGATTCTTTAGGAAGTATGTTTCATAAGTAAGTCAAAGAGGAGGCAAAAAAATCTTTAAGGATAGACTTCCTGGCTACAGAAACCTCAACAACTGTCAGCACATCCTCCAGTAAGTCACAAACATGTACTTCAACTCCAGAACTTTATATTTTTACTGTTATTTCCAAATCCACGCTGAAAGAAATCTGAAAAATTACACACATCTAAGTGCTATTTTTTTCTTCACAACAATAAAGGTGCAATTCTATGGCGATGTCCATAACCCTCTGAACTTGGAGGATTATGGGCATCCTATGCAGTGCAGGAGGAGCATGGAGGTGAAGGTCACTGCCGCGCTGCTCCCACCCTGCAAAGCAGCTAGACGGCCAATTTTAGTTGTGTAACTGCGGCACTTTGGAGGGGGAGGGAAGGAGGCTGAGGCGCCGCCGGGATATGTCATGTCTTGGCGGCGCCAGTCTCCTTCCCTCCCTGCCCCCTGGAATGCCTCGGAGAAGCAGCTGGGGCAGTTCTTTCAGCACTGGCTATGGGGGGTGGGAGGAAGGTGCTTTGGGCTCAGAGTCCCAGCTCTGATGTCAGAGCTGGGACTCTGAAGAATCCTATGGCTCTCTAGATGCTGTCTAGGGACCATAGGATTGCTCTGTAAACTGCTTTAACTCAGTATAAGGATGTATATACATCCTGAAACACTGTGTCCCTTAATTTTGATTAAAATGAAACCAGATTTTCTTTCCCCCTAAACTCAAGTTTGTCTTGTCCCAGTTCTTTTTTCCCCCCAGTCTTCGAACCTACTTCCATATCTCACAGTCCCTGAAATATTTATCTTTTATACTGCAATCCTATCCTCCTATTACCTGGGAGTAAGCCCCACTGAATCCAAATGGGGTTTACTTCTGAGTATACACATACAGGATTACACTGTCAGTTTATTTTATCAGGGATAGTATCCAATGTTAGTCCTATGTATAGGAGCTTAATTTAAGTCCCATTCATTTCAATGGGTCTATTCTATGTAGGACTAACATTGGATGCTCAGACTGATTTGTATCAGAAAATATTATGTCTGAGACCACAAACAAATACATGTTTTTCAACATCAGCAGAATGCTGGGGACTGAGAGAGGATATTGTTATCGCTCATGGCTTCCTCTCAGAGAGGCTAGCTATTTTACTAGTTTGCAAAGTTTATCATAGTGATTCACAATCACTTCTACAAAAGGCCAATTACAAAAAGTTCCCTTAAAAGACAGTGTTCGTAGGATTTTCAAAACAAAATCAAGACTACTTTGTATGTTCAAATATTTCTCCATGAATATTCCCAAATACAATCCCCTCTCCCAGATGAATCCAGGAAATGCCTCTGTGGTATCTGCTCTCACATCGCACATCCCAATTCTAACTCTGTCTACTCAGAAGCCCCATTGATGTAAGGAGATCTTATTTGCCAGTCAGTGTGACAATGGCTCCTTAGGACCAAGAACTTTAACAATTCTGGAATATGCATAACAATGGAAAGTCATTCTCTCCTCTGGCACAAAAAGTAACATCATAATGCAGGCCACATGCTGAAGCTAAGCAGGTATGAGCCAGATCAGAGCTTCGATGGGTGACTGCCTGGGCTGCCCACATATGTTCTCCTGCATTGAGCAGGGGGTTGAACTCGATGGCCTTATAGGCCCCTTCCAACTCTACTATTCCATGATTCTAATCACCCCAAGGATGCTTATAGGCAGAGCTCTTCTAGGTGTACCAAACCATTTACAATGCTATATCTGCCACTAAAAGAATGCAAGGCATTCTGAGATGATGTGCCAAGAATATCCTAATGCTCTTACTCATCTATGTCAGGAGAGGGCAACACATCACCCGCAGGTTGCAGGCAGCCACTGCTGCTGTTTATCCACCAAAATTAGGCAGGTCAGCAGGGGGTGTGAAAGCCTCCCCTTAAAAGCACAAATTTGCAGTTTGACGCTAGTAGTAGCAGCAAAAAGGGGCTATTTTAAAGAAAAACAGTCCCTTTTCCTAGCTGGCAAACTGCAAATTTGTGCTTTTAAAAATAGGCTCTCCCCACCACCATCACTGCATCACCAAATTTTGGCGGCATATTTTGCAGTGGTGCAGCCTTCAGTGGGATCTGGGCGGAGGGGCAAAGCAGCCCCCGACCCCTGTAAGTAGCCCATTCCTGATCTATGTGAACATATATTTTGTGGTAGTCCTCCTTTCCCCACAGTTGGGAGGATAAAGATTTGTAAAGAGGACAAATAGAATGTGACAGATTTTGCAAAGTAGAAATAGTAGAAGTAATGCTTGGTGTATCAATCAGATGGGGCAGAACAAGCATGCAGGAAGTAAGAGTTGTGTTTAGTAAATAAAATAAGCTGCTACACCGTGATTACTTTAGCATTATTTTAGCATTCTTCTGCATTGTCATGCATCAAGACTAGTAATATTTGGCTTACCAGCTGTTATGGAGAAAGCTGCAATGACTCCTTTTAAAATGTACAATCTATAAGCCACCCACTTTTTTGTCATCTTCCTCTAGCCTCTCTTTAGTACTGTGTCAGGTTTTAATTCCAGTTCGATTTCACAGAAGCTGTACTGTGCAAAATACAGCATCCTCCTTCCGGAGTGTGACCGGCCACTCATTGAAACTTAAGCTTTTGCATTGGCTCCTTCTGCACATATAGATTAATAAGATAACAGGTCAATAAAATTGAGGGGAAATGCTTCTTTTATGTTTCATTCCAAAATGCATAGTTCACTTTAAAATGCAACTCTTACTGCAAGAGATGCTGTTTTGTAGATAATGATGGTCTTTAAAGTGGACAGAGTACTCATGTGGTTGTTCAGTTTACTTTCAATCAAGATGCAACATCAACTTGACATAATAGCCATCACCATTTATTTCCTATATAATGCTGGAAGTCATAATTTACATTACCCCTTCCCCCTTATTATTGTACTTGACTGTACAAACATCATTATTTCTTCTTTGGCTTTAAAAATAAGGAAAGGGATTTATGTATTGCATGCATCATCATATTTTAAACACTCAGCCACCCAATCAAAATGCAGGAGATACAACAGATGTGCTAGCATATGTTCCTAGCAACATTCATCTAGCCATCAGAATATAGAACTGCAGTTTTAAAAAACTGCTACAGTTCCACATATTTGAGCATTCTAGCATTTTGAGCTAAAATTCTGTGAAAACTATTTCAGCATGTTAATTAAAGTCAAGTTGCAGAGCAGAGCGCTTGCATGCTAGACAGCTGTTAGAAATCTGCTTATTTGCCTGAATTGCAGTTTAGGGCACTTGCAAATGCCAAATGCTGAGCAAATGCCAGACTAATGACCATTTCAATCTTTATGGCTCCCACAAAGAGGTCACTGAAAAATGTTTCTATGTGGTGGGGGTCTGCTGCATGCCAGCCCATAACATTTTTATAGCTCTTGTCAAGCTATCTCACTGCTCAAGGCTGTATTCAGTGGCACAACTGGCCATATTTGAAGGGGTTCCCTCCCTTGTTTTTAAAGCATGGTTGGAAGTTATTTGGACTACTGACATGAAGGCATGGTAGCTCCAGGACATGCAACACTAATCCAGTGATGGCTGCAATGTAAGAATCAGCCCTTGGTTTATGCTCCAACTTCTGGAGTAAACTCACAATTTAATTACTATTTAACTCATATGTTTACTGAATTCATATGGCATAGAACTGGCTCTTTTTGGAACTGATTTAATTACAGCTTGATACTACATAAAGGTAGACATAAATGTGGCATTTAAATATGATGTATATCTCTAAAACATTTCTTGAATAGTTGTGCTACATAGAGAATATGTGATGATATGATGCATTAGTATCCACATAAAACTACACAAGTGAATGATTTATATCAACCCTTGCACACAAAAGAAAACATTGCAGCCACCTTCCTCATGGAAAAACAGATCAAAGGCAGCAGAACAGTGCCCAACAACAAGCTACTGCAAAATTAAACTCACTTTTCTTCATTTCCTTAGGAAAGACCCCCAATCTGTGGTAACATTAACACAGATATTTTCTTTATCTTTCAAGTGAAAGGAGGAGTAGCCTTGTATTTGTTCTATGAAACAAAATAATTTCACCAGTTTGATGTATTCCCCACTCTGTTGTTAACACCAACAGAATGATTAGTGATAACATTGATAGATTTACCCATGTCAGTTTTGTGTCCATTTTGCATCCACCCTAGTGATACTCCTGAGTTAGGGACACAATTCAAGTCCATAAATTGGGATATTCATTACCAGTGACAGCTACAGATGATGGCAATCTGAATGCCAGCCTTTTCTCCCTTAAATGATGAGCACTTCTAAATAGATGCGAAGAAGATTAAGTACAAACAAGCATGACATAAACTGACTTGATATCCTGATTCACCTCAGTGATCCACTTATGTCAAGATTAGATTTAAAAATACAGAGAGAGAGAGATTTAGAGGTTAAAATAACTGAGACTCTAGTATGGACTATCAGCTTTCTATCTCTATTACCATCTTGCTCTGTGACCTCAGAAAGATCTCTTGAATAGGTTTTTCACTTTCTGTCTAACAGCAAGAATAATAATGATGCATAAGTGTATCACAACATGGCATTTGCAGAGGGAGCAGGTAATAAAGACATGGACACCAAACCTTGGGTAGAACTAGGCATCTTTATTTAACATGGGTAATTCACCCCACCCCAGGATCTGTAAGTATGGGAATATCTAACAGTATTTTCCTGCAGGCAAGTAGCCTGCTTTCTGGGTGAGCCACTCTGCCCAGGTAAGGAGGCAGGCTGAATTCCTGCTCCCTTTGCTTAGGCTACACATGAGTGTAAGGGGGCCCTCCCTGCATCACCCCCACCTGGTACCACACAACTCTGAGTAGGTGAGACGGGTTGGTCCCGGAGGCAAACCGTATCCCAGCTCGTGGGCCACGCAGCCCCCAAGCATCGGGCCTCTGGACTTGCCCATCACCATAAGGGTGCCTGTGAGTGCCCACCAAAACCTATTTCCCTGAAATTCCCACACATCCCTGTCAAATTCCAATCCACCTAGCTAACCGGCCCCACTTCTAAAACCAAACTGCACCCAGTGCAGAGAGGGTGACAAGAACTGTACACACAAGGCCAATCTGTGACCAGGTAAAAAGTCTTACTTAGCCCTCCTAAAAGGAGCAACTAGCTAATCCTGCACTGGATATAGGGACGGTAGGTGGGATCTGGAAAGCAAAGAGGCTGGGTGCTGAGGTAGAGCTGGCTTGTAAGCCTTTTGGCTACGCCCCATCATGCTACAGGTGTGCTAAGCATGCACTGCAGCAGGCCTGCTTCCCGCCTGCAAACGCTATTCCCCGCCCCCGCCCCCGCCCAAGCTGTTCCAGCAGGCTTCTCTCCCTTAATATCTGTAAAATGCACTTGCCATTTTAAAACAAGAGGAAGACAGGCTAACCCACTATTACGGTACCGTTAAAGCATTTAAGTATTAAGAATTGCCAATAGACATTATTTATAGCCCTATAAGCTCGATCCTACAAGCTGCTATCTTGGCACAGCCATCAGGCTAAAGGACCTCACTCAGCGCCAGTGTGAGGGCACAGTTACTATCCTCCATTGTGATCAACATTGGAAGCCAGAATATTGGTGCATCAGTAGTCCTTGTTGCTGTCATGGTGGTGCTCCTTTTCTTCCCCAATGCAAATATTTCCTTTTTCATTACAAACCTACAGCGGATGCACCAGAAAGCCTGATTTCAAATTTCTTACCCATTCCCCAAACTCACCATATGTATCCCCTTTGTCCTCCACAATAGTCTTGCTTCTCCTCAAATGTTCCAGGTATAATTGCAATGGAAAATTATAACCCTGTTCATGACTTTGACTGTTCTAGGCTATAGCAAATATATCTTTTATTGGGGCTGTGGTTAGAGAGCACAATATTTCTTCAAGGCCTTTTAAAAAAATTATTTCTGGTGGCTGCTGAATTTGGAATCTGACTTTTACTTGCTCAGGGCTCCGTCTGATTTATATCAAGTTTTAGGGGGAGAAATGACCTCAGTTGGATATAAAGAAAAATACTGAAGTTTTAAAGACTGCAAGTTTTCTACAGTTACCTACCTGCAATACTCAGGACTGCAGCCAAAGAGAGCAATTCTTTGGTTTGTATCAAAGGTAGAAATGAGCAATTTGTTAATCATGGGAAGTCACATTAGAAATATAATTATAAGCTATGGCTGGGATGTCAGGGGAAATCCTGACAACAGATTCAAATAAGATAGGATTTCTATGAACTGGACCTGAGGATTCCGCAGTGCACTGGCTTTTCCGAGTCCCACGGATTCTGCTGACTTGTGCCCATTTTTTAAAAAAACTTTTGTATTCATTCGCATTAGCGCTCATGCACACTTGCCCAAATCCACATTAGTTAATGAACAACAGGACTAATTTGCGGTAACTAATGCAGATTAACGCATTTCTGCAAGTGTGCATGAGTGCTAATGCACAAGTAGAACAAAATTCTGGTAAAAAAATTTGTAACCCCGACAATGAGTAGATGAAGGAACATAAGACTGCTGACAATCTGCAAAACACAGATGGAATGCTTTTAATAAAATCCGTGCATCCCTAGGGTAGGGGTTCAGTAGTTGGGGTGGGGAACAGAAATTCTTGGTCAAAGTGCAGACCCACAGAGGGCACTGGTAGGATGAATTTGACAGGCTGCTTGCAGAGATCAACTGACACAATATTTTCACAGCATCTGCAGCACCAGAAAGTTTACTGGTAGTTAAGGAGGAGCTCTTTTATTCCCCAGATCAGGGTTCTCAGGGACTGTAACTACCACACGAAGCAAGACTTCGGGGCCAGGTCAATCATATTACTGGATTTCTCCACATTACCATGTATATTCAAGTGAAAAAAGATTAATGTGAACGGGGCAGTAGAAGCAGTGAGCCAGCATCTATCTTCATTTAACTGCTGGGGGAAAGTGCAGCTATGATTACATATATGGCTGCTTGGCTCATCTGACTCATGCACACATTTATCCATGCAGGTCTGTACTGTAATATATGATCATCTGGGTTAGGGATGGGCAAATTGCCCGAGGGGGGTGGAAGCGGGGCGAACTTGCCCCGCTCGCCCCGCGGAACTTAACCTTTCCCCGGCTTGTCACAGCTGCCCGGAGAGGAGCCAGGGATAGGTGCTTCCGGGTCCCCCCAGTGCTTCTTGTCCAGGTCCCCGGCACTGTGTTTTCCCCATAAAATCCAAGGTAAACTACCTTAAAACGGCAGCAAATAGCCTATTTGCGGCTGTTTTAAGGTAGTTTACCTTGGATTTTACGGAAAAAACGCAGCGCCGGGGACCCAGAAGTCCGCCTCGCGCCTCTTCGCTGGTGCTCAGTGAGGCGTGTGGCAGATCGTGCGGCGGGGGCGCTCACAGAGCGCCTGCCGAGTCGGGGGGGGGCAGTTCGCCCACCCCTAAATTGATTAATTCAAGAGTGTGAATCAATGTTTAGTGGTATTCCTGTTGTACAAAGTTCAATCTCAAGAAGCATAACATGCCAAAAAGTGGGATGGGGAGGGGCTGGAACAAGCTGTTTGGAGGAAGGCTCAGTAGTAAAGCACTTGCTTTGCATGCAAAAGATCCCAAGTTCAACCCCTGGCATCTCCAGGTGTGCTGGGAAAGGCTCCTGCCTGAAACTCTTGGAGAGCTGCTGCCAGTCTGTGTGGACATTACTGAGCTAGATGGATTAACAGTCATTATAATGACTCATTATAATGACAGTTTTCTATGTACATATGCAACCTATGCTGCCACAGACTAGTAGACTTGCAGGGGTTGACTGAACAGAATCTTGATAGGATCTGGCCCAGGCAGTTATAAAGGAGGCTTGGCAATGTTGTTAACAGGGAGGATCAAACCAGGCAGGCACACTCAAGGGTTAGGCAAAAGGTGCCAAACTCAAAGTAGTTGGAGTGTCAAATACACCATCCAGCAGAAGCCCAGAAGTTGCAGGCAAAATCTGTTACCGATGACAGTGCAATAGAATGTAGGGGGGATTCTGAATTCAAGGGTTTAGGATTAAACTACATGTGTAGCTTGGTCCTAAACCTAATGTGTAGCATGCAGCTATGTCTCTTGTTTTCCTTTAATGAATTACAGCCGGGGGCGAGGGAGGTAATAGTTATCAGGATCACAGCATGTGGAGAAAGAATTGCTTCAGGTTAAATAAAATATTACATATATACATTCATATGAATCAAGCAAACCATATTGAATCTATACTTAGATGCAAAAAACCCTTCAGCCACATTGAATGGCAGATTCTTTTTGAGGTATTAGAGACATTTAAGAGTAGAACTAGATTTAAAGCTGGTATTAAATGTGAATATCAGAATTCTAAGGCTAAAACATTAGTTAATTATGAACTATCAAAAAAAATATTTTATCAAAATGTACAAGGTAGGAATGTTCCTTGTTGGCATTCGTGTTTGTTTCTACTTAGAATATTTCAGTGTAGCTATTATAATGTTTTAATTAAGGGTATTAAAATGCACTTAAATTAAGCCTATATACAGATGATATGGTATTTATTTTAACATAGCTGTAATGGAGGCTGGTGACTCCTATTTTGCTGGACCTCCTAATCCATTGCAGCTTTTAACTGGAGCTTTATGGGAGCTATCCATGGAGCTCCATGGTGGTGAGCCCATTTTGGGGATGGAGTTCAGTACCATGGATAGCTCCTATAAAGCTCAAAATAAAACCTGCAATGGATTAAGAGCCCCACTGAAATAAGAGTCACCAGCCTCCTCTGTATAAAATTGAATTAAATAGATGAAGAATTAGGATACAAATGTAAATACAATAGTTTGGTAGTTAGTAAACTAAGGATGGGCAAATGAGCAACATTTGAACTCGCCAAAATTTTCCAAACATCAGCTTGCCGCTCGTTTGTCTTTGATTTGTGCTTGCGCTCGCAATCGCTGTTTGTTTTGCACAAACAGGAAAATTATGCAAAATGAACAGCTCCCGAATGTGGAAATTGAGCAAACATTTCCCAAATTTGCACAAATTTCCAAAATTGTGCAAATTTCCCCAACATACTAAAGCGTAGGTGATTTAAAAAGTGTGCATTCTGAGAATGTTGTGCAGTTTGAGAAAGTTGCATATTTTAAGAAAGTTGTGCATTTTAAGGAAGTTGTACATTTTGAGAAAGTTGCGCATTTTTCAAGTACACATTTTGTGAATGGGAAGGCAAGTTTGGGAATTTGTAGACATTTTCAGAGAAAATGCACTCCCCGTTTGCATTTGGGATTGCGAACTGGGCATTTTCTAGTGATTTGCAAACTAAAATGAAATTCTCATACATCACACACACATATATGTGTGTATATATAAATATACTAGCTGTTGCCCACGGCTTCGCGCGTGTGGATTTTAGGATTTGGTACAATTGTTTTTAAAAGAAACATGATGGAATCCCAGCTCCCCCAGGAATCTCAGCTCCCCTGGGATTACACAATGAAATTCCAGCTCCCAAGGGACTGCACAATGAAATCCCAGCTCCCCCCACTGGGACTACACAGTGAAATCCCTGCTCCCCCCCCCCCGGGACTGCACAACAATGACATCCCTGCATAGGGATGTACTTCGGGCCCTACGTGGGGCGGCCCGATCTCGCTCTTCAGAGCGGCGTGGAGCGTTCTCTGCGCTGCTCGAGCCGCCACTGGCGCTGGAGGCCCCCCCAGTCCTCCCCGCTGCTGCCGCCGCCACCAGAGTCCCCACCACCACCGGACCCGGCGGACAGGCAAGTAGGCTTTCCGCTCTGCGGAGAGCTTTTCTGAAGTCCGCGCGTGTGGCTGAGATTCTCAGTGGACGCAAGCAGGCCCAGTTCAGGCCTCGCTCGTGTCCGCCGAGATTCTCGGCCCCATCCCTGTCAGACCCTGCGCACACACCCCGGGACTACACAACAGTGAAATCCCAGCTTCCCCGCCCCCTGGAACTACACAATGAAATCCCTGCTTCCCCCCTCCCTGGACTACACAACAATGAAATCCCTGCTCCCCCCCCCGGGGACTACACAACAGTGAAATCCCAGCTCCCTCGGGTCCACACAACAATGAAATCCCAGCTCCCCCCCCCCTAGGACTACACAACAATGAATTCCCTGCCCCCTCCTCTGGGACTGTACACTGAAATCCCTGCTTACCCCCCCCCCCCCGGGACTACACAATCAAATCTCTGTCCGCCCCCCGGGACTGCACAGTGAAATCCCTGCTCCCCCCCAGGACTACACAATGAAATCCCAGCTCCCGCCCCGGGACTACGCAACAATGAATTCCCTGTGTCCCCCCCCGGGACTAAGCAACAATGAAATCCCTGCTCCCCCCTGGGACTACACACTGAAATCCCTGTTCCCCCTCCCCCTCGGGACTACTCAACAATGTAATCCCAGCTTGCCCCCCCTGGGACTACCCAACAATGAAATCCCAGCTCCCCTCCCCCCGTGTAGGCCCCGGCTGCAGTGCATATGAACATTCTGTTTTGGCGTAGGAAAGATTTGCATATCCGCTCCTGATTGGGCCCCTGTGGTGGCAGTTCATACGAACATTCTAAATGTCATTGGAGTGATTTGCATAACCACTCCTGATTGGCCCCTGCGAACATTCCTAGTGACTCCATTGGCTATCATCTATTTTGGGCCGTACAGGCGCAGTGATGGCTTTTTCGGAGATTTGAACTCGCCAGTCTTTGTCCTTGGGTGATGGAGAGTATGCGTGCCAGGTTTGGGGTGGATCTGTCCAACCGTGTAGGAGTCTATGCGACGCACGCAAACGCCCGTACACACAGACACACAGGATTTGGGATGTCCCACACACAACAGTCATTCTCTGACTGAAAGTATAATGTTTAGGGTGGGTGCTAGCAGCAGAAAACTTTTCTGACAGAAATATCTGATCTTAAAGAAAAATCAGGTTAATCCTGAAAGTCTACAGGTGATGAAGAGTGACCATGCCAAGTTTGGGGTAGATCCGTCAAAACGTGATGGAGCCTATGCGACGACGCCCCACACACAACAGTCATTCAGTCATGTAAAAAGTTTCCCTCCCTTTTCACCCCCTCAGAGAACATTCTAAATGGCCTAGGGGAGATTTACATACCCACCCCTATTGGCCCCTGCAGGAATTCATACGAACATTCTAAGTGTCATATGGGCTATTTGCATAACTGCTCCTATTGGCTCCTGCAGCAATTATGAGGTGAGGCCAATTTGCATAACTGCTCCCCTGTTGTTTTGCCCATAGGAGATATGAGAGTGGGGTGATTTTGTCCCCTTTTTCACCCCCTTAGGGATGGAATTTACAAAAATCCTTCCTTAGTGGGTGCCTACATCATAAAAACTATGTTCCTTCAAAATTTCACATTCCTAGATTTAACAGTTTGAGCTGGGTAGTAGTAGTAGAAGTAGAAGATAGTATTAAAAAATGTTAACTCGTTTCATATTTTATATGGGTGATGAAAAAAACCGAGAGAAAAAAAAATAATGCAAGAAAAAAGACACAGAATGGAAATTCTGAATTTTAAATTATATTATTACACGTGTTCCTTGCAATGGATTATGGAATAGACTGAAAAAGTGCAGAAATCAGGGGTATAGATTGAGGAATGTTATTCCAAGTACATTTACAAACATTGGGCAGTATCCAATGCAACAGAAGCAGTAACGTAAATTATGTTGCACTAGCATAAGGGATCTCTAGTGCAATGCCAATAGTTTAAGCTGCCGTGACATGTTTTCCTGGGAATCCCATCACAGCAGCTAATGCTATTGGCCCTTATGCTAGCACAATTTATCACTGATAACTTGATTAAAGTGTGGGATATGCAAATAAAAGAATTTGTTCTGTAAAAGCCCCTACTAGAGCAGTTATATATGAATTGAGTTTAATAGTGAGGCGCAAATTAGAAAAGTTTGAAATATGGAAACACAAATATATGTACAGTCATGCCTTGGATTGAGAGCATAATTCGTTCCGGAAACGTGCTTGTAATCCAAAACACTCTTATATCAAAACGAAATCCCCCCCAAAAAATTTGTACAAAGATTTTTAATTTAAGCTGTACTACAGTATTTGTATTGCAAGACGTCGCTTGTATATCAAGTAATAAATAAATAAATAAATATTTAACAATTTGCTTGTCTTGCAAAACGCTCTCAAACCAAGTGACTTGCAATCCATGGTATTACTGTATATATGTACATTCATTTACATAGTCTCATTTTTGGTATCTCCTATAGTGTGGATATTTTCAGTTAGGGGAGTATCAAAAGAAAATGACAGAAAGAGGATATTTCTTAAGGGAAAGTCTGGTTTTTGAAAATAAATATATTTCAGGACAGGAAAATCTCCTGCCAAAATTATATAGAATGCTATTTAATGGCTACTATGAAGAAGACCAGATAAAGAATTACATGTTAAACTGGGGACAAGACTTAGAAGAACCAGTCATTTTTGGTGTCTGGGAATATATCTGGAAGATGAGGCATAATTTTTCATTATGTACAAGTATATGGGAGAATTGCTTCAAAGTAATGACCAGATGGTACATGACACCCAAAACAAACAAACAAAAAACAACAACACCTTCATAAGATGAATGAAAATTTAAATAACATTCTGGAAATGTTGTTCAAATATTTGCAGTCATTTTCATATTTGGTGGATGTGTAATATGGCAAAACAATACTAGAGTCAGATAAAAAATGTTATTGAAAAAACACACAAATAAAATTAGAACTTGATCCAGTTTTGTTTTTATTGACTTATACAAGGAACATGCCAGTTCATCTGAGAGAGTTATGTTGCGATCAAATGCACATGTACCTTGGAGTAAGCTCCACTGAACACAGCGGAACATACCTCTTAGTAAACATGCATAGGATGGATCACATCGGGTTGGATTCAATCTAAAGCTGGGATCCTTAGCACACTTATGAAGGAGTAAGTCTCAATGGTCACAAATGGAACTTATGCCTGAGTAAATCTTGCCTTGTAAGTTCAGTTCATCATACTTTAGTCCTATTGAAATCAATAGGAACTTAAATTAGTAATGACTAACGTCCCATTGATTTCAATGGGAGTAAATTATGACTCATTTAGTCTGGACCCAACCCACTGTTAATTTCTTACGTGATTACTGCTACCAGACTCTATTAGCAAAATATTGAAACAGACTCGAATTCTGACAATTCTTGAATGAGAACTGAAAATGTATGAAAATGTCATTAAGAACATAAGAAGAACCATGCTTTATAAGCATAAAAGAAGTAGATTTAAAAAGTGTAGATTCACTCTGAAATGGAAGACATTTATTGATTTCGGGCATAATAGAGCATATTTTTCAGGATACATTAGATATTTATTTGATATGCTGTAACTTATTTCTATTTTTCCTTTTTTTATAAATGCACATAAGATTTAGTGGGTACTATTTAATTTTGCCCCAGTGCTAGCACTAATGATGTTGTGCGAGTGATAGCCAATACTTGCACAATGTAACTAGCACCTGCGCCAAAATTATTGTCAGTATTTATTACTATTTTGAAATTATTTAGTTCATGCTGTTTTTTGTTGCAACTTTTACGAGTGATTTTTTTTGTTGTGCTTAAAAAATCAAATAAGATTTGAATTAAAGGGGTGGGAGGGAGAGAGTAGCAAGTATTATCCCATCCATAAATTACAACTTTTCCAGCTTGGATTTAATCTACTTGCAAAACTGGAGACAATTTAAACAAGAGCTCTGGTGTGAATGCATCCTTATCAAAATTCACACAATACTATACTACACCTGGCACAGTATTTACAACTCACCACTGCAAATTTTTAAATAATAGATGAGGAATGGACGCCATGGCATGCATCAGCAGGCATTGCCACTAGTCTGTTCTTACTTTGGGTATCAGCTTCCTGGTCCCTAAAATAGTTGAATTGTGTAAAGTACAGCAAGGATACCACAGGCCTTATTGGGGAGCCCAATGTTTGAGATGAGGTTGGGGTTTGACATCCTGATAGGCAAATTTAGAGAGAAAATTCTCAAAATTGTCAGAGTTAAAAGTTAAAATTCTCAGAAGCAGTCAGACTTAAATGCTGACCAGTATTCAAGAACAGGTCATGTTGTGATGAAAAGGTCCAACAGATGAGGATAAACAAACTGAAAGAACTTCAGCTCAGGAGCAGGAAAACACAAGTGGCTAAAATGTTTCAGCAGTTTGCTAAAATAAAACTATATTAAAAAACCCTATAGACTGAATCCAATTCAGGGTTAATGTGTCCTATTGTCTTTGAATAAATAAAAGAGTGGACATTAGCACTGCTAAATTCTTTCAGTTAAGAAAATTAGTGCATGGTGTAGAGCATGTATGAAGCATAGCCATGCTTATGAAACTGATGATAATATTTGCAAAAGGTTGGTTAGAGGCGATCAGAGCCCTGAAGGGAGCTGTCTCAGACTATCAGTTTAGTAATCCTTGTGTTTAAAAAGTCCCTAAATATGTCTTTACAAGATAGACAAATCTGTTTTGGTCTAGTGGGCAAATAAGTCATGTGTTGAAAAGACTCTAAATATGCATTCACAAGATAGACAGATCTGTTACAGTCTATTGGGTCCATCATAAGCTTTTTCGAAAGGCTCTAAATAGTTACATAGAACATATTCTTGATAGGCCACCAACAAAAATGAGGGGAAGAAGGGGATGAATAAATGTGGAAATATCTAATTTGCCGTTAACTTCACTGTCATGAATACCTTATTTGAGTAGGATGATTTGCCTGCTTGATAAGTTACAAATTCAGATAGCCAGTATATCAAAGCTGTTTTGGGAAATAATCCACAGCAGCATCCTGCACCCCAATGTTCTGCTCTCACCTGTGTCAAAACCAGGGCCAGCATCAAGGGTAGGCATGGTTGGACACCTGCCAAGGCACCCACACCCCAGCAGAGGCCCACTGACAAGAAGAGCCTCCTGGACTTCCATCTCCTTTTTACCATTGCAACCTGTGTCTTCGCCAGCCTCTCACTCTGGCCCAGACAATGGTGGAGGTGGTGAGGAGGAGGATTCGCTACCTACCGGTACTTGCTCACCGGCTCTCTGTCTGATGGCAGTGGTGAGAAAGAGGAGGAGGAGCAATAGCAGCTGGTGACAATGGTGGTGAGAAGGCAGACTACTGAGGGAGGGAGGGGAGGGAGGGAGCCCGTTTAGGGTGCCTTGCCCAAAGGCCCTCAAAAACCTGGAGCCAGAACTGGTCAAATCTCTGATCCTGAGACCATGCTAAGCAGGGCTGGCTCAAGACATTTTGCTGCCTGAGGCAAACGGCAAGCTGACCCTCCCCCATTCCATGTACAGATGCCAACTGATTGGCAGTTGAATCTTTAGTTCAGTACTGGTGAGGGGACAGCAAACTCCGCTGCGCCGGAGAGCAGCCGGCTAGCATAGGAAGCACAGGCTGGGCCACATGGCATACACAGCTCCATCTGCCAACACTTCACCGCCTCTCTTCACTGCCTAGCACTCTGAGTAAAGGTAAGGCTGTCCCTGAATGGCATGTTTGCATGACACACATTCACATGGCTCCCAATTGCAGTATGTACCGATGTCCTGTCGAGCCTCGTGTGGCGTAGCGGACCGAAATTGGCCTGCTCACGCCTGCACGAGGCTCGTACGAGCCTACCTGATTCTGTCAGCGGCTTGCCTCTCCGCGGCAAGCTGCCCGCACTGCCCGCTCCGGTCCCGTCACTTCCGGCACTGGAAATGACGCGACGGGACCCTGCGCAGGCACGCTGGACCCCCGTGCCATGTACTGCGCCTGCGCAGGGTCCCGTCGCATCATTTCCGGTGCCGGAAGTGACGCGACGTGACCGGAGCGGGCAGCTCAAGCGGTGCAGAGAACTGCTCTGCACCGCTCAGAAGATCGAGGCGGGGGGCCGCCGCCGCGGAGAGTCAAGGGCGAGGCGGGCCCACCAAAAGGTTTGTTCTCTGACGTCTTGTACCACTGAACAGATAGCCGTGTGTGACCACTGGGCAAGTGGGCTCACATTCCGCAGGATGCAAGGAAAAGGTTTGGTGCAGGGCTCTACTGCGCCACTAGGATGTTTCTGCTTTTCCTTGTATTTCTCTCTTGCCTGCAAATGTGAGTTTACATTTTTACCATTGGCTTCAGTAGAGGTTCAATAAAACTGTGCTCCAAGCTCACAGATTTGTAAAGTGTGCTGTGTATATTTGCAGTGTGCAAAGCTGTTGAGTTTGTTAAAATTTTGCTCCTTTCTTCATTTGTAGCAGAACATGAACAGGAGCCTGAGAAAGGGGGCTGTTCTTTTTGATGTCACAGCAAATGCCTTTCCTATCTTGATTTGCCATAGGATGGAGGTTGCCCCCTTCATTGAAACAAATCTTTTTCCTCATTGCAAAACCAGACAGCTGCTTTCCGATTTAAATTTCATGTGAAACGTGCTTTATTTGAATCACTCAGTGGGTTTGCCTTGGGCTACTGAATCATGGCTGACAGAAAATTAATGACTAGGATTGTATGATTAGTCGAGATTACAGGCTACTGAAAACCTACCTGCTCATTTACCACTGTCACAATACTTATGCTGGCTATTATTATAGATTAATAATAGCCATAAAGAGGACATGCTTCCCCAGTACTAATCTCTCTCTGCATATACACACTGATTGTATTTTAATATATCATTGATATTCTGATTAAATGAGGGAAAAACAACTTGTTCAGCATTTTTTACTTTATGGTTTGGGTTTTTAAACCATTATTCCAAACATTTCCATCACACAAGTGATGGTATACATATACTTTTGGCACACAACCATAGATATTCAGTAAACAACTAGATGATATTAACCAGGACTTTTGTAGCTTTTTCTGGGTCCTTGCAAGGCCAGGGTGGGAAAAATCAATGTTCTTAATAATCCCATAATGATTTATTCAAACAGTACAAATAACATTTTATCCTGGGTAAGCTTTGGTGAGCCAACATTATTTCATTTTACTTTGTCCTATGGGAAGACCTGTGGATTTCCCTGGTCTTCTCTAAGGAACCTTATGCGAGAGTACCATAAAAGAGACCCATTTGCTTCAGCCAGTCTGTTTGGTTTCCAAATATCAAGCTAAGTTTCATTACATATTTCGAAGGCAGACCAAATATGAGAAAGAAAAATTGGGTGTGTTTTTTCTAATTCCATGTGCAATTGAATGAAAGCTATTTAATGAAAAAAAAATCCTATTTGCAGTTTAAAGCCATACAAAGCATAAACATGTATTTATATATTTAAAACATTTATTCACCGCCCATCAGCCAAAAGGCTCCCTGGGCGGTTTACAAAAACAATACCAAGAAACCAATAGAAACAGCAAAAACATAAACATATTAAAATACACCAAGGTAAAAACAAGCAGCCAGGTAAATCAATCCCGAGGTACAGTAGCGATAATAAAAAGAATAAAAGGAATAAAATCATCCATTAAAATATTGGGTAAATAAAAAGGTCTTCACCTGGTGCCTAAAAGAATAGAGGGTAGGCGCCAGGTGGACCTCCTTGGGGAGTTGATTCCATAGATGGGGTGCCACAACTGAGAAGGCCCTTCTCCTAGTAGCCACCCTCCTAGCCTCTTTTGGAGGGGGCACTCTGAGAAGGGCCTCAGAAGAATATCATATTCACACTTGTTCTTTTGCCACTGTGCTAAGGGAAAGATAAAAATCTAATGACTGTCAAATAAAGAGGACCTTTACATTTTGAAATGAATAAAGGGGGAACATTTCTAAAAGTGTACTATTATTTGGGGGAAAGATACATCACAGCTTTTCAGTAGCCCATGCAGACACTTTTAATGGATATAATAAATACACAATAGACAGATATGCATGACACCGCATACAATCTGTTCTCATTGTACTACATTCAGGAAATATCATATAAAAGAACTAGACAAAGACACTCTCTCATTGGGCTTTGATCAAAGCTTGGGCCTTGATCTGAAGAGAACTAAGTCCAAGCTCCTGAAGATCAAGCTACAAATGCAAGAGAAAAGACCAGAATATTTCTACTCCCAACCCCCTTTGAAAATGAACAATTAAACCTTTAAGGCTGTAATCTTATACCCATTTACCTGGTAGTAAGCCCCACCGAACACAGTGGGGCTTACATCTGAGTAGAAATGTAAATGATTTCACTGTCACTCACTTATATGATTTGACCAGTCTGTAAAACCCATCAGACCTGTGAACTCATAGTCAGACACACATACCAATATTCTACTTTCTTTTATACATTTCCAGACCCAATATAGTATGAGACATTGTACAGGTGTGGCAGAGGCCAGAATGTGTGTTCCTATTTTTTTCTGTTTAATTACACTTTTCAAATCAAGGCATTTGAAAACAGCTGTGAAAATACTATGTCGGGGGCTACGGTGGTTGTGCCAATGGACTTACCTCATACTCAAAGTCTTCAGTTCTATCTGCATCAGCAGGCAGGCTGGAAAGATACTCATTACCTTCATAAAATTCATGCTCAACTGGATGAAGAGAATGGCAACTATGTGGAACAAAGCAGAACAAGAAGAGCACTTGATACCAGATTTTTAAAACCTGTGCAATAGCTTTTTCATGTAGCAAATACTATTTAGAACAATGCAAGAGAAATATTCCGAAAAGAACTTTAGCTGTCACAACTCAGAAAAAAAGTTGGACAAAACGGGAGACAAAACTTTAAAATTGCTTCAAATACAGAGAAGCCCAAACAATATGTATAAATCTTTGCACAAATGCATTTGAAACAGAATTATTGGCACATCACAGACACCCACAGAACTCTGGGAGTTCAGTAAGGTACCTTTGACTTGGAACTGCACTTTTTCCTAAGGCACAAAGAGACAATGAAACAGAATAGATATTCCAGAAGTAACTGTAAGGCTTTGAGAGACAACCAAGGCCTGTGCTGTTATAAAAAATATTGCTTTTCTCGTAAGGGTAGTTTCAAATTCATGTGTAGAAACTAGGAATGCTGCATGAGAATGTAAGAAGAGCCCTGCTGGATCAAACCAAAGGTTAATCTAGTCTGGCAATCCATTTCACACAGTGACCAATCAGATGCCTCAGTGCATGAAAGTAAGAGACCTCCACCACTGAGGTCCTCCCACCCCAGCAACCATATTCAGTGACATACTGCCTCTGAAATACCTATCTACCTCCATGGATTTGTCTAATCCCATTCTAAAGAGGATTAATGATTGCCAAGACATCAGAGGATCATTTTCTTAACACAGGGCTGTGACCCCTACCTATGAACATGATCATTTTCTGGATATCACATTTCAAAAATGTGAAATCCAGTATTGTAAACTGGCAGCAATAATAATTTCTTATGCAGTTCAGAACTCTGTAGGAAACAGCTGTGGTATACCTGTCAGAAAGCAGGAAGGGGCAGATGTCAGGTACTGGAGGTGTGGTTGGCCTTAGCTTGGCCAGAGCCATAATGTGCTCAAACGTAATATCGGTCTGTGTGCTAGCATCCATGAGCCGAACATCCTGTGAGCTCCCATGCGTTTTAAGAAAAGGTGCTCTCCGGAGAACCTGGACTACTATGGGCTCTTTTGCATTACGAAAAGCCTCCACTGCCTCTTCATGAGTGGCTTTGGACAGATCCTTCCCATTGACCTAAGACAAAACAAATGTTACCTAGATTAGGGTTAAGACAGAGAAGCAATGGACAGCAGAACATTGTGGACATCATGTATTCATAACAGCAGAACATTGTGGTCATCATGTATTCATAACAGCAGAACATTGTGGTCATCATGTATTCATAACATCTATCAAATCTTTTACCATAACTATTCTATGGCACAAAAGCAAGAAGGAAGAGAAGGGTTGGGAGAGAGGAGTGCAGAAATGTGTGCTTCACAACTGAAGTAATTCACATTATTTATTAATTAAATTAATATCCCTACTTCCCACCAAAAATAGTGCTCAAGGTGGCTAACAATAATAAAGTTGAGATTAAAACAAAAATATAACTAAAATCTAATATAAAAACAAAAAATTAAAACACAATTAAAAACACAAAAATAATGAACAGCATCCAACCCAAATAAAACCTCCTTCAGACCAGCTGGTACATGCCAAAGGCCTGCCTGAATAAAAACATTTTTGCCTACCAGTGGAAGAACAATGGAGAGGAAGCCCACCTAACCTTTGCAAGGAGTTCTAGAGCCTGGGAGCAGCAGCCAGCAACTGAGAAGGCTCTCTCTTGCATTCTCACCAGATGTGCCTTCAACAGTTGTGGGACTGAGAGAAAGATGTTTCCCAAAGAGCGTAAACCCAGGCAGTCTCATATGGGAGAATGCGGTCTTTCAGATAGTCTGGTACCAAGTTGTATAGGGCTTTATAGGTCATAATTAGCACTTTGAATTGTGTCTGGAAACAGAGCAGTAGCCAGTGAAGCTGTTGTAATAAAGGAGTCACATGCTCCCTGCAACCAGGACCAGTCAACAGTCTGACCACAGCATTCTGGACCAGCTGAAGTTACTTAACACTTTCTAAAGGCGACCCAACATAGAGCTCATTACAGTAGTCCAAACAGGATGTAACTAAAGCATATGTCGCTGTTCCTGTCAGACACCTCCAGGAACGGACGCAGTTGGCACACAAGCCCTAGCTATGCAAATGAATTCCTGGCCTCATCCGAAACCTGGGTATACAGGTTCTGGGCTGAATCCAGGAGAATACCCAAACTGTGAACCTGAGTTTTCAAGGCCAGTGTCACCCCATCCAGCACAGGTTGAATCCCTATACACCAGTGGCTCTCAACCTTTTTTGCCCCATGCACCCTTTTCACCATATGTCAGGATGTCATTCCCCCCCTTTCCAAGATTGTCTGACTTAATCTGTGCCATACAATAAAGTGTGATGTCCTGTAGATTATGTACAATCTGTAGAATTGTAATTTGTAGAAAGATCAGTATTCCAACAGTTTGAGTCTGTGGTCCCAATTCCCCCCCTGGGGGGAATTCCCCCCTGGTTGAGAACCCCTGCTATACACATAGCCATCTAAAGTCCCCCCACTCCCGCCGTAAGACCATTAAGTCAAGAGTCTAAACTTACTGAGCTGTCCCACTGTCACCCTATATATTCCGGAACTGTCATAACAGGGTTTTGTTTTCCCTTTCCCCCATCCATTCCATGCTTTACAACTGCTTCTACATTCCTGATTTGCTAGAGCAAAAAAAAAAAAAAAAGATTTTAAAAGCTGTTTGCCAACTGCACATGCGGTTTCACATTTTAAATTCACTTAAATCATAGCACCCTCATGACTAAAGGAACAGAATGGAGTTTGCTACTGTTTCCACATTTACTTGGGAATAAGGACAATTTTTTGAAGAAAAAACATATATTTAAAGTAAAAATAAAATGAGCATCTGTAACTATGTACATGCCCAGCCAGCCAACTCCTGACTATAAAGTTTAGAAAAGAAAAGAAAAGAAAGGAAAAGAAAGGATGGTGTGGTGAACACTGTCACCCCCAGTGGATGCTGGTATACCGATGCCAGCTCTAGGAATGGTGAATCTGTTAAGTCCATTTCCTTAAACCTCCTTTTCCCACCTCCAAGTCCATTCTATGCCATCCTCTGAGCTTTTGCGACCTCAGAGGAGCAGCTTTATTACCGGCCGTGAGGGGGGCAGTGCACTGAGTGCCGAGTCCCAGCTCCGACGACAGAGCTGGGACTCTGAAAAATCCTATGGCCCTCTAGACATAGGATTGGGCTGCCCATTATATTATTATTATAGATCACATGGGAGCAGTACACCCTACTGCTCCCACGCTAGTTAGCATGAACCTCTAGCACAACAGGAACTAGCAGTTCCTAAAATAAGCACAGAAATGAGTGGAAACACTTGTTTCCAGAAAAGGGCAGGTCAGCGAAGCTCACAGAAGGCAGTGCCGCTGACCTAACTGGTTCTGGAAATGAGCATTTCTGTTCATTTCTGTGCCTGTTTTAGGAACCGCTAGTTCCTGTTGCACTAGCTATCTGTGCTGCTAGCAAAACAGAACTAGCAAAGGCATCGTAGCAGTATAAAATACTGCTCGGTGTCACTACAATGATGTGAATATGTGGCTATGCAAAAAAAGTATTTCACTTCACAATTACATTTTTTCTTGTCAAAGTTCTCCTTCAATATTTTTATTTTACCTAAAAGTGGGGGGGGGGGGGAATAATTCATGACCTTTAGAATGTTTCTATCCTCATGTGATTTCCTTGTAAGATGTAAGGTACTTAGGACACAAGCCTCCTTCTCTTAATCATCATTTACAGTTCATCCACACAGTTAGTAATTCTGACTACATTTTTGAAACCATGGCCACTTCTATGGAAATGATAGCTTAACTGCAGTGTAATCGCAGTAAAGAGGGTTAACCTCTTTTCACGGAATACTGAGCGTTGTATTCAGTATTAGTCGAACTGAATTCCAATTCATTTCAAAGGGTCTACTCTAAGTAGTACTAACATTGGATACAATCCTGAGATTAAAATAAAAATTTGAAAAACCAAAACTAGCTAACTTTTTATGTTACTGCCACTGCCACTGGAATGGCCAACTTATTTACTTGGTAACAAATCTCACCACGATATGCTATTCCCATTATGAGTTACTGTATTTTTCCAGTGTATAAGACAACCCCCACTTTTCTAACTCAAAATTCAGAAAGTGGGGTGTTTGTGAACGGGCAAGGAGCTGGCAGTGAGAGGCCGGGCGGGGGCAGGCGGGCGGGTGGGGCAAGGCCTAGGCTCCCGCTGACGGCCTGCGCAGTGGCCCTCAATGCCCCCGAGCACGCACGCAGCCTCCGCCCACGGGACTGCCGCCCACCCTGCAGGGCTCCAGGCAGGCGGGCGCTGCAGCAGCGCTCCCCACCGCTCATGCACACACGCCTGCTCTCCTGCGGCGGCCAGGCCTGTCCGGGTCAAGCTCGCGCCCCGCCGCCAGCTCAGCCGCCCTTCCTCCCCTTCTTCCGCCAGCTCAGCCGGCCATGGTACTGCCGCCCGCCCTGCAGGGCTCCGGGCAGCTCGCGCCCTGCCACCAGCTCAGCCGACCCTCCTCCCCTTCCCCGCCAGCTCAGCCGGCCACTGGACTGCCGCCTGCCCTGCAGGGCTCCAGGCAGCTCACAGCTTGCTCCCTGTCGCCAGCCCAGCTGCTCCTCCTCCCCTTCCTCTGCTAGCTCAGCCGGGCTCATACCGTAATTCCGTGTATAAGACGACCCTCAATTTTTCAACTATCAATTTAAGGAAAAAGTATCGTCTTATACACGGAAAATACGGTACCTCAGGGACAGACAGCAGCACCTTTGCATGCCCCAGACAGCCCTGTATTTCCTGCACAGAGCTTTCTGGGCTTTTGACATGTGTACTACTGTACAACTTAAAACACACACATGCAAAGCACAATGGTCCCTGTCCCTTGTACAGAGCAGTGGAGCAACAGTACAGGCTGAAGCACACTGCCAACATATACTGTGGATATCAGCTGTGTTGAAACCATGTCATGCAGGCATATCCTTTCACACGGTGGTACCATTAGGGCAGGACTTTGGGGGCAGAGGTCCACAGCCTCACTCAGCAGAATGAGCAAGAGGGCCCCAAAATACAGCACGGGTGTATTTGAAGTAAGTTAAGTAAAACACACTACTATCTAAAGAGGCTTTCCTCCACCCCCTTCCAAGACCATTAAGTCCAGAGTCTAAAATTACCAAATTACACCACTGCTTTCACATAAGCACCAATACTCTGCAGCAGATATCAATTCCTGAATGAATACTGATCTAAGATGCCTTGTATTTTCCCATGTTAGGGAGCTTGGGAGATGGGTTTCTCATATCATTATGGTACAAGTAGAGAGGGATAGTGGAAGGAGATTTTAGTGAGAGGAGATTGGCCCATACCCGTGAGTAATACCTGTGGTTGAAATTTAAAGAACCCTGCAGTTAGTTACTTGTTGTAGACATCTCTGTCATTCACTGAGCCCAATATTCATCTTTAGTCGGCAAAAGGTACAAGGCTCTAGCTACGTACAGTTTGAAAATGCATGCTCTGTCTTCCCAGCCATTGTATGCATGGCAAATGAGCACTTACAACCAACTGATGCTGTATTTTTTTTCCTCAGAAACATAATGTGTGAACACACTTTTAGTTCATTAGAATATAAAGAACAGCCCTTGTAGAATTATACATTCAAAACTGTTAATAATCATATCTATTTATCTCGTAGAGATGTGCGAATCATCAAAACTCAAGCTCATCAAAGTTCTCCGAATTCCATCTCAAAGATCTTTCTGAGCATATCGGATTGCAAGCTTTGTTTTTCCTTTTCACATGAAAATCTATGGGTAGTGTCATGCATTTTTTCCAAATGTACGCATGAATTGTGTACATCTTTGAAATGCATGCATTCTTCCCTCATTGATTAAAGTGCATTTGTGCACATTTTTGGAAAAGTACACATCTTTGTACTCATACTGTTGAACACATTTTTTGGGGTCTGCGAATCACATTGTAAGATGGGAAATGTATGATCTTCGACTGCAGATTGTGTCTGAGTCCGTGTTTGGTCCGGAAGGTGCGAGCTTAGTAAATCCTGATCAAAACTGAACTGAAACAAATTTCTCATACATCCCTAGAAAGTAAACAACTTATTTCTAAAAGATTGCTTTACTATTTTTTAAATATAATTCAGGAGGCAGATATAGGCATAGAATGCTAAGCCATGTCTGGATAGGAGACAGGAAACCCAACATACATCAACTTGAGTTCCATGGTTAAAAAGTGAAATATAAAGGTAATCAATAAGTAACTAGTCTAGAGATATTGGCTTCTGCTGTTGGTCTCTTTGATCTCACAAAAGAAATTTGAATATATTTGTTGGAACAGATGGGCTAATTAATCCATAAGCAACTTGTGAATGTTAAGTAAAAAGCATATCTCCTCACATAGAAACCATATCACTGCCTTGTTTAATAAAGCTTCTGTTTAATGAACACTCTTTGCCTTTTGGATAAACTGTGAAATCTGGGCCACTTGTCAAAAACTTCCCCAGAGTGGCTGGTGGCTGCTGCTTGGAAGGGAGCCATCCCCCTTTGATTATCTCTCTAAATCCAGCCACGTGCATAAATTTATCAGTATAAGAAAACAAGAAAACAGGTTTCCCCCCCTTTGATGCTGCACAAATATACACATGCTAGCTTGAACAACCAACTGACACTGGCGGACTGCCATTTCCAAAGGCAGTCATTGACTACACCACATTTGCCAAGCGCACATGCAAATTTGTGAAATGAAGCATAGGGAGGGAAGAGGAGGTTATGCACAGATTATATAAACAATAGCAAATAAAGTGGCTATCCAACACTATTTCAATAGTTGGGGCTAGAATGTCAAATCCAGGATAGCCTCACCAGGTTTTGGTTTTTTTTAAAAAAAAAGATTCATAAAGGATTGCCTCATTTTGGTTTGTTCTTCTGCAATTTACTGGTTTGGTTATTTTAGGGAAAGTAAACTCTCTCTTTAAGTAGGAAATATCCTTATTTTATTACAGGTATTTGTATTCTGCTCTATTACTGCAAGATGGTCATAATTCTAAATTGCAAATTGCCCAGAGAGCTTCAGCTATTGGGCCGTATAGGAATGTAGATGATGATGATGATGATGATGATGATGATGATGATGATGGAATAAAATAAAAATAAAACATAAAATATAACAAATATGTGAATGAAGAAGCAGTACAAACAAGCAAAAAAGAAATACAGCTTCATGATTAAAAAGACCTAAAAGATGACATTAAAAGGACTGGGAGTACAAAAACCTGTTGTAGAGTCAAAGTCAGGCAGACCTCATTGGAAAAAACATACCACAACTAAATAGTCTCTTTCCCTGGCCACCAGCAACCTCTCATCACATGGTGGGGGGACTTTGAGGAGGGCCTCCAAGGCTCACCGTAATATATAGGCAAGTACATTTAGGAGGAATAATCCTTCTATTTTCTGTTAACACACATTCCAGTGTGAAATTTCCAGCCAGCCAGTAGGCAATTACCTTAAATTTGGAATAAACCCAGTTTAACTCGAAGACGGGTGTTTCCAGGCTCCTAGTGCCAACTATCAAAAGATTGTTTTTTGTGGAAAGAAAAAAGGCAGAAGCAGCGGTGGAGAAACACGGGAGGGCTACAAATGGAAGACAACTTCACCTGGACCCCCTGTAAAATAATCTGAATGTGGCAGGGCAATTGCATGATAAAAGCCTTGTCTGGAAGCACCCACAGACAGTCACCCAGTTTCAGACACAGTTATGACTGACAAAAGCAGTGGAGACTGGTGACTCCTATTTTGGCTCCTAATCTATTGCAGGTTTTATTTGGAGCTCTATAGGTGCTATCCATGGTACTCCATGGCGGTGAACCTATTTTGGGGAGTTCGGCACCATGGATAGCTCCTATAAAGCTCCAAAAAATCTGCAATGGATTAGGAGCCCCACCGAAATAAGAGTCACCAGCCTTATTACTGTGTATTATCAATGTGTACTGTGTACACAGACTACTGTGTATTATCAATCCTAATCATAATATGTATATGACCAAGCACCACAGTAGTTGTTAACACATTCTTGTTACATGACAAAGGACTTCTATGATCAAAAACACTCAAACAGAACACCACCACATTTAGGGATGATGTTACTTTGCTGGCACTGAGTTTTGTTATGGAATGTGTTTGATAATAATCAAAGTGTCTTTGATTATTACCAATAGTATACCAGATGCACCATGTACCTTAGAACTTTATATCAGTTGGACATAAATGGGGCTTGTAAAAATCAGGGCAGCTGACTTTCAACTCATCAGTGAGAAAAGGGAGAACAAAGAAAAGTTGAGGCCAGCAGAAACTGAGAGTATGTCCCAGAGAACTGTGCAGAACTGCTGGGTGTGCTCAAGCGGGAGCTATGCCTAACCAGACTAGAGAAAGCATGTCAAGCATGCTATCTCTGTGACTCCCCATATCCCCTGTACATTTTCTCCAGGGTTTCCCCATGTTTTTCAAATGTAAGTTTCCTAATTCCCTAGCCCATCATCGTAGATGTCTTGTCAAAACATCCACTCAATGAAGGATGTTGCATTTGACTGTATGGGAGCACTATATGCTGTCATCAAACAAAATGGGCTGTTGGGAAACTGGAATATATATAGAGTCTGCATATATATCACATCCAGATGATAATCCAAATTCTAGGATTTCCCAGATGGTGGTTTAATGAGCCCAGGGTGTATTTAATATGCAAATTGCATGTTATATTGACCAACTGATTTTTAGTTACTGTAATTCTTCCTTACGGTGATATGGATTCAGCTAGCTTTAATACATATAAAATATATGAAGTTATCATTTAGCATAATTAGAATTTCTCAGTTAATTATTACAAACTTAAAAAATGCTTTATTTTGCTTGGTAATCCACTCGCCCACATATTGTGAAACTGTTGTGAAATCTGTTGTATGCAGCAATATTTTTTACAGGTAAGGAAAAAATAAGTGAGTTTTGGTGAATATTCCCATGTAAGCTTCCATCTCCTGTGTCCTCTACAAAACATTACATTTCCATTTTTTTCAAGCAATAGTGTCCTTACTGCATAACTACACTGGTGACTGTTCTTAAAGCTACATTAGATCAAATTAGACATTTTCAACTGATGTACAATAAATAACTCAGTTCACTGCTTGCTTGTTATTTATAGGCTTCAACCCTTCATCAGAAAAATCTCTTTAAAAAAGAAAAGAAAAACCCTACAAGCCATACAGAAATGACTAGCATAGCCATATGAATGAGACACTTATCACTGTCATAACAACTCATCCTCTACCAATGCTTGAAACACGAGGTCTTCTCTGAACTAAGCAGTTTAAAAAGATAGATGGTTGCCTTCTGGCTAATTGTGGGAGTTCTTTCATTACTATAAAAAGTATTTTTATATCTCAAGTGACTTCATAAGCAGTGAATAATGAGACTTAAAGTCTTTCAAAAAAGAGTCAACTGATCAAATGCTAGGGTAACTTATGGGTATGGTGACCTTTTTACTCATTGAGTTACTTCAAACTGCTGCTGTTGGCACATTATTAAAATTATCCATTTATGAAGTGCAGCAAGGCATGAGGCAGTCTTTCTCTTTCCTTCCTTCCTTCCTTCCTTCCTTCCTTTGAGAAATATCCATTTCAAATGGTAGAGAGTAAAAATGAAATCTAATGTGTGTCACAGCCACACATCACTCACTTTCCTGACATGAAATGACATGGAAAAGACACAGACATTGCCAACAGCTGGGAAAGATTACTTGGCACCAAGATGAGCTTATTCTGCCAGCTCTGGCAGCCTAATCCTAAGAGATGGTGCTTTACTAGCTATGGGCATATCCATGCCTAGTGATACTTTGTCATGTTCAGCACAGCTCCTGGAGCAGAGGCTACATCTGTCATGGCTGTCACTGTTCCCTCTGGCCATGTCAGAATCAGGAAAGTACCAACAGAATGAATTCCCCCACACAAAGCAACACGGACATATCTAAAAGGGTATCTAAGGCAACTCTGTTATTGTCTAATAGTTAAGATCCTGGGCGGTTAGGCAGTTCAAATTTCAGCTCAGCCATCAGTTCACTGAGTGGTTTTAACTTACAGAGCAGTAGCTGTGTTAGCTTCTTAAAGACTAACACATTTATTATGGCACAATCCTTCACAGACTAGAGTCCACTACATCAGCGAGTTTCAGTCACTTATCTGTAATATGGGCATAAAAAATAGTGGCCACACTTACAGGGTTGTCATAAGGAAAACAAATATATGGAGTATGTGCATGTGAAGTGCTTTGAACAGTTAGCAAAAACGTGATACACTATTAACACATTTTGATGGCTGATTTTTTTAAGTAGCCCCAATTCATATAGCATTTTTCTATGTTAAGAAATGTATGTTTTATGCATACATCCAGCCTACATCTACCAGTATTTATCACATCATCAGAAGACTGCCAAATGTGGGCAGACTAGAGTGGTGCCACAGCAAATGTGGTTCGAGTTATCATGAAATAATCGGACAACCACTGCACCATGAGCTGAATTCTGACTGTATCCATATTATATGCATAACCCATACTACCAATCTGACCAAGTAAACTGGCCCTTAAGACCTTATGTAACAACTTGGGGGCAGGTAGCTAAATACCAAGAGATCATTATCAACATCACTATCACAATCTATTATATCTATTATACCATCCATTATTTTTCTTATTTACACATCAATAACAACACTTTACAATTAAGGCTGCAACGCTACATACACCTACCTGAACTCAAAAGGCCTTGTTTTTGTGTAAGTATGTGTAAGACTGCAGTGTAAACCTATTTCAAGAATGCAAACATAGCTACCTGCAGGATCTAGGATCTCACTGGGCCAGTTCGCACGATCAAACAGCCCACCCTGGCTTATTTAAGCCACTGGGTGTTTTGTCATGTGTGGGTGGCCATTCTGAATATTCAAGCCTCAGCTAGTCCTGTCATCCGAACCCAGGAATCATGGGTTATGCAAGGGTATAATAACTCTCACATAACCCTAAAACAAGCCATGGGTTCTGTGAGGATTGTTTAACCGCCACATAGCCCATGGTCCCTGGGTTTGAATGACATAAGCTGTAGCCATGGCTTGAATATTTGGACTGCTGTTTGGACTACTGTAACATGCTCTATGTGGGGTTGCCTTTGAAAACTTCAGAGACTTCAGCTGGTCCAGAATGCTACAGTCAGACTGGTGACCAGTGCTGGTTACAGGGAGCATACGACTCCCTTGTTACAACAGCTTCACTGGCTACCGGTCTGTTTCCGGGCAGAATTCAAAGTGCTGGTTATGACCTATAAAGCCATATACAGCTTGAGACCAGGCTACCTGGAAGACCACCTTCTCCCATATGAGACTGCCCAGTTCTTAAGATCTTCTGGAGGGGCCCTTCTTTCAAAACTGCTGCCTTCAGAGGCGCATTTGGCGGTAACGTGAAAGAGGGTCTTCTTGATGGCCACTCCCTGGTTGTGTTACTTCCTGCTGAAGGAAGCTATGTTTGCTCTGTCTCTGCTGTCCTTATGCTGGCAGGCAAATACCGCTTTATTCAAGCAGGCCTTTAGTGTGTAAGCAGGTTTGTTGGGTTGGATACAGTTTTTACTGTTACTGTTGTATTTTTAATTGGTTTTAATTGTGTTTAATGTATTTGTTTTATTATTGTTTTTATCAAATTTTATTAGTGATTGTAAGCCACCTTGAGTACCATTTTTGATAGAAAGGTGGGGTACAAGTGAATTAACTAACTAACTAAATATAGAGGATGGCGCCTGTGGGTTTCATAGATTTCATAGATCATAGAGTTGGAAGGAGCCTACAAGGCTATCGAGTCCAACCCCCTGCTCAATGCAGGAAACTATAGGAGGGGTCTCCCATCCAAGTAATAACCAGGCCTGACCCTGCTTAGCTTTCCACGCTCAGACAAGCTGAGCCAGCGTAAGCCACAGGCCTGTCACAGGGTGCTGTGACTTAACTAAGCCACAATGAGTCATGGCAATCATGCGAATCTGGTCACTATCATTTATTTATTTATTTATTTATTGTATTTCTGGATCACCCATCTGGCCGGCGAACCAGCCACTCTGGGCGATGTACAACATGATAAAATACATTTAAAATACATGATATAAAACATATTTAAAACAGTATAAAACAGTATAACTTTTAAAATCTTAACCCACCCCATATTCCCGCCTGAATAACCATGTTTTTAGTGAGCGGCGGAAGCTCAACAGAGTATCATGCCCATACTAGTTATGTTTTCCTCTTTTCTCCACTGTTTTTTCCTATTTGTTCTTGCTGTGTCCATGTTTGTTCTCTCCTTGTCTCACTTCTCTGCTAGTAAAGATCTCTTGTAGTCTTTGTATGCCCTTCTACAGCTTAATTCCTTCCTATTTTCTGGTCTCCACAGGCCAGCAGAAGCAGCCACTAACAGCGCAATCCTATATAGCCACTAGACAGTAACTAGATGGCCATAGATATTTCGAAGTCCCAGCTCTGACCTTGGAAACTCGCTCTGGGGAAACTCGCTGGGACTCCAAGCTCAGAGCGTCTCCCCCCACTCGCAGCTGGCGCAGAAAAAACCATGCTGGCTGCTTCTCTGAGGTCGCAAATATGACCTTGGAGAAGAGATTTTGTGATCATCCTGGGGGGGGGGCTGGGGGGGGAGACAGGCACCGCCACAATGTGAAGCATCCTGGCAGCCCCTCAGACTCCTTCCCTCACGCTCCAAGGCACGACATGTAAGACAGTAAAACTGGCCATCTAAGTGTTTTGCAGGGTGGGAAGAGCGCAGAGGAAACCTTCACCTCCATGCTCCTTCCACCCTGCATAGGATGCCCATTATCCTCCGAATCTGGAGGGTTATGGGCATCCCGACTGGATTGTACCCTAAAGGGCTGTTTCATATATTTTTGAACATCTGAAAATGCTGGGGGGGAAAGGGAAAGGATATTTTATGTACATCTATTAAATACGGTACCTTCATACTGCTGCCAGCACAGCCTACTGCTTTTTGCAAAGGGGAAATTAACTAGTAGGATGGCATAGTGCTAGCCATGTCTTTTCTCCAGTTACTGTTCCGGAACTTTACTTTACTGTGTTTTAGCACAGGTTGGCTCTCTAAGATGATTCGACATTGATAATAAACACATGGCTGGTAACCAAAGCTGTATTACATTTACAGATTAACTCCAATAATGTCTTTTGAAATATTGATTTCCATTCAAACCAGATTATTCCAATAATATCCATTTTTACACGTAGAGTAAAATTCCAATTTGTATTAATTTCATTTTGGGCTATAAAGAGATCAAAAGCCACAAAATCCAACATAAAGAGCTGAAGAGTTAATGTTAGGGTTGGGATACATCCATCACACTATTGAAACTCTGTATTCTCTATATCCGGGGTAAGCAACCTTTTTGGGCAGTGGACACATTTGGCAATTTGAGAAACTTCTGCGCACCACCACAAAATGGCTGCTGTGGGAGGTGTGGCTAGTCACAAAGGACAAGTAACCTACCCAAAATACTGAGTACAAGACAGAGGTGGGGTCTGAGCCCCAACACACTAAACATCTTTGAACCCACAGTTTTCAGCACCAGCAGAAGCCTATTTCACAGCGATCCCAGCTGCTGGTAAGAAAATGTGTTAATTAAAAAAAAAGTGAGAGAGGTAGGTCACCTTGGTGGGTGCTAAGAACCATGTCCTGGGGCACATTGCTGCCCACAGGCACCACTCTGCCTACTCCTGCCCTATACATAATGTGATATTTCACGAACTTTTAATTATGCTTGAAGTAAAACAAAACACCCAATTTAAGTTAATTCTGCCTTTCATTTTTCCACTTTGGTTCTACACCACAACATACACAAGATCAAGCCCAATTACTCCATAATGAAGTAATTGGGTTTGCAAATAATCCACAATAACTATTATCTCCAAGTTCTGTGAGCACAAAGACCTTCAACAATTAGATTGAATTCCAGTTCTATTTATAAATATGTATAGAAAATACTTACTAGCTATATTGATTATGAAGTCAAAAAGGAAGTTAAGTGACCATCCGTATATGTCCTGAGTTAGGGCCAGAGCACATGAGAGGGTCCTCAGATCAGTTGTTTCATATGCATAATGGCCCAGATTCAATATCCAGCATTTCCACTTAAATGACAGCAAGCAAAAGGGCTGAGAAGAGAGTATCCAATAGTAGCGACTAGATGGAAAGTCCAACTCAGTATTAGGTAGCTTTATATGTTCATCACTTAGATGGTAGTTAGTGCAGGGATGCAGCCAAAGCAACATCCATGTGACGAATGATCCCAAACCCAGCTGTAACAACTGCAACTACTCACTGCGTGATTTGTCACCATCCCATTGTAAATCTCTATGCTCTGTTTAAATGGTGGGTATTTGCAAATGCTACAAAAGGATAAGGATCACATACTAACCATGGAAACAGTGTGTGTGTGACCATAATGTGTTCCAGCTCTTAGACCAGTAGTTCCCAACCTTGGGTCCCCAGATGTTGCTGGACTACAGCTGCCAGCATCCCTTGGCATTAGCCATGCTGCTGGGGTTGCCGACTGCAAACAGTGTCCCATGTTGTTTACGTGCCTGTGAGTGACTCATCACAGTGTCTTGTGATTGCACGGGATGGCAAGGTGAGTAATTGTTCTATTTATAGGAGCAGTGCCTAGCTATATATATATATCCAGGATCTCTGCCTTATTGTTCTTCTTAAACCTGAACTGCCTCTGGATGTTGTAAGAGGCAGTGTGGAAGTTGTTTCTCTTTGCATAGAGAAACATGCATTGCTGTAAGAAAGCCTTAATCTTACGTAAGTAAGTCTTATCCAAATAAACGCAATACTATCTACAACTGCTTCCCTGCTTCCATGTTTCAATGTGCACTGCTACCGAGGTTTACAGCTGAAGAAGTTTTCCCCTCGGAATTGTCCACAAGGGTATGGTGGGAGCTGTAGGCCAGCAACATCTGGGAACCCAAGGTTGGGAACCACTGTCTTAGACCATGCAATCCCAAGGAGAGAGAGAGAGAGAGAGAGAGAGAGAGAGAGAGATATGCACATGCATGCCTGCAAGGGAGCTTTGAGAAAACATAGTTTTTAGGAAAGACAGAACCACCTTCCCCAAAAGGACAGAGTTATGGCATGAATGCAGAAGATCTGGATTCAAGCCCCACTAAGTAAAAGTCACACAGGGAAGCTTTGTGCAAATCACTAACACAGAGGTTCCATTTCCAACTTGCACTGTGGAACAAACTGATTAACAAGGTAAACAGAATGTGCTGCTTTTCACCTTCAACCATAGTTATGGGATAAGAATGAAGACTATATAGCCTAAACTAAATAAACAACATTATGGAAGATACCACCAGGGACTGAAAATGTTTAATGAGAAATTAACTTGGATTTGAAACTGTTGATAGCTAAGATAATATTTTTAACCCCAAATGATAAGCACAAAATTACAATAGTAAATAATTTCATATTTTTCAGCTTTATTAATCAACCTAATTATAAAAGTTTTTAGATGATATGATACTCCACAGGTATATTAATAGCATATCTGAGGAAGAAAGTAGATACAAATGCAATCAGGCAAACAGCAGTTTATTTGTTTCCAATAAGATAGGACAGGAAGGAAATAAATCTTCAGTGAACATAAATGCACTGGGTGACAAACTATGTAAGTTACAGCCAGAGGATTCTCAGGAAACCAAATGTAATTTCTGTTAACCTTCCCATAGTAATAGGTTACCTGCAATTACTGTGGTCTGATTAGAAGTGAGATGAAAAGACAAAGGTTTGGGTTTCTTAAATAAATGTCCAAACCTAGAAGTGCTTTAAGTTCTGTCTCCATTTACAAACATCAGGAAGTCTGCTGAAGAAGGTTTACCATTATGGTTATAATTGGGGTATGCTAGAGTGTTCCAAGCACTTGAAAGCCTTAACCTATTCATATTTACTTAGAAGGAAGTCCCTCTAAATTCAACAGAATTGCTTCTTAGTAAGGGTTGCAATGCTTAGCAATGCTGTCTGTTCACCAGCAGAACAGAACCTACTGGCGGAATGGATTCCTCCTTCTCGCTGCAGTCCCCAGCATGCTCTCCAAATCTGCTCCAGGAGATTGAGGGACCCTGTGGAGAACATTTGGTGATGATGGGAGGGGGGTGGAGATGAAGGGGGAGGGGAGCAAAAGGAAGTCTGCTCGTGTAACATTGGATGCAGCCCTAAGTGTACTTAAGACTGGGTCTGGAGACCCTGACGCAAAGTACTAAGCAAATATCTGATAAGAAGTTTGTTTCACATCATTGCTTCCTTCAGAGAATTTGCTTTTGGATTTTCCTTTTTCTTTGGATGGAAGTAAAACTCTCTAATAGGGAATTCTCAGCATGTTCACAAAAATAAAAAATACTGCAAGCAAAGGAGTTGTAAAGTTCTATATTGAGCTTTGATGTTTGTAGCCTGAAAAAGAACCAATAAAAGTTCACCTGTCTTGGGTCCTTCTGTCAAAGCTAAACAAATAATCAAATAGTATTCAGCCATATACAAGATATAAATGCTGAAATTTTGAGGAAGTTGATGTCTTAAGCCACTTCTCTAAACAGTTTACCCCCATGGCTTCTAAATATGGCATGGGAAAATCAATGAAAATCTTTGACAAAAGTAAACATTTAAGTTTGAGTAACGTCATAACTTGATCCTTGAAGAAAGAGGGTTATGAACTTGATTTTAACTATTGTTTCCATCATACATTTTTCTGCTTTTGCAAAAAGAGGGAGATAGAGAAAGGGCTAAGATCCTGTAGAGAAGACAGTGTGTTATTATGCTAAGGATGAAAAATAGTACTAAGAGGGATAAGGCAGGGAATCATCCAGCTCACTTTCAGATGTTGAGGTTGCCAAATTTCCCTGGTGGCCTGGCCTTTTTACAACAGTTCCGTATCAGTGACTAAGCCCAACAAGTGCTAGGACAAAATCAAATAGTGGAATTGATTGCAGAGAATGATTGATAGACTTCTGCTTCTTCTCAGGAGTAGAGTATTTGCTTAGATTTTCTATTGCCATTTCAAACCTGCACAAAACATTTCTCTGTGTTTTAGGGGACCAGTGTTTTCCAACTGCAAGAATTCCAGTTTACAACACTGTATATTGAGCAGCTGAATGTTCAGGGAAGACCATGTTTCACTATTGACAATTTATCGGTGGAAAGAAGTAAACAGAGAGAAAACACTAAATGAACTTGCCTGCTTCCCATAACTATTCTTCACTATCTCAACAGAATACGGTCCCAGGGGTAGGCAAACCTCCAGATGTTTTGAATTACAGCTCGCATAATCTCTGACAATTGACCATGCTGGCTGGGACTTATGAGAGCTGCCCAATGTCGCTGCCATAAAGCTGGCAATGACACAGGCAATGGATTACTGCTCCTGAATAGTTAATATTTACTGGGGAAAGGGGAAGAAATGGTTCACGTTTACTGTGGGGAAATCAGTATAGTGTTTAGACATTTTGTTAAACTGGGTTCAAAGGGGATTGAGTTCAAGAAAATTGAGGTATTCCGCATTTAGTAAAATAGAATAACTCTCATGCTGGCAAAGTCTGGCAGGGTTTTGGCTAGAGAAACTAAGGGTCTTGATAGTGATAATACTAGAAAATATTTTTTGTTTAAGGAACCGGTATAAGTTCTGAGGGGACAGGTTCTGTGTGGTGTATGTGAGCTGTTATGTGAAATGCTCTTGTCCAGTAGCCACAACTGCCAGCAATATTCTGACAGTAGGTAAAGAAGTATTTTGTCCACGTTTGTCCCCTGCTTATAGTGGCAAAAGTTATTGATTAGATCTTGAGTATGAGCTTTTGAGCCAGCCATTGTTTTGAACCATCTTGTTTTTAACATTTCTGAGCATGATATTGCCACTGATAACAAAGCATCAAACTGCCACCTTTCCAGAAATGCATTATTAACTAGCTTCAATGAGCATTAAAGAATCTGTAGAACCAAGATGGGGAAGGGGACTAATGTGTGCCTGCATATATTCAAACTAAACCTCTGAATGCCATTTAAAAATTCGAAAGGGACACATACTTAAATACAAGCTAGTTTTTAACTAGCATTGCTTACTCTAAACATTCCTGAGAATTTGCCATATCTCTCAACAATTTCAAACAGAAGATCTGTGTGAAATGTGAAAGCCTGCTTGATGAATGTGTCCTGCAAAGGAAGCATAATATCATGATCCAGGACTGGTCCTACCGTGAGTCAGAGCAAAACAGTCATCCTCAGGTGGCAGTTGCTGGGAGACAGCAGAAAGGTGTTGGAGGAGAAAACTGTGTGTCACGTGGTCTGCCCTTCACCCCTTAAACTACGAGCTGCCTTCATTGCTAGTATTGACGAAAGAATGAACTGCCAGTGCAGTCAGCTTTTATTCATGGAGGGAAGTGCCATCTTGTTCTTCACCTCAGGCTAAAAATGTCTTGGGCCAGCCCTGTCATGATGATCTGTGCCACTACTTAGGAAGAGCTGCCTGGTAGAACACATGGGATTTTCAAGTTACAACATAGGCAGCAGGAAGTTGGCAAAGATCTCTACCTCAGACCCTGGATAATTGCTTCATATATTCATGAGATGCTGGATCTCTCCCCCTATTAATGAACTGGGTGTTGTGATATGGAAATGCTGGGTGAAAAGTAGAATGTTCCTGCATCCGGGGGTGGCACATCAAAGCCTGCTAGGACTGACAACTATGCATGCAGACAGCAAGATGCAGATGTGAGCCCCAGAGCTGGCCAGGGCTAAAAGACTGGCTCAAGGGAAGCAAGACTGTCATCCTGAGGTCAAAAGTATTGGGCTCAGACATGTGCCCTGAGCCAGGCTTCCCTGCCTCTGCACAATAGGATTCCCTTACAGTTTAAATTATGAATTATCTTGCTTTGGCTAAGTCTAAATAAGTGCAATTCATTTAGGCTTAGTTAACACAGCCCCACCAGGCCTTCTTGACCACCAGCAGGTCTTCTTGTCCACTGGGTGTCCAGAGCCACCACAGAAGAGATGCTTCCAGGGAACAGCAACATCCCAAGCTTGTGCACAGCAGCTGCCTGAATCATCATGCCCACAAGTTCTACGAAGCTTGCAGAGAAGAGTCACTGTGAGGTGGCAGCAGCCTCATGAGCTCCCAACACATGGCTACCACCTGAGTCGATCTTGCCCAATATTGGCAAAAGGCTATCGTCTGTGAGATGACAGTCACAATTATATGGAGCAGGTAGAGAGACATCTCAGGAATGGAGTAGATTAAGGAGAGGGAAGGAGAAAAGTGAGGAATGGAAGGGTTGGGTGGGAAAGAGAAAGGTGTGCCAGGGTGGGAATTGAGGGCAAGAGTGAGAGTAGAAGAGTCACAGCCACTGTGTGAACAGAATGCTGGACTAGATGAACCCGTGGCCTGATCCAGCATGGCTCTTCTTACATTTTTATGTGAGGGAAGTTAGCAGGAATAAGTGGGAAAGTAGGTGTCAGCGGTGCAAAGGAGAGAAGCAAAGGACCTTTTCTTTCTACCTTTCTCCTCATTCACCTTAGATCACAATTTGTCCACCCTAATAGGATTGTTCAGGGTATGAGGAAGACTTTCCTCTCACAGCTTAAAGGGAGAATTGCAGATAAGGATAATTGGGCTTGAAGGATGGATGCACTTTGGTACTTGCTCCATCTCCTTCCCAAGCCCCCAAAGGAGCCTTATTATTATTTACATTTATTAATTGCCCATCTGGCCGGCAACCGGCAACCCTGGGCCACCCTTAAAGTTATAAAGCTCCTCCATCGAGTTTAAAAAAGCACAGAGGGGATTTGCCTGTATTATTGATTCATCCGAGGATGCAACACACAAACAGATACCTATTACATGGCTGTAGCAGAGGGGATGCTAAAATGGTAGATATCCCTGTAGCTGAGTCCACAAAGCTGAGACACCTTAGCAGGGGTTGGAGAGGGAAGGTAAAATAAAGAGAAATCTCCTTTTGGCAAGCCATTTTGTGTCTCCATATGCAATACTGATTTACTAGGCTATGTTGCATGTTTTTGTAAACCAATCTGTGAGGATAGTAGATACCCTAAATCAGGGGTGCAGAACCTCAGGCCTGGGGGCAAAATCCAGCCCTTGGGGATTCTCCAGATAGCCATGCCCCTTCCCCTGGGTCCGCCCCTTTCCCCGACCACCGATTATTTGGTGGTTTCCCAGCATTTGTGAAGCTTCCCAGCATTTGTGAAGTTTCCCCAGTAAGGCTTCAGTTACTGGCAGTAAGAGGTTTAAGCTAATATGCTGGTATTTTGGTCCTGCTGTCCTGCTCCTAGGCCAGCAAGTGCTCTGGTCCAGGCTCGGATAGTCTCAGGAATAACAAAGAGCAAAATCAGCAAAATCGTCTGTGAGATGACAGTCACAATTATATGGAGCAGGTAGAGAGACATCTCAGGAATGGAGTAGATTAAGGAGAGGGAAGGAGAAAAGTGAGGAATGGAAGGGTTGGGTGGGAAAGAGAAAGGTGTGCCAGGGTCATACACAAGAGTTCCAGTATAGTTAATAGGAGAAAGGACAGGCGAGGTCAAAGCGGTCCAGAGTTCAGTTCACAGGAGCCAGTTGTGTCAAGCATCAAGGCCAGTCAGGGGGTGTCCAAAAGAGTGGTCCAAGGGGGCAGTCGAGAATCTAGGAATCTGACAGGCCCAGAATAGCAAGATGAAGCACAGAGGTTTAAACGCAGTTGTCTGCATTGACAGGCTTGCTTCAGCTGGGCTAATTTATACCTGGCCATTAATCAGCACAGCTGGTTAATTAGGTCAGCGTGTTGCTTTTAAGGGAGGCCCCACGCTGTGGCTTCCTTTTGTTCTTTTGCTGCTAGCGTTTGATCCTACACTGTTCAGAGGGATGAAATATCTCAGGTTCTGATTCCTGCATTTGGGGGGAGTTCATGAATGGCACAGGAGGGGCCAGGTTGCTCTTCTAATGGCTCCATGGGAGGGCTGTCAGCCAAAGCCTCCAGTTCTTGCCTGGCTCTGGCTGGGCCTGTTGTCCTGTCTTTCCCTCTCTTCTTCTTTATCAGATGAATCCTCCTCCAGGTAGGGCATGAGTGACACCTGCTACCTTTGTCTTCAGCCCCACCCACTACAGAATATGGCCCCTGAGAGGTTTTCCAAAATGGAATTCTGCCCTTGGGCTGAAAGAGATTCAACAGCCCTGCCTTAAAGGACAGGGTATTAAATCCCTTAAACACATACATGTGTTTAATAGATTTAATACAACATACATACAATAAATGTTCCAAATCACAATTCCTATTCTGAACCAATGTAATGTGATGAATAGATATGGACCAGGGAGATCAGGGTTCATCAACCATTAAGCTCACTAGGTGACCCTGAGTACTTGGAGTGGTGCTGTCACTTATATTAGACCAGGTTTCTCCAACCTGGTGCCCTCCAGATGTTTTGGCTGTGGTTGATGGGAACTAAGACCACAATATTAGGCTTGGGAAGGCTGTATTAGACAGTCCTGAGATAAATTGATAAATGGTCTAAACTAGGGATGTACAAATGTTGTAAAATCTGTTCTATGCTTCGTGGATTGTCAGGCTCCTTTTGTTCCATTGTCCACTCATTGACAGAATCGGATTTTGCACAAATGGATTCATAGTACACATTTGCAAAAATTCACAGTTGCACAAATTTGCACTCTTGAAAATATGCAAACTCCTCAACATACGCAAATCTCCCCAAAATGCGTATTTTCATGCTTTAGCCTATGGGGGAAATTCACATTTTTTAATTTTCCATATTTTTCTACGACCAAATTTGCATAAAACTACAGAAAGTAAAGAAACAAGCCTGCAAGTTCATGGAATTCACATGAGTCAGGAAAAGCCTCTCTGGTGTGGAATCTGTGGGTCAGATTCTTAGAAATTCGAACTTATTTGAGTCCATTGTGGATTTCTTTGACATCCCTAGTAATGCAGCTCTATTTGTCCACAGTGCACTCCACCCAAAGTGTATCTTTTGCTGCTGCAGAAAGCCCTAGAACTGAAAGCTTGCTCAGGTAGATAGTGAACTAATAACAAAAGTTTTTTTCCCAGATCAAACACACATAATGCAAATACATTACCTGGCAGGGGTTCCGGGCTCATTACAATAGTCTGTAACTTCCTGCTGGTTAATGTATTGTACTGCATGTGTTTGAAATGAAATTGAGGTGTTAGTCCTTTAAGTGCCTTGAGAAAGTCTGAAGAACTACAAGAAGATGAATATTTACTTCTAAAGACACCCATGGATCCATTTCTCTGAGAAATGTATCAAGTCTATTTTTGGTACAGAACATGAATTGCTGCCTTTTATTCTGCTTTAAAGGATATACATCAAACACATCATTAATTTTCTTTGTAGTAGATATAGCTTCACAAGTGTGTGTGTACATTTTTTTACACAGTTACTGAAGAATCCTAAATAATTTTCAGCAAGGTTGCATGAAATATGACAATATGCTATAACAAAGTACTATTTGACTAAATATGAACTTGAAAGAAAAAGGCTTTTGTTTGCTTATTAATGATCAAGCATACAATAGCTATGTTACTGCCCTTCAAAATGCCACTCCAAAAATAAATGATCACTTTACGTCCATCAATTCATGCTTTTTCTTTTTTTATGGCAACTCATTTATAGAATTTCCTTGGCCCAATGGGATAGTGTCCTTGGCCCAATGGGGAATGAGCACTTCTTGAAGCAAGCCCAGAAATGAGCAGAAACACTCATTTCCAGAATCAGGATGGTCAGCGGAGCTCCCTTCTACAAGCTCCACTGACCTACGCCCTTAAAAAATGAACATTTTGGCTCATTTTGGATTACTTTGGGAACCTCTAGGTGGTAGGTCCCACTAGCAGATGGGCAGTATTGGATACTGTGTCCCCTTAGTGAAGGGATGGCCAACTTGTGGCTCTCCAGATGCTTTAGCCTACAACTCCCATCATCCCTCACTATTGGCTATGCTGGCTAGGGCTGATGAGAGTTGTAGGCCAAAACATCTGGAGGGCTACAAGTTGGCCACCCTGCCCTAGGGCATTACTCTTTACCAAGTTAGTCTTGTGGCTAAAAATAGAATTGAGGGCCATCCCTACCATCATGCTGCCCCACACCTCCCTGTCACACTTGCATGGCAACTTACTATGAAATCTGGTTGATCCAAGTGAGCAAGCAATTACATTCTTGTCTGAGTGTGGAAAGCTAAGCCGGGTCAGGCCTGGTTATTACTTGGATGGGAGACCCCTCCTCTAGTTTCCTGCATTGAGCAGGGGGTTGGACTCGATAGCCTTGTAGGCTCCTTCCAACTCTATGATCTATGAAATCTATGAATTTGCCAGAGGAAGCACATGGCTCCCCAACAATGTAGTGGAGCTTTGGACAACAAGCACTGTAACATGGTGCCATTTTAGAAGAGAAGGCATGCTCTTAACACTCACTCTTGGTTGCACTTAAAGATAAATTGTAAAAAAAAATTCAATTGTAAAAACAAACAAAATCACACCAGTGTATATTAAGAGCATTTACTATTTTCTTTTTTTATAGCTCATAGGAACTACAGCAATGTTATCAACACAGGACAAAATGCCGTCCTTTTCTTTTTCTTTTGTTTTTTGAAGTAAAAGAGGTTGTTGCTCTGGTATGAACAAAAATAAGGCTTTAATTTTTGTTTATAACACTAACCATTGACCAGTGACGGGCTTTGAAATATATATGCCCTTGAGAAATAATTGCATGTAGTCTGAAATTTGATGCATGTCTGTTTGGGTGGGTGGGGATTCTCCCCCCCACATTCACTAAACGGTACAACTGATTGTGTCTTGTACCGTTTAGTGAACATGGGGGAGAGAACCCCCTCCCATCCACCCAAATAGACATGTTGCAGATTTTTCCAGCTTCCCTAGGTGGACCCATCTGAAGTCCCCCAAACTAACTAAACTAACTGATTGGGTCTTAGTTCAGTGGCTTCAGATGGGTCCACCTAGGGAAGCTGGAGAAATCTGCAACAGACTCAAATGAGTTTGAATTTCTAAAAATCCGACCTGAGGATTCTGCAGTGGACCGGCTTTTCTGAAGTCGCATGGATTCCGCAGACTTGTAGGCAGTTTTTCTTACTTTCCATAATTTTACACAAATTTAGTTACAGAAGAATATGGGGGGGGAAAACCTAACCAAAAATGTGCATTTTCCCCTTAGGCTAAAGCGTGAAAATACACATGGGGGGGGATTCACATATGTTGGGGGGATCTGCACATTTTTGGGAGTGTGAATTAATGCAAATGTGTATGAACACATTTGCGCAAAATCTGCTCATTCCATCAATGAGCAGATCGACGGAATGAAAGTCACCTGACAATCTGCGAAATGTAGACAGAATAGATTTTACAATATCCACACATCCCTTGGTCCATCCCATTTGAACTGGGTTGAGGAATGGGACAAATTGCACAAAACATCTTAAGTGCAAGAATTCTATCTTCAATGTTTGTTTGTTTGTTTGTTTTGAAACAGCCTTACAGCCTTTTGGAACAGTAAAGTCTTGCAACCTTACTGTAGATTTAAAAAATAAATAAATGCAGGCTAAGTTGCAATACTTTTTTTTTTTTTTTGCTTTAGGAGCCTCAAGGAAGATATATGATTGAACTCTTTCCAGTCAAATGTTTTAGATAGGTAGGCTGATTTCGATTAAATATATACACATAAGTACACAAACTTGGGGAAAAATATTTTCTTGGGAATTCATCACTGTTTAAGGTTTGCACTGGAATGAAAAACAACGCTACAGGCAATTTCCTATCATGCTCTTATTGCTGCAGAAATAGTGCTTAGGGCACAATCATAAATCTAAACCAATTCCTGGCTGACTCTGCATCAAGGTTAAATCTGCTATCCTCACAAATACTGGAAAGCAAGTGTAGAGGATAGAGAAGTAAAGCAAAGGAGATGACAAACAATGCTGCCTCATTACGTAAATAGTATCAGAAGAAAGAGTTGGGGGCTGCAGGACATGGGAAACTTCTCTTCTGGCCCTGCAAAGACAGTAATTGATCTCTCCAAAGGATGCTGCAACTCATGCTTCAGAACAACAAGGTGATAATTCTGGAAAATGGGAGCATAAGGAGAGAGGTGGGAGTTTCTTCTTGCTTCCATGGAAGTACCAGGGAGGTATAATCTGATAACAAGGTTGGCACAAGTGGATGGCAGAAAAAAGCAAAAAAACCACCACTGAAGCTGGAAAAAAACAGATGCTCAACAGGTACAGGTAACAAAATGTATTGATGCATGTTGTGTAAATACCAAAACATAGGAGTCCCAACATGTAGGCTTGTGGCTTCTTTTGGAGCAAGTCATCTAAGAAATTAGATGAAGATAGATTCACTTGAAACGGATTGGAGTTTATACAATAGGCAGAAGGCAGCTACCTAACAGAGTATAATGTAAGAAGCCAGTGATCTATTATTTGTTAGATGCCTTGTTTTCCCATGGGGAAAAAACACGCAGCCCTTAGATACATTTTGAATATGGAAAGGAAATCCATTACTATATTATATTATTATTATTATTATTATTATTATTATTATTATTGCATAACAATAATTGCTTTAAGGAAGACACAGAAACAAGATGAATACACAATTTCTTTGCATTATTTACTTTGGAAACAATTCAAGGATAGAAGAGGGTTTTTGGGGGGGAAATCAATTCATTTATGTAAAATTTGTCAATGTCTTTTCTGTATAATATATACTTTAATCAAGACATTCCTTCAAATGTGTTTAGAAGATGGTGTCTTGAGGCATATCTTAATATTAATTTCTTGAAAATGAACATGATCACATCAAGACTTAGGTAAGATTGTAGGAGACAATGTTCTCTCCTGTTTTCTAAATCTGAGAAAAAGATTTACATTGTAAGATGTATATTATAAATAGCTAGTGAAAAATTAAGGACTGAATTTGAACAACCTGATCAAACAACAATTACTTCTCATGACCAGGCCACAAAGGGCTTCATGGATATGGGCATGGAACTTCCCACCACCTCCTTTCCATGCCAGCCCATCTAGCACCCTGGAAATGCTACACAGACAGTCAGGAGACCCTGCTGAATAGTGTGGGGGGGGGGATCCCCCAAAATTGAGTGGAGGGACCTTACGTGAGCAGAGCCTTCCTTTCAAGGAAGGCAGATCATAGATCCAACCCATGGTTTATATCTCCAAATAAACAACTAAAATACAAATGCTACAAAGTTATGTAAATGTGATCTCTTACTCTCAAACACTCCTACCCCACAGAATATAGCATGTTGGGAAAGCTATGGCCAGGAATCTGATATTCGGTAGGATGACTACAAAAGGGTCTTTATTATTTACTATCAATAGATGATGATGATCATTTCAATTTATGAATTGCCCAATAGCCAAAGCTCCCAGAGCAACATAGATAATAAAAGTAAATACAATAAAACAGTTATAAAACAATAACACATTAAAATATTTTGAAGCTTTAAAGATAGCAACAATAATTTAAAATAATTTAAAAGATGTAAATATTAAAGCAGCCAAAAACTGAGAAAAAACATATTAAAATAAAGCATTAAACATAATAATATTAAAATTAACACAAGCAGCATTTAAAATTATTTTAAAAGTCCTGGAAGAATAAAAAGTTATTTGCCTGGTGCCAAAAAGTCAACAAAGTAGGCGCTAGGTAGACCTTTCTAGGGAGGGCATTCCACAATTTGGGGGCCATCGCAGAAAAGATCTGTTCACATGTAGCCACCCATTGAATCTCAGTATGTGGGGGCACTTGAGGGCATGGGCAGGCAGGTATGGGAGATAGACATATTATGTTCTTCAAATACATCTAGCTGAAGCTAAGAATAGAACCACTCACGTTTTATGGATGTGTGTGTAACAAAAGTATTATGGCTGCTCTTCCTAGTTATCAGTCCCAGGCAGACTATTTTTCCTAGTCAGGTTTGGTTGGGAGAACACCATTTGAGGCAGAAATGTGACAGAAGCATTACTTAACTCTTTCCCTACCATTTACCTCTCCAATCCAAATAGCCACCTCAGCTTCTTCCCCCTCCTCCTACAGGGTTTCAAACACACATGAGGGCCGTGCCTTTTAAACTGTGCTATAATCTAATGTCCCCTATAAGGCCCTGGCCCCAAGAGGTCATTGAGTCCAGACTGTTCTCAGGACTTCCGAAAACACCTACTGCCACCACCTACTGATTTATAGAGAGCAGCAGGACTCTCCTTTTCTATCCTTAGCACATGGGGTGAGATATCCCAATTTTCAAATCCCCCTAGACCAGAACATAGGTATTTAAAAGAATAAACATATATTTTTTCATTTAACAAGTCAACCTTCAGAACAAACAATAACTGATTATTATGGTTCTAAAAACTAACATCACATCTCTGCTTTCATTAACTTGTCTCCCTTCCTTCTCATTCACAACCTGCCTGTGATTCTACCCAACTACCTTAACTAATTCTGGCCCCTAATTCCTCTCACTGTTTCTATCCATCCTAATTCAACTCCCTCCTTCCCTAACCTCCCTCTCACTGTCCCTATGCTCCTTCTAACTGACTTTCTCCAATTGCCACAAACTCCACCCAACATCTCATTATGGCCTAGACTGTCAATCATTCCTCCACTCACTCTCCTGTTACAGAAACCCTGCAGGGGAAAAAAAAAATCTAACAGTACAATCTCTCTCTATATAAAAGCGAAAGCCCTGACTTGCTGACTCATCAATTTCCCATTAAGCTAGAAAGCTGAAATTTGGCATGGTTGTTGCTTATGGATCCACTAATAAAAACCACATCGTGAAAACTTTCTTAACATTTCATCCTGCATCTTGGGGTGCTTTTCTTACCCCAGGCTCACAATCTGTGGTGTAATTTACACATAAGTAGACCTACAATCCTGTCCCGGTAGGACTTTGCATAAAACAGGGTAGTAAACAATATTTCCAAATTTCAGCCACCTGCTTTTATAGTTTTCTTTCTATATAAGCAAATATGCCTGGGCTGGGACATAAAATGATCCAAAAAATCTGCATAACAATGCTGTATCTGGGGTGCTTCAGTGCCCCCAGGCAGTGGGGGAACAATTGGAGCTATCCACAGGTCATTTTAGTATCTTTTTATTGCCAGGAAGAGCAGAAAACACCTCCTTCAAAAAGAAAGAAATCCATTGAGGGAAAGGATTGTTATGATGATGTAAAGTTTTATAGGCCTCAGGCTTTTCAACTGCTAATTGACTCTTAATAGGTCAGATTAGGCCTCACCTTTGTTATGTAGAGGTAGCCCCACCTAAAATAAAGAAAAATCTTCAGTTCATTAACTAAAGGTAAACTGTTTGGGAATACAAGGTGCTACATGTACTCTGTTGATTGGCAGAAATGAAGTCTTCCACACATTCATGTTTTCCTATGGTTGGAAAACAAAATCACTCCAGATGTAGCTATGCAATTCATTAAATCTAAGATGTTACACCATCAACAGGTTAGAAAGTAATCAGTTTTTTAATCCGTTCAAAGAACGAGTTCTTCAGCTAGTCCTATATATGCCTAACCAGAGGTAAGTCCTATTGAGTTAAATTGGACTATATCCAGGTAAATGCAAGCTAAGGGGAACAATTCAGAGCTCAGAGGTGGAAGACAGTGAAAGGAATAAGCATACCTCCTGACTTTGCCACTCTGAACTATCCAGCCTGAAGTTGCATTCCATCAGGGGCATGGGTAAGCCCTGCACATTTTTTACTAGAAATGATCTGTTTATCTATTGAGATTCTACCTTAAAAATAAATGTCAGCTTTAGCTTAATTTATGGAGACATGGTATAGATGAGTATTTCCTGGTGCCTTATATCTTCAAAGAAGTTAGCTCAAACAATGCTTAATTATTTCCAAGTAATATTTTTAATCTGGGGAACGGATTGTTGCCCTTGGGTATTTTGTGGAAAAATAAAATTGAACACAGCCGAAGTATTTCATTTAAAATAGCTGTTGCTGTGCATGAGCAATCATTTATTTTTCTACCATAATATATTAGATTTCTGAGTATTTAGACTTTCTAAAGCAGCTCTGTGGACATGGTTGGCTGTAACTGGTCCCTCTGAGCTGTTATAGTAAACTATGTCAATTATCTGTGAATTTAGAAGGATTTATACAGAAGACAGTAAGGAGTTTGTATCTGAAAATATTAGGTGATAGTCATGTTGATCATTTATGCATACTCAACTAAAATTACTCAAAATGAAGGTATTTATTTTATTAAGCAAGCACTATTTGTACAGGATACATTAGTTTTCCCTTTTAAGCCACTGAAAGGAAGGTTGGGTGTTTAATGCACAAACAGTACAGGGATAAGGAACAAAAGCTCAGGTTGCATTCCCATTTGCTACTGACCACCTTGTTCTATCTATCAGCTTGGTACAGTCAGCCCACATGCTTGTGTCACAGTTCATCACCTTGTGTAGGATACTATAATAAATAATGTTATAGATAGGATTGTCACCTGGTTGGTTCTGACTGGCTTGCCTGGTAGGTATTCTTTTAATTCAGCATCAATAGTAGTCTGTTCAGTATTTAACACCTGCAAATGACCTACGCCCATTTTTATTTTCAATTGGGAGAGGAAGCAGTCCTATGTTTTAGCTCGTATCTCTCAAATATTAAACCTAATGTTATGCTAAAGGCACGACTGCCATTAACAATGAAAGCATGTCAGCTCTTCCATCCACTTGGATAATGTCTAATAGAACTTACGTACTTGTGTGCTCAAGCCACAACATTTCACATGTAGCTGCTCTGCATCATTGGCTGCTGGTAGTGGATCAGTAGCAGATACAGTACGCCAAATGTCATTAGATCATGTAAGTTCTACTTGATGTTGGAGATGTGCAAAAAGAGCTAAGGATGTGGCTGCTGTTAGCAACAGCAGCTGTTCATTTAGCATTTTGTCTATAGCTTAATGTCATAATGTATAATTCAAAAGTAAGAAGCTTTACTTTGTTTAAAGAAAATGCAATCCCTGGCCAGAAGGTTTCAAGTGTTTAGGCAGGAATAGCAACATTTCTTTCTACAGGACCTGTAGTGTTGGTACTAAATATGTGTTAATTTGTAATCATTATTGTGGTAGTAGCTGCAGTTTTACATGGTTGAAATGCAGAATGAGAAGCAGAAGAAGAATCCTTTCACCCCTCGATGATCCTACAACTTCTAATGGAACCTCTTTCTTTTTTTTAATTTTTATTTAGGATTTTGAAATTTATAACATACAAACAAACAACTACATATATCCCAACTCTACATATAGTAATCTTACAAAATACAAAATATAAACCATTTAGTACCCCAGTGTATACCTCCCCACCCTGGGACCAACTGGTATACTTCTTTTCATTAACTTAACCATAATAGAAGGACAGAACATTGAACAGGTCAGGAATTTTAGGTATCTCGGTGTTCTGTATTCTTCTACCCTTTCCTGGGCTTCCCATAGGCAGTCTGCGGTTCAGGATGCCCAGGACACGAGCAAGGCAATGCTGAATTTTTTTTATACTAAGGGAGCACAATTTATTCCCACCGCCCTACAAGTAATTAAGGCAAAAAAAATTGGCTCAGTTGTTGTACACTATTCCAATATGGATCCAGGGATTTAATCTAACTGTTGAAAGAGTCCTTTCGGATTTTCTCCATTCACTTTTTGGAATGCCAAGGTGTGCGCCATCTGCTGGACTACGTTTGGAAGCTGGCCTTGCATCTATAGAAGGTAGAGCTTGGTGCCTTGCCTTTCGCCATTGGCTTAAGGTTGTATATGCTGATCCATCTCAAGGCCTCCTATATCTGATGCAAAGGGATGGCTTTATAAATTCATGGTCCAAAGGATTTATGATCAAACTGTGCCTATTAGGTTTATCTATGGATTTTCTTTACGCACAAGACTTTCTTGTGGAAAAATCTATTATAGAACAATGGATTAAGGACAATGATCTTCAATATTCCAGGTCAAAAGTAAGTAGCTTCTGCTCTCCATTACACCTTGGTCTAAGTTTTGAACTTCTTGGAATATCTCCATGCCAGATATTTGGACTCTTTGACCATCCCCAAGTATTGCTATATTTTCTCAAGGGCTAGATTTACTGCTTCCCTTCTGCATTTTTAGTAGGGCACTTTCAGGGAATACCATATGAGGATCGTTTGTGTGGTTGTGGAGATGGAGTGGTCGAATCTTCGAATCTTTAGGGCACATCTTTTTAGAATGTAGTCTCCACAGGGAGGAGCGAAACAGACTTCTTGGCCCTATCATGATGAGATGCCCCGGAAGGTCATCCGACTGGTACCGGAAACATTTCCTGACACGGATATGCAAATTAACAATGGAGGCAGTGGCTAAGTTTCTCTTTTCTGTACAAAAGACTCGTAAGGCAACCTTTTCATTATAAATCTAACTTTTATATTAGACTATTGTTTTGGTGGTTCCCCCGTTTTTCTCTCTCTTTTTTAAAAAATAGGTGTATGTTTTAATAATGTTTGCTTTTGTATAATGATTGAATGATTCTGTTTTTATCCTTTTAATGATGTTTGTTATTGGTTTTTCTTAGGTCTGTGACCGCATAATAAATGATTTGGTATCTGATTTGGTATTTAACTTAACCAATCTGATTCATATACCAACATTGTAGTAAATCTTGAGAAGGTATATCCCCTTTCCCTTCTACTAAAACAAATTCTATAAATACTCCCCATATATTTTTAAAATCATTATGCTTTAGCAATCCCCTTTTCACTTTAATATTACAAGTTAACTTATCGTTTATAGCTATATCCCAAACCTCCTTATACCAATCATTCAATTGATAATCTTACTGCATTTTCCATTTCCTAGCTATTATTAACCTCACCACTGTTAACAAGTTTGACATTAACTCCTTAATAAATTTAGAAGAGTACACCTTATCAAATAATGATAGCAATGCTATTTTGGGACTTACTTCTAAATTCAAACCAGTAATTTCATTTATTTCTCTAAAAACCATTCTCCAAAATTTCAATACATGCTTACAACTCCACCACATATGAAAATAAGTACCTGATTCCTGACAACCTCTCCAACATAGCGCAGAATAGTTCTCATCTATTCTATTTAATTTTACTGGTGTTAGATACCATCTCCAAATCAGCTTGTAAAAATTATCCTTTATCCTCACTGACATAAATTTCAGAATGCACATATCCCATATATTCTTCCAGTTCTGGTTACTTATCTCTTCACCGAAATCCTCCCCCCATACTAACCTAAGAGAATCTTGTTGATCTTCTGCTTCTAATAACATTATAGAAATATCCCTTGTTATACCCTTAATAGATACATTCCCTTCTATAATTTCCCTTTGCTTGATTATCTCCTACAAAAGGGAATTTTCATGCTCGATTTTCCTTCTCCATTTCCTTGTCCATTGTTCTAATAGCAAAAAATTAAACCAGGATATTTTCCTCTCCCCAAGCAATTCACTTATTTGTTCTTTAGTCTCCATCTTTTCCAACCAATCTTTTAATAGAACTTCTTAAATGTAACAGCATCCACATGCTTCTTGTAGCACAATATCCACAGGCATAGCAGCCATACTCCTTCCTAATCAGATGCCACAAACCTATCCTCCATGTTGTTTGGCAATCCATCAGCAGTACAGTAAAATCCTTCATTGATTCTCTGCACAACTTATAACAACTGAGCAGGACTACCATTTGTGTCTTGGACAATCTCATTTTCTTGTCTGGTCAGCAACTTCTATTAGAAATTAGATACAATAGTGATCATAGGAAGCAGAACATGAGCACGGCATGAACAAATGAAACATGCCCATACTCATGCACTGATGAATTTGTGCTGAAAATTAAGCTCTTGCAGACTGGTGCTTATTTGCTGAGCATAAACCCCATTCACAGGAATCTTCACAAGGCACATTGAGTTATTCTGGATGTTAAAACCTTCAACAGGCACCATACAGAAGTCAACCACATCTCCTACCTTCAGAGTGCAAATCTTGGGTGAGACTGCAGGAGAGGGAATAACTGGTATCTCTCTAGTGTTGATGCTTGAAATGAGACTTCAGGGCACATGTGGTGGGCTAAAAATCTAAAACCAACCAACCAAACAAACTAACAAATAAATATTCTATCTATAGCTGATACTGAACGCAACTGAATACACTGATGGACTGAGGGTTATGCTCTGTCCATCACCACACATTACACAATGTGTAGTGTGCAACTTCATGTGTGTGTTTTCTTTACCCACAGGTGCAGGGGATCAATTTACATCAGGACTACAGTGCAGAGAGAGGGAAGGTTTAATTCCTTCCATACTTAGCTGTGGTCCTGATGACAACCCCCCTACACCCGAAATAAAGGGGGAAATGCTTCTATTGGTGCCAATGGGAGCTTTCCCCCCATAAGACTCCTAGCCATGCTGGTGTGTGTGTGTGTGTGTGTGTGTGTGTGTGTATTTTTGGCAAAATCATGGCTGGGAAGGGATAAACCTCCTTCCCCATATGTTATGATCATGATATAAATTAAATAAGGAAAAACACATAAGTAGCTGCTAGCTACACAATTAAACTAAAATCAAGTTTGGCACTAATTTATTTACTGGTCTGTACATGGAGCATTTGGAACTCACATAAAGTGAATAAACCAATTGGATTCAACTCTACGGATACTAAGGGAAAGAGGATAGATGTACTGTAGATAGATTTAGTTCACCCTTGTTTCCTTCAGATTATGAATGCTGCATAACCCCAAACTTCATTTCCTCTGATGTTTTTGCCAGCTTCCTTTGTATACACCACCTGTAGACTGATAGAAAGTTTCTCCAAAAGATTTTTTTTGCAACAGCAGCTGTTGAAAGGACATGAGAACCATTTGAGTCAGAACTTTACTGGCACCATTTCCTGGTCCATTCACATCATACCACAATGTGCAGTATTTGATTCACTGTGACTTACCCTCTGAGAGCCTTTTTACGTGATCAGTAATCCTGTGATAAGAATTCCTGAAAATTAAATCCCTGATTTCTTTACATATACTTGATGTGAATAATTAAAAAAAGGGGCAGCGACTGCTAGCAATATTGATAGCATTTGTCTAACCCTCTATCATCCAGCAACAAGCAATCATGTGGAGAAAAGATAACAGGGTGGTTATCTCTGGTGTGTGGAGTTGACATTTCCATAGAGAAACACAGTGACCTGTAAATGACCCAAGAGGATTATGACTAAAATTCCATAGGGACCCAACACATATGATGTTTTCCCAACATAATGATAGATACTTTACTTTCTACTCTAGATACTCACAGCAAAATAAATACTTGCATCATGTCAGACACTCAGAACTGACATTATATGCATTGCTTCTTGTACATGGAATAATTATTGTCTTCATATAGGAATAATTATTGCCTTCATATTGTCTTTCTATAGGCTCAATAACAGGATCTGTTATTTCTGGATAATAGCCATGGGCTATAAATCCTCACATTGCAGCCTCTGCAACCTAAATAACTACTTGGCACAAATGGACACCATATCTGGGGTTAAGTAGTGCAATAATACATCAAATCCATAATTTCCCTCCAGTGAATTGAAGAGCAGCTTCCATTCCAATGGTGGAATGGGGAAGGAGGTGATTTTTGCCAAATCTTTCTAAGTCCAAATCTGTCTTCATTAAAATGATTTAGAAATAAATATATGAATAATGGTTATGAAATCTGGAAAGATAATTTCTCTACATATAAAGATTTTATATACTAGAATAACATGATTGCTTACTCTGAGATAAAGAGAGGACTGAGTGGGGGGAAAACCCTCTCCATGGTTTGAATATTTTCAGATGAGACCCTTAAACGAGTACCTTAAAGATAATTAACAATTAAAAGCGCAATCCTATGCATGTTTAGACAGAAAAAAGTCCTACAATTCCCCACATTTCCCAGCCAGCATGGCTGGCTGGGGAATGCTGGGAGCTGGAGGCCTTTTTTTTGTCTAAACATGCATAGGATTGTGCCCTATGAGAGTGAACACATCTTGAAAAATGAATTATAACAAAATATATTAACAAGAACAGACTTCCACTGGCCCCTCACCTGGGGCCGGGGAGAAGATTTGCGAGTGGGGGAGTAGAGAGGAGTCAGGTAACAGGACAGGTCTGGTCACTGTGGCTGAGCCAATGGCTTAGCCAGGGCGGGGACACAGGGAGGGCTTATTTAAGCACCTGGGTTCCCGCCCTCGGACTCTTTTTGCTTCCGCTGTATATTTTGCTTTTAAAATACAATATTGAGCCTGAAAAAGTTAATGATTAAACAATATTGAGCCTAAACAAATTAATGATTAAATGGGCACAAAAATATAAGAGAGAGCTGTTATAAAACATTGAAAAGGTGGTATATCACACTGGTAGTAATATATAAGATAAATAATTATCCATCCATTTGTTGGAAATGTCAAGAAAAGAGAGGAAATTTCTATCATATGTGGTGGGAATGACACCTACCAAAGAAGTATTGGAAAGAAGTAATAATTTTATAACAAATATTTTAGGATATGAAACCCCACTTGATCCAGTTTTGTTTTGTTTGTGTTACATTATATGGATGGCTTTGTTTATTGGAGCATAAAGAACTAGCTTCTTATATGGTCACAGCAGCAAGAATCATATATACCAATGATGATGTCATTGCATGTATATGATGTCAAGCATGTATTTCAAAGAGGAGAAGATGCATGGTTTCCAGAACTGCTAGATATTTGACTTGCCTGAGATATCTCTCTGAAAATGTGCATTAACTGTTCAATATTATATTGGCATACACCCTAAGAAATTTAGGTTGCAATTCTATACTCACTAGCCTAAGGCACCATCAAACTCAGTGGGATTACTTCTGAATGCACATGTATCACATTGCAGTATTAATTATTTTAGCAACCAAATACCTCTTTTTCTAGTGTAGAAAGCAGCTTAGAGCAAGAAAAAATAAAATAAAAACTATAGATGTGCCTTCCATGAGTATGCCCATGTCTTTTAAATATGTAGCTGGGTAGGTTAGAAATTTGTGAATAAAGTGCTAAGAGGTATTAGGTATGTGTGGATGTGTGTGTGTGTGTGTGTGTGTGTGTGTGAAAGCCAGTAGCATTTGGTATTTTTGCAGTGAAGGATCTTTAAGAAGCAATTTTGTGTATTGGGTGGACTTTTGGATTATTATTTTTAAAGAGTTTAAGAGTCTTGGTAGGAAAGTTCTAAATGCAAAGCCTTATTATAAAAGCACATGCACATAACAGAAAAGCCAAATACACATCAAGAATAGAAATAGTATTCAAAGTTAACGCTGACAATTTATTCTTGATTCATCCTTGTGTTCAAAAATACCCCCAGGGTCTCATTTACAAACTAAATTATGGCAGGCAATGCTGTATAGGGCACACTTAACACTAGAATATCAGCTTCAACAATGAACTTGTTTGTAGCTGCCAAATTTTCTCACAATTAAAGAAAAGTGCTGTAGTGACTGGTCACCATTTGGCATACACAGTTGGCACCACAGATGGACCTGGCTCCCAGATGCAGCTTCTGGAGAAAATAAAATCTGCAAAGAAGAATTCCCAGCTGATACAAGCTTAGCACAGCTCCTACTGGCTTAGCCAGAAAGATGCTTCCTTTTTGGCATGGACTGGAAAACTGCAGTCTGGAAACCACCTGAGCCCTATTCTGAAGCACATCTTCTGTAATTTGAGCACTGCACAGTGGAGTCCAGCAGTCTGACTAGGGATTCTGTTACCTTAACATATTTGTTGTGTCACAGACATTACATCTTCAGTTGGCATTCTACAAGTCTTTCGACTCACATACATACACACCAGTTATACCCCAAGCGGAATAAAATTTATTTGCAATGTTACAGAACCATGAGCTTTTGATTGATACTCTCCTTTGCTAGTGGGTTAGAATACCAAAATCTCAGAGTGGGAATATGGCCTAATCTATAAAATAGTGCATCTCTGCACATAACTATGATAACTGCATTTACAAGTCACAACTCACATATTGTTCTATTACAAGAGTATGTATATGCACTTTCTGTCTTTAATTTCACAGATTTCGGGTTGTCTCAGTTGTGTATATTTAGAAGCACTTATCACTGCTTCTGAATGCTCAAGATGAGCAAAATCAAGAGATATTTGCTAAAAAAAAAAAACACCAAAGAGGGAAGGCAACAGAATCAAAGAAAAAAAGGGAGAAATAAAGGTGCACAAAATAATTATTTGACTCAATGTGTTTTGAAGTGCACTTCTTCAGGGCACTTCAGATCCACCACTATATCTTTAGAACATTCTATATCCAAATTAATTTACTGAGCCAGATAAAACTTTTATTCCCAATTTAAAAATAAAACAATAGAAATGTTAAAAACTAATGTGACGCAACTACCCAAAATGCTAAGAAAAATTAGCAGTGGTATATTTTCACTGCTATGCCTTCAACATATTTGGAGCAAGTGCCTTATAATCCATTATGGATTATATCCAGTGACATAGTTATAAGCCGACACTTGTGGAGGAAGGTAGAAGTGAACTTGTATAACTGTTTCTTGACCAAGAGTATCTTAATGCACCATTAATAAAATAACAGTAACAGCAGACACACATAGAAGAAATGATGAGAAGGAGTGTGCGATACATGATTCTGCCAATGTGATAATAGTGCCTGAGGAAAATTCAGTTATACTGGATTCACCTACAAAGTGGCACCTACAAGCAAAGTTTTTTAACATTTCTATTGTTTTATTTTTACATTGGGAATAAAAGTTACCGGTATATCTGGCTCAGTAGGAGTTTTGCAGTCCAGGTCCTTCTTATCCCTCCCCCACCAAATAAAACACTGTTGTTACTGACATGGCCTACTGAAGGTGCATATGTGACAATGAGTTTAGGCAGCCATTTTATAAACATCTGATCAAACAGATTATTGTGGGGGGTGCAGTTCCATTAACATGAAAAATGCTAGAATATATTAATGTGTCTAGTATTTTATACTTCCATGACAACAGGAAATTACATTTCCTCTTCTCATTTTAATGAATTTATTGATTCTTCTTGTAGAAGATAGAATAATTCCAACATATGCAGGCTAAAGGAGGAGAGTATATATGAGAGAGAGAGAGAGAGAGAGAGAGAGAGAGAGAGAGAACAGTCAACGTTATGGATCCCAAATTCTGAGGAGTCTCAGCTGTAAACATTTTGGACTAAATTTGTAGTAAGTAGAAGATACAACTTCTGGACCTTAGAACTATGAAAATGGTATGCCAAGAACAGACAAGTATAAAGGAAATCAATTAGTATTCCTACAGATAGACCTATCCAGACAATCTGTCCAGATCCATCCATTTTCTGTACATCATCATCATCATCGTCATCTCCCACCTTTTCCCCAGTACTGAAACTCAAGGCGGCTTTACAACATTAAAACTTACACAATTAAAACATATAAATAGAAATATACAAAAGTTAAACATATAATTAAATCTACTATAATATTAAAATTATATAAACTATCAAAGTTAAAAAAGTTAATAACAATTAACAAAGTTAGTAACAATATAAACAGTACTAATCCATCACATTCTCACAGGTCCAGACTATTCCCAAAGGCCTATAGGAACAAAAAAGTTTTTGCTTGCCTCCGGAAACATACCAAGGAGGGTGCCATTCTAGCCTCCCTGGGAAGGGAATTCCAGGGTGTTGGGGCAGCCACCGAGAAGGCCCTCTGCCACGTTCCTGCCAGGCATGCCTAAGATGGTGGCGGAACTAAGAGAAGGGCTTCCCCTGAAAATCTCAGGGTAAAGACAGGCTCATAGGGGAGAATACAGTCTTTCAGATAACCTGGACTCTAGCTGTATAGGGCTTTATAGGTCATAACCAGCACTTTGAATTGTGCCCAGAAACAGACTGGGAACCACTGGAGTTGTTGTAACAGAGTTGTATGCTCCCTGTAGCCAGCCCCAGTCAGCAGTCTGGCAGCAACTCTTTGAACCAGCTGAAGTTTCCGAACACTCTTCAGAGGCAGCCCCACATACAGTGCATTACAGTAATCCAAACAGGATGTAACTAAGGCATGTATCTCTGTGGCCAAATCAGATATCTCCAGGAATGGACGCAGCTGGCACACTAACCTTAACTGTGCAAATGCACTCCAAGCCACCACTGAAACCTGGGCATCCAGACTCACGGCTGAATCCAGAAGTACACCCAAGCTGCGAACTTGTGTCTTAGGGGGAGTGTAACCCCATCCAACACAAGCTGAATCCCTATCCCTTGATATGCCTTCCAACTGACCAGGAGCACCTCTGTCTTGTCTGGATTAAGTTTCAATTTGTTTCCCCCTCATCCAGTCCATTACTGCTGACAGACACTGGTTTAGCACAGCTACAGCTTCCTTGGAATTAGATGGAAAGGAGAAATAGAGTTTTGTGTCATCAGCATACTAGTGACACCGAACCCCAAAACTCCGGAAAACCTCTCCCAATGGCTTCATGTATATGTTAAATAGCATGGGGGACAAAACAGAACCCTGAGGAACTCCACAGGCCAACGGCCAGGGAGTTGAACAGATGTCCCCCAGCACCATCTTCTGGGTTCGCCCCTCTAGGAAGGAACAGAGCCACTGTAAAACAGTGCCTTCAAGTCCAATCCCAGCAAGGCGGCCCATGGTCAATGGTATCGAAAGTCGCTGAGAGGTCCAGCAGAACCAACAGGGACACACTCCCCCTGTCTAGTTCCCGGCGTAGGTCATCTACCAAGGTGACCAAAGCTGTTTATGTCCCATAACCTGGTCTGAAGCCAGACTGAAATTGATCTAGATAATCCGTCTCATCCAGGAATCCCTGGAGTTGGAAGGCCACCACATCACGTGCTCCAATACCTTGCCCAGAAATGGAATATTGGAGACTGGCCGGTAGTTATTCAATATTGTGGGGTTCAGGGAGGGCTTTTTCAACAGGGGTCTCACCACTGCCTCCTTCAGGCAGGCTGGAACCCTGCCTTGTCAAATAGAGGTATTAACCACTCCACTTACCCAATCAGCCAGTCCTCCTCTGGCTGCTTTTATAAGCCAGGAAGGGCAAGGATCTAGAACTAAAGCAAGAACCATACCTCATAACAACTTCCATTACCTTCCCCAAACCACTTTTAATCTTGAAATAGATAGGCAAACACTATAGACAAGATGTGATTTCTTGATGCGAGTAAGCCATAAAATGTGCACCAAAGGCAACATGCAAGGCAACTTCTTTGCAATAGTTTGTCAGCTCTCTGTCTGGAATGAATAATAGAGCTTCCTGATGCTGCTGCTTTTGCTGTGTTTGGCAGGTATGCTTTTTTGTTTTTGTATGTCTGCTTCATCAAAACAATTAACATCTGAAGCCTTTGGAAATTATTTTCAGCAGATAAAACAAGCATGCCAAGTCTGGGGAAAAACTCATCACCATTCCATATTTACACAAATTGCCTTCCATTCAGATAATTTTTTATGTACATTTAATCACTAAAGATTAATTACGTGGCATACAGAAGGCAGCAAAATACTGGAGAGCTAACTTCAGTTTAAGTGCACATGCAGCTAACTTGTGGTTTTTTAAGAACAATTTTAATTAAAACTACTGGAAAAATCACCCAGCTGAAAATATTAGGAGCTTTGGGATGGACTTAGCATAGCTAATTAATTGTATATTTAATCAAAGCAGCCTTTGGCTGTAATTAATAATCTATTTTCCTCTGGTAATAAATATAGTAGTTCTGAGAAACAGAATATGTAATTTGTAGAATGCCAGATGTACAGAATATTGGTTTTGAAAAGGATTAGCCAACCTCAAGCTTTGGAGTCAAGATTGTTTCACTGTTAAATAATTAACACTATTTTAGAAATCAGTTTTAAACATCCTGTTGGAACAGCAGCCTACGAAATATATTCTCTCCAATCCTTTGACTGTTATCAGGAGACATAGGCAGGCAAGCAACAAGCTGCTCATCTGTAGCCAATCCTTAAGGAGAACCTGAGAAGTTAATGGTCTTTTTATTTTGTTTCAAAGAAGCAGGATGAGATGGCTGGTAAATTTCTGCTGCTTTCTTTTAGGGTCAACTGCTTGATTCATACCAATAGGTTAAAAACAGTCCACTGAAGTTATGATTCTAGGATTTTAATTTTTTTAAACCCTTCAGTTTAAGAGAAGAGTTATGGCTCTTACAAATTTACTTACAATGCAATTCCATGCATGTCTACTCAGGAGTAAGGCCCATTAAGTTCCCAGGCAAACAAATAGTATTTCAGCTTTTAAGCTCCAAAAAGCATGCACATCCATGCCATGTGAGTAGTGCAGGCATTGTACAAGCTAATATTTCATGCTCTCTTACAGATTAGGCTTACATGTTTTAGGCTTACAACTGCAGCTACACCTTGGCATCATTTGGATATATCGCTAAAACATGTTTAGCAATACAAGAATGCGCACAATGAGCCTCGTGCTCACATGCTTCTCTCTCCTCTGGTGCAACTACAAGGAGGAGTTCAGAAGCGTTTGCTTCCATTTTAGATTAACCACAGCTTGCAATGTTGGCCAAACCTGTACAAACTGTGGTTAATTTTGACTATGGTTTGTTGAAACAAGCCGACTTGAAACCATCGTTTATGAAGCTAGTGTATTTCAACTCATCATAGTTATGATTAACCACAATTTAGGGCATGGATGACATGTTAGAACTGCAGTTAAACTAAAATGGAAGCAGTCATTTCTGATCTCCTCCTCATGGCCGCACCAGAGGAAGAGAAGGGAGGGGGGGGAGGAAAAATAAAAAGATGATGAAGGGCATACTAAGTTCACAATATTTTTTCATCAAAACAAATGAAAGGTACACCTCACTGGAATACTGGAACCTTTGAAATAATTTCAGTCTCTTAAAATACAATGTCAAAGGATGCTATATATGAACATGTTTGGAAACAAAGACCTTCAGTTCTCCAGGGAAAAAATTAAAATAATTGATACTCAGCTATTTTAATTTTATTTCTATGAGGTCTGGAAACTGCATAAAGGCCATTCTCTATGCAAATTCCAAAGGGATAGCCATGTTAGTCCGTTGCAGGAGAGAGAGAAAAAAAGAGGAGTCTTGTGGCACCTTAAAGACAAACACATTTACTGTGGCAGAAATGTTTGTGGACTGAAGTGAACTGTAGTCCATGAAAACTTATGCCATAATATATTTGTTCATCTTTAAGGTGCCACAAGATTTTTTGTTGTTTGTTGTTTTGTTGTTTGTCCATTCAAAATTTCATACTGATAGGACACATTTTAAAAGGAAAAGGATTTTCATGCTTTATGATGGCAGAATGCTAAAAGTCTATTACACCTTCATTATAGAACAGCAGCTGAAGATCAATTAATAATCAATCAATAATTAAGAAATCATTTAATAATAAATGAACACAAGTATGATGTTGTAGTAGTCAGAGTGTTGGACTGGGATTGGGGAGGGGGGCACGGGTTCTAGTCCACACTCAGCCATCAAGCTCACTGGCTGACTTTGGGCCAGTCACTGACTCAGCCTAACCTACCTCACAGCACAGGGTTGTTGGGAGAATAAAAGGGAGAGGAGGAGAACCATGTGAGCTGCCTTGGGCTCCTTGGAGGAAAAGGTGGGATATAAATGTAACAAATAAATAAATAAATCCCATTATGGCTAGTTAGTTAGTTAGACTAACTGAAATCCCATTTATTTCAGCAGGTGTACTCTAAGAATGACTAAATCTGAATCCAACCTGACTGACTCTTTTATCATACATCTTAATAGGTCCCCCACCCTTACAGAGGGGGAAAACCGCTGTCAATCTAAATCTCTGCAGGCAATGATCTGACCATGACAAAGGGACCAATTCAAAGTCTCCCACCTTCAGATCACTATCCCCATGCCCAGCTGGAAAAAAAAAATCTAGAGTGTGCCCTGCCACATGTGTGCTGGGCTGATGACATGTTGGGACAGTCCCATGGTCATCATGGAGTCCATGAAATCTTGAGCCGCCCCAGATAGGGTGCCCTTGGCATGGATGCTAATGTCCCCCAGGACCAACAGCCTGGGGAACCTCAGCATTGCAACCGAGACCACCTTCATCAACTCAGATAGGGAGTCTGTTGAGCAGCGGGGTGGGCGGTATACCAACAGAATCCCTAATCTGTCCTGCTGGCCCAACACAAGATGCAAATACTCCAGACCAGTGGTCAGAAGGACAGGGAGCCTGGAGAGTGAGAGATAATTCCTATAGACCACGGCAACCCCCACTTCCCGGCCCTCAAGTCTACCCTGATGCTGTACCAGGTATCCTGGTGGGCTAACTCCTCCATGTGCTCACCCAGACCTGGTTCTTAAAGCAACTGGAAGTGTGCAGAAACGCTTGTTTCCGCAACTTGGCAGGTCTGTGGAGTTCGCAGAAAGGAGCTCCACCAACCTGTCCCAATCCAGAAATGTGCATTTCCAGGCTTACTTTAGGCAGTGCTAACTCCCAGTTGCACTAGCAGAGGGTCAAGCTGGCACAACAGAATGAGCAGAGGCACAGAGGCAGTATTGGATACTGCCCAATGTGAATTTGTGATTTTAGTATATTAAAGTGAAATAAAAGAATTGCAAATAAACAAAATAAATAAATAAATAAATAAACAAACTGTTTCCTGTGTTCAAAGTGCTTCATACAAACTATTTCAGTAATCCATACAACAACCCTGCAAGTAGGCCAGTATAATTATTGTGGATGGGTAGCAGCGGGGGAGGGGCTTAGATTAAGCCTTAGACATAGCTGTTTTTCTAGGGCTATCTTGCCAGTTCACCTTGCTGAGGCAAGATTTGAACTGGGAAAGTCAAGATATCCTGATCAAACAGCCCCAGTACATAGTGGATGCCCCAATATGAACAGTGAATTTTGCAAAAAGAGGACTGCCTGAAGTCTTCAGTGCTGGGGAAGTGCTTTCCCTGATGGGTAGTCCATACAAAACCTGCTTGTTGTATACTGGAATCTCATGAAGCACTGTAGATGTCCCATATGATACCCTTTGATACTCTGCCTAGAGAGCTTTCTAGATGCATTCACTAGGCTGTCATCACAGTTGAATTAACAACTGTGATGACAGTCTAGTAAATGCATGTCGGCTGAGGGCAGGGACTGCTAATGCCTCGCTCCCTTTCTTTCTCTCCTTCCTGCATTTACTCTCTCCCTCCTTGAATGTCTGAAGAGGGCTTACATTGCTAAAGATGAAGTTATAGACATAGAAGTGCTGAATTTAACAGCTTTCTGCCACAACTGTTTACATATATATAGCAGCAAAGGGACATACTAACTGTACCAACATAGTTCCAGCAGCATCCTATGCGTGACAAGTTCACTTTGATAAACTACCTGTCAGTCGCAATCATGCTGTAACACATTATATATCCAGGATATAGTATTATACTGGCAACAGTTGCCTCTGGAAGACTCTCATGATGGCACATTTCAATACAGAAGTTATTCTGAAGCAGCCATTTTTGTTCCCAGTCCTAAACTCACTTTGGTAATCTCTCATAGAATCCAGACATTTTATATATACACATATACACATACACACTCACACACATCCCTATGTCAACAACCCCTAATGAATCTTACTTTATGACCATTCTCTGTATTACATTTTGTACTTAAAAAACTATTCTGAAGTATAACAAACATCAAACAGTACTATTTATGAATGGTGCATGCAGCAATAAAATATTGTGTGCAACTGCAAAATATGTGAATGTAGCCCCAACTGATATTTAGTAGAGTGACCTTTCCCTTTATGCAGTTCCTTAATACTAATATGTTACTATATTAAATTTATGCTACATGTTTAAACCTGATCCAGAAACATGCGTCTACAGGCTTGCTTTGGGCAGTCCTAACTCCCAGTTGCACTATTTATTTATTTATTTATTTATTATATTTATACCCCGCCTTTTTTCCTGCAAGGAATCCAAGGCGGCTTACATAATCCTCCTCCTCCTCTCCATTTTATCCTCACAACAACCCTATGAGGTAGGTTAGGCTAGCAGAGGGTCTTGCTAGCACAGATACACAGCTTCTACAAGCATGGCTGAAACCAGGAATTTGTATTCCAAATTTGGGAAGGAAATGACATCAAGCTTTTATTTTACACAAATCCTAGAAATGCACGAAGAATAATATACAAAAGCCTAACAAACAGCAAGAATCAGAAGAATATACAGAACAATTTATTACATATCTATGGCATTGGCAGATGCTTTGTGTGCATTCACTCTATAACACTTTCTAAGAGATGTCACACTAAATATGCAGTACCCCGTATAAAGAAAGTTGCTCTACAGAAAATAAAACCCCTTATTCTCCCCCCCCCCCGTAGGATATGAACAGGGATGTATCAGAAATTTCAGTTCATTTTTCATCAGGATTTACCAAGTTCATATCTTCCAGACTGAACATGGACTCGTATGCAATCTGTGGTCAAAGTCCGTACATTTCTGAGCTTGCAATGTGATTTGCAGGCTCTCGTGAAATACTTTTGGGGGATCTGCATTTGGCAGCATGCATACTTTTGAAAAATGCACACAAATCTGCTTTAATCAATGGAAGAAGAATATGTACATTTCAAAGAGGTGCACAATTGTTGTATATTTTTGGAAAAAATACACATGGATATATATACAGCTTTTCATGTGGGGGGGGGAAACAAAGCTTGCAATCTGATATGGACTTGAGTCAGAATAAGCTTTGAGATAAAATTTGGAAAACTTTAGGGAGTTCAAGTTCTGCTAATTTGCACATCCCTATCAGGGACAGCTCACCCATGAAGCAGGGTGAGGTGCCCGCATGAGGCGGTGGAGCTGGAAGAGCGGTGAATTGTGCCACTCCCTAGCCCAGCCCAGCCCAGCCCAGCCCAACCCAGCGAACCCACCACCACATCCAGCGGGTGCTCTAGAGAGCCCTGCCAGCTGCTTTCCTGCCGTGGCATTTGCCGCAGCTAGAAAGCAGCCGGTGAAGCTATTCGGAACAGCCGACAGTCCTCTGTTGCTGCGGGGCTCTCGTGAAATTTCGGCACATGGCCGACATCTCGCAATATCTCAGCTATGTGCAGAGATCTCATGAGAGCCCGGAGCCACTGCTGCCACTGCCATGCCACTCTCCCTCCCTGCTGCTGCCTGCCCAGAGAGCCCCCACGTGGCAGCAATGGAAAGGCAGTGGGCTCCCCAGTCTGGGGATGGTGGCGGCAGAGAGGGAAGGTTGCATGGCCAGTGGCAGCAGGGAGGGAGGGAGGTTCTGTTGTGGCAGGGAGGGTTGCACAGCGGTGCGAGTTCTTCTGCACCAGGATGCAAGAAAGGCCGCACCGGGCCTGTAGTTAGTAGTCGTAGCACTCATCATCATCATCGGGCATTTAGGTCATGGCATAGCAACCTTTTCCTTCCAGAATAATTTGTCCCTCAACCAGCTGTTTAAAATCACTGAATTAGTGACCGTAGTGGAAAGACTGGGAAGGAAAGCAATAGCACATGGCCATAAAAACAAGGCTACAAGAGAAAGATAAAAAGAAACCAGGACCAAGTACAAGTGTATGCACAACATGCAGCTTTTGAACTGAACCACAAGGAACTCTGTATATCTGATTAGTTGCTTTGAGGGGACACATCGGAGCCAAAGATTGATGTTTTAATAAGGAACTCATTCGCCTGCCTCCCCCACCCCTGCTTTGCTAGATAAAAAGAACCAGCAGTTATGATGTTATTATTTACAAATTCACACTATGCTGGCCTTTGACAAGTACCATTAATAGTCATTCTGTAACTAGTTTCTGAAGTCACATATACCCAAATTAGTCCTCCTTGTTGCAAGATCTGAGAAGCTTAAGACTAATCAATGATAATAGAAGCATTCTAATATTCTTTATGATTTTGCATACACATAGCATGTCATCAATTCTATGTATTTTGCACCTAAACTCTCAAGGAGGAAAATATGCCAGGGTGCTGCAGTTTTCTGCTGCCCATGTGCTTTCTAAGGATGTGTGATATCAAGAGTATTGGATCTACTGAAGTCATCTAGCATGACAGGAATCCAGACATCTTACTTGTTTCCTTCCTCTGAGGCATGGATAATACATTATGGCGCCTGTGCCTTTCTCCATCTTTCATTTTTCCTTTCTTTTTTTTAATGTCAAACTGCCTTGCTGTTCTTCAGCATCAACAAAAGAGAAGGGAAATTACAGTGGAAACCACCTTAGCTAGCCCTTATTTTTAGAGATGTTTTAAATTTTCCCGAGGGTGGTAGAATCATATGAGGGTGGTAGAATCATATGAGCTTAAATATATGAGTTGGATTTTTATTTTATTTCTTATATATATTAATCTCCCATCTGGCCGGCCACCCGGCCACCCTGGGCGATGTACAATTAAAATAATACAATAAAACAATACAATAAAATATGATAATTCAAACAGTATAAAAATTCTTTTAAAATCCTAACCCACCCCATATTCCCGCCTGAACAGCCATGTTTTTAATGCACGGAGGAAGCTCATCACGGAGGGGGCATGGCGAAGGTCACTAGGGAGGGAGTTCCATAACGTGGGGGCCACCACAGAGAAGGCCCTCTTCCTAGTCCCCACCAGCCTGGCTGCTCTGGCTGATGGGATAAGGATAAGGCCGTCCGTGGCAGATATTGTTGAGCGGCCTACTTGATGTTGCTGGAGGCGCTCCTTGAGATAAACTGGGCCGGAGCCGTGTAGGGTTTTAAAGGTCAAAACCAACACCTTGAATTCAGCTCGGCAAGCAACTGGTAGTCAATGCAACTCCTTAAGCACTGGCGTGATGTGATCACGCCGGTGGCTGCCCTTAATCAGGTGAGCCACCGCGTTCTGTACCAGCTGAAGCTTCCAGACCGTCTTCCAGGGTAACCCCACATAGAGCGCATTACAGTAATCTAGGCGAGAGGAGACCAAGGCATGAACCACTGATGGGAGCAGGTGATTAGGAAGGTAGGGGCGCAGCTGCCGTATCAGATGGAGTTGATACAGCTGCTGCCCGGCTCACAGCTGACACCTGAGCCTCCATGGACAGCTGGGAGTCTAGAATGACCCCCAAGCTGCGGACCTGGTCTGTCAGGGGAAGATGTACCCCATTCAGCACCAGGTCAACATCCCCTAACCTTCCGTTGTCTCCCTCCAGAAGTACCTCGGTCTTGTCGGGGTTCAGTTTCAACATGTTCCTTCCCATCCAGCCACCCACTGCCTCCAGGCACTTGGACAGGATCTCAACGGCCAACCTTGGTGAGGACTTGAAGGAGAGGTAGAGCTGTGTGTCATCCGCGTATTGATGACACCACACCCCAAACCTCCTGATGATAGCCCCCAGTGGCTTTAGGTAGATGTTGAATAGCATCGGGAAGAGGATGGAACCCTGTGGCACCCCACAAGTGAGCAGCCGAGGGTCCGAAGCTTCCTCCCCAAGAACTACCCTCTGGTACCTTCCAGAGAGGAAGGACCAGAACCACTGTAATACAGTGCCTCCAATACCCAACCCCTCCAGGTGGTCCAGGAGGATACCGTGGTCCACGGTATCAAAAGCCGCTGAGAGATCGAGGACGACTAGGAAGGAGCATTCGCCCCTATCCAAGGCCCTCCTCATATCATCCACCAAGGCGACCAAGGCCGTTTCCATCCCATGTCCAGGCCTGAAGCCCGACTTGCATGGATCTAAGTAATCGGCTTCATCCAAGTGTGCCTTCAACTGAGCACCCACCACCCGCTCGATCACCTTGCCCAGAAATGGCAAATTGGAGACTGGGCAAAAGTTGTTCAGGTCTTGGGGATCCAAGGAGGGCTTCTTTAAAAGTGGTCTTACTGCAGCCTCCTTAAGGGCTGATGGGATCACTCCCTCATCGAGGGAGGCATTCACCACCGCCCTGATCCCCTCACCCAGTCTCTCCCTGCAGCTCATAACGAGCCAGGACGGGCAAGGATCAAGCAAGCAGGTGGTTGGCTTCACAGATGAAAGCACCTTGTCCACTTCATCAGAAGGAAGAGGCTGGAACCGATCCCACAAGACCGGTCTACCATTGGCCTCCTCCCGCTCACTTCCTGTATCCACGACGCGCGAAATCCCACTTCATACAGACTAGTTAGTTGAACTAAGTCCCATTGAAATCAATGGAACAAGTTAGTCATGACTTCACTTAGCTCCCACTGACACAATCCAAAGTATGGTGGAAGTGTTTTTAACACATACTAGCTACTTTCCTAAGCATTTATTCTCAGGGCAGAGAATGTGTGTTCAAATCTCTTCCACACCCTTTGCATTTCTTTCTTCACCCTAAGTTTTCTTCCTTTCTTCACCCTAAGAGGAAACAGACCTACAGGCAACCCATACCTATACATACTGAACCCAAATGTATTATAAAGGTAAACTGCCATTTAGGGCCAAAACAGACATTACTTTAAATCCGTATCTAGCAGCTATGTCTTCTCCCACCCCCATTTTTACTCTAGAGTAGTCACAGGGCCACTGATCCAGATCTTCAAAGCCCCCTACCCCCCACACTAGGTCCTGTGCCTACTCTAGACTAAAAATGGGGGGGGATATGTGGCTGCTAGATACAGTTTAACAGTAGTGTCTGTTTTGGCCCTCACTTAATAAAAATCCATTGGCTGATCTATTCTGCAGAGCATTTCAGTCCTGCTCTTCCAAGAATGGGAGATGTTTATATATGTCCTTCTGTCAGGGTTCTCCCCCATGGCATAGAGAGAAACTGACTAGATTGGAAGTTGAATCTTTCTTCAACTATTGCACCAGGACAGCATCCTCCACCGCACTAGAGGGCAGCAGGCAGCAGGCTAGCTTAGAGGGCACAAGGCAGGCTGCATGGCACATGTCGAGAAATGGCCACCATATTTTCATTTCATTTATTACATTTCTATACCGCCCAATAGCTGAAGCACTCTGGGTGGTTTACAAATATATTATAGATAGTATAAAAAACCATTAACATATAAATAGACAGCACACACATATATCCAAACAATTTTAAACAATCGTAAGAACCTAAGAAGGGTCCAGAAGAACATAACGAAGGGTCCATCTAGCCCAGCATTCTGTTCACACAGTGGCCAACCAGATGCCCATGGAAAGCCCACAAGCAGGACATGAGTGCAACAGCACCCTCCTGCCAATGTTCCCCTATGCAACTGGTGTACATAGGCACATTGTCACTGACACTGGAGGCAGTACATAGCCACCAGAACTAATAGCCATTGATAATCAACAAAAAGAAAAATCCAGGGCCTGATTAAAACTTCATCATATGCTGCCAAATGCCTGAAAGAAGAGGAAGGTCTTAACCCAACGCCGAAAAGATAACAATGCTGGCACCAGGTGGGCCTCGTCGGGGAGAATGTTCCATAATTGGGAGGCCACCACCAAGAAGGCCCTCTCCCTTGTTGCCACCTTCTGAGCCTCCCTTGGAGGAGGCACCTGGAGAAGGATCTTAGACAAACGTAGTGCATGGGTAGGTTCATGCCGGGAGAGGTGCTCTGTCAGGTATTGCGGTCCTGAGTCGTGTACATCCAGCTCCACCTCCACATTCACCACTGGTCTGTTTCACCCAGACAAAACCTCTAGATCAGTGGTTCTCAACCTTTTTTGCCCCATGCACCCTTTTCACTATATGTCAGAATGTCATTCCCCCCTTTCCAAGATTGTCTGACTCAAAAGTTGCATTCCAGACTTCCAGGTGGAGTTTAATGTTGGACTGACGCTCCCTTGAAATCGAGGGGGACTGGTGCGGCGAGAAACCCAGTGAAGAGGTTATCTTGGCTGGTTAATCTCCTCGGAATAAGAGGATGATCTAAGAGTGATTCCCAGCATATCTCTAATTGCTCTCTCTGTGAGTTATTTTGCAGTGATTGGGCATCTGCAGTTTCTCTCGGGGAGGGGTAGAGAGTGGGAGAATCCATCATCGCTCACTGTCGCGTTTGGAGTTCTTTTTTTTTAAGAACCTGAAGAACAACAACTCCATTTCTTAAATATTTATTGACAATTAGTAATAAAGAGAAATTTTATCCACAATCAGGATTAAATACCCCTGTCTATGGAATACTAAAAAGAAAATATGCTTTAAAAACTTCATAATGGGAAGATCAACAAATGTGTTTTGAAATGAGAAAGAAAGAGGTACTGTAACTCCTTTTACTTTGAATTCTGGAAAAGTTTAACGCAGTCGTAAATTTATACTGCGTCACAGACAAGATGGCTACTTATCATTTGTTGCTGGAGTTAGCCGAAGAGCTGATGGAGCTGTTTCAAGTATTCCAAAATAAACTGCTGGGGAGATTGGTGAAATTGGAAGTGCAGAACAGGGAGGACGAGGAGAAGATTGATATACTGGGAGAGATAACAACTGAACTTTTAAAGAGAGACAGCAAAAAAGGGAGGGTTGCCATTGAATCGAACAGTGAAGATGTTTTCGGGAAGCCATTCATGGAGAGCTGGAAAGGTGACTGCTGCCGGGCTATTTGGAGGAGGCCAGCTATGGGGGCTCACAAGGGGGGGGGAGTCTTTTCTGGAACATGAGCCTGAAAAAGATGGATATTGTGAACACTGTGTTTGATCGGGGGAAATGGTTTGCTGATTATTGGATGGGATAAATGGTTTGACCTATGTTAGGATAAAAATGGTTTGCTGATTATTGGATGGAATAAATGGTTTGACTTATATTATGATAATTGCTGAATATTGGGGGAAGGGAGAGGTTCTTATGTAAGAAGTAAGAGAGTTCAGCTTCCCAAATGGATTGGTGGGAGGAATCCAAATGGGAAAAACCTAAAGGGATTGCTGACAGTGATCCAAAGAAAATATCTATAGACCTGAACCTAAAGGGGCTGGTGAGAGGAACCCCTTTGAGAGAAAGGAGAACTTCTCCAGTTTGAGGTGGGTTTTTTTTTGTACTCTTCATTAATGTGGTGGCTTTGATCTTGAAATTGAATAGAAATTGATTATTGGTAAAAATGTATTGAGTTTGGATGAAACATAGCATTGAGAATGACCAATGGAAAGGAACCAACTAAATATGGAATAAAATTTGAGATGTGAAGTAATGTGGAAATGTGAAACTATTTAAAAAAAATAAAAATAAAAGCTAGGCTGTTTGTTTTTATAAATAGAGGGAAAGAAGATAAAGATTTTTATTAAACATAAATAGAAATATTGAATATTGTTTAACTAGAAGGATTATTATCTGTGTTTAGGAGTAAAGTGCTGTAAGGTTTCAAGGCTTTGTGAACTTGTGAGGTTGATGAATAAGAGAGGGGGGAATTTTTTTTCTTTTTTCTTTTTTTTGTTTAAGGGAAAAAGGGAAGCAATTTCTTTATAATTATTATATAGAATATCTGATGTTACTTATACTTGGTTGTGGAAAAATCAGAAGTACTTTTTAGTTTAATGTTGTTTTGTTTCTGTAGTGTATGCTTGTTTGGTTTTTGTTTTGTTGTTTTGTTCTTTGTATTTTGTTTTTATAGATTTTAAAATTCAAATTAAATTTTTTTGCAAAAAAAAAAGTTGCATTCCAAATAATATGCATATAATATATAATAACTATAAATGGAATATTTCCACAGATATCAAGTGAAATATTTATCTTTATTTTTAATTTAATCTGTGCCATACAATAAGGTGTGATGTCCTGTAGATTATGTACAATCTGTAGAACTAGAATTTGTAGAAAGATCAGTATTCCAACAGTTTGAGTCTGTGGTCCCAATTCCCCCCCTGAAACCCTAAAATTCCCCCCCTGGGGGAATTCCCCCCTGGTTGAGAACCCCTGCTCTAGATCAACTGACACAGAACCACAACAATCCATGTACTACTGCCATGTTGTGCAGAGGGAGAAGAGAGGGAGTGCAGGGCCATTCCACCAGCCCTGCTGAAAGGCCGCCCTCCTGAAGGCTCCTCCTCCCTCAACTGTCACCACCAGCAGCCATTCCAGCAGGCTGAGAGGAGGGAGAAGAGAGGGAGCACAGGGCCATTCCACCAGCCCTGCCAGGAGTATTCATTAATATTCCCCCTTCTTCCCTTCCCATTCCTTTTTCCTTGTGTGTCATGTATTTTTAGATTGTAAGCCTGCGGGCAGGGACTGTCTTGTTAATTGCTGTAAACCGCCCAGAGAGCTTCGGCTATTGGGCGGTATAAAAATGAAATAAATAAATGTTCAAAGGAAAAGCACCGGTAATGCCACCGAATCAGATCTCTTTGGCAAACTGGCAGTGCCCAGGCATTATTCCTCTGGGCTTAGTACAAATTCCTAACATGCTTTCCTCACTTTTCTATTTTAAAAAAGAAATGAGAAGAAAAGCCTTGTGTGTTTTGAAAAGCTGTAGGACTGATTGGTGTCCTTTGGCTTATTTTAGTTGCCTTAGATGGGAATGATCAGCAGCTGATAGTTACAAGCACACAAGTCTAAAGCAGCCTTCTCTAATCTTGTGCCCTCCAGATGCTTCGGACTTCAACTCCAATCAGCCCCAGCTGGCATGACCAGTGGTCAGGGATTATGGGAGATGTAGTCCAAAACTTCTGGAGGGCATCAGGTTGGAGAAGCCTGGTCTAAAGGGAAGAAGACTGCTCCAAGACCCAACAGTGTAAAAGGGAGCAGCGTGTCCTGCTGATCAACTGATTGTAAGACTCTACTGACCATTTTAGAATGTCAAAAGCTTTCCCAGTGCTTTGCAGGGGTGTTGAGCAAGCATCTTGAGGGGTGCTGAACTTGTACAATCTCTGGCAACTTTAACAGAGGGTCCCAAATGGACACTATTATGTGGCATTCATTCCCTCTAATACCCTACCTACTCCAACATCCCATGATATTTTACAGGCTTCCAGTTGCAATTCATGCTCAGAATTGTTTACTACCTGCAACATACTGCTACTAAGTTTAGCTTTTGATATATCAAGGACACTTCTTTTTTCAAAGATTTCATTGCGGTCCATTTATTCATATTTTACACACACACACACACACTTTACTACAGTCTGTCTTTTATCCATATTTTTGGACACACAAAGAGATGAACTGCATCCAGCTCAATGTATTCTGTATCTATCACTATTAATCTGTAGAACAATAACTTTCCTGCGTGAGTTGGGAAAATGCCTGAGATTCATTTTAAAAGGTCAGTGACTGCTTTAGGCATCAGTGGACAGAATTCTATTGATTTCAGTGGAACTGAAAATCCAGAAATGACATCTGATGCAAAGAAATTCAAATGACAGGATGGAAAACTGCTATGAAAACAATATCCTAAAACCAAAAAATGACTTTTGAGATTTAATTTTAGAATCCTATTATTCTTTACCATACTTAGCTCCTGATGTCAGACAGACACACTAGAATCAAGTTATTGTCTAGTTATTTTCCTCCTGTGCTGTGTTGGAATATGGATCTGATTGTCACTGTGCTCAAAATTCCAGAAGTCAATTTTCTCAAGAAGAGTGTGATAGAAACACTGCAAATTGTATTGGTTGCATAATTTATTTCATCTTCAAATTTTCAGTTCTATGACTGAAGAATGAGATTTATTTATTTATTTTGTTAGATACTGTCATGGGACAGAACAAGGGAAATACATCTCTTGTTGAGAGGAGAGTGTTTTGCAATGTCAAGGGGTGCTGTGGGGAGAGGCAGCCAAAGGGAGAATGGAGGGCGCACACTGTTCGTGGCCATTTTATGGAGCAGGACTTTCTTTCTTTCTTCTTTTTCTTTTTTTACTGATCCCATTCACCAACTAGCACTATCAAGAGCTTTCAAGATTCCCACATCCCACTCCTACAATCCTTGGCGACCTTGTTGTCTCTCACTGTAATCAAAGCTAATTCCTTCCTGTGCAATCATGCTAACTTGAAGAGAGCAGGTAAATGTAACTGGAGGCTTCTAAGCAAGCACTTTCTTCTCTACACACCTTACTATCAAGAACAGACTTGTAGGGCAGCATCCAATACTGCTGCTGCTCTCCCACTGTTTCTGTTGCACCAGCGGGATCCAATGCTAGCACAACAGGAAGCTAGCGCTTCCTAAAGCAAGCCCAGAAATGCTCATTTTCAGAATGGGACAGGTCAGTGGAGCTCCCTTCTCCATTTACTTCAGGATCTGCTAGTTTTCTGTTGTATTAGCAGTGGGTCCCACTAATGCGTGGGCCGTGCTGGATACTGTCCCTTGTGAGTAGGGATGAGTGACTCTGTCAAGCTCAATTTCATTCAAGTTCTCATTTTTCCACTGCAATATTGGTTATGTCTTCTTTCTGCATTGGATTGCAAATTTTATTTTATTTTGGTCTGCAGGAAAATTCGTATGTATTTTTGTGCATATTTTTCAAAATATTTTGTACCATTTTTTCTAATGTATGGATTTTTGCAAGTGATCCCCCCCCCCAAAATACAGAGATTCTGTGCACATTTTCCAAATATATGCATGTGTTGTATGAAAGATTTCAAAAACGTATACACTTTGGTGCTCACTTTTAAAAATGTACTTATTTTTTGTATGCATGTTTTGTGTGTGAACTGCTTTGCACACTTCAAGAATGTGCAGATTTAGATGTCTAACTGCATTCCAGTTCAGGTTCCGGTTCGGGATGTGTGAGACTTTGGTAAGTTTGCATTGAAATGTGAACCGAATACATTTTTCACCCATCTCTAGTAACGATGCCAGGGATGGCACTAGTGATGTGATGAAAATTTCTCCTATTTTCCCCCTGACCATTCTCATTCAGTTTGATAGAAAAGAAATTGCTTTCGAAAAGGAATTCAAAGGAGAAGAAAATTTCAGAGAAATTCTCTTAGGTTTAGTTCAAGGTTCTTGTGCTTACCTTACTTATAAGGTGGCTGAAGATTGTGTGTGAGTGTCTATCTTTCATCTACGGCCACTTATAGCCTCCTTGGCTTCCCACACTTCAACTGAAGCCCGGGTGAAGACATCATGAAGTAATTAATCCAATAGGGCAGTGTTCTCCAACCTTGGGTCCCCAGATGTTTTTGGCCTACAACTCACAGCATGCCCCAGCCAGCGTAGCTGGGAGTTGTAGGCCAAAAACATCTGGGGACCCAAGGTTGGAGAACACTGCGATGGGGCTTTTTCAGGTCAGGAAGCACAGGCAGCCTGGGAGCTTGCAGAGCAATTGAGAGATGTGCAATAGAAAGAAAGACACACAGCACCTCCAGCCACCTCACAGTTATAAGGTAGTGCTGAGCCCCACCCTGAGAAACCTGAATAATTTCTCCCCCCCTGGTGAAATTCAGTGAAATGGTCCCTCCAATTTCTCTGCCCACAAATAGTGTGGAGAATTTTGAGAAGCCATTTGCACACACCTCTAAATGGCACTACTACACTAGCTGTGGTGGGGGCTGAATATAATTAGTAATGTGGTGGTAACTGAGTGTGGAGGAGGGGGTGATATGAAAGAATAGACTTTGTCTACAGTCTGCTTCTCTGCCACCCTAGAATTAACACTGAAGACAGTGTAGTCCTGTTGCAAAGACCCAAGAAAACCCTGGAGGATAGGGAGAAGTCACTAGCCCCAGCACTAATGGTTCCTTCTCAAACTGGGGAGAGGTAACGAGCGGGGTACCACAGGCTCAGTCCTGGGCCCAGTGCTCTTCAACATTTTTATTAATGACTTGGATGAGGAGGTGCAGGGAATGCTTATCAAATTTGCAGACGACACAAAGTTGGGTGGAACAGCTAATACTCTGGAAGACAGAAACAAAATTCAAAGTGACCTCGATAGGCTGGAGCGCTGGGCCAAAAACAACAGAATGAAATTTAATAGGGATAAATGCCAAGTGCTGCACCTAGGGAGAGGAAACCAAATGCAGAGTTACAGAATGGGGGACACTTGGCTCAACAATACTACAAGTGAGAAGGATCTTGGAATTGTGGTAGATCACAAACTGAATATGAGCCAGCAATGCGATGTGGCTGCAAAGAAGGCAAATGCTATTTTGGGCTGCATTAATAGAAGTATAGCTTCCAAATCGCGGGAAGTGATAATTCCCCTTTACTCTGCACTGGTTAGGCCTCATCTTGAGTACTGCGTCCAGTTCTGGGCACCTCACTTTAAGAAGGACGTAGACAAACTGGAGAGGGTTCAGAGGAGGGCAACAAGGATGATAAAGGGACTGGAAATAAGGCCCTATGAGGAGAGACTGAAAGAACTGGGCATGTTTAGCCTTCAGAAGAGGAGACTGCGGGGAGATATGATCGCACTCTTCCAGTACTTTAAGGGTTGTCACACAGAGGAAGGCTAGGATCTCTTCTCGATCATCCCAGTTTGCAGGACACTGGAATAATGGGCTCAAGATACAGGAACTCAGATTCCACCTAAAGATCAGGAAAAATTTCCTGACTGTCAGAGGAATAAGACAATGGAACCAACTACCTAGGGAGGTGGTGGGCTCTCCCACTCTGGAGGCATTCAAGGTGAGGCTTGACAGCCATCTGTCGGGGATGCTTTGACCTGGATTCCTGCACTGAGCGGGGGGTTGGACTCGATGGCCTTGTAGGCCCCTTCCAACTCTACTTTTCTATGATTCTAAGCCTCTTTCTAAAGCAGCTTCTGGAAGAAATGTGTCCCAATGACCACAGAAGTACATTTATCTGGGACCAGGAAGGAGGCGTTGAAGTGGCTGAGCTCCCCTCCCCTCCCCAAAGGTTTGTCTTGCTCCTTATTAATGGCTTCCCACCAGGTTTTTAAAACCTTACTTTTAGGAAGGTTTGGGGCCATGAGTGGGTGCTCTCTACTCCAGTGTTTTTATTTTTCTAGAAGCTGGCTAACACAATAGCTTTTAAGGCTATTTGTACTTTTAATTTGGTTTTTTAAAAATATAATTTATCTTTCTTCTTTTGGTGTTTTATTACTTTATCATTATTTTAATCTATTTTTGCTAGTTGCCATGACCTCTATTGCGAAAAGATGGGATATAAATGTTTAAATGAATCCATAAAAGAGCTAGGGCTTTCTTCCTGTCTGAGGCATGACACTCAGCATTATCTAGCTCAGTTCCCTTATTTGGAGAGGCATATTATTGCCTGGTCTGCAGAGCTCAGGAAAGAAGCCAGACTCACAGTTGGCTCCTGAAGTGGGAGCTGCCCAGAATAAACAGGTTGGATTTCAGCCATGCACACACACACACACACACACACACACACCTTTTCCAACCCTAGTAGCCAACAAGCTTGGAAAAAAATCTTGGTCTTGGTGGGACTGGGCAATATGGGTGGCTCTCTTCCAAGCTTTTTGTTGGTCACCATCTGTGATTCTCCTTTTCCTCCCTGAATTATCCATCCTAGCTGAGTTTGTTTCTTCCCAGCAGAGGGAAAGTTCGTGCTTATTCACTTCTATACCCTAACAAGCACACTACTGTCTATCCATCCTTCCTTTTTCACTGCTATTTGGAATTATTAGATTGAGCAGGCTAGCCCAGACTAGTCACTCCAAGTTTCAGCTTGACTAATCCTTCTCTTGGGAGCATTCCACATATGCACAAGCACATTTTCAATCGCTGCAGTATCAAAGCTCAAGAATCATTGAAAATCTAAGCTAGGTACAATTATTTAAGTACAGAAAAGGGTTAAGGAGGAAGTTCTAAGTACAGTTTGTGATGCAGTGTGGCTTCACTTTTGTTCAAAATTATTTTGTTGATTACTTACAGAGACCAAAAGCTGATTAATACACAAGTGCCTACTGGAGGTATGTGAGGCCAGTGATGGGCTTATAACCTAGCCGGGATCAATAGTTCAAGCAATCATTATCTCCCTTTGATTCCAACCAGGTAAACAAGTCTGGTCTCACATACTCCCAGAGCTGTGTACACTGGCACTCAGAATGCAACCTTTTGGGGATTAAAAAACAAACTATCTTGGAACTCATTTTGGGTTCCACACTTCCTACACTTAAAACAGAGGGCTAATTCTTTCTTTGTTGCTACTGTAAGTAGTATATAGGTATTATGAATGAATGAATGAATGAATGAATGAATGAATAAATAAACAAACCCACAATGTAAATATGTAATAGCTCTTACAACAAAAATGAAAATGTCATAGAGCAAAAACTACATAGCATCTATGGACCAAACTTGTATTTCAAGTTCAATTATGTGTACAACTACTTACTGCATCCCCACATGCGGCAGGGTTCACCACCACACTCCATCTCAGCAAGGGACCAGTATTTGCACAGCTTAACAGAAGGTACTGGTACTTCTACATAAACAATGCTTATCCCAATTTTGCCTGAAAGCCTTATGGACCATCTGTGGTTTATATTACTTCCAACATTGGGAACTGAAAAATATCCATACCATTTATTACTATTTATGCACATACAATGTAGAAAGAAACAACACACAACAATTCACTAATTTCTCTTCACCTCAGACCAAAACAGAAGAAGGTTTTTATGCATATCTGTTTAGGAGTGAACCCATTCAGACTAGCCACTTTACAGCACCAATTAGATATAATTTTCAGTTTGCAAACAGCAGCTTTGTCTAAAATCTGCAGGGTTCACAGCTTTCTAGTTTCTATAAAAACATGATCCCTGTTGCTTAGAAACTATCTGCCTTAGGTGTTTTACACATTATTTATTTAATTTTGTTCAAGAGCATTTCACAGAGTCTGTATTCTTCACACTAATTTAAACATAATCATCAAACACACTCTCAACATTCAATACAAATTCTACAAAACTAAATAAATAAAAATCATTTGCTGGCATCTCATAGCCTAGATCTAAGGGTCTAGGAATCTAGTCCTGCTAGGGAGTGTGCTTCTACTCAATTGAAGCTAGATCAACTTGCCCTGCACTGCAGTGGATCATGTTAAATACAGGTGGGACATTTATACTCCGATCTATAGTAGGTCTAATCCTATTTTTATAGGGACAGCCAAAAGGAATGCAAATTCAAGGTCAATCCTCTTGAGAAGATTGTGTGGAGAACTAACAAGTTTTAATATGATGCATCCTAGGTTGGGCTAGCTTTGATGGGGTGAATATTATGCATCATTCTTTCCATCTCATGTCACATGGACATTTTAGATCAACAAAACATGTAGAAATATGATCATGGGGATGGAGCATCTTCCCTATGAAGGAAGGCTAACATGTTTGGGGTGCTTTAGTTTCAGGAAAAAATACAACAGAGAGGAAACATGTTACAGGTTTAATGTTACGAATAGTGTGGAGAAGTGGGTAGAAATGTTTGCCCTCTCATATAATACAGTAATACCTTGGATTGCAAGTAACTTGGTTTGAGAGCGTTTTGCAAGACAAGCAAATTTTTAAATATTTAATATTTTTTGACTTGATATACAAGCGACGTCTTGCAATACAAGTACTGTAGTACGGCTTAAATTAAAAATCTCAGTACAAATTTTTTTGGGGGGGATTTCGTTTTGATATAAGAGTGTTTTGGATTACAAGCAGGTTTCCGGAACGAATTATGCTCTCAATCCAAGGCATGACTGTACTACTACACTTTGGGGCAATCTAATAAACAGAATGGCAGTAGGGGTGGGATGTAGTTCCACTTCCATTAGAATCTGGACCAGCCATGACTTCTAGCAGGGGTGGAAACAGGCTTTTCTGGAGCAGGCCTAGGACCTGCTGCTTTCTCGAAGATTCAGGACCTTTTCTGGGAGAAAAGGGAGATCTCTGCTGCAGGAAGGGTGTCTGCATTTTGCTTCCTGTCTCAGCCTGAGAGGCTTTGGATATGTGAGGCAGGGTGTCTCATGCAGCCTTGGGGCATCTCTGGGCCGTGCTAGACCTCCACCTTGCATGACTCTGGCCTCTGGCATGAAAAGAGTAACTATGGTAGCCATCCAATAGAGAATATGTTGCCCCTCCCCCACCAGGCACATTAGGGTTCATAGATTCATAGATTATAGAGTTGGAAGGGGCCTACAAGGCCATCGAATCCAACCCCCTGCTCAGTGCAGGAAACTAGAGGAGGGGTCTCCCATCCAAGTAATAACCAGTCCTGACCCTGCTTAGCTTTCCACACTCAGACAAGCTGAGCCAGTGTGAACCACAGGCCTGTTTGTTCTACCTTGACTGATGGAAGATCCCCAACAGATTGAGAGGTTCGTAAAACACCAATACTCACTGCATCAGACACCATTTGTCATGGGATTCAGAGTTGTACTACACCAAGAATGTCCCTGCAGCAAGATAGGGTCTTTGATGCAATGAGAGGTCAGAAAAATACTACCCTTCCACGTATGAGAGACTTTCAGCCATATGCAGACAGACTTTTAGGCATATCAGCTCTCTTTCTGTATTCCTGGGAGAAATCATGGTCACCATTCCAGTTTCCTCAATCTACTCCAGAGTTTTAATGAAGCAGAATAAAAATCTGCAGAATGGAACTGATTTGTTGTGTCAGTGCTACAGTAGTAAATTTTGAAATGCAGGTGCTCATCGTGACAGTCAGCATAGCCACGCCCCTACAGAGAGTCTGAAAAAATGCAAGTAGCATTTTTTTTATCCATCCATCCATCCCCCCCCCACTCTCTCGGTATTATATATGCCTTTTGAAGGTATTTTATAAAGTTAATGGTTCTTAATTACCTATTCAAGACCAAGCCATCCCCAAATACTTTGCTTTACAACAGGGATAGTTGACAAAAATAAACTGTTGCTGGGGGGGGGGGGACAATTTCCCTACCAGGTAGTATGAGGATTGCAGCTATGCTCAGATGGAACCAGAAATCTGAGGGGGGTGGGAGATGAGATCATCCTCCCTGCTAATGAAAAAGTCCTCGACCTTGTGAGCCTTGACTCTATTGCATCACTGGGTTCTGCCTCTCCTTAGATTCAGGGAAAGACAGTCCTTAATTTCAGAGAAAAATCAGTACTTTTTCACAATATGCATAAGTACGGTACCTTATGATAGTCACTGTCACATGATATGGTGATGGCTGATGGTTTGAAATACAGATTAGCAAATTCATGGAGGATAGATCTGTCAATAGCTATCAGCCACAACAGTTAAATGGAATTTCCCATTTCAGAGGCGACATACTCTGAATACATGTGGCTGGGGAACAAACAGCAGAGGAAGGGCTGTTGCCTTTATAGTCTATTTGTGGATTTACTAGAATCATTTGGCTACTGCTGGAAACAAGATGTTGGGCAACACAGACCTTGGTCTGATCCAGCAGGGCTCCTCTTCTGTTCTGCAGAGTCTGTATGCTTCAGTTACCATTAAAACAATTTATTCATTTATGTGAAGTGTCAGACTTCTTATCAGGACAAAAGCACTTATTGGAGGTGGGTAAGAGATGAAAATCATGTTTCCTGGTTGCCCTGGGAAGTGTGTTGTGAGCATGCAGCAGGATGCAAGTCTGAATCTAACATGTAACTCTGCACTTGTAACATGTCATCCAAATGACAGACATATGATCTTACATATCTTCCTGAAGCAAAGTCATTCTTCACCTTGCTGTGATGCTTTTGCTTTACACGTTACTAATAAAGTTGCTCACAACAGATCCAACTTGGGCCCCACAGTTATTGTAGAGGCGATGTCTATATCTTGCTTGGAGTGATTCCAGTTGTTTTGGCTGAGAATGCAAACAGAGAGGTACACATGTTCTTGACCCTCTCCCATATTATCTGAATCCTGACAAGAGAAGTCCCCCCTTCCTTGAAGTCAGTTGTTAATGATTCTCTCTAGCAGTGTTGATGGATATAACAATCAAGAATATCTTAATAATTATTGACTATTTGTCAGTCTTCTATTCTTGGGCAACATGATCCAGGGGAATCTCACATCCAAATATTCCTAGACGAGACTGATGATTATCTGGACCTGCTTCTAACTGCACCTGTGGTTATGTTAGCAAACCATATTGGTAGATCTGATGATCTAACATTCAGCAAATGACAGGGGGAGAGTGGTCTTTTTGACATTTGCTGGTTTCTCATCATGTACCAGCAGACGCAGATACAAAGATGGTGCTACACTATATTTAAGCACTACTGTATATTTAAGCACTATATTTAAGCAGTCCAGCTTTTCTGCCATTATCTGAGCAACAACTAGAACCTCCTACTTTCAGACTGCACTGTTGAGATTGAGATTGTAGACCTTATTCACTAAATTGAACAGATATCAGTTGCTGGGGTGGGAGTGAGAAGCTACATTTCAGGGAGAGGAAGCTTCATTCTGTACAACTTTTATCCTTGTGTCAACTGAAATGCAGAGTAGCTGTGATATAAGGTCATATCTCCTTACTTTGAATGAGATTTTACAAGTGCAGACTAATGCATTAGATTCCAACTGAAGTACTCCAGGATATGGGAAGCAGTATATCAGTCTACCTTGACTGATACTGATATTTAACAGCATATCAAGTTACATTAAGAATTTGACATATTAGGTCAATATCCTGTTTCCACAACTTCCCATCAATTTGAAATTACAGTATGTCCTGATCTTGTTCCGTATATGCTTAACTGATGTTAAGGTAGCATAAGCTGTTGTATAATCACATAGAAACTGCAATGGAGAATTTTTTGCACATATGCCAATATAAATAACAGAACTCATCCTACCCTTTCCAAACTATTACTATACTATACTATAACAATGTCAAGCCTTGCAATTCTAATTGCAGAATTTCATTATTTGCTGCCAACCGGTATTTCCTGGCCCACAGAGACTTGGTTCACACGTAACAAGGAGCCACTGTGGGTGAATTTCTCCGTGGGGCTTCTTTTTGCAGTGGTGGACACCATTTGGAATATTCGAGCCATGGTGGGGGGTGCACTGTAGCTTATTGTTACAAACGAACACGGCAAAGTTAAGTGGTGGTGGTGGTGGTGGTGAACAAGCCACCCAGAACCCATGGCGTGTGTTATAGGTGCAGGTGGCTTGTTAACCACCCCAACTTTGCTGGATTTGCACGTAACGACAAGCTATGGCATGCCCCTGCTGCGGCTCAAATATTCAAAATGGTGGCCGCCACCATAACAAGAAGACCGCAGGGAAATTCACCCATGGTGGCTTCTCACGACATACAAACCTGCCCAGACAGTCAAACTGTCCATGTGAACACTTTTATTTGGAAAGCAAAGCAGAGCACAACTATAAAAATGCATAATGAGGCACACTGCCCCATAACCAAGTGAACTGGTATGAAATTATTAACGTGTGTTGTTCCATATAGAACAGCATAGGGAGCAACCTGGCAGCATAGGGAGCAACCTTTAGTTACTGTCACTCATAGTAAATAGGTAAGAAGGACAGGCTGGTAAAAACACATTTTTCATGGTAAATACACAGGATACACAAGGAATGCATTGTTTAAAAGTGTTCCCCATACCCTATTCTCCAATCTGTTGTTGTCTCACAGTCCCCCTAAGGCATGGAAAAGTCTATTCATCTGTCATCTGTGGATCTGTTTCAACCCTAGTGAATCAAGTTCTGGAATCAAGAACCACATCAGAAGGTCGGGGGTACAACATAATTGATTGCCTGGAAGACCTGGGAAATTCTGGGCTAAAAGGTGTGTACAGCCAAAAACACCCTGATAGATTAAAAAAAAACTTACCAGACTGCCAGAAGAAGAGTAAGTCAAAAAAGTTTTCTTACCTGAAAAATATAATAGGGAAAAAATGTTAGTATTCTCATACACACATCTTTTAGCCTTTAAATGTTGTACAACTTTGAAAGTTCACTGACTGCATGCTCTGTTGAACAAAAGCCCATTATTTTGATTGTAAGCCTGTGTGGAGGGATTATTGTGAATTTTTATTTATTGCAAAGCCCATACACAGTAACTGCTACAGAAATAATAAATAATGTTGAAATTACAATTTTATTTTCTTTTTTTATTATTATTTAAGGACAAGTGCATCACTGTGTGTCACTGCTGCTTAGACCAAGTAAAAAAGAAAGTTTGTCATCTGTAGAAGATATGACCTGGTCATTTTGTAATTTCTTTCCATTCTTTTTTCCCCCCAGACATATGCCAACATTTCTTGTAGACAATTTCACCTTCAATCTTGCAGAGGACCTGCCCACTAATAACCATAATGAAACATGCTTTATGTGAGAGCCTGTTCATTTATTTTCATTCCCGTGAGTGCCTTCAGAGACCAGTGTTGCAATCACGGCTACTTACTATTTAATTCCCAGCCAAATTTATGGCCAAATTGAAAAATGGATGCAGGTTGCCTGATGCAGGATGCTTTTGTCTGAAGTGTCCTCATGGAATCATTATACTTGCATTAATCTTTAATCTGCAATTAAACAATCAGTTCTATGTAAAAGATAACAGAAAATTGATCTATGAATGGGTACTCGACAATATATCGTAATGTGTGTGTACGGTAGCAAAAAAGTGGATGGATGCAGGGATGAAGAAGTTGATAATTGGAGAAGAATTCATCATTAGACGTAGGGTCAGCAAAAGGTTATGCAGGGAACAAAATCTTTATTACTGGGCTGCATTCATGCCATACATTTCCAGGTTTATCTTTTTCCTTCCCTGGCTGGGAAACACATGGGGGAAGAGAAGACAATGGACAAAGGCACCACTTAACTGATAAATCTAGCTTGGCAGAAAATGCAACCTGGTTTGAATCTGCTTCTTTCCAATTAAGAGCCCAGCTTCCAGCTCCAGCAGATGCTTAATTGGTGGCTGAGGCTGCCAGGCAGGCACCAGCACTACAATCATTAACAGGTAGTTTGAAGCCATTAAGGTGCTTGTGCTTGTCAATTTCCTTCTCATACACCATCATCATAAACCACCTTCCTCCTGGAAGCCAGCCTGTCTTGCTGAGAGAAGCTACATGCAGCTGAAAGCTCTGCCTCAATTCTGAGGCTTCTGAAGTTATTAAATTAGGACCAAAGTTTGCAGGTGCGGTGGGCACATAAACAGGCCTTCTTGTCTGGTTTCAGTGTTCTATCAGCACGGTACCAAATGGCAACAACAGTTGGTAACCAGAAGGGCCTCTGCCAGTGAGATCAGGCAAGAATTCCGTAATTCAATCTTGATAATAGAGAACACACAAGCATCTGTTTCTCACCCAATTTTTCATAAAGTTCTAAGGAGCCAACATAAAGATCATTTTGCACAATTATAGTGAATATAATGCAGTACCAACAACGTAAAAACAATAAATAAATATAGAAACATGAAAAGCTCTCAGTGGATGTGGGTGGGCAGTATGCTGTCCACCATGTTTTATACCGGAATTGAGCAGACCCGATAACTTAGCTCTTATGGTGGATTAAACACAAGCACATTGTTGTGCTAGACAGCAAGTGACGTGGGTCTCTTATTTCCCAGTGTGCCTTCTTTTGTCAGTAGTTCCCAGTATGATAGGATAGTTATACACAATAGCTGGGCTGAGTTAGCAGATTATACTCCCATAATGCTATTGCATGTAGAGTACAAATAAGGGGATTCAAACACTGCATGTAAACCTGAAAGACATATTCTTGGAGGCAGCTTTCTGCACTATAGGTACATAAGAATCTAATGTTGGTGTAGCTCATCACTTCACACGGATAATGGGCAGTACTCAATGTAACACGAGTGCTAACATAAATGACGCTGCGCTCGCATAAAGGGCCTCTAGCGTTAGCTGGCGTGATGGATTTTATGGAGAATCCTGTCCGCCAGCTAGCACTATTGGCATTGCGCTACAGTTTTCTTACACTAGTGCTAGGGTAGGCAAACATTTTTGGCTGTGGGCACATTTGGAAATTTGTGGAATTAAGTGGGAGGGGTAGGGCACTTTGGTGGGTGCCAAAGAATGTGTCCAGGGGCACACTGGTGCTCATGTCTTGATGCGATAGTACCCATCATGTCCCAATCTTGGTACCAGCAGTGGCATTTACTAAACATGTTACCAGTCACAGGTGGATATTTTGGATATTTTTTTTCAGAGATCTCTAAATTGGGCTACTTTGAAGAATAAACCTCTAGTTTTTTACATCCTGAGCCTTAGTCTCTCATTTTCATCAGGTGACTCTGGATGTTCTCCAGTTTTCTTTAACCCCGGTCTTCTTGGTACCAGCAATGGCACTGGAGCATTCTAGCTGCAACGTAGCTGTGGCACACAATAGTCCTTGCTCTGTTCCAGCCTTCCCCAGCCTGGTGCCCTCCAGATGTTTTGGATTTCAACAGCTATCAGCCCCAGCCAGCATGCGCAATGATCAGGAATACTGGGAGATGTAGCTGCAAACATCTGGAAGGCACCAGGTTGGGGAAGGCTGCTCTATTCTAGTAGGCGTGAGATGAGGAGAGGGTCTTCCATCAATCCATCGTGCAGAAGGCACCCTAAAGGCAACAGCTGAGCTGTGCCAGCTAGAAGCAATAGGAACTAGAGATAAGCTTACTAATCATTAGAATATATATCACCTTCATATCTCAGACTTGTATCTGACTGTTTCTGCATTAAAGGGAAACATGCCATGTCTGGATTCATATGCCACCTATTAAGCTAGGCGTAAACTTATATATAGTATTGTCTTTTCGAGACAAACAGCTGACATTTTTTACTGCTCTTCAACTTAAGGCTTCTCTGTCTTTGATTCTGGGTAATTCACTATGTATGCACACTTCCCACACTTCCTCCTCTCTCCTTTTTTTTTTTTTTTTTAATAATATTTGCTAAAACAAGGAGACAACTCCGACAAGATCTGGAAACAATATGTAATATTTGGGCATAACATTTATGTATGCTCAGATGCCATATTTTCTGTTTTATTTACTATTCTTTTTATCTTCCTAATGCTTTCGTTGTTTTAGAAAATCTGCTACATATGTGTCAAGCTATAAGCCATATATTTTCTTTTCCTACAACATTTCACTACCCTGCCATTTAATACTGCAAAGAATTCACAGCCATACACCAATTACTGCTTACAATTTGGGCAATCTAGACAAACATGCACTAATTAAGGACATGGAAGTAAAAGGCACGTATCGATTACAAGCACCGCCACGAAGCCCTGGAAAACAGATAAAATATATATTGTTAAGATGTTAATAAGTAATTAGACTCTGGTGGACCACACTTTGCTTGCACACTGGTCTATAGTTTCAAAACTGAATGTTTAAAAAGTGAAAATGATATAAAATAAGAATTTCCTGTAACTCATCAAGTTAAGCCCTGCAACCAGTGGTGGCCAACAGATTCCTCCTCAAAGCATAGAGGGTTCACTCTAACATGCACATTGGACACCAAAGAACCTCCAATCACAATATTCCCCAAGCCTTTTCAACTTTCGGCCTCCCATTGAAGACCCCTTCAGAGATAGAACTCAAAAAGCCATCCAATTAAATGGCAGACAGTCAGTGAAATTGATATAAAACTCACATAGATATAGATTTCATAGATCATGGAGTTGGAAGGAGCCTACAAGGCTATCGAGTCCAACCCCCTGCTCAATGCAGGAAACTAGAGGAGGGGTCTCCCATCCAAGTAATAACCAGGCCTTACCCTGCTTAGCTTTCTACACTCAGACAAGCTGAGCCAGCATAAGCTACCCATTTTGCTACCTCCTTTACCAATCTAGCAGTAGCACTTTGGACCAACTGAAGTTTCTAGACTGTCTTCAAGGACAGCCATGCATAAAAAGCATTACAGAAATCTATATGAACTAGACTATGGCTTGATTATTGCTTCCCAGCATGCCATAACTCCTTATAGCTACATAGTTTGACTATTGTTCCTCCAGAGCTTTTGCAATACACATTCTCCTTCAGCTTTAGCCCTTAGGTGTTAAATAGGTATCCTTAGCTTTTCTGAATCCTGTATGAAAACTCCCAAAATAGTGTCCCCTCCAGTGGACGTCATCTCCTCATATATAGAAATACAGAATAGGCTAGCTGGGATGGAATTCACTCCTTTTTCATTCCCTTCTCCTAGGGCTACTGTTCCCATGATACTACTGCTCTTCACCTGTGCACACCTCTTCTGTGACCTATTCAATCCACCATTTCGGAGCAGTCTGATAGGGCAGCGGCTGAAGGGTGGGCAGTGGCTAAAAGAAAGACCAGGTAAAAACAGTGTCCATGTTCTGGCTCCATCAAGTCTGCAAAACACCAACAACTACAGCTCTGGGCTAGGAGTGAAATAAGGAAAACAGGAAATAGCAACAGCCTTTCACTGGCTTAGCTGAGGCCCAGCATCAACAGCCAGTTTTGAGAGTTGGGATCAGCAATGAACAGTATGCTGATCACATGCCCTGGCTGACGCCTAGCCATGCCACCAACTGATGCCAGACCTGCAAGATGCACCTGCTAAAATTCCATCTTCTACACAACAATTAAAAGATGAAGAGCATTGTCTTCATCTGAAACTAGCCACCCAAGTCCCATAGCACACATCTGGTACCAAATAAATACTAAACAGTTAGGCGGCAACCTTAAACCCACTTACCTGGGAGTAAGCCCCACTGAACCAAAATGGGACTGACTTCTGAGTAGACATGTATATGAGTACAGTGTTAACACTGGTAGTAGTTATATTAATAAGTATTCTAGTTGCCAGTGGTGTAGTAAAGGGAGAACGCAGGAGAGTGCAGCTCTAGTACCTTCTCAGAGCAGGAGCAATGATGCTATCTGCCAGACCAACAGGATAATTGATGGATACCTCTTGCTCTAGCAAGTGAATGAGGTGATAACAAGGCTTTAGGTGTTGACTATTGTTTGTGAGAGATTAGTATAAAGTGGGGGTAGGCAAGCTGATGCCTGTAGGCACCAATGCACCTGCCAAAACTTTTCTTGGCATCCACCAAGGTGCCCTAACAGTCCAACTTTTCTAAATAACAACAACAACAACAACAACACATTATCTTACTGGCAGCTGGGATTCCTGTGAAATAGTTTTCTGTTGGTGCTGAAAACTGTGGGTTCAAATGAATTATTTACTGTGTTGGGACTTAGACTCCACCTCTGCCTAGTACTCAGTCTTTTGGGCAGGTTACGTGTCCTTTGCCATACCTCCCATGCAGTGCTTTTTTTCTGGAGAAAAAGGTACCGGAACTCTTGGATTACATTTCCTCGGGAGTATATGGCGATTAAATTGTAATGCAATTAATAGAAGAAAAGGTGCTGGAACTCAGTTCCGGTGAGTTCCACCAGAAAAAAAGCCCTGCTCCCATGTAACTACACATAGAAATGCAATCATGCCGTATAAACGCAACTGTGACAGTTTATTAGTGCTTTGCTTGTTTTGGATTTCTGTGTTTCATGATGAAGGTTTTAACAAAAGTGATAGCTACTGTGACTATAAATAACAGAAAAGCAGGATATGTGTGTGTGTGTGTGTGTGTGTGTGTGTATATATATATATATATATATATAACCAGGAGGCATGACTATGGATTCTCCTTTATGGTGTGGCTATAGGAACTGTCATTATGAGCTCCTGAACTTCAAAATTTACCACTACACCATTTCTAGTTGCTCTGCATTAAGGGTTTAAAATGTGAAACTGATGTCCCTCTTACTCAGCCCTATATTGACCGGGTTCACATGATCACCGCAGCTTAAACAAGCCATGGAGGCTTGTTTAACCCATGGCATGTGCTGGGCACCATTTGCCTAATTACCCACCTGAGTGGGTAAACCCAGGAAGCATAGCTTGTTGGAGGGGAAAAGCCCTCAAATAACCTAATAACAGCCCATGGGTTATTTGAGGGTTGTTTCCCCCTCCAACAAGCTATGCTACCCAGGTTTGGATGACACGTCAAGCCATGCCCGGGCGGGTAATTAGGCAAATGGTGTGGATGCCACTATGGATTGTTTAAGCCACGGTGATCATGAGAATCCGGCCACTGTGAACAGTGGTTGCTCTTGATTAGGGTGGTTCATGCATTGCCAAAATAGAGCAAATGCATCACCATAACAGGGGACAAAAGATGGTACAGATTTGCATAAAAGTTGCACATGCTGATGTATACGTATAGATGCAAATTTACAAATAATTACTATACTTTAAATAGAAATACACTACATCTCATAATGGTGGGGAATGCTGTGATAAGATGACCTCTAGTCCTTCTAGTTTCAGATATGGCTGAATCACTGATTTCATCTGTTTTCTTCTGCTGATCAGAGAGATTACTTCATTCTTTCTACCAATATGGTTGCTGTTTAATGGCAGAACTAAAATGTACACCCACCATATCATTATCAGTTCCCTCAAAAAGTCCAGATGGGGTTAATAAAATGTTAAGGTGCAAATATAATATGCTACAAAAAACTGACCACCATTCTGTGCTGCAGAGAATGGGTGATTCACAGAACTATTAAAATGAATGATTGCCTAAATAAGGACAATGTCTGCACTTCAACAAATATTGTAGTTTCCATAAAGGAGAGGAAATGAGTAGTTTCTTTAAAACTCAAATTTGTATAATAAAGGGAAACTACATTATACTATTATTGTACCAAAGCAGTTCTATTAAAGTTATGTTGTCATTGCAAAACAGGAAAAAAAATAGATGCTGATGAAATCAGAATGTGAGATTACCAGTTTAAAGCAATCGATTACTCCAGAAATTCAAGTTGTTCTTGTTACTTGGAGTGATACATGTTTAGTCATGACACTCAATACTAATTTAAGTTATTTAAACCTCCTTTAGGCGAAGCAATTAACACTTTAAAGTGAAACTGCCTAAATGCCTCAATACTCAAATGAAAAGGAAGATAAAACCGTCCTAGACAAGGCCACAGAATTTGTAATGAGTAAATCTTGACACAAAGTTCACACAGAATAGAATTGTTTCTAGCAGTCCTTGTGACTTCCAATTTATAAAGAAAAATTAGACTCACAGGTCGTCAGCATAATAAGTGAACGAGAAAAAACACTGACTTTTTAAAGGACTTTTGTTAGAGAAAGGACAATGATTATACAAGAAGACGCTTTCATTTATTAGCAGAAATCCAACTAGGAAATAGACTGTTTGCTATATCTGAGTAGTGAAACAAACTTATACTTCCAATGGACTTCACTTTACCTGAAATGAAACCAGTCATTTCTCAGTTTCGTCCACTTCTGAAATAGCATCTATAAAGCCCTATAGTTGGCAGGGACATTTCACCTTTCCCCATCTGCTTTCATGGATGGAACAGTCTGGCTGGGCTCTTCTGGCCCACAACTTTAGTTGTGCAGCAGCCTTCTGTATATAAAAAAGGTTGCTGGATGAAGCTTTATTTTTCTCATGCACAGTTCCTGAGCAGGGGGTGGGGGAGCTTGTACATTGTGGAAGAGCATCTGTGGATGCCAGCCATAGTCTACTCTAGCCTCCTTTGATATTGGCACAGAATACCTAGCCATGTGGCCATCAGCCTGGGCATCCTATTTTTGATCTGAACATCTGTGCCAGCTGGAAAATATATAGGTTCAGAAGCTTCAGTGTTTTATAACAACTAGCTGGTTTAATAAGAGATATTATTTCATAGCTTCTTTCTGTCTCTTATCCATCTTAAAACAACATATGCTCAGGTGGATTCTGAGAAACAGGATCACATGACATAGCCATCACTGCTGGTTTTGCCTGAGATTAGCTTATCATTTTTCTTCAATAACATATTCTTAAATTTTATTTCATTTTAAAACATTTATATCCCACCTTATCTCTGAAGAGTTCTAGGCAACTCACAAGTAAATAATTGAACAATTAAAAATATCCCCCATAACATGTAGCTCAAAAACAGTAGCAGCAAGACACAATGCACAGAAATCAAAAATATTTAAAATTGTTTCTATCATCATCATCATCATCATCATCATCATCATCATATAATAGTAGTAGTAGTAGTAGTAGTAGTAGTATACTACCCAACTGGCAAATGCCCTCAGGGCAGTTTACAATAATAAAAACCAAACAAAAACAAAACAAAACAAAACAACAACAATAACTAATAATAATAATAATAATAATAATAATACAAAACCACAAGTATCAAAATAATAACTAAACATTAAAAACATTTAAAATATTTAAAAACATCGAAAACACTGAGGACCCAGCAATAAAATAAATAAATCAATAGATTAAAGGTTAAATGCCTGCTTAAAGAGGAAGGTTTTAACCTGGTGTCTAAATGTACACAGTGAAGACGCCAGGCCGATCTATTCCACACTAACTGAAGATTCCAGACCATCTTCACAGGTAGCCCCATGTATAATGCATTGCGACGATCCAGACAGGAGGTTACCAATGCATACCAGTGCATGGATAACTGCAGCCAGGCTACCTCTGTCTAGCTAGTGTTGTAGCTGGTGTATGAGCCAAAGAAAATGAAAGGCACTTCATGACACTGAAGTCACTTGGGCCTCAAGTGCCAAAGCTGGATCTAGCAGCACACGCAGACTATGAACTTGCTCCTTCTGGGGAAATGAAGCCCCATTTAGAGCAGATTGAATGCCACTCAGCTGGATAGATGAAACATCTACTGAAAGAACCTCCATCTTGCCTGGACTGAATCTCAGATTATGGGCCTTCATCCAGCCCATTAATGACTCCAAACACTGGTTCAGGATAGTCACTGCCTCACCTGCATTTGATGAAAAGGAGAAGTAGATTTGGGTGTCATCCGCATATTGATAACACTTCCCACCAGACAACCTCTCCCAGCAGTTTCATGTAGATGTTAAAAAGCATGGGTGACAAAACAGAGCCCTGAGGGACAGCACAATGGAGTCTCCATGGGGCAGAACTACAGTACCCGAGCACCACCTTCTGGAAGCAGCCATCCAAGTAAGAATGGAAACACTGTAAAACAGTGCCTCCAATTCCCAGTTCAGTCAGCCTCCCCAGAAGGATACCATGGTCAATGGTATTGAAAACTGCTGAGAGTCTAGGAGAACCAATAGGGATGCACTCCCCCTGTCTTTCTCCTGGCATAGGTCATCCCACAGGGTGACCAAGGCAGTCACTACCCCTAAACCAGGCCTAAAACCTGACTGAAATAGATTCAGATAATCAGTATCATTCAGAAGTGCCTGAAGTTGGCCAGCAACCACCAGCTCAGTCAACTTGCCTAAAAATGGAAGATTGGCCACTGGTCTAAAATTATTAAGGTGCTTGGGATCTAGCCCTGGCTTCTTCAGGAGAGGCCAAATACTGTATCTTTTAAAGAGATCGGTAGTCGACCATCTCTAAAGGAAGCATGAATCACTTCCTGGATCCAGGTCTTCAGGCCAGATCTACTTGCTGTAATAAACCAATAAGGGCAAGGGTCAAGAGCACGGGTGGTCAGACAGACAGATTCAAGCACTCTGTCCATATATCTGGCCTTAATAACTGAAACTCATGCCATAAAACAGGACCAGATGGTACACTTGACACCTCCACCATCTGGTTTGCATCATCACCTTTGGGTCCAAGTCATGACAGAACTGAGTGACTTTGTCCTCAAAATGTACTGCAAATCGATCACAGCAAGCAGTTGAGGATTCAATTAGATCTTTCTTCTGATCAGCCTGTACAAGGCCATAACCATCTGAAAAAGTTCTGCAGAGCAACAGTGAGAGGATGTAATGATGGTGGAAAAGAAGTTGGCACCATTTACTGTCACAGAGTAACTCAATAATGGGCTCTAACCTGTGTTCAGTCAGATTCGACATAAGTCTTTCACCATCTGTGCTCAAGTGGTCTTCCCTTTCACTCAATAGCCCTCAGTTCCGAATGGGCTAAGCCAGAGGGAAGAAAGCACTCAGGAGCTATTGTGCTAGTCTATGGGTCTCTTTCTTTCTTTCTTTCTTTCTTTCTAAGACTGCAGTTAATCAAGATTGCTTTAAAATGTACACCTCAAATAAACCCCTAATACAAATCTTTACACACTTGTAAGCATAAAAGTAAGATGAGAGCAATGGTACAAGCATCTGAAATATTTCCATATTTGACGAATGGAAAGAAAGAATCCAAGATATCTTGACATTCCATTATTTCAGCACTGTGAATATCGCACTTGTTTTAAAATAGTGTTGAAAATGATAAGGGGTGCAGGCTAGAGATGTTCCTGAACCCATTACAGTTCCTAGGCTCATGCTCTGCCTATGAGTGCCATCTTCCAACTTTGGCTTGTTTGCCACCTATGCCTTCACTGACAGCGTCCGAGCATGGGATGTGGGAAAGGGGATAGACTTTGCCAGGGCTCAGAGATCCAGTGGGAGTGGTTCAGGCTGCAACCCCATTACCACAAAGGAAAAAGGGATGTTAAGATTATACTTGAGGATATTTATGGAAACTAATTTCCCCTGTACTATGTACCCATTGTCTAGATATTGTGAGATCTGCTGATCAAAAGCACTGTTAAGAGCAGAATAGAGCAGCTGCCTTGAGTGCCATTTTGGGCAGAAAGGCAGGATATAATTTATATAAATAAAAACCAAGCAAAATTCTGCAGTGAGAAGGCCCACACCTTCTCTAGAACAGTGTGCTTGTGCAGGCTAAATTTGAGCTTTTGAGAGACATAGATATTTGTATTGCCATATGTGACATGCTCTCTTAAGAACGACAAGTCCCAGGGTTCCTTGAGCATAGGCAGGAGGGACAACAGCTGGCAGGAGGGACAAAGCACTATAATAATCAGGTTCCAGAGAAGTAGTGTGTTAGTCTGTTGCAGCAAAAACAGCCGAGTCCTGTGGCACCGTAAAGACTACCACACTTACTATGGCATAAGCTTATGAGGACCAGAGTCCACTTTATCAGGTGAAATGTACGGTAATCCTCAATTGGCAGGTATATAATGAGATTGATCGATTTCCATTTGGCTAACTCTGGTGCCATCCATTGTAACAATTCAATTAACAAACAAACAAAAAACACATTTCAGTTTAACATGTTGTGTTGACAGCTTTCCATGATCACTCAGGCTCCAAAATGCTGGCAAACTGCTACAATTAAGGCAATATGGCTAGGGTATGTTATCCTATGCTGTGGTTAGTTCCAGCTTCACTACTACCTTGGAGCTGGATGGCTGACAGTGGCAGAGTGCCTGGTGGACCCAAGATCCAGATTAGTTTCAGGATTACCAAACTGTTCTTTTATGACTCATGAGACTGTATGAATGGGATGGGATTGGGGTATGTGTGTGGAGGGGGGCCATGTTACATGTTTATACCGGACCTAAAAATTGTGTTCGGAACCTGACCTCATAGAAAGCAGAGGCCCTACTCCAATTCTACGTGCCTTAGTAACTTCCAAACTTGATTACAACAATGCAACAGTGCACTCTAGCCCATGAAAACTTAAGCCATAATAAAATTTGTTAGTCTTTAGTGCCACAAGTCTCCTTGCTATTTTTGCTGCAACACACTAAGACTGCTACCCTTCTGGAAATTATATATTTTATTTTACACTGAATGTGCACTCATTCCATTAGATATCTTGCTAATTTTTTGTAGGAGAAGGTAAAATGTCAGATGCTATCTCTACTCTAGAGCTCCTCATCCTTTTATTCAGTACACTTTTGGCACACTACATCTAATTTACAGGAGGATATATGGATGGCCTGTCTGTCTGTTGTTTGTTTGATATTTAAAATATATTTTTTCTTTCAATGGTAAAACAATATTCAAAGTTGTACCCACAGCACCTATTGGGAAGGTGAGGTAAAGAAAGTAGTAACCACGCGTAAATAGGTTCTTGGGTGAAACTAGCCACAGCCTTTATTGGCTACAGCTTACACAGATTTGGCAAGGTATAGGGCCTGGATCCAACCATCAGGCAACCTGACTCCTGGCCAATTCACCATCCCAGCCCAACTACTAGAAGCAACATTGGAAATATTGGGTCCACCATGGCATGCACCATATATCTGCCCCCCTCCCGCCACCTGGGTGTGTGGCAGGCATGCCAGCCCCCAAGCAAGGCTGGAACCTTGTCACCTCCAGCCAAGGATCCCTTATGGAGAATGGGGTCCTACAACCCCTGGCTCCTTCCAAAATGGATCCGGTTCAATGCCTCCAGCACTCACAGCCACGAAGCTGTGACAAAATTTAGTGGACATATAACTGTGTACACACACATGTTATACCAACATCTAAACACTAAATTTTGTCACAGCTTTGAGGCTGGGAGTGCTGGAGGTATTGAACTGGATGGAAAAAGGCAAAAGCCCCACCAAACCATGCCCGATTATAACATTCCTTCCTGGCCCCATTAACCAGCAGACAACAAACAGTACAGCAAGCCTTGCGAGGGGAGGTGGGGAAGTCCCATGACAGCAATGGGAGTGGACCAGAGAGAGAACTCTCCCTCCACGGTCTGCCCCCGGATGCCCTGCCCCCCAGAACCAACCAGCACCACTGATTGGTTCTGGGCCACCCCAGCATGTTGCACAGCCACAGAGCACACAGGGATCAGCAGCTGTGCTACAGAGATACGGTAGGGCTCCATCCCTATCCATGAGTGCAACAACACTAGCAGAGGGCTGCCCCCCCTTTCATATTCAGTTATATTAGGGATGGACCCGTTTAGGTGAAGGAAAACATGTGAGCAACAGACTAGCACACTCCATCAGGAGCGGGCGGGGGATGAGAGCCTGAAGGCAAGGAAGAATCGGTCTGGCACAGCTATTCAGTGCGTTAACAGCTGTTAAAATGAAAACCAGAAAAGAAGAAAATTGCAATTCCAAAAGGAACTCTTTAAATAATCTAATGATTTTGTTTCTATATTACATTTTCTATATCTACATTTACCCTTTTCTATATTATATAAAATTGCAGTTGGTTAAGAAAATAGCTTAAACTCTTGCTCACCCCCCTCAGTCCTACAACTTTTATCCAGAACTTTACAATTCCTACAGTGGCAGTTTGCCACCTGCGTTCAACACACTTAAATCAAGGTATGTATACTTTTTGAGAAGGGGGGGGGGGAAGGAAAGAAATCACTATTGTGTAGTTACATAGGCCCATTGGTGTCTTTATTCCTTCAAAATCCTTTATATCTAATTAAATTCAATAGATGGTATCAGAAAATGAGTATGTGACTGTCACCACATGGCTCATAGTTAATTTGCACCATTTTCCTCCACTCTTCTATCAGGGAGCAAACATCTACGCAATATCTATCTGCACTCTAGAGTCAAATTTAAGTCAAACTGTATGCTGCTTCACATCTGTAAATCGCAGCTCACTGCATTCCTAATCCTGTCAATGAGAGAGGAGCAGCAGGCGGCCATTTGTGCTATAGTTACGCTTTGACATACTGCTCAAAAATTGGGGTGATATTTCAGCATGAGCAGAAGTGAAAAAGGTTTTCCAATCAAACTAAACTGGTTAAGAGAAACAACTCCCATTTATCATAAACTACTGAGAGATAAAAGCTCTCTCTGCAATTTCTAACCCTACATTCCTAGACAAAGAAGGCTATAACCTATTTTCCTTTTCATTGTCGGGGCTACATGAAACTCTTAAGGGAAATTCACACAGAAAATGAGAGTGAGAATACAACCCAACTATTCTGACATTAATGTAACCTCATATACAGTGGTGGCTGGTGCCCACTGAAGTTGGTGGCACAGGGGGCAGGAGAGATAACAGAAGGTGGAACCAAGTGGTTAGAGTAGGCAGAGCCAGGGGTCACAGCAAGCAAAGCCAAAAGGTCACAGTAGGCAGAGCCATGGGGACTCCTGTTTGCACAGAGGGCATGAGTGCAAACCAGAGGGCTAAGCAGTGTCCCTGACCCATACAACACAAAAACAGTCCTTTGAGCCCACATTTGCCTGCTCATACATAACACCCATTTCACAAAAGGTAAGCTAATTAATTTCCCCAAATCATCTCTAAACTACTCTAAAATGTATTTCCCCCAATAGAAAGTTGACCCCAAAATCAATTTCCCCCAAACTCATTAGCCACTTAGATCCTGCCCCAAGATCACTCCCAGATCAGTTTCCCCCAATTTATTACCCACCCAGATCCTGCCCCAAATGAATCCCTGTTCAATGAACCCTCAATCCACTCAGCACTGTGTCGGCCTCCAAAAGAAAATGTTCTCTTTTCTTTTATTCACGCCTCTACACCACCCACACTTGCACGCGCAAAGAATTCCCTCCTCCTAGCAATCATCTACCATTTCTCCTGGAAAGAAGCTTACTGTTTCTCCCACAAGTCCCTGGTGCTGCCACTTCCTCGTACTCCTGCACCCACCAACTGATCAGACTCGGCAGTCGATTCAACTGCTGCGTTGCTTCTTTTCACTTGGGTTGACTCCTTGCTTGCTTCCATAGGTAGAAGATTGCACATTTTGGATTATTTCTCTTCCTGCTGCGCAAGGCATGCCCACTTCCCCAGAGTGCCCAAAGGGAGGGCAATGTTCCTTGGCTTCTCAAGCAAAGAGGAGTCAGGGAGCAGGAGGAAACTGAGAGGTGCCCATACCCAACAAAACTCTTTCAGGGCGTGCAAGGGTGAGAAGGCAGCACTCTGCAGCAGGCTCTGTCCTCAGCAGCAAGACACATGGGGGAAGGGAAGTGGCTGGATTGATGGTGGGTCAAGTGCCATGTTGTGAGCAGCAGTGTAGCTGTCCCCAGCCACAGCCAGACTGATCAGTTAAGTGGAAGGGAAGGGAAGTAAAGGGAGGACAAGTGTAGGGCTCTGCACAGGTATGCATTAAGAGAGCTGATTGGATCTTTGCATGAGCAGATGTCCACATTTTGCATAAATTAATCAGTCCTGAGATCAGGACCATATTTATGAGTGAGGGAGAGCAGTCTCCAAATTGCACTCCCTTAGTTCCTCTGGATCTGAACACTGACTGCTTAACACTGAACGTAGCATATGTGCCCAGTGTGTGTGTTCGGTAGTTTACAGAGATTGTTGGAGTTGGACAGGAGATCAATAATCAAGTGCAGCACTTGGCAGCAGGTGAGCCATATATTGGGGCAATATAACTGGTTGCAGGGGATCTCTCTGCCACACGTGGTGGGAGTGGGGAACAAGCAGTGGGGAATCTCTCCATTTGCCCCTAATTTAGAGCTGTAACCTCTCGGATACAGGTTTAGTGTTATCATGCCACCACATGAATGCTGTATCTGAGACTAGAAGAGGCATCTCTTGTATAGATGACTCTTCTGGTCTTGGGGCAGGGTGGGGGTGGGGGTGGGGGAGAGAAAATAGAAAGCTTATGAATTAAATACAGTTGCTTCCTTCTTTTTGTGTCTCCCTAGCTTTCATATACTATTATATGCATCATGCATCTGATGAAGTGGACAATCACCATGAAAGCTTATGCCATAATAAATCTATTAGTCTTAAAGGTGCCACAAGACTCTTTGTTGTTTATATAGTGGATGTAGGACTCATTTCCTCTCCCGGTGTATTGCTAGCTTTGCTGGTTATTCCTTCAAAAGACCTTGCCTACCCTCAACAACTGACCTGAAAGGCAAGGGGGAGAAAACAGGAAGCTCATAAATTAAATACAGTTGCTTCATTCCTTTTGTGTCTCCTTCAGGATAACACACTGTGAAGTCATATAATGATTATATGCACAGATCATCAAAGTCCGGTTTTCTGTGTGCCTTTCTGCATTGTGAGAGCAGGTGATACAGATCATGGATCTGGTGGTAGATCAAAACTTTGTTGAAGCTGCAGCCTGCGGGTGTCTCCGGGTCAGGAGTTTTTACTATTCCTGGTGTGTGGTGGATTGAAGACTGAAATATGCCCTAGCTGTGTAATATCTCTGTGTCATTAAAAGTGATGAAATTCTCTTCATGGTTTAAGGTTTCATAGGTTATTGAGGTAAGAACACAGCAGAGTACAAACCCCACTCGCAGGCAAGCATCGCATCAGAACTAAAAAGGAAAAAAAGAAAGAAAAGCTGATTGTCGTACAATTTAAAAATGCATGGCCAGGAGTTGTGTACACTGTAACTGCCTACCTGTGGTGTTTGTATAACACTGTGGACCTCCATATTTTTTGGCTTGACTATGATTGGCTGAGAACTAGTTTCACATTTGTATGATGGACACCACACACACACACACACACACACACACACACAAATAGTACACAGTGTTCACAGTAGTCAGCTTTGTTGCAAGTTTCAGTTAAAAAATTACAAAATGAAGAACATTTGTTCATAAAATAAGTGATATTTCACTTACTTTAGAAAAGAATCTAACAAAGAAAAGTATTTCTTTATATCATCATTCATTATGCTTTGGGGGAGGTGTCATTGGATACATCTGAAACATCACAACAAATACAATCCTATATAGCCTTCTATTAATATTAGATGTCATTGAAATTATATTTCTAATATTTGCAGTAAATACGACATTCTGCTGTTGGGAGCAAAGCTATTTTGCACTGCAATGCAAATGACTGCATTCATCATAAGAGCTTTGTTAGTTGTTCTTTGTGTTCCTTATCATTCCTTTCCAAAAGCCCAGTGCTTCTGCAGCAAGCACAGAGGTGTGTCAACAGCAGCCTCAGCAGCCACTGTAAAAGGCATTCTTATCAGAAAGAGCAGGGTGCAGTGGGAATGACCTGCCAAGTCACAGAATCTGCTCTTGTCTTCCTAACCCTTTTGTGGAAAGCATGGCTCTTTGTTCTCATGATGTGATCGGCCTTTCGACATAGCCCAGGGTGCACAGACCCTCTCACACATCTAGAAGAAGAGTTCAAAATGTGGAGGGTTTTGAGAACTGTGCAATTCCTATTCTTATATCTTTCTTTAAAGAGAGAGAGACAGAGACAGAGCTACCACTATGACTAGGTTTCCAAAAGACCAGGCTTTAAAAGAAATCAAAAAGGTAGCATAGAAATCTCAATGAACACAATCCAATCAGCAAGTCCAATAGTTATGTGCAAATTTTAGGTAGGGACATGAGATGGCTTAGCATTCAGGCACACAGACCTTTGTCATATCAGCCACAAACCTAAAACCTCTGAGTGCAGCGACCAGGTTGAGTTGTGCCTCCCACAGATGTCTGGTATTATACAGTAATACCTTGGATTGCAAGCATAATTCATTCTGGAACCTTGCTTGTAATCCAAAACACTCATATCAAAGCGAGTCTCTGGCGGGCGTGAGCGGGGCCAATTTCGGTCCGCAGACCTTGCTCATTTATCAAGTCAACTTTTTAAAAAAAATTTGTTCGTCTTGCAAAACGCTCTCAGACCAAGTTACTTGCAATCCAAGGTATTACAGTAACTCGGAAGTCCTTATAACTGAAGACCCTTCCATGCCTGCTCTAGCAGCAACTTCTCCCTCAGCAGGACCCCCCCCCCACACACACACACACACAAACGCACGCAGCTGTCCTGCTTTTCCTAAGAACAACTTAGGGTAGAAGCAGGCCATGCAGTTAGACCATTTGAATTGCCTAGTTGTGTGTGCATTTAAGATGGCACTTGCACATCTGAGATGGTGATGGCTTGCTGATGGATGGTTAAGGCAGAGGAATGTAAAAAGCCATTCTGCACTCAGCTCTCCATTTGTACAGGTTTCAGGATTGTGACCTAAATCTCCCATTGTTTAATAGAGTTCAGCATGTCTTCTTGTACCCTCAGAGGACAGCCTCGAGGTGCTGCTACTAGAGATGAATCTGTCCAAAATTTCCCCACTGCCAGTTTCACTAACTACAAAGAGATTTTCCCCAAGAGAAAATGACAATGTTTTAACTCCTACACCAGGTGTAGAAATGGCTTTAATATAGATATCTGGGATTCTAAATAATTACCAGTTCTATCCACTGCAACATGATTTTAAAAATTTAATTGTAACAGAAAATTATATTTAATTATAACAGAAAATACATACAACATGTAATACAAACAGATGCACGGTACAATGTAATTAACAGTTTGGGGATATTAGTGTGAGATTCTCAAATGGTATGTATTTCGAAGAACCCAACATTTTAACTCTATGCCAGCTAAAGTACATGCGTCTTTTTAGTTGGGGAGGGGGACAGGTGACAGGGAGGCATGGTAAGTGTTTGTAAAGTTATTAATTGCATGGAGATGGTGGAAGATTATTTTTTCTTCCTCTCTCACAATGCCGGAATCCGTGTTCACCCCATGAAACTGATTCGCAGTAGGATCAGCACAGACAAAAAATACAAAGCATAATAAACTTATGGAATACATTGCCATAAGATGAGGTCATAGCCTCGGGCGTAGATGTCTTTAAAAGGGGATTAGGCAAATTCATGGAAGATAGTCATTGATAGATGTATTATTAGCCCTGATGGCTTGATGGAAGTTGGAACCTCCAACTAGCATCTTTCTGAATAACAGATAGTGAGGATAAATAATGGGAGAGGACTGTGGCCTGCACCTCCTGCTTGTGAGCTTCCCAGCTACATCTGGCTGGCCATCCTTGGAAACAGGATATTGGCAGGGCCGGTGCGACCATTAGGCCAACTAGGCGGCTGCCTAGGGCGCTGGGCTAAAGGGGGCACCAGGAGCATAGGGCTGGAGGGAGGGAGGGCTCAAGTGGGAAGGGGGGGCGCTAAATATCTGATCTTGCCTAGGGCACCAAACTGCCTTGCACCGGTCCTGGATATTGGATTATATAGTGTTCTACACTGCAAGGCCTGAAGGCCACTGGTGGCTCCCATTCACCTCAAGTGTGACTCTACACTTCTTCCTCATATTCTCTCTCTCTCTTTCTCTCTCTCTCTCTCTCTCTCTCTCTCCAGCAGCTACTCACTCTCAGCAGGGATTCTCTAGCTTTGCCTTGTTGTCTGCTTTAGTGGTAGGCCGACTGTTATGCTCTGGGCTACTGAAGGCATCTTCAGAGGTGGGGAGTCAGGAAACCTGCTGTTCATCAGCTGTGAGGTGGGATTGGGGGGGGGTAGAATGCAGGAGCAATCAGCCAATTAGCTGAGGTAGGGGAAGAGCCCAAGAGGCAAAGATAAACTTCACTAACTACAGTGGTGCACTGTGCAGACACTTGAGATGGAGGGGAAATCGAATACGCAGATGAGAGAACAAACAGCATGGACCTCTGCTGGGAGGTTTTGCAGCACTGAGTAGAGTAGAGCACTCTCTCGATGAAAAGCAAAAGATCCCTCCCAATCCAAAGACCAAGTGAACCGGTCAGATTTTGCCTGCCTGGTGACTTGGTAAATGACTGATTAGGCTTTGCTTGGACCTCATAGAGGGGGATGGGAGGCCCAAAAAGGCCTCCTGTAGCCATGTCTGGTGCATAGTTCCATCATTTGATGGTGAGGAGGACCACCCTCCCACACACACACCGTCCAGGAAAGGCCCCTACATGCCTTTGATGATGGCAGTGCCTGGAGACAAAGTGGCTGGCTTCTGCTTGAAAAATAGTGAAGATCACTGGAATTATATGATCATTTGGACCAATCAAGATGGATTCTTCTTATGCCAGTGAAACAGATTATCAGAGGTCTTAGGCTGCTCTGTTTCTACTATAAAATGTAATAGTAGAAATAACATGTAATAGTGGAAATAAAACATGCAATGTTTTAACTTACTAAAATAGAAATAACACGGGAAGCTGCCTTATATCTAGTCGGACAATTAGTCCATTTAGCTCATGGGTTATCTCTAGGGGTTTCAAACAGGAGGTTTTCCCAGCCCTATTTGGATAGGCCAGGGATTGAACTCAGGACCTTCTGCATGCAAAGCATGTGCTCAACCCCTGTGCTACAGTCCTTCCCACTGAGGGAATTTCTGTCAGGATCAATAACCAATATCTGTTTAAAATATGTTTGTATATTCCAAAGATTGAAGAATTCACACAATTCAGATCAACACTGTCACAGGTTTAGGCATCTCCTTCTAAGATTTCCTTCAGAAACAGAATTGAATTTTCTGCAGAAAGGCAGATCATCACCACTGGCCATCCCCCTCCCAAACCTCCCAGTTTAAATGTTTTGCATCTTTGAATAAAACCAATTTGATAATAAGTCTCTTTTTAAGTAATCCTGAATTCCTTGAACAAATATCTCATCAATAGATATATGACAGCTTTGTGTATGTGACAGAAAATATATTTTACTGCAAAATATATTCTCAAAATCCATAGTTCTTGAAATTATTAACTGAAAGGAGAAATGTGGCATGGATGAAGATGTTAATATACATATGAAATTAGAGCTGGTGAGTTGGTCAATGCAGCAAAGTATTCCTCCTTCCATAAATGGGGAAGAGGTAGAATTGCTACTGACTGATAATTTCCCTATACTGAAGATTGCATTTTACTAGAGAGTGGTCAAAGAGGCAGAAATCCAAATTAATGGACCCCATGTCCAATGAAAAAGTAATATTTTACCAAGATGACTAAATCTCCCAGACACAACATAAAAGCACAGCATAATGACATACAGTTCTATTGCAAGATGTACTGAGTGCATAATTAACCATTGCTAATACTTAGCTGAGCATCTGAAAAGCAGAATTATTCAAGTGGGGCATAAACTATTCACCAAGCTGCCAAAATTATATAAATGAAAATGTCAGAACGAAAGCATGCACTAGCTGGGCTGTGTTTATGATCCCCTGACAGCAGATGTATAAATAGAAAAAATTTACCACTCATTCACTTGGGGCTAATGAAGTAGAACTAAGATCACATGTGCACCATCACTCAAGTGCAAGACATTTGCAACTTCTCCATTTCACATGGAGCTGCCTTGTTCAAGTCACATACCCTGGAACAGTGGTCATTATTTTTCTGTCTTAATTCTGTTTAACCAGTAAACCATAATTGGTCCAGAAGTTTCATTTTTCTCAAGCTAATGTTAATTTAACAAGTATCCTTTTCAGATTTGTCGATGTAGTTTATGGAGATTTTTGGTATCTCACATCTGTGTGCCCCCATCATGCAATACTCTTGTGTAGCAATCTTCACACAATCAAGGGGTAGTGAGGCCACACCTATATGGCCCATATTATGAAGGGTTGTATAGGTCATAACAAGCACTTTGACTTGTGCCTGGAAATGAACCAGTAGCCAGTGAAGCTGCTGTAGCCTAGGCATCTAAGTTCAGGCTGAAACCAGGAACACACCCAAACTGTGAACCTGAGTCTTCGAGGGGAGTGTAACCCCATCCAATAGAGGTGAATCCTTTTTCCCTTGATCTGGCTTTTGACTAACTGTCTTGTCTGAATTAAGCTTCATCCACCCTCATCCAGTCCATTACTGACATCAGACACTGATTTAGAACTTGAATGACTTATTTAGATTTAGATGGAAGGGAGAGACAGAGTTGGCTGTCGTCAGCATACCAGTGGCACCGAACCTCAAAACTCCAGACAATCTCTCCCAGTGGGTTTATGCATATGTTTAATAGCATGGGAAATAAGACGAAACTCTGAGGAATGACATAAGACAAGGGCCACAATGTTGAATAAAAGTTCCCCAACATCAACTTCTGAAATCGCCCTCTAAGAAGGACCAGAGCCACCATAAAAGTGTGCCTCCAAGTCCCAACCAAGGATACCATGGTTGATGGTATTGAAAGCCACTGAGGGTATAGCAGGACTAATAAGGAAGCAGTCCCCCTGCCCATTTCCCAGCGTAGATTGTCCAAGGCAGCCAAATCAATCTCTATCCCATAACCAGGCCTGAAGCCAGATTGAAATGGATATACTGGATTACCTTTCCTAATGCATTGAGAAAGGGGTCAGACTTGCTGGCCTTATAGGCCCCTTCTAACTCTACTATTCTATGATTCTATGAATGCTTTCATGTGGATGCTAAAAAGCATGGGAAACAGGTTGGAAGTCTGTGGCACTCCAAAGGCTAACAGCCATGGGGTGGAATAGTAGTCCCTAACACCACATTCTGGATCTGCCCCTCCAGAAAGGAAAGGTGCCACCATAAGAGTGTGTATGCAAAAGATGCCAGGTTGAATCACTAGCACTTACAATTGATGATCAGTAGGATGATTTCGGAAACCATGTCTAATTAAGGACTACAATATAAAACAAAGGGATGCTTTCACTTTCTGCAGGTTCATTTATATTTTGATAAGCATAAATTCTCAATAAGTCAAGACAAAATCAACCGGAAGACAAAATCATACGGAATTCATAAAAATCACTCACATTTGTTAACAAGTTATTATTTTTATCATCTTCTCCAGTAAAATGACCTTAGTAAATTAGTTGTTTGCATCAAGTAAGATTCTTCATGAAGCATGATGTAAAAAGTAGCACACTAATTCAAACCAGATGTTTTGGACTACAATTCCCAAGGTTTCCTGACCATTCATTATGCTGGCTGGGGCTGATGAGACTTGGAATACAAAATATGATGAGGGCACCAGGTGGGAAAGACTACTCTAAAGTGCACCAGTTAACTACACATGACAGGGTTTTTCGGTGTTTGTCCCCAGGATACTGATTGGAGCTGGAATACAAAACATTGGAAGGGCACCAGGTTGGGGAAGGTTGGTGTAGTGATCTGGTAAAATGATGTTATTCAACCCTATGCAAAAAACCTCCTGAGTGCTTGTGTACATTAAGGCTGGAATTAGAGAATGTAGATACCTGTACTTCCATGCATGCACTAAACCTTGTTGATTGCAGCTCCTTCTATTGCACTGGTGGTCACTTTTGAACACTGCCCCTGACTTTTGAACACTGTCAAATGGCATTTGTCAGGGTTATGATCAGAAGGGGGACCTCCAGAGTCCAACAGCAACTGCACAAGCAAAAGCCAATAGTTGGCGGAGGGGGGTGCCCAGCAACTCCTGAAGGGCCACATTCCCCATCCCTGGTTTAGAGCCTTTAACCAAAGAATGTATTTTTATTGGTAACATACACAGAGAGAGAAGGCACCGACAAATGAATGAACTACAACACTGAGATTCTCCATCCTGATTTATAATACACTTATGATGCATTCAAGCACTAGACATGGATGTTCTAAACAGACTGTAAACTAAACTGAAAGAAGTTGTGTACTACATCTTAAATTATTATAATACAGAAAGAGAAACATTCATACAAAAAAGGAAAGCATAGACTATTTATTTAATATGTTTACCAAGCATACAAAGGGAGGTTTTTGTCCCTATTTAACCCGATCATCCACAACAAGAAAAAAGAGAGAATAAAGTGATGAATGCTTGTCTTCTATTTATTAACTACAAAAGAAAAATCCTAGAAATTAGACTACTAGCTATGGCTGGGTAAAAAGAGGATTCTAAACAATGGGAAAACATTATCTTAAGATCAAGAAAAGAGAATTTCTGACTTGAACTGAGCCATGTTAGAAAAGGTAGTGGTGTATCCCAATTTACTATAATTTATTATTCAAACCATAACAAACAAAATGAGCATTGATATCCTCCTTGAAATTTTTCATACATGTTTAAATTAGAACATGTATCATTATCATCTTCCTAATCATCTGCTCCCATCAGTGGTTCATGCCTTGGTCTCCTCTCGCCTAGACTACTGTAATGCGCTCTACGTGGGGTTACCCTGGAAGACGGTTTGGAAGTTGCAGCAGGTACAGAATGCAGCTGCTCGCCGGGTTAAAGGCTGCCACCAGCGTGATCACATAACTCCAGTGCTCAAAGAGTTGCACTGGCTACCAGTTGTTTGCCGAGCCGAATTCAAGGTGTTGGCGTTGACCTTTAAAACCCTGTACGGCTCCGGTACAGTATATCTCAAGGAGCGCCTCCAGCAACATCAAGTAGGCCACTCAACAAGATCTGCCACGGATGGCCTTCTCCCTGTCCCATCAGCCAGATAAATCAGGCTGGTGGGGACTAGGAGGAGGGCCTTTTCTGTGGCAGCCCCCAATTTATGGAACTCTCTCCCCAGTGACCTCCGCCATGCCCCTTCCTTGATCAGCTTCCACCGGGCATTAAAAACGTGGCTTTTCAGGCGGGAATATGGGGTAGGTTAGGATTTTTAAGTTTTGTACTGTTTTTAATTGTGTTTTATACTGTGTGTGTGTGTGTGTGTGTGTGTGTGTTCCCCCCCTCTTGTGTTTTATTGGACTGTACATCGCTCAGAGTGGCCGGATGTCGGGCCAGATGGGCGATTCATAAATATAATAAATAAATAAATTATGGCTCCCAGGCGACAGCTTAATTTATACCTTATATACCATTCCAACTTCATGCATTCCCACAGTGGCACATCTAATTTGTTCTTTCATCTGACTTGACTCAGTATGTGGAAGAAGTAACCCAAATGTAGTTAATGGAACACAGTAATTTATGTTCTAATTTATCAGAATTTTCTGATGAGGCATCCATCTGGACACCCTCTTGCTGCTATGAAAAATCAACCTTCACTTGGAAATGCTGTTCAGTGTGGTCTACAGTAATCAGCTCATAAGAGCACACTTTCAGTGTATTCTGAAATCATTCAGGAATATGGATATACCTTACACTCACTCCTTGCACAGGGAGAAAAGAGGGCTGGATTATATATCTACAAAATACCTCCAAAATGATGGTCCAGCTGCTAGTTAGGTATCTTAATTTGACACAACAGACATAACTCTACACTCATTGTGTCCATTTACACTTTCCCAAGTATCCTGAAAAATGCCAAGGACAAACCAAGTTGAAACAAACAAGTGAAAGGAGAGGCAGCCAGTTACACCTTCAGCTTGAATACCACTTCAGTAGTGGTATATATGGGCCAGAGTAAACATATTGCTAATTGTGCAGACCTATGCATGGTTGGCTTACTTATTTAGTGTAAGCACATGCAGGACTGATTCAGATCAAGACCACGGCGATTTGGGAGAGGGGATTTAAGCTTTCCCCCCTCCCACTTTCAACCCAAAATTCTACACCCCTTCCATGGGGGGATTAAAAAAAGAAAAATGTCTCCATTGCAGATGGGTTTTTTCTTTATTTAACCACACACACACACACACACACACACACACACACGTGGGAGGTGGAATGTGGGCTCAAAGCGGGAGGGGGGAATTGTGTCCACATGCTGGCAGAAGAACTCTCAGAACCACTGTCTATTATCTTTGAGAAATCATGGAAGACAGGTGAAGTGCCAGATGACTGGAGGAGGGAAAATGTTATTCCTATCTTCAACAAGGGCAAGGAGGAGGAACCTGGGAACTATAGACCAGTCAGTCTGACATCAATCCCTGGGAAAATTTTGAAGCAAATTATAAAGAAGTCAGTCTGCAAGCACCTTGAAAACAAGGCAGTGATTACTAGAAGCCAGCATGAATTTGTCAAGAACAAATCCTGCCAGACTAATCTGATCTCATTTTTTGATCGGGTAACCTCCCTTGTGGACTGTAGGGAATGCTGTGGACATAATATATCTGGACTTCAGCAAAGCTTTCGACAAAGTGCCTCATGATATCCTGATTAGCAAGCTAGCTAAAAGTGGGCTGGATGGAACAACTATCAGGTGGATCCACAATTGGCTACAGAATCGGACTCAAAGAGTGCTTATCAATAGTACCTTCTCAAACTGGGGAGAGGTAACGAGCGGGGTACCACAAGGCTCGGTCCTGGGCCCAGTGCTATTCAACATTTTTATTAATGACTTGGATGAGGAGGTGCAGGGAATGCTTATCAAATTTGCAGATGACACAAAGTTGGGTGGAACAGCTAATACTCTGCAAGACAGAAACAAAATTCAAAGCGATCTCGATAGGCTGGAGCGCTGGGCCGAATACAACACAATGAAATTTAATAGGGATTAATGCCAAGTGCTGCACCTAGGGAGAGGAAACCAAATGCAGAGTTACAGAATGGGGGACTCTTGGCTCAACAATACTACAAGTGAGAAGGATCTTCGAATTGTTGTAGATCACAAACTGAATATGAGCCAGCAATGCGATGTGGCTGCAAAGAAGGCAAATGCTATTTTGGGCTCCATTAATAGAAGTATAGCTTCCAAATCGCGGGAAGTGATAATTCCCCTTTACTCAGCACTGGTTAGGCTTCATCTTGAGTACTGTGTCTAGTTCTGGGCACCACACTTTAAGGAGGATGTAGACAAACTGGAGAGGGTTAAGAGGAGGGCAACAAGGATGATAAAGGGACTGGAAACAAGGCCCTATGAGGAGAGACTGAAAGAACTGGGCATGTTTAGCCTTCAGAAGAGGAGACTGAGGGGAGATATGATAGCACTCTTCCAGTACTTGAAGGGTTGTCACACAGAGGAGGGCCAGGATCTCTTCTCGATCGTCCCAGTTTGCAGGACACGGAATAATGGGCTCAAGTTACAGGAAGCCAGATTCCACCTAAACACCAGGAAATATTTCCTGACTGTTAGAGCAATAAGACAATGGAACCAATTACCTAGGGAGGTGGTGAGCTCTCCCACTCTGGAGGCATTCAAGGTGAAGCTGGACGGCCATCTGTCAGGGATGCTTTGACCTGGATTCCTGCATTGAGCAGGGGGTTGGACTCGATGGCCTTGAAGGCCCCTTCCAACTCTACTTTTCTATGATTCTATGCTCTGCCACTAAACTAAGTAAGCAGAATGTTTAGCAGAATTGGCAGAACATTTAGTTTGGCCCTAATCAGATCAAATATAAGCAATTATAATTGCCCAAATATCTTACAAGATGTCTTACAAACATGTTATGGTGAACTCCTATACACACTTACTTGGGAGTAAATCTGATCAAACCCACTTGCTTCTGAGTAGATATGCATTATTTTCCCCTCTCTCCAAGGAGGAAACAAAAAGTTAAGTATCTGATGAAAAACAATTATAGGAAACCTGGTCTTGCAAATCACTATGACTGGGTTGTGGTTGCTAAACAATGAATGAAAAATATATACAATAGCAGCTAGGGATGTACAGATTTTGTTACCGGTAAATCCATTCCATCTGTGTTTCATGAATTCTCAGGCAACTTTCGTTCTGTCATCCGCTTATTGATGGAATCTGGGGTTTTTTCCACCAGAATTCTGTTCACCAGAAACCCTAATGCACACTTGTGCAACAGCATTAGCACTAATGTGAATGAGCAAAAACTGAAAAACTGGTCCAGAAGGCCACAGAATCCATGTGACTCGGAAAAAGCCAGTCTGTTGTGGAATCCACAGACTGGATTCACAAAAATCCGATCTCATCTGAATCCACTGCGGATGTATCCGACATCCCTACAATAGTCCGTTGAAGGTGTTAGCATGCTTCTGTTTAGGGCTAAAGTGGGGAGGTGGAGGTGGGTGCACACATGAACCCTGCCACCCAACATCCCTATTGCCAGTTAGACCTTTGCACATTGTGCATTAAAACACATGCTTGAGGGACCAATCCTTTCCTAACTACATGAGTGTATTTTAAAATAACTGCTGAAAAATAAATATGCATACAGTTAACAACTGATGTAGCATGCAAGATTTTGCTATGTGCACCCAAATACAGAAAGTAAAGTGAGAATCAGCCCTGACAGATTTGTGAGAACTGGCAGAGACACTTTAAAGTCCTGTCATTGTGTCACAAGAAAAAATGTTGATGTTAAAGTATACAGGTACACCACCAACAAAGTAGATGTAGAATTAACAGGGATGTTGAAGAGTCCTTGGTCTCGAGTCACGAGTCGAGTCACGAGTCTTTGGACCCGAGTCTCGAGTCCGAGTCCGAGTCCTTGGTCCAAAATGGTGACTCACGAGTCACGAGTCCTGAGTCACTCCCAAAGCTGACTCCACGAGTCCCTATTAAAATCAATGGGGTTCCCCCACAACAAAATAAGGCTACTTCAGATGTGTGGCTTAAATAAATTCTAGGCACAAGTGTGGCTTTTTATTTCAAAACTCTGCCACTGATTTTGGCAAGAACAGACCAGGCAGACAAACCCAAAATAACCAGGCAGGCAGAGGAGGCAGGGAACCCCAAAGCAGGCAGGCCGAGACGTTTGTCTTGGACAATTCAACCGTTGAACTGGTCAAGAAGAGACCAGGCAGGCAGAGGAGGCTGGGAACCCCAGACAGGCAGGCAGAGGCAGCCAAAACCCAAAATGTCTGACCCTAACCCAAACCCCCCACAACAACACATCAATCAAAATAAATCTCAACACATTGTTGGGGCTGCGCTCCTGGTAGCTGTCCATAGTGGCCAAGCAGCGGCGCACCTCGCTTCCATGCGCTCTTCACCGGTGATCGCGCTCCTTCTGGCACAGCCAGAAGACTCGTCAACAGCCCAGGGATGTTGACGAGTCCTTGGTCTCGAGTCCCGAGTCGAGTCCCGAGTCCCATTAAAAATATTGGGACTCGAGTCCGAGTCGAGTCAGAGGGGGGACTCAGTCCGACTCACGAGTCGAGTCCTCGAGTCCGAGTCCCCATCCCTGAGAATTAAGTCGATTATTAATTGTGATCACAAAGGTTCTATGGACTTTGAAGAAGCCCGAGTGCAAGGTGAAAGGGAGAAACGTGCTAAGTGAAAAGCACGTCAAATGAATCCTTTACAGGACCATCTTCCATCTGGTAACCTGTGTCGTCCTCACTGTGGGAAACTGTGTGGATCTAGAATTGGCCTCCACAGTCACTTACGGACCCATCGCTAGAGTCTACACAATTTTTCTTTAGAATTTCCTCCTTTTAAAATTTCCTTTTTGTAATTTTTTATCCTGGAAGACAATCTTACTCGGTCTTAGTGATCGCCTGATGATGATGATGATGATGATGATGATGATGATGATGATGAATTGTGATCAATCAACATGGTTGATTATTGATTTAAATAAATAGTAGTAACTGCTCAGCCTACTGTACATATCACTGGAAAGCATGAAATGCTCCTTTAAAAGGTAGGATCAATTGAAGGGCACATTTTTCTTCTCTTTGTACTTTCCCATCAATTTTAATGGGTGCAGAACATCAGTCACATCTAATATAATGAGACAAGAAGATGGATGAGTACATTTGAAGATACTAGTCACTGGACAGAAAACATCCTGAAGAAGTGACTCTAGTAGCACAGGGTTCAACAATGCAGCCTGGACAAAAGGTGGAACTACATTGCTTGATTTTGTATTCACATGGAAGAAAATCAATTTTCTTCCACCATTCATCATGTTCTCACATGTTAGACTTTCAAAGACGTTTTTCTATTAAACATGATCAAGTAACACTTTTTCATCCAAAGAAGTGAATAAAATCAGGAACAAAGAGATCATGTGGAGATAAATGGTAAATATACTAGTAGGTATTAAGATTAAAACAGCTTTTGCTAATAAAGTTTTAAAGACTTGTACTGCACCTGTTGGGAACTTGAAACACACCATATTTTATGGAACAGATAAATAAAGAGTTTTGTGCTTTAGGTTTTCTACACCAAGCCAAATAATAAATCAAAAAGCTTCCTAAAAGGTTCTAAGGGCACAATCCTATATCATCCACCCTCGATGCACATGAGCCTCTGAACATGGAGGCTTACGTGCATCCAATGCAAGGCATGAGGAGCGGTGTCAGCAATCTTTGCTGTTGCCGCACCTTGTGCCCTGCATTTCATCTAGACGGCTGTTTTCAGCTGTCTAGACCAGTGTTCTCCAACCTTGGGTCCCCAGATGTTTTTGGCCTACAACTCCCAGCATGCCCCAGCCAGCTATGCTGGCTGGGGCATGCTGGGAGTTGTAGGCCAAAAACATCTGGGGACCCAAGGTTGGAGAACACTGGTCTAGATGAAGCTCTTCAGAGGGGGAGGGAAGGAGGGTGGGGTGCCATTTGGGTAATCGGCCCCAGCCTCCTCCCCTCCCCCCCCCAGCACGCCCCTTTTCCTCCTTTCCGAGGCTGATTTCCAACCTCAGGGAGGAAGCCGGAGTGGTTCTTTCCACACGGTCTGCAAGGGTGGTGGCGGATGGGGGCTTGGCGTTTGGAGTCCCAGCTCCGAGCTCACAGGACCACGGAGCTAGGGCTCCAAATAATCATATGGTCACCCAGACAATGTCAGGTGGCCATAGGATTGTGCCCTAAAATAAGAAAGTGGTTTATGTCAAAAGGCCACTATGCGGTTTGCAAAGAGGAAGATGAATTGAAACCATACAAACAAAAATTATTACCAGGGATGGTCATGTGTGACCAACCAAAATATACACTGTCAACTGATCAATTATTGTCAAAATCATCAAATATATTATTTGATTAGAACTGTAACAAAGAGACAGGCATAAACAAATCATTAAAATGTTAGGCTGCAATTCTATGCACATTTTTGGGGAATAAGTGCCACTGAATTCAGTGGTGCTTTTTTCTGAGTAAACATACATATGAATTGGCTTTTAGCTAAATAGAAAGATAACGGTGGCTGGAATCCTGTGCACACTTACTTGGGAGTAAACCCCACTGAACTCACTGGGAATAACTTATGAGTAACCATACTAAGGATTGTACTGTTACAATTTAAACCAAAGCATGTCTACTCAGAACTACGCCCTACTAAGTTCACTAGTACTTATTCCTAGGTAAGTACCGGTATGTGTAGGATTGCAGCCTTACATTGCAAAACTTACTTATAAAGGTTTTAGATTATGCTTGCCATGTTAAAGAATAAATCACATTCTTTGGAGAAATGAAAGTACATTCGTAGAATGTATTTGTGATTCAGTTTCAGCATAAATTTATAAAGAAAAGTTACAGATATCATGCTACTACTGCAATACTGATCATTATTTATGTTTACACTGTTTCTGTTATTTCATTACCTATGGTACCAGATGAATATACCTGATAGTTATCACAAAATTATGTTATTATTGGATGGAATCAAAGTGAAGGCAAGTAATCCATCCCTGAAAGATACAGAATCTACTGTATCTACTGTAATTTTGGTGATGCCCAAAATTATAATGCCAAGATCAGTGAGGGTCTTTATAGTAGTAGGCGATCACTCGTGACCAAGTAAGATTGTCTTCCAGGATAAAATTACAAAAAGAAAATTATAAAAGGAGGAAATTCTAAAAAGAAAAATTGTGTAGACTCTAGCGATGGGTCCGTAAGTGACTGTGGAGGCCAATTCTAGATCCACACAGCTTCCCACAATGAGGACACAGGTTACCAGGTGGAAGATGGTCCTGTAAAGGATTCATTTGATGTGCTTTTCAAAGCACGTTTCTCCCTTTCACCTTGCACTTGGGCTTCTTCAAAGTCTATGGAACCTTTGTGAAAGGCCAAACTCCATTTAGATCGTTCATGGGCCAGAGCTTCCCAGTTTTCAATGTTTATATTGCATTTTTTTAGATTAGTCTTAAGAACATCTTTAAACCTTTTATACTGACCACCGATATTCCGCTTTCGATTCTTGAGTTGGGAATAAAGTAACTGCTTTGGGAGACGGCAGTCAGACATTCGAACAACATGACCGGTCCATTGAAGTTGGCGTTGAAGGATCATTTTTTCAACGCTAGTAGTCTTTGCTGACACTGACATTATTTGCAGGATTGCTTTGCAGTACACTGACATTATTTGCAGGATTGCTTTGCAGTACACTGACATTATTTGCAGGATTGCTTTGCAGTACACTGACATTATTTGCAGGATTATTTGCAGTACACTGACATTATTTGCAGGATTGCTTTGCAGTACACTGACATTATTTGCAGGATTTTACGGAGGCAACATTGATGAAATCTTTCAAGGAGGTGGAGATGACATTTATAGATAGTCCATGTTTCACAGGCATACAATAAAGTTGGTAATACAATGGCTTCATAAACCAGCGTTTTGGTCTTCCTACAGATATCCCGATCCTCGAACACTCTATGTTTCATTCTCGGGTCTTTATAGAGGAATGCCCAAAGGGAAAGTAAGTTCTGCAGATGAACCATATTACACATATTCAAGTAAACCATATTACACATTAGAAGGCAAACCTTTCTTAGAATTATCAGCCTATCTCATTTGGAGAAAATATGTCTCCAAACTCAAATCTGGCAACTAATATTTGTACATCAAGCCCAAAAAGTGAAATATTACCATTTTAGCACTTTCATGCCACAGTACAACCTCCTCACCACCACCACCACCACCAAAGCCCATGGGCATTACATCTGTGAAAGTGTTACATGTGGTGTGTTATCTGCACTTGGAAATCTCTCATTTTGTTTGTTGTTTGTTATTATTTTCCAGTTCCATAGTACTTATAAAACCCTTTTTTCCCCAAGGCGTTTCTGGCGCCCCCTTTAGCCCTGCGCCCTAGGCAGCTGCCTAGTTGGCCTAATGGTAGCACCGGCCCTGGGTGGGCTTCAATCCCTGAGAAAGAGAAGCCCAGCTGAGTTCCATTTGCTGCCACCTTCTATCGCCATTGCTCCGCTAAGCTCCCATTCAGTGCAGCTGCAAACTTGCATGTGGGAGAGGGGCGGAGATCAGAATATTGGGGAAAGAGCCAGTGGAGCAGCCAATTCCTTTCACAGAGGGTGCGAAACAGCTCCTGACACAGAGCTGAATGCTGCTGGAGCTCTCTGTGCAGAGCGTGCCACCACTCCAAGCTGCAGCATCATGTAAAAAAGAGCCAGGTATGCTAGCCTCAGATGAGTAATTAAGAGGTAAGACTAGAAATTCTGAGGAAGAGCAACCTCCAGCCTGCAGAGCCTTTCAGTCTGGTCCATAGCCTCCCAGCCCTGCCTCCTCCTGGGGCTTTCTTCAGCACTCACTCTGCCCGACTTCACCTCCTCTTTCTTGTCACTGCTTTCTTTTTTGCATTTGGGCTTCTTCTTTTTTTTACTGTTGTCCCCTCCTATTCTCTCCAAAGCTCCATTTCTCCCCTAGTCTCCATTTCTCTATGCATCTGGTGTCCTACTGTTCTCCCAGCCTTCCTGCTGGTCTCCCACCCCGACTTCTCATCAACTCTCCTTTTCTATTTATCGGTGCATCTGGGGATTTTGTTTATTGTGCTATTCCCTCCTCTTTCCTACAGCTCTCCATTCAGCTGGGCATCTAGGATTGTTGTTTATTTATTTTGATTTCCCCGCCTCTACTCTTCAACTCTCCATTTCTCTACACCTCCTGGGATTTTTTCCTGCTGTCCCCAAACTTCCACTTGTTTCCAACCCTCCTTTGCTCTGTACTGATGTGTGTATCTGAGATTTGTATTTTATTTTTTGCTGTCCCCTTCTCTTCTCCCCAATTCTGTGCATATTCTCTGTATCTGGGATTTTTTCCAGCTGTTCTCCCCACCCCCCTCCATTTATCTGTGCACCTGGGATTTATATGTACAGTCATGCCTTGGATTGAGAGCATAATTCATTCCGGAAACGTGCTTGTAATCCACAACACTCTTATATCAAAACGAAATCCCCCCAAAAAAATTTGTACAGAGATTTTTAATTTAAGCCATACTACAGTACTTGTATTACAAGACGTCACTTGTATATCAAGTAAAAAAAATATTAAATATTTAAAAATTTGCTTGTCTTGCAAAACGCTCTCAAACCAAGTTACTTGCAATCCAAGGTATTACTGTATTTAATTTTCCTTCCCCTTCTCTCCAGCATTCCCTTTCTCTGAATTCCATTTCTCCACGCATCTAAGATGTTTATTTTTTGCTGTCCCCTCCCCCCTCCAACTTTTTGTTTCTTTGTGCATCTGGGTTTTGTTTTTGCTGCCCCAACCCCTTCTCTGTGCATCCCCAACTCCTTTTGTTTTCTGTGCATCTGGGCTCCACCCCAACCCCAAATGGGCACATCTCTGGGCACCACACCTTAAGAAGGACATAGACAAACTGGAGAGGGTTCAGAGGAGAGCAACAAGGATGATAAAGGGACTGGAAACAAGGCCCTATGAGGAGAGACTGAAAGAACTGGGCATGTTTAGCCTTCAGAACAGGAGACTGAGGGGAGATATGATCGCACTCTTCCAGTACTTGAAGGGATGTCACACAGAGGAGGGCCAGGATCTCTTCTCGATCATCCCAGTTTGCAGGACATGGAATAATGGGCTCAAGTTACAGGAACCTAAAAATTTCCTGACTGTCAGAGCAATAAGACAATGGAATCAACTACCTAGGGAGGTGGTGGGCTCTCCCAATCTGGAGGCATTCAAGGTGCAGCTGGACAGCCATCTGTCAGGGATGCTTTGACCTAGATTCCTGCATTGAGCAGGGGGTTGGACTCGATGGCCTTGTAGGCCCCTTCCAACTCTACTTTTCTATGATTCTCTCCTTCCTCCCTGAAGTCTAGCATAGAGCAATTCTTTACCTTTCTAGCTTGACAAATTTGAAATAGTTGGTTATTTGATTATTGTTGTATTTTTACTGTCAGGGAGATGGAGATGTGCTTGTGAAATTTTCTGTCACACCTGCCAAAACAAGTTGGCCAGCCTTGGGTACAATGCACGGTGACTGGAAGAGGGCACCATTAGCTGTTCCGCTTCAGGCAACAAAATGTCTTGGGCTGGCCTTCTCAAAGAATCTAATTACTTCAAAGTTTCATCACTAAGTTTTTCATGTGTACCTTCAACTAATGACCTCTTGTCAATGTAGAGTTCCTGCACTTCTTAAATATGTAATCTGAATTATCTTGGTTTTGACTCTCAGAACATGGTGCAAAGCTGGGGTGGGGAACCCCTGGTCTGTGGTGTGCATATAGCCTGCACCATGATTTTATCTGGCCCACAGATACATCTTTAACCTTCCTCAGCCTTGAATCCTCTTTATCTCCTTTCCTGTGCCCCTGGCCTCTCCTCTGAAATCAGCTCACAGCACAACCTTCATGGCAAAGAGTTCTTTCCCATTAATTCTTGCCTCTATGGAATTAAGATCACAGTGACTGCCCACTCTGGAATCTGGCTCACAGTTTGTGTGTGTGTGTGTGTGTGTGTGTGTGTGAGAGAGAGAGAGAGAGAGAGAGAGAGAGAGAGAGAGAGAGAGAGAGAGAGAGAGAGAGAGAGAGAGAGAGAGAGTTGGGAGTGAGTTTTGCCTTGGGCCAGAACAAAAAAGAAGAAGCTGGCTTGCACTAAGTAAGGGGTGCGGGTGTGGGAAGAACTGATGGAGGGGAACCACAATGGAGAAAGCAGCCCAAATGGTGCAGAGAGAAAGAAGGGGGAGAATGGAGCATTGGGGAGGGATGCTCCTCAGCAAGGATTCTTCAGGAGCAGAAGCATAGTTCACTTTAAATCTGACCAAGGCATACTGTGGGCATGGAGATGTGAGCAAACTGACCACAGAGATGAAGGCTAGAGTGACACATAACCTGAATAAAAGGCTGTAAACTGAGCAGGGACATCTTCCAAACCAGATGACATACAGAGAGCAGGGGATAGTAGCCAGAGAGAGAAAGGGGTGGCTCTGCCCACAACTAGCTCTGGCCCCACCTACAGTTCCCAATGGTCCCACCCATTACCAGCATGCAGTCCAAAATAGTTTATCATCAAGGTAATGTGGCTCTCAGCAGAAAAAGGGTGTCATCCCTGATTAAAAGAAGGCAGATGGGAATTCAACTAGCTGTGAAAAAAGTAAGAAGTAATTGTTTTCCCAAGGGGTGCCATAGCCTCTTTACATTATCCTGCACCTTGGGTCAGACGGTGGGTTGAAATCTAGGAGACAGTGGAGGGAACAGACGCTGCCTGTTCCAAGCCTCCATTTGTTGCTACAACACAGTGCACAGAAGGCCATGCTTCCTGCAGCACTTCCTGCCTTGAAAACAACAGAGAAGACCTAGCAGAGGCACACCGCTGCTCTCTCATGGTACAGTAGAACATATTAGGAAAATGTTCCCAGTATGTAATTTACAAAATGTGTCAGGGCCCCAAGGCTTGCCAACAGTCCCCAGAGTCCTTCCCTCAACCTCTAGATGGGTGGAAACTGACTAAACGGTACGGGAAAGGACTTAATGCAAAGACATTAAAGCCAACACTGTAATAACGTAAAACTGACCCTCTAGATGGGGGTCCCCAACGTGGTGCGTGCAGGGACCTCCAACGGCCCACAAAGATCTCCACTCCCTGCCCCCTTCAAAAATGTTTTTTTTAAAAAAAGCCTTGGAACACATTAGAGTAGTCTTCTTTCCCTTTCTAGCCTGGCTCTTTCTCTCCCCTCTACCCCTTTGCCTTATTTCCCCCTCCCTCTCAACCTCCAGTCTTGCTATTCCCTCCACATCTTTAGTTCAATTTCTCCCCGTCTTAGCCTTGCTCTTTCTCTGCCCCTTTACCTTGCTGTTTCCCCTCCCTCTGAGCCTCCAGCTATTTCTCACCCCACCTCTTTACCTTGCTGCTTCTCCCCGCCCAGACTCTAGTCTTGCTCTTTCTCTCCTTTGCCTTGCTATTTCCCCTTCCCTCCCAACCTCTAACCACTACTTCTCTCACCACACACATACCTCTTTACCTCACTTTTGACTAGTCAGGTCCCCTATTTCTTCACTCCATATTGCCTTCAGCTTGCCTCCTAAATTGAGTTCCAGATCCACAATGATTCATGCAGACACAGGTTTAGGACCCTCTAGGGTGCAAAGCACCCAGAGGGGGAGCACTCTCATAATGTTCTTGAATTGTTATGCTCACCTGGAGGTGGAAGGCCTGCACTGCTGCAGTCTTGCCAATTACTTTGGAGGAGCTGCTCACCTGGGTTCCTCTTTGCCCTACTGCTGTCACAACCTACTGCTACTGCTGCCCACCTCTCATGTTATTCCCCAATACTCATTACTTTTCTCCTCCCTCTACTGCTGTCTTCACTGCTGCCTTCAATTAAAGAAATGCAGTGCAGCGCTACAGCGGCTACATATGTTTTTCTCTACTATGTCTCACAGGGCCAAAACAAACATCACTTTAAATGTGTCTCCAGCAGCTTCAGTGTTTCGTTTCTTTTACTCTGGAGTAAGTGCAGGGACCTTGATCTGGAGCATGGGGAGAGGGGGCTTTTAAAAACCTGGATCAGGATGCCTACACCTACTCTAGTATAAAAATGGGGAGGGGACTCATGGATGCTAGACACAGATTTAAAGGAATGTCTGATATGGCCTTCACTCCATATTTTAAAGGCCCAGAAACACTTAAAAGCTTGGAATCAGAATGACTAGAGTTAAGCTACAGCTTCTGTAACTAGATGCAACAGCAACAGCAGTAACAGGGAAAGGCAGGGTGTGACATCCCCACATACAGCCCTGGCCCCCAGCAGTCACTGGGTCTGTAGGCAGGTGTCGACAAACGCAGCCTGTCCACCGGGTCCGCACTCATCATAAACTCAACCATGGTAAACTTCTGACACCACTTACTAAGTTAGAGAGAGCAGTAGGGCTCTCCTTAAAGATGCTTGACTGTGCGGACGAAGGCCAGAATGTGGGGTGAGAAATATTGCCCTGACATTGTGTCCTCCCCGCCTGACTGAAGCCATGGTCACTGGCACCCCTAGGCACAGCTCTGACATGGTGCATCCCAATAGCCCCCTGAAGGGGGGGGTGCCCCACAGTAGGGGGGCAGGAAGGCACATAACTCTGCCCTGGGACTACTTCCTGGCTCCAACTGCAATGCTATGCACGGGTTAGGGAAGTTTGCTACCTAGTGACTGAAGATGGTATTGCAGGCTTCCAACACACACAGGAACATTTAAATTACCGGTAGTTAAAATTAATCAATGCATTTTAACAACCAAATAACCCCAACAGGCACAGCCCTAGGGTTCCTTAGTATGCACGTCAAGTTTACAGTGTCACGGTTTCATGGTCTTGGAGCTATGGTGCTGACAGGCAGACACACATCCCTATTTCTTATTATAGAAGAAGGTAGCCAGGAACATGCAGTCATTTAATAAAGAATAGGAAATAATGTTTCTACATAATAAACTGTCCCACCATAACTGATTCCCCTTTCCACCAACTACCTGGACCAACAGCCTTTTTAATCTGGTACTTTCTTAACTCACTACTACTAACACTTCCAACTCCCTGCTTAACTGACTCCCCTAACTGCCCTTCTCAAGTCACTTACTCTGACTTCTCCCACTATTCCATCTCACTTTCCTGCTGTCACTCATTATTCTGTTACACAGAGTAACAGGGGAAGGCACTAAGGCATCATGAATGCTACCTGTACTCTCCTGATGAACAATGTGCATCTACAGAAGGGTATCGGGCTTATGGCAGCTGGGGCTGATAGAACAGAACAGTTCATCAACAGGCAAAGATAATAGGTAAGATAGCAGGGAGCTGACACAATAGGGCTCAACCCACCCCTATTGTCTCAAGCCCTGTTTAGGATAACGCAGTCAAGGACCAGAGCAGAGTCAGGAACCAGAACAACAGAGTTGGTTATAGGAAGGCAAAACACATATAGCCAAGACTCGAGCAACAGAGTTTGTACACCAGTAGTGTTCAGACCCCAACAGAAATGCCAACGAGATAGGGGGGAAAAATACTTGCTTCCACCCCTTTCTGAGCTACGATACCTATAAGAATCAAGAACCTTGGTGGCCAGTTTTGAGATCTGTGTGGCTTCAGCTTGGCCTCTTTTGTCACGTGACTGGCACTTTTAGTAAGTGGATGCTTTGGGAAGTGCTCAGATTACAGGGGGCCTTACCTTTTGACCTCCACCTTAGCTACTCAGGCTGGTACTGCAGGATTGATGGTGTCATTGAACCATAGAGCTTAGTCTGCCAGGCTTGCCAAGGAAGCAGAACACTGAAGGTGCAGGAGATAAGCTGTGGGAGCCTGGCTGCTGGGAGACGTGGTTCAAGAAGTGCCCCTTGGGGTGATTTTTCATACTCCTTTGTGGAAGGATGCACAAGTGTTTCCAAGGGAGAGGGTTGGGAAGAGGGAACAGAAACCTATTGGAGAAGCAGCCAGATTACATTGTCTCCCCTGATCAGTTTTGCATAGACAACCAGTTGAAGGGATTTTTATTATTTTTATTATTTACTTATTTATAATGTAGAAGGGATTTTTATTAATTAATTAATTAATTAATTAATTTATTATATTTATACCCCGCCTTTTTTCCTGCAAGGAACCCAAGGCAGCTTACATAATCCTCCTCCTCCTCTCCATTTTATCTTCACAACAACCCTGTGAGGTAGTTAGGCTGAGAGTCAGTGACTGGCCCAAAGTCACCCAGTGAGTTTCATGGCCGAGCGGGGACTAGAACCCAGATCTCCCGAGTCCCAGTCCAACACTCTCACCACTACGCCACACTGACTTTGTTTTATGTGCTCTTCTTCTCCTTTGTGATTAACTAAATCACAGAACAGCATAAAATTCACAAAATCACAAAACAGCATAAAAATACAACATAAAATTTTAATATAAAATATTTAAAACAATTTAAACAGCTAAAAACAATTTCAATAAGATACTAAACCTGTTAAAGTTAGCTGACATAAATGCCCCGTCATATACCATTAAATACCTGGGAGCAGAGGGCAGTCTTAACCTGGTGCAGATGACAGTGTTGGCGCCAGGTGGGCCTCAATAGGGAGATCATTCCATAATCGGGGGGCCACCACTGAGAAGGCCTTCTCCCTTGTTGCCACCTTCTGAGTCTCTCTTGGAGGTGGCACTTGGGAGGAACGCCTCAGATGTTCATCACAGTGTCTGGGTAGGTTCAGGTCAGAAGAGATGCTCCATCAGGTATTGCGGTCCCAAGCTATGTAAGGCTTTATAGGTTAAAGCCAGCACATTGAATAGAACTCGGAAGCATACAGGCAGCCAATGCAAGCTGGGCCAAACTTGGTGTTATATGCTCAGACCTTCTGGTTCCTGCAATCAATCTGGCCGTTGCATTTTGTACAAGCTGCAGCTTCTGAACTGTTTTCAAGGACAGCCCCACATAGAGTGCATTGCAGTAATCTAACTTGGAGGTTACCAGAACATAGGTACTGAAACCAGGTTATCTATGTCCAGATAGGGTCATAGCTGGGCCACCAGCCAAAGCTGGTAGAAGGCACTCCGTGCCACTGAGACTCAAGTGACAGAGATGGCTCCAGGAGAACCCCCAAGCTATGAACTTGCTCCTGAAGGGGAGTACAACCCCATCCAAAACAGACTGAGCATCTTCCATTCAGTCAGAAGAACCATCCACTAACAGCATCTCAGTCTTGTCTGGATGGAGCTTCAGTTTATTAGCCCTTATCCAGTCTATTGTCACAGCCAGGCATTGATTTAACACATCTGCAGCCTCACCTGATGAAGATGAAAAGGAGAAGTAGAGCTGCATGTCATCAGCATACTGGTCATCAGGCCACGCACTCCATAACTCTGGATGACCCCACTCAGTGGTTTCATGTAGATGTTAAATAGCATGGGGGACAAAACAGACCCCTGAGAACCCCACACTGGAGAATCCATGGGGCCAAGAAATATTTCCCAAGCACCACCATCTGGAGCCAGCCATCAAAGTGGGAGTGTAACCACTGCAATGCAATACCACCCACTCCCAGCTCAGACAGTCCCCCAGAAGGATACCATGGTAGATGGTGTCAAAAGCCGCCAAGAGATCCAGGAGTATCAACAAGATCACACTCCCCCTGTCTCTCTCCCGACATAGGTAATCATACAGAGTGACCAAAGTTGTTTCCATGCCAAAACCTGGCCTGAACCCTGACTTAAATGTATCTAGATAATCTGTCTCATCCAAGAGTGCCTGAAGCTGGTTGGCCACCACCCACTCAAGGACCTTGCCCAGGAAAGGAACATTTGGTACCAGCCTGAAGTTCTTAAGATCTTCCAGTTCCAGAGAGGATTCCTTCAGGAGTGGTCTTACTGCTGCCTCTTTCTGGGGGCATGTGACCACTCCCTCTCGCAAGGAGGCATTAATCACTTCCCTGGCCCAGCTGGCTGTTTCCTGTCTGCTAATTTTTATAAGCCAAGAGGGGCAAGGATCCAGTATGGAATTAGTTGCACAAACCTGTCCAAGCACCTTGTCAATGTACCCGAGCTGTACCAACTGAAACTCATCCAAGAAAACTGAACCAAGCAGTGCTCTGGATACCTCACCTGATTCAGATGATGTATTACTGGAGTCTAAGTCCCAGTGGATGCAAGGGATTTTATCCTAGAAGTGCCTAGCAAATGTGTTACAGCTAGACGTGGAAATAAGGCTGGGCGCGCTGCCCGAGCCTTATTTCGCCCCCCTCCCCCTCCCCCTCCCCGTCTCGTTTTTTCGAGCGGCGCGCAGCGCTGCTCGAACAAGCCACTTACCTGGCTCTCCGCGTTCGGGACCCGGAAATGGGTCCTGCGCAGGTGCAGAACGGTCCCGTCGCATCACTTCCGGTTGGAAGTGACGCAACAGGACCGTTCGAGGAGCGCGGGCGGTTCTCCGCTGGATCGAGCGGCTGGGGCAGCTCTCCGCGGAGTGCGCGAGCCACCCCGAAGAGGAGGTAAGGCCTCGCCGGGGCGTGAGCGGGGCCATGCTCGGTCTCGTTCTGCCCCGGCAAGGCTCGTTTGCACAACTCTAGTACAGCAAGCCTCCGACGGGTCTACAGTGTCCTTAGGGCCAGCGAGTAATGGGTCCCAGATGACCCTGAAAAGCTCCACAGGGTGGCAAGTAGAGGATTCAATAGAGGCAGCAAGATGTTGTTTCTTTACTGCCCCCACTGTCCCTGAATACAACTAACCATAGGCACACACCAGTGTTCGACTGCACTCAAGCCTACCTCTATTTTTTTTTCATCACTGTCAGCTCTGGGGTATACCATGGAGCCATATGAGCTCAAATGCAGAGAGGATGCTCAGAAGAAATCATGTCAACCGTCCAGGTAATTTCTGTATTCCACAGATCAACCAGGGTTTTGACATGAGTGCCAGGCATATCAGCCAGAAAACTTCCTAGAGCTCTCTGGAAGCCATCTGGATCTATTAGCCTCTGGGGCAGACCATCTTAATAGGTCTCCCACCCTTGCAGAGGAGAAAAGCCGCTGTCAATCTAAACCTCAATATGAGTTGATCTGATGATGACAAAGGGATCAATTCAAAGTCCCCACCTTCAGATCTCCATCCCCATGAGCGGCTGGAAAAAAAACAAGTATAGAGTATGCCCTGCTACATGTCTTGGGCAGATGACATGTTGGGACAGTCCAATGGTTGTCATGGAGGCCATGAAATCCTGAGCCGCCCTAGACAATGTGCCCTCAGCATGAATTTTGATGTCCCCCAAAGCCAGCAGCCTGGGGGAACCTTAGCATCACACCCAAGACCACCTCTGTCAGCTGAGTTAGAGAGAGTGCTGAGTAGCGAGGTGGATGGTACACTAGCATAAACCCCAATCTGTCCCACTGGCCCAACATAAGATGCAAACACTCCAGACTTGTAGTCAGATAGACAGGGAGCTGAGAGAGAGAGAGAATTCTTATAGCCCACAGCAACCGACCCCCCTTCCCAGCCCTCAAAACTACCCTGATGCTGAACCAAGTACCCCGGAGTTAGTCACAACTGGGAGAAACTAACTCTTCCCTGTTTGCCCACCCAGGTAAAATTATGCATGCCAGATCAGCTGCCTCAACCACTACTAAATCATGGATAAGAGAGGTCATATTATGCACTAATCTGGCATTTAAAAGCAGCATCTGGAGACTTGAGGGCAGGCTGATGGGGCAACTACCAAACCTGCGGGTGCAAGGAGGACTGGAACATGGCACAGCCATGGTGTCTGGGCTGCATTCCCCTTACCAGGCTAGCACAGTCAGATGCAGAACTGAATGAACTTCCCATTGAAAGTAATGGCAAATGGAATAATCGGCATCTATCAGCTGGCTGATATCTGCTTCTGGATACACATCCATCAGCTTGGCATTCCTTTAAATGGGATGCACATTTTTGAATTGCATCCAAGCATGCATCCCCATTGACATTCTGCCCAACAAGTGATGGCGCGTGAGTGACAGCAGAGCCCCGTGTGTGCGAGATGGGAGATTAAAAATCCTGTTCGTGTATAGAGGCCCATAACTCCACACACAGAAATCCAGATCTTTCTCCCCCTCTCTCTGCGCAGCGTGCAGCGTTTCGGTTGCAATCAGCCAGCCAGCTTTCCAGCCTGTAATCCGACTCCAGCAGCCAGCTCCCCCGTTTGCAGATAGCAAGGAAAAAACTCTGTAACTCCACAGGTCTATTCTACCTGTTTATTTACTTAGCAAAGTAATATTCTACAGAGTATACATTTCCTAGTTACAGTCCATGTGCAGAGTACAATGCATAGCAAACATTTATTCCAGTGGAGCAAGTTGAGCTTTACCCCACCTCAGCAAAGACGTTACATTGTTGCATAAGTCCAGCAAGCAATAATCAGAAAAAAAGAGTGAAGAGAGAGAACAGTCCTGCTCCTCTCTAAAATGGCTCCAGACAGACAACAAGTTAATACGTCACCAGAACATACAAACCATATGACCAGCTCATATTGTTCTCACACTTTAGTAACCCCTGCGAAAACATGAGATTCTAGAGAGACATAATAAACCTGTTTACCCGCCATTCTGTCCCTTCCATGTGTAAACAATGTGCTCCAGCTTGTGAATGTGATACATATCACAACAACAAGTGCAGAACTCTAGTTTATGACTAGAGCTAGACTGGGGTGAAAGCCTTGCCACAGACACCGCCAGACACTGAAATTGCCAGTTCAGTGTGGCAAGAGAGGCAGCAACATCTCCAGGTTCCCCAGACAACAGAGAAACATTTTCTCTCCAGCCCCATTCAGAGTGAAAAGAATTGGAGGTCTTCATTCACCTTCAGTGATGTCATCGAAGTAACCAAATATGATTGGCTATGTGAAACTGTGGTCTCATTTTGTTCACTACACATTCCCTGAATGGTTAGAATTATGCTGAGAATTAGAAAGAGGTCTTGAAGGAACAACATATCAGGGCTGTGAACAGGTGCGAAAAAACACAAAACAATCGTAAGGCAGGCATTTTCTCAAGCAGCTATTTTCAACCATCAAAAGCCGACTTTTCAATCAAAAATTGAATCTCATGAAAATTTGGCCTAATGCCAATTTTAACTGCTACAATCACCACATTCATGCTGTTATTTCATATTTATATAGCACTTCCAGTTGCAAATTATTTTATAATGCTTATACTGTATGTTCCCTCACACCTGCTTTGAGATATGTCATTGTTATTCCCACTTTACAGACCACAAGACCACACACGAAGTCTATGGTAGGGTTTGGACTTGAGTCCAAATCTTCCAGATCCAAGCCCAAGTCTATACTTTTAAAAACAAATGGAAAAAACACACACAATTAAAATACAATTAAATCACCACTTGATGACAGCTGCAATTTCACTGAGAAGCTGAAGTGTTTAATGAGAAAACCCCAAAGAACATTTACAGATGTCTTAATCTCCCAAGGGTCACAATACCACCCATTCCAATAAGGGATACTGACATTAGACTGTACCAAAACAAAACCCATCACAACTAATATGGATTTCTTATGCATAGATCTTTGTTTTCTAATATGCATAGAGAAGCTAGTGATATGAAAGAGAAGAAAAAGTAAAGAATTGCTTTCTTGACAAATATTACTTGAATTGGCTTAAACTCATATCCTAGTGATACTCTCATCTTTGTTTAACTATGTAAAATGGAGCATTCTTTTGTAATGTCAGTTGCTAGCCAGGAATACCTGCCTAAAATATGCTCACACTGACATGTGATCACAAAGATGCATAAATACTAGAGCAAAACCAGAAACCAGCTGAAAGATCCACAGAGTACCAGAATGTGGCACGTTATTGCTCTCTTTAAATGCCTCTATCAGTGACATTTCCCCAACAATACAGAATGCAAAAAGCTGGAGGTTTGACTGCACATTGCTCTCCTGGAAAACTCACTCAGATTCTTCCAGGGATTATACCTTATCTGGTGAATACCAGGGTTAAAGTGAAAGTGGTAATTCATTTCCCTCCTCTGTCATTTCTTTATCATGAAAGCTGCAACTCTAGCCAAGGAGGAAACAAACAAGTGAAAGGATGAATACCTCTGGAATCCCTCAACAAAAGGCAGCCACTTTTGCAAGCTTAAAAAGCTTTAGTATTCAATGTCACTTCAAGCAAATTTCAGAAATGTACTTAATATATTCCCTATCTCCAATGTAGTTAGATATTCCTTATGAAATTCAGAAAGAGGTTTGATCAGTTTCCTTATAACGTGGTCTGGCTTCTTTGATCTGCGGTACTGTAATTTACAGAGCTATTTACATTTTGTATTTTTAGGGCTCTTTGGCTATTCAGAGTCTGAAGGGAGTGGGGTGAGGGGAAGAGAAGAAGTGCTACTTTTCTATTCCCTGTATTAGGAAAGTGTTCCACCTAGAGTCCATTTTCTAGAGCCGAAAGCAACTGACAGCTTATCTGCTGTTGGATGTTATTTCTTAAGATAGTGGAAGTACTTGCTACTTTGTAGGGTGTTTTAAAAAAAGAAGAAGCAGAGATATTGTCCCCAGTCATAATTGACAATGTTAATCTTCTTTCTCCCCCCTCCATGGTGATAAAAAGAGTCATTTTTATATTTAATTAATGCAGAGGATCATTTTGGAAACTGGCTAATGAGGCTCTGATCACATTTCCATGAAAATGTGCATTAACGCTGCAACTGAGGAGGATGTTTCATGTGTAGAGAATCCACTTTGTAATTAGTCCACTGTGAAATGAATCACGTCAGGAAGTATTTGAGGCGGGGGAGACACCAGGCAATGGGCACTTAGCCACTGCTGTGCCAACAGACCACCAACACTCTGAGCTGTTTTGTCCTCAGTTCTTAGCATGTCATCAACAGTGCAGTCAAAAACTGAAAGTGTTCAGACTCTGTCAGCAGTGATATGTCAAAGCAAGGACAAATTACAAAGAGGAATCGAACAGATCCTGAAAGGCACTAAACTTTCATCTGACAGATTTCCACAGCAAAACCAAGTCAAAATCCATGCATATCAAATATGGATGCAATAGCACTTCTGCAAAATGACAGATTATTATGGTAAACAATCCCCCCCTTCCCTTTCTTATTTTGATTACAGAGCAAGCACATGTTCACAGATCACAGAAACATTCCTGCTGCTGGGACACACACTTAAATAAGTACATGATAAATTACGGTAAGCTCTCTGCCTAATGGTAAAAAGAAACAGTACAACGAAGGATAGAATAATGACTGATAAAAGCACCATCTGCTGGAAACAGGCAGTTTAACCCTTATTCAAAATGGGGGGAAATTGTTCACCTCATTTATTGTTAAATGGTAGTTTTTAATTAAAAAACAGACATCCCCATAACCTCAGTAGCTCATGCAAAGCCATAAACTTCATTTGGTAAGTTGAAAATACCTGAGACCAAAGACCTGTTAAATCCTAACAGCTGCACAAGCATCATCTGTGTAACTGACAGAGGATTCACTTACCAAAGCTAAAAGCTCTCGATACATGTTATGGGTATGGTTCAATGATAATGCAGGTCTCTGACTGAGAATTTGGCAAAGATGCACAGAATTTTGAAAAGGAACCCACAGGAAGTCAAATAGAGCAGGAATGATGAGAAACCTGCAAAATAACAACCCAAAACATGCACGCACACACACACACACACACACACACACACAGACACTAAACACCCTTCTTTATTAAGCGCTTTCCAAACCCCAACATTCTTTTCACAGAGCTGCTGGCAGCATCTTCTGCACTCACCTGAGAAACTTCATAGAGCAGTTTGTAGTGTTCCTCCCTCTTCTGAAAACTGCACAGATTGCAACCCATTCTAATAAGAAATAATGAAAGAGGAATGCTTCTAATTTCCAAAGAACTGAGAGGCAAATGCACTGACAGGGATGCACCCTCCAGACTTGACTACTGTTTCTCATCAGTCACTCCAGTGCAGGAACACAAACACGCCACTGTTCGCTGGAAGCACAAGCCCGGGTAGTGTGTGTAAGCAGCATGCTCTTCTTCCTCTTTCCTAAGTATCCTACACTCACATATTATACACACAGACATACACAGAGTTTCATCTCAGTTCGCAGCAACACTCCCCCTGTCTCTGCATCAGTGCACATGACTACACAGATTCCAACTCATGAATATTAATAGAGCCTCATTGATTATTTATGACAGAACGTGTTAGCAGGGAGGGGTGTCATCGCTGCCGTCAATAACAGATGAATATTCACTAATTAAGAAGCAAATGTAGTGTGGTTAAACAAAATGCACGTGTCACTAACACCTTTGTTTATTAAGGAGGAAGCATATAAGGGATACATTTTAAACACACACACACACCACTTGCCCTTCAACTTTAGGATCATGATAATTCACGAGTAGAAATCTTTGGGAAACAAGATTGGGACAGGACAGGTCTCCACCTTGTGCAATACAGTTATGGCACTTTTTTCAAAGTTGTAGGCTATTTCTTTTCTTTTTTAGTTAATGAAAAAAATGGGTTATTTTTTCTTAACAACTGAAGCAAACAAGGGAGAAAAAGAAAACAAATCCAGATGGTTGTACTAAACTCTTTATTTGCTTGGAGTTACCAAATCTGCTGAAATACTAAAATTAGAAGGAAGTGTATTCTTCTAATACTATGATATGTGGATGTATTACAATCATTGTTATATATTACATACCTTTTTAACCCACTTCTAAGCAAAATATCTTAAGTCCTCATGAACATGATTTTAATTCATGCTGCACAGATGTGACCAGCATATATACTCACATATACCGCAATTATAAATACCATGTCACATATCCAAACCTTGTATACTTGCACCTTTCTTTATATTTTTATTTTATTTATATTAGTAAAAAGTTTACTGCACTTTCCTCCTACAATGGAGGTGCTGAAAGTGGCTAACAAAATCCAACAGACAAAATAAGAAACAAAAAATAAAGGCACTAATTATAAATAAAGGCCACATCACTAAAACCTTGAAATCAAAACTAAACTTACAGAGCAATCCAATACATGTCTACTCAGAAGTAAGCCCCACTGAGTAAAGTTAAGTATGTTCCCAGGTAAGTTCATATGGGATTTCAGCATAAAAAGAGCATAAAAAGAATACAGAGAGCTATTATTATTGACAAATAATAACTCAAACAGCAAAAGAGTTAAACACTCAAGAAAGAAACAGGTTTTAAGACACTGAGGGAACATCAAAAAAGAAGAAAAGGATAATTTGAGTTGCGAGTGTATGGGTGAGATAAAGAAGAGTCAGACACAGAGTATATGGTTTCAAATCAGGGCCACATTTATTGAATTGAAGATCTGTGAAGGGCGAAGTGCGGTACTAACCTAGCCCGGCCATTGGCCGGGAAAAAAACAATATTTGGGCGAATACATCCGCACTGCACCGGAGGCAGGTTGGTCCGCCCCTGGCCAGTTGCCCTCCATGTGGAGCTGGAGGGCTTTACCATCGTCACCTTACTTTGACGCCTCCAGGCACCCAATGTAGGCGAGAAAGGCAAAACCCCAAAGACGTCCCAATCTCCCTCTTGGCAAGCCTCAGGGCATTAGCGAGGGGAGATTCGACTAAGCGATAGCTTGTCTCTCTCTGTGGCGGGAAGTGTGGGATTAAGCAATATGGCTTAAGCTTATGGTGATCATCCAGTGGCTCCTTTCAAGGTGACTTACGTTTACCCAAGGCTGCCCTCGCTAATGCCCTGAGGCTTGCCAAGAGGGAGATTGGGACGTCTTTGGGGTTTTGCCTTTCTCGCCTACATTGGGTGCCTGGAGGCGTCAAAGTAAGGCGACGATGGTAAAGCCCTCCAGCTCCACATGGAGGGCAACTGGCCGGGGGCGGACCAACCTGCCTCCGGTGCAGTGCGGATGTATTCGCCCAAATATTGGTTTTTTCCCGGCCAATGGCCGGGCTAGGTTAGTACCGCACTTCGCCCTTCACAGATCTTCAATTCAATAAATGTGGCCCTGATTTGAAACCATATACTCTGTGTCTGACTCTTCTTTATCTCACCCATACACTCGCAACAGACTTCCACTGGCCCCTCATCTGGGGCCAGGGAGAAGATTTGCGAGTGGGGGAGGAAAGGGGAGTCAGGTAACAGGTCAGGTTGGTCACAGATACTGAGCCAATGGCTCAACTAGGGCGGGGACACAGGAAAGGGCTTATCTAGGCACCTGGGTTCCCGCCCACGGCCTCTTTTGCTGCTGTTTTCCGGCTCCCTCCCATCCCGCCCTGTTAGCAGTGTAGGCTCCTCTGGAGCAAAAGAGGCCATGGGCGGGAACCCAGGTGCCTAGATAAGCCCTTTCCTGTGTCCCCGCCCTAGTTGAGCCATTGGCTCAGTATCTGTGACCAACCTGACCTGTTACCTGACTCCCCTTTCCTCCCCCACTCGCAAATCTTCTCCCTAGCCCCAGATGAGGGGCCAGTGGAAGTCTGTTCTTGTGTAGTTTGGCCCCACGTATGGGGTGCTGCACAGAAAAGGCCCTTCTGCTCCCATGCATAGCCTTGGTATACCTAAGAGGGCTGTATCAGGGCCAAACTACACATCCTGCTAATCGCATCAGTGTAGCTGAGGCTGTAATTTTTTCCTTACTCTCATGTAAGGAAAATTCTACCCCTGCATGCAGGAGGGTTAAAAAAAGAAAAAAAGCTTTGATTCCAATGGACACTTTTTTCTTTTTTTTAACCCTCTCTCTCTCTCTGTCACACACACACACACACACACACACACACAGGATTGGGGGGGGGGGGAACAGGGTGTGGGGTGAAGATTAATCCTTCCCTCCTGGAGTGCTATGGTCCTGATATGGATAGGGACATGTGCTTACACAAGAGTAAAAAAAATAACATCCTCAGCTACGGCGATACAATTAGTAGAATGTGTAGTTTGGCCCTCAGTTAATCAGAGGGACTGATTCATATGGGAGATGGTCCCTCAAATAGCTGAGTCCCAAGCTATTCAGGGCTTTAAAAGGGTATTAACCAGTACATTCTTTAGCATGTTAATTGGGAAATAGCACCCACTGATTTGGTGAAACATAAATGAGTTCCAACTACGGTAACTGAGTTTAGGATCATGGTATAAAGGCTGTAATCCTATAAAAACAAGGTCAGTACACATACGGAAACATAGCTTGAATGCTGGGATTGCTCTTCTGGATACAGACTTGCATGAGAATTTGCGGCATTTATTTATTTAATACATTTTTATACCGCCCAATAGCCGAAGCTCTTTGGGCGGTTTACAACAGTTAAAATCATAAAATACAATATAAAATATAAAACTTAGAACCACAGATTAAAAACAAACAGCCATGGAGATCTCTACATCCAGCTCCAGGAATACAATCACTTGCATTTCAGTGGTATAATGTTCTTGTACATATGTGCACTACTGCAAAGATGCTTGGTCACTTATAATCAGCTATATGGGAATGAGGGTTTGTGTTGATGGCCTGATGATGGGCACCTTTTCCCCTACTGCCTCCAACAGGATCAGTGCAGGTAAAAGCTGCTTTCCAAGATATCCCTTCACATGTTATCGACTCCTGAATATGAAAATCTTTAAATTGGATTCACTGGAGCCATATTGCCAAGTTAAAAATGGATAAATAAATAAGCAGCCTGAAAGTTAAGTTCCACTAGCTAGGATAAATGGGACTTCTATACAATTAAAGTTTTAAGAAATGGGATGTTAGACAAAAATCCTTTGCCTTGATTTACACAATGCGCATACATTTTTGCATAACTGCAAACAGGAATGGAGCTTTAATCTGAATATGAATGCAAGCAATTATATATCAGATCTTTACTTTTAAATATTAAAAAGCTTCTGTTAGAGCTTGCCATGAAGCCTAATTTTGCCATTTGTCAATTAGATTTTAATGGTTCCACAATTCTCACTATGTGCATAAAAGCAAGGGCACGTTCAAAATTAAACTTCAATCCTAAAAAGCAGTGCAGATTCCTCACATTTAAATCCATTCGCTATGTTATGTGTTTTATAGCAAGCAATTGATAAGAATACTTTCTTAAACAAAAAAGTCAAATCATGGCAAACTCATGGTCCTTTTCCAAGACTTCTCTTGTTTCTAACAAATGTCATCTGACACATTTACTAATTAAATATAGTTGGCTCTTGTTCTGAAACATCTTAAACTTAATGGGATGCCAGGTGGACTCTGGTGCAAAAAATAATTACTTTATAGCCAATGAAATCAGTCAAGTTAATCTTGACATTGGCTCCTAATATGTTTAATTGATAAAGCACTGCTGTTTTTTGTTTTCAAAAAGTGCTTTGTAAAATGTTTTTTAAAAATCAATACCAGGAAATGATCCTAATGAGTACTAATTGTTAACAAATTGGCTTTGCATCTAACAGCACCTCAAACACCACCAACACAGCATGGCAAGTAGATCCACAATCATATACTGCTTATCATTCCTTCCCCTTGGGATATAATAATCCGATTTTCTGGGTCTTGATTTTAACCTAACAGGCTGGATCAAAGCCAAGTAGGGTAACCTACATGGAAACAGCATCATTGGTCTCAATATGGCACATTAGCAAAGGTGTGTAAGAACTAATATACAATTCATAAATGAACTAGAACCCAGCTTAAATTTAAATTTCACCTGTCTTAATAAATGAACTAGATGCAGAAATGGTTAGTCATAAAAGTTCATAATAACTGTAAGTTTTAAGTCCATAAATCAGAAACCATGCAAGAAAAAAAACAACTACCAGTTTCAAATGTCACAATAAAATATGAAATTTCTACTTGAGCTACAAGTATAGAGTTGTCCAATAAGCATTATTTTAAAGGAACATCCTTTAATCTAGAACATCATAGTCCAAAGGAACGGAATTGCTCACACAGAAAAGAATCATTTCAGGTACCACAGACACAACCTAGGTGGGGCTCCAAAATGCATATAGAGCACTGAGCTTACAGCAGCTGCCCCATTCTCTGATTGATTGATTGATTGATTGATTGATTGATTTTTATAGCTCCCTTCAATTCAAATATTTACAACAATAAAAGGCAGTGCTAAGAAAATCACAGCAGAAATTTAAAAAATATATCAGGAGTTAAAAGGTTGATCTACCTGTACACTGCAATCAGAGTACCTCCTCCAAGAAAGGTTTGGAGGATAGCAAAGAAAGGGCCTTTTCAGTGGTGCCTCCAGCATGGCTGTGGAAGTTGAACACTCTCTCCAGTGAGGCCCACCTGGTGCCAACTTTGTCATCTTTTCAGTGCCAGATCAAGATTTTCTTCTACTGCCAGGCATCTGATGAGCTTTTTATTCTGTACAGATGTTTTAGGGCAGAATTCTATCAACTGCACCCTCACTGCTTGGAAGTCTCCAGACTCAGAGGCTTCCAAGATTCCTGTGCCCTGCCAGGCTGAAGCCAGCAGGGCAGGAGGAGCAGCAGAGGCGATCTTCGCCTCCCCATCCTCCACCTTTGGTGATTTTTGCTAGACGGGCTTTTCAACCCATTTAGCGAGGGCACTTTAGAGGGGGAAGGAAGGAGATGGAGAAGGCTCAGGATGTCTTGTATCCTGGCCTCTCTGGTCTCCTCCCCTCCATGCCCACTGGAATGCCCCCTTTCCTCCTCCCCCAAGTTTGCTTTTCCAACCCCAGAGGGCAGCTGGCACGGTTCTTTCTACCCCGGCTGTGAGGGGGAAGGGGAGAGTGCATCTTTGACTCCCCCTTCCAAGGTCAGAGCACTGTCTTCAACCTCAGAAGGGTTTTTCCAAACAATCTTGTAGTTCCTAGGATGTTCTCCCAGGGACCATAGGGTTGCTTCTTAGTTGTTTTATAATGTTTTGGTACTTTAATGGAAATTGTTTTTAGCAATTTTATATTTTGTATGTTTTATTTTGTTGTAAGTTGTCTTGGTCTTTTTTAAGAGAAAGGAGACTAAGAGATTCAAATAATAAAATATGATGATGATGATGATGATGATGATGATGATGATGATGATGATGATGATGGACGATGACGACTTGGAAAATAAAAAGTCCTGATGCCTAAGAAACACTGACATAGGTACCAAGTAAACCTTTCAGACATTCTTTCAACTGTCCAGATCCCAAGCCCTGTAGGGCCTTTGTTGGATCCTCACAATGTATTCCAACTCAGAGGGAAATGGGATGGGTCCCACTTCTGCACATTACAGCCACCCTACATATGTCTCCAAATGTCACTGAAATTTTCGTCTTGCAACACTAAGTATTTTGATCTTGCAACATTGAAATTTTAACACTTGCAACACTACTCTTTGGTAGTACTACAGCACATTGCCGGAGAACTAACAGCAACAACAAAAAAAGTCCCATAGTAAATTTCTAATTATGTTGAGAGGGGGATGAAAGAAAAGATAGGAGTGGATGTAAGAGAAGAGGGGAGGGCTATATGTACATAGCCCAAGAGACATCTAGCCCAAGAAACATTCTCCTTAGACTGGGTAACTCAGAAATTCAGTTTCTGCCATCTTGGCCAATCACATAGGTAAAGCATTTATAATGTTTTAAAGCCAAAAGATCTAAAAAGCCAGGACTATCTTTAGCAGGACTATAAACTAATCTCTTCTTCCAGTTCCCCTTTTGGGTGGCGTTTGAAGATTGGTAAACATCAATTTATTCTCTTGCCTGCAATTTTGTCACCAATTCTAGACTTTTATTAGGACATATCTCTATATTTTAGTGTGGCAATCCTGCCGGTCACTGTTATCACCTTACAATAGGATGCTCTGGAAAAGAGTGTGCTGCATGTGATGTTTCTCCTTTGTTCATATGCATCATAATTTGATTATTTTTACACTATGTAAGTTGTGGAATAATTTTCAGTTAAAGAAATTCTGAACGTAAGATAATCAGATCATGGGAAGAGGAGCATATTGCAAAAGCATACTTTTCTTGGATAACATTACCTCTTTTGTGACATGTTCCAATTGTGAAAGCTAACCACAATCATGCAGCATCACCCTCTCCAAAATATTCTCCCCTAATGCTTCAAATTTGCTTTGGAATATAGACTCTGGCACAGGACTTAATTTTGCTGGTACTACTAATCAGCAGTGTGTGTGTGTGTGTGTGTGTGTGCGTGCACGTGCGCACGTGTCAATAACATCTTTCATCAATTTTGTTCGACAACTGTATGTCTTTGCCCAATTCATTTGTTTTCCCATAGTAAATCGGGCTGCTTCCAATATGATAAATCTCATATACTTATATGTGTAGAAAAGAGACTTCAAACTTGGTGTAAATCAACACATGCAAGAATCACACATTTTCACTACGTTTATAAGCTGGGAATTTGGTTTGGGCTTCCCAAGTAGTGCACACTATGACTGCATTCACACACACATTAAACCAAAAATTATGGCTTACCAGATAGATCAGGATGTTAACAAACCAGGATGTCAACAAGCAGCATACTTGTGCATGCAGTCCATTCATTCCCGTTTCACATTAACCAGGAAGGGGATAGCATCTCATGATAGTTGAACCTGAGATTATAATTTAGTGCATCCAAACAAGCCAGGATTGTAAACCAGGGGTTGTTGTTGGCCTACAAATCCTGGCTTGTTTGGGTGCACTAAATCATAATCTCAGGTTTGGATATCACAAGAATCTATCTCCTTCTTGGTTAGTTCACCCACTCGTGTGAAAAGAGGAACAAAGTGGGAACAAATGGCCTGCATGCACAAGCATGCCTCTTGTTGGTTTATTAAGCCACAATATTTGGTTTAAAGCATGGGTGGACAACTCTGGAGGGTTCAGGGGACAAATTATTGGACCCCCCCTCCCGGAACTTTCCAGGGGCCACACCCCTCCACCGCTGCAGACACAACCAGAAGCAGGCCCGTGAAACTGAAGTGTCCATGCAGCTACATTCCCAGTTATTGTGCTCGGAAACAGGGCACATGTGGAGAGCACATGCTTTGTTTCCCAACAGAATTGTACTCCCCCAGCCTGCCAAACAGTTGTTTGGTGGGCTAGGGTAGAGGGTAATTCTGCAGGAGAAACAGGGTGCATAATCCTCATGCACCCTGTGCCTCTGCAGAAATGGTATTTCTGCTGGGAAACAAGATGCATAGACGAGAGAGTGCCTTGCTTCCCAGCAGAATTGCATTCCCTGCTGCACACCAAACAGAGTACAGGTATGAAAACAGGTGTTTGGAAGTCTGAGGAGGGGAAGTGCAATTCTGCTGGGAACCAAGGTGCATGCTCCCCACAAGCCTTGTTTCCCAGCAGAACTGCTGGGAATCTGGCGTCACAACAGTGTTGGGGGCCACACCATAGACTCAGTGGGGGTTATAAAATTCCCCTGGGGGCGCATACGGGCAGCAGGGACTGTCTTGTTAATTGCTGTAAACCGCCCAGAGAGCTTTGGCTATTGGGCAGTATAAAAATGAAATTAAATAGATAAATAAATGTTGTTCACCCCTGGCTTAAAGTGACATGTGAATGTGACCTGTTTGTATGGGAAACAAAATTGACATGTCCATTCAGTTATTGTGCCTTGGCCTATACAAAGTAGATATTTTATTTTCTACTTCTTCAGCTGTTTAATGGACACAGACTGCAGGTATGAAAAATATATTGCTTTAAGAAAACATGTTGTAGGATATTCTAAAGTCCATCAGATGCTGTTTTGGTTTCATGTACGCTCAAAGCTACTAACCCACCTGTATAACAATGCAAACACTGGGACAAATGATAATTGGATTAAAGATTACACTGAAAATACTGCATTTTTACAAGTCCTTTCCTTTCACAGCAGAAACGATATTAAAATACAATCAAGGACTTTTTATTCAATATGCAATTCGAAGAGGTATGAATTATTCAACAAGCTTCCTGATGGAGCAATTTCTTCTCTACGTCACCTCTAATGTGATGTCACCTCAAAGGTCCATCAAAGCATAGAGACAAACTAAGAACCAGCTAAAGAAAGCACTAAAACTCCTGAAGGATAAAATTTAATTGCTTTTTTTGATGCAGAAAGTGGTTTTAACCAACACAAAAGTAGAATTCTTATGTTCTAAGGAGCAGTGGCTTATTTTGCCATGGTTGCCATCAAAATTACGAGAGAGCTTGTACAATCCTGATTACGTTTTATTTCACTGTACATCTTGAATCTATTTTATTTATTTCAAGCATGTTTATCCTGCTCTTAGGATGAAACGTCTCCCAGAACAGTTTACCGATAAATAAATAAAAAAACAAGACAAATAAAAAGAAGCTTGTATTGCTGAACAAATATTATCTTTATTGTTGTGTAACTCAATCCTGCTAATTTAGTCAGAAGTCTCACTTGCTCTATAGGACTAACTTCCAAATAATTGTGCATACAAAACAGCTATAATCTCATGATTTTAAGTATCTGATCTTTAACATCCGATATATTTGATATTGTAATTCTTTATTAGCATGTGATGGCAAGTATCTTTTAATAAAATCACTACTTCTATAAACATTTTAAATGATAGTGCTGAAACACTACTGGCATGCTTTGAAGCAGAATATTCTAAAATCAAACAATCAAATGTATTTATGCTTACAGGAAACTATGCTGAAATGCAGCACATAGTGTGTGTATGGAAAATTCATTTCAGTGGGGCTAAACAGTACACTGAACTGAACAGTACACTGATCTCTCGTACAGATGCATCTACTTGGTTCAAAGAGGCAGTTAACACTATTATGTACACGTATGTTTCTAATTAAGAAACAAGGATGCATTCACCTGCTGGTTTGTGGCAAGGAGGAGTGGTAGCCATTTTGTCTCTCACTCTTGGCTGTTGCAGCACATTTTTTGGCCAGGTACAGTGGCCATGTGTCTTCTTTTACAGAGGACGGTCTTCTATTTGAAGGGTTGCCAAAGAACCATCCTCTATAATCTCTATTTGAAAGACTGTCCTGTTCAATTCTGGTTTAACAGATAAAGAACCATAAGAACTGTTGACCACCAACAGTTCACACCAGAAGAGCAGACTAAACAGGAAGGTACACTGGTCACCTGTCCACTATTTTCCACATTATAGTGAGATGTACTATATTTATATTTCAATTATAATAATTATTTCTAAATTTGCATCTATAAATATAAATGAGCATATAGAAATGTTTGCCCTTTTAAAAATGCTGAAATCCTGCACATAAATTAAAAGGCTAAACACATTCAGGAGACAAGAAGTGACCATTACTTCTAATAAAGAGTTATCACATTTGAAACTCATAGCCATAATGCACTGCACATAACAATAGAAAACTGGAGTACTTTTATAAATAATTTATACTATTTCATTCAGCACCTTGTGAGATTTGCTTATTGGTCTTTCTGTTTGTTTGTTTTTTGTTTGTTTTTATGCTGCCCCATAACCAAGGTTCTCAGGGTAGTATACATTTAAAAACAATACAAACAACAAAAATACAATCATAATATAAAACACACACAACAAAGATTTAAAAAAAATCAAGATCAGAAACAAGACTGAAAACTTTTAAATGCAAGAACCACAGTCTGTAAAACCTCCAGGAATCCAGTAAAAAGTGTGGGAAAATAAAAATACCGGTAATAGTATTTTTTTCCCCAGAAGGCCCTCCCCTTAATAGCTACGTGCCAGATCTCACTTGGCAGGGACACACAGAGAAGAGGGTCCAGTGAGGACCTCAAGGTCCAAACAGGTCTATATGGGAGGAAACTAGAATTGGAGCGGCCTCTCTTTTTTCTTGGGTCTGAATCCACCCTTCCCTTCTAAACAACTGCTGGATGGGATTTCAGGGTTGTTGTTTTTTAAATAGGGCTATACATGCATAGTCCTATTGGATCAGGTCACCCACAGTATGTAACAAAATCCTGATCTAGATTGATAACTTTGTTTATTTCTTTATTCTAAGCTACCCCATAACCAAAGTTCTCTGGGTGGTATACATACATATTTTAAAAACAATTCAAACAATAAAAATGCAATCATAATATATAACACACACAGCAAAAATTGAAAATAAATATGACTGAAAATAAACAGAAGAAGACTTAAACGTTTTAAAGAACCAGAGAGTCCATAAAAACCCCAACAAGCCACTAAAAAGCCTGGGAGATATTTTAGAAATTAAAAAATGGTAAGCAGTATATAAATCTATTAAATAAATATAGGAAAAATATTTTTGTTCACTCTTACCTCACTCTTATTTAGACTTATCCAAACATTAACACACATCAGTGTAAGAAAATTGTTGATAATGGTATCCTTTGGAATGCCTTACCAAGAAGCCCATTCACCTGTTACTACAGAAACTAATGAATACAATGAAGGGATAACAAACACAAATTAAAGAGAAGTTTCCCCCCTTTTAGAATCACACACACACACACAAAATGAACTGTGGGGACAGAATGAAAGTCAGGGTTAAAAATGACTAAAATGTTTTGGTATTGCTGACATGAACAAAGTAGTTATTCAAATCAAGCAATACTGTGCTCTTTATAGACCTCTAAACAAAACAACAAAAAAGAAACTAATTGTCTTAGAACTCTAAAATTGAGAAGTGGACATTTAAATCATGCTGCTACAAGTCTGGTGTCATCGACCTCTATACTGGGGTATTTCCTGGGACCATGTGCTGGGGCTGGGGCCTTTCCTGAGCCCTCCCTACCAGTGCCCAGCACTACCTGGCCTCCTGGTGGTGCCTCTACTGCAGCCGCCATGTCTAACTCACCTTCTCACTCACTCACAAGCTTTCCTGCAGGTGATGTGCTAATGGGGTTGGGAGCTGAGCAGCCTGTGAGCCAACATGAGGGTGGTGGGTGTCCCCTCCCCTGTGCAGTAAAAGGATAGGAGCTGAATGGCCATAGATACGATAGATAGATAGATAGATAGACAGACAGACAGACAGACAGACAGATAATGCAATGGAGATTTGCATCTAATGGCAAAGGAATCAGAATTAGAAGTATGACAAATCAGTTCTGATGACACCATACAAGACTTATCTTATGGCTCAAAAAAGCTTCAATGGATTTCCCTGGCATTAAAAGTTCAAAACTGAGCTGTGAGGAGGAAGGTAATGAAAGGTGATTTCCTTGCCAAAATGTAGAAAAATGAACAGCCCTGCCAACTCTTTGAGAAGCTTCAGTAGACACCAATATTTCAGCACTAACCATCTAGATCTCGGATTAGAGAGAAATAAAAACATTCTGTTCTTTCATGCCTAGTTATGACTTTGTGTCACTTTAAAACTAATCTGACACGGTATATAGGGCTCCAAGACAAAATTCAGTTTCCACCTAATAACTGAATAGGATGATGGATGTATGAGTAGCACAGTGCAATACAGCAGAGAGGAACTGTGCAAACAGTTTAAGTGTCTGACAGCTGGCTAGTTTGATTTAAAATTACAATTTGAACGGAAATCAGCTCTATTTCTTGATAGTCATTAAAAAAGAATTATGAGTGCCATTCATTTTGTTGTCGTCAACAAAACATTCTGCAGTGATCGAATGCTGATCCATCTCCTTCCTCAAAACCCCTCAGCAGCAAAGGTTTACTTCAGACACTATATGGTTTTTCAAAAGCCTCATCACTGCCAGTGCACCTGCTTTCCAGAAGATCATTAGGTATAAATCCCAAAGTACTCCAATCAACCTTGCTTTAGTTACCCTACCGTCTGCTCTAGAAGAAAATTAATGTTATTAGAGCCTTCCCCCCGCCCCTCCCTCAAGATTGGCTAGTGTTTGGTTACTGTGCCAGCTGTCTAAGAGGTGCTTAGGTCTGTACTACACTGACCCATCTTATTGTCTGGGCATAGCCCAAGTCCCAACATGCTAACGCTAAAGCCAGAACTAAAGCCCGCACCAGCTGTTTAACTATTGTACAGGTACTTAAAAGGATTACAGCATTCTAAACCACAAGCTTGGCAGCAGATACTCAGTCATCAAAGAAGAGGTATGCTGGCTCTTCTCACTAAGGAACACCAGGCTGGGATTCAGCTTACAGTTTTCAAACAGTGAAGTTGAGGCAAGAGAACAGAGAGGCAGAAAATGAGAAATGCCAGTACCACATAGGCTGCAACCAGTGAAAACCAATTGAGAGAGACTGTTTCTTTCATTACAATTTCCTGTGAAAAACACACATATTAGCATAGCAAACTTCACTTTATCTGTGAACCAAACAGCAGATCCTTAATCTGAGATCTGTTCTTTCCTAATGAAACACCCTCCCTTTCAGTTTTCAGAGCAGGGATTTATCACAGCTCACTAGTTCTAAGGAAGACAATCGTTTGCCTATGGTAGATTTCAGATAGCAGCAGCTTGATTCATATCTACCCCCCATATCTTGACCACCCACCCACTAATCTAACTTTTTCTCTTTGGCACTTCTGCCTCCAACTCAAGGGTACGGCAATATAGTCATACTTCTTCTGTTTGCCATCTCTGCACTATGTAGTGAAATTGCTTCCTTTCATACAGTGTACTAGTAGTTACAGACAAAATATAGCCACCAGGAAATACAGTAATCAAATTCAGACGCTAAAGACAAAGACTGATAAGCAGACATAGTAATATCCTACATTCATTCTTTTTGGATATTGTATATTTTCAAGTTTTGCAGTACAACTGAAAGTCATGTAAAGAAGCCTGAAGGAGGATTTGCTGCCTAGCTCTCATTGAATTTACAATAATAATAATAATAATAATAATAATAATAATAATAATAATAATAAAAACACCACACATAATATATAAAGAGTACATTTCAAAGTATTGCATTTCCATTAACAACAAATAAAGTGGAACCAATACCAAAGCAATTCATGTGGGATGTCAGTCATTTAAATCTAGACACAACAACAAAAAATACTGTATCCCTGAAGTTTTTTAACTGTCAATTCAAGAAATACGGTACTTTTGTTAAAGGCACTTTTACATTTATTCCCCAGTGTTTGTTGTCAATAAATAAATATTTATTGACAATAAATAAATATAAGTTATAGCTGATAAAAGAAGGAAGCCAAGAAAAGAAGAAATTCTTTCAGAAAACCCTCTTTAAAATTCCCTGTGTACTGTTCTTACTGAATTATATTTGGGGGCTGGTGGGGGAAAATATGTATTTAGATAAAGATATGGGCTCTGTTTTCATGTCATTGCAAGTCATGAATCCTGATTTATTAAACCATGATGTGCATGAGCACTGCACTGGTGAATGCAGCCCACTAGCTCCCCCCTTTGCATAAGTAGGTAAACAAACCAGTAAGCCACAGTTAAGCATAGCTTCCCATTATATACAAGCCTAGAACTATGGTTAATCCACCTTGGATCCCTCACCCTGTCCTCTTGATCCCCATGAGATGCCGCTGCCTCCTTACTCCAAGGAGTAGACCCTGGTTTCCTCCAGTAAATAAGGAGGCCCTGGGGAGCATTCCTCAGCCAGCTCCTCACTCCCCAGACATTCACCACCTAGAAAAAACCAGCAACTGCAGAAAAGGGCACTGACTCTTTAAAACAACAACAACAACAACAACAACAACAACAACAAACAGATGTAGCACTTGAGGAGGTGGCACTTCCAGAAATATCCTACCAGCCTAGCTATAAAACCCTGCCAGTTGCTCTAAGCCATTGCTGGGGTAACTTGCCAGTACTCTAGCTACAGGACTACTCCTTGTGGTCCTGAAATCACACCAAGTCCTGGACTGGTACCTATGGTGCTGTCCATAGTACTAAAATTGCACATGTTCCAGTTGTCTGTCCCACATCATGACTCCTCACATGAGCCATTGCCCAGAGCAGATGAAGGGAACCCAGGTGGAAAAGGACACGAGTTTGGGCACCAGTTGTTCTTTCTTTTTTGCTTGGGCACTTGGCAATGTTTGTAGTATTCTGCTCATCTCTAAGATTAACCCAAGGTTTGCTTGGTCTCCAGGCTTGTTCCTCATGATCCTTTCCTAGCATGATTCCCCACTCTACTCTGGTGTCTATCCCACATTTCCAGGATGAGAGTCCCCTGTTCTTTTCTTGAACCACCTTGTTGCCTTTTTGCCTAGAGATCCAATTGTATTATATACCCAGAAAGAAAAGCTTTACCATCAGGTAAAGTGCCTGCTGAGTCCAAAACCAGGTTCCACACATAATGCAGGGTAATCTATGAGCTCCAACTTCCATTTTGAGTAATTTGCAGGGCCTGCACCCTATGTATGAGTTTCAGGCTTTTGAGTGCAATGGTGGTGGTTGAACATTGCTGGAAAACTGCTACCAATGGTCTTAAGTCAAGCATAACCATTCTAGTCACCTTTCTAAACCTTTTCAGGTCACTTTTTAGCTAGACCCCTCCCTTGCCTTCTTCTTTCTTCATGTTTCCTTGTCACACTCCATGTTCATTATTTTCTTTGAGGTAGCCAGGAGGATTGAGGAAAAGACCCATTTTCAAAGTTTTCCATTTGAAATTCCATCAAAAAATCTGTAACAAAAAGCTGGGTAGCCTGTACCCCACAGTATTTTTCCAACTATCGTTGGCCAACCAAGAAGTGAAATCCTTTCCATTCCCCTTACTCTGAAGCCACGTAATTATATCTCCTTCTACTCCATTTCTTTTCATTTCCTTCTCTAAATTTTTTTAGAGGAAGAAATGTGGCCTGTGGCCCATCATTTTCACCAGTACCCAAACCTCCTGGTGTGTCGTCAGGGATGGGGCAGGGACAGGCCAATCTCTGTTTTTCTCTATCTCTATGTTAGGCCTTTGTAGGCCTAATATACTGCTCCGTGTGCTGGGGGCTGCTATACTGACTCTTTTGTCATGAATGGTTGTTTGAGCTATTTCCCCCCCACTTTAGAAATGTTTGTATTTTATATTGTATTTCCCCACCTTGTTAAAATTCAGTGCATAAATCTGCTGTGCAGGAACCACACCTCTGGTAAAGGTCTCTTCACTCCCCTGCTCATTTTTTCACATGTATATGCAAGCTCGCATATGTACATGAATGAAGATGCATGGCAACAGCTACTAAATCTGCAAACACAAGAACTCTTCAAGTATTTCTAGGTATTACATTATTCTTCTAAACTGTAAGCCAAGGCCTAACATTCCAAGATGTTTATCCACTGAAGCAGGGGTGCAGAGCATCAAACCTGGGCTCCAAATCCAGCCATCCTGGGGTTCCAATCTCTGGAGTCCCCTAAATGGCCCTGCCACCTTCTCCCAGCCACCAATCATTTTGTGGTTTTCTGGGTTTTGTACAGGTTTTCCCCTATTCTAAAACGTTGAAATACCTCTCCTAAGGGTTAGTTGTACTTAGCAAGAGCTTTAAGTTACAATATGCTGGAATCTTTGGTCCTGCCCCCTTTGCCTTTGGCCCTGCCTACCAGTAGAATTTAGCCCCCAAAAGTTTCTCTTTAATGGAATTCGATCCTTGGGCTGAAAGAGGTTCTGCGCCCCTGCATTGAAGGAAAACAATACATTTTAGGCCTTGGAGGCATATCTAGTGGATGCATTATTCCAAATACAAAAGTATTCCCTCATTGGCTTGAAAAGAGAGAATATTCTTTCTTTCATCAAAGGATTTTTCAGGGGAGGGGCGCAATGGAGAATGAATTTAGTTACTGAAGTAAAATAATTTAGAAAATAATTCAGAACTGTGTCTATCAGAGGACAAAACTGAAAATGAGCTTTTGCACACTATTTTGTATAATAAGAACTCAATTTTCTGTTTTACATGCAAAATTAGAATTAAAACTGCTTAAGCTCTTTTTTTCATAAATAAAAGGTACTGTCATTCCCATAGCTTTGTAAGTACAGATGTGACAGAAACGTCAGAAAATTGAAGAACAGGATTCTCCATTCTCTCCCCTTCCCCCAAAGCCTTTTTGTACATGTTAACCAACTAGGCTGAATCAGTTTCATTTCTATTCAGCTGCTGCTGCTGCTGCTTTTTTTTAAGGACACTGGGATTATATATATCAGCCTAATTCAATGATAACAAAATCCTTACTATAAATCCTGCCATGTGGGACAAATCTGCCAAGATCTTGATCATAAAAACAAATGAACAGACAGTCAAATGTGACTTATGTAGCATATACTTATATGATATATTAGCTCTCAGACAACAGACAGCCATAGCGTAACTGGATGTTAGGGCTGCTGTGGCAAACATTGCATTTCCACACCTTCTAGAAAGAAAGAAATACCCCACCAACCCCCAAAAGTCTTACATTGTTAAAACAACTTTCCAGGTGAGAGAAGACTTACTCTAAAGTTTTTCAGTATTAATATACAGCTCTGGAACGAGCCCAACTATTGGACAAAGGGGGCATTTATGCTGGTGCTAAGGTGGATATAGTATCCTTCTACTTGTCCTTACTTCCCCAGCCTCCATATATTTCTTCTGTTGGTTACCCTGGCTCAGCCATTTTGCCCAGATCAAAGCTGGAAACCAATCGATGCTCATCTTTTAAATCCAGATCTTCCACAGTATTTCATTTACAGGATTTGAAGGAGTTCATTTTAAAAGTTACTGTGGGTCTTGTGGAATACTGAATATTCTATATCCCAAATTCCAGCTTGATGAAGAAGAAAATGTTAAAGACAGCATTCCCTTATAACAATGACGTTTTACTATTATTAAATTGCTACCTCATATTTAAGAGGAATTCTAACCTTCCAATACCCTGAAAAACACACCTAGCTTACAATTAGATAACATTCAAATTTATTTAAAAGTATCTGGTTAACTGATTGAATGCCAGATGATTAATCAACTAAAACATCTTTAATCGGTTGATAGCCCTAGTTAATAGAGGAGCAAGAAAGGGACCAGATGGGATGGGGAAAAGGGAATGAAATGGTTCTAATGAGGCATGAAGAAAGGGAGATGGGAAATGGTGTAATGAGTAGTGATGAAGGAGGAGAAAGTGCTGGGGAGTAGAGGAGAAAGAGGGAATAAGGATGGGGACAAACAATACCCTGCAGACAACAGAGGGGAGGAAGCATAAGAAGGAGAGATTGAGAAAGGGAAATGGGGTGAAAGAACCTAGAGAGAATGAGAGAAAGAACTTGTGGGGAAATAAAATTAATTAACAAGCCACACACACACACACACACACACACACAGTGGCCTATCCCATGCTTGACAACTGTCCACCACCATTCCCGCAAGTTTTGAAGCCTTAGGAAAGAAGTAGAAACAGGAAGTTTACCATGTCCTGCTGGGCTACCACACAAATAAATAAAATACAAATACATTGATTATGACTATATGGCTAGCAGCCTGATACATCTTGGCAGATTACAATTGTGCATGCCTAGAACCCTTGGAGAGAAAGTTTAAGCTCAAAGGTGCAAGGCAGGAAGGTTCCAGTGAGAACCTTCCTGACTGATACTCAGAAGGGCATTTGGTCATCCAATGCTCAGCACTTAATCTTTCCAGAATACTCAGGGGTTTAAATTCAAGCCTGGAACAGCTGTGTGTCTACTGTACCGCAGAGCACAAAATAAGCCAGAATAACTCTGTCACAGGTTTAATTGATTTTTTTGTCTTTCATGCCACTTCAGAAGTCATCCTGATCAATGCTATTTCACACTCTCCCGTCCAAGTTTTACTGCTCTAGGCTCTGACTAAAAATAGATTCATCAGACAAACATCAAGGGAGGCAATAATATATCTTGTGTAGAACACTGGGACTGTCATATTACAACTTCCCTCTTTACTCTTCTGTTGCATTGAGTGAGGAGAAGAGGAAAGCAGGATTCATGCTACCAAAACGAGCACTGGTGGTAGAAACTGATGTCGTGTATTTATCCACTCACATTAAGTATGGAAGAGGCAGTCACTGTGCGTGCTCCCTGTAGTGCTTTTGCAAATTTGTTTCCTTTCCGTCTTCCAGCAGGTGACAGAAAGTAGCAGTTACTGACAAATGCTGGGGGGAAAGCACAAGACCTAAACAATAAATAATAAATGTCTCTATATTTCTCAGTGTTTATATACCTCCCTGCACACCTAGACAAAAGTAAATACAGAATCCCCATAAGAGAAGAGGGAAAGGACTGAAACTATACAGCAAAAAAGTGCTGAAAGCTACAGGACAGACCCACATGCTGGATTTTAATTATAGTCTTAAATGCGGCTGATCATGGTAAAATGTAGTCCACCCCATTGCACCAAAATGTCTTCAGAGCCATTTCTCCATGTTTGAGAAAGGGAAAAGGAGCAATTGGATTGTGCACCAGTAATAGTTTCGATATGTAAGATCACTTCACCTACTTCTCTGGCAGCAAACATGTGGGCATTAATTTGTTTCTTACTTACAAATCTTATTATCACACTCTTCTGTCACACAACTATCAGAGTGACTTAAACACATAAATAGAAAGACCCATAAAGAACACTTGGCTCCAATTGTCATCCTGGGACTGCAAAAGTAAGGGGAAAGAGCTTTCTGGCCCGTCCCTTGGTGAATGGAACAATAGCCACCACTTGCTATTCAATGCAAGAATGCATTTAAATGCCCAATTATAGCTCACCACCACCTTATTCTGGCCTTGGATATCCCTCCTCTGCCTTTCCCCTCTACTCCCCCCCTTCCCTTGTGTGTCGTCTTTTTAGTTTGTAAACCTGATAGCAGAGCCTGTCTTTTGTTTATTGATGTGAGCCACATTGGGAGACAGACTGTCTGAAAAATGGGCTAAAAATACAATGAACCATCATCATCCTCACAATCATCAAACATAACATTTACAAAGCAACAGCAGTTTCAAGATAAAACAGATAAAATCCCAGGATTAAACAGATCTAAAAACCAATAATCAAAAGTCCTGAATAAATAAATAAAAAAAGGTCTATTAGAATGACATGAGGGTCATCACCAGGATAATCTCCCTGGGGAACTGGGACCCACAACAGAGAACCAATCATCACCTTTCTGTATTCACCACCCATGCCACTTCAGACTGGGGGAACCTAGAGAAGGGCCTTCAAGTAAAGTCATAAAACAGGTTCATGTTGAAGAAAATGGCCCTTCAGGTACCTGAGGTCCAAGACATGAAGGTCTTTAAACTTGAGAGCTACCAATGTGCTTGGAAACAAATAGGTAGTTGTTTCAAACTAGTGTGATGTGTTCCATACAACCAGTCCCAGTTAGTAAACTAACTGCCATGTTTTCTATCAATTAAATGTTCTCAGTAGTTTCATAAAACACATTACAATAACCCCAAAGGGATGTTACCAAAGTGTGAATACCAGTGTCTGTATATGCAGAACGCTAAAATCAATCCCAACTCCCTCACATGTGTATCTATTTCATAAATGCAAAAGATGACATATGTTTGTCATTTGCATGTGATTTTATTATTTATTTTATTTTTAGTTTTTTTATATTAAGGTGGTGTTCAACAATAAACAATAAAACATAAAACATCATACAAACATTAAAACAATAATCTATAATTAAAAAAAACAAAACAAAAATGTCACAGTTTTATATGTACATGTAAAATGTTTTGCGTGTATACATTAAGAACATAATTGGCAAGGTGGCTCATAGTATACATTCTGGCAGCTAAAAAAACTGCTCTGATGTAGTTTTACTTGAATGGTACAGCTTTAGGAATGATTGCTTTAAAGGCTTACATGTTATATAGTCATCAGAATGTATGATCCATGCAACTTGCTGAAAGTTGATGCTATCAGGTGATTCTATAAAGAGAATAGGATTCACACAAAAACTGTAACTCAATCTTTTTGAGCCGCAATCTATCCCCAGCAAATAAAAGGTAGAAAAAATAAAGGGACTGGCATTGTCACACTAAAACTGATACCAAACTGAATCTTATCCAGAGGGAGAAAAAGATGGTGAGGGACCTGAAGACCAAGTCTATGAGGAAAGTTTGAAGAAGTTGGGTATGTTTAGCCTGAAGAGAAAAAATGATTAAGAGGCAATATGATTGCCATCTTCAAATATTTGTAGGGCTGTTACATAAATGAGGGAGCAAAGTTGTTTTCTGTAGCTCCAGAGGGGACAATCCACACCAACAGGTTCAAATTACAAGAAAGGAGATTTCAACTACAAATTAGGAGGAACTTCCTGATAGTACAAGTTGTTCAACAGTGGAACAGACTGCCATGAAAGGTGGTAGACTATCATCAAAGGCTGGATGGCCAGCTATCAAGGTGCTGTAGTGGATTTCCCGCATTGGCAGGGGGCTGGGCTAGAAAATGGTTGAGGTCCCTATGATTCTATGGAGAAGATGTTGTAATATGTATCACTTTACAAGCTTCAGTACATTGTTTACACATGGAAGGTACAGTGTGGCTCTGTAAACAGGTTTATTATGTCTAGACCACAGAGTCTATTCTCAGGCATGAGAACCAGAACTGTGGGAAAGGAACGAGCTAGTCACATGGTTTGTATGTTCTGATGACGTACTGACTTGTTCAGGCAGAAGCCATTTTAAGGGGAAGGGTTTCTTCCTCTCCATCTTCTTGTTCTTTTCCTTTGTTCTTGCAACAATGTAACGCCTTTGCTGAGGTGGAGTGAAGCTCAACTTACTCCACTGGACTTAATGCTTGCTATGCATTTATACTCTGCACATGGACTGTAACTAGGAAATACTCTGTATACTCTGTAGAACTTTACTTGATAAGTAAATAAACAGGTAGTATTAGAACCTGTGGTGTTCCAGAGTGTTTCCTGACTCCATGGATTAATCTGCAACGGGGAAGCTGGAAGCAAGTGTCATAACAAGGGCAGGCTGGGCTGGCGAGGCTGGTTCTGCACGCTGCATGCTGCGAGGGGAGGGGAGCTCTGCTAAGATCTGTGTGTGGAAGTCCAGGCAGTTGATAGCACACAGATTGGATTTTAAAATCTCCCAGCACCACTCCAACAGAAGAGCAGCTCCATTTCTGTGGAACTCCCTGCCTCTGGATGTCAGGCAGGAGCCAACAATGTATTGTTTTCGGCATGTCCTGAAAACACGTTTATTTCAAGAAGGCTTCCTGATCTAACCAGCCATAGTTTTATTGATACAGTTTTACTTAGCTTGTTTTTAACACATTGTTTTATTGTTTTATCTTTTATTGTTCACTGCTCGAAATCTCCATACTGGAATATGGAACGATATATAAATCTTGTAAATAAATAAAAATAAATAATTCTATGATACAGCTCAAAGAAACAAATTTCCCAAATGAAACATGTCTCTAGGAAACAGTTCTCAGTGTTGGTACTTTTATGGTGGTGGGAGGATAACTGAGTGAGAAAGTGTCGCTCAGTGTCAACACTGAGGCTAGATGCACTGAGATGCATAAGAAATCGTGTGTGGGGGTGGGGGTGTTCAAAAGAGAACAGTTTTAGCAAGGGTGTGTATACGTGTGTTCAAAAGAGGGGTGATAGAAGTGCAGCACCTCAAAGAGCATAGCTTTAACTCCTAGCAAGGTGTGAATGTGTGTGTGGGGGGGGAGGTAATTATGGGGAAGGGGGAAGAGAGAGTTGTGGCGGAGATAATCAGCCTGGGATATTTTGAATGGGGGAGAAACAGACTGTTGCGGGAGAGGTTGAGAGGGTTCTGGAGGAGGGGGTTAGAGCAAATGCTGGGATTTTTTTGGGGGGGGGAGTGGATAGAGAGGCATAAAAGAGTGACAAGAAGCTCCAAAGCCAAGGGTTTTTGGAGTTTGGAACAGGGTGGAATATTAGAAAAAAGGGAGGAAAGAGAATGGGCTGCTTAGAAGGTAATGGAAAGATTTACCTCTCTGCATCAGCTGACTAGTGAAGTGATGAGAAGCTCTGCTGAGCGCCTTCTCTGAAAAAGAAGGGAGACAGAAAAGAAGAAAGGATGGGGAGGGCTGCTCTTCTGAGCAGAAAGTATGAGGGGTCCCTGCTGGATGGAAGGGATCTTCTTTCCCTCTCTGTGTAATCTATAGATTTGGATTGTTCTTTTTACCCTCTTCTCAGGATTTATTAATCAAAAAGGAAACAAGTTCTTCTTTTGAGATTCCTCATCAGAAGTTTTAACAATGGATTTTTAGGTGTTAGACATTAAAGGAAGAAAGAAGACAATGAGCTTCTCTTTCTTTCCTGATGTGAGGAAAGGGATGGAGTTGGTGGGTAGTATTTTGCATATCTCTGGCTATCATAGTTCCAGGACAGCAAGATAGCCATGGGGATTTTGGTGATCCTCTTAAACAAATGTGACAAAAGAGTCATGTAGGCATGGCTGCTTATACAATATTGGGTTCTCAGGGTCTCACAGCTTTAAAAGATGTTGAATTCTTTATTTTTCCTATCTGGATTAATCAAGAAGGTTAGAAATCAGCATAAAATATTTCATGGTGGGGGCTTCTGTGGTTGTTGTCCTGAGGCAGGATCTGAAATTTGCAAGTGTTAACTCGGAGGAATTGAGGCAATCAGAGCACAATGGCTGGCTAGAAAGTTGTATGCAAGATGTCTACAGCTCCACTTGGGATGTGCAAGGCCTCAATATCCTATGGAACCTGCTTTTCTGCTCTTCTCCAATACCAAAAAACAAACAAACACAGTCCCCTTCCAGACTGTGTCTCCTTGCTGTGGAGTTATTTTGCCATGGGCAAGAATAACTACAGAATCATAGAGTTGGAAAGGACCTTGGAGGTCATCTAGTTCAATACATTGCTCAATGCAGGATGCAACTACAGTCTCACTAAGAGATAGCCAGTCAGCCTCTGCTTAAATACCTCTAGTGAAGGAGAGCCCACCACCTTCTCAGGCAGACTGTTCTACTGTGAAACAGCTCTTACTATCAGGAAGTTTCTCCTAATGTTTGGCCAAGTCTAGTTCCCTGCAATTTCTACACATTGGTTCTAGTCCTGCCCTGTGGAACAACAGAGAATAAGTCTGCTCCATCTTCTGCATGACAGCCCTTCACATATTTGAAAACCACTATCATGTCTCCCCTTCATCTTCTGTTCTCCAGGCTAAACATACCCAGCTGTTTCAACTGTTCCTCATAGGACTTGGTTTCTAGACCCCTTACCAAGAGGATCATCCTCTGGATATGCTCCAGTTTGTCAATCTCCTTCTTAAAATGTGGTGCCCAGAACTGGATACAGAACTCCAAAGGCAGCCCAAACAGTGCAGAATACAATGGAATTATTACTTCTCATGATCTGGACACAATCCAAATTGGGGCTCTCTATGACTGCTTTTTGTGGAGGAAAAAGGTGACGGGAACTCTAAACACAAAGCTCCCACATCATGTCTAGTTTGATCCTAAGTTCCCTATAAAATGTAAGTATGATAATGAAATATAATCTTGTTTACATAACATTCAGATACAGTTTTTCAGCCCAACCATTTGTAAAACAAACCAGGAGGTTGTTGTTCAGGGCTTCTCATCCCAGGATAACTAATCATGTAAACAGGTTCCACAGCCCTTGACACCAGCATGCCTACATTGAAGGTTCCAGAGAAGTGAATACGATGGCTAAGTGACCTAGCTTAATTTTACAGCAAGTGATAGCTGCAGTATTAAACCAACAGTATCAAACCAATTAAACTGGGTTTATGCCATTTTGAATTGGACTGTTTTACTGTGATCTTGTTGTATATTTACTATGTTATTTTTATGTTGGTATTATTATGTTTTAAACTGAATTGTACAATGCATAGAGAAATCTATTGTATGAGGCAAATACAATAAATAATACAACATATAACAAGTACAATAACAAATAACAATAAATAAATAAACATTCTCATTAAACATTCTTCCCAAAATAAATGAGGCTTAGTATAAACTTACTCAACGAGTGCAGCAAGCAAAGAATCCTAATTTTAAGAAATATATTATGGCACCATGGTTTCCATTTATTTCCTATGTGGAAGCCCTTCAAACATTCGATCAAATTCCAGTATCAGAGGCAGTATGCCCATGTATACACCAGTTGCTGGGGAACTTGGGTGGGAGGGTGCTGTTGTTGCACTCATGTCCTGCTTGTGGGTTTCCCATGAGCAGCTGGTAGGCCACTGTGTGAGCAGAATGCTGGACTAGATGGACCCTTGGTCTGATCCAGCATGGCTCTTCTTATGTTCTTGTGTTCTTAACCAAGTATAGTTGCCTATATTTTTTCTAATACGCAGACACAGACACTAACACACACACACCCTTTATTCATGCCATATAATTGTATTTTCTTTCATTAGATAGTGAGCTTCTGCTTAGCCTGCTTTACTCTTGAATTCCACAAGCATACCAGCGATATACCTAGAATTACAATTAGTGAGGGGGTTTTGTTTGTTTGTTTGTTTCTTTAGTGTTCTATTATTATTATTATTATTTATGGGGGTTTTGTTGTTGTTGCCTTTTGTTTTTTTAACTTTAATTCAAAATAACATAAAATTATATGTGAAAGAAATAGAAAGGAAGGAATAATTTTGCAATTTCTTGGGACATTGGAATATGGTGAGATCCTGTTGGAGGACTTTTGTGAGATGAATTCCCCCCACCCCCCCAAACTCAAGAAATGTTTTGTAGCTTCCTTGTAATTTCTCACACAGGAAGGTTCCCAGTTGGCCCCTGACTCTTAATTCTTTTCCTTTTATTTCTTCCTTCTTTAATCTAATCCTGGGGTGGGCAACTGCAGGAGATCCAGGAGCCATCCCCCCCTCCCGCCAGCCCAGGCCGCACTCCATGGGGCAGCAATAAAACCCTCACAGTTTTTCTGCCAAAAATCAGCTAAGGCAGCCTAAAGTGCCCAAATCTCACTCAAAGAAGCGAGATTTGGACACTTTAGGCTGCCTTACCAGTTTGGAGTCTTCAAATTAAACTATTTCTGCGAGAAAAAAATGTACGTTTGCTGAATGTAATAATTAGAAGAATTTGTTTGAAAAGAGCAGCCTTATTAGTAGTCTATGGCAGCAAAAACAACAAAAAGTCTTCTGGCACCTTAAAGACTAACAAATTTATTCTGGCATAAGCTTTTATGGACTAGAATTTCAGATTCCCCCCTGAACTGTATATTCAGTATGGTAATACTTATTGGTTTACCTTGTAACCCAATGTTTGCACACTTGAGAAAAGTGAGCGAGACAACTTGAGCTTAAACTAGCACAGGTCAAGAGGGGTCAATTAACCATTTTGGCTATTCATGTTAATTGCCTAAATACAACATTACATAACTATTATTTACTTCCTTTTCTGTCTGAGGTACCAGTTTAACTTTATGAGGTTTCTGCATGTTCTCATACAGCCACTCAACACCTTGCTTAAGTCAGATTTAAAGCCTTGGCAAATAATGGCTTATTTCTTTGCACTGTTAGCATATGATACTGGTAATCAATATATATATATATATATATATATATATATGCTGAGTACCAGTTTGAAAACACTCACTTTGTCATTGCATTTTGTAATGGAAATAAAATTATGATTCTAATACAAAACATACATATTTCAGATGTATCACTGCAGTGATAAAAATTAGCTTATCTTTAGGATTCCACAGTCTACCTTAACTGATTTCCGTTTCAATTTACAATGCTTTTTCTTCTTTAAACTGCTCTTTCTTTCTACAGATATTACTAGCTCGTGTCTCCTCTAAGCTTCTGAGGATTGCCAAGCAATTACAAAATTATATTTGCTTGTATAGTTAGCCAAGAATTCCATCATGAAAGGTTGTATGAATAAACTCCTGACTCCTATAAAATAACTGTTTGTAAAGTCACTGGATGCATGTTTTAGGAATTTTAATTACAGTTCTGATTGCTTTATATTCAAAACACAACATTCAGGTAATGCAGCCTTTATGATGATAAGCAGTTTAATTAGCAAGGTAAGATAAGACAAAAATGCCTTTTAAAGTTATTGAATTTGTTCATGCTGGTCATGTGATAACTTTAGCACATAAGTTTCCCCTGGTAGTCTAAAAATGTGAAATGCTAATTCTTGCTCAACCTTTGTTTCTATCATACACTGTAGCAACTGCTTTTTATGCCAATGGGTTTGCTCCCTGTTGTGTGTGTCAACACCATGCTTATAATTAGATTGCAAATCTCAACCTGCCTTTAATCTTTTTGCCAGTCCAAACAAATAAGTTCTGCCTCACACTCTTACTGGCAAAAGCAGTGCAAGACAAGACACAAATGGTGTATGCTGCCAATAGTGTGCTTACCCCTTTCAAACAAACTGTCTCAGAGGATAGCCATTGATTTCCTCGTTATTATGAACATGAAATTATTGAATGACAGATGATAGAGTGTAAGGTCCTACAAGTATATTCCCAAATGAGTTATCTAGCCAAGGTTGTCATAGCAACTGTGCTGTTTGACAGAGCTTATATGACAAAGAACTCTCTTCTCAGAACTGCTACAAAACAGCACAGAGCTTTTTACCTTGTACCCAAATCGACAAATGGTAGAGTGGGAGCACTTCCCAGGCCAGTTCGAGGGGAGCATCTGAATCTATCTCATCCAAACCAGAGGCAAGCTAACAGATTGTTGCAGGTCAGTAAGCTTTCTGACAGAGGCCTATGCTCAAAAGTGGACAACTGCACCATTAACCAAGCTTGTAAATTCCTCTTAGTTAAATTAATATATCAGACAGCACTGAGTCTACAGGGAGTACATGTTATGCACTGCAATACACAACTGAAAGAAGAATAGGCAGGCAATGCTCACACATCATCTGTCACTCGCATCATGATACGCTAGTTAAGTTCTTGCCAGCATTACGTATATGCTGCAGAGACAACACACACCTCCTCCAATAATAAAATTAGCCAGCCTTCACAGTTGGCTAGCTAATTTTATTATTGGTTTATAACTCCACATTTTTTGTTTTCATGCAACGACAAAATACCGTATTGTTCCGAGTATAGGCCACACTTTCCCCCCCTAATGTAAGTCTTTAAACTAGGGGTGTGGCCTACAATCGGGATCTTGGGGGGAAAAAAATTAAAATACCGGGGGGGGGGAGTGCAGCCTATACTCGGAACAATACGGTACTATGAATGCTGTAACAATCCTGCATCATCAGTACTGATAGTCTCAAAATGCAGATAATGAAGTAACTTCATTAAAATTCACTGAAATTATTCCATTTACCACCTTCTTGCTTTTCCATTAAGGAAAGTTAGCTCAAGTTCCCTTGGTACAGAATAATTACCCTTCATTATATTTTAATTCTTATTGTAACAAGCAGCCTTGTTCAACAGATGACCCCCCTCTCACTCACTCACTCACTCACTCACTCCCCCCCACAATCAGTCCCCCTTTCTCTTACATTCTCAAACACACACTCACCCCCCTCACATCCACACACAGACCCCCCCCTCAAACTAGCCCACACCCGCCCCACACTCTCACACACAGGCGGAGCCTGCCACCTTTGCAGGCGAGGCGCCGGAATGAATCCTCCGCTTCCCTGCCCGAGCTCACCTCAGCCAGCAAGGAGGAGGAGCGAGGCTGTCCCCCGGCGGCCTCCTGCGCTTCAGGCGGAGTTTGCTGCTGCCGCCAGCCAACTCTCCACTGGCCATGATGATAGCCCGGAGCGGGCAGCTGAGGGTGGGGAGGAGGGTCACCGCCGTCGTCTCAGGAAGCAGGTGGGAAAGGCCTTCTGAGGGTGCGCACGCTCGCCCTGGGGTCCAGCTGCCGGCGGCACCAGCAACTGGCAACGGCACCAGCGCGGCGGGCTCGAGCGATGTGGAGAACTGCTCCGCGCCGCTCAGAAAATCGAAAAATTAATCAGAAAATTTTAAAATAGCACCAAACTTTAAGAGTGTGGCTTATAATCAGGAGCGGCCTATACTCGGAACAATTCGGTATAAACATTTGTGCACTCAGGGACTCTTAGGATGAAAAGCCCAAGAAATATGGCATCTGAATAATCTATTATTCCAAAAGACACACAACTAAAACATGGTATATCTAAGTCTCTGATTAGTAACCAATACATTACAGGAATACCTTGGATTGCAAGCATAATTCGTTCTGGATTTCTTGTAATCCAAAACACTCTTATATCAAAGCGAGTCTCCGGTGGGCATGAGCGGGGATGATTTCAGCCCACTACACCCACTTGAGGCGAGCGGTTACATCCCTACGACTACTTGTATTGCAAGACGTTGCTTGTTTATCAAGTCAAAATTTATATTTAAAAAAATTGCTTGTCTTGCAAAACGCTCTCAGACCAAGTTACTTGCAATCCAAGGTATTACTGTACTTAATCTTATTTCGTCTATGTTCATACCAGCATTTGTCTTTTCTTCTCTTTGCCCCTTCCCACCCTGGTAGGTTCTGGTGTCTCTCTTTACACATTTGTTGTCTACACAGTAAAGAAAGACACCAGAATTATTTGGGAGCACCACAGCCTGCATGCAGGTTGTAAAGCAGCAGGTAGAGACCTTTATGTGTGAATAAGGGTCCTTGGGGAATAAGGCCCTTGGTGAAGTGAGGACCATTGTTACTTCTTCCATGAGGTACAACTGTTTTATGGTTTTTAATGTTCTTTTTTTTATTGTTTTAAGGTTTTATCGTATTAAATTATCATTTTTCAGTCTCTTTCCTAATGATCCCTAACATGAAATTTCTTGATCAAGTAGCTGTATTTAGTTTAGCCTCTCCTTTCCTCATCCATAGCAGTCCTTGGAACTTTAACCTTGTGGATCACAGCCCTGGAACTTATGCTCATAAGTAGTTATTCAGTTAACAAAACATATTTAGCTTTAGCTTGTTGTGTTAAGAACTTTCCAAGTTCACTCAAGCTCCAAAATGTCTGTAACTTACAGCTCTTAAAGGCCACACCCTTAGCCAACATGTTATTTAGGCAGTATGCATATGGTATGGTATCCTATACTGTGGTTCTAGCTTTACCACTGCCTTGGAGCTAGATGGCTGTCAGTGAGTCGTGGACCTAAGTCCCAGATTTGTCTGTTCACTGGAATAGACACATGGAGTCTTATGCAACTGACACTATCATGCAACTCATTACCATTCCTCAGTATCCAACTGCAACCAATACCATACACATCGAAGGATAGAGTTGGAAGAGACATAGGGCCGGTTCATATGACCCAGGCGGCAAGCGAGGGAGGCACCACGGGACCATCCGCGGGGTCCGGCAGGGCGCCACAGACAACCTGTACCCTGCACAAATGGGCGGACCCCGGTGGAGCCGGCAGTCCCCGCACCACAGTGCGGGCCTCCCGGTGCTAGGGGGCGGCGGCTTGGGATGCCCAGAGGGGCCGTTTGCCCCTACAGGCCGGAGCAGCCGCAGCTCCGGCTGCTCTGGGCTGCCGCCCCTGTGTGGCCCCCGCGGGACGGCTGCCTGCTGTTTGCATGGCAGGGTGGCTACGCGCTGTAGGGGCTTGGTCACTTTCCGTACATCACGCGGGGGCGCCCCCGGCTGGCGTTCGCACGACACGGGAACCGCGGGAGGCTTCTGCCCCCCATGGTTTCCGTGTCGTACCAACTGGCATAGAGTTGTACTGTAAGCCCACTTTCCCTACCAGAAACTCAGGCAGGGTGTGTGTGTGGAAACTATGGGACCTGGGTTCATACATACAGTAGTGGATGTGGGAGAAAGATGCTGACTGCAAACAAGCATGCAGTGCCTCCAGCCCACCAGGGCTCCTGTTCCCTGAAAGCAGGTGCGGGAAAACCAGTGAAGTATAAAGTATTTTATAATCAACTATTTATTCCTTCCTTCTTTCCTTCTTTCAAAGCATTTATATCCCACTTTTCAGTCAATAGACTCCCAGAGCAGCTTACAGCAATCAACAATCAGACAGTCCCTGCCCTCAGGTTCACAATCTAAAAAGACACAAGAAACAAGGAAACAGATCGGGAGGGAGGATAGGCAATTTATAAAACAAGAACTAGGATTTAATTAGGAATTATTGACTAAGGGAGTGCTGCTGCTGCTGCTGCTGTCTTTCCTGGTCTTTACTCAGCCTCCTCAGGACCTGACTTTCCTGTCTCTGTTTCCCCCCCCTTCATCATCATCAGGCGATCACTCGTGACCGAGTAAGATTGTCTTCCAGGATAAAAGGAGGAAATTCTAAAGAGGATTGTGTAGACTCTAGCGATGGGTCCGTAAGTGACTGTGGAGGCCAATTCTAGATCCACACAGCTTCCCACAGTGAGGACACAGGTTACCAGATGGAAGACGGTCCTGTAAAGAATTCATTTGACATGCTTTTCACTTAGCACGTTTCTCCCTTTCACCTTGCACTCGGGCTTCTTCAAATCCATAGAACCTTTGTGAAAGGCCAACCTCCAGTTAGATCGTTCATGGGCCAGAGCTTCCCAGTTTTCGATGTTTATATTGCATTTTTTTTTAGATTAGCCTTATGAACATCTTTAAACCTCTTATATTGACCACCGATATTCCGCTTTCCATCCTTGAGTTGGGAATAAAGTAACTGCTTTGGGAGACGGCAGTCAGGCATTCGAACAACATGACCGGTCCACTGAAGTTGGCGTTGAAGGATCATTTTTTCAACACTAGTAGTCTTTGCTTCTTCCAGTACACTGACATTTGTTCGCCTATATTCCCAAGTAATTCGCAGGATTTTCCAGAGGCAACGTTGATGAAATCTTTCAAGGAGTTGGAGGTGACGTTTATAGATAGTCCATGTTTCGCAGGCATACAATAAAGTTGGTAATACAATGGCTTCATAAACCAGTGTTTTGGTCTTCTTACAAATATCCCGATCCTCAAACACTCTATGTTTCATTCAAGAAAACACAGCACTTGCGGAGCTCAGACGATGCTGGATTTCACTGTCGATGTTAGCTGTAACAGAGAGATACAGAGAGATTTCTCTGCCAAGATAGAGAAAATGATCGACATTTTCCAGTATTGTCCCGCCAAGCTGGATAGATGGCATCACCAAAGGGTTAGCTTGCACTTGTTGATGAAGTACTTTGGTTTTTTTGATGTTAAGTGACAGACCAAGTTTTTCTTATGCTTCTGCAAAAGCATTTAGGATAGTTTGGAGATCATCCTCTGAATGTGCGGAGACCACATTATCATCAGCATACTGAAGTTCCACAACGGAGGTTGTAATTACCTTACTTTTTGCTTTCAGCCTGCTGAGATTAAAAAGCTTTCCATCTGTTCGATATATGATTCCCACACCAGTGGGAAGTTTCCCCTCGACAAGATCATGGCGATGAAAATAGCAAATAATGTTGGGGCAATAACACATCCCTGTTTAACACCTGATCCCACTTTAAATGGAGCACCATGAGAGCCGTTGTTGTCCAAAATCGTTGCCATCATGTTGTCATGGAGAAGTCGCAAGATATTCACAAATTTATTGGGGCATCCAATTTTCATAAGGATAGTCCAGAGAGCTGTACGGTCTACAGTATCAAAGGCCTTAGCCAGATCAATAAATGCCATATAAAGGGGTTGATTTTGCTCCTGGCATTTTTCTTGGAGCTGACGTGCAGTAAAAATCATGTCTACTGTCCCTCTAGAGGGGTGGAAACCATATTGAGTTTCAGGGAGGATCTCTTCTGAAATAGATAGAAGACGGTTTGCGAGAATCCTAGCAAATATTTTACCTGCGGTACCTTAGAGAGAAATGCCCCGATAGTTTCCACAGTCTGTTCTATCACCCTGCTTAAAGAGGGTGATAATTATGGCAACCCTGAAGTCTTCTGGAATCTCTTCTCTTATCCAGATTTTTTCGATGAGTTTATGAAGATGTTGTACAAGTTCGGGGCCCCCTTCTTTAAAGATTTCAGCAGGAATCCCATCTGGTCCACTAGCTTTGTTATTCTTCATTTGATTAATGGCTTTTTTTACTTCATCCAAAGTGGGGAGTATTACAAGTTCCTCTCTAATTTGTTTTTGTGGGATTTGTGAAAAAATCTCATTATCCACCTTAGATTTACGATTTAAAAGGTCATAATAATGCTCTTTCCAACGCAGTGCAATAGACGCTTTGTCTTTTAAGAGTTTGGTGCCATCTTTTGATTGTAAATGGTTTGTACCATAGGTTTTTGGTCCATAAATGGCCCTTGTGGCCTTAAAAAAGCCCTGTGCATCATGAGATTCTGCAAGTTGTTGAATTTCTTCAGCTTTCTTTTTCCACCAAGCGTTCTTAAGTTCTCTTGTTCTTCTTTGGACCTCAGCCTTTGCACTAGCGTAGATTTTTTTCTTGGCAGCGCAGTTAATATCATTTTGCCATATTTGGAAGGCTTTCCTTTTTTGGTCAATTATATATTTAATCTCATTATCATTTTGATCAAACCAATCCTGATGTTTCTTAGTTTCATATCCAATAGTTTGTTCACAAGCTGCAGTAATGGAGGTTTTCAGCTTAGACCAATGGTCCTCAATGTTGTCAGGAGGTTCCGTAGTTAGATGTTCCTTAAGAAGTGATTAAAGACGAGTTTGCTTAATAGGATCTTGAAGGGCGTGGATGTTCATTTTACGCCTTGGTTTCCTTCCTTGAAGACTACATGTTGGGGAGCAATGTTGATAACCATAGAGGGCCCCCTCTTCACAGTTTCCTCAGAACCACTCTCCCCAATCTTTATTTATTTATTTATTTAAAACATTCCTATAACACCTTTCTGGAAAACCTAATCAAGGCAGTTTACCGGGGGGGGGGGGGGGGAAACACATTTTGTTTACAAACAAATAAAAATGTAGTAAAACCATAAACACCACCTTTAAAACCTCCTTTATTTTATTTATTCTATTTATACCCTGCCTTTTTTCCTGCAAGGAACCCAAGGCGGCTTACATAATCCTCCTCCTCTCCACTGTATCCTCACAACAACCCTGTGAGGTAGGTTAGGCTGAGAGTCAGTGACTGACCCAAAGTCACCCAGTGAGTTTCATGGCCAAGCGGGGACTAGAACCTGGATCTCCCGAGTCCCAGTCCAACACTCTCACCACTACGCCACACTGGCTCCTTTTCTCCCCTCAGAATCTCTCCTCACAATGGGTGGGTTCAAATAACACAATAGACGCCTTGGGAATTTTAGCCACACACTGTGGCTAAAATTCCCGTGCCCGACAAACAATCGGGCACCGCGGGGGTTCCTTAGCCACCTCCTTCCTACTTTTCCCCCATCGGTCCTCCTGCAGGTATCGAAGGGGACACTGCAGGAGCACTGAGTTCGAATTTGGCATGGATACTTGTCTGCATGGACACAGTGTCCATGCCAAATTGGAACTTCGTAGCCTACTGCTAAGTATTTCTTTCTGAATTTTTTTCAGAAAGGGTGGGGTGTGAAAAGCACCCCTTGCAATGGAATCTTCAGGGGTTGGGGGGATAACCCAAGTGTGGATAACCCAGAGGCACAAGCTCCCCCACCCCCCAAAAAGCAAAGATCCTGCAAAAAAAAAGGGGTGTTTAGGGGGACACTCCCTCAATTCCCCCCTTCCAAGCAGGATCCCTGGAGTTTCTTTGTGGTGCTGGGAAGCCGCAACTGTCAGCTCAGTTTCATCCCGAGTAGATAACACCTCAGGAAGTGACTGGCCCAAAGTCACCCAGTGAGTTTCATGGCTGAGTGAGGACTAGAACCCGGATCTATGAATCTCACAGGCTAAAATGAGATGAAAAATCACACTTTTTCAAAACCTACAAATACTTCATAGTTCTTCTGGAAGAAATTACATATTACACCTTCTGTTACTACAAAGTAAATGTCATGTAAGTCCGGGGGTGGCGGGGGGACAGACAATACCTGTCAAACTGCTGATGGGCACTCATCAAATTTTAAAACTTCTACAAATAAGACATTTCTTGCCCCTTCTACCTCAAAATCGGCACAGACCATCCTCAAACCCACCTCTCTTACACTAAGCTTCAAATCAGTCTGTTGAGCCATTGTGTCAGGATAAGCCGTAGAAACTTCTGCCCCCCCGCCACCGCCATTTCTGGTTATAATAGCAGACTCACCCACTGCAGTGACCCTTTAATTAGGAAACAATACCTCTGTGGTGTGTAGCTTTCCCTGAACAACCAGGAACCCCCCATAAATTTGGATTTAAACAAAGAACTGTCCAGAAATACCAGACTACTGACTAGTGCTGTTTCTAACTCTGCCTAATGCAAACATTTTCACAAATGTATTGTTTTTCATTCATTGCGTTTGTATCCCAGCTTCCTTCAAGTAGTTGAGTGTGATGTATATGAAATTATTCCACTTTTTCCTCACAACCCCCATGAGGAAGGTTTATCTGAGAGAGTAATTTCCTCAAAATCACACTGAGATTTATTGTTGAGCAGAAATTTGAACCCACTACACCACAATGGTATATTACAAAATGGGAGAAGGCTGAAAGCTTGTCCGGGAATCCATTCAGCTGTTGCTCATCATTTTATATTAATTTATTCCAATATATGCACATATAAAATAACTTTTCCAGTACCTGTTCTCAGAGATTAACTTTACCCTGCAGTAAAATGGGCTGTGCACATTCAGTTCTAGCTGGTAGAAATTGTAGACAGGTTGAGATCTTAAATTAACAGTACTCAACAAGAATTTGTCCCCTCTTCTCTATCCTTTCCTTCACTATGGACATACAATGTGTACTTTACCACCACTACCAGAGAGATTATGGGTATCTTCTGGTCATTTAATTCACGCCACTCCTGCTCATTACACAAGAGCGTTTTCAGTGTCCCTCAGTAACTGCTGCCACTTCTTCTCAAATTTACTATGAACAAAGATCTAGTTTCAGGGAGTCCTGCTAGACTAACAACCCACATGAGGGAGGTATGCTTTATAAACAAGCAAGTTCAGCATTTTTTAGTTATTTCAAATATGTTTATCCTATCTTTCTGCCGGACAACACACCTCCAAGGCAATTGACAATTAAAAAGAATAATACATAATAAACATAAGATAATTTTTTTTTAAGGTAGTGGTGACTTAGGAAGGTGCTGGGAGGATAATGATGGAAGGACCTTCCTGGAACTTTGATGTTGTTGCTGAAACTGTTCATGTACCAACTACTGCTCTGCCAAGGTTCTATGGGAGAATACAGCACATTCCCCGATATGTACTAGAAATCAGGACTGGGTACAGGACTGGCGTCAAGGGCATGGTTGGATACCTGTTGAGAGGCCACACCCCAGCAGGAGCTCACTGACAAGAGCCCCCTGGAGGTATGTCCCTTCACCATTGTAACCTGCTTGCTCACCTGCTTCTCGGCCCAGAGAACAGTGGTGGCGAGAATAAGGAGCAGCAGATGCCACTGTCTAGTTGCTCACTGGCTCTCTGCCTGTCAAGCAAGCAACTTGTACCAAACGTAAGAAAGAGGATGAGGAGCAATAGCAGCTTGTGACAATTTATTAATTTATTTATTTATTTATTGTTACATTTTTTAAATCGCCCATCTGAGTGAGGGGGCCCATTGGGGGCGTCTTACCCAAGGACCTTCAAAAACCTGGAGCTGGAACTGACCAGGTAGTACCAAACGTTTTGGCACAGGGCATCTGTTTACTTGGACAGCTGTACCATCTGCACCTCCTGGCTCTTCTGGGTGTCAGGAGGGCCTGATAAAATCTCTGGCCAGACCACAGTGGGAAATTGTCCAATCATCCAGGCTTTAGACTGTTACTAGGCTCAGTGCTTAATACTTAGTACATGCATAACTCAAAAATGAAAAGAAAAAATTAGTTATGAGAAACGTATTTCTAATTCTAATTGTTTAGTTTAGCATCTGAGTTCAGCATCACAGTCTCTCTCCCTTACAGCTAATTCTGTCCCTATGGTGGTAAATAGAACAGGCACCATTGCCTTGAATTACAAAGAATTTTCCCTTCTTTGGACCATGTCTATTGGCTGCATCTTGGGTTGCTTCTGTCCTCCACTCCAGACAAAGTCCCTAGCCAACCAGCTGCATCTCTCTTCCCAAAATGTTCCAGCAGATCTCTGCTCAAAGGACCCCTCTAATAAAGAACTTGACTTACTTCCCCCTTTTTTTACTCTTCCTCCACTCCACCTATTTTACTCACAGAAAAACTTAGCAATGTTCCATGAGTATGTTGCGTCTTTCACTGTGTACATAACATCAGTCTAGCCCTCTTAGATAACCCATTGGAATAACAAAATAAGAGGTATCTATGTGTCTATAAGCAAACCTAGTCTGAAAAGCTGGTTTAACATAGGACCAAATCAGGTATTACTTTAAATGTGTGTCTAGCAGCTATGGCTTCTTTTCATTTTTACTCTACAGTAGGCACAGGGCCCTGATCCAGATTTTGACCCCACCTCCCACACTAGGGAGCCAATCCAGATTGGGGGTTCTGCTCCTATTCTAGAATAAAAATGAAAAGAAGACATAGCTGCTAGACATACATTTAAAGCAATGTCTGCTTTGGCCCCTAGCCTCTAATCATAAACAAAGCACAAAACAAAATTTACAGAGCGTAACAAGATTCCCCCCCCCAAAAAAAAATTAGTTGTGGGGTAAAATGCATTTACCGCATACCCAATATGGCTACCAAGTGTTTGAGGCAAGGGAGTGGGGCTGCTCTGCTGTAAAATCTTTTCAGAGGATGAGCTTTCATCACCCTTCAGGGATGACCAATATCATTTGGATTGGGAAGAAAATATTCTCAGATCAAATTGGCTGTTGAATCTGCTGAATGTGGCTTGCTTAGGTCTAACATACACACACAGTACTGTGTGTGGCATATTTTCTCTAATTTGCATAGGCTGATCTGTGGCGAGTTTGTGTGTGGGTGATCCTGCATCAGTGTGTAAGATGGGCAATGGCGCCATCAGGGCATAACTTTGGGGTAGAAGTCCAGAGCCCAACTCAGCGGAATGAGCAGGAGCATCCACAATGCAGCACAGCCAGTTTACCACACTTTGAAGTAAATGAAAAATATGCATTACTACCTAAACAGGTGGTCCCTGTAAGATCATCATGTCCAGAGTCTAACTACACCACTGGAGATGGGGAAATAGTGTGTGTGAAATCCCAGGACAAGTTCTGAGAACACATGATGCACCACACCTTGTGGAACCTAAGCGGATTCATGCCTGGTCAGTGTTTGGAGACTGTCTGAGAAGTCTCATTTGTTGAGTCCGTGGTGTACTAAATAACAAGGAAAGTGCACATAGCAACATATCCTTCAGTCTCAGCTCCAGTAATTTATCAAGAGGCAAACTTTAGCAAGAGATTAGAGCAATACAAATTTACCTACAGGTAAATCCCACTGAGTTCAATGGGATTTATTCTCTAGTAAGTGCATTCAGGATATGAATCCTTAGTAATTAATATATCAGTTAAAGCCTGCAGACCTAGTTCTAAGTCAATATTCAGCCTTGGAAAATTCTTGTCGCAAATTGATACTGGTCAGATTGATGGCTCAGGGGAACAAAGCAAGGTAAGGTTGTAGTGAACTAACTAGCAAAGGATTTGGTAGATGTTTTCAGATATGCAACATTTAACCTATACAATACTGATAATAATTTTTGGAGAGGGCAGGAATCCTCATAAAAGCAACATCTGCTTTAGCAGCACTTTTACAGGCATTACCAATTAGAAGCAGCTTTCAGTATCTGCTTGTGTAAGGTGTTTTGTAAGTTACAATAAACAAGGCACAGAGAGCACACTGAGAACCTAGTTTACACAGTGCCATCAACCCCCATCATCGTATTTTCTCCTCTGCTTCTCTTCCTGTTGCCATGAAAAGAGCTGTAAATGTTTTAGGACTGTACGATAATCCCAGAGAAAAACAGAGAGCATATGTAGTATATTTTCACATGAAAATAATTTTTAAAAAAACTTAATTTCTGAAGTGTGCCGTCTGTCCAAAGCATACCCTTGACACTTACTCGGCTGTAGTACAAATCATTTTATCCAGATTACTCACCCACAGACAATACTAAGGCACCATTGTATGTATATTAGTCAACAATTCCAGATAAAACCTAATTACAGGTTTTCTGTATCATTCCCTGACTACCCACTAAAATTTTGCTGATATTAGCCTATCCAAAGGCATTTCAGGGACTGGGAACAAAGATAATATCCATTATAGTCTAATCTATGGCTCCTGTCCTGTCTAAGTTAAATGCACAAGAGGGAGTGGAAAGCTGCTGCAAAACTGCAGATTCAGTAGCTATAAGAAATGAAAGACTGTATATTTGTGTGCAGCTGTTTTGCTTATATAAAGGGAGGACAATATTTGCGTGTTCAGATGGATCCTGATATATCCTTAGAGATAAAGACAATTGTTCCAACAGGTGGAAGAATTTGGGAGTCCAAATAAGTTTTGATGGCTAGTTTATATTATAGTAAATAAATTGATGCCCACCATCTATCTATCTATGAAAGAGATTTGGTAGAGGTAAGATAAATGGGTCATTTTTGATGAGCAAACTACTTCAGTTCCTTATAACAGCTCTAAAAGCCAGCACAGTCCCTTCCAACATTATTTATTTTTTAAGTATCTATATCACCTTTCCAATCACAATAGCCAAGGTAGTTAACAATAGCATATGATATAACATATAGAAATTAAAATGCACAGAATAAAAAGAATACAACCACCACTATGTACATACATAGCTTTTAAAAGGCAATGTTTCTCATAGAGAACTATAATGCTGCCTGGAAAATACGAGAGCCACCTTTCTGTACCTCTCCATGGGCCTAGACAGGCCTGAGGGAGTTTGAAGTGGCTGGTGGACCCCAACAACCAGAAGTGTCCCTTATGCAAGCACTGGCCACAACTGCTCCCAGCCATTATTTGTCAGCCAGAATTGTATCTTGTCCATGCCGCATTTCCTGCTTGTTCTAACCACCCCTACTGAAGACCTGGGCAACTAAGGATGAACTGGGGTATCCTTGACATTTGCTTTGAAAGACCTCCAAATCCCAGAAATTCCCCTCAGTCTGCTGTCATCAGATGCCTGTTGGAAGAGAATGGAGACTTTTAACTGTTGGAATTTAAGATCATTTTATTTATTTATTTATTTATTTATTTATTTTATTTAATACATTTTTATACCGCCCAATAGCCGAAGCTCTCTGGGTGGTTTACAACAGTTAAAATCATAAAATACAATATAAAACATAAAATTTAAAACCACAGATTAAAAACAAACAGCAGAGCTAGCAGCAGCAGTTACAATAACGGAATTAAAAAGAATTACAAGATTAAAATGATTAAAATGCCTGGGAGAACAGAAAGGTCTTCACCTGGCGCCGGAAAGAATACAAAGTAGGTGCCAGGCAAACCTCTTTGGGGAGCTCATTCCATAACCGGGGTGCCACAGCAGAAAAGGCCCTCCTCCTGGTAGCCACCTGCCTCACTTCCTTTGGCAGGGGCTCTCGGAGAAGGACTGCTGATGCAGATCTTAGTGTCCGGGCAGGTACATATGGGAGGAGACGGTCCTTCAGATACCCTGGCCCCAAGCCGTTTAGGGCTTTAAATGTTAGCCCGAGCACTTTGAATTGGGTCCGGAAACAGACTGGCAGCAAGTGCAGATGAGAAAGCACTGGCATAATATGTTCTCGTCGGCCAGTCCCCATTAACAATCTCGCTGCCCTATTTTGGACCAGCTGAAGTTTCCGGTCCATTTTCAAAGGCAGCCCCACGTATAACGCATTGCAGTAATCCAAACGAGAGGTTACCACAGCATGGATAACTGTAGCTAGGCTATCTCTGTCCAGATAAGGACGTAGTTGGTATATTAGCCTAAGCTGATAAAAGGTGCTCCGTGCCACCGAGTTCACCTGTGCCTCGAGTGACAGATGTGGATCCAAGAGCACCCCCAAATTACGAACCTGATCCTTCAGGGGGAGTGCAACCCCATCCAGAGTGCAACCCCATCATTCATGGGGAAGATCTACAGCTCATTTACATTAAAAAATACATGGTCTCTATAAAAGGTCCTAGGTTTAATCCCAAGCTTCTCCCTCTAAAAAGATCTCAGGAAGCAAGCCTGGGAAAGAATTCTGCATTATAGAGATCTGCACCAGTGTCAGAGTATACAGTACTAAGTTAGATACACCCAGTGGGCCAGTTCAGATGTCACACTAAACTACTGAACTAAACATGAACTGCAGTGAACCTCGGGTTTGTACACTTCCCCTTCCCCTTTCCTCCTCTCTTGCACGCCAGAAAAAAAACAGATCAGGGCAAAACTAAATGTCCATCTAATCACACATGGGGTGGAGTCAATGGAGGCCTTTTCTCTTACTTTAACTCCCCCCCACAGGGGTGGGAGATTTGGGGATGAAAATGGGTGGGTTTAAAAGGTTTAACCCCCCTCCCAGTATGCCATGGCCCCAATGCAAATCAGGGCCACACACACTTACACAAAAATACATTAAACTATCACACATAGCTCCATAATGCATGATTGGACAAACATTTTGTTTGACCCTTGTCAGAAGCATCCGTTCCTGGTTTTAAACTAACTAGGGTTCCCTATTACATCCAAACTTGGGAAACTGGTTAATTAAAAATAGGGCTAGTTTAAAGAAGCCAGGATCAAGCTGTGGATTATGATTCTGGCTTGTTCACTAACCATAGTTTAAATTAACCAGATATCCCAAAGTTCAAATGTAATGGGAAACTCTAGTGAGTTTAAAATAGAAAGTGGAAGCTTTTGATTTCTTTCTTGAGCACAGGTCCTCCATCTAGGAACACCTCCATTTGCTTCAAGTGGGCATGCTCACACTTCACAAGTTCTCATTTAAATAAATTATTTGACCTTAACAGGGAATCTTTCCTGGACTTTTTTGACCCAGTGTGCTTATTTTTCTGCACATTTACACAGTGTGCAGTTTTGTTTAAGACCTGAACCAGGTCTGTGTGACTCCATTTACTGCCTTATCATCCAATCCACACAACCTGGCAAGGATGCCATGATACAGATGGTATGTACACATTACAATGTATATATTGAATTTAAATTATTGTTAAACAGCTATGAAGCTCGCTAGTTTGACTGTATACTTAGTTGATAGCCACTGAAATTCATCACCATTACACATCTGTTCAGTGTGTTATCTGAAATGAACTAGTAGACACAGGCCAACTCATATAAAACAAGTGTCCCAATCATTTTAAATAACTCCATTTTATTTCTGGTACCCTGGTTGGCAACATGGGAACAACCCATTATTTAGCAGAAACTTAGAAATGGCCTTGGATAGGACTGTGTAAGAGAAAGAAAATGATATACTGCCCTATTGGGAACAAGAGTGTATGCCTTTAATTTACTTTAAGTAAGGATGATTCTATGAATTCTGCAGCTGACAGGCTTTTAAGCTAGGTAGCTTTTAAAGCATGTTCACAATTCACTGCAGTGCCACAGTACACAGGCTGGCTTTGTTTAGCCCAGTGCACACAAGCTATCCAATGTAGAAATGAATGCATGGAGGGACAAGGGGAAGCGCTATGCATTCAAGATCCTGTTACCACACAGGCCTGTGTATATACATCCAAACATACATAGAGAGCCTATATGTAATCTGACTGTGTATGTGTAGGTCCTTTGAATACATAGATTCCCCCACTTCACACATTAATTTCTTCAGGACTTTTAATAATACACTGGCTAAGGTTTTTTCTACAGTGAATGAACAAAGCCACCCTAGCAATGAATTAGGCCTGCTTTCTCAGCTTTTCCACAACAATTCTTCTTACTTCAATCCCGCTTTTAAAAATTACTCCATTCTGATAGCAATTAAGCTGGGCATTACCTCCCTCCCTGCTCCCTTCCTCCCAGCAAGTCTTGTCAATCCTATTAGACCAAAGTCTAATTAAGGGTGGGAAAGTGGTTGTTTTATCTGCCAAATGAAAATAATTTAGTGCAAGTTAATGAGGACGGGCACAGGACTGATTAGTCATTTTGATTCCAGCTTGTTACAATGGCAGAAATTACTTACAAAAAGATACAGTGGTATCAGCAGTCTTCTTCACACATTCCGTAAACAAAGAGAGCTTTCCCTTGTGACAAATTTTAAGCATGAACATATCTGAACACTGCAAGAATATATGATATACAACTAATAGCCAACATTCACCCTTGAACAACTAATTTTCATTCAGAAATACTAATGCAAATGTGTCATTTCTGTCATATAAAACTCATGTCCTATTGTTCAATTCCAAATAAATATAGGGCTAGATGGATATGTCAATCTTGGTCTCTCAGAAATAGATTTTGTAGTTCCAGCACATTCCATCCTGTTTCCACACAAGTTTGCGATTTATTTTATTTTTTTACATTTATGTGTTTTATTGTATAAATTGTTGTGAACCGCCCAGAGAGCTTTGGTTGTGGGGCGGTATAGGAATAAAATAAATAAATAAAGATAATTTTAAAAATCAGTTCAAACATTTGCACACATTTTCTGCAATGTACACATTTTTGTGTGCATATTTAAATGTATGCATTTTTGGATGCATGCACCCATTGACTAAAGTGTGTTTGTACACATTTTGGAAATGTAAGCATTGTATTTGTGCATTTTTCAAATGTACACATAATTTCGAATGCATTTTTTTGTGTGGAATGCATTGCAAGCTCAGAAATGTAGGTATTTCTGACTGCAAATTGTCACATTCAGATCGGCAGGTGCAAATTGGGTAAATCTGTTAAAAAAAACACACCAAAAAACCCAAACCCCAAAACACCTCAATAGTGCAAATTTCTCACACTTCCCTAAATATGTAAGAGTACTGTTCCTTACCCACGGTCTCAGCCTTCTCCAACCTGGTGCCCTCCAGATGTGTTGAACCACAACTCCTACCAATGGCCATGCTGGCTATGGAATGTGGGAGTTGCAGTCCAAGACATCTGGAGGGCACCAGGTTGCAGGATGCTGCACTACCTTATGCTACTCAACTTTCCCGTTATAGTCTGTTTTTTAAAGTTACTCATGCATAACTCCAATTTCTATTGTTGCCACTTTGCTCCCCACTGCATTACCCCAGTTACTATTAGTGATATGGGAAAAAGCAATAGCCAACAGAAAGATGCTTGCTGTTCTCTCCCCATGCCAGTGGAGGTGGTACCTGTGCCTTCTGCCTATAGTTGCGGGGATGCTATGGCGCACTTCCTTCTTCACTGTGCCGCCTTCAGCTGAAGACTTCTCAGTGGGTCTAAGTGGGCACCTTATGTTGTAGCTAGTGCAGTATGACCTATGTGTGCTAGCAGCACTTGTTTGTACACAAATATACTAATGCCAGAATATAGCATTATCCTAATACTCTTGTGCCTTCAAAACAGCAGTTCACATCAGTGTAATTATGACATACCACATTGGCCAAAGATTGGCCAGCATGGAAGTAATCTAAAATGTTGCAGCAGCCCGGGCTGCAACTCCCAGAGAACATGGTCCAGAAAACCTTGGTTATGGGGCAGCATAAAAATACAGTTAATAATAATAACAAGTCCACTTTTGATCGGCTCATACTCCTGGCTCATGCAGTTTGATCTGCATACCTTATATTCAAAGAGAGCCAAGGCCACCGTGATCAAAATAATTCCAATAATTCTTTAACTTTACAACTTTCTATTCATTACAAATGAACAATTAAACAATGAATACAATGTGTATATTTTTCAATTTTTTCAATTTTTTCAATTTTATCAAAAGTCCTGGCCACCCAGGATAAAGTCCTTCCTGTATCCACCGTTGTTTTTTCCTTTCCCCCTCCTTCTTTCAGATGGTTAACAGACCACCAAATTATATGTAGTTGTTGTCAACTTTATATTGTAGTCCTACAGGAAACCGGTTTGTATTCCCGTTTCGTTAACCTCCTCAGGGCTACTTCCTCAGGGTTACTTTAAACAAAATTAATTCTTCCAATGTCCTGGACTGCATACAGTTTCATATTTTATTCTAAACATAAAGAAATTTGTCATAAAACTAATAAGCATTTTTCAACAGGCTAACAAATGTTACCTAACCTCCCTTCCAAAGGCTCCTCCCCAGACTTACATGTTTTGTCAGCGTTCTGCTTTCCATTAATATATTCATCCAGAGTCCTCTGGTGGTCAAACTTTCAATTACTTTTATACTCTTTTCTGGCTGTTAACCCATTACATGTCCATTAACCCTTGCCACGACTTTTTCATACATAAGACATTAGCAGACCCCCAGTCATTATAATATTAATTGAACAACAAGCTCATTAATAAACATAAAAAACATAAAAAAGAACAACATTTGACTTGTAAAAGAACAGCATTTAACTCAATCCTACCCTCTCCTTTGGCACCATTACAAATAGCATGACAATTCCAGATTTACATTGAGTCCCTATGGGGCTTTAGTCTCCAAATTAAAGATCCAGAAGGCTTCCTTTCTTAACAGTTCCCTTTCAATACTTTCACGAGTGCCAGACTCAGCCACATGTAGCACTGCAAATTTAAATTCAGTGCTATCTGGATGGAACTGCATGAAGTGGTTTACCAGAAGTGCTTCAACTATTTGTTCTTAATTCTAGAAATATGTTCCATTATCCTCGTTCTTAGAGGTCTTATAGTACTGCCAATATATAATTGCTGGCAATTACAAATTATAATGTAAACAACATTAGGGGTGCTGCACGTGGAGAAGTGATTTAGAACAATTTGTCTATCTTTGACCACTATACTCAATTCCTTTCCAGCAACAACTCGAGGGCATACCTTGCAATGGCCACAGCTATAATGTCCTTTTTTTTATACCCCTTCTCATACGGTTCTCTTTTCATTAATTCTGTGTTTACTAGGGTATCTTTAATGTTTTTAGTCTTCCTGTACCCTATAGCTGGTAGGTTCTTACAACCAGGGATATCAGAGATTAAATGCCAATGTGTCAAAATTACTTTTTTTATTCTTCCCGCCAATGGTGTAAAATCTATTGCCCAATGGAGTCTATTGTCTGTCTTTTTATTTCTGGATTTAAACATATCACCTCTATCCATTGCTGCAACTATTCCTTGCCTGTTGGATTAATACTCTGGGATACCCACGATCTATAAAGTCACACTCCAATTTCTGGCTCTGCTGTATATACTCCCTTGGGGAGGTAGAATTCCTCCTCAGTCTGAGAAACTGCCCAAAAGGAATATTTTTCCTTAAATGAGATGGGTGAAAAGAGGAATAAAGTAAATAAGAATTTTTATCCGTCATTTTTTTATATGGCCGAACGCCAATCCTATTCTTAGTTGTTCTGTATGTTATAATGTCCAGAAAAGGAATCGAGTCCCTACTGTACTCCCAAGTAAATTTAATATTATTATTGGCTGCGTTTATCCATGTACAAAATTGCATAACAGTATCTCCATTGTTAAAAATAATATAAATGTCATCAATGAATCTCTTATACAACACAATCTCATGAAAATACCTTATACCTGCATACCTTATAGGCAATGATAATTACCTCCATGCCGGAAAACTTTCATTTGCTGATTTTTTAGACTGCACTGACTTTAAAAGCATAGGAATAGGAGAAGCCATTTCCCCCCCTGATCTGCTGGTACCAGCAACTACAGAAGCCCGGGTAATGTGTAAAGCAGTCATAAAATTAGTAGTGCAATGCCATCTCAGTAAGTCCTTCAGCCCCAATTTTCTTCATTACTCCCAACTTTTATCTCCTAACTTAGCAACCATTTTTTCCTGAAGTCCATCTAGTTTTTGACAATTTGATCAGTTATTTATTCCTGCATTATGTCTCTGCAAAGATCTATAGTAGCATGCATCATTACTTGTTTTTATCTTTCTTTTCTATAAATTGTATTTCTCAAATTGCTGGTCTTTCAGATCATTCACCATGCATGATCACTAACTTATCTGGTGGGAGTTGGGAATTGTGTCCAAAAATAGGGCCACCTATTTTTTAAATAAAGAAATCACCAGAGAAGATTCTGGGAAAACATGCAAGCTTTAAAATGTTCATTGTGAGACTAATATTTATCTTTAAGAAAAGGAGATGGGAGATGAACATGATATCAGTTTACAAACATTCAACAGATACTATTATAGAGTACAGAGGAAAATATATAGGAAAGTATAGAAATATAGGAAATAGGATATATAGGAAAGAGGAAAATATTATATATAGAGAGAGTATTACGGGGGGGGGGGAAGAGCACAATATTATTCTTTCCCCACTGCTCCTAGAAAAAGAAGCAATGGTCAAGTTGTAGCAAAGCAGCTCAGACAGTATATCTGGAAATATTTCCTAACTATAAGAAATGATGTGCAATGGAACAAGTTGTGTAAAGGTGTTATACAATTTCTTTCCCATATTATTTAAATTTGTCTTTTGTGCCTGGTGAAACAGTAGGGCAACTTTCCTCAACCTGGGGTCCTCCAGATGTTTGTACTACCACTCCCACCCACCCTAGCCAGCATGGCTAATGGTCAGGAATGCAGGAAGTTGTAGGCCAAGACATCTGAAGGGCACCTGGTCAGGGAAAGCTGCACTGGGGTATGGATTCTGAACAGGTGAGAGACTTCCTGTACCAAGCAACCTGCTAGAGCTTTCCAAGAATTGCTGTGGACTGATTCAGGTTTTTTTTTTTTTCCTTTCAGTTGATAGGGGGGAAAGTGTTCTTTATTTTTAGAGCTTATCAGCTAAGGCAGAACTAGCTGACACCCAGTGTCAGTCAGTGGCATGATTCCCCATTCCTGTATAACACAGAGAATAGAAGAGTAGCTGTCAGAAATAACGTTATTGGGGGATATCCAGTTCATATCTTTAACATAAAATTTAAAAAATATCTGGGGAGATGTGTGTTTCAGTGCTGGGAGGATGAGCTCGCAGATTCAAAAGCATATCTTTAAAAGAAAAAAAAAGGTAAGCCAGGGCTGCAGGGGGAGAAGTAGAGGCAAGGAAGAAATAGAGGAGGGAGACAGCAACATAATGACAATAATGATGTCACTTAATGTGCACATATGCAGGAGACGAAATTCAGCAATAAGGATTGGTGAGCTTCACCTTTTTTCATCCTGTGATCTGTATGATCCTTACTGATATGACTTTGTATTAAGCAGCCTTCCAGATGTTTGGACTACAACTCCCACAATCCCTGACCATTTACCATGCTGGCTGGGGCTGATGGGAGTTGTACCAAAGCATCTGGAGGGGAAAGGCTGTGTTAAAGTACTGTTGCCTCCTTTTCATTGCTAATGTGTGGGTAGTATCCAATGCTGTCACAGTGCTAGCACTACTAGTATTGTGTGAGCATAAACAACATTAGTGCAACATCATTAGTGCTTACTAAGCAACTAGAAAAAACTGTGATTTGCTGTTGAATTTCAGCAGCAAATCATCACTTATTCTCTCTGCCTAGCAAGTGCTAATGATGTTGTGCTGGCATTCGTTTGCTCTAGCGCTGTAACAGCATTGGATACAGCCCAATATATCCATAAAGGGCTACGTAGTGGGTGGGGTAGTAGTAGTGTTGCAAGTGACAGAGATCCATATAAGATAGTATTCAATGAATGGGCTCTCACTGACAAAATGTTTAGAAGATTTTCGCTGCTTTGTTTATTTTTTTATTTTCTTTGTTTTTGCATTTTCAAATGCTGGAACACATAGTTCTACTCTAAAACTGTACACAGAGGCTCCATGGATCTTTAATTCCGAGCACTATCCCTAAAGCACTTTGCAACCGAAATGCCTTTAATAAGATTTGAAGCAGACACTTTTCCAGGGCCTTCTCATCTTCCTCACTTGTTTGTTTTGACCTTGACATTTATTCAATTATAACCGATTTGCCAGTCATGCACAACCTATTCTAAAGTCAGTCTCTTCACATTTGTGAATAGGTCCCATCCAGTTAGTAATGATTTCTTTTTAAACACCCATAGCTAAAAATGTAGAAAGTGAGGAGCATTTCAAGTTGCTAGGACATGACTTGAGGAATCCATTATTTTCCATTATGGCTTTCAGTAAATGGCAAATGAAGCAGATCCATAAGAGATCTGTTGGCAAATAAGCAACCCAAACATGGGCCTGTCAGGTTATTTAATCAGTTCCTTGGAACATGCCTCAGTTTAAGACAAATCTCAAGTTTGCTCAAGCAGGATTCACGGCCAGGGTTAGCATGTCAGTTTCTTTACAGCTGGAGAGAACAGAGGAGAGCACAGAATCGGTATCACGCGTCTGTCACACATTGCGCTCTGGGAGAGAAGGACTTGTTAAGATTGTCAAGTGCCATTCACAAATTTATGCTTGTGAAGTTTCTCCTTCTGGAAGGGAATCAAATAACTCATACTTTTTGAAAATTGCTTATGACAGCTTTTCAGTCTGCTTCAGGCTGGCTCTCAACAGTGATTTGTATTTTCATATACTCCTCATACATTAAGAAATTTACACCTGTCAGACCCTGACAGAGCGTCTCCATCCCTAACCTTTTCAGGGAGGTAGAGTGGGAGAGGAATGTTCGCTTGCAGACATTATCCAAATAAGTTTCTATCAGAAGTACCAGTGACATAACAGGTGGAAGAATAAGAAATATGGAACAGACCTGTTTAGAATTGTAATGAGACAGTGAGGTCTGTACTGTTATAGAGAGGATGAAAATTACTATGCTGATCCCTGACACTTCAAATTGAATGTCACACCCATAGGCTAATAATAATGGAAAGGCATGAATACTGTGCTGTGAAACTTGTATTCTTCTTTCTGTTTGAAAACCATGCTAAAGTTCAAAGGAAGAGTTTCAGTTAAAAAGAGACCCTTTATAAATTAATAGCTACATGGCTGCTATACTTATATTTGCTTCGTAATGCATTTCATGATCATAGGCAACTTAGAAATGAATAGACAAAGGCACTACTTACTTCTTTATTCAAGTAGTAAGATTTGAAGGAGATCTTTTTAAAACAAACACTAGTGTTTTCGGGAAGTACCCCTGAATAGGACAGGACCTTCTGGAAACAGAATGGTGCACCTAGTTGATGCCATGGGCAGCTGCAATGACGTAGGTTGCAAGAGCATCCACTACATAAAAACAGTGTTCAGGTGGGGTAGGATGGCATCCCAGTTCTTTTCAGGCAGACCTACAGCCATCTTACTGCTTTTCAGGTGGACATAACTGAGCCTGACCTAACCATCCCATTTCCTTTTTACTTCCACTTTGAAACAATCACACTTCTTTCAAAACCAACCCACTTCCTTTTTTATCTCCCTGGGCACTGAGCCAGATAACAGCCAAGTGTCTCAAACCAACGAAGGTGGACTCGGAAATGGGTTTCTTCCATTGAAGAACAGATCTCTAGCCAAGGTTTGTGGCCAGTGGCATGGCTAGTGGTGCTGCCAGGGTTGAAGACAAGATGCCCGTCAGCCCCCCCTCCCCCAGTCCTGGGCACTCACTCTCTCCCTTGCTTTCCCCTCCTTCCCAGCACTCACTTTTCCCCTGGCTCTTCCCCTCCGAAGTGCTCACTCCCGGCGCTTGTTCCCCTACCTCCCAACCAGGCAGCGACCAAGCCCCTGTCACCTTCTTTTTTTCTTTTTAAATTTACGGAAGAGTTTTGGTGTGCTTCAGAGTGAATCTGCAGTTGTACCTGTCATCTTTATTTCCTTGCAGGGATCAGAATTATGGGAAAACTCAATATGATGTTTATAATTAATTCACAATTAAAAAGTATCTAAACATCATAAAAATATCATAAAACAATCTATGATATATAGCATTTTCATCATAAAATGCCTTCGTATGAACAGGCAAAATATTGTGATCCTGCACCTGTCATATTGGCTAAATTAAGGTGCTCCTCACAGCACCATGTTAATCAGAAAATAAAACTGATTACTAATTATTTTAATTATATCTGAAAGTTCCAACAAAATACAAATTGGTGGAAATGCATTTGAACCTACATCCAAATCATCATGGGGAATGTTTTACAGTGAATGTCTAATATGGTCAGTAACGTACGTTAATAGATTACTTGAGCTTCAGTCCAGAAAATAAACTCTAGTGTCTTTCATTCCAACAAGGGAACAACAGGATTGAAGGAGAGAACCCACATAAGTTGGTAATACCTGAATGGAAATTGAACCTGATAAAACAGGTCTACCACGGGTTAGAAATAGCACTTTCTTTAGCAAGATATAAACACTTGCGAATCCTTGGATGTTTAACATTTACTTAGAAACTTAGCTATTTCCAATGTATCCTAATTTTAAAAAAACAAAAACCTTCATTCACAGTAATCTTGATAACCCAATACTGTCCCTCATAGGATTATGACTGATGATATGGGACATAGTAACTAGTAGCAATCAATTGGCCATTTCCTGTACAGTCTTGTAACTGTCTCTGTACTTCCTTTCAGATAATCTAAAGAATTCAGAACAATTTATCCATCCTTAGCAATCAGTTTTATAATGATCTGTTGTAAACTGTAATGTCCTGCTATAAATTAATGTCTATTGATTCTTTTTTAAAACATTGTGCTTATGCTGCATATGCTTCTGATCTAGAGTACTCACATTGCTTAAGACCAATCTTTGAAAAATGTAGATATTTGGATTATAGATAGAAGGTAAAAATATAGACTATAGAAAATTGCATAAGAACTCAAAATACAAGCACCGAAACAATCATTTCATTTCAAACTCCTAGCTAATTTTAACAAAACTATCCTTGTGAGGCAGCTCTCCAGCTAAGTACCTGGATCAATAGAGGGGCAAAACAAACTCAGTATAAAAGAACTGGACCTTTTAATAGGGAGAAAACTCGAACCCTTATTTAACAATAACCTTTGACACACAGTCAACTGATAAAGATTCAACTTCTTTATCAGTTCTTTCAAGAAAAAGTAACACAAGATCCAACAAAAATTTATTTAAAATGGAAACCCATTTCAATTTGAAATCAATATCATCTTGGAACATATCTGGTACCACCTTAATCCCCAAATCCCTAGGGATCTGCTTAGAAAGTTTTCACAGTATTCACTTGAAAAATACTCAGAAGCTAGCTGAGCAGAAAATATCAAAGCAGAAGAAATTGTGAGCTGGTTAATAAAGGGCAGTTAGAGAGACAGACTTTCATCACTGGAACAGAGTCACTTGAACACATTTTCAAAAGTCCAAGCTAGAGGCAACTTTCTCAGTACTGCATGCTGACTTGGGAGATAACAACTCTCTATTGGGTTCAAACTAAATTGATGTGGTGCATGCAAAAAATTGTCACAAGTTAGAGATATATTTACAGTGCAATCCTGTGCATGTTTACTCATAAGTCCCACTGTGTTCATTGGGGCTTATTTACAGGTGAGTATACATAGGATTGGTGCCTTAAGGAGTCTCAAGAATTATGATGTAGCCTTAAAAATAAACATTTGAACATCACAATGAATGTGGGTTTTTTTTTAAAAAAATTGCTAATATCCTTTAAAGCTTAACTTGAACTACGGATTTTAAGGAATTTGGTATTCCTGAAATTTGATATGAACTGACCTGATCTGTATCTCCACATACTAATGTGCTATTTACTCATTTTCTAATGTGCTATTTACCAGTAAATAGCTCTGTAATTGCTATTTACATAGCTATTTACTAGTTTTCAAACTTCCAGAATATTCCAGCACAGTCAGTTCAAAAAATGTAACAAAATATATTTAGAAATACATATTTAAGAAAATGCATTTAAAATGTGTATTTAAATATGATTTTTGTTTGTTCAGATTTTTTTTTAAAATCACAGATTAATGCATAAACAGGACAGACTGAAATTATGAGTAAACACATGTGAAAGTGGCACAGACCATAGGCAGACTGATTCATTCATCCCTAAGTGCAACAACTATGAGGGCTAGTAACATATTTGGTAAAAATTCAGTTTCAGGTTTCAAAACAGATCCCAATGACCACACATTTAGGCTATTTATTTATTCTATTTTTGAATTGCCCATCTGGCCAGTCATCTGGCCACTCTGAGCGATGTACAGTCTAATTAAATACAAAACAAAAACAAAAAAAAGAGCGTCAGTTAGCCCTGGGGGGGGCAGTCCAACCGGAGCAAGCCCTGATGTTCCCTCTGCCTGCTCCTGCCACCTTCACTCCTCCTTCTTCCCCACAGGGCCCTATTGTCAGGCTCTAGTTCAACCTCATACTTTTCCCCAAAGAACTGAGAATGCAAAGGGACAGGATGAGAATTAAAGAATTATACTGCAGATTCTGAAAGCAGCGTAATTCTATGGGCCAAGAGAGACATTACTTTAAATCTGTGTCTAGCGGTGCCATCTTTTTTCAGTTTTACCCTAGAGTAGATACAGGGGCCCTGATCTGGATTTTAAAAGCCCCCCCCCCCCAATGCTAGGGTCCTGATCTGGACTGGGCTACCTGCACCTACTCTAGAGTAAAAATGGAAAAAATAGCTGCTAGACACAGATTTAAAGTCATGTCTGTTTTGGCCCTATGTTTCACGGCCCAGTGGCAAGCAACAGAACACAGGACTGACTGTATGTTGGACTCACAGCATCACTGCAAGGAAGTAACTAGTTCCCTCCTCTGGCACTATGAACCAGATCATCCTCACAAGTTGGAGAAACTGCAGTCATCAACATTTCTGTGTTAGCATCCAAGCCAATCCATTTATTTATGAAAATATTTATTAAAGTAGGGATAGGCAATCTTTTTGGGCCATGGGCACATTTGGCAATTTGAGAAACTGTCCTGGGCACCACCATAAAATCGCTGCCATGGGAGGCATGGCTAGGGATGTGTTAGGATTTCATTCGGGGGTGGAAGTCCGGCAAATGCGCCAGGCTCAAACCCCCGAACCCCATCCCACCTCTTTCCTGGCTCAACTTGTGTTCTCCCGAGTCAAGCCGGGGAAGCAACTTCTGGGTTCCTGGCCAAGCGCGTTTTACATAGGAAATGGTGTAAGGTACACTAAAAACAGCTGCAATTTGCACAGGTTATGCAAATTGTGGCCGCATTAAAAGCGGCCACAATTTGCATAACCTGTGCAAATTGCAGCTGTTTTTAGTGTACCTTACGCCATTTCCTATGTAAAACCACTTTCTATGTAAAAAGCACTCAGCTGGGAACCTGGAAGTTCACCGAGTGGCTTGGCTGGCGTCCGCCTTTGGCCCAGCTCGGTGGGTGCAGCAGCAGCGCTCACTGAGCATCCAGCGAGCCGGGTGGTGGGTGGATCATCCACCGCTAGGCATGGCAAAGGACAAGTAACCTGCCCAAAAGACTGAGTACAAGGCAGCAGTGTCTCAGCCCCAACACACTAAGCAACTCCTTTGAACTCACAGTTTTCAGAGCCAGCAGAAACCTATTTCACAGCAATCCCAGCTGCAGATAAGAAAATGTGTTAATTTGTTAAAAAAAATAAATGGGAAGCATAGGGAACCTAGGCAGGCACCAAGAAAGGTATCCAGGAGTGTACAGGAGCCTACGGGCACCACGTTGCCTACCACTGTATTAAAGCATTTTAATACTATTTTTCTATTTATGTTCAAGTCAGTTTACATAACAATAAAAATAATGCAATTAAATACCAGTAGCACTGCACATGATGTGTGACAGGCAGAGAAATTCTCTGTGCGTGTTGCATTTGCAAAATACTGATGTAATGAAATAAGAAAAGTTGGGACTTATAAATTACAATTGAAATGAGGTATATGCCTCTGCATTTACCTTAGAGTATGATGCTGCTTTGGTTGTCACAATACAAATCCCTCCTTGCTCCATGGTAATTAAAGCAGCCTTGGGATCACTTGCCATGAGCCAAAGTGAAGAAGACAACTGCTTCAAGCAGGACATGAGGATGCCTGAATGATACATGAAGACTTTTTAAGGTGTTGTCTTTGGGGATGGGGGTCATTTGAGGTCTGCTTCAAGGAGAAAAAATATCTGTATTGGCATTGTGTCCAAATAGCACATACGCCATGCCTTTAGCACTTTGAATGGGTCCTAAGAGCACACTGAGAGCCAATGTGGCACAGTGGTTAGAGAGTTGGGCTGGGACTTGGGAGATCCGGCTTCTAGTCTCCACTCGGCCATGAAGCTCACTGGGTGACTTTGGTCCAGTCACTGACTCTCAGCCTAACCTACCTCACAGGGTTGTTATGAGGATAAAATGGAGAGGAAGATTATGTAAGCTACCTTGGGTTCCTTGCAGGAGAAAAGGTGGGATATAAATATAATAAACAAATCCTCTGACATGCTGAGGAAATTTTTTGAAATTAATACATGTGTTTCATTTGGCTTGCCTTCATTCACAGCTGAACACCATGGTAAGTAAGGACAACTAATAGGGGTTTAACGCTTCATTCATCTTTGTATGAAAGAGGCAAAGTGACATACAGTGCAATCCCATACGTGCCTACTCCTAAGTAAGTCCCACTTAGCAGTGGAGGCTGGTGACTCCAATGTCAGCAGGGCTGGGTATCCACTCTGGATTTTACTCTAAACTTAAAAGAGCTATCCATGGTTCTGAACCTATTTTGGGCTAGGGTTCAGAACCATGGGTAGCTCCTTTAAAGCTCAGACTAAAATCCCACTGACATTGGAGTCACCAACCTCAACTGCCACTTAGTTCAATGGGATGTATTCCCAAGCAAGGGTACATAGGATTGCAGCCATAAGCTAATTTTAGGACACCATTGGGAATGAGAGACAAAGAGGCTGCAGGCTGACACTGGAATTTAAGATGGGCCAATACCAAAAGCAAACAAAAACTCTGCTCAGCATTCCTATCACTGTCTTCCAAGTGGACTGTGTATTCAAAGCAAAAAGCTCAGAAGGCTGAATGATCAGTCTTTTGAGTGCAGCGTAGCCAGCAGGCTAGCCTAAGCAAATATTTGTATTCATTTGGACATACTCAGATTTGTAAGTAATATTAGTGCACTGTTCCTTAGGCATAATGCTTAATTATCACTCTCTTAGAATCTAATAAATGGTTGGATGACTAGTTTTTAACAAGACAATATGATCTGTCAAATGTAAATACATGTTATTCAAATTAACGTTAGATTCTGCTATAAAGCAACATTTTAATGCAATTCATCCACTCAAGATTAACCACCCTGGGTTTTTTTAGAACAAATGCAATGCATAAAACAACTAAATTATTAGATCTCTTTAATCTTTTTAAAAATCTACCAGTAGTTTATTATGCAATGCCTTCTGTTGTACATTAAAATGATCTGTCATGCCCAGCCCCTCCAAATATAGGCTCAGTTTAGAAGAGGAAGAAAAGAGGATAACAGAATTATGCAATGAACCATACATTTTAGCAGATTCATTTTCCTTCTGGAGCAATAGTTTTTGTACTGCTCTGCCATTAACTCCACTGGGAACAGAAGCAGATCTATGATATGCACCAAGGCAGCTATTTCTCTTTATTTGGGGAAAAGAATGCAGGACCATGTAAGCTCCCAAGGTAAAGACAACCAAAGCTTACAAGGAGCACACTATTTGATTTAGCAGAGACACTGAAATACTTGGTAGGAAAAGGTCACTCCAGTCCTAAAGGCAGTAGAATCAATCCCATTAACGGCCATTGCTGGGAGGTAAACTATCTCCTTCAGATTTGGGGAAGTGAACACAGTCCACCTCAAGTTTCTTTACCTAAGACAACTTTTTCCAAGTTGTATTTATTTCACATGAATATTTCTGAAAATGGCATGCATGCATTTAAATTGGAAAGAAGTAGCTACCACAAAAAATGTAAGATCTTATTATATTCACCACCATTATTAATAGAGGACAGTATGAACAGCTTGTTAATGAAATCTAAAATACAAGAATGTTCACACAAGACACAAGAAGGGAAAATGTGACAAAATGAAGGAAGCTGTATTTGAGAATTTGAAAATACAGTCAGGAAATAAAATTCAAAGCTGCCTGGACAAAGACAAACTGAGACATTTGAAGGGAGTAACTGAAAACATATATGTTTAAAGGACACAATGAACAATGATCTACAGATGACATTGTGTAGGTCATGAGTCTGTGGTGAGATTTAAGTTCAAAAATGCCGTAAAGAAAGTGTAATGAAAGTTAGAGATAAGTAGGATGTTCAAAATTATTATTTTTAATTTAGGGGGCATATTGCCAATCTAAAATGGTCAAGAAAACTGAACACTGGATTGGAAACTGGATAGTTGTGTGTGTGCGTGTGTGTGTGTGTGTGTGTGTGTGTCCAGAGAGAGAGAGATGCCTGATCTCACAAACTACTGCTTTCCTCAAGACTGGGGATGTTTCCAGATGAGGTTTTTAATGTACAATTACCTTGTCTCATTCACAAATTTTATGGGGGGTCCAGATGACAGTGTCTTCTATTTGTAACCCTCCTGTGTTTTCCCACCACTTCTCCTCTATATTTTTCCTTATCAAAGAAAATCTGTTAAGAAGGGAAATACTGAATACCTCCACAGTGTCTTTTATTATTTATGTATTTATTAAATTTCTTTTTAAAAAAAACACCTCATAGACAAAGTCTCTTTAATTGTACAAATTAAAATACAATACAATTCTCAGACAATTAAAAAACAGCACCTAGTCGAACAGATTGGACTTCTTGATTGATAGCGCTAGGAGCCGTCCGTCTGGAAACAGCCAGAAACTGCTCATGGACATTAGACATCTCACCTCAGGTGAACATGGCTGACGAATATAGGACTGGTATTGGACCAAAGCCACATGAAGATGAATTAATAAGGTCTTTAGGGGGAATCCGAAGAGACCAGATGGAAATAGGGAGAAGTCTGGGTTAGCTTTCAAGACTTGATTTAGCTTTTAAGACTGAGAAGTCTTATTTAGCTGAGAAGTCTTATTTAGCTTATTTAGCCATCCTCACTATTATTAATTAATGGCTGTTTTCTACAGATAATACTTCCCAGTTAGTAAACACACCAGTGCATTGGGAATACACAGTACTGTGCATTGAGAAAATATCAAGGGTATGTATGGTGGACACCTGCATACACCTACGTAAACCAATAAACTTTCACCATCCACGTCTACTACTATTAAAAATGATTTTACTCTGTATAATAGGAACATGTGGTTCTTCTATTTTGTTCACCAACCTTTTGAGTCAACTACATATTTTTTCCCGGAACTGGTTATTTTGTGTATGGTTGCACATTTGAAAAAGTCCTGATAGCACCAGAGAACAGGTGCACCATTTCTGGTAGATCTAGTAACTGAACAGTGACAAGGCCTGGGCACCATGTCTACCTGGATAGGCAGACCGGGCCTCTGAGAAATTTGTATACCAGGTCTGCCCCTCTTTTGTTTCTCAATGGGTAGATCAATGTCTTTTCACCCACAGTGGAAACCCTCAACTCTCCCTGATTCCTTTCAAAGGTGTGGTTAATATTGGGTTGGGTGGGGATGGGGTGACCTGCTCCTCCTGCTGTCCATCCCTAGCTCTTCTCTACTGGCAACACACAATAATGCAGGTACCTTCACAACAGGTTTATTTATTACTGCAATACATGAGAAAACATTAATTTCTAAGGAGCTGTGTGGCACACTGTCTCAGCTCCACAGCCGGCACTAAGAGAGAGATGGGGAGAAGTAGTTCCACTTGGGCCTCCTGCAAGAGCTAAAATGGCAGGTTCTCTGAAAGCTATATACATCACAACAACCCACTTTAGCCCCTAATAAATTTCACTGCTGCCGAAATCAATTTCACAGCCCCATCAGCTTTTCACTAAAACACCAACACACCAGGAGACTGGATAAAAATACTGGACTACACTGCAGAGTTGTCTTCTTACACTACTCTAACTCCCACACCTGCAAAATGGGAATAACAACAGTGGCTACTCTGCTAGACTGGTATAACCTACACTTTCTCAGCCACAGCCCTGCCTCCTGCAATATGGGTATAATGATTATGAACTTTATCTACACACATTGTCAGGATAATTTTTTAATGCTTATAAACTGTGGGGGGGGAGGGGGAATTATTAACAAGACCTGAGTTAAAAAAATCATGAACTCCTGTCTTTGCTGCTATCCTTTTGTTTTTTTGGTAGACACACTACAGCCCAAATTCAGCTATACTAAACGCCTGTATTTCTAACGGAGCAATTCTATGGCCCCTAGACAGCGTCTAGAGGGCCATAGGATTTTTTGGAGTCCCAGATTTGACAGCAGAAAACAGCTCCATTCTCAGAGCTGGGACTCCACGTTCGGAGGGTCCCTGTTCGCAGCCAGCGCAGAAAGAACCGTGCTGGATGCGTTTCTAAGGTCATAAGAGTGACCTTGGAAATTGGGCAAAGAGGGCATTCTGGGGAGTGGAGGAGCCTGCGGTTGCCACTCAAGCTGATTTGCAGGGTGGGAGGAGAGCGGAGGAGATCTTCGCCTCCGTGTTCCTCCTCCCCTCCATAGGATGCCTGGAATTTTCTGAGTTCGGAGGCTTAGAGGCATCTCTACTGGTCTGCGTCCTAAATTGTTTTTTTTTTTTAATGAGGTGGCAATTACTCCTAACAGGAAAGACCCCAAAAAGGTGCAATACAGAGAAAAGTTACCACACACAGAGTGAGTGTGTTAACCACTGCTATTCATTCACTGGCTAAGCACACTGAAAGGTGGGTGCAGGCTATTTTATCACAAAATGAATGGGCAGAATATTGGGGGGGGCACATTTTGCCTCATATCTTGGGTTCTACAAGGATAGAGACTTACTTTTTTTTTTAATGGGAACTTGGGATCTGGATATTATGGCTTATTGGGGGGGGGGCAACTGCACCCCCTTGCCCATTCCTGAAGACGCCCATGGCCAACATAGCATATCTAGAATAGAAAGTTAAGCAGGAGCAAAAGGAGATCATCTTTCCCCGCCCTGCCACCCCTCAGAGTTCACAGAATTTCTACTATTTTTTTAGCTGAAATTTCAGTTTCTTAGCTGGTACCCTTTTGTGCAACAGAAGTCGTTGTCTGAAGAGTTCAAACTGGTGACAACCTTGTGTTACAAATATCCAAATACCTTAACTTTGAAAATAATTTCTCCCTGTATGGCCTATTACTACTAGTCGTAGTAGTTTTGATTAAATTAAAGTCATTTTACAGGGTTTTCCCCCCCAGCAGAGTACTGAATAAGAACTGGAAAGAATGGCTGAGGGTTTCAAGTCTGCAGTTGAAACATATTTCCTAAGTCTACAATAAGGTGTCTTTCAGTAATGCAATAATCCATGAGAAAAGATGTATCTTTTGAAGACTTTGTTGTCTATAGTCTTTTCAGCAACTGGGCCAAATGCTTCCCCCCCCCTTTTCTATGGCAAGTAACTTAGTTCCACTTTGTGACATGTACAGAAAAGCTCTTATCTATACAATTCTGCCTCTTCATGGTGGGTTAGAATCTCCTGTCTATAACACAGAAGGTCATAAAGGATTTTATATACAATCTTGTTTAAAAGAAAAGAAAAGAAAAAGAAACAAAGAGTGTCTACTATTCCTTATATTTTTGTTGAATATATTATTGGCAGACTATCTAGACTATTTTTCAAAGTGCAGTATCTTCAATACAAAGTAAATCCTTCAACCTCTATTAGGAAAACAAAAGCAAATAACTAGCCCAGTACCAGAAGATGTGTGCCAGACTGAAGCATGAAAGCAAGCACTTCTATTCCATTTGCAATATACAGAAGGATAAAGATCCCGTGTGTTTTCTTTTAAGCCTCATCGCTGGTTGAGCTATACTTAAAGCTTGAAGTATATTTTTTAGTAATTCATCCACACGTTTTAAAAAGACACACACTTCACTGATGTACCAGATTCAAGTATATAGAACCCATATTTTCTTTATCTTGGAGATAGCTGTGTAGTGAATACATATGCTGAAAATTAAAACTACCTGAATCTGATCTATGTAATAATGCTGGGAAGTTCGGCTCGTTTGAACTCAACAGACATCCTGCCCGCTTCCGTTCTAATGATCGGAAGCGGGTCGAGTTGGGGCGGGGGGGTTCTGCTATGATGCGAGTCAAGCCAGCTTGCAGACTACCGTCTCTAAGGCGGGCCGCAGTTTGCGTACTTTTTAAAAACGCTAAAGAAATTTGCACAAATTGCATAACTGAACGCAATTTGCATAAATCGGGGTATTTTGCATGTTTTGCGTAAATAAGCACCTAAAAAGCACATGGATCTAGTGCGATTTGCATTAAATCAGCTGATTTTATGCAAATAACGCTAGAGCCACATGCTTTTGGGGTATTTGCACAAAACAAACAAAATACCACGATTTACACAAATTGCGTACATTTATACAATTTGCCTATCTTTACCCAATTTGCACAAATTTCCTTAGCATTTAAAAAAATGTGCAAGCTGTGGCCCGTCTTAAGAGACAGAAGTCCGCAAGCTGGCTTGACTCGCATCATAGTGAGTCGGTGGCAGTGCAGGGTTGGTGAACCGGAATCTGGGGAAGGGTGCTGAATCATTTTCAGATTCCTCACACATCCCTAAACATGAAGCATTAAGTCACTTAGCTGTATTGAGTCAGCTGTTTAGCACTGCCCCCACCCCACCGCATGGAAGTTTTCTGCTTTATCCTTCCCAACACAATGACTCTGCCCAGAGCCTCGGATGTCACGGTGGTGGCTGACAGTAAATTGTGGGTTAACAAACAACCACAAGGGCTCCTGTTCAGACGTCATGGAAACAACCCTCTCAAAGGCCGCATTCGAGGGTTGTTAATGCAAACAGGAAGTGACTCACGCGCAGCGTGCTTCCCCACAATTCATGAGTTAATTAACCCACAATTTGCTGCCAGGCGCCACCATTACATCTGAACAGGATCACTGAAACCTTTGCCTTCTTCCACATTCAAAAGCATTGTAATGTCAAACTGAGCCATTTCAGCTCATATATAAAAAGATCATAGAACAGCATAGCAGAAGCTGGGTTTATATGCACCCAAATTCACAGTGCCAGGTTATGACTATTCCACACTCCAGCAAAGGAGAAAGAAAATGTGTAGTAAATTAGAACATTCAATCCCAACATTCCAAACAGTAGTTATACAAGTTCTGGGCTGATTCTCAGTACGTGTCAGCCCTTTGAACAGTGTAAGTAAGTGTGAATTAATGCACATTGGAACTAAAAAGAAGAACGATATATTTTGGAATAACGATGGAAAGCTCACTAAAAATGTTGTGTTCTGCAGCAGTGGAATAAGGCATATTCCATATGCCTTAATAGCCTGGAATAAGGCATATAAGGCAAGATGACTAACATGTACTTCTCACTAACATGGAAAATCTGTGTCTGGGCTGTACCACTTCAGGCTATAGGAGGGAACACACATGATGGACTGCTCCTTTATCCACATACAGACACAAAACTATATGTAGTCTGTGGGCCAAGAGTAGAAAATGAACATATTATTATCATGTAAAGCGGGGCAGGCAGCAGGTGTACTGGTAAATCACCAGGCAGTTTGCAGTAGATCAGCAAGGTTTTACGAATCCTGATGCTTTAACTATAGTGAAAATGAAAGGCCCCTTTTCCTTTCTAAATTAGGCTGCTAAAATCAAGAAAGCTTAGAAAAACAGGATCAAATTTGTGTGTGAAAGGATTTGGGTATGAGCTCCAGATCTGGTACTGAAAACAAAATTCGTGGGCAGAGCATGTGCTCAGAGGCACCTTGCTCTGAAATTTTGTGTGTGCCTTCCTGGCTCCTATTGGTGGACCTTGGGTTCCTAGTGAAAAAGAAAGTAGATCTCGCAAGCCTGGTCTTCCCATCCCTGATGTAAGGTGGCAAAATATTCTGTCTTTCTAAAAGGAGTGTGTGATTGCGTGTGTGTGCGCATGAATGCACGCGCATCATTTCTATGTGATAACCAGTTCTGAATGGCAGCATTTTATGATGTCATCTGATGACCGAAGCAATCTTTCCTCATTTTAGCTTCTGCTAAAATTCAGCCTTCTGCTATATCTAAATGTGGTACTTTCTATCCAAATGGCATCAAGTGTGTAGGCATTCTATAATTTCCCTCACCCCCAATTTCAGGCAAATAGGGAAAAGCCAACCATTTCAATGGTAATTGATTTGATTTGATTTATACCCCACATTTCTACCAAGGAAATGGCACTTAAGGCAGCTGACAACAATAAAAACCAAAATGTAAAATAAAAACTTGATTAAAATAATAATAAAAGAAACAAATTATGAACATAATTTAAAATGTAACAATAAAATAATAAAATCAGCACCCAACCCAACAGATCTGCTTATATGCCAAAGGCCTGCTTGAGTAAAAACATCTTTGCCTGCTGGCAGAAGGACAGCAGAAAGGGACCCAACCAAGCTTCCCTTCGCAAGGAGTTCCAAAGCCTGGGAGCAGCCACCAAGAAGGCCTTTGGTGGCTGCTCCCAGGCTGAAAAAGGTGTACATCCTATAAGCTTCCCATTTCATTCAGCTTCTTTTCTTTTCCTTGTAACTTTTCTATTTTACATCCCATTGTTCAGGCATTCTACTTCCCCTCCAAAGGATCAGACCTCCCAAATTTCAGATAGGTAGGACAAAATGCCCTCACCAGGATCAGAAAAGATGAAGCAGATCTTTGCTTTAGTTGATCTGGTGATGGACAATTGATGGAATCCAATTTCCACGATCAGGCAGATTTGGCTAACTGTTCCACTATTGTTAGAGCCTTCGCCCACTCAAGATGGCCAAGATTGTTCTCATGGCTCCTGAAGCTGGAGAAGGAGCACATCAGAATTTCAAGAAGATATATTTGAATGTAAGTTCTGTATCTACCAACTTCCATGACAAGATGTCAAACCAAAACCTTAAAACAAAAGGGAATGACTATTACCATTATGGTCTGTTGAGAAGCAATGTTGGAAACACAAGGGTGAACTAGATGGACCCTGGTCTGATTCAGTAGGGCAATTCCTACATTTATTGCAGTGGGGAAATTTCAGGGAAATAGCCCACACAGGAGAAAGATACAAGACCGGGGCAATGCAGTGCCATTTTTTCTTGTGCCCTGCTTTTTACACTTTAAGTTTTATGGTAAGGAGTCCAGAAAGCTGCTATGCCCCAAGTCCCTTTTTAGTAAACTGTATTTGCAATGTTTCCTTTTTTGCTTTGACTAAAATTGTTATATTGTACCAATTCAGTATTGTATCTCCACTATGCAAGACCACCTCTGTAAAAGTTGTATACAACCAATTTGTCAGCTTTTCCCATTCTTTCTGTAGCATACACTGAAAATGTACAGTTAGCCATTGATAATGCATTTCAACAAATATGATCACTTGCATCTTTCTTACTACTATAGGAAAATGATTGTGAGTACTTTCATTCAATTGTAATTGCATCTTCTACCTTTCTCTGACTGCCATTTATGCTCTGTCAAATCTGATAATGCCCACTTTATTGCTAAAAAATCTTACAAAAAGAAACAGGCTACCAAAAAAGGAAACATTATGGTCTATTCCATTAAACATGGTAAAATTTTAAATCTCACATCAAAATAGGTCATCCAATTACATGGTAAAAGCATCACTTTTTCATTGTCCAGTACACAATATATTTACAGGAAAATTACCAGAAACCCCTCAGCTGTATCAGAACTCAACCTTATATTTAGATGCAGTCATATATTACTGCTGATAATGTGATGTCAGTGAATAGATTGGAATTTTTCACTGTCCTTTATCAAGATAAATTGTTCTGTCAATAGCAAATGGCTGCCAAGTATTAACACTCTGCACACTATATGACTTTTCGTTCCAAGCAAAAATTGTATTTAATGCTTTTGCACAAAATCTATGGCCGTGACTATCCCTATTACCTATTTAACTACCTTTTAAAAGGAGGATTTATTTCTGCAAATTAGGACCTGGGTAACACAATGGTAACATGCATCATAAACCTTAAGTCAATACAAAGCAGGACACTTGCAATTTGAATGGGGAAATACCTTACTCTCATCAGTTGGCCATCCAATAATATTATCAAGCCGTGGTGGGAGCAGCTGCTGAGACCAGAACTTTATCTTGGCTTCCTTCCATCTACACTACCATAGTGTCCCACAGTAGCAATTTCCTCATTGGTCTATTACTTTCAATAGGTATTCCAGTAATTGGCTATTTCACACTTGTAAGGCTTGAACTGGCAGAGTGCAAAGGCCAGGCAACCAGCCTGTCAGGGTCCAGCAACCTGGTCATTCATCAATTATCTTCATCTTTTACAGGAACAAGACTATCTTCTGAAACCTTGTTGGCTTAGATCAGCTTTGATACCAGTGTAATTCAACCAAAAAATGTACTAACTCCTTATCTGAGGAACAAGGAAGTTGCCAGGTGGTGACTAATATGTTTGCTACTTGGTACATGTTTAGAACTGGAGGAAGAAGGGGCAGTGGAGGAAAGGGCTTTTTATTCTTAAAGGATAACAGTTTCTGCTGGTTTTTGCAGCCACCTGCTGTCCTACACACACAGCACCCGCCCAAAAATTGTCAAGAGCTGCTCAGCCAGATAAGAAAAGTTTCCTGGAAAATTCATACACCAATGTTAATGTAATCCTGGGATCAACTTGAGAAAGGTATTGGCTATTTTTACACTTCCAAAACATGAAAGTGTTATTTGTAATTTTCAAGCTGGCCTGTATGTAACAATTACATAAGGTCAGTGCAGATGTCACACTAATAATCTTCAGCATGAATTCCCCACACCCTTAACCTTGGTTAAGTACTACACCATCAACATTAACCATTAATGTTAACAAGGATTCCTTCTTAACAAGGATTTGAAACCAGCTGGTTAAGAATAAGAAACTCTGGTTAGCTTAACCATGGTTAGCTTAGCCACATTTAACTTTGCCATTTTTGTAATGCTTATGATGTCTTTAACTATTGTGGGGAAAGACAGGCTGGTGGAAAAAGGTCTGTGAGAGTTCACAATGGAGAAAGAAGCCCGAGGGGATAGAATCTGTGAGCATATGACGCTGCCTCACATTGAGTCAAACCACTGGTCCAACTAGCTCAGTACTTTATTCAATATATGTTCACAATGACTGGAAGCAGCTCTCCAGGGTTTCGGACTGGAGTCTATCCTAGAGATGCCAAAGATTGAATCTGGGGCATTTTTCATACAGAGCATGAGCTCTACCACTAAGCTATAGCCCCTCTGCATTAAGGAAGGAGAACCCACTTTCTCCCATCTGCACATAGCAGCATTCAAACCTATGGTCTTGGTTTTACCAGCACAGCACCCTTACCACCTGTGTCATGAGGTCAACTGTGTAAAGGTTCACTGAGACACATTCCTGTTCACTCTCCTAACTAGGCATTAGACCCAGGGAAGCAGACTGCAGCACGGCATTCACTGTCTGTCCTGGATCACATCAGGACCTTGGATAGCACACTAGAGCAGGTGTGGGCTGGAGCATATTCACCAATAAGGAGCTGTTGTCTCAGCAAAGGACTGCAGTCAACTGAGGCCTTAAGAAGGGTGTTAAAGCCTGGTCTTTCAGTAGCTCCATCCCTGCTGGCTGCAGTTCTCAAAGAGCTGGTGTCTGTTTCTGCAGGCTCATGCACCTGCGTGGCTGAGGGACAGGAGAAGCTGCAAGGGAGTCTTTCTCAGAGTCACGTGGACAGGGGAGAGAGTTGGCAGTCCTCAGGCCAGGAAGACATAGAAGGGTGAGCCAAAGACTCCCCCTGACGTGGAGTAACCCAGGACCCATCTGAATTTGAATCCTCTTTGGGATAACGCAGAGCCCCAGAACCAGGGGACATGACATTCTTTTTACCACAGTTAAGAGATCACCAACATTATACTACCATATTCTAGTCTCTTTATGACAAGAGTGCAAATGAGAGCTGTGTTGCACTGTTCCAACTTCTAGTCAATGACATACTGTGAACTTCACCCATAGTCTACATGGGCATTTATACTAAGAGAACACATAACTGAGGAACAGGTCCCCCTCATTTTAACTTCATCCTGAACACATTAACTCAGAAGTCCCATGAAAGTACAAATTTACTAGTAAATATTTAGACTTACAGCCTTAGATTTGTTTAACCATACAATGTGACATGACAGCTATTTGGAAACTCCATGTGAAGGCCATTCCACATTGCCATGTGCCTTACCACAGAGCTACTAACTGCAATAACAGGGGTTGTGATAACTTGGTGAAAACAAAGCCTTAATCTATGTTTTAAGTGATTGCATAACTAAGACCTAGTCTTTGCATTTTATATTATGTCTTTCCAAATAACTTGATCATAAATGTACATCTCATAACAACAACACAAAATTAAATTTGCCTAGAGCCTACATGAATAAAACTGCTATTCTAAAGAAAAAAGTGCATGTATATAAAGGGTAGTGATTTAGAAAGCTGTTAAGAATGTTCAAAAATCAATTCCAAATTTTGAGAGGACAAGACTAGGGCTCTTAATAAATTTACCTCCAAGTGGATCTAAGAGTTATGCACCCTTACTAGCTGAATAAATGACATGACACTGAAGCATATCTAATTGTAATACATCACAAGATAATCTGTCAAACCCCAGTGCTCAAGCCCTGTCACCCTTCTTCATCCATTATTTATATATATCCTTCATTGCCAATGAAATCCCTATGAAGTATAGTACAGAATCTACAGGCTGTGTATGTGCCATTCTACCAATATATCCCAGCATTTTTCAGAGTGAAAGCCTATACAGTAATTGTTAATCTCACAGAGAATTGGTTGTGATAGAAACAAATATGCTAGGGTCACAGAATCAGCAATCATTGTGCATTGGCCCAAAGCATTATCTCGTGCTTTTGGCCAGGTATGGAAGTGCTGCTTTGTGTATTCTGCTGCCCAAGCTTTCTTTAATCAGACAACCATGTCTTCCCCTCCTTTATACAACACCAGCAGCAGAAATACAACTGAATGGCTTTAGGAGCATCTGCTGCAATATTAGGAAATCTAACTAATGGACCATTGGAATGTTTTAATTCCAAAGATGCGTGAAGGGCAAACTACTGGCCACATTTACATACATTCATGATCCAGAAAGCCTCAGTTTCTGCAGCTGCAGTTTCTGCTGCAGAAAAGGTAATCCTGTTGTTGTTAGCCCATGGTTGCCTCTTACATTCCACACAGTGTGATGGTTTTCTTTTAGAGCAGGGGAGAGTCCCAGAGCAAAAACAATGCTACTTTCTAAAAAAAAAAAAAAAAATTAAGATCACCTATTGTACTTATTTCTTTAAAAATAATAATTACTTATTGCTTCAGAAGGGTCCTCCCAATGGCTGTATAAACAGTTCAGGAACAGAACATACATTTTAAAAGCATTTTGAGGGTTCAGGCAGGACCTTGCCTTTCTCATAAGGGGACAATGGCAACAAAAATCTGCTTCAGGCATGCACTACTAGAAAATTAAAGGTCCTATAAATTAGGTGGTCATATTCTTCTCACAGTCCAATTACAACCTTTATTATTTGTCAATAAAGTTCCAAATAAAACACAATCCTCCAGATAAGGCAGCAGCTGCCATTTGGTGGTGTGACTCTATTTATGTTCTTTAACTTTGCAGTCTCTAAGTTGCTGACACAGCATATATATTAGCAAAAAAAACCCACCACCACCTTTTTATAGCATTTGTACCCATATACCCATGGGACAAAGTATTTTTAAATAGAAAATGGTACCTGTTCACCAGGATGGAACCAATTCATAAACACTATAATGCATGTGCTTACCATAAGCCCCAGTGATACCAGTTTTCAAATACGTGCCCAATTAATACAGTTTGCATGTTTCAAACAGCTGTCACAGACTGAGCATTCATATTGCATCACCTCAAACAACAAAACTTTTCAAGAGGAGCACTTCATACCTCTTGAAAAGTAAAAGCAACGGCAAGTCAGCGAGTGATAAGATATGGAATGGTGAATATGCATTTGTGAATCGGTTCTTAGGCCAGCATTAGGTGGTTTCTATGATGAGTCCTGAACTCATAGGTGACCTTAGGCAAATTCAGGGCTGGCATTAGAGGTCGCCATTGCTGGGCCTCTGCCAAGGCCCCTGCCTCAGTAGGGGGCCCACTGTTAACCACCAGGGTCCCCTGCCCCTGTTGCTGTCCTCTTACCATTGCCACCGGCTCTGTCCTCAAGGGAGAGTGCCAGCAAGCAATGGGAGTGAGTAGGAGGAACAGCAGCTGCCACTGTCTGACCACGCCTCAGACCCTTCTCTCTGGTCAGCAGCGGCAATTGAGCCCAAGGGTAGAGAGAAAGCAAGGGAGTGATGAAAGGGAGGAGAAGATGGTTTCACTGAGGTCATCTATACCAAAAGGCTTACAAAACTTGGCACTAGCACTGGGAATGCTACAATATACCAGTCTCATTTTGATATGGGTATTTAATTAGTGCCTTAATCCTGTTGACAGCTGTTCGGAAAAAACCAACAGACTGGCGGCTTTTGCTACTGGTGCCCATGATTCTTCTTGGCTGTCCCTCAGTGTACTGAACATTCATTTCTTCCTGCCATCACAATATCATACTAGCTCACAACCTTAAAGGGGGATTTCTCAGTTAAATGCAAAGCAAGGCATCTCCTTCTTCCAATCCCCAAAGTGCTGCATTTTCTCTTTGGTCAGATATTCCAAGCCAACTGCTTGATGCAAGCTTTTCTCTTTCTCCCCCTTTCCATTTCCTTTATGTGCACAGCTACTAGGCCACTAGGATCTGTAATTGGTTAAGGAACCTTTTGCATAACTATGCCAGCCATCTTCACAAACCCTTGTGTTTTTTTTTAGTAATAAACTGAATTACAGTAAATTTTTTGGGTGTTTTTTTTTTAATAACACTTCATCGCATAATTAGGAAAAAAAACCTTTATGAAACAAAAGGAATTTTATTTTTCCCAAAGACTACAACAGGACTAAAATTTAAAGTTAAGATGATAATGCTTTAGGAAAAATGGGTGGGGGGGGGGAACCCACTTCTGATTTCATTTCAAGGACTCTCTTGCTTAACTAGTTCCAAGAGTCCTTTTTCTGATCATAATAAAATTATTTGCCATATGGTTCAGATGCTTGCGATACTCTTTCAATGAGGGGATTATGCATGAAATGTAATGCCTACTGTAGCTGCAGCCAAGCACACAGCTGGCTCAGATAATGCCAACAAATGGCTTCATCTATCTCAATGTCACGTAAGAGCTGGTGCAATGAGAATCAGCCTGGAGTACAATTAAAATCTACATCATCTGTGAGAAAGGTGATGGAGGTTCTGACATCAGAGCTGTGCCAGATTCATCCTCTTTCCATTGCAACAGAAGAAACATGTTGCCCCTTTCACCCCATCACACTAATGATGTGCTCAGCACATCCCTCCACGTGCTCATTAAAGACAGTAAATCAGGAAGACTCCTCTTTTAAAAACTTCACCTTTATCTGACATTCAATAACAAGAACAATTTCTAAATTTAAGTGCATTCCTTGCTCCTTCTATCTGATACGATAAAGCCACTGAAACCTGCAAGTGGCATACGAATAGACTGGGGTTTATGATCCGTATGGCCCCCATGTGTGCGACAGTGTACAAGAATTTACTTGTATTTAGTCACACTAATAAAAATAGGCATGCACATCCATTTGTTCCAGCAAGACAAATTTTATTGAAAACATATCCATAACTCACAGCAAACAAGTTCAACACCAGTCTCTTCTTTCCAGCCTTCAAGGCAACAAGAGGTTTGTATAATGGTTTTCATTTATTGTCATATTTATTAAAGGAAAAACCTACAAATATATTTTATTAGCATTTCCAATGATTCAGCATAAATATCAGACATCATAAAATCTGAAAGCAAAGGAAGAATAATTACAAGTGGTAGATTTAATATAAAATATAATATGTTAAGCTTTGGGAGCTTCAAAAATATTTGAAGCCTTTATTTCAAAAAATAGAGCAAGATTTTGTGTGTGTGTGTGTGCTGCCATTTCCAGGCTTCCTGCCAGGGCTGGTGGCTTGTCAGGTCCACAGCTGCAGCAGGATCAGGGCCATGAAAAGGAGAATGCAGCCACTCTCAACGGTGCTGTCCAGAGGAGACAGTAGTTCCAGAAGGAAAGTGGCAAGGCAACCAGTGCACAGTGAGTGTAGTAAAAGCTAGGATGCCAGTGAAGGACGTAGGGCAGGAAAGCAGGCAGACAAGTAGGTACCGTAAACAGGGAAGTAGCCTACCTTAGCTTGCTGCATATTGTGCAGGTGAGTCGCTCAGAGTGAATGGCAGGTGCACTTTGTGAGATGCTACAGTGCAAGTTAAAGTGTCATTGGTTCTCTGAGTCACCTGACAGGCTGTTGAGACAGCAGGGTTCAGAGATGAGAAAGAAAGCCAGACAGCAGGCTCACGTGTGCAGTACAGAGAATTTCAGCAAGTGTGGAGGCAGGGGACAGACATGGTTTTCACTTAGAGCATGTGGTCAACCCTAGTATCTTGACTATTTTTAAAAAAATATTAAAAGGGGGAATATTTACCAACTGAAAACTAATGCCAGAAAGTCATAACACTGAACAATTACGAAAAATGAATTGCCATCCCCCCCCCAATAATACAAGTCATAGCACATAAAATAGGAAACATAATTTCTGAAGTCTTAATCATGGTAAATGACTCCTAATAGTTATCCTCAGAAATGTGCACTTTTCCTCCGGCTTCATCTTCCTCCTCCTTTGCTTCATGGAAGGAGCTCCAATGGAAAGCAATTCCATGCATCTTCTACAGCCCAGTAATCACCTGCCAACTAACTCTAGCCTTGACCTAGAGCCTGCAATCTTAACATTACAATACTTCTTAGGACTGCTGCAAATCCAGACAGACAATCTGCCCAGACACATGTAGCGCCTAACTGAAAGTGTCAACAGGGACAGATTGATAAATGGGACTTTGCTATATACTTCCTGACCAAACAAAACACAAATATATTTGTTTGGAATATGGCGATTGTAACAAGGCAATACATTACTTTCCTGTGGCTCACAAGAGAAAATATGGTGGACAATATACCAAAGCTGACAGATATGAAAGAGATCACAACTCAGATTACACAGTCCTCCTGCACCAGACCCATTTAACAAGCACCAGCTATAGTTAAACTAATAACCATAAAACAGAGAAATCAGTCTGACCTTGACCTCAGACTATGCTGCATGAAAAACAGAAGCAGCGAGGCTTCATAAGTATAGGTTCTCACTGATGTGCAGTACATTCTCTCACTTAACTTATCAAATTCTTCGTTAAATTTGTTTTTAATTTTGTAGCATTCATCAGGCCAAAAGATACAATCTCACATTTTTAAGACAAAAAAAACCAAAGTCAGAAATATGGCCATTAGATCATTTGTGTGCCTAATAATACACACTGCATGCACAAGTTGAAGAATAATGTTGTGCAGGCCACGCATCTCCCATGGAACAAAAAATGAGTAATGGCTGGCTGGAGAATGTTGGGAGTTATAGGATTTTTTCTGTCTAACCATGCATAGGATAGTGTTTTAAATGTTTTATTGAAACTAAAAAAGCAAAGAATAACTCATTTGTTTAAAGGAAAAGAAGCACCACTATTTGTTTTTATAAACCTAGTGAAACTAATAGCAAACTTTTTTTTTAAGAAACAAAATGGGAAGGTGGAAGTATCACAGTGGCTGCATTCAGATGTCACATTGAGTTCTCAAAGTCATAGTTTGGAGGATCAAGAATCAATGAGATTTATGCATGTGCTCTCTCCTCTTCCTCCTTCTCCCTTCAGAGCATTTCTAATTTTCAAACCATATTTTTTTCTGGAAAACTATGGCTTGACAAACCAGTGTGTGCTCATTTCCAATACTGGCCAGATGGGCAATTAATAAATATAATAAATAAATAAATAAAAACTCCAAACCATGGTTTGAAGGATCAGAGAACATGATGTTTAAATGCAGTCAGAATCTAACTGCTTAAACAGAATGAAGCTACAAAATTATACAAATTAAAATATTCTGAATAAGTTAGACTCTAGCTTTAACAACCATGGCTTGTCGTGTCATTCAGAATGACAAACTGTGGTTAATCTTAATTATGGTTAGTGGAAACAGGCAAACTTCAAACTGTGGTTTACAAAGTTGGCAAGTTTCAACTAACCATATTTAAGATTAGTTTAGGGTTTGGATGACATTGTATATCTAAAACGGAAGCAGAAGCTTCCAATCACCTACTTCTGTACCGGAGGAGAGAGGATGGAGGGTATGTGAGTCCAAGGCTCGCTGTGGCTCATTTTGGTAACACTAAATGGTCTAGCATTATGTGCAAACCAACTCATAGTGAAGTCTGTCTTGCTCAGGAACGGTATCCCACAATTTTGATACCATATACTAAATTTTCAAAGTGGGAATGTATTGCCTTTGCTGCCTGAGAGAAAAAGAAGGTCTTAACCTGGCTGGCATCAAAAAGGTAAAATGTTGGTGCCAGGCAGGCCTTGTTGAGGAGATCATTCCAAAACTGGAGGGCGACCACTGAGAAGGCCCTTTCCCTCATTGCACCTTCCAAGCCTCCCTTGGAGGAGGCATCTGGAGGAGGACCTTAGATGACGAACATAGTGTACAGTCTGGTTCATGCCAGGAGAGGGTGATCCACCAGGCATTGCGGTTCCAAGCTGTGTAAGGCTTTATAGGTCAAACCCAGCACCCTGCATCAGGCTTGGAAACATACAGGCAGCCAGTGCAAGTGGACCAGAATTGGTGTTATATGCTCAGATCTTCTGATCTCTGTTATTAATCTGGCCACCACATTCTGCACAAGCTGCAGCTTCTGAACGGTCTTCAAAGATAACCCCATGTAGAGCTCATTGCAATAATCTAGCTTGGAAGTTACCAAACCATAGACAACTGAAGATGGGTTATCCCTGTCCAGATAGGGGCATAGCTGGGCCACCAGCTGAAGTTGGTAGAAAGCACCTGAGCCTCAAGTGACAAAGACAAAGCTCCAGGAGAATCCCCAAGCTATGAAGTCATTTTTTCAGGTCGACTGCAACCCCATCCAAACAGATTAAGCACCCGCCATCCAGTCAGAAGAACCACCCACTAACAGCATCTCAGTCTTGCCTGGATTGAGTTTCAGTTTATTAGCCCTCATCCAATCCATTGTAGTAGCCACCAATCTAGCACATCCACAGATTCACCTGATGGAGGATGAAAAGGAGAAATAGAGCTGCATGTCATCAGTATACTGATGATAGCGCACTCCAAAACGCCGAGCAACGGGGCCGAGCAATATTCCTCAAGCACCACCTTCTTGGAGCCGACCATCCAAATAGGAGCGAAACCACTACAATGCAGTACCTCCCACTCCCAACTCAGACAATCACCCCAGAAAGATACCATGGTTGATGGTATCAAAAGCTGCTGAGAGATCAAGGAGAATCAACAACACTGCTCTTGTCTCTCTCCTGACATAGGTCATCTGTGCCAAAACTCGGCCTAAACACAGATTGAAATGGATCAAAATAATCAGTCTCATTCAAGAGCATCTGGAGTTGGTTGGCAACCAGCCACTCAAGGACCTTGCCCAGGAAAGGAACATTTGCCATTGGCATAAAATTATTAGTATTTTCTGGGTCCAGGGAAGGTTTATATATATATATATATATATACACACACACACACACACATATATATATATATATATATATATATACACACACAGTATATATGATAAAATATATGTTTTCAATGTACTGTACACCTCCAGACAGCTTCAGTTACTTGGCAGTTTGAAAGTACAGTATATATTTCCTTATTTTTCAAAATAATAAAAGCATCCAGATACTTTCCTTAAACTAATCTTGAGAGGGCTGAGTTTCTATTCAGTCTCAGTTTTTGTTATAAACTCTTAAGCTGCTTATGCTATCTTTTTCTGATCCTTGCTCCTTTACCACAGCCTTCTGAACACAGATTCAGGAGCCAAGAAGAATACCAAACAGGAAGCAAATTTCTTCAGTTGAATTTCCCCCCCCTGATATAGGTATTGACTCTATTCTGATATATAATTTCAGCTCTGATTTAAAAAAATGTAACTTGTATTTTTGCATTGTGCATAAAATACACACAACTATACACTTGTTGGCTGAAACATATGTTAATTGCACATGAAATTATTAAGAGAAAGAGAAATAAAGTTATATGATTCAAAAAGAATAGTGAAGATACATAACTGGCAAGGTGTTGTGTATGCAATTGCTACCTACGAAACAAATGCTGTTACTCATTTTCTATTATTACAGCATATTCTGATGATTCTAATTTCAGTGACTGAATTGATGTCTCAGCACCCCCAGACCTTACAGTCCAGATGTGTAGCTGTGAGGGTTTGAGGCCTACACAGGATTGGGTTTGTTGAAGCCTACACAGGCTTCAGTTTGTTGAAGCCTGAAGGCCCAAACACTCCACGATGGGAGGGGGAGTTTGAGAGTTTTAAGTTACCCAATAGAAGTTTAGTATCAGTTCTCCAGTGCAAGGTCACATGGTTATAACCTTCCAGTCCCAGGAAGACTATATATGTGGGGTGTGGTCAGCTAGCAGTCGGAGAGTGTGTGCTGAGCAGCAGAGAGAAACAGCAGAGAGAGAAGCAGAGAGAGAGAGAAAGAGAACTTGGCTAGCTGGCTGCATAGGAATTAGGTAGACTGAAGTTAAACTAGAGATCGTTGGACTGTTTGTTTGTTTGTTTTATTTTATCATACCTGCTTTTGATTTAAAACCACTCTATTAAGTAATTTCCCTACTACTATAAGTAAAGTTTGTTGTGTACCCTGGAGTTTGGAGTGACTTATTCACACGCCTACAGCCTACACCCACGTTACTGGGGGAAGCAGGCAAAGGACTGGGTCTTTGGGGAGAGGCAGATATCTCCCAAAGGCAGATCAAGGGGTCCCTGCAGTAGTGGAACCTTGACAGTAGCCCATGTTGATCTAGAGCCAGTCAGCAAATCTGACAGGGACTAGTTCAGAGCAGATCAGGCCGTGCAGTCTGGCTGGCTTCCCATGATGAACAGAGATGTTCCAGAAGAGGAGGTATCCGTCTTTTCACCGAGCCAGGACTCATCCAATGGTCTGTGCACTGCTGTCTGCCATTGGGACAAGCCACATACAGATAATATTAATCACTAAAAATGACTCTAAAAGATAGACCACAGGACAAACCACACTTAGGTCTACTAAAGCCACAGGCCTTTCTGCCAAGTACTTAGTTTTAGAGTCAGGATGCCAAATATTTTTATTCTCTTTATTTGTCTTCCACCTTTCATTAATCTAGATCAGTGTTCTCCAACCTATGCTGGCTGGGGCATGCTGGGAGTTGTAGGCCAAAAACATTTGGGGACCCAAGGTTGGAGAACACTGATCTAGAGCCAGACCTCAGCAGGAGCGGGCTTTCTGAAAACAGTCCTGCTTCTAGAGCTGTTGTCAAGCATGAGGGACAGGGCTTTCTCCCAAACTTTGGAACACGCTCCCTTCGGAGTTGCTCTCAGTCCCCACTCTCTCTGCATTCAGGAAGGGAATCTTTTTAACTGGGCTTTTTAAATTGTTTTCATAGTTTTCAATGTTGCTTTTAGTGTTTTACTATGTTTTTTATTTGATTGCTGTTTCATTGTTTGATTTTTTTGTACACACTGCCTTGGTTGGTTTCTGAAAGGTGGTTTAGAAATACCAGAAACAAACAGACAGACAAACAGACAGACAGACAAGAAAATTACCACGATTCTGCTCAGTATTCTTGGCACTGACAGATTTTAAAAGGTTTGAAAATATTTGAAAAATAGGTTTGATTTGAAAAGTTACATATGCAACCATTTGCACCCCAGTCCAGCCTGAGGCACAATGATTGCAGAAGCAACCTTGGATGGGAAATTGCATGTGTAAAGATATGTTGTACGGAATATATGCACTTGTCCCAATACCACATCTAGAGACTGTTCTAAAACAGAAAGGTCACAATTGTAAGGAAAAAACGATACTGATTTATTTTTTTTAAAGCCAAGCAGACTGGAATGTAGTTGTTTCTAATCATTACCTAATTATATTAAAAGATAAATAGGCACCACACACACACACACACACATACCCCTGGTATAACTTAACACATCATCCCATTCTCATGGCACAAAAGGAACAGAAGAAATCTGGAGTTCTTTGGCCTTCCATGTCTTTAATAGCAGACCATGGAAATAAGGGGAGAGGGTGTGGTTAAAGGGAAAAGTAAATTCCCAAAACTTCTGCCCCCTTCTTCCCACTGCAGCTCCTCACACACACGCCCAAATTGCCAACCTCCGGAGCAGATTTGGGGGGGCTGCAGGCAGGGAGGGGAAATCTGTTCTGCCAGTGGTTTCCCTTCTGCTGGTGGAATGACAACAATAACTGATTCATCAAGTGTTTAATGGACACAGGAGCGCGCCAATGTGCACATCAAGCTGATCTTTCCACAAGGGCTCCTTGATTCATTTCAATGGAAGGACCTAATCCACACGTACAAAAGGAATGAATACACAGATTGTGCCTGTCCACTGAAATTATTGGAACCCCACATCCACGTGTGCCTTAAACACATAGTACCAGAAGTGCTAAAACTATCTTGACGATCTGGTGGAACCATTTGGGTTCATATTCTTTAGAGAAAACACCAGCAACTTAAAGTCAGGGGATAAATGCCCTGGCCATTTTCACCCCATGACTAATCTAGTCCTCTTTGGCTCATTATTTTGTTTTTATATCAAATATGTTCTGGGCTCAATTCAAAGTACAGTAATACCTTGGATTGCAAGTAACCCGGTCTGCAAGCGTTTTGCAAGACGAGCAAATTTTTAAATAAATTTTGACTTGATAGACGATTGAGGTCTTGCAAAACGAGCCACACCACCCCTCCATGTGGAGGGGGGGCGCAGCACGGCCGCTCGCTCTGCTGGCGCCTTGCCCTGCTGCGCCAGCTCCCAGGCCAGCTCCACGTGGAGGTGCGGCGTGGCCGCTCGCTCGGCCGGCGCCTCGCCCTGCTGTGGCATCTACAGTAATGCTTTTCAGTCCAAGGCAAAAACTTTATTCTCTGAGGCCTTTTAACATAATCTTATCATTTTAAATTATTGATATTAAATTATCTTAGGTTTCAATCCAATGGTGTCATTTGCCAGCAGAAGGAAAACCATTGGCAGAATGGGTTTCCCCTTCCCACTGCAGCCTCCCCATCTGCTCTGGAGGTTGTGGACCTACAGAACAAATTGGGGGGAGGAGCTGCAGGGAGAAGGAAAGGACAGGGAAGTCCTGTTGCACAAACAAGTTCCACTGTTCCAGTGGATTTTTGCTCCTGCAGTGCTGGATCCATGCCTCAGTCCCTGCTTTTAATGGTAGTGGGGATATATATTTTAGCCTTACGAGGTTGTGTTTACCTCTCTGTGAGATTAGATAACAGGGGGTTGCATTATGCTTCCTTTGTTTGGTTCAGGTGTTTTGTTTTTATTGAATCTTGATAGTTTTTATCCTTTCGAGTTGTTTTAAATTCTTAATTATTCAATCTCCAGAGAACTGAGGTTTATAGGATGAGTAATAGATATAATACATACATAAATAAATGTTAGTTTCAAGTCCTTCATAGCAATTTCCTTTTTGCTGTTAAGAGCATGTACCAATTTAACACAACCTATATATGAATGTGCTCTGATGAAAAGTGGGAGGAAAAATTAATCTGGAGCACAATGGAAATATAATTTGTCATTAATATGTTGAGCAGCACTAGAAACTTAACGAAGTTCCATGATATATTAGTACATCCCACTGGATCCTCCTTATTTCCTGCCCCTTTCCTTAAGCAAGCCCTTCTATTATTGCTTCTGTTCATACTGAATGAAGGCTATTAGTAACACTAACCAGCCCAAATGCATAGGATAAATGCAGTAGAGGTTGGACATGAAATGGTTAAGAAATAATTTCTCTAATGTTCACTAACAAAGGGAATGCTTCTGAGCTGCACATCAATACAGCATCAATCATGGACTAACTGCTTCAGCAAGTCTAATCACAATATTCTCAAGCAAACTCCATGTTTTGCAGATAGCTGGAAGGATAATGCCCACACAATTTTATATTAATGCAACTCCTACTTTCTAAAACAATAATACAGAAGAAATTAAAACTTTATATATAGGCTACAGCCTTTCCGGCATAATATGTATTTATTCTGAGGACAATGTGAAGATAATAATATCTGGAATGCCAAAAGATCTTAATTCACTTCATGTTGATTTACAGTTCCCCCAGCAAATGGTTGGATAATATAGCTAGAACAAATGTAAATGATCTAAACTGTCTGCCGTGTGCAGATGGATAATATATTGTTGACAAATATAAATTACCTTTATATTATGAGACCAGGACCAACTATCCACTTAAAGTGGGAAAAGGTATTACTACTACTACTACTACTACTATTATTATTATTATTATTATTATTATTATTATTATTATTATTATTATTATTATTTTATGTATGTATGTATTTAAGTAACCTGCCCTATATGTTTCACAGTATTCACTTTTATCTCATTCTGCATCAAGGACAACTAAGAATGTTGCCTGTTTTTATTTCATTTAACAGATGTGATATCCCCCTCCTCCAAATTATTAGTTTGCCTTCTTTGTTTACAAATTATCTCGGACCAACCTAAAATTCAGTGTGTGTGTGTGTGTGTGTGTGTGTGCACTTGAATCTGCACATGCACACTCCTTTATCTGAATGGCCTAGGACACTCAATCTATTAAGATAACATAAAGAAAGAGAACCGTTTACCTAGAACTCCTTTGATATACATACATACAGTTTCTACTTCCAACCTGAACCCCACATCCAGGTATCTATTTCTATTGCTGAATTATGTAAACAATGCACATAGTATTGTATAATATAGTATACTATACTATACTATAGTAATGTATCATCTTCATTAAAATAGTGGTGAACAATGGTCACATAGCCTTAACCAATCCAAAGAAATGCTATAATTTTAGAGACAACTGACCGAAAAACAGAAGAAAAAAACACAGATCCTATCACTGGTGTGTTTTTGCCTCCCTCATTCCCACCCACCCCCATGGGATTAAATCCAATCCCAGTTTGGTGAGTTATCAGTGGTGTGCAAGCCAGACACCATCCATTATATATGCACTGTGAGTGACAGCATGAATGGCAGTCTTTGCCAGTTAAAACCTTGATAAAGGCTGACTTCTGTGAGAAGTTTCTGCTCCAGAGAAATCGCCATTGTTGCAGCCATCAGTTCTGGCAGGACAATTGATAGTTGAGATAAGAAGCTGATGATGCTAAGGTTTTTTGCATAAAAAAATCATGGCAATCTAACCAGTTCATCTGCATTTAGAGAGACATCCACTACTTTTTATTCCCCAAAAAGGCATTTACCACTAGAAAGTGTTCTAACAGGGAATTGCTGGTTCCAAGGAATGATACACAAAGATTACTGTGCCTACTTTGACTCTCAACATGTTAGAAGAAAGGATTATTTTATAATTAGGCATGTTGTTGTCATTTTGGTAACATTAATGCATCTTTATCTGCCTTTGAAGAGTTCTGGGAAGCTTGAATGGCACTATAAATATAAGAATGCCTTAATAATTTTTCTATGCAACATATTTTCTTAACGGTTCAAACATAGGATTATTGTTCCTAATAAACCAGTCTGCAACATCTCTTCTGGATTAGCCTTGCTGAATTGTCATTCAATTCTCTTACCTCATTTAATACCTGCTTCCGTCCTAGAACTGCTTTATATGTTATACACTTCGTGCAAGGAGAACTCATAAACTCTGTAACATTTGTATAATGTACCTAAATGCTTCCCTGCCCCCACCATGAATACACACATCAGGAATTTAGTGATGGGTGAATTTACCCCAAGAGAAATTGTAAATTGCTTGTCAAGTTAAGAATTCCTTACTCCAATCATGGATGAATATTATTTCATGATCATGCTGTAGATATAAAAATTGTTGTACATCCACATCAACAAAGTGCACCTTGGGAACTGTAATATGTGTCATCATGACATCTTGCGTCACTATGTCATATTCCCCTCTCTGATTGGCTGTTTTCACGTGCCCTACTATTTACCCTACAGTCTGTATGAAGCCACTGGAGCCAGAGGAACAGTTACAGCACGAGCAGCCGCAGCACAAATAGGAGCTGCAGAAGAGGCACTTCCAACTGCCAAAGATCAGGTCTCCTTGCCTGCCAGCCACCCCAGCTTGCTTTGTTCCCCCCCCCATCTGACCTCCTCCTCAGATTCACTTTCCAGAATGCCCTCACAGTGCCACCAATCAGCACCCAGGTCTAAAGCAAAATTTTACTCACCAGACAGGAAAACAAATTCTGTCTGATACTAGAGAGAAATGGCTTCAGTTGACTAGCTCATTACGAAGAGGAACCGAAGCCATGAGTAAGAAAGAAACCTTGAACAAGGGGTGGATACTAACCTATGTGACTGTTTCTTCAAGTATGATTCATTTGTTGAAGGATTTCAAATCAAAACCTTTACACTGATTGGTTTGGAAAACAGTAATGGGCAGAGTGATCCTATGGCCCCTATACAGTATCTGAGGACCCATAGGATTTTTCGGATTGCCAGATCCAAGGTTGGAAACAGAGCTCCGACCTCAGAGCTGGGGATCTGCACTTGGATCCCCCTCCCCCCCTTGTAGCCGGCACAGAAAGAACCATGCCAGCTGCTTCTTCGAGGTTGGAATAGTGACCTCAAAGAAGGGGTAAAGGTGGCAGGGAGGGGAGGAGACTGGGGCTACCAGGATACAAGGTATCCTGGCAGTGCTCCAGCCTCCTTCCCTCCCCGTCCTAAGCGCCTCAGCTAGATGGCCAAAATTGCAGAGTGGAAGGAGTAGGGACGTGGACTTTGCCTCCACCACTTCCCCTGCTCTGCATAGGATGCACGTAAGCCTCCAAGTCTGAAAACTTACGAGCATCAAGGGTGCAACCCATTGGAATGTGCCCTAAAGAGTTAAGTGACATCATTCCATGAGCATTACAAATGGGATGTCTACATTTCCTTCAGAAAGTAAAGAGTTCAACCAACCAAAATCAAGACGTGTGCTGAAATGGGAGAGTTTAGATGCTTATTCATTCAGACCATGCAGGCACAGAACATAGCTATAAACTTATAATCAATCTTGGTTTGAATAACAAGAATACTAACATTTATTATATGGGCAATACAAATATAATAGATTCTACCAGTAAAACGCCTGATTTAGAGTTTCAGCAGCATCCCTAATCAGGATACCACTGTGCCCACTGGCTCCCAATGTGCCTTATTTATGGAGACAAGCTTTCCTATAAGCATGGAGGGAGCCAGGGACCTGCACTATAGCCCTACACCTTTCACTCCTGACCTCCCCATGTTCACAAGGAAGTCTGCAAAAAGCTTTGTAACAGAGTTCAGCTGAACATGGTTACAAAATCCCACACAACTGGGAACCCCGTTAAGCCAAAGTTCTCATGTGGAGCAGTGCGCTTTCCACAGTGCCCCTTGCCATCAACAGGGGCTGGAGGGCTGGAGATGGAGCACTGCATCCCCAGCTCTTTCCATACTTACAGGAAAAGACTCTTCAATGAATGCCTGAAGAGGGCTATCCTAGTACAAAAGATTGACACACGGTCATTTTGGAAAAGGAAAACGTCACGAATGAATACAGCCCAAAGGGGAAGCTTGTGATAAGACACCAAACTTTTAAATTGTATACATTAATTGATCCACAGGCTCACATGGTGAAGAACTCATATGTGGGTGAAACAACTTTCAAGACGTGGGGAAAGTTTGCCCATGGGGAAAAAATAGTAATACTATGCAACATGCAGGGTTGGAGCCAGACCTAGTCATTCTCAGAGTAGACAAGGGATGGGACAGAAATTTGTTCTGACAAGTAATGTATACAAATTTACCAACTCTGCACTTCCCAAGACAAAGAGAGGGCCAAAACAGATCTCTGTGATGAAATCTGCACTTTCTCGAGTTTGGTGATGTAGTTCACTGGATGGGAGGGAGGGTGGGTCACTGTACATAAAAATGAAGAAATCAGTGGGAAGTGCACACAAAATATGTATATTAAAGAAAAGTGTGAACAAAACGGCATTACGTCAATGGAAGAGCACTTAGAAAAATGTGTATATTTGAAAAAATGCACACAGAAATGCATATACTGGGGAAAATATGCATGAAAACATGCTAATTTTCATACGGACGTTTGAAAAAAAAGCTTGCAAACATGTTGAAATGGGATGGAATGAGCTTAAACCTGAAAATCTGTCAGTTTCAGTGAAAATGAAATTAACAGATCCATGTATCCCTACAGGAGATTCTTTGAAACTTGATGAACTTAACCATGGTTAACTTAAGTCCCATTGATCTCCATGGGTCTCCTCTAAGTATGACTAAGCCTAGATGTAACCCTAAAGATGCAACACTATGCATGTTTAGATAGAAAAAAAGTCCTACAACTCCCAGCATTCCCTAGCCAGCCATCCTAGAAAGAGAAAGTTCCAGCTGCCTTCCCATGAGAAAAGCATCAAGCTATCAGTTCCACTGTTTTCAAAAATACTTCCAAGCAACACAGTAATTCATTAGAAAAGTTCATTATCTATTCTATAACAATAATGATAATTATGGAAATGAAGGAGAAAAATTATAACATTATAAAATTAGAACAAAAACATAATGTTTTGAAAAACAGATGTATCATCCAAGCAGGGCTAGTACCATGAGTCAGCTTCATCAGGCACTCCCTGAGAATCATGTCCCCACAGGAGTTCCACAGCTGACTCTCAGAGCCCCTTGGCCCTGCTGCTGCTCTTCTTGCTATCTCCTTGCCTGCTGTCTCCCTCTGGCCTAGAGGGAGAGCATGAGTGAGTGACAGGAGAAGGAGCAACTCCTTCTGCCTTCTCACTCACTCACTTGTCCTTCCCCCCTAGGCAGAAGTGGGAACTAGGTCCAGAGGCAAAGCAAGTGTGAATGGGTAATAGCAAGGAGGAAGAGGAGGCCAACAGAAGGCATCTTGACTGAGGACCCCCAAAGCCTGGAACCAGAACTCTTTCTAAGCATTTCCTAGCAAGTGGTGCTAATCTATGTTGACAGCTTGAGAAGACATCAGCTATGGGTAGGCTACACTGCACACACACATCCCTTTGTCTTTCTGCTTCTTTCTACATAAGGATATACAGAGCCAGATTGATGCTACATGCTACCGTTATATAATAATAATAATAATAATAATAATAATAATAATTATTATTATTATTATTATTATTATTATTATTATTATTATTATTATATTTCTTACCCGCTTCTCCATCTAATCTAGATCAAGGCGGGAAACAGCAAAAAATATAAAATACATAAACTAATCAAAACACAACACATACTATTAAAACATCTTAAAACATCTTTAAAACATTTTAAAACATCTTAAAAACATCTTAAAGGCATCCTAAAATTTCGCCGGATAGGCCTGCCGGAAGAGATCAGTCTTTATGGCTTTTTTAAATTCCAAGATACTGGTAAGTTGATGAATCTCCTCCGGCAGGCCATTCCATAATCTGGGAGCAGCAGAAGAAAAGGTCCTCTGAGTAATACTTGTCAGCCTAGTTTTGGCTCACTGAAGTAGATTCTTCCAGAGGACCTAAGTGTGCGGGGCGGATTGTATGGGATAAGGCGATCCCGTAGGTAGCCTTGACCTTGACCCTAAAGACCATGTAGGGCTTTAAAGGTAATAACCAACACTTTATATTTTGCCCAGAAACTGATTGGCAGCCAGTGGAGTGCTTTTAAAACTGGTGTGATGTGGGCAACCCTAGGTGTACCAGTCTGGCTGCCATATTTTGCACTAGTTGAAGTTTCCGGACTAGGTATAAAGGTAGCCCTATGTACAGCGCATTGCAGAAGTCGAGCCTTGAAGTTACCAGCGTGTGCACTACCGTTTTTAGGTCCTCCGACTCTATATTATATCCGTGTATAATATAGCTCGCACTTAGGACAGCACTAGTTTCACATTGTGAGTTTGTCCTGGATGCCAGTGAACAGTATCACACAAATATTTGTGAATTTAGGGAGCTCAAAAAACATAGCTGAAGCGGGCAATAGTAATCCTGAGAAAATGAATGTTTGCCCATTACTCGATGCAACGTACAACCAATGGTATATGTATACCAGAGCAAGTCACAGTATCTGTTCCCTGGAATACACATGCCTTCCTCTTAGGAAGCTGTGAAAGATCAATATACTGATATTTACGAAATAATGGCTTAACCAAAGTTGGGGCCTTTATAAATGAAAAGCCTCAAGCCTCAAATAAAAACAGGCTACTTAAAAAGAGGAAGTGGTGACTCTGAGAACAAGAAATACAGAAAAAAGAAACAAAGGAAAATACAAGAGCTAAACAATTGCTGACTTCTTTACTAGGACATGTCACCTTGTGGTTAAGACTGGAGAACATAAACATAGAACAAGTGGAAATTCTGAATGTTTTTTAGTGGGCAAAAGTCACCAGAAGAAAATAAACAAGTGAAGTAAAGGGGAGGTATGAATAAAATGAAGAGGTGAGATTAAAAGAGTACAGTAATAACATCACATCTCATGTTCAAGGGTAAAACTAGAAAAGTAAAAGCAGGAGACTGAGAGGGGTTGCTCCCGGCAGGGGGTAACCTTTGTTAGCAGAAAGCTCTATTGGTAATGTACCGTATGCACTATGTTTTGTCTTGTTTCCTTTTCCCGTTTTAAACTTTGCAACAAGTACCATGGTACCATTTTTTCTATATTTGTCTTAAATATCTGTTTTTTGTTAATAAAAAAATAAAATAATGTTTTAAAACTTAATCTAAATATATGAGCATCTATTTATAAAGTAACTATGTTGTTTATATGATACAATGCTTCCTTGCACCAAGACAAGCCACAGCTCTTAGCCAAGCTACAAGTTAGCAGACAGGAGTAAGGATCTGTCAAACATGAGAAAGGGGATTTGATTTATTGGACAGTTATAAATTTTATTCCTTATAAAGCCATTGCGGGGAGTGGGGCAGTGGCAGTTGCACAGAGACCAGAGTAGAATGAAGAGTCCAATGTGTGTGTCTGTACAGATTAGGACCTCTGGAACAGTACACTCATTGTCCAAACTGTGGGTCACCTGGATGTGCCTCTAAATATGATACAATCAGAATGACATCCTCAGCAACTATCTTTCAAACACCATAGGCAAGCAGAATGATAAGAAAACTAGGTGGCTGAGTGTACCGAGCAACAGATAAGACACTTAGTGTCTGCCTGCTATTATTCAGGACCATGGACAGAATCATGAACTGAGCATAGAGACTGCAGTTTGGCAGCAATTCAGGACTGAAGATGTTCAGCTTGTTGCATCAGCAAAAAAAAAAAAGTACTTTCTACTGAGCCAACTGGGAAGTACATGTGCCAGATGTAATCCACTCAGACCTACAATTAATGAACTACAGATTTTTTAACCATGCAACACATTTCAGTGTTTTCCAAGTATTCAGAAGCAAGACAGGAATATGCTTAAGGAATCCTTCATAATTCCTGGCAATGAAAATTAAAGTGTTGATGAAGCTTGTCACATTGTAGAGAATATTTTTAGTCAAGGCAGCAGTAAAGGCTTCTGGGGAGAATGGGAGGCCTGTGTGCAACCATCTCAATACCAACCCAGTCCACCGTTTCCTGCTTTGTGCAAGTTGTGCTATGGAACGTGAGTATCATAGAGTTGGCAGGTACCTTGGAGGTCATGTAGTCCAGTCCGCTCAGCCCTGCCCTCTGGAACAACAGAGAACAAGTCTGCTCCATCTTCTGTGTGACAGGCCTTCAGATATTTGAAGACATCTATCATGTCTCCCCTTAATCTTCTTTTCTCCAGGCTAAATATACCCAGTTCTTTCAACTACTCCTCACAGGACCTGGTTTCCAGACCCCCTCAGCATCCTGTTCACCCTCCTTCAGATATACTCCAGTTATATCCTTCTTAAAATGTTGCACCGATAACTGGACAGATGATTCCAGATGTGTCCTGAAAGGGCAGGATAGAGTGAAACTATTATTTCTCATGAGCTGGACACTATGCTTTTGTTAAATCAGCCTAAGATTGCATTAGTTTTTTTTAGCAGCTGCATTAAACTGCTGCCTCATGTTCAACTTGTGATCAAATAAGAGCCTTTTCGCATGTACTGCTGCCAAGACAGGTCTTATATTGAGATGAGAGAAAGGTGAAGGGAGGGGGAAACATGGCTTTATAATACTGCAAATAAGTACATGCTGAGTCTATGGGAATATTCAGTGTGCAGGCACTGCACCTGCAGTGGACTGGATCATGCTCAAGGCATTTTTCAACCTCTGATGTAGGTTACTGTCATGCGAGATTTGTTGCTCTCTTTTGTTCTAACACATTTGCATAACATCTTAGTAATGGTCCACTAAGGTGCAGTACATTGGAAATAATAAAAAGAAATATAACTTCATGTAGTTAGTGTAGTTTCATTGTCACACTGGGTCATCAAGATAAATACCGTGGTCACATTTCGAAGGAAATGAACAACTTTATGACTACATTTCTAGCTCTGATAATAAAAGTAATCAACCCTCATGCTTCAAGATATATGAAATAAATGGTGAGTTCTAAGGGATGCATTTTACAGGTATTATATGAATAGGTAGTTCACCATCTGAAATATCAGGTCTGGTAGTCACTGCCCAGGCAATATCCCAGACAAGACAGATCAGGATCTATTGTGACAAATGTTACATTTCTGTAAGCTTGGCTTTAGTAGCTAATACTAAACCTTCTTGTCCGGATATGTTATATTTTGGGAATGTGGAATGTAATTGATCAAAGGGATGGAAGTACCGTATATTAGTTGGCCCCTAGGCGGTGGGGGTGCACCTTATGATTTATTTTAGTTGCATGTTTGTGTTTTACAGTTTTGTATGTAGTTTATAATAATTCAATAAAATCTATTTTAAAAAAATAATACTAAAACCGTGTATCATGATGCTGAATTCAAATTAAATCCACATTGTCTATGAATAGCTTTAAGGAAAGATCTGAAGGACAGAACTGTTAGCCAGTAATTATGGAGCCCTATACTGTGAATTCTGGCAGTAATTATTCTAACATAATTCTTAACAGAGTCTATTAAAGAAGAGATGCCAAATTAGTGCTATGTTATTGCACAACAGAATAATGACTGCAGATATAATTTACCATCCTAAACTACGTAGAAAAATTGATTGCTGAAAACAAGAGAGGATGTTTAATTAGAAATAGGAAACATCTGTATAGAGCTTAGCAAAACACAAGTTTGATTTCAACTTCCAGATACTATCCAAATGAATAAAAGGGCTAGCAGAAAATATGGCATACAACTGAAGAACACATCCTGAAGACACTTTTGGAATAGAACTTCCAATGGCCCCTATGTGGAAACAGGGAGAAGGCTTGCGCGTGGGGGAGGAGAGAGGAGGCAAGCACCTGGTCTGGTGGGTCACGGGAAGAGCCAATGGCTCAGAAGGGCGGGGACCCAGGTAAGAGCTTATTTAAGCTCCTGGGTTCCCGCCTTCCGCCTCTTTGCTCCTGTGTTTTTCCAGCTGAATCACATCGTCCTCCTCCTCGATCGTCCTCTGGTATCGTTCCTTTGTGTGTGTGTGTGTGTGTGTGCATGGGTGCTTGGGGAAGGATCGGATGTGTTTGTTGGCTGAAAGAGTGCTGAATAGTGGAGATACTGGGGATTTATAAGTAAAGTTTTGTTCTTACTGCTTTTGTTCCTACTGTTGCTGTAAGGTTGTTTTGTGTGGGAGGGGGTGATACCGTTGCAGCGCCACGTGCTTCGGCACAGCCCTTTACTTTTATTTTATTGCCCTTCACCTTTAGTTTACTTGCCTTATAGTCTTTTAGTTGCTTTTGCCCTGCTTGCCTGAAAGTTCTTTCAGTTGTTTTAATCACTTTACCGATCAGCAGAGGCTTCCCTTTGGAGAGCTTGCCTTATAATCTTTTAGTGCTTGTGCCCTGCCTGCCTGAAAGTTCTTTCAGTTGTTTTTATCACTTTACCGATTAGCTGTTACAGAGGCTTAGCTTTAGAGCAGCAGCAGGCTGCAGTAGATTCTCTGCGTTGCTTAGCAACGGAATTTGTTTATTTCCTTCTACGGAACCCACGTGGCCAGCTGCATATCAGCTGTTCACAGCAGCTTATGTGTGTTTGCAGCAGCAGCAGGCTGCAGTAGATTCTCGGCGTTGCTTAGCAACGGAATTTGTTTATTTCCTTCTACGGAACAGCTGGTCCCTGGTGCCTCTCGCTTACGGTGCTTAGCTGCCTTTTGTTTTGAGAAGGGCTGCTGCGCCATTGTGTTTAGCAAGAAGCTAATCAATTTAGTCATAAACAATTTAAATCAACATTTAATTAATAAACAGATCCTGTGGCTTATGCTGGCTCAGCTTGTCTGAGCGTGGAAAGCTAAGCAGGGTCAAGCCTGGTTATAATCAATTTAATCAATTTTTGGATTCATTTAAGTAAACTTTAATCAGTTTGATCAATCTATTAAATCAATTGATTTACTACTCCCCCCCAAAAAAAAAATAAAAAAAAAAAATTTCTTTTTCTTTTTTCTTTTTCTTTCCCTGCTACTCAAATAAACTGAATCAATCTGATCAACTAGCTGAATTAATTTATTTGATTCTTCCTCCCTAATTTACTGTGCACTGCAGTGCTGGCACAGCTGGTCTGGGCGTGGAATTAAATAAGTGTTTTACTTTAATCTTGTTGTTATTCATCAATTTCTGTTAGTGTTTCAGTTGAGGTTCCGCTCCAGATGCCTCCCAAGAAAAATCAGGGTGGCAAGAAGGGCAAAGGACGTGCTCCTAGGCAACCAGCAAAACGTCCACCACCGGCTCGTGTTTCCTCATCAGATGAAGAGGACCTTGATGCTTCAAGGGTTGCCAAGAAAGGGCGGGCAGGGCAGGGCCTCTCTATGCGTGGCAGATCAAAGGATAATGTTCTGCATTCTTTTTCAGCTCAATTAGAAGAAATGGCAGCCACTATTAATGCCATGGCCCCGTCTAAGCCCAGCACTAGCCGTTTTTCTAGGGAGCATGCAGTGGAATCACCTCCACGTGCGTGGGACCAAGAATTTGATGAAACAGATGCACCAGAGAGGGGTGAGTATTACCCACACAATGGCAGGGCATCATGGCCATATAGGCACACAAGTCCACCACGTGGATTCAACCATTATTATCAAGGCCCAGCTGTGCCACCCCCACCGGGGTGGCCATATTATTGGGGTCAGCCGCCTTCTTCACCTACAAGATCCCCCTCACGTTCCAGAAGAGCACCAAAGAATCATCATGCATGCAGGGTAGATAGTGACGGGGAGTCTTCTCAGGTGAAGAAGGCATGTGTAAAGGTGTGGTCTGGCCCGCTGGGCCATACTGTGACCGAGTCTAAAAGGCACTCCACAGTTGATATGGTGGATCATTATCCTCGCGTAGGAGCGGGCGCCATGCCCTCTGGCACCCCCTCCTTTCCGTTGGGATACCATTTGGCCCCTGCAACCAAGGAGAAAATAATCCGTGGTGAATATATTGATATTTTCTCCCTCCTGACAAGGGAAAATGAAACTGCTGATAATGATAAAACCAGTGAAAAAGACCAAGAGGCAGTAAAGCGCAAAAAACCAGCCCGCAATTGGGCCAATTGGTTGCCCGGGTTTATCATTTATATGGGTATCATTCAGCAGCAGTTTCCTGATCGAGCAGCTACCATTACCAAATACCTAGATATAATTTATCGGGCTTATTCTGGCTTTGAGGGTGGCGCTTGGTTAGCATACGATGAAGGGTTTAGGAAAAAGGCTGCCTTTCATGATGACATAAGATGGGACAAGAAAGATCATGATTTGTGGTTAGAATACATGATCCCTGCCAGGCCTATTTCAGGTGAGAGGTCTGAGAGTGGTCATGTTTTGTCCAGGGGAGCGCCTGCCTTCAACCCCCGTGCTTCCACGGGGCAGGCGGTTCAACCCCGCCAGGCATGCTGGGATTATGCCTACAAGGGGCACTGTGGGCGCACGGAGTGTCCATACAAGCATGCATGTGCAGTCTGTGGAGGCTCCCACACGTCAGTATCCTGTTTTCGTTTGCGGGGCTCAAGGGGTGGTTTCAAGGGTGCAGGGCCCAAGCGGCAACACGGGACTGGCCAACACCCTTCGACAAAAGGGCCCCAGCCCAATTAGATTACATACGCTAGCTGCATTACTGTCTACGTACCCCAACAAGCCAATTGACAGTAATGCCAATTACTTGCTAAGTGGTTTCAGATATGGTTTCAGATTTCCATATCAAGGTCCTCATGTGCACACGATGTCCCGTAATCAAAAATCAGTTATTGAGGCAGAGTACATAGTCCAAACCAAAATTGATAAAGAAGTGCGTGCGGGGAGGGTTTTGGGCCCATTTTCTTCGTTACCCATGCCCTCCCTACGCATATCGCCTTTGGGAATAGTTCCTAAGAAGGCCCCGGGTGAGTTTCGCATGATTCATAACTTGTCCTTTCCCATGGGTGCCTCAGTGAATGATGCTATACCGGAACACCTTTGTTCTGTCCGATATGCGTCATTTGATTCCGCAGTTGATATGATTCGTTCCTGCGGTACTGGAGCCCTCATGGGAAAGTGCGATATTAAATCAGCATTTAGATTGCTGCCTGTCCACCCCGATGATTTTGACCTTCTTGGGTTTTGTTTCCAAAGAAAATTTTACTTCGATAGGGCCATGCCAATAGGCTGCTCCATATCGTGCTCTGCTTTTGAACGTTTTAGCTCTTTTCTTGATTGGGCCTTGAGGAACAGGACAGGCCTCGAACAGGTTGTCCACTATTTGGACGATTTTTTGTTCGCAGGCCCAGCCTGCTCTGAGCAATGTGCATTCTTGATGGACCAGTTTAATAACTTGGCCTCTGAGCTGGGTGTTCCATTGGCAGTCGAGAAGACTGAGGGTCCCGTTTCCACACTCAGTTTTCTTGGAATAGAATTAGATTCAGTGCAGCAGTGTTCCCGCCTCCCAAGAGAAAAACTAGTCGATATAATTGAGCGCATTTCCGTTGTATTGCAACATTCAAAAATTACATTACGCAATTTACAGAGCATTGTTGGTCATCTCAATTTTGCATGCAGAGTGGTCGCTCCAGGGCGGGCATTTTTACGCCGTTTATGTGCAGCCATGCGGGGTCTGAAACGCCCATTCCACAGAAGTCGTGTATCGGCTGCAATGAGAGATGATCTTCATGTTTGGTTACAATTTTTAACTCAATTCAATGGTGTTTCTTTTTGGAGGCGAGAGCTGTTGCTCCAGGCAAATTTTCAGGTTCAGTCAGACGCTTCCGGTGCTATGGGATTCGGAGTTATTTTTCAAGATCAGTGGTGCGCAGCGCCATGGCCCGGGGCATGGCTGGGTTCCGGGTTATGTAAAGACATTACTTTTCTAGAGCTGTTTCCAATTTACGTGGCCAGTCCATCTATGGGCAGACCTTTGGGGTAACTCAGTTGTACATTTTTGGTGTGACAATCAAGCTACAGTGCAGATATTGAACACTATGTCTTCAAAGAACCCCAGAGTTATGTCTTTAGTCAGAGCACTTATACTACATACTTTGAAGTGCAATATTTTGCTCAGGGCGCGACACACACCTGGCCTCGACAATGGCATCGCAGACGCCTTGTCCAGGAACCAGATGCAGAGATTTCGGGCCCTTGCCCCATGGGCCCAGCAGTCCCCTGTCTTGATGCCAGATTATCTTTGGCAGATTGGCGAACAGCTGCTTCACAAGCAATTTGGTGTTCAATAGCCCCAAGCACGCAGGAGGCCTATATGCGTTCAGGTAGGGATTTCGCTGCCTTTAGAGCGGCTGTCTGCCTCCCAATGTTGTGGCCGGTGCCAGTCGAACACCTTATGCAGTTCTGCATTTCCAAATTGCAGAGTGGGTCATCAGTTAAGACTGTTCGAGGGAAATTAGCTGCCTTGTCCTTTTTGGCCAAGACACAGGGTATTCACGATAACTCAAATGATTTTAGGGTAAAAAGAATCCTGGCAGGATGGTCCAGGGTGTGCCCTCGTCCACCTGACTCGAGGACCCCGGTGTCACCCGAGGTTTTACTCAAGCTCCATGAACAATGGCCTACAGTCTGCCGTTCTCCTTATGAGGCGGTTTTATTTCATACAACAGCCTTGACGGCTTTTTTCGGCGCTCTTCGCATCTCTGAATTGGTGGTGCAATCCCGCTTGGATGGATCTGCATGCGCCCTTCAATTTTTGGACCTTTCCCTGCACGCCTCGTGGGCGACAATAAAAGTGAGAAGATCCAAGACTGACCAGTGGGGTAAAGGGTCTATCATATTGCTACACGCAGGATCAATGACAGAGCTGTGTCCTGTTAAGGCCCTACATGCATTTGTGGCTATATGGGGTATTGCTGATGGCAGTTTGTTTTGCCATCAAGATGGTGCGCCATTAACCAAGTTTCAATTTTGGTCAGTAACGAAGTCCGCCCTGGCGGCGGCGGGTTGGGCCCATTTGCACTTTGGAACCCACTCCTTCCGGATCGGTGCTGCATCTACTGCGGCAGAATTGGGGTTTTCTCAGGAAAAGGTTCAAGCAATGGGTCGTTGGAGGTCCCGGTCTTACTGGGCCTATGTGCGAGAGTTGCCTTGAAGGTACTGCTGTGGGCTGTGTTTTTCTTCCAGGTCACCGGAGTGGAGGCAGGACCGTCCATGTGCTGATTTGCGGGCACAGTATGGTGTACTGGGCAGCAAAACGAGCCGCCAATACGGACTTTGGGTCTCACCTGGCGGTCGAGCGTTCGGCGGACGTCCATTGGATGGGTCGCCGAGGCATGAGATGGCAGCACCTCCTCCACAGTTTGTTCCGGACTGACCAGTTTTCGTCCCCCCCAGATGTCCTGGTACTGCATTTGGGGGGGGATGACTTGGGCTTGCTGAAAGGCAAGGCCCTGATTCTCCAGGTGCTATGCGACATAGCATCCATCCGACACCGGTGGCCGGGGGTTCGGATATTATGGTCGTTCATCATACCACGCCTCAGTTGGCCTAAGGCCTTGAATAGGGCGGTTAGGAAGGTGAACGGCGAAATTTGTAGGGCCATAGGTGGGATCGGGTTTTGTATTCCCCATCCCAATATAACCTTGGCCCGGAGGGAGCTGTATCGGCCGGATGGGCAATGATATATTTATTGGAGATCTGCGAAGGGCCCTGCTCGCTCTTTTATCGTGCAGGTGGGGGAGATTCGACTAAGCGATAGCTTGTCTCTCCCTGTGGCGGGAAGTGCGGGTTTAGGCAGGAACAATTAGGGTTATGGTGATCATCCAGTGGCACCTTTCAAGGTGACTGACGTTTACCCAAGGCTGCCCTCGCCAACGCCAGGAGGCTTGGCACGAGGGAGATTGGGACGCCTTTGGGGTTTTACCTTTCTCACCTATTTTGGGAGCCTGGAGGCGCCAAAGTAAGGTGACGATGGTAAGGCCCTCCAGCTCCACATGGAGGGCAACTGGCCGGTGGCGGGCAATCCCGCCTCCGGTTCAGTTAGGATGCATTCGCCAAATATTGGTCTTTTTTCCCGGCCAAGGGCCGGGCTAGGTTAGAACCGCACTTCACCCTTCACAGATCTTCAATTCAATAAATGTGGCCCTGATTTGAAACCATATACCCTGTGTCTGCCTCTTCTTTATCTCGCCCTTACACGCGCAAAGAACTTCCAATGGCCCCTATGTGGAAACAGGGAGAAGGCTTGCGCGTGGGGGAGGAGAGAGGAGGCAAGCACCTGGTCTGGTGGGTCACGGGAAGAGCCAATGGCTCAGAAGGGCGGGGACCCAGGTAAGAGCTTATTTAAGCTCCTGGGTTCCCGCCTTCCGCATCTTTGCTCCTGTGTTTTTCCAGCTCCCTCCACTCCCGCCCTCTGAGCAGTGTAGGCTCCTCTGGCTGCCCGTTTCCTGGGGGCCGAGTAGGAATTTTGGCTCATTGTCCCAATTGGCCGGAGCATTGGGCGTGTTTCGCCTACTCTACACTGTGAAGCAGGGTATGGGAATTTTTGAATTCGATTGTGATCCCGCCAGGGGGATCTTAGCTAAATTGGTCGCATTGGCGGGAAGTGCGGGTTTAGGCAGGAACAATTAGGGTTATGGTGATCATCCAGTGGCACCTTTCAAGGTGACTGACGTTTACCCAAGGCTGCCCTCGCCAACGCCAGGAGGCTTGGCACGAGGGAGATTGGGACGCCTTTGGGGTTTTACCTTTCTCACCTATTTTGGGAGCCTGGAGGCGCCAAAGTAAGGTGACGATGGTAAGGCCCTCCAGCTCCACATGGAGGGCAACTGGCCGGTGGCGGGCAATCCCGCCTCCGGTTCAGTTAGGATGCATTCGCCAAATATTGGTCTTTTTTCCCGGCCAAGGGCCGGGCTAGGTTAGAACCGCACTTCACCCTTCACAGATCTTCAATTCAATAAATGTGGCCCTGATTTGAAACCATATACCCTGTGTCTGCCTCTTCTTTATCTCGCCCTTACACGCGCAAACAGAATTTCATTGTGCTTTCTTACATTGGATCTAACCCTCTTTCTTTTTCTTTTTTTAAGGATTTTATTTCCTAATTGTGGAGACAATGAGATAGCAAATTGAGATATATGCACATCACAGTAATATCATTTAGAAAGGAATACAACTGACCTGGTCCTCAAAAGCTGAAATATTTAGAAGGATTTATCTTAAGATTAAAGAATACAAATGTAAGAACAGGCTTTCCGGGACAGATCAATGGTCCACATAGCCAGTGTATTTATTTATTTATTATATTTATACCCCACCTTTTTTCCTGCAAGGAACCCAAGGCAGCTTACATAATAATCCTCCTCCTCTCCATTTTATCCTCACAACAACCCTGTGAGGTAGGTTAGGCTGAGAGTCAGTGACTGGCCCAAAGTCAGTGAGTTTCATGGCCGAGCGGGGACTAGAACCCGGATCTCCTGAGTCCCAGTCCAACACTCTAACCACTACGCCACACTGGCTCTCACACTGTATAACTCAGCAGTCATTTCTCATTGCTTCCTGAAGCTATATCATTTTACACCGTGTTAGTTCTGAAGTTCTGGTAGACTTATAATTTATCCCATAGTATCTTTAAAATTTGGGATGCTCTATTTTGGTTTAGCTATGCAGGATCTATCTTGTTAAAAGCCTACAAGATCTTTGTATAGCAGAGGCGCAGAACTACTTATAATGTGACCATGATTTGTGGCATCTAGCACCAATGCTAATTGAGAGCAAACACATTGGAGAAAGACCATGAGTGATTTCTGGAACATATTTCATGTCACTAATCTGTGTCTATAGCAATGTCAACATGAACAGTCCCAAAAGCTTTTCTTCTTGTGTTCCTTCCAGTCACATGATATGAATTCCAGATTCTTTAAACTTCACTAGTTGAATATTTGTTACTACAACAGCCCTATGCAGGTGTTCACCTGCTCACATGTAGGGCTAAAGTATAGAGAGGAGGTGTGGGTGCGCAAGGAAGCCCCACCTCCAGCATCCCCACATGCCTGGAGCCCAGTTAAACCTTTGCGCATTAAGGTCTGAAGAGGACTCTATAAGCATGTTCAGCTGAATGTGCATACAGAGCCCTCTTCAGACCTTTGAACTAAATGCACCAAGGTCTAACTGGGTATCGGGCATAAGGGGATGCTCATCCATGTACCCCTCCACACTTTAGCCCGACATGCAATGTTGCATGTGAATATACCATAGAAGATAACGCCCTTAACTTTTGTGTATCATTATGTGCAGCCATGGACAGCTTGCCTCTTCACCACCGTTTAGAAATGTTCAAGCTGTTCTGGGTCTATCAAATGTCCTTTCCCCTGGAAAAATCAGTACGGTCAATTGGCATAACGAGCAACTTACAACAAATTAAAGCACTCATAAAGAAAAGCATGAGCTGCAAATCAAAAGGCATACTATATGGATGAAGTGTAAGATTCCAGTAAAGAATGTTAGGGATCAAATTCCATTTCCCTCCTTGACTCTGGATAATATAGCAGCCAGCCTTATTTTGTGGCCATTTTCCTCTACTTTTGAGAGGTAAATACTTGAGGACAAATTTGGAAAGCATGCATAAAAGTTACATTGATTTATTAAGCACTATCTAACTCAGAGCCATCACCAGAGGGATAATTTTAACACCACTTCAGCGATTATTTAGGATTTGTACAATCCTCAGGCCATCAAAGGGACTTTCCAAAAGATCAGCACTCATGAGACCACTGTGAGGTTTGAACCTTTAAAAAGATTTGGTTCCAAGTGCAAAGGCAAATAATTTTCAGTTCTATCATCTAGCACCATAAGATGGCCACCTGAGAGAATACCCAGACTGACTTCTTGTCAAAACCTAATCTATACCTAATGTCAGTAATCTGAATTAATTAATTAATAGCAATCTCTCATACTGGATCTTACGGTCGTTTTAAGCCATTAAAATTAGAAATACATTAAAGTATTGAGATTGAACACGTGTCCTTTATTTCAGGGAAAGTCCTGAAATCTTTGAAATGACAATGTTTTAATTCTTTCATTACATGTTTAACTTGTGCTTTTGCTTTACTGTAGTTTTTATAATTCTTAGTAAATTGTATATATAAACATTTCTGGATTGCTCATTCCTTTTGGGAAGCCACTTAGAATTGAATCCTAAAAGGGAAAGGGAGTTTCTTTTCTCACTAGCAACCATAGATAATCATCTTTCAGTTTCATTTCTCTGCTATAAAATGTGAATAATAATCTTCCCTGGCTTTGAGGTCTCAAAAAAAAGTAAAGAAAAGAGAGAGGCTAAAAAGACTTTGCATAAAGATAATTCTGGACCTTAGCTTGATCCAACAAGACAATTCTCATGCCTGTGCATTAAAGAAGTGCTAAGGATTATTGGATTTCAATAGACTTAAAACACCACTATCTCAATTCTTGTGTAATAATTTTCTAAGGTGGGTTCAGAACACAAAATTTAAGAAGCCATCATGTTTTTAATAGTCTGAATAAGAGAACCTCTGTTCTTGGAAAGAACCCCATGTTAAATGCCTTCTCATAACTTCATTCCTTGTATATGCCAGTTACATACATGATGATGTTAAACTATCAATACACAATGGAAAACAGAACCAGAAAAACAGTTCGAACCAAACTTAAGATTTTATTATTCATAGGGGCAGGTGTAATTGTTCACGAATAAACCTGGAACTTATCAGCAGCCATTCCATCTGGCTGCCACCGAGGGAGATAGAGGGCTGCAGGTTTTACTTCATGGGCTCTGTTGAAAGACCAACTCCATGTGGTCCTTCCCTCCACTAACTATCACCTAGCAGCAGTCATTCCGTATAGCTGCAGCTGAGGGAGTGATGGGACTGCAAATAGACCAGCTCTATTTGGCACTGTCATGACTTGGTTTGGATCCTGGGGAAAGTTGGTGATTTTGGTGCTTGAGGAAGCTCTGGTAGCAGGAAACGATGACTGGTGAGGCAAGGGTCAAGTTCAGTCAGCAGTTATGCCAGGTAAAGAGCAGCAAAGCAAGATAGAGACTAGTAGCACTTTGGACAGTGCTCTGCAGGAGCTGCTAGGCTGGAATAGTTCTTCTTGAAAGGAGCTGTTGTTCCAGCAAAGGAATAGCAGCAACAGCAACAGAAGGCTTAAATAGGCTGGTCAGCTCAGGTCTCTGAGAAGCTCCACCTCCCAATGGGTACTGACTGCAAGCTTAAAAGGCCGGCACTCATTTTCATAACCTTAAGCTCTTACGTGGTTGAGGGACTCAGAGGCATTGGGAAACCCATTCTTAGAGGCTGAGGTTGATGGAAAGGCTGAGTCCTTGGGTCTGGTGGATGCATCAAGGATTCCTAAGGGTTCTCCCTGGATTGGGGTGACTAGTGTTTCACTGAGCTCAGAATCCTTTTTGGGGTGAGGCTGATCTTCCAGACCCAAGGTCATAACAGGGTCCTCCTCTTCCTCAAATGTTTCCATTCAATCTGGTCATTATAAGAACTTTGATCCTTTGATAACTGGTGCCCAAGTGTGCTGGTTTTCTTCTTCATTGCTCTTCCCCACCACTCCCTTTTCCCTACTGTGTCATGTCTTTTGGATTCTAAGCCTTTGGTTAGGAACTATCTTCTTTTTAATCTGTATGCAGTACTTAGTAAATTTTAGGATGATGATGATGATGACGATGACGATGATGATGATGGTGATGAAATATATTATTATCATCATCATCATCATCATCATCATTAGTGTTATTATTATTGTTGTTGTTGTTAATAATAATAATAATAATAATAATATTTAATAGTAGTAGTAATACAGTAGTAATACAGATGTTGGTATCTTAATTGATAGATGTCAGTATTTTATCTCTGGAAAATGCAAAATACATCAATATAACCCAAGAAGTGAGAGTACTATTCACAAACAAATATCATAGACAATGAAGAGTTACCACTGATAAAGAGAGAGGAATTCTGCCAATCTCTTTATGACAGAGAATGATATGACATCATAATGGCTATATCAGCCATAATAAAAAATGAATTCCCCGGGCAGATATTACCCATAAGTGCAGCCTGTAAATAAATGATTCATGCAAGTTCAATTACAAGGGTATGATGCGTATAAATGTGAAAAAATGTGATATAGAGACGTTAAGGAAATAGAGCCAAGCAGAATTAAAATGCCTTCTAGCTTTTGACCACATTCTAATTCCTTTTATAATACATAACACTTTGGTCATGTTAACAGTCTGATAATGGCCATTAGCAAGATTTTCCATGCAGTTCCATATATCAACTTGGATATACCAAACAGCGCTTTCCACTAGTTTATGGCCCTAATTCAGTAGGGAACAGTAGCACAGAGCAAACTGTTGCAGTTGAGTAGTGACATTGGGGTAGTAAGCCTCCAACCTTCAGAGGCAGTATGTCTCTCAGGACCAGTTGCTGGGGAGCAACAGTGGGAGAAGACTATTGCCTTCATATGGTACTCGCAAGATTCCAAGACGCATTTGGGTGGCTACTATGAGAAACAGGGTGCTCAACTAGATGGACTTTTGGTCAGATACAGAAGGGCTCCACTTATGTTCTTATGCTGGATGCTATAGCAGAAACAGTTGCTTGTGTTGCCACATATAGGATATTATTATTTTGTTGTCAAGGAAAGCAATAGACTACTGCATGGCTCTTGCAGTGTAATGCAAATGCCCTTATGCAGCACCAGGGCAGCAGCCCTACAGGCTGGAGCAAAGACCAGGTGTTGCACAAACATCTGAGGGGCTATGGAATCCAGCAGCAGAGTGCCAGCGCTTAGGAACAGTCCCAGAGCAACTATATTTCAAAGGCCAAGTTGCTTTTACTTAACGTGCCATCAGGACTGTTTTGTTCAAACTCTAATGTAGAGACACAGAACTCACCAAAAGATTCAGATTTAATTGGTGTTTGATTTCCATTTGCTATAGCAGAGTACACAGGACATTAGAAAGCATTTGTTGATCGTTTCTGATAGCGTTCAACCATGTAGGAAGCCTCCACTCTACCTTCTGTGCACAGAGAGGATGGATTTCAGCCAAACCTTTTAATTTAGAATAATTTGTTCGTCTGCAGTAATTTGAACTCTACGGGATGTATCCATATGTATCTGCACATAACACTGCAACCTAACATTTTCTCTGTAGTCACAGATGAAGAAAGGGAAAGCTGTACATTCTGCCAGCATTTTATTTCCTAGCAAATTATTTCACAGGTTGCAGAATGAAGCTATTATACTGGGGGAGGGGCAGACCAGCCTATAGCATATTTAATAACTACTGCAGGGTGATTCAAAATTAAGCCAAAGACCAGAAGAACTGTCTACTTTTGTACTGGTGACACTTTTATCAAACTACTGTGCTCTGGAAAATGTGCATGAGTAGAAAGCAAAAAAACAACGATATTTTGCAGCTTGGGTCAGCTGCATTGCTCACCATCAACCATACTCATAAAAGGACTAATAATAGGCCATCAAGCACCTCTTAAGAAAGCAATACACAGCACTCTGCCCTTTTTTTGAAAGACCTAAGTATATTTTTTAAAAAACTACACTGATCATAATTTCCTTTTTGTAGATAAAAAATAAAGAGAGAAACCAAAGCTATATCTAATGCATTTTGTACTGATCAAATAAGGCTAGTTAATGGTCACTGGAAAGCAGATATTAAGACTGTGATCCTAATACATACCTAACTAGGAGTAATTCCCATTAAACTGGGCAGGACTCATATATAAAGTTGCATTTATAAGCCATCAAGTTGAACAAAATAGCCCACAGAGGTAATGCCATTCAGTGACAATTTTCATTCTGTTCATGAGAAACATAAAAATTAGTCCTAGTATATCATTTTTATCATACAAAAATGTTTAAGAAGAAATAGCATTTTATCATTCAGAGATACCTAGAGCTATATAAGGAGACAGGCTTGTGAAGGAGCCAACTATTGGAGCGCGAGGAGCCCCAGTAATGAAGCATCTCAGCCCCAGTGACAAAGCATCAGCACACAAGCGAGTTAAGCAACCATACGAGTTCGGCAATAGGGCGAGGACAGTTAAGAGCTCTTCCTTCTCATAGTAAGTAACTGTAAACTGTAAATTAATAACTATAGATAACCCCCCTTCTCCTAGTAAACAACTTGATTTTCCAGGAAAACAAACCCAGTAATACTAATTAAAAACAACAACAACCCAGTTATGAAGGTAGAAAGCCAGCAGGGGTGTAGGGGCTATCCAGTGTATTGCATGGAGTGCCACATGTATGACTATCTGCCAGCTGGACAGAAGTTGTGGGTGTGTGCTCAGTGTAATGAGCTCCTGGCTCTCAGGGAACAAGTCAGTTCCCTTGAAGCCACGGTTGCTGACCTGGAGAAGCTAAAAGAGGCAGAGAGGTTGGCAGATGAGACCTTCAGGGACCAAATAGCAGTGTCCCAATCCTTGGGTGACAGCTCCTCTGCTGTCACGGAGAATGGGGGTCTCAGGGAAGGAGGACATCATTCCGAGGAAGAAGGAAATGATCCCTTAGAAGGGACCCATTCCTCGGAGGATGAACATACATCCTCTCACGCCGAGGATGTGCCTCCGGGGGGCGGGGACCTTGTGGTAGTAGGGGATTTGATCGTTAGACACATAGACGGCTGGGTTTGTGACAGGTATATAAATTTACCGCATGGTAAATTATCTCCCTGGTGTGAAGGTTGCAGATATTATGCGCCGTCTAGATAGCTTTGTAAATAGTGCTGGGGTGGAGTCAATGGTCGTGGTCCACATTGGTACCAATGACATGCGGAAATGTAGTTGTGAGACCCTGGAAGCCAAATTTAGGTTGCTAGGTAGAAGGTTGAAATCCAGGACCACCAAGGTGGCTTTCTCTGAAATGCTACCTGGCGCAGGGCCAGCTAGATGGGCAAAGCTGAGGAGTCTCAATGTGTGGATGAGATGGTGGTGCATGGGGGAAGGGGCTCAGATTTTTTTAGGCACTGGGGAACATTTTGGGGCAAGCTGGGCATGTACAAGAGAACCAGTCTGCCGGTGCAAAACATAAGAAAGGTGGCAGAGCAGCTTTTAAACTGAGCCTTGGGGAACACCTACAGGAACTGGGAAGCATCCAGTTTGGGTGAAGATGTAAAAGTTTCTGATTGCCCAAATGTAGAAGGGGAGGAATAAGCCGATGAGCATATGGTAAAACACGCCAGCCAATCAAAGAGGCCTAAGTGCCAAAACAGAAGTTGCACTCGCCAGAGATATCTGGAAAGGGACACCGTGCATAGGTGTTTGTATGCAAATGCTAGAAGCCTGTGAGCCAAAACAGGAGCATTGGAGTGCCTGGTTTTAAAAGAGAACCTAGATATAGTGGACAATACGGAAACCTGGTGGAATGGAGAGAACCAGTGAGATATGGTCATCTCCGGATATCAACTCTATAGGAAGGACCAGGAAGGGCATACTGGAGAAGGTGTTGCTCCCTAGATAAAAGAGGGTATAGTGTCCAGCAGACTTAAAAACCTAAAAGGGGCAGAATCTTCCACAGAAACACTGTGTGTGACAATACCTGGCTCCAAAACTAATTTAGTACAAGGAACATGCTATCATCCCCCAGACCAGGATGCACAGGGTGATCTTGAGATGGAAAGCGAAATCAGGGAAGCCTCCAAATGTTGTAAAAATGGGTGACTTCAATTACCCTCCCCCATTGACTGGATAAATGCATGTTCCAGTGATGACAAAGAGGTTAAATTTCTCGATGTCCTAAATACTGTGCCCTAGAACAGCTGGTTTTGGAACTGACCAGAGGGGAGGCAACCCTGGATTTAATCCTAAGTGATGTTGCCAAGGACCTAATATGAGATGTAAATGTTGTTGAACCAATTGGAAATAGTGACTACAATGCTATCAGATAGAATATATATTTAAACGGAAGATTGCCCAAGAAGTCCAGCACAGTCACATTTGACTTCAAAAGAGGAAACTTCTCCAAAATGAGGGAACAGGTAAAAAGGAAGTTAAGGGGGGGGGGGGCTAATGCCTTCAAAATGCTTGGAGATTACTCAAAACCACAATAACAGAAGCTTAGATAGAACGTATACCACAGGTTAGGAAAAGTAGTACCAAGGCGAAGAGGTAACCGGCATGGTTAACGAGCAGTGTCAAGGCAGCGATTAGAGATAAGAAGGCTTCCTTCAGAAAATGGAAGTCTTGTCCAAATGAGGAAAACAAAAGGGAGCACAAGCTTGCACAAAGGAGATGCAAGCAGACAATAAGAGATGCAAAAAAGCATTTTGAGAAGCATATTGCTGAAAACATCAAGGCCAACAATAAAGAATTCTTTAAATATTTCAGAAGCAGGAAACCAGCTAGGTAGGCAGTTGGACTACTGGACAATAATGGAGTTAAAGAAGTACTAAAGGAGGATAAGGAGATCACGGAAAAACTGAATGAACTCTTTTCATCTGCCTTCACTGCAGAAGATACAGGACAGATGCCTGTGCCTGAACTGATGTTTTCAGGAGGGGAGACTGAGGAATTGAGGCAAATAGTGGTGACAAAAGATGATGTTCTCAAACTTACTGACAAATTGAAAGTCAATAAATCACTGGGCCCAGATGGTATCTATCCTAGAGTTCTTAAAGAACTCAAAAATGGAATTTTCTAACAAAAATATGTAACATCAGCCTCTGTATCAGAGGACTGGAAAATGCCTTCTGCCAGCATTTTATTTCCTAGCAAATTATTTCACGGGTTGCAGAATGAAGCTATTATACTGGGGGAGGGGCAGACCAGCCTATAGCATATTTAATAACTACTGCAGGGTGATTCAAAATTAAGCCAAAGACCAGAAGAACGGTCTACTTTTGTGCTGGTGACAATTTTTAAAAAAGGATCCAGGGGGGATCCGGGAAATTACTTTTGTTAAATTAATCTAAAATAGAACATCTCGTTAATCATTTCATAGATTCATAATATCTATGTATCCTCAAGACACAGAAGACAACACAACACTGTACAGATTGAGGGCTGGGTGGTTTTTTTACTAACTACCAATGAGTATTCTGGGACAAAGTCAGCAAGCTGCAATCTGGGACACAGTAAACTGAGTGGTTTTAAGTAGACAACCCAAGGCTTTTCTATGCAACACTTAACTAATTGGAATTCTATTAGAGAATATTCTAATAAAAGTCTAGAATAGAAAATCACACATTTGCATTTTTTAAAATGATATATTGAGACACCCATTACCATCCTTCCCATCTTTAGAACAAATGTGGAAATTAAGTCTTAATAACTCAGATGCCTTTAAAGTTCCAGAATACTGAAGCATTTATCTTTAAGAATTCCAGCAGTGTTTGGAAGGGGACTACAAAGGCCATAGAGTCCAACCCCCTGCTCAATGCAGGAAACTAGAGGAGGGGTCTCCCATCCAAGTAATAACCAGGCCTGACCCTGCTTAGCTTTCCACACTCAGACAAGCTGAGCCAGCGTTAGCCACAGGCATTGAAAAAGGCCTTAACTACAATTAAAGGTGTATATATAAGGAAGAGTTAAGAAGCTTTTTTACTATTCGTTCTTTTACTCTTGGGATGTATATTCATATCATAAGACGAGTCCTACCACAGTCCATCTAGTCTTGCATCCAAGCCAATCAGGTACTTCAGGAAAGCCCACGGGCAGGACATGAAGGCAACAACCTTCTATTTATGGTCTTTCTCCATAAAATGATCTTCAGTGGCATACTGCCTCAGAAGCGGGTATCCTTTACCATCTACCTTCTTTTTCCCTTAGCACAATCCTATACATGTCTATTCGGAAGAAAAGTCTCATTGTTTTCACTAGGGCTTACTCCCAGGTGTGTATAGGATTTCAGCTTAAGTGTATGATTATTATGCAGGACTTACTCTTTTCAGGAGTAACTTCTAGGTGCTGCTGAAGTTACAAACCCATTCTATTGATGGGCATATTCTTGGCTATATTTCATGGCTTTGGCTTGCTTCCATTGCTTCCAACTGCGACTGCAAGATCAGGCAATGGAAAGAAGCACTCAGTAAGAATGTCATGTCATGCCAACAGAAGACCTTAGAAAACAAAATAAAGAAGTAAAATGCATATGTTACTATTATCTTCAGCACTCAAATCAGCATAATGAAGGTGATTGGATTGGAATCTACTGCTAAGTCCCAAGTTATCCGTACAAAAAGTCATTTTTACTGCTGCCTGACAACATGCCACTTTCTTATATTCCCGCAACATATGATGCACCATTCTCTCTGAAGGGTAAGATAAAGTTTAAAAAATCTTACTATCTGGAAGAAGTTCCTTGATTCTGGTCCACCATATCCCCTCCTGCCCATCAGCAAATGCCTACTTCAATTTTCATTTGAAAATATCCAGGGGTAGTGGTGGAATCAAACAACCTACAAGGCACTGGTTTGTTCAGCTGCTCTAAGGGCCAAAGCAAACATTACGTTAAAGACGTAGTAAGCAGCTATGTCTTTTTTACTCTGGTGTAAAAAAGGGTGCAGGAAAGGTGATCAGGATTGGGACACTAGCATGGGAGATAGGGCGGTTAACTCTTCCCCCCTGCTGTAGTCCCAGTCTGGATCACAAGCACACACCCCACCCATACCTGCAATTTATAGTGCCAAATACTGATCCCATTAAAGAAAATAGATTTCTATTTGGCACTATAAATTGCAAGCATGGGGCCCCTGATTCCTCTCGGGATTGCAGTGGCGGGGAGGGTAAAAGCCCTCCTACTCCCCAGGCTAGGTTCCCAGTTCAGATCAGACCTTCTGTGCTTGATCTGAAGCACTATGCTCCTAGAGTAAAAAAGAACAAAAGATGTAGCTGCTTGCCTCATTTTTAATGTAATGTCTGCTTTGGCACTAGCAGTGGGCAATTTCATCCTAATCTTTAATAATTTAGATCATGAGTAGGCAAACGGGTGTCCTTCAGATGTTTTGGACTACAGTCCAAACCATTGGACATGCTGGATGGTGCTGATAAAAGCTGTAGTCCAAAACATCTGGAGGACACCAGGTTGCCTACCCCTGATCTACATTAAAGCCCGGCTCAGATGTAACACTACAGATGTTAACACCAGTTTGTTAGAGCAAGAACTGGCAAGGAGCTTGAGCACTCCTTTTCTTCTCCTTTCACATACCCATACTGAGAGGAGACATCCTCAAGACACAGAAGACAACACAACACTGTACAGATTGAGGGCTGGGTGGTTTTTTACTAACTACCAATGAGTACTCTGGGACAAAGTCAGCAGGCTGCAATCTGGGACACAGTAAACTGAGTGGTTTTAAGTAGACAACCCAAGGCTTTTCTATGCAATACTTAACTAATTGGAATTCTATTAGAGAATATTCTAATAAAAGTCTAGAATAGAATATCACACATTTGCATTTTTTAAATGATATATTGAGACACCCATTACCATCCTTCCCATCTTTAGAACAAATGTGGAAATTAAGTCTTAATAACTCAGATGCCTTTAAAGTTCCAGAATATTGAAGCATTTATCTTTAAGAATTCCAGCAGTGTTTGCTAATTTCTTTTTAAAGGAATGAACATTGTTATAGTGCAATATTAAAAAAATATGTAACCAATCAGGCAATTGCATGTGTTAACAAATACTGTTTCCATTATGCAATCTATTCACTTAAAATCAGAAGAGAGTATGAATATGCCAGTGTGGCACAGATTGCAGCCTGCTGACTTTGTCCCAGAGTACTCATTGGTAGTTAGTAACCACACAGTGGTTAGAGTGTTGGACTGGGACTCAGGAGATCTGGGTTCTAGTCCCCACTCAGCCACAAAGCTCACTGGGTGACTTTGGGCCAGTCACTGACTCTTAGCCTAGTCTACCTCACAGGGTTGTTGTGAGGTTAAAATGGAGAGGAGGAAGATTATGTAAGACGCCTTGGGCTCCTTGCAGGAAAAAAGGTGGGATATAAATATAATTAATTCATTAATTAAATTAATACCACCTTTACAGCTAATTCTTTTATTGTTTGCTTAAGGAGATGAATCAATGGATCTTAGGCTTGCAAAAATAAAGTAAGTAAGGTTGTCCTCCCAAATGCCAATGAAGGCACACACATTTTGCTTCAATAGGGCTGTTGCATCAATAGGCCCATTCAGCAAAATCAAATTAGCCAAAATGGATCTGAGTAGGATTCCTGATTGATGTGCTTCCTTTAGCAACGTATGCACCAGTGCAAGTGTCAGGCGGGGGGGGGGGGGGGGGGTTTGGTGTTTAAGCCACTTTGAGCCAAAGGGGGAAAAGCAGGGGATATAATGTTGAAATATATGCAAAAAAACAACAGGTTCCAATATGCGCGGTTTGGCCCATCACAGGACTGGTCTAAAGTTCATGTTCCAAATCAGTGTCTTCTGTAATACATAGTACCTCATCTGACAGCAAATTTAGGGAAATAACCCACTCAAATATTGCTTAGACTTAGATAAGCCAGATTGTTTAAAATATGTGTGAGCATTATAGGGTCATTTAAAGGGTGATTCTATTTATTTACTTGAAATCATGTATATCCTACTCTTCCTTCCTAAAGAGATTAGAGTGCCATATTCTAAAAACAGTAAAATATTATACATATAAAAAAGCAGCCAAAATATCCTAGCATTATTCATTAATTAAGACTCATTACACCAAATACCTGAAATAGGGGTGTGAGAAATCAAAAGTACAGATAGTTGAATGTTGCAGATACATTCCTTTCCCTCCCCACTTCAATGAAAACAGATAATTGCAAGGAAACATTTACCCTGTTTTCTGACCCATTGTGGCATGTATATGTATAGGAGTTATTTAAAATATATGTTGTTTTAAATGTTTCTGAAGTTTCTATGCTGGTAAATTAACAATTCAGAAAAAAATCAAGTGACAGATATATGATGGTTTAAGGCAGTGATGGCGAACCTTTTTGAGCCCGAGTGCCCAAACTGCAACACAAAACCAACTTATTTATTTCAAAGTGCCAACACTGCAATTAAACCTGAATACTGAGGTTTTAGTTTTAGAAAAACAACTCATACAGTTGTCCGAACTAATTAACATCTTTTGTCTTTAAAGAAAAACACAATAACAGAGCTTTCAATGATACAAACTGTTTTTTGTTGGAAAAAAAATCAACTCAAAAAATTATTATAGTACTACATTCTACACATAGCCTGAAGGGAATTTATACAAACTTTTTAAATAATTAGGCACATGTATTTTTGGATAAGGGATTCTCAACTTGTAATATGATTATATGCCAGACTGAAATTGTATGGGGCTAGCTTTACTCTGGGTCCTTTCCCTGCTTCTACAGGTGTCGGATTAGTAAAAGTAAAAGTCAACCTGTACTAGGATGAGCAAGATAAACAAGAAAACTAAACGTGCTTAACACATTTTAAACACTTGATGTCTTGGACTGCAAACACTGCATTAGGTAAAAGTTTGCATTGGGCATGCTTTTGCACAATTAATGTGATTTTTGCTATTGCATGCATGCTGATAATTTGTCAAACCTTGGCTCATACTCCGTTAGTTTGAGAGCAACACATGCAGCACTCAGGTCAACTGTTAGGGCTTTACATCCAAGCCATGCTCTGTGCATCATTCTTCAAAATCTTTTAAATGCGATAACAATGTAGAAAAGAATTCTGTAACAGGAATTCTAGAATAAAATCATTCTGTTCCACACTGTGAGAAAGAACAAAATCATTAGGGGACAGTCTTTTCGTGATCTGGTGACCAATGGCTCGAGTGCCCACAGAGAGGTCCCTGCGTGCCAGCTGTGGCGTGCCATAGGTTCGCCATCACTGGTTTAAGGCATCCAACATGGATGCTGTCCATTGTGCTGATTTCATTCTGTAGAATAGGCATTTTTTTTCATTAATTTTTTATTGTGTGAGTTTCAAAAATCAAAACAAAACCAAATTTAAAAAACCAAACCAAATAAAATATTAGTTTTCTTACATGAAATTTGAATAAATCTATTACAATGAATACAAATGTGCTTTGTACCCCCATGTACTTTATATATAGCAAAATATACTATTACTCTTAGGCACAATTATGCATAGACTTCAACAAAGGCAGCCCAGATATCCATATATTTATCCATTCGTAGATTACGCCTAAAGACCACCCATTCAAAAATGGAAAGCATTGTCAAGTCCTCAACCCACTGTATTATCGAAGGTGGCTGTTTGACCTTCCAATGTTGTAATATTAGTCTTTTAGCTGTCAAAAGGGTGCGGAGGATCCATTTATGTTGACCTTGCATTCATTTATGTTGACCTTGCATTAAGTTCCAAGAGACGGATGAATACTTAAGAACATGTGTGTCCATGAATATGAAAGAACTTTCCATCACAAAGTTTATCTGTGTTGTTACCTCCTCCCAAAAATAAGCAGTAACTGGGCATTGCCAAAACATATGAGTGAGAGAAGAATTAGCTATATTACACCTCCACCAATGAGCCAATTTAGATAAACTCTTATTAAAAAGACATTGTGGGGTCCAATATATCCAAAATATCAGTTTTTGCTGAATTAAACGTAGCCTGAGATCCACTACCCCTTCAGAAATAGAAGCCAACAAAGCGATCCATTGATTGGGCAAAATAGGACACTCCAATTCATTATTCCATTGTTGCTTAAGACCCTATGTGTCATATTTATCCACTGATAATAAATACAGTAATACCTTGGATTGCAAGCATAATTCGTTCCAGAACCGTGCTTGTAATCCAAAACACTCTTATATCAAAGCGAGTCTCTGGCGGGCGTGAGCGGGGCCGATTTTGGCCCGCTACGCCCGCTCGAGGTGAGTGATTACATCCCTACACTTGTCTTGCAAGACAAGACCTTGCTTGTTTATCAAGTCAATTTTTTTTAAAAAAAATTTGCTTGTCTTGCAAAATGCTCTCAGACCAAGTTACTTGCAATCCAAGGTATTACTGTATTTATAAACATGAATTGTGGGTCAGTATAACTGTTCAGCATCCATCAATACTTCCAATAACAAAGGGGGTGCTGAAGTTATAAAAACAGCAGGGCCAAACCTACATGCTAGCAGATGTTTCAATTGCACGTATTGCCATTCCACTGTAACCGGAAAATTATATTTAGCACGTGAAAAACAGAGAATGGCAGAAAGTTATAATTGGGACCTACAAGCTGATCCAAAGTAAAAATCAGGCTGTCCATCCAAGTCCGCCAAACAAACGTTTTCTAACCAATCTTTAAATCTGGGTTTCCCCTTAGAGGAATTTTGTGTGCGAAAATGAGTCAAACTGTAAATGATACTGTACGCCACATCTCTCTTACTGCCATAAATGTGGGAGGCACCCTATCTGTTTTAGTGTATTGAGAACCCAATGCAGTTCATTTGGGGACAGGATCCAAGCATGAAGATTCCAAAACTGACCAGAGGGGAAAGTCTAATCTGAGCAGAAAAGACCAAAATTTAGTACAAGTCAACAAATAGGCCCAATGATATAGAGAGATCCGGGAGTCCAAATCCACTCTGTTTAATCGAAAGTTGCATCCTTTTCAAAGATATTCATAGCGGAATGGAACCCCATAGAAATTTATGAAACAAAGCATTAAGTTTTTGGAAATACTTGCCAGGTATAAATAGAGATATTCCATGTAAAACATAAACATTGTACAACAGGCATTTAATCAGCTAAAGCTATACAAGAAATGGAAACATTTCTGCAATTATATTAGTCATAGGTCAGAATAAATGGCTGAATAAATTAAGGAATCGGCATATCCATCTATTGTTCATAACCTTTGGCTACAAACAAATGTGAGTCACTAGACCACTGTAAACCAGTTACTAATTTACATGATTCCCACTATACAGAAATGAAAAATATAAATTCTGCCAGATATCAATATATCCTAAATGAGTTTAATGAGGAAAAATGGCTAACCTGTCAGAGTCTAGTTGTTAAAGGCCAATATTTGAATATTCAAAAGACCTTTCTTCAGGGCAAATCTCCTTAGGAACAGGAAATCCAGAATACACTTTTCTAATAAACAGAATTGGAAGGTGATCAATCATCACTCAGACCAAACTTCTGCACTGAAAAAGGATGAACCCAATCTCCTCTTAGGAGATTAGCATCCTGCATACAGACCAGTCTTCTCAAGTTTTGTCATAGTAATACACTGCAAATCAAGAACAAAACTACTTAGCAGTCTGCCATATACCAAAGACAAGCTGTTTTACTTTCAGTACTTATTTCCACCCTAGCCCTAGAAGTAGGTGGATCAAATTTTTAAAAGAAAAAAGAAGGAACTTGTAGTTCTAAGACATCCTTTAAAGTTCCTGAGGGAATCACTCCAGAGAAGCAAATAGCAAAAGAAAACAGAAGGATGCCTCATTGACCTGCAGCACTGTCAAATCAATACTGGCACACAGAAGGCATGCTGCTCAGATTAAAGGAGGTAGGAAAACTAGTAGATATTCTGCTTTATGATGTGTTCAGGATACCCATCCCCAACTAAAAATTGGATTAGTTTGTGTGTGTTTTTAAAGCCAGTTCTTTCTTGATATCAGGGGAGGGCAACCTTTGGCACAATGTGGCCCATAGGCCCCAACCCCTGCTTGCCCAAAGCCCCACCCCCAGGGCAAGAGGAATCCCCATCAGAGGGCAAGCAGCACAATGCGTAATCCAGGTCTTATTTCCAATCAGAGATCTTATCAGAGATTAGAGATAAACTGGGGATCCCCCTGCACCGCTCAGCTGTGGCTTACAGGAGCCAGTTCCTGAGAACGTTGGCCAAGTCCCTTCCGCCACTGCTTGAGGCTGGATCAGGATGGAAGCAGCATGAGGAGAAGCCCACCTCAACTGGAGCTTGCAGGAGGCTCTTGCAAGCCCCAACGGAGATTCTTTCTCTCTCTGCATGGAGACATTTTTGTAAAATAGTGGGCGAAGGCAGATGATGTCATGAGAGGGGAGGGGGTAGGGGCAGGGCCTTGTCCCCTTGACATCATTCAGCCTGCCAGCTTGGTCACGGGGTGAAATCAGGTCCCTGGACCAAAAGTGGTTGCCCTCCCCTGCTCTATTGGGAAGCTTACCTCAAATGTTGCTAATCTTGGTGCTCAATTATGTGTGCCATAAGCAGAATAAAAAGGTTTGCAGTCATATAAACCAAATCAAAATGTACACAATTTACAGACTGTATGAAGTTTTTAGAACTGTCAAAAAACACCTGTAATCTTATTTACATCAACAAGCTGTAAACCAGACAAAGCACTCATTAAAAAAAGGAAAAAGTGAAGCTATTTCCAAGCACTTCACAGAATGAAGCTATTTTTAGAATATGATGAATATTTTTCATCAATATTCAGCACATGTATTTGGTTCTGTAACAGGAAAAGCACACCAATAATCATGTGTAGAAAATTCTAGCACAAGATTTTGTCCCATCTCTTCAGTCAACTACTGTATTAAACAACAAAATTGATCAACCCAGTGTGGGAAAAGTGCAGCACCTGGGACCCCTGCTTCAAGAATGCCTCATCCAGGTGATCCAGCTGTTCTTTTGGCCCTGAAACATGGAATCTGCCATTCTGAGGCCTTATGGCAATTCCACCGCTTGGACAGTTCCCCTCAGTGGGCAACAGGCCCAACCAAGATACTCTCCCCTGCTCTCTGTTTAGGACTTGGTGGGACAAAAGAGGGACCTAAGTTTTTTTTTAAAAGGATTAAGTAAAAACTCTAATTGAAACCAGCAAACTCTTAAGGAGCCACATGGACACGCTACTACTACCCAGCTGCTAGTTCCAAAGGAGCAGATATGCTGAAGGATAATGACTTCTCTCCTGCCATTCATCAGAGACGGCTACAATTCTCCTAGGAGGGGTGAGCTGGAAAGATAAGGTGAGATTTTATTGTAATTCTTTGATATGTATCTCATATCAAATCAGGATGAAACATTACAGATTAAAAAAAATCCCTCCCTTTCTTTTCAGAAAACTTTTCTCACCACTGTCCTGCTAAAAATAGGCTGGTTTGCCTTTATTCTATAGCAGATTATTGTTAACATAGTTATTCATGATTGTTTGTTTTCAGCCACATTGGCTTGTAAATATTTCATCGTATAAAAATGGTCAGTTGTAATTGGAATTGTGTTGACACTTGAAGACGACTACTTGTTCAAAACAGAATATCACCAGGGATCCGTTGTTTATACTGTAACTGTACTGTGGAGTCTCCTTGTGTTCTGTTTATATTATATTTGTACTGTAAAATCTTCTTGTGTCCATATTATACTGATAATGTGAATTTCCCTTTGATAATTGCTGGTCAGGTATTTAGTTAATATAAATTATACCAAGAAATTTCATTATATGTCCAGTGCATTTGATTGGTTCTTTACACTTGTAATGGTTCGTTTGAACTATTCATCAGAGAGAGCCACTTCCAATCAGGTTGTCTAAGGCTACAATCTCAAGCACTCTCATCAGGGAAGGTGTTGAACCTCAGGGCCCATGGGCCAAATCCAGCCCACCTGGGGTCCCAATTCAGCTTTTGGGGATTCTCGAGATTGCCATGCCTGGTCCCACCCCTTTCTCCCAACTACCCATCATGTGGTGGTTTGGTGGTTTTTCATCCATTCTAAAAGGTTGTCCCATTTTGCCTTCAGCCCAACCCACCACTGGAACGGAACTTCTCCAAAATTATATTCAGCCCTTGGGCTGAAAGAGGTTCAACACTACTGCACTGGGAAGTAAGTCCACTGTACTCACTCGCATTTACTTCCAAGTAAACATTAAAAAAAAATTGCAATGCCAGCATAAGGGCTTTCCAACAGACCTAATAATCATATTAGCACAAGCGGGAACAGCCTAAGGAACCATATAATCAAGAAACTTAGGCTATTAAGATATTGCCCCCAAATAAGCATGTATGCAATGTGTAGCCATTAAAACACTTGCAGCCCCATGTCAGGCAAGACGTTCCCCCCCCAAAAAAGCCCTTCACAGATACCATTGTGGTACTGGCTTCTCAAAGGTGAAGTGTCAGGACCATTAGCAAAAGTTCTCTACTGGTTTTAAATCCCATAAAGGTGCATAGAATGTACAGCAATCAGTAACATACAGTACTAAGCTCCCAAAACTCACAGAACTTCATGGATCATATTTCACACATCCAATAATCCCAAGAAACAACCTGGGTGCCAATAAAGCCTGCAGAGCAAATATGTACTATAACCAAGGTCTCCCAAGGTTGTGTCATTTCAATAGCAAAGGACAAACATGTTCCACAGAAAGCATGAGTTAAAATTACCTCTGCAATATCCTGTTGATTACCCCTTTCCTAGCCAGAAGGAACCCCAATCAGTTCACTTGATTAGATGCTATCCAGTGAGACAATCCAGTGCATTATTCTGTTCTGATGAAAGTGAGATTTGGAGATTAGTACTGATGGTACTGCAGCCAAAATGCTTTTATATTTCTCAGTCCAATCTCAATTTCACATAGAATAATACAGAGTCCAAAGGGACTCTCTGACAGAGAACTGTTTGAGTGGATGAGCAATTGCTAAAACAAGCAAAGCAAATGATTTTATACACTCCAAAGGATTTTCAACATATTAATATCACATTATGGTCAAATGTATCAAAGACCACTGATTCATAGATCAAAGGTCCTCTTCACAACAAGTGGTTTTTAAAAAAAATTCCTTTATCAGCATGGAAGTCTCAAACAGCCTTGCATTAACGATGATTACACATTTCTTTATATAATACAGATAAATAAGTACTCACAGTGTCACTTCTTAAAATGGTCCAATCATTTTCCTTCGCTTTAGTCAGGGGTGAGCAACTGTGGATGCTGGGAGCCAATTCTGCCCTTCCCAGATTCCCCCCCCCGGGCTGCACTCCACAGGGTGCTGTGCGGTCTGCAGGGCACCCCCAAAAAGTTTTAAAGTGGGGGGGCAATGGCAGTTTGCCACTACAGTACTACAGAGCAAAATACGTGTTACACTGAGCTTGATTTTCAGCTAAATTTAACCCTTTTGGCATTCCACAGTGACTATGGAAATTTAGCCACTACAGATGCCTTTTTAAAATTTCATTAAAAACACCAGAGGGGCAGTGTAGGACCACACGTGGCCTATAGGCTGCATGTTACCCATCCTTGGATTAAGCTTTGGTGGCATTATCATCAGATTCTTCTGCTGCAACTGAAAATAGTATCATAGGCAAGAGTCATGCAGCTTTGCTCACATGCCTTGAATAAACCCTACAATCTACCTTTGTACATCTCAAAGGAAAATGGAGCCACGCTGATGGCCCTTTGGATAACGTGTAAGAAACTGACAGTGGTCCTACCTCTTTCACCATCTTTATTGGGTCCTTTAAAGCCCCTTGTGCAACACAGCTGGTCTATGAAACGAACAGTCAGGAGCCAAGACCAAGTCACAATTACAACGTAGCGGCACCTTTTGACAACACTGGGAACCTAACAGCACCAAGCCTTACCACTGATACTAGTACACAACAGGATAGGACTGTAAAAGCATCAGTATGGGTGTTAATGCTTCTCCATCATTTTATTTAGAGAAGAGACTGTCTAGAACTAGAAGCAGTGCAGTGCAGTCCCTGGCCTAAAGCCAGGTTGAAAATCAGACTGAAAGGCATCAAGAATGCCAAGTAATTGCAGATGTGTTACGGCTGGGGAAGTGAAGCTCCTAATCTGTCCCTTCCAGCTGCAATTCTTTATCTCCCTTTTCACACTGAGAAGCAGGCACATAAGACAGCAAGCTTGACTACTCAGTAGGTGGAAGAAGGTCCAGCTCAGGTTTTTTTAAAACACACACACACACATACACACACACACACACACAAAGGACACAAGTGTTTACTTTCTCTTTTGTAAGGGAACATGTGGTAATATGTTCATTGTGTGTTTCCTCTTATTTCCTCTTATGATGATCTATTTTTCATTACAACACTGAATGGTTTTCCATTTTCCAATAATCTTTAAAAAAAAAAAAAAAACCCACACAGCTGTTAGTACACATCATATCTGAGGTTGTATTTGTTGTTTCCCAACCATGTTCTCAAACCATAACTAATTTGTTCCCCCCAAAAAAACTTTGAGAGACTGTGTTTCTAGCTAAAGAATGCCAATTTGGAGGGGCTCCAGCTGATAGTATTATGTGAGCTAGTGCCCAGGTTAACCATTTTACAATGAATTCTTTAAGCTATTACTCAACCAAAGGTTCCCCAAAAGTGCAGTTTGAAATAAATTTCCAGGTTCCCATTATAGTTTGCCTCCAGATTTTCAACAAGACTGAACTCAAGTCTCTCTGTGCAGTTGAGTGCATGGCTATCTTTGTTCCTTGCAGAATTCCTTCAAATCAATGGAGAGAAAAGTAAGCTGGCACTGGGAGAAGCAAATCTCTCTTTGCCACTGGAGAAGAGAAAGAATAAAGATTGTAGCCCAGCAGCAGGAAGCTGAACTGGAAACTGGCTTCTTTCCCAAGATCTTCAGAGAACTGCCAAGCTACAAAGCAATGTCTGAAGACTGCTATCTTAGTATTATACCTCCAAGTACATAAAGTGCCCAATGCTGGCTTCTGTGGAGGGCAAACAGAAGTTAAGGTAAAAAAAGTACGAGATATTGTACCAAACTTTGTAACAGCTTTGCAAACCCAATTTAAACCTGTTTACGCCTACTCTGCTTTACCACCATCTGGACCGTATGCAACACAGTGATTAACTGATATAAATATATGTGCACATATTGTGTAGTTTAAGGCAAAGCAGCCTGGATAAGGCAGCAGTTTTTAAGGGAATTTTAAAAATCAAGCAAAATATATCATTTTTGGGACTAGAACTGTGTTCAGTTGCAGGTTGTCACTCAACATGTTTTCATAGTGCTGCAGTGCTATTTTCAAAAAGACTGACAGGGAGTCATATTGCAAATAGAGTCACAAAACATCACAGAAGAGCTACTGTTCCAATTAGGACAAAATCAAACACTCTCGGCAATAAAACAACAGGAGGCATCACAACATCGATACCTGAGAAACACTGCCACTTGTTATCTAACCATATCGCTCAGTAAAAACATTGCCCAAGAGACTTGGAGCCAGTCTAAACACTTCAGAAACCACCCAATGCCGTATGGCATGAGATTCTTTCATACCTCAAGAGTGAAAGTTATCCAGAGCCCCCTGACAAACTAAAATGATTTATTATCACAAGGCAGAACTAATGCATTCTGCTTTACAACTCTCCTGGTAGTCTAGGGGAGATGCTGCATTTATTACCTACAGTGCATAATGCCCATTGCAGAGTTCTGTATTATTCATGAGGCTGGCTTTTTTGTGCCATCATAATGCTGATAAATTATGAAAAAAATGCATATTTTATTTCAATTTCTAGAATATTTTGATATACATATCAATACATCATGTTGCTGCAGGAGAAATAAGCACCACTGCTGACTGTTCTTGACATGCTGACCTCAATAAAAACAAAAGGGCTGCTGAGATCATTCTGACTCATTTCTAGCATTTTACATGAAAGTCCCAAGTCTTCCTCCTTTAATATTTGGAAGGGAATATGTACAAATGTCAGTGCTAAAAGCAAACAAGTGAAGGGCTAGGACACAGAGTTCTGAAAATGCAACAAATCAATGTTTATGAGTGGTGGACATGAAGCCAATGTTTTGGCTGATAAGTTCCAATTATATATAAAACTGGGGAGAGGGGAATGCCAACACCTCCAAACTCTTCCCCACACACACATACGCCTGCTCCAGGGCTGTATAGGATGTTTTCTTTGTGCCCTACTATCTCACAGATCATTGACTTATCAATCCCCTTCAGTCCCTCCTTGCGCGTGTAAGGGCGAGATAAAGAAGAGGCAGACACAGGGTATATGGTTTCAAATCAGGGCCACATTTATTGAATTGAAGATCTGTGAAGGGTGAAGTGCGGTTCTAACCTAGCCCGGCCCTTGGCCGGGAAAAAAGACCAATATTTGGTGAATGCATCCTAACTGAACCGGAGGCGGGATGGCCCGCCACCGGCCAGTTGCCCTCCATGTGAAGCTGGAGGGCCTTACCATCGTCACCTTACTTTGGCGCCTCCAGGCTCCCACAATAGGTGAGAAAGGTAAAACCCCAAAGGCGTCCCAATCTCCCTCGTGACAAGCCTCATGGCGTTGGCGAGGGCAGCCTTGGGTAAACGTCAGTCACCTTGAAAGGCGCCACTGGATGATCACCATAACCCTAATTGTTCCTGCCTAAACCCGCACTTCCCGCCAATGCGACCAATTTAGCTAAGATCCCCCTGGCGGGATCACAATCGAATTCAAAAATTCCCATACCCTGCTTCACAGTGTAGAGTAGGCGAAACACACCCCATGCCCCGGCCAATTGGGACAATGAGCCAAAATTCCTACTCGGCCCCCAGGAAACGGGCGGCCAGAGGAGCCTACACTGCTCAGAGGGCGGGAGTGGAGGGAGCTGGAAAAACACAGGAGCAAAGAGACTGAAGGCGGGAACCCAGGAGCTTAAATAAGCTCTTACCTGGGTCCCCGCCCTTCTGAGCCATTGGCTCAATTCCCGTGACCCACCAGACCAGGTGCTTGCCTCCTCTCTCCTCCCCCACGCGCAAGCCTTCTCCCTGTTCCCACATAGGGGCCATTGGAAGTTCTTTCTTGGCAAGCAAGGGACTCAAGTGTACACACAATTTCGTGTGTACAAAGAAATCATTCCATACACACACGCCATCTCAGCCCAATCTCTCACATGCTTGCTCTGAAAGAAACAGGCTTTGCTCAACGGGCTTACTCCCAAATCAATGTGCAAAGGATTCCATCCCCACTTACAAGTCAGTCCCGTTGATCCACAGTTGGATTTACTTCTGAATACTCATATTTCAAACCTGAATGTCCCATCTGTAAACCTGACCATAATCTGAATCCCAGAATTTGGGAGAGAGTCATCTCTTTTACAGCCTGTTCAGCCAGGGGGCTGCTGAGAAACTGGATGGAGAGAAAAAAAGGTGACAACATTAATTTCCGCTCCCATTACTCAACTGAGCAAAGGGGAATTTCTGGAGTGGCAGCTGGAACAAGAGATGCAATGGCAGGACAATATCATGGCAGCTAGCCAGGATCTTGCCCCCTCCCACAGGCAGCCTCAAGCAGTTGGACTTGGGGCACCTATGAGATCCATTTGGTCCCAGCAGGGGCTCCTGTTTCTACCCATCGTCACTGCTTCCCTATTGCTTGAGACAGGCTTGGCATTGAGGCCACCCAGCATTTGAGCCTGAGGAGGAGTGGCAGCTGTAGCCAGTTCTGCAAATGGACAGGGACAGGGTTGCAACAGGGCAGGCTCTTCTGACAACGGGCTTGCTTTTACCTTCCTTGAGAGTGGGGAGGAGGGCAGTGCCAAAGCAGAGATGCCCAGTGTAGGAAGCAGCAGTGGCTCAGACAGGAGGGAGATGAAGAAAAAGGAGGAGTGTGGGTCTCTCAGTCTCTGCTCCGTGCTGTTTGTACCAGGCTTCACAGCCACAAATGCAATACAGCAGAAGATTGTGTCTTGCAGTGCTTTAGGGGATTCTCTCTAGCTAAAATAGACTGTCTGCACTGAAATGCATTCCCTTTGACCACAGATCTAGTCTGTGAAAGCGAACTATCAAACTGCTCTGATATTCCCATTTATATTCTGAATCACAACAGAGGTGCTGTGAAACAGGACTATAAATATGCTGGAGAAAAGAGATGAATTTTTAGTCAAGATTTTATCTCCTCTAGCAAATGCCTTGTCAAGGTATCTATCAGCTCTTTAATATTAGTCGGCATTCTGATTCAAGGAAGCCCATTTAGAATTAACACACACTTATACAGCCAGGGCTTTTTCAGACTTCACTAGTTCCCCCATAACAGTAAAAATTAGAAAGGCCACAGACAGTCCTCAATGATGATAATCTTCATGTATTTGGCAGTTTTAATTTGCACAGTCCTCTACACACTTTATTGGGCACACTCACACAAGCCTGGGTGATGAATTTCCTTTTATTTCTGTTCATGCAAATGGGGAATTGAGGCTGGGAAAGATAGTCAATTGCTCAAGGTCATACAATGAATCCACAGAAGGAATAGGATTTCTCTCCCAGATCCAAGATGCAGTGATGGCCACAAACTTGGATGGCTTGAAAAGAGGATTAGACAAATTCATGGAAGATAAGGCTATCAATGGCTACTAGTCCCGATGGTTATATATTACCTCCAGTATCAGGGGCAGCATGCCTCTGTGTGCCAGTTGCTGGTAAACCTAAGTGGGAGGGTGCTCTTGCTTGTGGGATTCCTATTGGGGAATCTGGTTGGCCACTGTGGGAACAGAATGCTGGACGAAATAGGCCTTTGGTCTGATCCAGCATGACTCTTCTTATGTTCTATTCACTTGACCTCACCAGTTTTTATACTATTGAGAGTAATTCTAGTGACTTCCCTATGATTTCTCAGAAGTTAAATGGACTAAGGATATCAACTCTGTTGGGAAGTTTATTCTCTAACATCCTATGCATGTTTTAAAAAAGCCCTACAACTCCCAGCATTCCCTTGCCAGTTTTTGTTGCTTTACACTGTGATCTAAACGTTATTGAAACTGAAGACTTTCTTTAACCATATAGAGCATCATTATCTTTTTGTTAGATGTGAATTACAAACAGCATCACTAAACAAAGTTACTGAATTAAATATTGATCAGACTAATTGCAGCAGATCATAAAATGGGGAATGCTGGGAGTTGTAGGGCTTTTTTAAAAAATCTAAAGAAGCATAGGATTGCACCCTAAATCAGAATTCCTCTTAGTACAAGTGGTAATTAGGATAATGTCTCTCTATGCAAAGGGTATGCTAGTATAGAAGCAAAACAACTGTATTATGGTCACAGTGTTCACTTTCAAGGTGTAAAGGAAAAGGTTTCTGCTAATCTGTTTGGTTGGTGAAAAACTATAAAAAATCACGAATGCCCTGATCCAAGTAGATGCAGAGAGATTACTGACTTTCTGTTTGTGCCTAGCTGGATAGGAAACTGCACATGCAATTCTCCAGCCCAGTCCAGAAACTAGGGTTGCACACATAGAGCTCAGTAAACCAAGTTAAAATCCTGTTGGTCCTACAGGAAAGAGAAGCAGGACTAGATTCAGTCTTCCCCTCCTTGCTCCCCCAGCTATATCATCATCATCATCATCATCATCATCATCATCATCATCATCATCATCAGTATTTGTATACCGCTCCATATCAATTAGATTCTGGAGCAGTGAACAATAAAAAGATAAAAACAGATAAAAGAAACAAAAACAATATGCAGTATTGAAAACAAAGTAACATTACAGTGGTAGTTGGAGAGCAGAGATGGCTTTCCGGAACAAGGAGATCTTCAGCAGGTGCCGAAAGCAGCACAATCTCCTGACCTCCAGAGGCAGGGAGTTCCCCAGAAATGGAAGCAATCAGCAGAATTTCAGCTTCTTGTACTGCTGCTAGGCACACACTCATTTGGATCAGGGCCTAGATTTTTTTCTTTCCAAACTATGGATACTTGCCACAAAGTAGGAACTTACAACCAGTCCTTAACTGTTGCTATCCCAGTGGAGAAACTCACTGTTAAACTCCTATGATAAAATGTTTGCCCTGATCGTATGCTAAGGGAGTCATATGCTTAGCTGGCTCAGCAACAGCACCTGGCATACCGGGCATTTGCTGGGACCCACACGTGCTGACAGAGCCCTCTGGGGTGGACACCTTCATGCCTCCCAGTGCCCACTGCCACTTGGCCCCCCTGACAGCCGGGTGGTTGCAGCTGCCAAGTTCCCCTTCACACATGCTCAGGGGCTTATCCAGCTGTGGCGCCACCACAAGGTAACTCTGCACATTAGCTTACTCTGCAGTGGCCCTATAATGGGCTGGGGAGCCACTGCAGTCAGATAAGGGGAGGGGGAGGCTGCAGTGGGGGGGGACAATGCTGGCAGCTGCAGCAGCACAACAGTTGGGAGGCCCAGGTGGGTGTGGCAAGTGTGCACCAAAGGACACCTGCCCAGGACCCCCCAAAAAATGAAGAGCAAGGTCTGACACCTAGCACTTAGAACAGTGTTCTCCAACCTTAATCCCAGCTATGCTGGCTGGGGCATGCTGGGAGTTGCAGGCCAAAAACATCTGGGGGACCAAGGTTGGAGAACACTGACTTAGAATATCAATAATAAAAAGAAAAATCCACAAGAAGGCCTGTGGCTCATGCTGGCTCAGCTTGTCTGAGCATGGAAAGCTAAGCAGGGTCTTGGATGGGAGACCGCTCCTCTAGTTTCCTGCATTGAAGCAGGGGGTTGGACTCGATGGCCTTGTAGGCCCCTTCCAACTCTATGATATATGAAGGTCTGAACTTTGTTGTTGCCATTAAAGAACACAACATCGTATATAGTTATGCATGGGTATAATATGCAAGATACCTGAAAGTTTGGGCTCAGACATTACTCTACTTGGAGGGAATTACATAATAGGGAGTCAACACCCCACCTCCCCCAAAAAGCCTAGTTTACTATAAGGCTACACCACATTGTGATCATCATCATAGTCATATATGATTGCCAGGTCATCATCCAGAGCTCTCTCTCCCTTTAAATGCCTCAAGGCAGATCTTCAGTCTGCACTAGACTCTTCATGACCAGCAGGATGCACTGGAAGAGGGGAGTGGACAAGGGGACTTGTGGAAGAATGGGCTGAGAAGTGTAGTGGCAAGTTACACATATGCACTACATTTAAACGGAGGAAAGGCAAAGCCTTGAAATCCAAGGTTGAAGAAATGAAAGGTTTATCTCAGGATTAGCCTTCCCAAGTGCATATAATTAGTTTTCAAATTAGTAACACACCACCTGTAGAATGTTTTTATATAGCAAAGCTTAAGACAATGGTGGCAATGCAAAAAATTTAACATCCAACACCATGTACATCTCCTCACCCCCAAGTAAGAAGACAAGAAACTTGGAAACACAGTCTCCCCTCTTAAATGATATTCACAGATGTGAAACGAAGTTCTATAAGTCAACAGAATATTAAGTACACAACTGTAAATGTAATCTATATGGTGAGAATGCATTTACACTTGTTTACCTATATACACATATGGGGGGGGGGGAGAATCCCCAAAACAGTGCAATCTGAATTGCTCTTAATTTTTCCACTTAGGTTGGGATATTCTGCCACCTGCTGGAAAAAATCTGAGTTGTTACAAGCATAACTAGAGTTTCTTATCCCTAAAATTGTCAGGAATGTTTGGTGCCCTTTGCTGACGGTTGGTGAGTCATGTCTGCTGCTACATTACCCAGATAAAGGGAAAGACTGAAAAATGTGTCCTATATCAATAGAAATACTAGGCACTACCTTTCGGTCTTTGATGCTTACATGTAAAAATATATTACAGTGTGGAGAGAGCTAAGAATCTAGATTAATATTGAGAGATTATAGGGATCAGGTGCTTTTCACCCTGGCCATTAACTCTTTAGATGAGTATCCATGAAATACCTCGATTGAAAGTTGTATATATAAAACCAAGAAGAACAGGAGATAAAAGGTGTTTCATCCACTGTTTCCCATAAACTGAACAAAACGCTTGGTGAAAGAAACCATCATTACATATAGAGTTCGACATTATCTGGGAAACAGTTCTGGATATTTCCATTTTAAAGAACTAAGGCAGTGATGGCGAACCTTTTTGAGCCCGAGTGCCCAAACTGCAACACAAAACCGACTTATTTATTTCAAAGTGCCAACGCTGCAATTAAACCTAAATACCGAGGTTTTAGTTTTAGAAAAACAACTCACACAGTTGTCCGAACTAATTAACATCTTTTGTCTTAAAAGAAAAACACAATAACAGAGCTTTAAATGATACAAAGGTTTTTTGTTGGGGGAAAAAATCAACTCAAAAAATTATTATAGTACTACATTGTACACATAGCCTGAAGGGAATTTATACAAACTTTCTAAATAATTAGGCACATGTATTTTTGGATAAGGGATTCTTAGCTTGTAATATGATTATATGCCAGACTGAAATTGTATGGGGCAAGCTTTACCCTGGGTCCTTTCCCCACTTCTACAGGTGTCGGATTAGTAAAAGTAAAAGTCAACCTGTACTAGGATGAGCAAGATAAACAAGAAAACTAAACGTGCTTAACACATTTTAAACACTTTATGTCTTGGACTGCAAACACTGCATTAGGTAAAAGTTTGCATTGGGCATGCTTTTGCACAATTAATGTGATTTTTGCTATTGCATGCATGCTGATAATTTGTCAAACCTTGGCTCATACTCCGTTAGTTTGAGAGCAACACATGCAGCACTCAGGTCAACTGTTAGGGCTTTACATCCAAGCCATGCTCTGTGCATCATTCTTCAAAATCTTTTAAATGTGATAACAATGTAGAAAAGAATTCTGTAACAGGAATTCTAGAATAAAATCATTCTGTTCCACACTGTTAGAAAGAACAAAATCATTAGTGTTTTGCAGAAGGGGACAGTCTTTTTGCGATCTGGTGACCAATGGCTTGAGTGCCCACAGAGAGGTCCCTGTGTGCCAGCTGTGGCACCCGTGCCATAGGTTCGCCATCACTGAACTAAGGGATGATGGAGAGTGCAGTGAGTAACCTGCACACACATACACACACACACACACACACACCTGTATAAGGCAGTGTTCTCCAACCTTGGGTCCCCAGATGCCCATGCTGGGAGTTGTAGGCCAAAAACATCTGGGGACCCAAGGTTGGAGAACACTGGTATAAGGTATGGTTTCCCCAAAGTATACCCAAATGCAAAAAATGCCAGGCTCAATATAATTTAATAGGCATGATGGATTCAAACCACTTTACTAACCGCTTTCAAGCACGCTGTGCATAGGGTTAATTTCATAACCACCCATCCATTTCCTATTATTCAAGCCCTGAAAGGCAGTCCATTCTCAGTGAAATGTCATCGTTGTTTCACAGCAAACAGAGCAGCCGCTTAGGTCAGAAAGCAAAGAAATTGGCTCTTAGCACTTGAGGAATGTAACCAGGCAAAGTGTAATTATCCCTCACTGGAATTTGGCCAGGACAGCTAGGGATGAAACCCTCTCATCCTGTGAAAATTGCTATAGGCTTTTAATTAGCACAAGGGGTCAGGATCTTCATTTTACATTTAAGCTGAAAGATGACACCACCAACCATGCAGGGGGCTCTCTTCTAATGACTGCTTTAGAATTCCCCCAGGAGGGAAAAAATGTCACTTTCTAGGAAGAAATTTACAGCACAAAACTTAAGTACATGACATCAAATTAAGCTAATTTCTCTTTGCATAATGGTTTGGTAAACAACATCTTTTCATGTACATTATGAATCTTTTATAAATATATTTTTCTAAGTCACCATCTCATTTGTATATGCCAGTATTGATTCAAACTTCAAAGCATGGTCAGCTTAATTAGACAACACACAAGAGGGGTTTTTTTTCCTCCCTTGCATGTGTGTGCATGCACACACACTCTAATTATGCATAGAAAGCACAGCGATAAAGAAGAATATTGTGTTAGGTATTAACAATATGGGCACGTATATGAAAAAAAAAACAGGCACAAAGCTGGAGGACAACGCTGGAGGACTTCAGAAGCTTATTAGGGCCTCCTCAGTGAGCTAGTCAGTAATGGTGGACAAGATTCACTGGAAGACAGTTGGCTTGCCACTATTGACCATTCATGCAATATACAGCTGCAGGAGTGTTGGATATTTTTTAAGTAGACACTGAGTTTATAGAGGACAAATACTGAGGCCAACAGGCCTAGGCAGTGCCACATGTAAGCTATGGATGTGCCCTAGAATATGTCTCCGAATCCTTTGTACCGTGTAAGAGTTCCATGGGAGACAAATTAATGTGAAAAGTGTTCCTTAAAAGTAGAATGTTGGGAAATCACATCTGTATTCCACATTTCTTCCAAGGAAAGGGGGCACACATGAAATTTTCTCATTTTATCCTCACAGTACTGTGAGATGCTAGGCTAGAGATAAGCCTTGCATTTTTCACACTCATAGTTATCAAGTGTAGGATCACTAATCGGGAAACAGTAGCAGTGCTTTTTACTCATACACACAGGTTTTTTTACACCAGTGTAAGGGAATATTCAACATGAAACTGTCCTTAGTGAGGGAGTCAGCAAATGGACAATACTGATAAAGCTAGGCAGAGGTAGACATGAAGCCATTCTAAGCTTTCTAAAAGGAGAGCAAGCTATAAGTAATATACTAAGAGAGAAGGCAGACATAACATACAAAGAGTGTGTGATTTTCAGGGGTGTTGTGTGAGCCCATCTTCACAACTAAAAGGACTGACGAGTATAACAGAAAAGTAAACCCTGTCTTGCCAATCTCCTACAATTCTCTCTCACTGTCCCTGGCACCTCCTTTTCTGATCCTCCTACTCCAGTTAGGGGAAGTTAACTATTCCTGATGGAAAGTGCCTACCTGAAATACTCAGCTGCAAATCACTTTGTGAACTTCCTGCACTTTGAGCAAGAGCCAATAGAAAAAGTGGAGGCACAGGACCGGCCCAAGATATTTTGCTACCTGAGGCGAGGAACAAGATGGCACCCTCTCCCATCCTATGTACAAAAGCAGACTGGGTTGGCAGTTGAATCTTTCTTCACCCGACAGTCAGACGGCATCCTCCACCACACTTGAAGGCAGCAAGCTAGCTTAGGGGGCACAGGGCAGGCTGTGTAGCACACAGCTCTCTCCTCCAACACCATGCTGCCACTTTTCAGCATCTGCCTCCTGAGGTGACTCACTTTGCCTAATGGTAGGGCCAGGCCTGACAGGCTTCATCAATGTTCAATTTGCCAATATGCTCCTCTGGGCTCACCGTACAGAAGATGGGCTCACTGTGCCACTGACAAAAGCATTCTGAGCACTCTGTGTGTGTTATATGTCTGTCTTCTCCCTAAGTAAATAAGTTTACAGACAAGGCACAAGCAAGTGGGCCCGTAGCTCAATGGTAGAGCACACGCTTTGCATACAGAAGGTCCCAAGTTCAATCTTTGGCATCTCCAGGTAGAGTTATATAAAAAAAAATTCCTGCCTGAAACCACGGAGAGTCACTGCTAGTATTGACAATACAAGGTTAGATCAGCCTTCTCCATTGTGGTGCCTTTCAGATGTGCTGGACTGCAACTCCCCACCCAGCAGGAGAAATGGAAATGCTCCAAGTTGTAGTCCAGCACATCCAGAAGGCACTGCATTGGGGCAGGCTGGGCTAGATGGATTAATGGTCTGATTCAGTATAATGCAGCCTCCTATGTTTTTTAGGATTAAAATAATCTTATAATACATCCCAAGAGTTTATTTTGTTAATAGAACATGTATTCATCTTGGCACAATGCTTGAGAGTGAGATATAAGAGACACCTTGGGTAATTAGATGATGTTTTCCTAAGCTTTGCTATATTTTTAACAATGAGACGTGGAAAAGAGGAAAGGGGTTGAGCTGATGAGGAGGTCTAGAAGTTTTCCCAAGAGGAAAACTTTCCTGAAGTAAGAAAGGAGAAGGATGGGCTTAACTTAGCTGTCTCCCATGTGGTAAAGGACCATTGGACATCAGAGAGAAGAGAGACACAGGAGAAATTTGTCAGAAATGCTAAGGGAAGGTGCAGAAGGGAGGAACTGAAACTGAAAGAGATATGAAGGGAGAGAATGGTGTTGCCAATGTAGTGGAGAAGGGGTAGGTGTTAAAGGGATGGATCTGTCATAGTGTCAAAGATTTAAGAAGATATAGCCCTGTTCAGGCGTTCTGTTTCTGTGTACAATAAATATGTGAAAAGGGGAGCGCTCTAACCCCATCGCCCTCTTCATGTGTTTCCATCAGCCTGTACTCAAGGAAGGTAACTTTCTGAATAGAACAGCCTACTGAATCTGTGGATGTTCTCCATACAATTGAGATTCCAGAGTTCTCAATTGCATGGAGAGCCTCCATGGATACAGGAGGCTCTCCTCTTCAGAAAGTCACCTTTAATGAGTACAGGGTGACAGAAATGTATGAGGATGAGGCAGGGGTAGAGCGCTCCCCCTTCTCCCACATTTACTATACACAGAAACAGACTGCCTGAATAGGTCATTATTCAATAGTCAATAGGTTGCAAATCAGATACAGATTTGCTCAAGAAGCATTACTGTTTCTTTTAGGGTAAAAAGCTAGTTTGTGTGAAATGCTTTTTGTCTTGGGACTTTGGTTGCCTATACTTTTTATATCCAATAGTAGATCCCTTAACATAATTTACATCCAGTCGTAGAGCCAGTGTGGCGTAGTGGTGAGAGTGTTGGACTGGGACTCGGGAGATCCGGGTTCTAGTCCCTGCTCAGCCATTAAACTCACTGGGTGACTTTGGGCCAGTCACTGACTCTCAGCCTAACCTACCTCACAGGGTTGTTGTGAGGGTAAAATGGAGAGGACGATGAGGATTATGTAAGCCGCCTTGAGTTCCTTGCAGGAAAAAATATAATAAATATATTTATTATAAATATATAAATATTTATATAAATAAATATAATAAATAAATAAATTTTATTTATTATAAATATAATAAATAAAATATATAATATTTTGGTTCAACACTCCAGATATTATTTTCAAGGTACAAATTAATGCAGGCTTGCTCCAGTTTCCTTACATGCAACACATCTAGAGCTGATGATAATTGTTAACTCTTTTGGGACAACTTGTGTGACTAAACATCACAGTGGTTGTTAATAATTGTTGTTCATGATTATACTGTAGCTAGGACTAAAGCTGTTCAGAAACTATTAGCAAAACAGAAAAGCAGGAAAGTATAAGATGGTCTCATAAACAAATTATTAATTTCTTATTATGTGTAGCTCAATTGGCACAATATAAATGTTTCCTCATATGTTTGCATGTTACTGTATATATTTAGTACCAACATATTTCAAAAGGTCATCATTACACTTGAAAGCTAAGCAGGGTCAAGCCTGGTTGTTACTTGGATGGGAGACCCCTCCTCTAGTTTCCTGCATTGAGCAGGGGGTTGGACTCGATAGCCTTGTAGGCTCCTTCCAACTCTATGATCTATGAAATCTATGAAATTCCTTAAATAGTTTCAAGATTTAATGCTCTTTTTGCCAGATGAATGACCCATTATTGGCGAGCTAGTTATTGCTGAAGCAGGTTGATTAGATATGTCCTAAAATCAATCTATACCACTTGTTAAGTACATTTCATGTAATACGAAGGGAATACCGTAAGTTAATTAAGCAACCACAAGTCCTGTAATCGTGTGCACTTTGAACTGTGCCAAATCTGATTGAAGAAAAAAGAAAGAAATCTCTTCATGGACTTGTGATTTTAAATTATTAATTAAAACAGCTGTACAGAAGATCAAATGGGGGGGGGGAAACGATTAACAGTATGAGATTCCCTTCTTGCAAATGTTGTTACTGTACATCCAATAATACTGAACACAGTTACTTCCAGTGGGATGGCCATGTTAGCCTGTTGCAACAGAGACTTCTGGCACTTTTCAAACTACCAAATTTATCTCCCATCAGAATATACCATGTGATTCATTGTTTATAGCAAAGTCATATTATACAGCCACATTGGTTCCAGCTCGATGGACAAGGACTCCGACCTTAAGGCAGGACTGCTGAACCCAGGGCTTTTTTTCTCAGATAAAAGTGGTGGAACTCACCCCCTCCCCTGGCCACGCCCCTATCCACCCCTAGGACCGCCCCCTAAAACCGCCCCTTTAGAGAACAGGGATGCAAGTAAAATTTGGGGGGGCTATAAAAGTAAATGTATGGAATTAAATAAAAAGCAATGCAGTAAAATGTGCAAAAAAATTGGAATACTTACCAAAAGTAAGCTCAGAGACATTTCCTTTTTGAAAGGTGTTTATTTATAAGTTTTGCAGTTACACATATTAATCACAGTTTAGTAAAGTGAATACATGAAAAGAAAGGGGGGGATAACAGGGGACCAATTACACATTGCCTAAGCAAATATATTTGGGGGCCTTAGCGACCCAGTAAAATCAATGACATGTCTTAGTAGAAAGCGCTGCTCGCTTTATCACTCAGCATAATTAAATTCTTGTGATGTTAACAGCAGTTCGTAATCCCCCATTAACGATTATTGTGAACTTAAAAGTAATTCGTCACCCATACAGAGATCTGTGAGCCAGAGCTGTTAAACAGGTTTTACCTTTGAGAAGCAGTCTGGCTATGCATATTGAATTTGAGATGGCTTATTGAAATGCAAAAAACAACAGCAGTCTGGCTGGAGCCAAGGACAAAGAAAGAGCCAACTTAGTTAGCAATGCATATGGCAGGCTTTCCTCTCACAGTCAGTGTTAGAAAGGTTACCTTCAAATCATAAATTATACCACCTACGTTTATAAAAAATTGCTCTGTAAAAAAAAAGGTATAAAAAGGTATGCACAGCAAAGAATTGCAATTGCCACATAACAACAAAATACTTTTCCTAGTAGGAATGTAGATTGAAGAATGTATAGCCAGCCAGAGATGCTGTTGTGTTGCTGCAAATCATCAGCATTACAAAACAAATATTCCTGCCCTTAGGAATTTAGCAAGGTATTTAGCAATTAGCATAAGTACAGTGGGGGTTTTCCTCAGACTCAGAGTTAGTAATTAAGTCAATTAAGAAACACAAAAGCAAACACAAAAGATCTTGCTGTTCGTGACTCACTTGGGTCCGAATTTGTAGTGGACGGGAGAGAAGAGGATCGAGATGCTTGAAGTGATTAGTGAGCCAGTGAAAGGGAGATATTTTCCCAGGGCTATTGTCTGAAAATAGGTGGCGGAATGTCGTTCCGGTGCATTCCGCCAGAAAAAAAGCCCTGGCTGAACCTCAGGCCTGCGGGCTAAATCCAGTCTGCCTTGGGTCCCAAGCTTGCCCTCTGGGGTTCCCCTAATGGCCATGCTCCTGTCCCCTGGCTCCACCCCCTTTCCTGTAACAGCCAATAATTGTGTGGTTTCCTTTTGCACAGTTCCCCCCCCCCATTCCAAAAGACTGAAATGCCTCGCCTAAGGCTTAGTTACTAGCAGAAAAGCTTTAAGCTAAAGTAGGCTGTTATTTGGGCCCCACCCCTTTTGCCTTTGGCCACGCCTACCACTGGAATGAGATGCCCTGGAGCAGTGTTCTCCAACCTTGAGTCCCCAGATGTTTTTGGCCTACAACTCCACTACAATGGCAACAAAATGATTTGGACATCTTGGCAAGCTAACTGTGGGTAAATGACCACTACTTTTTCAAGATTTCTTGCTGTTCTTATACAAAGATATTAATTATTTGGTTGTGAAAAGACAGTCCACTACCAGCGGATATTGAAACTGCTGCAAGGCATGCCAATAGAAGTATTTACGGTTTAGGCCGTAAATGTGGACAGTAAAGGTGGACAATATTTAGACCATAAACAATGCATTCCTTACACATGTTTAGACATGAAAAAAGTCCTACAATGCTGGCTGGGGGATGCTGGGAGTTGTAGGACTTTTTTCTGTGTAAACAAGAGATCAACTTTGGATTGAACCCTAAATTGATATCTTTACTACTTTAATAAATTTCGAAGATTTCATAGATCATAGAGTTGGAAGGAGCCTACAAGGCTATCGAGTCCAACCCCCTGCCCAATGCAGGAAACTAAAGGAGGGGTCTCCCATGCAGGTAATAACCAGGCCTGACCCTGCTTAGCTTTCCACGCTCAGGCAAGCTGAACCAGCATAAGCCACAGGCCTGATTAATTTTATATAACTATTTTTAACGCAAGAGTTACATATATTGCACAATTTTGCTCACATTTAAGACTGTGTATGAAACTCCTACTTTCAATGAAGTCTGCTTCCTGCCACATATTTTCCTAAGGCCCAAGTGAAAGTTCTACTGGCTTTATTTGCAAGTTTAGGACTATTCAATTGTAGGATACATATTTCTGTGTCCTGCTACAGAAGCTGATTTTTCTCATTCCTACAAGCTGTATTATGCTGCCATCCTAATGGATCGATTGCACCACTGCACTATTTGCTGTAATCTAAACCTAAACTGGAAAAGCAATTTGCACAAAGACATTTCAAAAATCGTTTCCCCCCCTCTAACTTCTATTCATATATATGTGAATGGAAATTTATAATGGAAAATAATTTTAATAATTTTTAATTAAGCCATCCTAAAATTGTATCACCCACAGAGGGAACTAAATATAAAGCAGTGCTTCATTCCTGCCAGGCCTATACACAGAATTGTATATACACACAATCTACGGAAGTAGCTAGATAATGTTTGTTAACTGATGGAGACTTCCTTCTAAGTAAATAATTTGGGGAGAAATTCTACGGTCCCTGAGATTGTAGGATATTTCAGAGTTCCCTCTCCAAGACCATAGACACTGCTACAACCTTGGAAAGGAAAATCCAAATGGAGATTGTTTCCACAAGTCCCCTGAAGCCTCCCAGTTCCCGTCCTCGCTCCCAGCTCAAAAGCGTGTTTACTGTTGAAAAGCAACAGAAAGGAGGCTGGAGAGGCGAAGCTTGCCTCTGTTGCGCCTTCTGCTCTGCCAGGCATCATCAAAATGCCCATGGAATAATTCACTGACAGAGCAATTCTATGGAGAAGGGGGAGAATCTATGGCAGGAGCTCCAGCATATAAAAAAGGTGATTGGTGGGGGATCGGCTTTATTTTTATTCTTCCTTTTAATCTTCCCCCAACCCCATTGATACTAATGGGAAGTAATTTACTATGGCAGCTTCAGGGCTGGGATTGCTCCAAGGCTTCCCCCAAGATACCCATGGAATGCCCCACTTCTGGACCCAACAGCAGTGGAGCATCACCACCACTCAGTAATGCCAGTGGAGTTTTCCACGGTAACAACAGGGAGACTTCCAGCTGCAAGACTGCCTCTATGCCCACAGACTCCCTCTCTGACCTTGTTTGGACGACACGACAACCCACCCTGCCAATAGCCTACGGTGCGTTGGTTGTTTGCTTAATAACCCACAACGGTGTCAACAGATGATCAGCCTGTGTGAGGGCATAGGTGGCTTGTTTCAGAGTGATTCATACCTCCTGCCTCAGGCTAGTATCCCAGGGGCCCTTGCATGGAAATCACCATCCTGCTATCTTTTGCTCCCTTCCCACGTCAACAGTGGAGTGGCCGGTTTTTTCTCTTGCACGACTTTGTGGCATTTTTCACCCACCCGGATAAAACTGCTCTCCCAGGTTCGGATGACACAACAAGCCACCGTGGGTGACAACAACAACCCTAGAACAAGCCATTGGTTCTCAGGGTGGCTTATTCGGACAACACGACAGCCCACCTACGATAACAAACAAGGGTGGCTTGTCGTGTCATCCGAACTTGGCCTCTGCCTGCAGCATCCTATAGTTGCTCATCTGACCTCCCAGGGAGTTCAGGATTGCTCCTAAAAACTTTTATTGTGTGTGGTGGGGGGAAGGAGAAACAGTTTGCTGCTATGGAACTAAAAACAACAGATACGATGCAAAACTGATGTAACAGCATTTTATATGTGCAAGGACTATTAAAACAGCTCCCTTTTTTTAAAAAAAGGGAAATAACTATTTATCCTAATATCCTTAAGCTAGAAATGAGCCAAATTGGAGTTTAAGCTTTCACGTCAGGATGTGCACGTTCCAACAAATTATGCAAGAGCTGTAACTGTTTCACTATTTGCTATCCCTGTCCTGAACAGAAAGCACTGCTTTCCTTAAACTTTGAGGAAAAGAATGCATTATTTGGTCCTAGCAAAGCGAAACCTTACGACTAGTTCACACATTACCAGAGACAAGTGTGTTTTTAAAGGATTTGTACAGGTGCCAGTGAGCGCTGATCAACTGGTGACTCACTGGCACACATACGCTTTCAAGTCAGTGTGCACATTATTTCACTGGTCTTCTCCACATATTACAATGTATTAACTGCTTTGTCTTTCCTTATCAGATTTACCATCTTCAGAGCTTTATCTAGGAAATGTCATGACAACGGAACTGATAAAACGGAGTGATTTTTCAGACTTCTGTTAACATCAAAGTAAAGTACCGTATACATTGGCAGAAAGCCTTGATTCAAAACTGCATCTTTCCTCAGTTTATCAGCACCTGAACATTCTTTTGTTTCAGGGATGGGGCTTGAACTTCCCTCATTATTTAAGGCAGCATACCGACCAACTATTCTTCAATGTACATAACCTCTTGTGCTTGTTTTCATTATTTTAAAACCACCCTTTCCTTCATAGACTTCTAAAATCCAATTCTTATCTTTTCCAATCTCTCATGCACCCCAACAGTTGGAAAGCAAGCTTTTTTTGGTGATATTTGTCATAATGAAAAACAGTTGAGAGCTATGATTGGCAGGTTTCCAACTTTATTATGATTACATCTACAAACATAAAAGATCTGCCAAAACTAAGTAGATATTTTTAATAATAGTTGGCGTCCCTTCAGCTATCATAGAAAACAGCAACCAATTAGCATCTTTCTTCAAGACCATCTCAGGCTAGTTAATATAAGCCATTTCCTGTTTCACACTTGCTGCCTAAAAATGACAAATTTGTACAGTTTACATCTGTAAAGACTTTCAACATATGGACTAAAGCCAAATTTCTGTGCAGCATAAACTCTAGATGACTGTATTAATACCCTGAGCCTGTATTTTTAAAAAAATAGATTCAGAATTACTTTTGAGTACACTGAACACTTATTTTCCAGTGAACCTATGTTTTCCCCATTCAGACTGTATTTGTTTCAGAAACAGGAAAAATCAGGATGAACATAATTTTATATATATAATTGAACAATAATCTTTAATATGGAAGAGACCCATTGCTATTACCAGTGCTAAGAAAAAGTGGGGTAATAAGAAACAACACAAGTAATCACAGTACTATTGCCACATTCTTGCCTGGCCCTTTAAGACCAAGAAAGAGCAGGTACAAATCTGCCATAGCATGGCACTGCTGATTCTTTGGCTGGAAAGAACAACACAGGACTATAACTGGCCAACTCAGACATCTAGCATGGTACTGTGGTGGCAGCCAAGGAAGCCAGCTGTGGGACTGAGGAAGAAGAGGTTTTACCACTTATCACCTGACGACTTTTGCAACTCAATCCATGTGAGCAATGCAGTGGAACATGGCACCGCTGAATTAGAACATTCTGGAAAAACTATAACCCACAGACTGCTTACTCTTGAAAAACCTATTCAAGTTGATAAGTTGTGAATTATAACTTTTGCATATCTCTTTCATGCAGCCTTAAATTAGTGCCAGAAAAACAGAACCATAAATTAAACTCTCACAAGAAGGATAATGCTTGCAATGCTCACCAGTGGTAAAACAACTTCAGCACAAATGAATTAACTTGAAAGGCAGGAGAACACTTAAACACCTGGAAGCTTTAAAAGAAGATTTCTATTTAATAGGTTTATTTTCCTAACATTGGGATCCCTTGGGAGAAATCCTAAATTATTATTTTTTCATAGAATTGGATAATTCTTCCACCTATTGCTGGAAGAATTCTTCCTGCTTGCTCTCTCTATTGCTATAGTTGGCATACATTAATTAAACAAGATAAATGTCTATACAGTAATACCTTGGATTGCAAGCATAATTCGTTCCGGAACCGTGCTTGTAATCCAAAACACTCTTATATCAAAGCGAGTCTCTGGCAGGTGTGAGCGGGGCCGATTTCGGCCCGCTATGCCCACTCGAGGCGAGCGGTTACATCCCTACGACTTGTATTGCAAGACGTTGCTTGTTTATCAAGCCAAAATTTCTTTTAAAAATTTGCTTGTCTTGCAAAACGCTCTCAGACCAAGTTACTTGCAATCCAAGGTATTACTGGTTCTTTTAAAAATTTGCTTTTCTTGCAAAACGCTCTCAGACCAAGTTACTTGCAATCCAAGGTATTACTGGTTCTGTCAATGCTTACTGTTCTGTCCTGATCTTCAGTAGAAGCCCACGATGGCATACTTAGCAAAGGCAGCCCAAGTGCAGTCTCAGAGTATACACTATCCAAAGGGATTGTTGTGATAATAAAATAGGAATGATGCCTCAAACTCCTTAGACGAAGGGTGAGATACAAACATAACCGTCATGGCCCTGGCCTAAATGATAGCCAAGGCTCGGAGATAGAGGAAAGTAAGCCAGCCAAGTCCATGGCTGCCATTGTGCTGGTCAAAGAACACAACCAGATTCTGGATACCAAACCTAAGGTTGACAGTTATGAACCTGTGGATCCCAAACCAGAACCTTCATGAACAGTCTCCCAAACTTGATTCAACCGAGGAGCACCTTTTGCTCCACAATGCCTGCCCAACAGTGCAAGGACATAGCCAAGCCCTGAGAGACACAGAAGTGCTCAAGTCCAGGCCAGGAGTTATCCCTTCAAAGAGCCACACTCCTCAGGCTGAGGGAATGATAAGGTCTAAGCCAACTTCCAGCTTTCATTGAAGCAACTTGCTCACTCAGAGCTTTCTGAGGTTAATTTTATTTATTTTGAAAATGTATATCCCACCTTTTTTTAAAAAAAAGCAAAGAATTCAAGGCAGTTTACAAATTGAAACATCATACAACAGATAAAAGGATGTAAGCCTACAGTATCAAACAACAACTCCTAAAACAGCAATCATAGAGGAACAGTGTTAACACAGAAATTCTCCCACTAAACAGAGGGAGACGTAATGTGATTTGCAAGACCTGGTCCCTATTAAATCACCTGTTAAATCACCTCCATCAAAGACAATAATAGACACAGAATCTATAGAACTCATAAAATGCTCTGAGGTGGTGGTTTCTTCCCTGCCTCCTCCCCACCAGAGCCCTTGGAATGACAAAGCGGTCCATTACAGAGCAAAACATTTTTCAGTGGGGAAAACCGCAGGTCAATAATCACAAGTCTTTGTCAACTTTTCTTCTCTTCAAAGGTGGGGTTCCCCAAATTCTAGCACCGGAATAAATATCTACGGTATGTGAAAAAGTAAATGTGAACAAAAGGATGCAGGAAGAGTGGGGAAAAGAATTAGAGGAATAACAATGAATACAACTAACTGTATCAATATCCACAATTCCTTCTATCTCCCTAGTAGTGTCCACCCCACACCAGCTAGAATACTGATATTATTTATTTCTGAGAAGTAACATGAGTCATTTCAGTAGTTTTGTCTAGCAAGGGCTAGTGACAGTCTCTGAACTGTTGCCACACTTGTAATCACTTCAGATCTACTGATTCTATACACCAGGGCTCTCCAACCTTGGGTCCCCAGATGTTGCTAGACTACAGCTCCCAGAATCCCTTGCCATTAGCCATGCTGGCTGGGTATGCTGGGAGCTGTAGGCCAGCAACATCTGGGGACCCAAGGTCGGAGAGCCCTGCTATACACAGAGCTTCCAGCCACACACAGAGCTTTGCAGAACTACATCTACTGATAGTCCTGTGGCCAACTTTAACAAAAGACACACACAACCAGGAGTGGTCTACATAAGCAGTGTAACATCACATGGGATTGTGGCTCTTCCCATGTAAGGCAATCAGGAATCTGAACTGGTACTCAGGGAGCAGGTCCCAGACACCTCACACCCTGCATCACTGAGGCAACATGTAAGATTTCATAGATTTTTCATAGATCATAGAGTTGGAAGGAGCCTACAAGGCTATCGAGTCCAACCCCCTGCTCAATGCAGGAAACTAGAGGAGGGGTCTCCCATCCAAGTAATAACCAGGCCTGACCCTGCTTAGCTTTCCACACTCAGACAAGCTGAGCCAGCGTAAAGAAGGAGCTACTGTCCTGATATTTCCTGTACCGCAGCACCACCTTTATAATGGCCAGATATGGTACTGCAGGTAATCGACTCAGCCAGGACAAGTGACCTAAAGAACCAGTGGGGCCCTGGTTGGCTGTATAGAACTCCAGGGCTTGGTCCATCCATCTGAGCAACTTATCCCACCGTGTAGACTTTCCCTCTTGCTTGGCCTACCTGGTATCTGACCACTAGCATGTCCATGATCACATCTCTGGCCTCTTGCCCTGGTCCTTGTTTGCCTCAATCAGAACCTGACTCTCAATAATAGTCTATCTCTGAACTTAGCCAAGGTTTGACAGGCACTCTTTGTTATTCCACCCTGGTCCATTCTTCCTCATAATAATAATAATCACAGGAATCAGTTCTATTTCAACTGGTAAGATTAGTATCCAAAAGACAAAAGGCCTTCCTGAGGATAGTTCTGGTGCTTGAGAAACATTCTGACCCCAGGAGCTATGAACAGCACTGGCCCAGAGCTTGGTCAGCAGCAGCAACCAAAAAACACTGGACATCAGTGAGAACTGTGGGATCACACTGCATCCATATACATTTTTGTTTTGAAAAGAAATAACTTTACTTTCCTTGTTTAGGAAACAAAGCAGTGCTAAGTCCTCTTTGCAAATGTATGTATTACAAAGATGTATATTTTAGCATAAGTTGAAGAAGTCAAGTTTACTGGAGTCTTTTGTTAATATATTGGCAGCAAACCATTGCACCTGAAATATCTGAATAGAATTTGAGTCATGCAAAAAATATTTTTGGAAGTACAAATACATTTAAGCCATATCATTTCTTCCTGAAGGAGTCAGACACTGCCTTAAATGACACTTATTTTAAAGACATTTTAAATAATGACCTATACTCTATAATGTCACAGCTACACAGAGCCTAATGATTACTTCAGACACACATTCCTTTTATTTTTGAGACTGATCTGAAAAGCCTATGACTCAGTATCATCAAAGCCATTCACAAATTTGTAAAATACATGTTTTCATTCCTGTTCCATTTGCCAGCTATGTTTACATCTTTACTTTTTATGCATTTTACCAAAATAAACAAACGTATTACTTTTTTTTGCATCAACTGACAGAGAAGATTGCTGTCCCTTGAAGCAGCCTGTCATAAGGGGGGGGGGGGGGAAGCTTTGTTGCAAGGTTCACTGTATCAAAAATCTTTATTTTACAAAGTTACAAAGAGCTGAAAGAAACAAATGATTGCAGAAACCATTATTTTAAAATGAGAAATGCAGTTTTCTGGAATTCACTTCCACGGGTATCAGGGAAGCGCAAGCCATCCCTGGAAGAATCAGTTCAGTATTTATGATTCTCATCAAATAATTTTTTAAATGTTAATGTTTGTCCAAAATATAGCACTACAGCTTCATTTCCACCAAATATGGGGGATGGAAGAAATCTGCTCTTGGCAGACCACATCTCCACCATTTATGTTGGTAGCAGGACCATCATATGTTCATACAAATATGGCCACCACTGTGCCAGAGCTGACACGGTCATAGCTAGTTGGTATCCTATAGTCTTCAAGAAGTCATGTCAAAAGCACAATACAACATCACAGAGCACAACTAACTTTGTAGCCCAGTGGATGGAAGGGCAGAAACTGACATCTACAACTGCAAACTTGAAGGATCTCCTGAGACAGTAGTTAGAATCATTAAGAGCAGCACAACTGCTAACAGCCACCATTTTGCCAGGGAAATAGCCAGGGCCAACCTGGCCATTTCAGTCAAAAGAAGGAAGAATGTACACAACAGCAAGCTCAAAGGAAGCCAGACTACAATCTGGTTGATAGCTCAGTGAGAATAAATAAGCCAAGTACTGGGACATAAGACGTAGGTGCTTGAATTCCAACATTGGGAAATGGATACGTGCCTGTGGAAGTAAAACCCAGCATTTCTACTCCACAAAGCAACACTCTAACCACGCAGACAGAAGATCCTCTAGAGTGATTTTCCATGATGGAGGGGCACTACAGATGGGGGACATGGCAACACCTACCCCACAAGTGGAAATGCTTTCTGTTCATGCAGCAGTATCCTTGGATCCAAGACCCAGCTTTGATAATACATGGTGTGGAGACAGTGGATAGCAAAATGTTTTTCCTCCCTCTCTCTCTCCACTAGAACTTGTGATCTTCCAATGAAATCAACTGGTATTAGATTCAGGACAGACAAAAGAAAGTTGTTCTTCACACAATGTACAAATAACGCAGGAAATACAGTTACAAGAGCTGGTCCTGACTTCAAAAAAGGATTAGACAAAGTCATGTTCATGGATGATAGGCCTATCTTTTCATGCTGTATATCTGCAGCCAAATAAGCAAAAAAGATTGAAAATATGGAGTTCACATTAAATAAATATGCACCCTTGCTTTTCTTTCCAGAATGATCAGCTCTCAAAGGTTTCTAGTAGGCTTTATCTGTCAAGAATTAACAAGTGTCATCAACTTAGATGAATGTACTATGAAAGAGATGCATGTCAAATTATGAATGGGGTTGTGTTCTCTATGTATCTTTATATAAACAAATATCTAACCACTGGAAAAGTGACAGAAACTACATTAAATTATTTAAGCAATAGTAGAACTATCTGTGTCTAGGACACCAAACAAAGCGTGCACTGTTACTCTCCTACACTTGTTACAACTATTACCCTCCCTACGCTACAATTTTTCCTGTCTATAGCACTCCTTAATGCAAAAGGCTATGCAAACTTGGACTGCCAGCTTATTCTTTAACAACTTATTCACTAAAAGAATTATAAAAGCTGAAGTCTTTCATACAGTCACACATTCTCTACCCCCACCCTACTCAGTCCCTGACCTCCCTGAAAAAAACCCAGTCATAAATTAACATTTTAACTCAAAATGCCTTCTTGTTTATAAGGCAAATGAAGAACTTTTCAATAACGCAATACATTTTAGTGCCTCTCCATTGAGGCCTTATCAAAAAATTAACCATATCAGTAAGATAACGCCATTCTAATCCAAAATGAGTTCTTATCAGATATTGAAAGCATGAAGGGGTGGGGCAAAGGATTTTTAAAAATAATTCTGCAAGTCAGTCTCACTATTGACCTGGAAATCTGTGATAGCTAATTAAAATTAACCTGGAGCATACAGGCACTGAGCTATGACTTTCCCCTTCTGCATTGCCAGATCATTATTGTGACATGTGAATCATAAGATCCTGATGAATGCCTGGCACTGTTCAGTTGATTGAAAGAGGGCTCAAAATGCCCCAGCTCTGCTCTCTGTTACAGGCAGATGAAGGAAAGGATGGTTAACGGCTTTTAATATTGCCCTTAGATACAAAATTCAGCCTGTCTGGCACCATTCTTCATAATTGCTGGGGTCTTCGCTCATGTCTGATCCCACGACATTTTTTAAAAAAAAGTCAGAGCTTGTGCTGTCATTTTGGCAATAGATCTTATCATTAACTGTGTTCTAATTATTTCATGGTAGAGCAAATCATTTAACTAAAAGCAAAAATAAGCAGCACATAAATGCTTGGGAGGTATTAAAACTCATTTTAAGTCTGCTCAGACATCTAGGACATATTAAGGAGATATTAAGCCATAGATTTCTATTCTAAGTTATCATTATAAAATGCTACTGCAAAAAGAAAACAGAACTCAGCTATATTGCACACAAGACTGTATAAACAACAATAAAACTATCAAAATACGGTACTTATTTTTAATGTTGCAAATATTGTTCAAAGTTAAATTAATAGATCTATTGTTAAAAATGACCATAGAAATAAAATTTGTAATGAAAAAGAAATGAACATGGTCACTATTCTCAGCATCTCACCCTTAAGCAAAACAAAAATTAAAGAGGTGACAAAATTTACAGCAAAAAAAAAAAAAAAAAAACAATGAGAAATGAAAGACAAAAAACCCAGAGTTTATTAAAATCCGTCCAGGTATTGTTTTAAAATATGATGGCAAAACCCCTACTGTCACCCTTTACCTACTTACTGCAACTATAATAAAATGTATATCTTAACTCTTAACATCCTTCATAACTGACTCACATACAGGAATATATGTCCATCAGCCAAACTACACGTTAAATTTAATAAACAGTATGAAGTTACAACTGTTCTTTTTTTTCCCTTGTTCTTTTTTACTCAAAAGTAAACATGGAAGATCTGATGCAGATCAGGACTGTAGCATGGGGATAGGAGGGCTTTAACCCTTGCCCCTCGCTGTGGTCCTAATCCAGATTGGGGGCTGCTGCACTTGCAATATACTTGGGGGGGGGAAGCCTCCATTCAGTTCAATGGAGACTTTTTTAAGGCAAATTGTAGGCATGTGGGGTTCGCTCCAGATCAGAACCACTGTGGAGGAAAAGGGGTCAAAGCCCTTTAATACCCTCCCATGCTAGGGTTCCAATTTTAATGACCCCCCTTACTCTTGAATTAAAAAAGAACAGATGTAGCTACAAGCAAAGTATTAAAAGTAACATGTGGTTTGACCCTTAGAGGAAGCAGGTGGGCTTTCAAGCACAAGGACCATGCTGAAAACTACGTAGGCCCAGTTCAGACCATCAGCTAAAGCATAGTTTAGATCAGGAATGGGATCATGTGGACCTCCAAATGTTGTTGAAGTGCAATTACCATCATTCCTTACCATTGACTATACTGGCTAGGGCTGATAGGAGTTGCAGTCTAGCAACATCTGGAGCGCCACACATTATTCACCCCTGGTTTAGATTATTATGAATTATTGGACTCACCCATTTCCTCTCTGTCTCTTCCTCCTTTGCACAAGAGAAAGATAATGAACACTTCTGCTTTCACTTTAGAACCACAGTTCCGCATTGCTTACAAACTCAGGAAACTGTGGTTTGTCATAGTTTTAAAAGCAGAATTAAAACTTGGTTTCAGATCCTGGTTTGCTTCAACTAGTTCTGTTAAGAACAAACTACAGTTCTCCTTGTCTGTACATACACAAAATTGCACTTGGTTCCAAAATGACAGGAAAACTTTCACTGTCTCACATACATAGTCAAGGGCTACACAACCATGACATAATTTCTAAATGGAAACACTTCCATATGAGAAATTGCTGCCCACATTGAAATTATCATCTGCATTTCCAGCACGGAACCCTTTACATGAGAAGAAATGTGAAAGAGTGGAAATAGCTCTACTTTCACTGTTTCTCTGGACTTTGGTAAATATAAAAGAGCATGAAGTAAAGTTTGACGTTGTTGAGGAGTTAAGCTTCCATGCTGCCCCAGCACCAGAGTGGCAAATCTAAAGTCTCATGGATGCTGTCCTAGCATCTATGATTTGCATAATTCCTCTCCCACCCTATTTTCAGGTGCTGTATCTGTGTTCTTTGGGGTTGCCATTGTTGAGTCTAGGTGAGTATTATGAACAAGGTGAGCAAAATAAATCATATGAATTGTGGAACAGGATGTATGGGATGTAACTGGCAGGAGGATGTAAGAAAGGGACACAGGGAAAAGAGAAAGGTGTGTGTGTGTGTGTGTCTGTATATGTGTATGAGAATGGGAAATAAGGTATAGAGAAAGTAGTAAACATACACACACAATGCTAAATAAAACTGTAGAACTACATCATTAAAATAAGCCATACAGTGTAATTAACAACCCATATTTACCAAATTTAATATCATTATCTACTAGCATTAGTAAACAGATATAGATAGAAGGGGACACACACACACACACACACACACACACATGGACACACACACACGGACACACACGGACACACACACACACGAAGAGACAGAAAGACAACTACTTCTCATGCTCCAACCCCCTCCAGTATCTGGAAATTATTATGAAGTTAAATTTGCCATAGCAGCCTCTAATTTTCCCAATTAGAAAGTGCCCATGCACTTACAAAAATAAACTGTAAAGCATGTGGCTAAATCAGAGACACAATCTGACACAATGGCCAGTCAGCAATTAATGAGGAGTGCATTAAAAACTAGAGTACCGGTAAATGGCATCATGCCTCAGGAGCAGGGTTTTCAGCATTTTATTTATTTATTTATTTATTATATTTATACCCCGCCTTTTTTCCTGCAAGGAACCCAAGGCGGCTTACATAATCCTCCTCCTCCTCCTCTCCATTTGATCCTCACAACAACCCTGTGAGGTAGGTTAGGCTAAGAGTCAGTGACTGGCCCAAAGTCACCCAGTGAGTTTCATGCCCGAGTGGGGACTAGAACCTGGATCTCCCGAGTCCCAGTCCAACACTCTCACCACTACGCCACACTGGCTCTCTTTTGTCATTTGTCTCTTCAGGTTTCCCACACTGGCCACAGCCCGGAGCTGAAAGGATTAAGCCACTAAGCCAGAGACTTTGAGAATGAAGAAACAGTCATCATTATTTACAGCCCATAGCTCCTACACAGCATGTGAAAAACAAACACTTCACAGCACTCAAAGCTTAACCACCACTAGGGTGGCCACTTATGAATCATTAAAAATGAGGAAATGCATCACCAAAAAAAGAGGACAGTGATGTGGCTAACATTTGCATATGCTAATTTAGATGTACAGGTGCAAATTCAGAAACATTTATTATAATTTAAATAGAAACACAGTAAATCTCCCCATAGTGCAGAAGACTGTGACCAGGTGACCTGTGTGCCTGCCAGTTAAGCCTGCTGTCCAGGCGTTCACTGTTGATGGGCAACAGGTCTGATGGTTCTTTTTCTTTAAACTGGAATTGGACAGGGCTGCCCTTCAAATAGAGGGCACTTTCAAATAGAAGATGGTCGTCTGGCAGCTGTTCAAATAGAGGACTGTCCTCTGTAAAAGAGGATACCTGGCCACCCTAAGATTGCTTTATTAGCACACCACTATACATTATCAAGAAAAGACTACCCATTTTAAAATGTGCTGTCTTGCTTTAAATTCAGAGGATGTTGCATGGAGGAAAATGAAACATTTTGATATATATTTTTTTGAAGTCACACATAAGATCGGAGTTGTGTAGAAAACAATTCAAAACTCTATTTAAAAAAAAAAAGACCAAACCAACTACCGGTAACTTTAGACCTGAAATTGTTACATAAGTTTCTTTCCATTTCATATTTAGTTTACCATGTAGGGGGCAAATAAATTAGCACTGAAATACATCTATAAATATCACACTTGCAATACAGTTTCCAGAAAGCATCCTACAGAGGGCAAAACAAAGCAACTGCCAAGCGATTAAAATTACAAAAAAAAGACAAGCAGATGACAAGAATTAAACTCATTAATTTCACACATAAAGCTCCAGTGAACAAAGTGTGAAAAAGCTCTTGACTTGTTATTGCCAATATGAATATCATTTCTTCATTTTGTCTACAAAACTGTAGCTTCCACTCCCATCAGGACTGACATGGTATGCATTTTACTAGAGTGAAAAACTGATATTTCATGCCCTGGGGGGAAACAAATTATTTCTAGTTTAAAGTACAGATATCATTTACAATTATCTTTTACAATTGCCAGCTGCATTTACTACACTATATTTTTCACATTGTGATTAGCTATGGCAGAAAATTCAGAAACGTTTGTGGTTGTCAAATAACACAATGCATTCTGTGGCTGATATCTCTACATCATCTGGTATTTAATTCTTGAATGGCCACATACATTTTCAGTTTGAAATAAGAATAAGAAGTGAAAAGTATTTGTTCACAGAACTTCAGTATGCTGATGATAATGTGGTCTCCGCACATTCAGAGGATGATCTCCAAACTATCCTAAATGTTTTTGCAGAAGCATACGAAAAACTTGGTCTCTCACTTAACATCAAAAAAACCAAAGTGCTTTATCAGCAAGTGCTTCATCAGCAAGTGCAAGTTAACCCTTTGGTGATGCAATACTGGAATCCAGCTTGGCGGGGCAATACTGGAAAATGTCAATCATTTTCTCTATCTTGGCACCTATCTTTCTGTTACAGCTAACATTGACAGTGAAATCCAGCATCGTTTGAGCTCCGCAAGTGCCGCATTTTCTCAAATGAAACAGAGTGTTCGAGGATCGGGATATCTGTAAGAAGACCAAAACGCTGGTTTATGAAGCCATTGTATTACCAACTTTATTGTATGCCTGCGAAACATGGACTATCTACAAATGTCATTTCCACCTCCTTGAAAGATTTCATCAATGTTGCCTCCGGAAAATCCTGCGAATTACTTGGGAAGATAGGTGAACAAATGTCAGTGTACTGGAAGAACCAAAGACTACTAGCGTTGAAAAAATGATCCTTCAACGCCAACATCAATGGACCGGTCATGTTGTTCGAATGTCTGACTGCCGTCTCCCAAAGCAGTTACTTTATTCCCAACTCAAGGATGGAAAGCGGAATATCGGTGGTCAGTATAAAAGGTTTAAAGATGTTCTTTAGACTAATCTAAAAAAATGCAATATAAACATTGAAAACTGGGACGCTCTGGCCCATGAACGATCTAAATGGAGGTTGGCCTTTCACAAAGGTTCCATGGACTTTGAAGAAGCCCGAGTGCAAGGTGAAAGGGAGAAAGAAACGTGCTAAGCAAAAAGCACATCAAACGAATCCTTTACAGGACCATCTTCCACCTGGTAACCTGTGTCCTCACTGTGGGAAGCTGTGTGGATCTAGAATTGGCCTCCACAGTCACTTACGGGCCCATCGCTAGAGTCTACACATTTTTTTAGAATTTCCTCCTTTTATAATTTTCTTTTTGTAATTTTATCCTGGAAGACAATCTTACTCGGTCACGAGTGATCACCTACTACTACTGTTTGAAAAAGAAGTTGAAAAGGAATAAAAGGACAGAAATGTTATTCCAGATAAAAGGAGAAAAAATGAATTCCAACAGTTTACAAATAAAAGTAAAACAAGTTTTGCAATTAACCATAGCCTGTTGCTACAGAGGCCAACTCCATGTTGGATGTTGATTGGTTGGTCAGCTTGGATTTTTTTTTCCTCCCTTGCTCCCATTCATAGATTTAGGGCAGATGTTTTGGCCTACAACTTTCATCATCCCTCACCATTAGCTATTACAGCTAGGGTTGATGAGCACTGTAGGCCAAAACGTTGGGAGGCCCACAAGCTGCTCACCTCTAGTTTAGGGAAAGTAAGACTGACCTGGCCATAGTTTTTTCCACCATACAAGCACGTTGTCTCCAATGTCCTCCTCCTCACTATCAATTCAACGGCTGCTCCTTTTTATTCCCTTGTAGGGTTCAGCCACTGAAGTACTAAAGCTTCTTCTGAAGGTATCTGGGAGTGCTATTATTCTGAGCAACAACCATTCTCTAATACTGGGGCAATAACCATTCTCTAAATACCTGTTCTGATCATTCTGCTTATACCCTTGATATCACAATACCATGTTCTCAGAGTGAAAGTAAAGAACAAGAGCTTTTAGCAGGGCTGTGGAGTCAGAGGAAATTTTGGGTACCTGGAGTCGGAGTCGGCAAACAATGCACCGACTCCGACTCCTACTAAATTTAGATTGGAATTTTTAAAAAAGCAAGTTTAAATGTCCCAATTCACAAAAAGTTATAATTAATGACTTCTCTACTGTACGAATAAAGACCAATGCATGCAGTGCCTCACGTAACCGCAAAACGAACACGTAAGTGACCGTGAAGAAGCATGCTTTTCATGTGCTTCACTATATGGCACGCAACGCACAATTAGGAACGGCAATACTTATACTTTCCATAGTGTTGTGTTCTGCTGTTACAGGGAACGCAGCGCCCATGGGTAACCTAGCCTCTCACTGATAAGGGATTAAGTAAATATGTTTTCTGCAGGACTAGAGACACTTGTATAAGTGAAGGGAATGGAGGGTGAATAGTTCAAGACTGGAGCTGTAAACCATTGGAAAAACTGCTGTCATTCAGCTAAGGCTATAAAAACTTGTAAACTCCGATTGTTAGCTTAAACTTTAAACATGACTATGGGATTCTACTAGGGAAATCATGTTTTATAATAAATGCCCCTTCCTGGATCCTCCCACTGCCCTATCTTCAGCAGCAGATCAGCACACAAAAAGGAGAAGGCAGCAGCTTCTGCCCAACTACCTCTCTCTGCTAGAAGAGCTTAGAAGAACTTGGTGGAACAGCTTCTTGGATTCAACTGTAAGTGTTTATATTTATTTTAAAACCTGCATGCCTGCTTGTCTGTATGAGGGAAGACATGTGTACATGTTTCTGGAAGAAACTGTCTATCCTAGGTTTGTAAGTGTGGTGCAGGAATGTATGAATGTTTATGTATAGTGCAGAGTGTTTATATGCTCTGAGTACTAAAATGTAGGCTCTGTGTTGTGTGTGTGTGTTCAGTACATGTCTGTGCATGTTTTTCTGTATAGGACAAATCATGTCTAGGTTTAGTGCTGGGATATATAGCTTATTTGTTTGTATAAAGCCATGTACGTACAACTTACAAGACTGTGTATGTTGATATTAAAAATCTAATTATATGCCAGTTAGTATAACATATTTTATATTTTAGGGAAAGAGGCATCCTAAACAATGGCAAAAAGACTGCTAACAACAAACACGACAAAGTCTACTGTTTATGAGCACTTTGCATTATCAAGTGATGGAAAACATTACGTGTGCCAATGTATTAGAAAAGATGATGATGGTGAAAAACAATGTGATGCAAAAATTAGCAGTTTCAGTGGGCCTGATAAAAATGCACCTACAAGAGCATCAAATTTGAAAAGACACTTACAGCGTTTTCATCCCAAAGTGTTAGAAGCCGTGAATGAGAAAGATAGCAATGAAAACATTGCATCTACTTCTGTGACAAAAAACGTTCAGAAATCTACTGGAGAACAATCACAAATAAGAAAATTCTTTATATCTGACAAAGTTACCATAAGGATGACACCAGAAAAATTCAAACACCACATTATTGAAATGGTAGTAAAGAATAGTGTACCACTATCCTTCTTTTCACAGACAGCCTTTTTAGGCCTAAATGGAGAAATGGCAAAAAAACCTTGGTGTTTCTCTGGAAAGAGAAAGTATAAGGAAGCTTATAATTGAGGAGGCCAAATGTAAAAAGGAAGAACTACAGAAAGTTCTGAAAGGACGTTTTGTCTTCCTTAAAATGGATGCATGCACACGTCACAGAGTCAATTATTTCGCCATTAATGTTAGATTTGTGGATGAAAACAAAACAATAACACGGACCCTCGGATTAAAGGACACTCAGGCACATCACACCAGTGATTACCTTCAGAAGTTAGTGGAGGGTGTTCTAGAAGATTTTGAAATTAACAGATTTTATGTGTTGTGACAGATAACGCTTCTAACATGTTGAGCACAATTGAGAAGATGAACGCAGATGAAGAAGGTAACAAACAGATATTAGAGTTAGAGGAAGACAGCTCTGCAAGTATTGGAGAAAGTTTAGAAACTGAAGAGAATGCTGACATTTTTTTAGACAACTTTGTTGAAGAAGCATTGAAGCTTGCTACTATTCATCATATGCGATGTGCTGTTCATACACTGCAACTTGCCATAAGAGATGGATTAAAAGATCACCATGCAGCTACACTAATTGGCAAATTACGGCAAGTAACTGTTGAAGCCAGGGCCCCGAAAACAGATGCAATTTTGAAAAGACGTGCAAGAAAAGGAGCCATTTTGGATCAAACAACTCGCTGGGGAAGCACTTATTTAATGGTGAAGTGTTTGCTTGAACTTAAAGACTTCATAGAAGAAATGGACAATGAAAATCTTGCGTTAACTGAAAGCCAGTGGACACAAACAAAAGAGCTGGAGAACCTTCTTTCTCACCCCTTCACTGTCACCAAAAGGTTGCAATGTGACGATCTAACCTCGGGTAAATTCCTCTTGGAATGGAAGAGCCTGTTATATCGCCTGAACAAAAATGGAGGGTTAATAGCTGAGGGCATTGCATCTTCAATGATGAAAAGAGAGAGTCTTTTGCTGGAAAATGAAATCTTGTTAGCGGCTATTTATGTCGACCCAATGAGCCAACTTTTGTTGAACAGTGAACAGATTGCTACTGGGAAAAAGGCCCTCTATGATGTAGCAGTTCACATGAAGGGATTACGACCTGAAATACCTCCACAGGAGGATGAAGTTCTTTTAAGCAATAGTGGTAACTCAGGATCATCTTCTTCAAACGAAGAATTAGACTTTGATTCCTTCTTAGACAAAATGGAAGTTGCTAAAGGAAAGCGACGTCGCATAAGCGTTACAGAACCAGTAAATGTCCAAATAAAAAAATTCCAACAGGAGTTTTATAAAGCACTAAAAGAAGTTGAAAAGTATGATTGCTCATCAAAACTTACTGTTGAAGAAGCCATCCTTGTTTATCCAGAGATCGTTAGTGATGTGGCCAGAATAGTTACTGCAATGCCACCCACCCAAGTCAGTGTCGAAAGATTATTTTCAGCCCTAAAAATAATAGTCTGACTTAAGAGCCTCTATGAAAGAGGATCTGGCAGAGGCAATTCTCTTCCTTAGAACTCTACATTGAATTGATTTGCATTTGCTAAGCCTATAACTACATTTCAAGATTAATATAAACCATTTCTAGGTTTTACAGATTTTGTTTTTGGTTCATATAGATAAGCTTTGTTTTTGTTCTAAAACAACCAAATAATGTGGTTTGTATTTTTGAACTGGTAAAGTTCCTGTTCCTGATGTTTATGACTGCTGCTACTATCCAGCCACTTGATTAATTAAATTAATTAAAAAAAAATTAATAAAACTTTATTGTTTTCATTGTGTTTGTCTTTTGCTTAAACTGTTCAATACAGTAGACTGTTGGCTTCCCAGCCAGTAGTCCTGTGGTAATGACATGTATGTTGCCTTTCTTTCCTTCTAGGAATGTATAAAATACATTCGCATATTAATACAGAGGAGTCGGAGTCGGGGAGTCAGAGTCGGAGTCGGAAGTACAAAAAAACTGAGGAGTCGGAGCCGGAACATTTATCTACCGACTCCACAGCCCTGGCTTTTAGACAAATAAGCAATATTTTATTGATTAAAATTACATGTCTCACTGACCTCTTTAGTCAGCAGTCCTATGCGTGTCTACACAGAAGGAAGCCTCACTGAGTTCAATGACACTTACTCTCAGTCCAGTTATTTACTGATTCATTTGATTTGATTGGTACCAAGAAAATGTCACTCAAGGTGGTTAAGTGTGTATAGTAGTTCAGCTTAGGGATGTCATTATTAGATCCCAGAACAGTGTCATTTTAAAAAATAAGACATGGTAATAGAGTTGGAAGGAAACATTGGATCAAAGCTGCATTTGGGTATCACAATAAATCATGGTTTATTGGTTTATCATGACAGGAATTAGCTTATCCTTTGCCCAAGCTCACACGCTCCCCAACTCCCTTTTTTTCTAACACAGCTGTGCATAAGAGATTTGAAGCTTTCACTTCTGTTTTAGATTAACAACAGTTTAGCACAGCCTTCCCTTTCGACTTCAGCTCCCATCAGCCCCACCCAGCTTGGCCAATGGTCAGGAATGCTGGGAGTAGTAGCCCAAAACAACTGGAGGGCACAAAGTCGGGGTTTCATCCAAACCCTAAACTGTAATTTATCTTAACTATAATTTGTTTAAATGCCAGCTTCATAACCTATGGTTTGAAGTAGGCTCATTTCAAACAAACCATAGTTAAGGTTAACAATAGTTTGTTGGTTTGGACAACACAGCAAGCCACAGTTAGTAAATAATAATAATACAAATAAATAAATAAATAAATAAAGGAAACAAGCAAGCAAAAGCTTCCAAATTTCTCCATGTGGTTGTACCAGAGGAGCAGAGGGGTGAATGACAAAATAAACTTTTATGTATTATATTAATAAAAAAAGGAAGTGAAGGAAAAGCTCACAGAGAACAAGTAAAGCTAGGTGATGTGATATATATCATGACTGGAGAACTCAGCCCCTTATGCTGCCCTGAGGAAGTCCTAGATGAGGAAGTGATGAGGCAGAGATACAGGTTGTTCCACTCAGGGGGGAACCTTCCGTACCTCCTCCCATACTCTCCAAGGTGAGGATGCAGCACTCCTGCCTTCCTCAGACTCCCAGGACAAGTCTCCAGTAGTGTTTCCTGCTCCTCCTGCCTCATAGAAGCTGGCAATTGCAGAACCAAACAAGGCTCCTGCGATGTTCTATCTCTCTAAATTTATTTCTAGGCCACCTTTATGGGTGGAACCCTCTCAAGGAGATATATAAGATAAAACCCATACAAAGTGGATGCAATTTTTAAAATCCATAAAAACATGTTTCAACAAAATCCATACAAACAGGTATTGCCAATTAAAATAATTACAAACTAAACTTACCAATACAAACCAACGGCGCCAACTTAATGGAAGGCCAGCAAAAACAGGTGGGTCTTCAGAGCTTTCCCAAAGACCTGCAAGGAAGGGGCCTGATGAACCCCCTGTTCAAGGGATCCTCTACAACAGTGATGGCGAACCTATGGCACGCGTGCCACAGCTGGCACGCAGGGACCTCTCTGTGGGCACTCGAGCCATTGGTCGCCAGATCGCGAAAAGACCGTCCCCTTCTGCATTCAGCGTCGGGTTTCCATAGTAACTCCTCTCCACTCATTCCTCGCTGGCCTCCACAGGCAGGCACACTCCAACATCTCCACCCCCAGAAGCGGACTGCGCAGGCACCCAGCCCTCCTTCTAACTGAACAGACAGCTCAGAAGCACAGCGCGCGCACACCCGAATCTTTGCGCGCCCGGTGAAGAGCCATGCCCTGAGACAGAGCGGGGTGCGATTAGCTAGTGCCCCCTCTTCCTTCCTGCCAAATTTAAGGCACTTTGAAATAAATAAGTTAGTTTTGTGTTGCAGTTTGGGCACTCGGGCTCAAAAAGGTTCGCCATCACTGCTCTACAAGGCTCTGGTCGCTAGAGGTCATTGGGTAAGTCACCCAGTCTGTCCAGTGATTCCGGACATCTCCCAATTCCGTCCCCAGAATAATCTGCTACCACTACCCACTGATCCACAGAGAGCAGTCGGTCTCTCCCTTTTATATACTTCTCTGTGTAATTCACAACCAGAACATGGGGGAAGATATTAGAATCCCCCAGACCAGAACACACTCATGAATTTAAATCACTAAGTATATTTACTGACAGAAAGTAATAGTCAGAACAAATAGTCATTTGATACAGAATTTATTTATTATATTTATATCCCATCTTTTTTCCTCTTTTTAAGGAACCCAAGGCATCTAACATAATCCTCCTCCTCCTCTCCATTTTATCCTCACAACAACCCTGTGATGTAGGTTAGGCTGAGAGTCAGTGACTGGCCCAAAGTCACCCAGTGAGCTTCATGGCCAAGTGGGGATTAGAACCTGGATCTCCAACACTCTAACCACTATGCCACAAAGACTCTCAAATTGTAATAGTTCTAACATCCTAACTAGCGGAAGTGATTCCTCTCTTCTATTCCAGCTATTCTAACTACCAGGCTTTTACCTCAACCTTCTTCTCTCTCCCCTAACTCTCCTCCTGACAGTGCAATCCTATGCATGTCTACTCAGTCAGAAATCCCAATGAGTTCCCAGGTAGATTTCATAGATCATAGAGTTGGAAGGAGCCTACAAGGCTATCGAGTCCAACCCCCTGCTCAGTGCAGGAAACTAGAGGAGGAGTCTCCCATCCCATCCAAGTAATAACCAGGCTTGACCCTGCTTAGCTTTCCACGCTCAGACAAGCTGAGCCAGCGTAAGCCACAGGCCTGCTCGTAATATGGATGTGTTGCGAGGATAAAACTAGCCCCATGCATGCCATCCTGAACTCCTTACTTACAGGAACTGTGGGAGGCAAATTTGATGAATTACTGAACAAAATAAAGGCATATGTAATCCAAAGGATTACAGCCTTTGCCTCACTAAACTTAATGGGATGTATATTACTTTAAATCCATATCCAGCAGCTATGTCTCTCTTTTTTTACTTTACCCTAGAGTAGGCATACACTAGGATCCCAATCGAAATTGGGGGCCCTGCACCTACTCTACACTACAAATGGGGGAGGGGGAGAGCGTAGGACTGCTATTATTGCAAGGGAGCTGAGACGGTTTAAAATTGACATAGCAGCACTTCAAGAAACTCGAAGGGCAGGAGAGGGACAGCTGAAAGAAGAAAAAGGAGGTTATACCTTCTTCTGGAAAGGACTACCTGAGCAGGACCGACGAATACATGGTGTAGGCTTTGCCATCAAAAATGAACTAGTGAACTCTTTGTCAGAAGTTCCTACTGGCATTAACGAACGCCTGATAACTCTTCGATTAAAGCTCGCCAATAACCAACAGGTAACTATTTTGAGCGCTTATGCACCAACATTAGATGCTGATGATGACATCAAGGAAAGTTTTTACAGCCAGTTGGACACTCTCCTGTCAGAGATACCTAAGGAGGATAAAATTATCCTCCTGGGCGATTTTAACGCAAGAGTCGGGCGTGACTTTGATTTATGGCCAGAAACTATTGGAAAAGACGGAGTTGGTAATAGCAACCCGAACGGACTCTTACTTTTGTCTATATGTGCAGAGCATAATCTCACTATCACAAACACGCTCTTTCGACAAAAGAATAAGTTTAAAACATCATGGCAGCACCCACGGTCAAAGCACTGGCATCTTCTGGATTATGTAATTGTCCGTGTTAGAGATCGCCGCGATGTACTTCTTACTAGGGCCATGGTGAGTGCCGACGACTGCTGGACAGACCACCGACTAATCCGGTCCACAATGGTTATCAACATTGCTCCCCAACGTAGGCTTCAAGGAAGGAAACCAAGGCGTAAAATGAACATCCAAGTCCTTCAAGATCCTATTAAGCAAACTCGTCTTCAATCACTTCTTAAGGAACATCTACCTACGGAACCTCCTGACAACATTGAGGACCATTGGTCTAAGCTGAAAACCTCCATTACTGCAGCTTGTGAACAAACTATTGGATATGAAACTAAGAAACATCAGGATTGGTTTGATGAAAATGACAATGAGATTAAATATATAATTGACCAAAAAGGAAAGCCTTCCAAATATGGCAAAATGATATTAACTGCGCTGCCAAGAAAAAAACCTACGCTAGCGCAAAGGCTGAGGTCCAAAGAAGAACAAGAGAACTTAAGAACGCCTGGTGGAAAAAGAAAGCTGAAGAAATTCAACAACTTGCAGAATCTCATGATGCACGGGGCTTTTTTAAGGCCACAAGGGCCATTTATGGACCAAAAACCTATGGTACAAACCCTTTACAATCAAAAGATGGCACCAAACTCTTAAAAGACAAAGAGTCTATTGCACTGCGTTGGAAAGAGCATTATTATGACCTTTTAAATCGTAAATCTAAGGTGGATAATGAGATTTTTTCACAAATCCCGCAAAAACAAATTAAAGAGGAACTTGCAATACTCCCCACTTTGGATGAAGTAAAAAAAGCCATTAATCAAATGAAGAACAACAAAGCTAGTGGACCAGATGGGATTCCTGCTGAAATCTTTAAAGAAGGGGGCCCCGAACTTGTACAACATCTTCATAAACTCATCGAAAAAATCTGGATAAGAGAAGAGATCCCAGAAGACTTCAGGGATGCCATAATTATCACCCTCTTTAAGAAGGGTGATAGAACAGACTGTGGAAACTATCGGGGCATTTCTCTCTTGGCAACCGCAGGTAAAATATTTGCTAGGATTCTCGCAAACCGTCTTCTATCTATTTCAGAAGAGATCCTCCCTGAAACTCAATATGGTTTCCGCCCCTCTAGAGGGACAGTAGACATGATTTTTACTGCACGTCAGCTCCAAGAAAAATGCCGGGAGCAAAATCAACCCCTTTATATGGCATTTATCGATCTGGCTAAGGCCTTTGATACTGTAGACCGTACAGCTCTCTGGACTATCCTTATGAAAATTGGATGCCCCAATAAATTTGTGAATATCTTGCGACTTCTCCATGACAACATGACGGCAACGGTTTTGGACAACAACGGCTCTCATGGTGCTCCATTTAAAGTGGGATCAGGTGTTAAACAGGGATGTGTTATCGCCCCAACATTATTTGCCATTTTCATCGCCATGGTTTTACATCTTGTCAAGGGGAAACTTCCCACCGGTGTGGGAATTATATATCGAACAGATGGAAAGCTTTTTAATCTCAGCAGGCTGAAAGCAAAAAGTAAGGTAATTACAACCTCCGTTGTGGAACTTCAGTATGCTGATGATAATGTGGTCTCCGCACATTCAGAGGATGATCTCCAAACTATCCTAAATGCTTTTGCAGAAGCATACGAAAAACTTGGTCTCTCACTTAACATCAAAAAAACCAAAGTGCTTCATCAGCAAGTGCAAGCCAATCCTTTGGTGATGCCATCTATCCAGCTTGGCGGGACAGTACTGGAAAATGTCGATCATTTTCTCTATCTTGGCAGCTATCTTTCTGTTACAGCTAACATCGACAGTGAAATCCAGCATCGTCTGAGCTCCGCAAGTGCCGCATTTTCTCGAATGAAACATAGAGTGTTCGAGGATCGGGATATTTGTAAGAAGACCAAAACACTGGTTTATGAAGCCATTGTATTACCAACTTTATTGTATGCCTGCGAAACATGGACTATCTATAAACGTCACTTCCACCTCCTTGAAAGGTTTCATCAACGTTGCCTCCGGAAAATCCTGCAAATTACTTGGGAAGATAGGCGAACAAATGTCAGTGTACTGGAAGAAGCAAAGACTACTAGCATTGAAAAAATGATCCTTCAACGCCAACTTCAGTGGACCGGTCATGTTGTTCGAATGCCTGACTGCCGTCTCCCAAAGCAGTTACTTTACTCCCAACTCAAGGATGGAAAGCGGAATATCGGTGGTCAATATAAGAGGTTTAAAGATGTTCATAAGGCTAATCTAAAAAAATGCAATATAAGCATCGAAAACTGGGAAGCTCTGGCCCATGAACGATCTAACTGGAGGGGCCTTTCACAAGGTTCCATGGACTTTGAAGAAGCCCGAGTGCAAGGTGAAAGGGAGAAACGTGCTAAGCGAAAAGCACGTCAAATGAATCCTTTACAGGACCATCTTCTATCTGGTAACCTGTGTCCTCACTGTGGGAAGCTGTGTGGATCTAGAATTGGCCTCCACAGTCACTTACGGACCCATCGCTAGAGTCTACACAATCTTCTTTAGAATTTCCTCCTTTTATCCCGGAAGACAATCTTACTCGGTCACGAGTGATCGCCTGATGATGATGACTAGGATCCCAATCGAAATTGGGGGCCCTGCACCTACTCTACACTACAAATGGGGGAGGGGGAGAGAGACATAGTTGCTAGATGCGGATTTAAAGTAATATCTGTTTTCGCCTTAAGTAGACACGTATATGATTGAGCTGTTTTATTAAAACTGCTTTTAATTCTTCTTGTAAAATACCACATCTTATTTTTCCTAATCTTGAAACTACTTACCCTAAACATCTCTTATGTTTTGCCTGCTAAAGAATAAGAAATTTTGGAATGAAGATGTTTACACATGCTACACTACCTTTTCTACGCCCAGTTCTTCTAAGTAGCTAGAAAACTAGCTACAGTAATACCTTGGATTATGAGTAACCCGGTGTGCGAGCATTTTGCAAGACGAGCAAAAAAATTTTAAAAAATTTGACTCGCAAAACGAGCGAGGTCTTGCAAAACGAGCACACCGGGTTACTCGCTGCCAGCTCCCGGGCGGCTCCACACTACGTGGAGCCACCTGGGAGCCGGCGCAGAGCGAGGGGCCGCGCCTGGCCTCCGCACGGCTCCCTGGCAGAGCGAGCGGCAGCGCCTGCCCTCCAAGCAGCTCCCTGGCAGGGAGCCGGCAAGTGCTTTGCCGGCTCCCTGCCAGGGAACTGCGCGGAGGGCAGGTGTGGCCGCTCGCTTTGCGGGCGCCTCGCACTGCCATGCTGCTTCCCTGCCCTGGAGCTGGCATGGCAGCGCGCGAGGCACCTGCAGAGCGAGCGGCCGCGCCTGCCCTCCACGCAACTCCCTGCCAGGGAGCCGTGCGGAGGCCAGGCACGGCCGGGAGCCGGCACAGCAGCATGGGAGGCGCCCGCAGAGCGAGTGGAGGTGCAGCGCAGCCCGGTCGCTTGCTCTGCGGGCGCCTTGCGCGGCCGTGCCAGCTCCCGGGAATTCGTTCCACAACCATTTAATCACTGCTTTGCCGGCTCCCTCCATGGGGCTCCATGCCAGGGAGCCGGCAAAGCAGTGATTAAATGGTTGTGGAACAAATCATCTGAGTTCCCATTATTTCTAATGGGAAAACTCGCTTTGATATGCGAGTGTTTTGGATTACGAGCATGGTTCCGGAACGAATTATGCTCGTAATCCAAGGTACTATTGTATTAATATATTCTGAGTATTCTGTTAGCTATGTTTAATCCGTTTTAGTAAGCAGAGCAGTAATATTAAATTTCATATTTGTACACTTTCACAACAGTAAAAAAATTAGGTTATCTTCACTGATTAAGAAACTGTTAAGAAATCGTTACACATTACAATGGTCCATTTTCCCCCTAGTCAACTCAGAGTCCAGAAAAGTGACTAGATACTTCTTCAAATATAATTAGCTGAAGAAAAGAGGTGGAACAGATCAAAGCTTCTGGGTCATACAGCCTCTGGATAGTATCAGTAATGACAATTCAATGGTTAAAAGGATAAAACACTGCTTTCACACAATGCATGCCAGCTGTCTGTCTCTACTCTAATTGTAGAGCTGTCTCAGTCCACAATAAAGAACAGCCTTACATAAAAGAACCAAGGATGGTTCCATTCCATTCATTGTATGTTGGGAAAAAACTAAAACTTTGCCAGAAATACAGCAGCATTTGTTTTGAAAAATATGATCTTAAGATTTAACTGATAACCAGCATGGTCCTGAGCTTGCTCACAGCTGCTGACAGCTGTAATTCCAAATGCATCCAAACACTTTGCAAGATGCGCATACCAAAGTCAGAAAGCCTCCTGGTTGGTGAAATTCATGTGACATTTCTGTTCCATCTACAAAATCACTTAAAATTAGGGCCACAAGATGTAAGCTTGATGAACTATCAAAATTGATTGACTAAAACTGGGGTGGGGAACTTGTGGCCCTCCAGACAGAGTTGTTGGACCATAACCCCTATCTTCCCTAACTACTGCCCATGCTGATTGGGTCTAGTGGGAGTTGGAGTCGAATAAGATCTGGAGATCCGCAGCTTCCCCAGTCCTGGACTAATGAATCACTGGTTTTTAATGTTTAAAGTCTAAAGCTACAATCCTATACCAGCTTACCTGACAGTAAGGCCCATTAAATGTAATGGGACTTGCTTCTGAGTAGACATGCATAGGACTGCACTGTTAGTCACATTGTGGTCACAGGGGGCTTGCAGCATAAGCATCTGGAACTAAGACTCCCCAAAGGAGAACAAACTCCAAAGGAGAACAGTTATGAGGTAGTTCCATGAAAGTTCTTAAACACAGCCCAAAGTAGAAGGCTCTCATAAACTGTATCACGGATCTGAAACGACATGGTTCCAAAATCCAGAATAATAGCGAACCCTGATTAGCATTAGCCATGGCTAAGGTTGGAATTATATCCGTTTATGCCTTGACCACCAGGGAAGTGTAGGCATATTCACACTGGAGAAGATGGGAGAGAGGGCAGGCATAATCCTATGTACCACTTTCTTAACCACAGTTAAGGAATCAGGAGTGTTAAGTACACACCAGCTTTCAGAATATACATTAGATGCAAGGACCAGGGTAGTCCAGTTTGATCATTTTAATTTACTCTTTTCTGTGACCTTTTGTGCTCCGGTCAGCACAGTTAGTATTCACACAGAAGTTTTAAAAATCCTTGTTATGTGGATCATGTTTACCACATAGCTCTGTTCCTGAATCCCACTACTGTAACCAATGTCAACAGTATTCAAGGAAACCTGGACACATTTCAAACACCTGTCAGCTTAGTAAAGAAGATGAAAAAAATCAACTACTCACTGTCTGCCTTGTGAGTATTTATCATTCTTTGGAAGCCTTTTCAAAAGACTAAAGTTGAGCTCCTGTAGTGATTCACCAGTATTAAGAATCACACACACACACACACGCACACACACGGTCACAGATTCACAGCAGACCTATGTTAAAGACTCCAAATATGCACTTAAATTCTGTTGTCACAACATAGCAAGTGGTTCATTTCATCAAATAGTGGGGAAAGCTAAATGTTCCAAAATCTAATATTTTGTGTTTATATATCACAGACAGCTAGTTTCACAATATCAAAACAAGACTAGGGCTCTGGGGTCAGTGAAACCAACAAAACTGCCTCAGAATCAATGACTTGCGCACTATGTATGGCATCGTTAAGAAAAAAAAGCTGTATCAGTCCAGTGCAGCAAAACCACATGTCTACATGTGTAACACTTATTTGCTAAAATGTTTTTGAAATTGATTTATTTTAAAATTCCCTTTGCCCATCCCCCCCCCCAAAGGGCAATTTGCAGCATGTGGAAACCATTGACATGATTAAAAAGAAGAGTAATGTGGCTCTCATAGCAACCTTCCCCATGTACAAAAGAAAATGTTCACTAAGCAAATAGTGCAGACCCAGAAAGAAAAGTGCAATCCTTAGCTGTTCAAAGAAACTCCTAAAATTATTGCCTATTAGTCTCTGCTTTGTAAGTGTCTTATACACAACAGCCACCATTTTTAAACACTTGTTAATGGGCAAATACAATTCGGGCACAATACTATGGAGAGGTCAGAGTCCCAGCACCGACCTCAGAAACGTGCTCCGAGGTCGGTCGGAGCTGGGATTGCAACCTCAGAGCACCCTCCCTCCACCCTCACAGCCAGCACAGTCCTTTCTGCATCAGCTGCGGCTCTGAGGTCAGAAGACCAACCTCGGAGCCAGAGGTTTGTGGGCGGGGAGGGGAGGAATGAGGCTCCTCCGGGATACAATGTATTCTGGTGGTGCCTCAGTCTGTCCTCCTTGCAAGCAGGGGCAAAAGACTTAGAAATCGGCCATCTACGTCTTTTGCAGGATGGGAGGAGCACGGAGGTGACCTTTGCCTCCGTGCTCCTCCCACCCTCAATAGGATGCCTGCAATCCTCCAAGTTCAGAGGGTTACAAGCAGCCACATTGGATCGCGCTGCCCATATCTTAGAAATAATTAATTCCAGAATAAAAGATATATTTGTCAATCAACCAATCTTACTCAGCTATCCTTGGGGAGAGAAAAGAAAGAAGAAACCTTCCCCTCACCCCAGTTTATCCGCTCATACTACCAGGCACACCTGCATGATTTATCCAAAGGTTATTATACAAAATGCTCATGCTACTGGCATGCATTTAACTAGAATCTTTTATTACATGCTAAACATTTGATTTCTTAAATTAAGGTTTTCGTCAGGAAGCCAGTACCAAGGAGAAAATTGATGTGCAACTTTAAGAATATCAACTCCATCTTCTGCTGTTAAATGTAAATTACTCCTCTTACCTCAATGATCTTGTCATTAATGTGCATACCATCTGATTTATCAGCAGGCCCATTTTTCAGGATTCTGGACACATAAATTCCTTCTGCAGATCCCACCTGATTGTCCTAGACATGAACATGCACATTTTTAAAAGCAAGTCTTTTTTTAAGCATTACAAAATCCTGCAATGCGTATCTAAATGAGATACACCATGCTTTTCTTTCTGTATAGTTCTCCAGGATTTTTAAGCATAACACACAGAAAAGCCATGAATCAAAATTACAATACTTGCCAACTATTTTACAAGACTATTTCAGGTTATTTTAGTTTGTATGAAAATCTACAATGTTCCGATCTTAGATAAGCTATTGGAGGTAGGCCATATTTTACAAAAGACCATGAGTAGTATGTATCTTTAAAAAGGAACAACATATTTAAAATATGAAGCACTGGTTTGCTTCAGGAGTGTCTCTAAACAACTCAAATGTTATTTTGAGGGAAAGCATCTAGCTTCAGACACTTGGTTGTGTGGTGTGCCTTGTTCACTTCTGCTCTCTGCTTTTAAAACACTATAGACTATGGCTTAAATGCAGAAGGGATGTGTGTGTGAAGCACAGAGCATCCTAAAGTGGGAACAGCAGTTGGACACTGACATTCTAATCCATTCCAGCCTTTCATCATTTTTATCAGTTGCCTTGCCACCATATGTAATGAGCACAACTCTCATGGTGAAAGAGGAGCTTGTCTGAGCGTGGAAAGGTAAGCAGGGTCAGGCCTGGTTATTACTTGGATGGGAGACCCCTCCTCTAGTTTCCTGCATTGAGCAGGGGGTTGGACTCGATAGCCTTGTAGTAGGCTCCTTCCAACTCTATGATCTATGAAATCTATGAAATATATAAATTCAAGCAACTTTTTTACTGCATTGTCTTTGCTGGTTACCTGGCTAGCTTGTCCTCCAACAATATTAAATCCCAGAGTATTGTTTTCTCTGTGCAGCATGATGGTTAAGAACTTAGGTTTTCCACCCTAGAAAGAAAGATACAAAACACTACTTATTTTTTAAAAATTCACTTAACACCCTACTGCAGCTTTTAAATTCAAAATATTTAAAGCCCCAACTTGTGATCTCCAGGAGGGAGCCATGGTTAGAAGTGGGCCTTTCAAATTCATTCTGCATGATGAATGCTCCATAGGGCAAGCAGTTCATGTGTATCTTGAGTGAGGACTAGAACCCTGGTCTCCAAGTCCCAGGCCAACAGTTTAACCACTGCACCACACTGTCTCTTCTCTCTATTAGAGCTCTGGCTGATCAGAGAAAAAGTACCCCTGAAGCAAAATACTCTGATGAGATAAGTGGCATTTTTCACATTGTCACTTAAAATCTTGGCTCCATATTCATGACTTGGAAGTTTATACATGTAATTTTATACCACCGGTGTTCTTAATGCCTGCTGCGATTATAGAAACTACCAAGGACTACAGAAGTTAGAATTACTCTGATTCATTCACAGAACAGCCTAAGTTAAAACTGCTCCTGAGTCTCCCAACATATCCATACAATATCCTGTTCTGTCAGTGTAGTCAACGCAAGATGCAGACTAGGTCTAGAAAGATGTGACATTCAATAGTTCATTGTACTTAATGGATTTGCACTAGCGTAGACACAGCCTAACAGCCCAATCCTAGGCATGATGACTCGGAAGTAAGGCTGCAGTCCAACAGCCACTTACCGGAATGTAAGTCTCATTGAACTAGAAGATTTACTTCTCATCCTATACACAGCTACCCAGAGCTCTAATTGTTTAGGCCTTCCACCCAAGGTAAATGTGTTTAGGATTGCAGCCTAAGGGTGCAATCCTATGCAGGTTTAAACAAAACAAAAAAAGTCCTACAACTCCCAGCATTCCACAGCCAATATGGCTGGCTGGGGAATGATGGGAGTTGTAGGACACATTTCTGTCTAAACCTGCATAGAATTGCACCCTAAGTCTCATTATTTTCAAAGGAAATCTGAAGTGTGCATAGGATTGCAACCTAAGTATATATAATACTAAGGAAATGGGTCCCGATTCTTCCCACTGCCATTTTTAGGCTAATCTGTAAGTTTTACAACAAAGTAAGGACCCTTGAAAATCTTTCAGCAAACTGAAACACAAACTACTAGACCAATTTCTGTGACTTGGCTGTGTTCAATAAAAATTTTGTTTTTAATTTAAATGTTTAATCTAATTTAAAGAAACAATATTTTACCCCCACACACAAAAACAACTCCTGTATAACTTTCTAACCTGTGCAATTAATATGGACCAATCGGAGAATACAACAATCTAATTTAGTAAGGCAAATTATTATTTTGCCTTTCTCACACATAAACAATCCTTGCAAAGAAAGATGGGAATACACTTTAATTACCTTCTATGTGTTGCCCCAATTGAAGCAAATGAGGCGATAAATATATTAACACAGAAAACTGCCTTCTATTGTGAGATCATTGGTCTAGCCTGGTGCTGTCTACTTAGACTAGCAGCAGCAACCCAAGGCCTCAGACTCAGGCCTTTCCGAGCCGTACCATTTGAGATCTTTAACTGGAGATACCAGAAATTGAGCCTGACCAAATTATGCACATTAGCAATGAGCTATAACATCCCCCAGCATTTAAAGATGGGTATCATTTGTTTTAAATGCACTAACCAGATTTTAAATGTGGTATTGTATTAAAGCATAGTACATTTAAGTTTTAACAATGCATATTTTAATTTACTGATTTGCTTGACTCCGAATGACACTTCTGTCCTTTGCCTTTGTTGTCTCTTTCCCTACATTTCTTTGAGTCAGTATGTACAGCGACACCTGTTGGCAGGACTGAGAAATTACAGACAGTCAGGTATGGCGGGGGTGGGGAGACAGAAAACATTGCTTTCAAATCGATTGTGCTAGGTTAGTAGATCAGTACCACCATAAGTGTCTCTCTGTACACTCATCTTCAACAAACATGACTACTAGCATTGAAAAAATGATCCTTCAACGCCAACTTCAGTGGACCGGTCATGTTGTTCGAATGCCTGACTGCCGTCTCCCAAAGCAGTTACTCTACTCCCAACTCAAGGATGGAAAGCGGAATATCGGTGGTCAATATAAGAGGTTTAAAGATGTTCATAAGGCAAATCTAAAAAAATGCAATATAAACATCGAAAACTGGGAAGCTCTGGCCCATGAACGATCTAAATGGAGGTTGGCCTTTCACAAAGGTTCCATGGACTTTGAAGAAGCCCGAGTGCAAGGTGAAAGGGAGAAACGTGCTAAGCGAAAAGCACGTCAAATGAATCCTTTACAGGACCATCTTCTATCTGGTAACCTGTGTCCTCACTGTGGGAAGCTGTGTGGATCTAGAATTGGCCTCCACAGTCACTTACGGACCCATCGCTAGAGTCTACACAATCTTCTTTAGAATTTCCTCCTTTTATCCCGGAAGACAATCTTACTCGGTCACGAGTGATCGCCTGATGATGATGATATGTTACACAGAATAAAGCAGTATTATATCTGCTAATAATGTAATGTGTAGCACTTACAAACACATCTTTTAAATATGTGTTTGATACAGGCGATAATAATTAGTATTTGTACAGCACTTTCAAGTGTTCAAGGTGCTTCACGTGTATTATCTAGTTATAATCCTTACATCAACCTTGTAAGGTAAATCAGTATCGCCTCCCATATATTGTAGATGGGGGAGGGGAGATTGGGGCTGAATGAGAATGGCTTACCTAATGACACTTAGTGAGTTCATGGCAAGATTAAAACTGGGTAATTCCTTACGCCTTATCCAGCCTTTTCACTATGCCACACCAGCTCACTGAGTAAAGCACATACTCAATATCTAATGGGAGGAGGGAACGACTCCCAATCTTTTTGGGCTGTTAGGCACATTTGGAATTTTGAGAAAGTTAGGTGCTGTCACAAAATGGCTGCCATGGATTTTCTGATGTTATATTTCTTTATCTTGGTCACACAAACCAAGAGTCAGTGAAGCATAGGGGGTGCAGCCAGTAAGAAAAACAGCCATTTCACAGAAAGGGAAACTGGTGATACTAAAACATAAGTAACTGATCGATAAACCTAGAGGCCACGCCTTTGAACCTACAATCCTCTCTCTCTCTCAATTAGAATAACCTCCAAATTCTCACCTCACACTCCCAGCACACAAGAACCACACAGCCTAGTCACTCATTTCCCTATGGAGCACACCACCTCAGCAGGTACCAAAAGACATGCCTGGTGGTGTGATGGCACCCACAGGCACCTCGTTGCTGACGCCAGCAATAGGACACGGTGTCTTGCAGGGCATACCTATATAAGAAGGGTAACATTTTCCCACTATATTATATGAAACAATCCTTTGTTTATTGCTTTTCTCAACAACAACAACAACAACCAGTTAAAACAAACAAACCATGCAGCCAGTTAAACTGGTGATATGATTTCTGGATTTTCTGATGTTATATTTCTTTATCTTGGTCACACAAACCAAGAGTCAGTGAAGCATAGGCCCAGTTCGCACGTAACAAGAAACCAACATGAGTGAATTTCTTCACGGGGTTTGTTGTTGCGGTGGCAGCCACCATTTTGAACATTTGGGGTGCGGTGGGGGCATGCCATAGCTTCTCATTACGTGTGAACCGGGCAAGGGCAGGTTGTTGGGGTGGTTGACAAGCCACCCGCAACCCTGCAACGGCCCATGGGTTCTAGGTGGCTTGTCAACCACCCCAACAACCCACCCTCGCTAGGTTCACATGCAACAAGAAGCTGCAGCAGCATGGACTTGGAATGGTAAACTGGCACCCATGGGTGCTGTAATTCACCATGGCAAAGAAGCCATGGTGGGCTGCAGTAATGGTGCGAACCAGGTCAGTGTGGTTAAGAGTATGAGAGCTAATGAAACAGGATAATTTAATACGGATTAAGTTGGTGGAGGGATGGGGGGGTCATGTATTAATTAGTATTGATATGTTTTATGTGGTTTTTTCTGCATGTATTTTTCTTTTGGAAAATGTAATAAAAATTAAATAAATAAATAAAAAGAGTATGATTGTCATTTGTTTCCTATTCAGATTTAAGCTTAATAATAAATTCACTGTTTGTCATTCAGCAAGGCACTCTCTCTCCCCCACCTTCCCCACCCGCCCACTGTTTATATGTAGATAATACTACTAAGCATACTGGGTGGGTGTAAAAAATTATGGATATAATGCATGTGTGCACTTAAAGTATTTATATGGTGCTTTTTCTAAAGTTTTGCTTTTAGCAAGAATCTGTAATCTAGCTAATTGCCAATGTTTTATTGTTGTATTCTGTTCTCATAGCTTGATTTGTTTGTTTTTAACTCAGTTTTAATTTGCAATATTTCAGGTGCCACCTTACTGCAAACAACGTTGCTGATAAGTCCTGGAACAAAATAAAACAAAAAGTGTGTTCTTGTTTTGAATCTATGCCCTTGCTAGAGGTTTTCGGAGTATCACAGAATTGCCAGAAGCACTTTCAGTAATTTATAAGCTGTAACTGTAAAATGAACCACCCTGGTGAATTATTAGGAAATAAGGTGGTATAAAAGTTTTAATAATAAATTAAATAAATGCACACAATGATTGTTCAATTGTGTTCAATACAGGAGTCAAAAAATTATAGCATCTGACCACCCCTATGCAGCCATTGTGATTGTCAGCGGAGTGTACTAGTTCTGATACAGGCCTGTGGCTCACGCTGGCTCAGTTTGTCTGAGCATGGAAAGCTAAGCAGGGTCAGGCCTGGTTATTACTTGGATGGGAGACCCCTCCTCTAGTTTCCTGCATTGAGGAGGGAGTTGGACTCGATGGCCACGCTACTATCCTATGAGAAGAAGGCAAAGTTGTTCAAATCCTTTCCGCTGGTTGTTTCTTTCCCAAAGTAATAAGTGATGTATAAAACATCACTGTGGAGCTGAATTTTCACTAAATCACTTCTCACCATGGCAGCAAACACTAGAAGGGCTTCCCAAGAAATCTTTCAAACATGTAAATAAAGAGATCAAAGAGAAGATCAATTAAAGCAAGAATTCTATGCAAAACACTCTTAATCAAAAATGATTGTCTGTTTAATCAAAAAGAAATGATGCCATTTCAGTCCAGAAGTCATGCTTCTGGGCTTGACAAAAGATATAAATTCAAAGAAAAAGATATAAATTGTACAATGGATGGTATAACCATATGCACACTTACTTGGAAACAATTACATGTCTGGAAAGCACACTTACTTGGAACAATGTAACTTGCATCTGTGTAAAATGCATAAGATCAGATTGCTAGAACTGCTATAATAAATTTTATTGTTCATCTAACCAAAAGCCACCTATAGGTCTCTGCAGTGGCATTTTACTGAAGAAAAGATATTCATATTTGAAATAATAATTTACTCCTCAAGCAGTCAGTATAGGTAGCACCTGTCTGCAACTGGTATCCCTTCAAACAATGCATACAGTAGCAACACTGAGACCAAACTTATTAGTATCCCAATCAAGACATGATGATATCCTGAATTATTTATACACAGGACTGTCGCAAGTTTAGCCAAGGCTCGTTCTTCTTAGTTTTGCATTCCTCTTGCAAAATTCAACATAAGATCCACTGGGTTGGATCCTGCCTTAGTCATGCGAGTAGGTATGCTGAAATTAATGGGGGACTTAAGGCAGTCATGACTGACTTGCCCCATTGAAATCAATGAGTCTTCTCTAAACATGACTAAGTCCGGATCCAACCCACTGTTTATTTGGTTCACAACCACACGTATTCATTGAGCTGCAGACTACACAAGTAGACACATGCAGTTCCCCAGCACTTAACAGAATACCCTGAAGATGCTATTCAGATTTATGCCTTCCCCTTTCTTTATTATCTACATCTTTTTATCCAACAGCATTTCTACAGGATTTTTCTCTCTGAAGTTTCATAGCTTGGTCCAGTTTCAAAGAACTGGTGGAGAACTTAAGAATTCTGTTTCCTTTATTTTGGCCTACCTTGTCAAGAATATTCAAAGCACGAGAGGTCCAGCAATGGTTTAAAATTCAAGACAAGTCCTAGAGTAGGTGCTTGGTGCAACTAATTTTCTCAAATGAGTGTTCCAAGTTGCTTTTCAGATAACCTGCAAGTCACAGTGCAGCAGCTCTATAGGCGGATTCAGTTTCCTGCGTTTGTAGACAGATACCACTGCATGGCTGTACCGTTCAGATTGGTCTTTTATGGAACTGAATACTCAATGGGAATCAAAAAGAAAATTCCTTCCAGTCACAAGGATTTTGACAAGAATTAAACCTGAAGATGTAGTGTTGCAGTTGGTTGTATTTCCGAATGGAGAGGGCCCCTCAGCCTACAATGAGACTAACAAGAAAAAACATGAAGGGGAGGGGGGCTCTATCATAGGCATTTCCCTTGTTCAGGGCCTTTGTTCCTCTTCACTTTTTGTACAGTACTGCCAAAAACAGCATCCCTGCATGCTAACAGTCAGATTGATCCACCAATTCCTGGGACACTGAAAATGAGTCTGAAAAAGAGCAACTTAAGCAAAACAACTCACCCAGAAGCAATTTTAAAGAAAAAATATTTATAGCTGTCAGTAGCTATTTTCAATACTAGCTCCAAAATAATAACAAAGAGAGCACCTTTGAACATCTGCGGGCTAGTGATATTTTCCTATACACAGAATAAAATAACCACTGCCATCTCCCAGACATCTGGACTTCAGAAAAAGTAGGCACAGCTTTCCAACAAAGGTTATCTACAAAAATTAGAAGTACTGTACCAGGAATCAAGCCTTCCCGGAAGTGACACTTTCTGAACTGGGCACCTTCCTGACTAATTTCAAATGTGAGGAGTGGGATAGGAGAAAGGCAATCTTTGTACTGAAAACCTGGTGGTAGGGCTAAGACCTGGTGAACTCTGGTACAGGATTAAACCCTGCATCAGCAAGGGAGTCTGTTTGGTTACAATCTCTTCCCATCCCTTCAATCCTGACCCCTCTACAAACTATACGACAACGTAAGTCATTCCACAAGTATACCTTTCTCCCAGCATGGTGGCTGTGGACACTGTACCTGCTGGATTTCTTCTGTCAGAGGAGAAATAAAAATGGCATACAATGAGCCCACACCAGATCCCTGTCATATTAGACATTAAGCACAAGCCAAAGAGAAATGGGAAGGATTTCTTCAGAAGAGGCTGAAGTGAGCCCATTCTCCAAGGCAAGCAACAGAGAGATGGAGAGGCAAGTGTGGCTGGTCTCCCTTGCAGGTCTCTCCTCCTCCTCTAAGAACATAAGGAGAGTCCTCCTTATGAGAGTGCTGGCTCAGATCAAATCTCCACCCTGCTCCCCACAGCAGCCAACCAGCCCCTTCCAGGACGAAGCCCACCCCCAAGCAGAGCCTAAAGGCAATGGCCCTGCTGTTGCCCCCGCCCCCAGCAATTGATATTCAAGATATGCTGCCTCTGACCTTTAGGTGCCATGACTAATAGCTGTCAACAGCAGCAACCTTCGCAGAACCATCCAACCCCCTTTTAAAGCCAGTGCAGCCCCACTCAAGTCTTCTCGAGGCCATGAATTCCACACAAGAACTCTGTATTATTGTGTGTGAGAGCAGAAAGAAGTGCTCGCAGCCAGTGGTGCAGCTTGGTCCCTGGAATGTAGAAGACCCTTGGGTTTTATGGGGGGCGGGGGAGGGAGCCCTTTACGGGGCTGCTGTATTACTTCAGTTGTGGAGCACACGGCTCACACTTCTCCTCCCCACGCACTCCCAGCCACCATCCCATGCGCTCTCTACGACTGCTTCTACAATCCTGATGTTAGAACAGCTGCAAGAAAACTGCCAACCCGGGTTTTAAAAAGAACAAGAAAAAATTCTTTCTAAACTCCCTTCAAACCATCATGGCTAGAGGGATAAAGGGGAGTTGGCTTCTGCTGCACTGATGCCCTCATCACCTGGCGCTCTCTGGGAAGTCATCTGCGGGGCAGGGGGCTGCGGGGCCCTAGCCTTTGTTTTAGAATATGTATAGGCCGCTTCGCATCTGAAACATCCCAAGGCGGTTTACAACACACTTTCGCGCCACGGCCCAGCCCGACTGCAGCCCGGCTCTGCTGCCGTCGCTCCCTCTCACCTCGCTCCGGCGGGGGCTGCTCCTGGCGGTGATGCTGCTGCCCAGGCGGCTGCCGTCCTGGCTGAACTTCTGCCAGGAGCAGAGCGCCGGGAGCTGCCCCTGGCTCTGCAGCGCCGCCAGCTGGCCCAGCAGAGACGCCTCCCGCTCGCTCCAGCGGCGCGCCCGCCTCTGGGCTGCGGCGGCGGAGCCCTCGTCCTCCGGCCGGCTGGCCTTTGCGCTCGGCTGGCTGCGACTGCGCAGCACGCGCGGGTATTGGCAGCGGCAGCACTTGTGGCAGCAGCAGCAGCGCCGGACGCAACGGTTCGCGCTCTCCTCGGCGGCGCCACGGCCAACCTCTTCTCGCCGGTGCTTCTGCCGCTCTTCTCGCCGCATGCCGCCGCCGCCGCCGCCGCACGCCAGCCCGCCGCCCTCCAGGGGGCAGACGCTCTCGCGGCGCATATGCAGCACGCCGCCGCCGCCGCCGCCGCCGCACCTGGCCGGGCAGCTCTCGACTTGCGCCGGCGGCTGAAGGAGCGCCGGCACGCAGCGGCCGCCGCCCCGCGCGCTGCGCTCGTCGCCGCCGCCCTGGGCGTCCCGGCGCAGCTGCACCAGCTCCCTCCTCGGCAGCGGCAAAGCGGACTGGCAGCGCAGTGGGCACAGGCGTCGGCGCGCGGCCGCCCAGGGCAGAAGGCAGCCGGCGCAGAAGACGTGCCCGCAGCCGGTGGGCAGGCGCTCGGCCAGCGCTCGGCCGCACAGCTGGCGCTCCGCCGCGGGCGCCTCCTCCGCCGAGCCATCCGCGTCCAGACCCATTGGCGGCGGAGTGGCGAGGACGAGGGATTCGACGGCGGCGAAACTCGACGGCTGCCCGCGGGACTCGTCCCGCCCTCCGAGGAGGAGGCGAAGAGAAAGAGAGGAGAGCGCCGGTCGGACTTGGCTTGAAGTTTCCAGCTGCTTGTCGCCAGTCCCTCGGATGCTGCCGTATTCCCTCGAAGAGGCGCTTCCGTCCAATTGCTCCTCTTTTCCCCCCCGCTGTCAACACTTCCGCCTTTCCGTCGTTGCATCTGGGCGTGGGGAGAGCGGGTGGGAGTGGGCAAGCGGCTGGCTCGCCCGCAACTTACCATCTACCCTGTAAGTACAGTCATGCCTTGGATTGAGAGCATAATTTGTTCCGGAAACGTGCTTGTAATCCAAAACACTCTTATATCAAAACGAAATCCCCCCAAAAAAATTTGTACAGAGATTTTTAATTTAAGCCGTACTACAGTACTTGTATTGCAAGACGTCGCTTGTATATCAAGTAAAAAAAAATTAAATAAATATTTAAAAATTTGCTTGTCTTGCAAAACGCTCTCAAACCAAGTTACTTGCAATCCAAGGTATTACTGTAGATGAAAAACCAGCGCTCTCTATTTCACATCTCACTGCGAGGGGTGGGGAGCAAAGAATTCTCCAAGAAAGAGCCAGTGATGACGGAGACAAAAGCCAAAAGATGGGACCTTTTCACCCAGCCCTAAATGCATTTTTTTTTATTTTGGGGGGAAAGTAGCTCCCATGGATTTTACTCCCAAATAAGTCCAGACTGTAAACAATTGTTAAACTTGGAGGACTGGAGATCACATGGTTTTATTTTACTTGCACGCCAGGGCTCTACAAGTGAGATTGAATCCTGTTATCACGGCTTTTACATTAACAGAAGGCAATCTCTTTGCTAGCACTTATTCTAGACTTCATAGATTGTGTCATGTATTTATTATTTATTTATTTATTACATTTATCAATCGCCCATCTGGCCGGTCACCCGGCCACCCTATGTAGGGATAGATATGAACAAACTGTAAATTTGTAGTGCAATCCTATACATGTCTACTTAGAAGTAAGCCCTATTGAATTCAGTAGAGTTTAGTCCAGGGTAACTGTGTACAGGATTGCATCCTAAACAATGGTTTGGTCCCACCAGTGTCTTCTGGCCAGCTAGTTCATGTGGCGAGGTTACTTTCTCATGTAGAACATCTGTACAGCCAGCTTTAGGCAGCTCTCAAGAGCTTGCAGGCACTTCAAAGCGTACCTTTTTTTCCCCTTGCAGTGCTGCACGGGAATGTTTCTGAAGCTGCTTAAAGGAAGAGCGTCCGTGTTCAATTTCAGCCAGGTCTCTCATTTTGTGCCTTAGTTAAGGGTCTGCCATTGTAAAGCTTACAATGAAGACGGTACACAATCCAGCCGACCCTGAACTTGCATGCATTTCAGTGATGTGTTTAAATCTCCCCCATTGAAATCAGTCGGACTTGGGTAGATCAAACTGGTCATTAATGAATTAATCAGCTGGCATGGTTTCATTCTGTGCTTCCAGGCTGGGCTTGGGAAGAGTGCCCATGAGCATGTGCAGAATGCCTTCACTTCAGTACTAAATAAATAAGCACCTAGAATGCTTCCAGATCAAAAGCCAAGATTTTCCAGCCAGATTAAAACTTCTATCACTATACAAATGTCATCTCTTCCATGGTTTGGGGTGATTTATTTGCTTTTAGTACTTCTTTCTCCTGTTCCTTTGAGATATATCTGGCTGGGTTATTTATCCTGCCTAATTTCCAATTTCCACTATTTTCCAACCACAACCAGGGACAGGAAAACAATTTGCTGAAGAGCCTGTGTAGGCACGGCAGCACATCCTGATGAAAAGAGGAAGGGAAGGGCCAGCCTCTCCGCAGGGAAGGCACGCGTTCCCACCGCACTTTGCCAGCTCCTTTCTTCTACTGCCCTGCCCCAGCAAAGTAATGGGGCAGGACTTCTTTTTAAATCCCACGTGTGCACACTTACGCGACTTCATTAATGGGGCAGGGCTTCTTTTTAAATCCCACGTGTGCACACTTAAAACACCCCGGGTTATTTAAGGCTACATGGTGAAACGAACTAAAAACATGAAACATCTGTCCTTTTGTTTCTCACCTCTGTGTTTCTCCTTTAGGGTGAATATGATTGGGCAAGGACTGTTTTGGACAATAATGTTTTTGGCTCATCAGAGCATTATCCCAGAACTTATTATCACTGCCAGCATTCAGCCCATATGTTGAGCCTATGTAGAGGGGAGCCTGCCTCTGATCATGTACAAAGCACATTCACACACACAACCAAAACAAGCATCCTTGACAGAGGGCAGGATGTTCAGGCTCAGCACCTCTTCCATTAGAAATTAGGAACTGGGATTATTGGATTGTATCCAATGCTAGCCCTACTTAGAGTAGATCCATGAAAATGAAGGGGACTTAAGTTACCCTAACATTGGATACAACTCATAGGGCTTATATTCTTGTCCAAAAAGTATACAGACAGTCCAATAGAACATAATAGACGTCTCTAATTTCAGACACTGGCTTCTATTTGTCTTAATTTGTGGTCTGACAAAACTGGAAGGGTGTGTCAATTGGAAGATGGGTCAACTTTTAAGCAGATCTCACACTGACTAACACTGCTGGCTCCAGGTTTTTGAGGGCCCTAAGGCAAGATACCCGCAATGCTATGGCTACCTCAGTGACTCTACTTTTCCGCCATTATCACCCAACTGCTATTGCTCCTCTTCCTCATCATTGCTACCGCATGCTTGCTTGACAGGCAAAGAGCCGATGAGCAAGTAGACAGTGGCATCTATTGCTCATCCGTCTCACCGCCACCATTGACTGGGACAGAGTGAGAGACAGGTGAACAACAAGGTTGCAATGGTGAAGAGGAAGGGTAACTCCAGGGGGCTCTTCTCAGTGGGCTCCTGTTGGAGTGTAGGTGCTCGGTAGGTGCCAGACCATGCCGACCCCTAATCACCGGCCCTGCAGACTAAGATAGTGCACCTCTGAGATAGTGTATTTGCTCCTCTATAGGTGGGAAGGGAGAACAACAACGGATACTGAAAGCTAAGACTGAAAAAATGTAAAAGCCTTTCATAGGATCCAGAGTTTATACATACATGCACTCGCTAGAGATTCACACAATATTGAGACATATGTACATTTGAAGGGAAACAATGCATTCTCAGATGTAGACACCTTGGGAACATTTGCAAGGGAAAGCCTCCACTCTGAATTTGGTGTTTTTACTGTTTTAATACTAAGATGAAACGATTGTCAGGCATGTGTCAGGCATGACCCAACTCTGCTGATGAGTGAATCACACAAACAGAAGATGCAACACATCTGGGCTGCTGTGGTCAGCCCCTTAGGCTGCAATCCTATACACCTTCCCTGGGAGTAAGTTCCATTGAACACAGTGGGACTTACCTCTGAGTAGACAGGCCTAGAATTGCAGTGTTTAGTATCTTATCTTAATAGCTGTTCAGTTCAAAGAACTCTTACTTTGGCCTGCATTAGGAGCCTGTTTGGTTGAGAACAGGATAAAATATAATGAATAAGTACTAATTGTGATCAGCATCAACCCTGATCCCTACTCCAATACAGTTCTGCCTTGCTTATGCATCATGTTCAGCATTCTAAGGGTGCTTCAACAAAGGTGAACACATCCACAGAAATGTGATCAAGATTCCCCTGCAAGCAGCGATCTGCTGAGTGAGGCTCCTAGTGTCATGTTTACTGCATATATTTCAGGCCCAGGGTGCCTCCAGACAGTGGGGTCCTAGTAACAAGCCTAAGGCATTATGGAGCTATCCCGCCTTTTTTTTCCTTCCCCTTAGTGGATTTTCCACGGCAAGAAAAAAGATGGAAGAAGTGGTGGGAAAACATGGGAAGATTATGAGTGGAAGATATTCGCTGGGTTCCCATGACGACACACTAAACTTCACTAGGTTAATCCCTACTGAGCTTTAGCGTGTCGTCCGTCCGCAGGGTGCTTTAGAACTGAAGCCAACCTGGTGTGGCTTCTGAACCACCCTGTGAAGCCATGGCTTGCGGTAGGGTTATGATAGCCCTAGTAGCTTTAACGTCTCGTCTGAACCCGGACGACACGCTAACCTACCTGCAAGCCAAAAAGGCACAGAGCCCCGTGGCCAGAGCGACTAAGAAGGGCTGCGGCTCTGGCCATGGGGCTCTGCCGATGACAGCTGGACAAGTGCCCAAGCAGCACTTGGCCCGGCTGTCATTGGCTTACCCGTGCACTCCTGTCAATGTCCTGCCGATGTCCTCTTCCCCTTAGCCCCAATCCCCCCCCCCATTCACTGCTGCCAGGGTCTGTCGGCAGCCCCCTTCCCAAACGGGAAGAGGGTGTGTGGCAGATTAGGCCGCAACCGCAGCATGCCACGGCGTCAACATCAGTGGGTGTGACGGGGGTCTGGTGCGCTCACACATCAAACCCATCATCATACATGATGCTATGGTGGTGGCACCGCCTCCGTCCTTTTGGACCCCCTTCTCTCGCTGTGGTGTAGCACCCATGGGCACCACACCACAGCAGAAGGGGGGCTGGAGGAGGGTAGGTGGCACTGCTGCTGCTGCGCCACAAGAATGGCCTAGTCTCAAGGGGCAGCTGGCAGCCGAGGCAGTGGTGGCAAGTGGGGGGAGGGGGAGTGAGGGGGCAGCCAGGGGGGAGCAAGCTTTCTCGGCATGGCCACTGCTCAGCTGAGCAGCAGCCCCGCCAAGAAAGGGCAAGGAGCCTCTGACAGCTGGCAAGAATAGTGCTCCGCATGGGCACTATTCGCCAGCGGTCATCGCCACTCCTCTCGCTTCAGTGCTCCCACGGTGCCCACTGGGATACCAGAGGACTGAGGGGAGAGGCGGTGCCTCCAGACCCCTACTGTGCTCGACCATTAGTCAGACACAGCCGGGGCCTGGGGCAACTTTAAACCCATAGCTTCAGAACCTCTGTGGGTTTAGACTGACCTGGGAACCCGACCATAATCTGGACTCCCTGTAAAATTCTGTGAATGAGGCATGGTGATGGCACAATGAAAGCCTCACCTAGAAGCACCCACAAAAAAAAAGTATCCCCAATCTACTTGTAATGCTACCTTTTGTTATTCATGCAAATAGCCCTATTATCGTTCTTCGATTACACAATTTTCAATGACATGTATTACTGCAGGTTCTCAGCTAAGCCCTAATGCTTCCAGGCATATATTGTTATGAATTCGGTTTGTTTTTTATTTATTGTCAGTGGGCCTATTGCTATGGTTTTGTGTAAGCTGCTACAGGATGGGTGATCAAGGATCAAACAAAAGAGCCTAATGTTCCTTAATGGCTGGAAACTGTTCTCCAGTCTTTGTAATATTACAGCCTTCTGCTAGTGGGAGGGACAGAGAAGCAGTTTGCTGCTGCTTGAAATTAAGGGTTTTACTAAAACTAGTTTTAACAAATGGTTTACCTAAAACTGGGGCAACCCTCTTTGGGAGGAATCTGGCACAGGATTAATGGCTGTGCTGCTGCTTTAGGCATCTGCTTGCACATTTGTAAATAAGCAGATGTTTCAACTCAAGGGCAGATAGAGGGTACAGGATAAAGACACAAAGAAGATAATGACTGAGGGTTAAACAAAAAAATCAATAACTTGACTCTGGCTAATGAAGTCAATAAATTGACTCTGGCCTTCCAGAGGTTCCAGGCCACCTGATTGAATTTGGGCAGGGCTGGCTAATTTAGTACATAAAACCATACTTTCCAGGGCCAATCTGGTCAAGGTGATGGAACAAAAGGAAGCACAAGGGATAACCAGGTGATGTTTTAATCTAGTAGCCTATCTGGAGATGAGGATTCAGCATTTGTGGACATTTCCCATCAGAGCTCTAGAACTGGCCAGTTATACATCAATGGCACACATCTCTCTTTCAATTTTATATGTAATGTCCTGGATATACCCAAGTGCCTGGGCTCCATAAGTGTGAATCTCTTTGCTGCTAGGTAGGGCGGCTGCTTATGGATTGCCAAAAAATAAAAAAGGAAATGCATGGCCAAAAAAGAGGACACCAATTTGCAAAACATTTACATAGACTAATTTTTATATGATTTATATGTATAGATGCCAATTTAAAAATAAGTTAAATAGAAATGCAGTACATCTCACCATAGTGTGCAAGCCTGTGACCAGGGGAGCCGTGGGCCTGGCTGTTCCATCTGCCGTTCAGTCTGCGGTGCTGTTGACGGGCAACAGTTCTGAAGGTTCTTTACCTTCAAATAGAGGATGCCTTCAAACAGAGGATCACTCTGTAAAAGAAGACACATGGCCACCCTACTGCTAGATGGCCCTAACTTTATTAAAGAGCATGGCTGTTGTGTGTGTGTCTTTCTCTCTTACTCCCCCGCTCTCCAGCCGGAACATCAATCACAGCTCACGGGTTTCTTTGTAAAGTTCTATTAAGCAAAAGCAGGGCAACTCAGGTGGTTGCAGAAAAGTGTTACACAAAAATAAAAAAAGTGATTCAAGACCCTTTATCCCCTCAATGGGAGGTCAGGAATGTTAAGCAGTTGATTCTGCACTGAGGTGTTTTGCGCGTCTTCACCCTCAAACTAGAGAACAGACTCCACCCCTAAGGCGGGTCAAACATCTTGTTAGCCAGCCGAACTGAGCGCTGAAGAGACGTCAGCTGTTCTTGCTTGCCTACGTAATGTATGCCTCTCTCGAGCATCAGTTACAGAGGCTGGCTTCCCCCCCTTCCCCCACCTCTGGCTCCCCTGTTCCCAGAGATTCTTCTCCCTGCCCTTCCCCGGCCTCTAGCGGGGACCTTGATGGTGCAGCTGGGCCCTGGTTATCTTCAGCGAGAGGCCCCACTGCTGCCTCCTCCTCCCCCTCCCCTTCAGTTTCAGAGTCCATTCCCACGGAATCTGACCAGTGCTGTTTTGGATTTAGGGAATCAGAACTGGAAGGGCTAGGAGAGCTAGCCCCGACAATGGCCATCCATGAGGAGGTTAGTTTGTGTGGCAACATATAGTTCTTCCCTACCTCACCCCCACCCCACAGACTATCATGGAAAGCAGAGTGGCACGCATGAGCATTTATATAAGTTGGACATCCCTGGCCTAAAATAGGAAACAGAAGTAATAAATGTCAGCCTAAAATGCTTTGCCTCACCACTGGTCCTGCCACCCACTTCCCAGAACTATGAATCATTTGGTAATTAATGTTCTTCATACTTGGCTTCTTTGTACATCGGCACTTCATATTTCACAGCCTTCACCATTTGGTCGTCCACACATAATCTGTAGAACAGATCCCTTTCATTTCCCTCACACAGGCTGTTGGGAAAGTATTCTGCAGCAACTGGAACAGTAGCTTCCTTTGATTAAACTCCTTCCAGACAACTCGAGTGGATTCTACTTTGGCCTGGGTGAGTATCTTGAGGTTTAAAAGGGCAGTAATGAAAACAGTGACCAGAAAGCTCACTGAAGAGCTGGGTCTTGTTGCAATATGTTGGGTGTGGATGTAGTGGGGCAGGGCGAGAGGGGGAGATAGCATTGTCACCTCATACACTGCTAAATAAGCTGGTAACATCCTGTTGTTATTACAAAAGGAGGCACGAGTAAGAAAAAGCCACCACAAACTGATCTACTCACATACTGTTTGTTTTGCACTCTATTGCAGGATCAGCAAGACACTGGAAATCACTCTGTGGCCATCTTAAATCAGGGCAGGGATGTTGAAGAGTCCTTCTTGGTCTCGAGTCACGAGTCGAGTCACGAGTCTTTGGACCCGAGTCTCGAGTCCGAGTCCTTGGTCCAAAATGGTGACTCACGAGTCACGAGTCACGAGTCACTCCCAAAGCTGACTCCACGAGTCCCTATTAAAATCAATGGGTTTTTTCCCCAACAAAATAAGGCTACTTCAGAGGTGTGGCTTAAATACATTCTAGGCACAAGTATGCCTTTTTATTTCAAAACTCTGCAACTGATTTTGACAAGAACAGACCAGGCAGACAAACCCAAAATAAAAATAACCAGGCAGGCAGAGGAGGCAGGGAACCCCAAAGCAGGCAGGCAGAGGCCTTTGTCTTGAAAAATTCAAACTGTGGAACTTGTTAAGAAGAGACCAGGCAGGCAGAGGAGGCTGGGAAGGAACCCCAAACAGGCAGGCAGGCAGAGGCAGCCAAACCCAAAATGTCTGAAAGGTTGCATTTTAGGGAAATGATTTAAAAAAATAAAATCTTCGCCGGCAATCGCACATCTCTCCACTCCTTCTGGCACAGCCCAGGGATGTTGAAGAGTCCTTGGTCTCGAGTCGAGTCTCGAGTCCCATTAAAAATATTGGGACCTGAGTCGAGTCAGAGGGGGGACTCAGTCCGACTCACGAGTCGAGTCCTGGAGTCCCAGTCCCCATCCCTGAATCAGGGGTGGGTAACTTTGAGGGCTTCGGGAGTCAATTCTCCCCCCAGAACACACTGGGCTGCACCTGTCCCGTGTTCTGGGACAGGTGCCAAAATTGCAGCTGAAATGTAGCCATGTGGCAGCAGCAAAACAAACAACCCCCCCCCCATGATTTTGCTCCCACACATTAACTTTTCCAGCAAAATCTCCATATTTATTACCACCACGACAGGGGCAAATTCAGCAGCGGCAGCAGTGAGGTTTGCAAAACCCCGCCCGGGGGAGGGCTGCATGCAGGGCAAGGGCCACGGGTTGCCCACTCCTACCTTAAATGCAAATGGTAATCAAGCCACTTACTTACAAGCCCCACTGCAAACCAAATTTGAAGCTAGCAAACACACCATTTTGCCTCCTATTTTGCCATTTGCTAAAGCTACCATGTTTTGTGCATTCTCAGCATTTACAAAATGTAGGGGCTTGACGGGGTCCAACAAGAGACGCACTGTGGAAGGCAGGACTATTGGAGGCTCGATCTCCAAATTCTTAACTAACTAGGAGAGCCTGTGATCCCAAAGGCACCGCGGAATAGGCGGCCATCCGATTGAAACTGCGAAGTTAAATCTGAAGTGGTGCAGGTTAGCCTGAAATGCTAAGGATATCCTGACATCTGTAGTCTTGCACAAACAAGAATGCTTGCCTATGTCCCTGTGCATTAGGTGTGCAGACAAGGCATTAACATAGGAATTTATTCAATTTCCCCCACAAAGAAAACAATCCATTGTCAAGGAAAATTGCCAACTAAACCATATGTGTGGGGGAAAAAACCGAAATGAAATTTCCAACAGTCCATGTGAGAATAGTCTACATAACAAGGTCACTGGATGCCATCAAGTAAGCACTGCATTCACTTAAATGGGGACAATACAGCATTATGCCCTCATTTTCCTAAAATCCTTATTTCACTGGGACATTTGCCAGATTCTGATCTAACTGTACAGATCTAAGTAACTTATTATTGCTTATTACTATTTATATATTTTGTAAACATTACATTACAATCTTCACATCAACATGTGAATGTTAATACTATTCACCGTAACCTCGGTCAGAATCTGGCCTTTGTGTCTGCTGCTGCACCTTCACAATTGTTTACGTGCTGGAAGATATAGTTACCTATAGTGACAAAATATCCAAAGATATACCGGGTAGTTGCTATTAAATTTTGCATTAAATGTATCGGTACCATTTAGGTTATTAAGATGCATACATGCATTTTTAAAAATGAAATACATATATTTTTAAAGGAAGGATGCTAAGCACCTTTGCATGTAAATGCTTTTTATTTTGGGTTCATTGATTTCTCAAAGTCTGACGTGGTGAAAATTGATATTATCTCATGGAATAGCTTTTCTTTCTTTCTTTCACCACATTTCAGTGTATTGTTATCAGACAAATCATTCCTAACCATGAACTTCAACAACAATTATATAATCCAGTTTTATAAACCACAACTTCAAACTACAACAGATATTCTTAATATCAGATTGCCAAAAGGCCTATACCTCTTCCAAAATTGAATAAATAAAACCCAATTCTGTTGAAATGTCTCTGTTGTGTTATTCCTTCCCTTCCATAAATGTTTATAAGTTGTGGTTTTATTCATTATCATACTGTTCCATTTTTGTTTCTGGTTTTGTTTCCATTGACAGAGAGATAGTAAAAAGGCATATTTTCAGCCTTTTGTCAATAACATGCATTCCTCAGTTGGCATGCAAGTAACCCTTACAATATGTTCTTTCCTTACATGTCTTATTGCCTTACAGAGCAATCCAACGTGGCTGCCCGATTTCAGCCATCTAAGTCTTTTTCAGGATGGGAGGAGTACAGAGGCAACCTTCGGCCATCTAACTTAGCTGTCTAACTCTTCTGCCCAAGCTCACAAGGAGGGGAAGCTAAGGCACCGCCAGATATATCGTATAGTGACGGAGCCTTAGTCCTCCCCTCCCACAAACCTCTGATTCTGAGGTCAGTCTTCTGACCTCAGAGTCACAGCCAACATGGTTCTTTCTGCGCCAGCTGTGAGGGAAGAGGGAAGGCACTCCAAGGTCAGAGTCCCAGCTCTGACCTCGGAGCATGTTTCCAAGTTTGGAGCTGGGACTCCAACCTCTACTATGACTGGCTAAACTCTGTCTAGCAGCCATAGGATGGCAATATTACTGCCTTTTTTGCAAAATACCTTAAGGGACAATGGGATAGCTAATAGCTGTTTGATGCCAGAGAGTGATCCGAGTCTGAACGTTTCTGAAGCCCCCATTCTGCATATGTACCACTAGCTGTTGCTGCTGCGGCTTCGCTCTCGTGGACTTTAGGATTTGGTACAATTGTTTTTAAAAGAAACATGAGTTTTTTGTCCAAACTGTATGAAATATAATTTACAGGTTGATGTCTTAACGTAATAAGCAATGTTTATTGCAGACGTTAGTCGGGGCGTATTGACTACAAAACAAAGATAGTTGTTCCATTCAGCTTCCCCCCCCCCTCGGGACTACACAATCAAATCCCTGCTCCCCCCTCTGGTACTGTACAATGAAATCCCTGCTTCCTCCCCCCCCCCCACGACTACACATTCAAATCCCTGCTTCCCTCCCCCCCGGGACTACACAATGAAATCCCTGCTCCCCCCCAGAACTACACAATGAAATCTCTGCTCCCTCCCCCCTGGGACTACACAACAATGAAATCCCAGCCGCCCCCCTGGGACTACACAACAATGAAATCCCAGCTCCCCTCTGGGACTGCACAATGAAATCCCAGCTCCCCCCCGGGACTACACAACAATGAAATCCCTGCTCCCCCCCCGGGACTACACAATGAAATCCCTGCTCCTCCCCCCTCCGGTACTGTACAATGAAATCCCTGCTTCCCCCCCCCCCCGGGACTACACAATGAAATCCCAGCTTACCCCCCAGGACTACACAACAATGAATTCCTTGTGTCCCCCCCCCCCCGGGACTTCACAATGAAATCCCTGCTCCCCCCTGGACCACACAATGAAATCACAGCTCCCCCCCTGGGACTACATAACAGTGTAATCCCTGCTCCCCCCCCCAGGACTACACAGCAATCCCAGCTCCCCCAGGACCACACAATGAAATCCCTGCTCCCTCCCTCCGGGACTACACAATGAAATCCCTGCTCTCCCCCCCCCCCGGGACTACCCAGCAATGAAATCCCTGCTCCCCCCTCCGGGACTACCCAACAATGTAATCCCAGTCCCAGCTCCCCCGCTCCACACACACAACAGTCAGTCAGTCATTTAAAAAGTTTCCCTCCCTTTTCACCCCCTCAGGGAACATTCTAAATGGCCTAGGGGAGATTTGCATACCCAGCCCTATTGGCCCCTGCAGGAATTCATACGAACATTCTAAGTGTCGTATGGGCTATTTACATAACTGCTCCTATTGTTTCCTGCAGCAATTATGAGGTGAGGCCGATTTGCATAACTGCTCCCCTGTTGTTTTGCCCATAGGAGATATGACAGTGGGGTGATTTCCCCCCCTTTAGGGACGGAATTTCCAAAAACCCTTCCTTAGTGGGTGTCTACGTCATAAAAGCAATGTCCTTTCAACATTGAAGAAGAGAAGGCTATGATGTCATACTCTCTCTCAGTTTTCAGAACTGGCATTCAATCTCCAGTGCTAGCCAAATGGTCACAAACGGGACTGCAATTCCACCAGCTGGCCGTTAGAGGTTGCTGCCTAATCCACTTTTAATAAACAAAATACTTTTGCATCTTTCAAGATTTTTTTCCTGGAAAATTTTTTTTAGTAGTTGTAAACTGCTCTCTATGCCGAGGCACTTAATGGCTTTTTAAAATGGCATATGGGGGCGGGGGCTTATGCCAGCTATTTTCCCCCCTTTCTTTTAACAGGTCTAGTTGTATTGAACTTGTTTTAGGTGTTCAAATTGTTTTAAATCCTGTTTTAAATTTTGTACTGAAATTGTATGATGTTTTTTAAATTGCATTTGTATTTTGTATTGTATTTTATTGTATTGTATGAATTGTTGTTAACCACCCAGAGAGCTTCAGCTATTGTGCAGGATAGAAATGAAATGAAAAAAACAAATTAATTAATAAAATGATGATGATGATGATGATGATGATTATGATAATATGGGATTTTTTTGGTAGGTTTTGGCAAGTGTTCAGATTAGCAACATTAATAAATGTCATTCCTTTTGAATATACGCCCAAAACAAGTATAAAGTGTACCTTTAAAAATGAAGCAGCTGAAAACCAGTGAAATACATAAATGCGCATGTATAAGAAAACAAAATATGTCCAGAACTTTGGAGTGAAACAGGAATATTGACATCAATAGGATTTGTTTCCAAATAAATGTGGGTAGAAAGATGGTGGTAGTTCTTTGCATCTAAATAGGAGAAGCTATACAGAAAATAGTTCCCTCCCCTCCACTGTCTGTACCTAGAATCCGGTACTGAGAGGTATACTGCTTTTAAACATGGAGGTTCTTATATGGGATCCTGAAATTGTCATTACTGCAACCCTGCAAGATTGGTTCCTATCAATAAGGGCAGTTTGAAGGACAATTGTATGTATGTTTACTTGGAAATAAATTCTATGAAATGCATGGGGGCTTACACCCAAGTAAGTGTGCAGCCGTAATGTCACATAAGACAAGAGATTCATCCATCCACTTACTGTTCTTAGGATACTGCTTAAGCTGCCGCTACACAAACCTCTGATGTGCTAGAACTCTGCCATAAGAAGCAGCATCTTTTTCTTTTTTCTCAAAAGGGAAATAAAACAGCCCTTCTTACAGTTCTTTATACTTAAGCTGGACTTTGACTGGACAACCCTTCAATTAGAGCAGTGCTTCTCAATTATTTTCTGTCATGCCCCCCCTAGGAAGAAGAAAACATTTCGCGCCCCCCGCGCGACTGTAAATAGTATCATTTGCCTATAAAATTGTTATAAGTACACCTCTGCATAACACTGTATCCTTATTAACGTATAAGAGAATAAAAAAAGAAAGAAATGTGGATCAATTTACAACAAAGAATAGCTTTATTAACTGTAGCAGAAAAGATTTAAAGGAGCACAGGATTTAAAGGAACACAATATTAAAAAAAACTTTTAACTGAGGTCAAACGAGCCCCCCTTTACGGAGCCTCGCGCCCCCCCTGGGGGGCCCGCCCCACTATTTGAGAAGCACTGAATTAGAGGATGCCTTCAGATAAAGGATTGTCCTGTCACAGCTCTTCAAATCAAGGACAGCCACCCTACAGCTCGACCAGTATTTGGGTTCTATTGCCTAGTCCTAAAATTGCCATATTAATACAACAGAGTACAGCATACAATTGTCCTAGAACTGGTGTGTGTGTTTTAAAGATTTATGATGATAATAGCTTTGATAAAACCTACTTGCCTCTAGCTGAGGCGAAGTCTCTCTATAGTATTTGCAATTCTGCTACTGTTCTTTAGAAAGTTACTTAACAGCCCTATTAGCTGAGGGACTTTAGTGATGAAAAGAATAATGTTTATTGTCATCACAAGGATGTTGTGAGGCTTAGTTACAATCACTAATGTGTGTAAATCATTTCAATTGTATCAGACACAAATTACAACTCTTCCCATTATTCCTTTGACTACTAATTATTATCGCTCTAAAAAGAAGTATTTTGTTTTCCTTGTCCAGCAGGGTTATGGAACTGCCACAGCCCGTATGTTATTAAAATGTTAGCCCATGCTGTCACTCTGGCCACAGGCAGAGAAACAACAATTTTGTCATTTCCTGAAGTGCTGGAAAACCAGCTTTGCCAATAGGAAGGGAATTTTCCATGTTAAATCTTCACTGACAATCCCCACCACCACCGTCACCCCCGCCTTTGTGCTAGGCAATGCAGACCATAGAACTGTATCTGTTTGAAAGGTTGTAAAAATGTTATTTCTCCAGCACCATCACTGTATATGGAACTTTACAGTGGAAGATATGCAAAAGCAAACAAACACGCATTAGCTCACAGTCTAAATTTTAACAAGGAAGAAAGAAAAGTGAAAAGCAACTTTGATTTGAAAAAGGGGAGGGGGAAAGGAATGAACATGAGCAAATGCAATTACGGTACATATTTATTTATTAATTATATTTATACCCCGCCTTTTTTCCTGCAAGGAACCCAAGGCGGCTTACATAATCCTCCTGCTCCTCTCCATTTTACCCTCACAACAACCCTGTGAAGTAGGTTAGGCTGAGAGTCAGTGACTGGCCCAAAGTCACCCAGTGAGTTTCATGGCTGAGCAGGGACTAGAACCCAGGATCTCCCAAGTCCCAGTCCAACACTCTCACCACTATGCCACACTGGCCTGCTTCACACATAACGCTGAGCCATAGTGTGGTTTATTGAAATCTGGCTTGACTTAAGGCACCATCCAATGAGCTCCCCGTAACCTTCCAAACGTGGAGGATTACAGGCAGCCAATCGAGCGTGGGAGGAGTGCGGAGGCAAAGATTGCCTCTGTGCTTTCCTCGCCCTGCAAAAGACATAGATGGCCAATTTCAGACGTCTAAGTATTTTGCCCTTGCTCACAAGGAGGAGGGACTGAGGCCCCGCCAGGACACATTGTATCTTGGTGGAGCCTCACTCCTCCCCTCCCCATCCCGCAGAACACCCCCCCCCCCGCGAAGTTGCACTTGTGACTTCAGAGCTGCAGCCAGAGCAGAAAGAACTGTGCCGGCTGTGAGGGCGTCTAGAGGCCATAGGATTGCGTCTAGTGGCCTTAGGATTACGCCCTTAGAATCAATTCAGTTAGGAATGAGAAGAACTAAACAGACCAGGTTATGTGAAAGACTGCTTGAGTTCATGTGTGTTTTGACCCACCATTAGCAAAGATTAGAATCCAGGGTTCTAGGCCTCCTCAGTGGTGGCTCCATAGCTGTGGAATTCCCTTCCTAGAGAGCTCTGCAAGTCCTCTCTCTACTCCTTTTTAAACAGGCTCAGGAAACATTTTAATATTGCAAAGCTTATTATGAGCAGGTTTTTGCTAGCACTTTGTATATTGTTTTTATGCTCATATTTTTAATTTAATTTTATACTGTATTTCTGTTTTAACTGTATCTCATTATTGCTTTGATGTTTTTGTTATGTAAGCCACCTTGTTTTGTTTTGTTTTAATTTAAAGGCAGGATATAAATGACAAAAATGAAATAAAACAATAAACTCGAGATGAGAGGTCATTGGAGGAACAGTAAGAGGGAGAGCCAGGGAAGTTTTCTGAGTGGGAGTCCAAGGCCTAGTAAGCAGAGCTGCCTTCCCCAACCCGCTGCCCTCAAGATGTGTTGGACTACAACTTCCATCATCCCCAACCAGCATGACCCATGACCATATGCTGGCTGGGGATGATGGGAGTTCTAGCCTCCAAGGGCAGCAGGTTGGGAAAGGCTGGAGTAGAGAAACACACTGAAAGATCGGAAACCAAATATTAGTATTGATATCATGGACACTTGTAAAGTAAAGATGACCATACGGGTTTGGGTTAGGACAATTTTTGTAGCTTGAAATCACTCTATCAAGGCTACAGGGACGATACGCTATCACTGTTGGAAAACCTCAGCACTTATAGAGTTGGAAGGGGCCTATAAGGCCATCAAGTCCAGTCCCCTGCTCAATGCAGGAGAGCAGATGTGGGCAGCCCAGGCAGTCACCCATCCAAGCACTGACCCGGCTCATACCTGCTTAGCTTCAGCATGGGACCTGCATTATGTGCTCTCCATGCCACCTGCAGGTATAGTCAGCTGGGAGAGGCAGCGAGGCTTTCAGCCAGGAGGCTTCCTGATGTAGAAATTCATCATAACACATTTTATTTATTTGTTATTTATTGTTACATTTATATCCCACATTTCCTCCAAGGGCCCTAGGCAGCATACATTATCTTCCTCTTCTCCGTTCCATCCTCACAACAACCCTGTGAGGTAGGTCAGGCTGAGAGTCAGTGACTGGGCCAAAGTCACCCAGTGAGCTTCATGTCGAATGGGGACTAGAACCTGGGTCTCCCAGTCCAACACCCCGACCACTACACCAATCTGGCTGACACCCATCTAGTTTTGCTAGGCCTGAGCAGTGCCTGTTCTCCTTTGCAAAGTTTTTTTTTTTAAGGAGACGCGGTGTTATGATGCACACATTTTCACATTGAGAAAGAACAGATGGAAAGAGTTCCCTGTTAGCCCATTCCACCCCCACCCCACAGCTCTGCTCCCAACAAGACTCCCTCCTCCAACCTGCTTTTACCCGTGTGAGATTCTAGTGCTGAGGTAAACCACAGTGTATGATCCTGCTGCCCAGTGGTGAGTTCAGCCAACCTGCACATGAGAATATGGGGAGAGAGTACGGTTGAGGGAATATTTGTGTGTATTTATAAGAGGGCGATTTTATTATATTTTGGAATAAAAGTACACGGCACAGCAAATGTGTAATAGCTGCCCAAAACAACTCCCCTGTGTTGCGTTACTTTCTCTTCCTATAACATGTGTTTCCCTGCCACATCACTGACTGCCACTGCTGGGAATGGCACAACATGATAGCATCGCACCATCAGTTAAAGAATGCTACATGTTACAGGGAGAGAGAAGGGCAGTTTTGTCACTGCATGTGTACTTTATTGCTAAGCACTTCGGGCATATTGGGGAAAAGGAAGTAAGACATTTATAAATAAAGTTGCTTCTGCCTGTGGAAAGTAAAGTGTAAAAAAGGGGGGGGGGAGAGAAATATGGACTGTGCAGTTAATCGCCGCTACTGATGTGCAATGTAAGACAGATGATAGAATTACAGATTCTAACAGTAACCAATGTAGATGCTGTGCATCCTTAAAAAAAAATATTTTAAAGACTTTTCATCTTTCAGCCTATGAAGTAAAGTTTCATTTACTAATGACACAGTGAGAACTTGAAAGAGTGTTCCCGTGTGTAATTTGAGCAGCAAAAGGCTGTTTAGTAAAAGATCACCTTCATAAATATTGTTCTATTGATAGAGATCAATTGGCTACATGGACTACCTAAAATAAATATTTTGTAAGGCATCGGAATGCAACAGACAGAAGAATAAAGGGGTCAGTGGCGACTGGATGAAGTGGAGAGGGGAGGTTTGCCTCTTGACATGCAAGGGGGGTTGAGGATTATTAGTGTGCCTTGCTGGGATGGATGGGGGTGGGAGGGAAATGCTTGAGGCCATGCTGAGAGCACAGAACTGCTTGGTTGGTGAAATGCAGATCAGGAGAGAACACCTGTGAGATTCCTTGCTATCAGATTTTCTGTATCACGTTTTTTTAGGATTTAGGGAACAATCCTATATAGCCCCCAGATAAGCACCTGAGGAGCCATAGGATAGTTTGGATTCCTGGATCTGAAGTCGGAGACAGTGCCCTGGGAATCGCAGCTCCAACTCCCCCCCCTCCCATGCCCCCTTGCAGCTGGTGGGGAAAGAACTGCACTGGCTGCTCTCTGATGTCGGGAGTGCAACCTCGGAGGGGGTGGGGGAAAGGGCGTGTTTGGTGGGGCAGGGAGGGGAGGAGACTGGAAAGGCCAGGAGATGAGGTACAGGCCTGTGGCCTGTGGCTCATGCTGGCTCAGCTTGTCTGAGTGTAGAAAGCTAAGCAGGGTCAGGCCTGGTTATTACTTGGATGGGAGACCCCTCCTCTAGTTTCCTGCATGGAGCAGGGGGTTGGACTCGATAGCCTTGTAGTAGGCTCCTTCCAACTCTATGATCTATGAATCTATGAATCCAGCCTCCTTCCCTCCCCCTCCAAGACGCTCCACCTAGATGGGCGAGAAAGCCCATCTACTGGAAAATGCAGGGTGGGAGGATGGGGAGATGAAGATCACCTCTACCGCTTCTCCTGCTCTGCATAGGATGACTCTAAGCCTCCGAGTTCGGGGGCTTAGAGGCATCACAATAGGATTGCGCCCTTAAGCGTTTTGGTCATTCCTGTTAATCCTCCACTAATAATAATAAATAATAATAAATAATAAACGTTTATTTATAACATCACTGCATAAACACTGAAACTCATACCTTAAGATCTTCCAGTTAATGCAAGAATGAGTCAGGCATTACAGACTGACAGTGTTATGTGATCTCGTGATTTGTAACAGTCCATCACCACTTCAGTTGTTATGCTAAGAGATAAGTTCCTCCCTGAGTCTGTTGCTCAACTAGCCTGTGCTTATGCTGCATTTTGTTTTGGAACAGTGCCACATTTTGGAACCGGAGAGGAAGTTTCAGAAGCAAACACTTCTAGTGTGGAAATGGTGCATCAGTCATGCGTTGCACTCCCATCCAAAGTTCAGCTCAGCTTATAATAATCTCACTGCAGCACCAGTTTTCCCCTGCCCCCCACCCACTCGCCCAGCCTTCCCCATCACAGTTTTGAATTGAACTGTTTTCCCACCTCTCCCAAACTTACCTTGAAAGGAGGGGAAGGAAAACTGGCATCAGAGAAGATCATCTGGGCACAGCAGAGGGTCTATTTTAATTTCTTTGTGCTCTTGATAGGGATGGAGAAGATATTCATTCAGTTCGCAAAACCTAATTCCTCACTTCCAAACCAATACATGCACCAAAACTCAGCTATCCTTTGGAATTCTGACTTCTCTGAATTTTGCAATGGAGTTCTCCAATCAAAAAATGCATTGAAAATGTATATATTAGAGAAGAGTGCACAGAAAAATGTATACATGAGCAAAAATAATGTTCAAAAATGCATTAAGGTATCATACCTTCCCCTAAGAATATATCTCAAACTCAAAAAAAAGAAACGAAAGGCCAAACAAAGATTACACAATATCTCTCACTTGTAGAGCCTGGGGTGGCCTCAGAGTTGGTGATAGAAGAAAAGCACAGGAAAACTGAAGATCTTCCTCAGTCTCTCCCATCTCTGAGTCTTCAACCCCCTTGCTGGACTGGTCTTTGGACTTCAAGGGCAGTAATTTCAGGCCAAATGAGGCTGAGGACACGCCTGGCTTAAATCTTGCTTTGGAATTGGCCCTGGCCGAGAACTTAAACTCACAGGGGTCACTAATGCAATCCAAAAAGCACACCTTGGTAAATAAATCAACACTAAAACAAACTATGGAATTAGCTGACAGTAATGAGCATGTAAATGTGAAAGAACACCTTATGCATGATGACAAAGTCACGGGGGAAGGCCCAACAGTAGAGGGGTGGCTTTTCATGATAACTCAGGATATTGACCATATTAAAACGTTTTTGTCAGAATGCAATGAACTTCTTATAATTCTGATAGAAATGCACAAAAAGATTGGGGCAGAGCATGTGGTTAGAGGCCAGGCAGAGTCTAAGATCAACCAAGATATGCCCTAAGCTGTTATACCACCTTCCAGCAAAAGAATAGCTAAGAAAAGGGGGGGACATTCTCAGAAGAAGCCAAAGAAGTCCAAAAATATAAAAAATCAAAAGGCAACTCACTCTAAGAAAACGGCCTTTGATAAATTGTTCAGCCTTTTGGACAAAAACTCTAAATCGAAGACAAATATACAGCCAAAGAACAAAATGATAACCAAAGGAAAAACTACTGTTGTAGATACTGAAATCCACATGGATAAGTGTGCTTTCCCTATGCCACAAATTTCTCCGGCCTTTTGTGCTCAGACCCAGGAATTGGATTCGAAGGATCCATGATCTAACGTCCTTTTGACTACTAAAGTTCCCCAAGCCCAACTGGATGCTCAGACCCAGGAATTGGTCTCGAAGGACCCCTGCCTGGTCTAACATTCTTTTGACTACTAAAGTTCCCCAACTGAATGTTCAACAGGGAAAAGCCTCAAATCTAGTATTGAATCGAGATAAGTTGGTCTTGTTGAACTACCCTAAACCCAAAAAGGAGTTTAATGAAAAGCAGACAGACTAAACTAGAAATTCTTAACACCTTTCTGAGCTGCATTTTTAAGATTTCCAGCACTTCCCAAAAGTAATATCATGTCTGTCATAACTGTCCTCAGTTCCAAGTGATATTTAGTGCAGTGTATGCCAGGTCTTCTTCATGAAAGAGTGAGAGAGTCCCAATCCTCCTCAGGTAAAAGACAGGCAGTGTTTCCCTTCTATCTATTCCCTACAAATCAACGCTGGATTTAGACAAGAAAGGGAGGGGCAGCATGTGGTCCCTGGTTACTAAATATGAAGTATGTTTCTGGTTTTGTGTGGATAAAGGAAAAGATGACATATTTCCTAGTAACCATTAAATCTCCTTAGAGACGCTAAATAGAGAACTTAAAGGCACAATCCTTTGCATGTTCAGACAGAAAAAATGCCTACAATTCCCAGCATGCCCCAGCCAGCCATGCTGGCTGGGACATGCTGGGAGTTGTAGGCATTTTTTTTTCTGTCTGAACATGCATAGAATTGCATCCTTAGCGAGCCATACAGAGACCTATAGGCACAGAGAATCATGAAGTTGTCATGAAGCTGAACAGAAGGGCCATCAAAGACTGAAAGAGCCTAGGAAGAAATATATCTGAATACAAATGTGACCCATCCAAACTTCTTGTTTAGTTGTCTAACAGCACAATCCCATGCATGTTTGCTCAGAAGTCAGTCCCAATACTGACTTTACTTGGGAATAAACTCCATCGAAAACAATGAAACATGTCTGAGAAAGCACTTATTGGATTGGAATATAAGGCGGGGTATAAATATAATAAATAAATAAATAAATAACTTACAGAGCAATCCTATGATACCCCCCTCCCCAACAGTGTCTAGGGGGCCATAGGATTCTTCAGATTCCCAGATTTGCAGTCAGAAAAAGAGCTCCGGCCTCGGAGCTGGGGATCCGTGCTCAGATCCCCCTCCTCCCCATTGTAGCTGGTATGGAAAGAACTGTGCCGGCTGCTTCTCCGATGCTGTAAGAACGCTCGAGGGCCAGATCTGGCCCCAGGCCTGAGGTTCTGCACCCCTGCTGTACTGGATGGACCTTTAGTCTCATCTAGCAAGGCTCTCCTTATATGTGAAGCACATCACCGATTTAATGTGTAATGTGGTCCACAGGGAATTCTGCTTAAAACGCTGGTGGTCCTGTGATATGACTGCTTGCATAACAAATATAGCCTGAAAGTCTGTCATTCTCGTGAACAGTAATTTCAAGAAAAGTGGGGGGGGGGGGGCTGGAACACTGCCATATGGGTAATATTTCCTGTGCAATATTTCCATAGGGAATCTTTTCTAAACTTGGGAGTTTCGGAAACATGTTGAATCTGGAAGATAAAAGAAAGAATTTTGATTAAAAGATAAAAACAAATTAGTTAAAAACAGCAGTAAAAAGAAATAAATTTCATCGAAACAGTTAAATCCCCCTTCAGCAACAAACCAGATTACATGCCAAAGATGTGCATGAATTTAAAAATATATATCTTTGAAATATTTAGTAGATCTGGAATTCTGAACCAAGATTTCTAGACAGCTAGTTTTGTGCTAGCTGCTCACACATTGCCATTGGAGACTGTCTTCAAGCCTCTTGCTCCAGCAGCCTTCCAGAACACTACTGGTCACCTAAACAAGATGCTAGGGTGATGCTTGCAACAACAACAACAACAACAAAAGTGTGAAAGCCAGCATGGTTGAGCTTTTCGGTAACTAATAGAATCTGAACTAATGGAATCTGAACTAATCTGAAGCAACAGATTCAAATGAGAAGGGGATTTCAAATAAACATTAGGAAAAGCCTTCATTCCACACTGGAACAGACTGTTTCCAAAAGTGGTGAGCTCTCCTTTGTTGGAGGTTTTCAAGGAGTGGCTGGTTGGCTGGCCACCTATTAGGAATGCTGTAGCAGTGGGTATTCTACATCAGCAGAGAGTTGGACTAGATGACCTTCCATTGTTATGACTGTATGAACAGAATGGGGGGGGGGGGGAAATGAATGTATGTTGTGGGTGGGAGAGAAGAGTAATAATCAGATACACACACCCAACACACACACACACACACCATATATCTCATGCTGGACAGACAAAAGTACCCTCTGTACAAAATTCAGACTAGTTATTTTGTCTTGTGGCATCATGGAAGTATATCATTTTCTTGTTCTCCACCCAAAAAACAGGACAACCCCCCCCCCCAAGCAAACTACTTGCTACTTAAAATAGTTGTGATCAGCAATATCAGTAATTAATGGTGAGGCTGCCAACAAAAATGTTATAGCATGAATAAGCATGTGACCAGACGTGGCAGCAAAATGTATGTTTCAACAATCCTAACTCCAAAAAAAGCCTCCGGCAATGAGTAATGCCAGCAGCCTCCTGTTAGCCTTGTACAAGGTGGTCAGTGAATTGCTTCTTAAGACAGATAAGAAAAAAAGGACGCATCACACTGAGTATAACATGGCACGTTTTGTGAATTTTGAATTGGGTATAAATATCATAAAGTGAGTGTCCCAAATTTAATGAATATCAGCACTTGTATGTGAATTCATACAAGTGAATGAATGCACATACAAGGCGGACTTGGGCAGGTTGATTTTTTTTACTTTGGATCCATTAGTGAGTGTGGATGATGAGTTTTTGTCATTTTTGGCTTTGCGTACTAAATGTAACTTGCCTGCCTCAGCTGAATGGCAATACTTGCAATTGCAACATTTGTTAGAATCTAGGTTTGGTCCGGCTGCTTTTACAGCTTCAGAGCCTCCTTTGCTTTTGGATGCATTGATTGAGGCTGAGCAGTTATATCGATCTGCGATTCATGTTTATAAATACTTGTTACTGGTGAATAAGTATGATACACAGAGTCTTAAAGATGACTGGAATAGGGAATTAGACGGTCTTATGTTGCCTAATCAATGGAACATTGTTTTTGCATCTGTGTCAGAAGGGTCTATGGATCTTATTCAGCAAAAACTTTTGTTTCATGTTTATTGGACACCACAACATCTTTTAATAAGGGTTTGTCTAAGTCAGCTAACTGTTGGAGGTGTAATACTGTGAATGCTTCGTTTACCCATATGATTTGGCAATGCCCAGTGGTTGCTTCTTTTTGGGTAGAGGTCATAGTACGGATAAATCTAGTATTAGAATGCTCTTTAATATTTACCGATGCACACGTTCTTTTAAATTATATACCTGCTGTATGGAATTTATCACAAGGACAATGCATGTGGATTTTCCGTGCCCTCTTGACAGCCAAAAGGCTGATATTACAACACTGGAAAGATAAATGCTCACCTCTGTGGCGGAGTGACAGGCAGAAGCCCAGGGAGGGGCCAACCTGAACATTCCAGAGGCTCTGATTGGTTGAAGCAGAGAATAGAACCTCAGGGAGTTGGCAGTTAAGGGGAGTCGGTTGTCAGTTGGGGAAGAGAGTGGGTTGGAGTGAGAGAGTGGAAGGTTAGTAGAGTAGGTAGGGAAAGGTGGTACTGAAGAGAAGAGTTCAGACAGGAAATCTAGTAACTAAGCTGTGAGAAAGAAAACGTGAAGGTGTTCGTAGAGAACAGTTCACAGGAGTTTCCGCTTAGGGAGTGAAGGACCTTCTGTCTGAGGAAGAAGGTGAAGCTCTGGACTAGTGAGAGGGACAGTTAAGTTCCCTGGTCTGATACTGTAACTTTCAAGTAACCAAGCCAAGTTGATACAAAGAGCACTGTATAACATCTGCCTGCCTTTAACCTGAATCTAAGCAAAGAACAAGTTTGAATGTAACTGTTGAAAATCCAAGTTATCTGTGCCTGAGTTGTGCCAAGTTATCTGTGCCTTCTTCTTCTTCTTCTTCTTCTTCTTCTTCTTCTTCTTCTTCTTCTTCTTCTTCTTCTTCTTCTTCTTCTTCTTCTTCTTTCTTCTTCTTCTTCTTCTTCTTCTTCTTCTTCTTCTTCTTCTTCTTCATGGTTTTTGTTTTGTTTTGATGCAATTAACAATTTTAAAACTAATTAAAAAATTAAGGGGGGAAAAGTAAGAAGAGATTTAGTCCATGAAAAAGTGAATGCTGACAACGTTTAGGTGCTGGTTAATGTTTCCCTGGGAAATTCTGAATGTGTGTGTGCGTGCACGTGCAAAGCATTACACTGTTATCTCTCATGCAAGCATGCAGCTCTTACTGTCTTTGTGGAGGGGAGGGTAAAATAACAGGTTGATTTCCTTCCATTACCCAGAGAAACAACTTTGGAAAGTTAAACCCCAAAGTCCAAACTTTTTGACACCAAGAAAAGATAGATACCACTGGAGAGGGCCCAATCTAGCTATAGATGCAACTGATTTCAGTGAGACTCATCAAACTCAGTGGGTTATGTTATGTTATGTTATTTATTTCACTGTAATTTTAAACCATGCAATAACTGAAGCATTCTGAGCAGTATACAATAAATTAAAAACATAAAATTAAAAACAGCACAGCATAAAACCAAGATAAAACCTTCAGCAAAGAATAAAACCATTCCAGCAAGTAAAACCAAATTAAAACCAGCCACAGAATAAAGCACTAAAACAGCGTTTAAAATTCATGCAAGAATACAAAGCTCTTCACCTGGTGCCAGAAAGACCATAATGTCAGTGCTAGGCAAGCCTCTTTGGGGAAGGCATTCCAACAATGGGGTGCCACCACTGAAAAAGCCCTCTCTCTTGTAGCCTTCTGCTTCACCTCATTTGGCAGGGGCACCTAGAGGAGGGCCTCAGACAATGATCTTAATGTCTGGGTAGGAAAAGATGCATAGGATTGGGCTGTAAGTAATTCATGACGGAACTTTAGCTGAACTGGGGGCTAAAGTAGGTAAGCAGTGAAGCACTATTGCTTCTCATTCTCTGCTTGGCGTTGAACCAGTGAGATTTGGTAAGATGGGAAGGCAGCAGGGTGTATTGCCAGACAGTTAGGAAATACCAAAGTTTTGACCAAACTAAAAGTTAGAACAATTATAATTAAGAATTGTAATTATACAGTACATACCTTTATTCCTGTGCCAGCAAACATAAATGACTCGTACCACAAGACTGACATAGCAAAGGATGAATCATAGAAAGATGTGTGCAACTGAACTGATACCAAATCTCACACATCTGTAACAGTTTTTCTCAAATGTTTAAATCAGGGATTCTTGATTTAAACCCATGGAATGCCACTTTGTGGGGTGTTGGCATAGGCCAAGGACTGGTGAGAAGGTAGGGAGCTGGTTGAAAGCCACAGCAGAAATATCCGGTCTGGAGGTGAGGATTAGGAATCTGCTGTATTCCAGATCAGATCCCGCTGGAACTGATGGGAGTTTTCCTTCCAATGCAAATAACCGTTCCTGAGGAGCACTTTTCATCAGACCACAGGAGGGAGGAAAATGTGAAATTCTCCCTACCTGCCTGTTGTGATCCCAGTAAGTATCACCCCCTAATGGCTGCCAATTGCATTTTAAAAAAGAAGTACATTAAATGCAAAGATGCATTTAGGGTGCAATGCAATCCTAAGAACATGTAGTCAGAAAAAAGTCCTACAACTCCCAGCATTCCCCAGACAGCCATGCTGTAGGATTTCTTTTTTTTCTATCTAAACATGCAAAGGATTGTGTCCGTAGTGTCACATCTAGTTTGGCTATTAAACACCAGTCACTAAGGTACTGAGGGCAGGGAGAATCCAGTTTACTGGTAGTTAAATTTATTTCTGAAACCACTAATAACAACTTCATACAAGGCAGCCCAATTTAGATGAGTCATCCTGACTTTTCATTTTAGGAGAGCATGATAGCAAAATACCTGGCAATTATGTGGCCAAAGCTAAAATTATTTTTATTTTTTAAATTTTATTTTATTAGGATCATAAAATGGGCTCCATCAAAACCCACAAAACAGAAAGCTGCACCAATCATCATCATCATCATCATCATCATCATCATCATCATCATCATCATCGAAGATTTCAAGGTACTGTGTGTAAGTGTATTTATTCAAAGATGAACCCATGAATTCATGGGTTATTCAAAGATGAACCCATCTAATGTAAATATTACCATTACCACTATTACATTTTCTGCAGCCTGGAAAAGCCCAAATAATACTCAAATGTTCAAAGTGCTTCATATGGATTATCTTGTTATAATCCTTACAACAAACCTCTAAGGTGGGAGAGCATTATTATCCTCATGTTTCGAATAGGGACGGGGGTGGCTGAGCGCTAGGGCTGAGCTATTAGCAGCAGTCTGAGGTGATCCGGTAGCCACTGGACCAGCCAGCAGTCAGGCCTGATGGGCAAGTCAAGCGGAGGACAGTGCAGGAAGCAGTGTCAGGAAACAAGCCAGGAGCCAGGAGCAGGCAAGGTTACAGGAATACGACAGAGCACAGGAAAGCCTTGGCTCAACTAGTAAAGGAAGCCATCTGAGGGGCAAGCTATACATGCTGTCAATTACTCAGGGCCAAAGCACTCATTACTTTTTGCTTTAATGGATCGCTATTTGGCAATATAACCTGCAGTCGTGATTGCGAATGAAAAGCTTTTTCATTCACAAATTGCACACATGGGGTCCCCAATCCCTATTGGGACCCTGATGTAGGAGATATGGAGGCTTTAACCCTTTGCCCCTACTGCAGTCTGGATCAGACCCTCATGCCAGCAATTTCATAGAATTCATAGATCATAGAGTTGGAAGGAGCCTACAAGGCTACCGAGTCCAACCCCCTGCTCAATGCAGGAAACTAGAGGAGGGGTCTCCCATCCAAGTAATAACCAGGCCTGACCCTGCTTAGCTTTCTACGCTCAGACAAGCTGAGCCAGCGTAAGCCTCCTATTGGCACAGGGGCCCAATATGGATCAGGTACTGCAGCAGGGCAAAGCGCTAAAGCCTCGGCAGCCACACACCCCCCATGCAAGGCTCCTGCTATGGATCATGGCCCCCACACTGGTAATTTGTGAATGAAAAGCTTGCATTCAAGGGCAAACTACATAGTTAACATCACAGGTAATTTGCCCTTATACTCCTTCCTGTCGAGGAGGATGGAATAAGCTGGGCGGGTGGAGTCAGTCCAGAGCCCACAGGTACTTCATTGAGAAGCAGACACCTGCAGTTCAGTGGTTCACCACACAGGGGAGCTGTACACAGGTCCAGCAGATCCTAACACTGAAGCTGACAGAGGGGGAAAAGGAAGTGCCTTGCCCGTGACCACCTTGCGAGTGATGAAATTAGAACTGGTGAGTGGTGACCTCCCTGATCTGAAATTCATATGCTTATTTATTTAATTTATTGAATTAATTAATTTAATTTATATCCCATATTACTGCCAAAAATTGGCACTCACGGCGGCTCATTTATTGAAATTATATATAACCCACTTTTCAAAACAATTAGCACTAAAGGCATAACTAGAAATAAAAGAAAACACTAAAAACAGGCAGCCCCCACTATGCTACACCAGTCATCTTGGATTAAATGTGTGTTTTTCTATATAGGCTTTGGTATACATGCATTTTCTTAAAAAGGTCAATGATATCAGGATCAGTTCCAGGTTTGAGGGGACCCTTGGTTAAGTGCCCTCTAGTAATCCCCCTCCTAAGGAGAAGACCCTACATCTCCTAAGGAGCTGGAGAGAGCACTAACTCTGGTGGGCTTACCTGGTTGTGGAAGCTCTGATCAGTGCCAGATAGACAGGTCTGGGAGCAGCCATTTTAATTTTCCATAGTGCCCACAGTATAGCATCATTCCTTGGCATTGTGGGAAATTAAAATGGGGGCTCACTGCTCCAGCCACCCAGCACTGATCAAGTCCCAATTAAGCGGTGGTTTCCTGAGGCATGTACCTGTTTATCCACAGCATTATCAGTTTTATGCAGAGTGGAGTGAATTGGAAGCCATTTTCTGGAGTAAGGAGGAGACTCTCCACTCACTCACTCACTCATGTAAGAAAACAGTTAGATTCCTTAGCTGTTATACCTCAGAATTTCTGGATGTTTCCCAGGACACAGTTGGGATGAACCCAAGTGGTCCTAGTGGACTACTTAAGTTGGGAGAGGGGGAAGAAAAGGATAAGATACAAGAAGGATTTCCCACTCTCCAACATCCTTCGTTGAAACAATTATGTTTCCCGGAAAGAAAGCATTCCTTGTTCTGGACAGGCATGCTGCCTGAAGTCAAAGTATGAACAACTTGTTATATTTGCCAGATTAATTAATAGGTTGATGAAACCTCTTCTTTTCTCTCCAGCGGCAGTTCTGGCCTTGTAAAAACATACACAGCTTTCCCTTAACAACTGTCAATGGCACTATCACGGGGCAAAAAGCTTATTCAAACATACAGGTATATTAAAAGATTAGGGCAGGGATGTTGAAGAATCCTTGGTCTCGAGTCACGAGTCGAGTCACAAGTCTTTGGACCCAAGTCTCGAGTCCGAGTCCTTGGTCCAAAATGGTGACTCACGAGTCACGAGTCACTCCCAAAGCTAACTCCAACGTCTCCACGAGTCCCTATTAAAATCAATGGGGGGGGGGTTCCCAACAAAATAAGGCTACTTCAGATGTGTGGCTTAAATACATTCTAGGCACAAGTGTGCCTTTTTATTTCAAAACTCTGCAACTGATTTTGACAAGAACAGACCAGGCAGACAAACCCAAAATAACCAGGCAGGCAGAGGAGGCAGGGAACCCCAAAGCAGGCAGGCAGAGGCGTTTGTCTTGGACAATTCAAACTGTGGAACTGGTTAAGAAGAGACCAGGCAGGCAGAGGAGGCTGGGAACCCCAAACAGGCAGGCAGAGGCAGCCAAACCCAAAATGTCTGAAAGGTTGCATTTTAGGAAAATGATTTAAAAAAAAAAAATCTTCGCCGGCGATCGCACTTCTCTCCACTCCTTCTGGCACAGCCCAGGAATGTTGAAGAGTCCTTGGTCTCGAGTCCCGAGTCGAGTCTCGAGTCCCATTAAAAATATTGGAACTCGAGTGGGACACGAGTCAGAGGGGGGACTCAGTCCGACTCATGAGTCGCGTCCTGGAGTCCAAGTCCCCATCCCTGCTGATTTGGAAAGTCAAGTACAACGGAAGTTACGAGCAAGCTTTTAAGAAGCTATGCTCTCGTCTTTGAGTTTCTGCTCTCTTTAAGCGCGATTATAAAACAAAATACCTATTCAGTCGTAGCTGTTGTAGTATTCTGGTATGGGTCCCTTGTGCAACTACTCACATGGTCAACCTGTCTGTTGAGCATGCACCACAGCAGGCTTCTGGAGGGGCAGTGAACAGCTTTATTAAACAGGTAACAAATACAACTGGCACTGAGGCTCACAAACACAGGACTGACCTAGGGGAGGAGAAGAATACAGAAAGTAAGTCTCACCCACTGAGTTATGGCAGGAGTGATGACTACAGCCAATCTCCTTTTAACACTTCACAGACCATGCACCACAGCTATTACCTTACTTTTAAACACACACACACACACACACACACACACACACACACACACACACACACGCCATAATTCAGTGCAGTTAGGCACCTTTAAGTCCCACTGAACTCAACGTGGTTAAACTCTATGCTAGATTGTGGACCAATGTCAGGGCCAGTATCAACGGTAGGCATGTCAGGGCAAGAGCCCCCTGGACTTACTCCTCCTGTTCACCATTGCAACCTGCTTATTCAGTCACCTCTCGCTCTGACCCAGACAACAGTGGTGGTGGTGGTGGTGGTGGTGGTAAGCAGTAAATGCCATGGCCTACTTGCTCACTGGCTGTCAAGCAAGCAAGTGGTAGCAATGATGAGAAAGAGGATGAGGAGCAAGAGCAGCTAGTGACAATGATGGTGAGAGAATAAGACTCACTGAGGGAGGGGGCCACTGAGCGTGTCTTGCACACAGGCCCCTAAAAACCTGGAGTTAGCCCTGACTGATGTTATATTTGTTACAGTAGTAGCCTTGCAGAAGACTTTAATCTTATTTTACTTCTCTTACTTCTAAATTCTGCTTTTCCAGCGTGTGTGTACATGTGGGGTGGCATGTTAAACACTGTTGTAGCCTTGCACAGTGCCTTAGAAAGAGTTGGTGCTATTATGTTACATAATATAGCAGCAGTTCCCAGAGTCACGCAAAGCTTTGGTGAGCTTCCAATGATCCCATAATCATGGAACAGCAATCAAGAATCAGTCTCTCTCTCTCTCCATTCTCTAGTTCAGTGTTCTCCAACCTTGGGACCCCAGATGTTTTTGGCCTACAACGCCCAGCATGCCCCAGCCATGCTGGGAATTGTAGGCCAAAAACATCTGGGGACCCAAGGTTGGAGAACACTGCACTACTAGTTGGAAAGTCTTGGCGGTATGATCAAGAGAGTTCTGTTAGTTAAGATTTGCTAGGCCTAGGTTAGACGGAACTTTCTATTTGCTTACTGTACAGTTTTATTTTACTTTTGCTTAGAGCTAGACTCATTTGAATTTTTTTATTATTGTCTTCAGCCAAAAGAGATGATTAAACAACATGCTCTGTGTTTCAGATCCTTTTCCTTGAGACAAGATTTCTATTGCATTTAATCTGTCAATACAAGATTGATGACAGGCGGACATTGTAATTGTCTTTCTGGCATGAATTAGGGTTAATTAAGTGACAATAGGATTAGGGTTTAATGTTTAACTGGCATTAATTTTCCATTCTCTTAGAAACTGGCACAGAGAAAAAGCAAATGGAACAGCTGAGTGTGAGATGAGGCTAAAAATAATATTTATTAACTCAAATGGAGGTAACTCATTTTATTTTAGGGCACAGTCCTATATCAGATACAACCCTGGATGCCAAGCAAGGGTTTGTGAAGAAGTAAGTTTGGTCATCTAATCTATACCATCAAGAGTACTTAGTACTACTAGATTGCAGCGGTAATTTGCATGAAGCAGAACTGAAAGTGTGCAAACATATGGGAGGATATGAGTCTCATTTATTTAATGTAATGAAAGGTAACAGTTGCTAACTGTTGATGGGCAGCAGTTCTTATCTTGAAACTGGAATTGGGCAGGGCAGCCCTTCAAACAGAAGATGCCTTCAAGCAGAGGGTGGTCCTCTGGCAGCCCTTCACATAGAGGACTGTACTCTGTAAAAGAGGACACACAGCCACCCTATCACAGGTGTAATACTTATGCTTCTTCAAGCAAGTGTGTTAGTCCAAGTGAAAGCAGCCTAGGCACTCCTACACTGAATGCTGCCATGCCAAGTTCTTGCATTCCACTTTTGCTTTATTATGTGCCAAAAATATGTGAGGGAGGAGGAATTGAGGTGTGTTAGCATGCCAACACCAAGAGTTTTAACTATTGTAGGAGGCCACAAACATGATGCTCTCATAAATCATTCTCCGTTGACAGTCCAGAAATCAAAATGTATGAGCCGAAGAGGGAATAGCAGCATTTTAATGCATCTGGATTCCATCCAGTACAATTAACACCGCATTTATCACATTTTTCACCTCGAGTCATAAATCAGTGGAACAAGCACTGTACTTTAAAGGCTGGCCTATAACATCATAGTGCCTCAGCAGCAATGAAGGATTATTTAGAAAACATATTCATAACAACTTCACATTTTTGCAGTGATAAACAAATGTGTCTATTTGAAGTTGTCCACCCAGATTCTCTGTTACACTACAGATACGTACAAGAATGAAAGATTCCGTTTAGCTTGCTTTATGCATTACTTTCATTGTGGAGCTGGAATGAAGAGATGTAATGAACAGCGCTCCATCCATCTATCCCAGACAGTGCTCAAATGATGGGTGAGGGGGGGGGGTGCTTTAATGAAATCTACAAATCCTATTCCCAACTCCTTCCAGTTTTAGGCAAATCATCGCCCCCATGGCTGTCAAAAACAGTAGCTAAGGGGGCCCTCACAAAAGGCAAGGGAGCCAGGCCACCCTGCCCCCTTGTCATTTAAGCACCCGCAGGAACCTCCCCCACCACATGTTACTGAGGATACTCCTAGATCCATCATTGTCACTGGAGTCCCAAGTGACTGCGGCGGCTCGGAGTACCTTTTACCATCTTTGATTGGTTCGCCAGCTATGGCCTCTTCAGGACAGGGATAGCTTGGCGACAGTGGGCACTAGTAACCTCAAGACTGGATTACTACAATGTGCTCAATATGGGGCTGCCCTTAAGGCTGCTCTGGAAGCTGGAGCTAGTGCAGAATGCAGCAGGTCTGCTGTTGTCAGGAGCTGCACCTTTTCCGCATGCAACTCCTTTGCTGAACTGCACTGGCTACCTATTCGCTACTGGGACAGGTTTAAGGTTCTGGTACTTGTGTACATACAAAGCCCAAAACAACTTGGACCCGGATACCTGAGAGAGTGCCTTCTTCCTTACCAACCTGCCCAGTCACTGAGGTCATTGGAGGACATTCTCCTGGTTGTTCCTCTTGGACCTATGGCCTGATTGGAGTCCACCAGGAGAAGACCCTTCCATTTCTATGGAACTCCCTGCCTCTTGAGGTCAGGCAGGCTCTAACATTTTGTTGCTTTTGGTGCCTGCTGAAGAGCTCCTTGTTCTGGGAAGCCTTCTCTGCTGTCCAACCACCATTTTAATGATATCTTGTTTCTAATGTATCGTTTTGTTTCTTTTATGTGTTTTAATCTTTTTATTGTTCACCAGTCTGGAATCTGCTTAGATATCAAGCGGTATACAAATACTGTAAGTAAATAAATGTCTGTCAAAACCGCATATAAACTGATGACAATGTCTGCATTATCTTAGGCATTAGACCAACCCTTTTAATAGCCATATTTTTTATTAATTAATTAATTATCCCACCCTTTTCCTCTTTCAAGGAACCCAAAGCAGCTTACATGGTCCTGCGCCTCTCCATTTTATCCTCACAGCAACCCTGTGAGGTAGATTAGTCTGGGAGTCAGTGACTGGCCCAAAGTCACCCAGTAAGCTTCATGGCCAAGTGGGGACTAGAGTCCAGGTCTCCTGAGTCCCAGTCCAACACTCTAACCACTACACCACACTGGCTCCTGAGTCATATGAATATATAGCACTGCTATATACTGAGCCAGATCATTGGGACCAGTAGTGTTTACATCAAATGGCAGTGATTCCAAAGGTGCCAGGCAGAGGACTTTTCCAGCACTGCTTGTTTAACTGGAGATGTCGTGGACTGAACATGTGCAAAGCACATGTTCCGCCATTTTGCTATGGCCCCTCCCAAGGTCTAGGTCCAGCATACTACAGTATATCTACCATTCTGCTCTGATGACTGTTAGAACTTGCAAATGCGCTCATTATTAATCTTAATTATTAATCTTAAACCTTGAGGGTTCACAGGGCTAATACACTTAGGGTGCATAATCCTATGCAGACAAAGGACCTAGGGCCAGAAATGCTAGCTGGGGAATGCTATGACTTGAGGACTTTTGTCTGTCTAAACATGTATAGGATTGCACCCTTAGACTGCAATCCTATGCACTCTTACTAGAGAGTCACACTGAAATCAGTCAGATTTACATCTGAGTAAACATGCATAGGACTGAGCTGTTAAAATCTCTGTGGAAGGGGAAGACCCAGATAAGCAGAGGGGAAAGGAAGGTGGACAGCAGACTTGGACACTGTTGAAAGATGAGAACAGGAGCCAGGTGAGATAGGAACGGTGACTCATTATGGAGTGCTTAACAACACAGCAGATTCCCATCTGGAGAAATATCTGGCAGCCCTAGTGAGATCTGGCCCTCCTTTTGATTAGATGGTGACTAACCCTTTTAATGAATAAATCAATCGTCTTCTAAAAATAAAAGCTCTTTCTCAAAGCCAAAATAGAAATTGAATGGTGCAGATAACTTGTAATAGTGTCTGTTGCTGATGCTAATTTGTTTCCACATGAGCCAGGTTATAAAAGGAAAGGTAAGAGATTTAATTGATAGCATGTTTAAAAACATAAAGGACTTATTACCCCCACATTTCATTTCTATCTGTCTGGTTCACAATGTAAATCATATTTTTAAAACTTTCCTTTAATGAGGTATATTATTGTAATTGTACCCTAGACAATAGATTCTGATCCTATCTTTGGAACAATAGTCATACAAGAATGTGACAAAGAGTAGGGGTGGACAAATATGTCAGTTGCTCTTTCTCTGACATTTGAACTTTTTAAATCTCAAGTTCTTTCCATTTTGTTTATGAAGCAATTTGTGGATTTTGGCAAAGTTCTTATAACCCTGCCCTCCAACCAAACAAAATTCTCACTGATCTGCACTGTTCAATAGGCACAAATATTCCCAGCATGGTGCAGACCATTTTGTAGCTACTCACTATGCGGCTGTTAAAGATGAGGAGCCTGACAGAAAAAAAGAAGTGGCAACCCTAATTCAGATGCATAAACATGGCTGAATGCACAGGGATTCAGTCAGACTAGCGCTAATCTATCAAAGATCTTGCCGCCTGGATGGATCAATTTTATTTATTTATTTATTTATTATATTTCTATCTCCTGCAAGGAACCCAAGGTGGCTTACATAATCCTCCACTTCCTTTCCATTTTATCTTTACAATAACCCTGTGAGGTAGGTTAGGCTGAGAGCAGGACCGGTGCAGGGCAGTTTGGCGCCCTAGGCTAAATTATATTTAGCGCCCCCCCTCTTGTGCCATGGGGGGGGCTCCGGAAAGCAGCCCTGCTCTGCAACCTCCCGCCGCCGCCGCCGGACCCCCCCGCACGCTGCCGCCCCCCACCTACCTTCCTACGCCTCCTCCGAAAAGGGACCCCCGCACTCTGTTTTTGGCCGGGGGAAACCAGAGCAACAGGGCTGTTTAAGCCCTGTTTCCTCCCGCCAAAACAGAGCGCGGGTGGGGTTCCGGAAACAGCGCGGAGAAGGTAGGTGGGGGGGGAGGCGGCACGGAGGCGAAGCGAGGTGAGGTGGGGGGGGAGATTTCGATTGATTTCAGAGTGGGAGTGGGTGGGATATTGGGGAATCACCCCATAAATAATAGGGGGAAGGAGGCTCACGAATCAGCCCCGGTTTAGGGGAGACTCCCGTATCAGGCGATGCCTCTATCCCCACCCCCACTCCACACCCCCGCTCACTTCCAACCTCTTTTTAGGCAACTTCCAATCCTCCGATCCCCCAGCTCTCCCCTTTTCCAAATCAAAGTGGCTCCGATCGGAGTAAAAAAGGCCAGATCCGGGGGGAAACCCGGTCGAGGCGTTGCTTTTGGACGAGGTGACTGGTAGTGAGCGAAGCCGCCTCAGCCCCAGCTGTCTAGCACCGAGGAAAGTGCCTCGTCTTTTGCTTTGCCATACACACAGCGCTGAGAGGAGTTAGAGGCAGCCTGCATTGCTATGCCTTTCCCCCTTTGCTGTAATTAGCAAGTCGGATTCCGTGGGCAACAAAAGAAAAGAGGCTGGGGTAGGGAGGGAAAGCGGTCCCTTATTTGCTACACACACACACACACACACACACACACAGCGCAGAGGCGAGGCGAGGCGAGGCAAGGTGGGGGGGAGGCGCCCAGGCTCGGCCCCACCACTACTCCGGGCGCAATCCCCCGCACTGACCTGGCTTTCTCGGTGAGGCGGGCGGGCGGGCAAGGCAGGAGCGCGCCGGCAGCGAAGAGGAGCGCAGCGTTCTGCACCCTCTTCCACTACGCACCCTAGGCAACAGCCTAGTTGGCCTAGCGGTAGCGCCGGCTCTGGCTGAGAGTCAGTGACTGGCCCAAAGTCACCCAGTGAGCTTCATGGCCGGGGACTAGAACCCAGATCTCCTGAGTCCTAGTCCAACTTTCTAATCACTACACCACACTGGCTCACACACTGGATGAATCTATCACTTTACTTTCTCCCACATTTTAATTTTTAAAATCTCAAGTTCTTTCCATCCTGTTTATGAAGAAATGTGAGGGTGTGTTTTTTTTACATTCTTATATAAAACTCCCCCAACCTAAACAAAGTTCTTGCAAATGTAGGAAGGAAAATGAAGAGTCGAGACAATTTGTTGGGTGTTTAACTGGGCCACATTTATTTACATACAATGAACTGCAAAGGGATGATGTGCAGGTTATTCTAATCCGGCCTCCGAGGCCGATAAGTTGTGCAATTGGGCGGAGCATCCAAAACTGGGAGGTGGCGATGATGCCGCCACCGCCCCATTTTCCACTTTCCAGTGTTGGGAGCCTTTGTTGCATCTCCTCCTCTCGGAGTCTCAGGACAACAAGTTTGGCAAGAACAAAAGCATCACAGGCGTTCCAGATCCTCAGCTGTCCAAGCCTACGGAACCAGCAACATGAGGCATCCTGAAACCGCCTGTCACCTGAATGGTGCCAGGGTCCAGGGATGCTCACCTTACCCTATCAATACCCTAACCCGCACTTACCTGCCTACTGTCCAAATGTGACCGAATTGAATTGCTGTGTACACAGATTACAAACACCCCCAAACCCTGCAGCAGTATGGAGTAGGCGAAACGTGCCCATCTCCCTAATAGAGATGAGCCAAAATTCCTACTCGGCCCCTCAACGGCGACCAGAGGAGCCCACACTGTATACAGGGAGGGAGGGAGGGAGCTGCAGGAAACAAAGAGGGTGTGGGGTGGGGCTGCCAGGTCTAATATTAGCTCCTGTAGCCCCACCTGCTTGCTGACGGGATACCTGCGTCGACAGGTCTCAACTCACTTTCCCCACGTTAGCAAAATCCTCCCCGCCCACAGCTGCACGTGTTCCGGGGGAAGGTCCTTACCTGTCCCTAACAAAGGGGTATGAGAAAAATACTGGGAACAAATTATGATAACAATAAAATTTTGGAAGGCAAGAAGTATTGATACACATAAGCCCTACTCGGGCACTCTGATTCGGTGTAGAGTAAATGCTTGAGAGGGAGTGTGCCAGCCCCACCTCCTCTGTTGCTGTGTTCATCACCCTCTCCATATGCAGGGCGGCTTTCTGAAGCGGAGAGCTTCTGTATCGTTGGAGGGTCTCCACGTGATTCAGAATGCTTGAAAATCTGGACTCTGAATCACATGGAGAGCCTCCATGCAACCATACAGGAGGCTCTCCTCTTCAGAAAGCTGCCCTCCACATGTAGAAGGCAACGAATGCACTGATGGTGATGGAGCAGGCGGGGCTAGCGCACTCCCTCTTTTTGCATGCTTACTGTATAAAGAATCAGAAGAGGGCTGAACAGGGCTGCTATCTTCCTTTCACAAGACTAATCTTTTATAATAGTACTACCAAAGGTTCCAGATCTATTATTCTCTTGACAGATGAATCATCTTCATATTATTACATATATTTTGAAGAAATTCGTGCACGGTCAACTCCCATGTTACATTCCCGTTTAAAGAAATGGTCACCTAATTGATAGATGTATTTAGTGTACAGCAAAATTCTTATCATAGCTTCCTGCTCAAACATTGTATCTTGGTATGCATACCAACAGTAACCTCAATCTCTCTGAGAAGAGACACACCACTGGCTTCTCTCTTCATGAATCAATAAATTATACAAATGTTGAAACTGCCATGATTAATAAAACAAATTGTTGGTATTAAAAAATGGTATTTCTTACATAGTGAAGCGACATAGCTGATTAAACTATTGCGAGGTCGCATGCTTTCAAATGTTATTTTTTTCATCAGATATTGGAGTTTTTTTGGGGGGGGGAGAATAGAAATATTCTATAGTTCCAAGTTGATAAGTTACCTGATAGTGTAAATATCCCATAACACAAGTTATGAAATATTTACACAGAGCAATTGATGGGGAACCGAAGTATGGTTCCCACATCTGTGGGAAGGGCCAATCTATACTGTGCTGGCCTCTTTTCAGTGACCTGAGGATGTCAAAATGTGCTCAGGACCTATTCAAGGTCTAAAGGACAAAGAACCAAGTGAAGCCCATCGTGGATTACAAGTTTTCCACTGGAAGTAAATGGCATAAAACAAATGCTGTGTTTGAGAACTCTGAGGAGATGCCCTTGCAACAATAGGCCAGAATAGATGTGATAGTCCCTGACACCAAGAAAGACAACTGGTTCAAGCATGCTTCCTGGTCTCCGTTAGTAGGACAGCTCCTCTTGTAGATGAGTCTTCTCTCTCCTTTTCCTACGGCCTGTTCTCAGCGGTGCAAGAGCCAGGTCTGACAGTAGAGCCTGAGTAGGGACCGGGAGGTAGGGTGTTCACCTCATTTCTCCTTCCCATAGGCTGTAAGAAGTCTGCTCTCACTGAAAAGCCCAAAACATAGGATATGTGGGAGACAGATGATTTGCAGAGGGAAGTCCACATTACCTCCACCCTCCTGCTGCTATTTATGATATGTATAAGGATGTGGAGTGGCACCCTTCCTGGATATAGTCAATTCTGAACCAGAGATGTAGTCATATGCTTCCAGGGAGTTTTGCTGTCCTAATAGTCTGCTGGCAGTTAGGAGTACCCCGTTCCAACAAGAGCATCATCAGGGAGAGTATAGATGTACTTTTCAATTTGTGGGGTCCCAGAAACAGTAAATGAAAGATCAAATCATGCAACAACCTATTTAACATGTGTAATATGTTGCCTGTTTCAGTTTTATGCATGTTGCAATGCCTTAGGCCTGTGGGCCAACTCCAGCCAGTCTAGGGCGCCAAATCCAGCTCACCTGAGCTGCCAATCCAGCCCTCTGGGGTTCCCCAGAAGGCTATCTCCTTCTACTAGCCCCACCCCCATTCCCAGACTGCCAACCAGTTTTGCATGATTTTTCTCTCCTTCTATAAAGGTTGAAATGCCTCTCCTAAGGCTTAGTTACTGTAAGTAAGAATGTTAAGATAAAATATGCTGGCTAGTTTCAGTATTTTGGTCCCCCTTTTGCCTTTCGGCCCCATCCACTACAGGAATGTGGCCCCTCTGAAAGCTTCTCCAAAATTGAATGCGGCCCTCTGGCTGAAAGAGGTTCAGCACCCCTGTTGTAATGTATTGTTTCTTGACCCCATTTAATTGTTGGGATTAGACAGGCTAAAATACTACATATATTGCAAATAGTTCCAATGACTTCCATTCTCTCTCCCCCCCCCCCCAAGTATGCCCCTTCTGAAGTACGCTTCTTACATTTCAGTCCCCAAGCCTTTCAGATAGCACCTTGCACATGGGATGTCTCATAAAACATCCTTCCAGAGATCAGCTTCTCATTACAACGTGTTGACTTACAGTTCACACTAAGGGGATTCTCAGGTCACTCATCACTCTTGAGTAGACTAAATTACTTTACTTGCAATTGCATTCTTTTCAAGTTTCATATCTTTTGCCTGCATTTCATCTCTTAATTAGTTTCTGATATTTTGAAAGAGCATATCATGTAATGCATAACGTTCACACAATGCTGAGCAAGTTTGAGAAGTATTAAAACATCACTGTGCCTCGTGTTGCATGTAAAGGCAGATTTCAAAGTTGGCATCCAAAAGATCTGGCCACATTCCAGCTGCATCCAAATTATATTTTTATCTGGAAGCATGGTGACTAATAGAAGATTTGAATGAGACATCTTTTAATTCTCCTTTATTATGGTCCCAAATGGGTTATTTATTTATCCTGTCAAATCTAGGAAGGCGTATTTCCAATTAACAAGAGACCCATCCTGTGCTCCCGGCAGTCTGGCAACCATTAAAATTAATGAGCCCATAGCAAAAGGACATGATTGCCTTATAACACTGTTCAATGAGGCTGAGAATGTGTTTTCCATTTTTGTTCTGCCTTTCTATGAGCAAATCCCCCTACTTTTTTCAGCTTCGGTATCTCAGATGTTCAAGCTAGCATCTAATTTGTACCATGCATAATACATAGAAGCTAAGTATACAGCTCCTACACCTTGGCATAGCCTGTACTCAGAGAACTGGTCTGGTCATGTTCTTGCCAACATCACAAAATGGTAGCAGTAGCACATTCCATTGTGATTCATAGTGTAGAACATCTTCCCAAACTAAACAGGAAGAGTATTTACGATATAAATCATAGAGAAGAACAGCCAAACTGTGGAGAAGGACTGGGGGGCACCTGGCACAATCATTACTGTCAAATCATGCTGAATGTATTCAATATTTAGCCAGTGCCTGTGAGTACAATATTGGGGAGCAGTCAAGAAGCTTGAAGAGCTTAGATGTACAAGCCATAGGTGGAGTTGCTATCCTAAACACTATAGAGTAAACACCTTTGAACTGTGTGTGCTTACTTGTGGGTCAACATTTTTAAGATTGTGGCATTACTTTGGCTTAACATATGACAAAGAAGTCATATGTATTTATTTATTTATTATATTTATACCCCACCTTTTTTCCTGCAAGGAACCCAAGGCGGCTTACATAATCCTCCTCCTCCACTCCTCAATTTTATCCTCACAACAACCCTGTGAGGTAGGTTAGGCTGAGAGTCAGTGACTGGCCCAAAGTCATGTTATATCAATCATGTCAAAAGTTATTTTCAAAGCATATGAGGTGAATTTGGTGATGACCCTTCAGGAAAGATTTACATTCCTGGAATGCAGATGGGGAAAAAAACCTGACATGTAATTCTTTATGGGAAAACTGGCCACAAGGTACTGAGTGACCACCAGTGGAGATGCACTTAAATAATAGGTGTGGAAAAGTCAATTGACCAAAAAGTTTTCAGGGGACAATGAAGTTCAACAGAATTCAGTTACATATTGTTTGGTATTTGTGGGAGAACACACCAAATCTCTATTTATGTTTGAATATTGCACTCTTTTTGACCCACAGGACTTGGGACTGCGATGTTCTTTTCACAAGATCCTCCTGAGTGTCCTGGTGTCTCACCAAGCCTTTCCCCCGCTTTTATCATCTTTTCGTGAGAACACCAGCTGTGATTGACAAAGCATAGGGAATTAAACAGTCAGCTACTTTGGGTGATTTTCACATGGAATCAAAACAAAGTGGCAGGAGCTCAGCTCCAAGCTTTGGCCTCGCATGGGAGGGCATGCAGAAGCTCATTTCCCAAAGCGACTTCAGTATATTGCCAGTGAACTGGAGGTGTTTCAATGGGAATGGATGACCAGATAAAGAATAGGTCAGGTCAACCACAGTGCCGTGCTGAAGAAAAGTTGGCCAGCCTGAAAGGAGCCTGGTCAGCTGCTTCTGTGAAAAGGATGAGGTCACCCAGTGAAACAGCACCAAGAAAGCCTGAAAATTAAAGTTGGATTCCATTCCAGTTTAGACAGTGGCTTACTCTGCGCTTGTAGTTCAACCTCATTAGTACAGAAAACCTTACAGAAGTCTATTAGTACATAATGGTTTCTGTCAAATGTATTCATACACAACTCCCAATTCTAATAATCTAATCCTATGAACTATAGTGCTGAGACATGAACCCTCTCCACAATTTGGGCCTTCTCTCCATGCATATAAAGAATGCACAGACTGCAAATGGCTGTAAGCTCCGACCCATACATTGAACCACATGCCTTCAACAGAAGTCCATGGGTACAATCCATTTTGGAATGAACACAGCTACTTTTTTCTTTTCTCCCATCTGTTTAAGGCAAGACAGAAAAAAGTGTACTCCAGAACATTGTAGGCTGCTGCAGCAGCACATTCAAGCAACAGGGATTGGAGTGGGAAAAGGAATTCTGACAGGACAGAAAAGCATGCCAGAGAATTGAGGTACAGCATTATCCTTTAATACTCCTGGTGCAGGGTAATAAGGACTGCTCAAGACTGGCCTCCAGGACTAAAGCCCCATCTGTCTGATGTAAGGGCTGGGTCTGTTCTCTACTCAAATGTTCCAGCTCCATTTTTAAGCCCACCTGCCATTGTGCCAGGCCTCGTTTGGCTTTTTATTCAAGAAATGTCTTGAACTAAATTGCCAAGAATCACAGTACCACCATCATCACTTAAAACTTAAAGAATGGAAAGATAACTACTTGCCATGATATGTTGAAAGATGGGAGTCAAAATGCAAAATCCATGCCAGGAACATCTAAAATGAGCAACAGAGAAGCTATAGCATCAGTGCACAGCTGAAGGAACATCGTAGACAAAATACAAGACCACAACTTCAGTCTTTTTAAAAAGCTAAAAATATATATTTAAATATATATTTTACCAAGAAAGCAAGCACTTTGGTGGCCTCCCAATACCATGTTACAGGCTTTAAAAAGCAGTTGATTATAATGAAAATAACAGATCATAAACTCCTGTTAAGAATGCTTCCAGGCAGGCTCAATTTCAATTTACCGTATCCTCTTTGTGATCCTATGCAGAGAGAGAGAGAGAGAGAGAGAGAGAATAATAATAAAGAGATGAAAAGGATAAAAATTGTGGTTCAATGAACTTCCTTCTTACTCAAATTACTACAAAGGTTGATTGTGTGTTACCTAATCCAATGCCTAGGCAGAGATTTATGAAGACTTGCATACAGATTATCCAAGGATTTAATTTTCCAGGAGGTGTGAAAATGGATTTATTCTTAACCCAGTTCTGTAAGGAAACCAGAGTACCACTTTTCAAGAGTGGCTATTAGCTTGAGAAAATTGGGGGCAGCAGGGGGGGGGGATATCACAATATAGTATTCATTTTTGTTTTGAGGCATGTGTTAAATGGGAAATACAACTTTTTGATATTCATTTGGGGTTTGGGACCAGAAAACCAGGAAACTGACACATTACCTTGGTACCTTCAAAGATGGAAGTAATGGGGCGGAGAACAGCTCTGTAAAACTGCTCTCTTAAACCCTCTGCATGGTGAGGGTGGGGGAGAATATTGGGAAAGAAGCAAGTGGGGGAAGGTTTACGCCTCCCCTCCCTGTGCACAGTAGTCCCAATCCAGATCATGTCCCCCATGCATACTTGAGAGTACAGAAAAAGTACCGAGCCAGCTGCATGCTACGTATTTGACATAATGTGCAGTTTGGGCCCCAAAATGTTGGAAAGGTTTTCCATGGGAGGAGGTTGCCTTCAAGAACAAGGATTTATTGGATACTGAAAGATGGAATGTCCCCACTGTTTCTAGCCATGCTCAAAGTATACATTTTGAGGTATGATATACAGAATATATTTTTTCTTTAATGTGAATAGGTTTAGCAAGAAGATAAATCAAGCCTGTTATTAAGTAATAGTAACACTTACCGTAGATGAAACTGCTGATCACAAAGGGATTAAGCCATGCTATGAAGGTCTTCAGGTCCCTGGGATTTGTCTAGGCAGGGCTATTTAAATTCTTCTTTAATTTTGTCTAGTGGTGTGTGAGAAAGTTTAGTTCATGTCTGTGCAAGAAAGATAATTTCTTTAAGGCATCACATATTGCTGGAAGTGGAGATATAAGTCGATGGTGGCCCTGCTGAGCCAAAATACAATTTATACATCAAATAATGTGAGAAATCCATGTACTATTTTGTTAGTCATCCAAGTGGCATCAGTTCTAAAACTGGCACACAGGACACTGGTGTTATCATCCTTTCCCTACTGACCAAGTTCCCCATATACCTGGTTTAACAGTCATACTAATGGACAACGTACTTCCAGTTACTTCCATCTGACTCAACCCTGTACCAGACTAGACCTGCTGCAGACGGAACTATATAATGATGGGACATATAAGAAGGAACAAGACCACACAGCGCTTAATTTAATATGGGGTTCAATTTGGGTGTCTTCTAACGTCAGGGTTCATGTCTGGTACATACAAAGTACCATGAACGATCTAACTGGAGGTTGGCCTTTCACAAAGGTTCTATGGACTTTGAAGAAGCCCGAGTGCAAGGTGAAAGGGAGAAACGTGCTAGGCGAAAAGCACGTCAAACAAATCCTTTACAGGACCATCTTCCATCTGGTAACCTGTGTCCTCACTGTGGGAAGCTGTGTGGATCTAGAATTGGCCTCCACAGTCACTTACGGACCCATTGTTAGAGTCTACACAATTTTCTTTAGAATTTCCTCCTTTTAAAATTTCCTTTTTGTAATTTTTTTAAAAAAAAAATCCTGGAAGACAATCTTACTCGGTCACGAGTGATCGCCTGATGATGATGATGACATGCAAAGTAATGAACAGTCATTCATTACTGCCTTGAAGTACAGGCAGAAGGACATCATACTCACTACTAAGTGAACAGTCTAAAGGCCAAAACAGACATTACTTTAAATCTGTATCTAGCAGCTAAGTATTTTTTTAAATTTTTTACTGTAAAGTAGGATCAGAGGGTCTGATCTAGATCAGGACCTGGGAGTGGAGGGGAGGTTTTAAGATTCAAATCAGAGGCCCTGCACTTACTCTAGTGTAAAATGTAAAGAAGACAGAGCTTCTAGATACAGATTTAAAATAATGTCTGTTTTGGTCCTATTTCCACACATCTGGAATTAGGGCAGGGTTCCCCCCCCCCCCACATATACTGCATTCCCAGATCCTTTTAGAAATTAACCAGTGAATATCTTTATGCTTGGGCTTAATATTTGCTGTATAACTATTCCTGCTTTAGTTTGCTTTGTTTATACCTTTCTCCCACACATTATCTCTTCTGGCTCGCCCTGTGCTGAGATTTTCAAGCATGGCTTTGTTTCCTTTGGCTTGCCATTCTTAGGTCCAAACTAAACATTCAGGTAATCACACCTAGTGGAGCAGCTATGCATGATAGTTTTCTTTACCTTTGTGTAAGCACACTCCGCCCCAATTCAGATTGGGACCATTGCACTCTGGGAAGGTGGGGGGGTGTTAAATGTTCCCCCACCCATTTTTTCCTGAAACACCCACCCACACAGAGGAGGGGGGTTAAAAGAAGGTGAACTACATGGACTACATTGTGTTATCTACACCAAGGGATCTGCATGGATCCTTTCTGGCTGCATTATAATTGTGCTGGATTCTAGTTCACACTCCAGATATTCTGTAGCCTTTGTATTATTTATTTATTTATTTATTTATTCGTTTAATTTATTACATTCCTATACTGTCCAATAGCTGAAGCTCTCTGGTATAAGATCAGCTTGTGCCAACAGGTCGGGATTCATCACACTTATTCTCTCCCCACACCTGGGGAAGAAGAACCTGAACATTATGGAATAACTGGTAGGCTCTTCTTTCATTCTCTTCCTTTCCAAGACAGATATGAGGTGGATGGTATACCATAGAACAAATCTTGCACTGAAACATTTTATGGCAGTTCACATGCTACCCCTCGTGCTGCATGAGTACAGCAGTCTGAAGTCCTTTTGTTTATTGTCACCAGCTGCATAAAATGTTACAAGTTAGTTCAAAAAGAGCATATGGAAAAATGCATAACCTATTTTTGCTGACTTTCAGCTTTGTTACACTACTCAAATGCCTTTCCAATTACAAATATGTTGCACGCATTCACATGGTTATACAATGGATCAATGTTCTGCACACGTGTTCCACTTTCAGCTTCTTTGGAGCTGATCCAGCTGTTGCCTAAAATAAATTAGACTCAACTTTGAAATCAGAAATGGCAGAATCTTGGCTTTGGCAGAGCTTACTTTTGCCAGTTTAAACTTAACAATACATCATAGGTCTTGTAACAACTCTGTATCATATATGCCAGGTTTCTAATGGAAGGGAGGATTTAAGCCCTTCCTATATAAGGTTCACTGGGAGGCTGCACTGCCTACCTCACCGCCAGAGGGATCCATCACCCAGAAAAGGAGCAGCTGCAGGGAAATTGTTTTTCCCCTTCCCTGTCAAGAAAAAAAGCACCTATTTGACTTAATAACAAAGAACTAGTGCCTGAGTTTGCTTTTTTCCTTCTCCCTCCCAATCCCCTTTCCTTTCCCATCATGTTTAGATTGTAAGCCTGAGAACAAGGCCTACCTTATTATTAATCTTTGTACGCCTTTTGTGATAGAAGAGTGGTGTACAAATGCTTCAATTAAACAAGCAAATAAATAAAGTTTAATTGCTAATTAAAAATTGCATAAGGCTAATTATGCAAATGGTACAAATACTCACTATAGCAGTGAATGTAATGTTTACTAGAAAACAGAGCTACCTACCTGTATCTGTTGCGGGCTGCCTCCCTGCGCAATTGTGATTGCATCCGTGCAGAGAACAAACTGGAACCTTCTGGAAGTTCTAGGACTAACTACAAGGACTCATCCCCCCCCACACACACTTCTTTTGAAGTTCTTCACACCACAGCAAAACTGTTGAGGACTTGTTCACACATGCATCTTCATCACTTCATGACTGTAGTTTCAAGGGAAGACTTGCAAAAAGAAAGGACCACAGAACCCATGACTTGAGAGATAAATTCTAGGACCAAAATGAATGTAAATGATTGCTGTGAAGACCAGGGCTCGTAAAACTCACGAGATAGCTGAAACCATTTGTTCCGAGCAGCATTTGAAAACAGTTTCGCCCCTGATAGCCAAAACGCGTTGGGCAATAAATATTTTAGTCGGCACCTGGGATTCCTTTCTCTTTCGTTTTTTTCATGTGAAGACCAGGGCACCACCACATGCTTTCCTGTTTCATGTGAGTTGAAAGTAGGGATGAAATGAAAACAAATCTTTGATCACCCCCTTTGCCTGTTGCCCTTGTTGCAGCAATGGTAGGGCTCCTCCTGGCTGTGTGGCTCCTTTTCATAACTGCCATTTTGTTTTTCCCATAATGCCTCAGTGAGTGACACCATGTAGTGTCATTTATAGATACATTTATGGGGAGAAATGGTGGCTCCACTGGCAGATGACTCATGCTACATAGCAGATCAGATTTGGCTATGTGGTGACAGCACTGAGGATATACAAAACCTTATCTTTGAAGATAAGACACATGGATGCCGGCCAACCAGGAGTCATATAGTTAACAGGATGACATCATGACAGTAGTAACAGTACTTAGCTATTTAAATTTGACTATATAGTTGTTTCATTGGAGACAAAGTCAATTCGGAGTAAGGGCAATGGTTCCCAAATAGGCAAATGCTTTAGAGCAATCACTAAAAAAATGGCAAAAGAGAGGGTGTGTACCTTTTGAAATGGTCAAATATGTTCATAAAAATCAGCGAGTACTTCTAGCTCAACCCTAGCTAAAACCGATAAAAAGAAGACTGGCACTATAACTTGAGTAAGTTTTATATCTTTGGTCATTATGCAAATCATTGTAGAATTTCTCAGCACTGTCTTTCTTTCTGCCCATCTATCCAGTACAATTATGGCAGCTTTCAGGCAACACTGCAAGATTTCCAAGTAGCAGAGAAGATTAATATTTACTTTGACTAAAACAATAATCAATTAATGTATTTTTTTAAAAACTGCCAAAAATTAACGTGATGGTTCCAAGCATAATCAGTTAGAATGGGGAAACTTAATTATCAAGGAGAGTGGTGTCAATTAATACATAGGTCCTATGAAGAGGAAAAGGTTCCAGAAGACCATTTGTTTCTATGGATAAGGTTTCTTCCACTTCCCTCACCCTCTCTCAAGGAAACCCCTGGAAAAGGCAAATGACAATTGTTACATCTGGAGCACCAGTAATACATTTATTTAATTATAATTTATTTTTCAACCATAAAATGGACAGAGCATGGTCCAGTTCTACTCAATAGGAAAGAAAACGATAAAAAGTAAAACTTTAAAAAAAAACCCACCAGTATCAAATAATACTAATATCAATATTGTCTGAAATACAAAGAAACAACCAATGTATCTATCTATATAAACTTTAATTAAGAACCTTGCATTGTAAAGCAGATGATACAGTATATAGTTAGTTGTGCTAACAACTGTTGGGAACTGAATGTCCCATTAAAATCTGTACAATTGTGTGGAACTATGTAAATCTGGGAATAGCTAATTAGTATGCATGATGACATCTAGCTCATCTGTGTTGGAGATTAAATTAAATAAGTGTGCTTTGGCCTTCCAAATTCTCCTCATGCAAAAACAATCTGGTTTTGTTCCTTATATCATGTGTTAGAAAATTAAAAGGCAATCATGCATTTTGGCAAAAAAATAATAATAGTTGCATTTGTAGGTTATATAAAAATAAGTCATACTGCATAAAAACTGAACCAAATTAAATTATATCACAGAACACTTCCAAGGTGTTAGTTCCTTATGCATGAACACATCTTAGTTTCTTTAAAATAATTACACAATTTATGAAAGTCAGTAGTGCTTGTGTAGCTTGTAACATTCTTCTATAGGGAAATTATCATTTTCACCTACTTTTTAAAAAAGTTTCAACTTGTAACAAAGATTCAAAATTAAAGTTATACAGTATTATTGATATTTTTCATGAATACAAGTCTAGACTTTTAGAATGTAGATATATAGTACAAAAATCATACAAATTAAAGAAGGAGTGTAAAGTATTGTTCTTGCTTCATGTAGATAGTATTATTATGGGCATCTACAGTATCAGTCCTAAAAAGTTAAATTCTATCTCTAAAGCAGCTAGCAAGACTGTGCTAATAAAATATGATTCAAAGCTTATAATTCTTGAAGCATTGGACATTGCACTATTACTTGAGCTAGCTGATTCAATATCACGAGGGGTGAGAGTCCCCCCCCAACATTCACACCAAATTCCCAGCACACCATGGATTCAAAAAGAAATCCGTATTTCTTTTTAATAACGTTAAATACAGCAAAGAAACAGTCAGAACAAAGACATTCTGTATCTCCTATGAGAATTCCAGTTTTGAAAAGGTAACTCATACTTAAAGCAGACAGAATGGTTGAGATCTGCCTGAATTTCAATAACATCTATCTCTTGGGATCATTAAATAGGGAAAATCATGTTAGAACTTTACAACTCTTATTTACAGCTCTAGGAAGTAGAACAATATTAATTTATTGGAAAATGCAAATCATTCTCCTAATGGTTAGCCTTCACTAAAGTAAGGCAATATGTGTGTCACAAAAAAATAAATCTCAGGATAAGTTTTGCTATGTGCTACTTTGTCTTTTTACTGCATATTCCATTTGTTATTAATGTAGATGATTCGAGCTTTAAATACCATTTTAAATACTCTATCCATTTTAATATTGATCTTATGATGGAATCATTTTTCGAATTTTATCATCATTATATTGGCTAGTAAAAAACAAGCTGCTTATAATGTTGGAATTTAAATCCTGTAATATATTATAGAAGTGGAACTACTCAAATGTGGCAATAAGTAAATTTGCTTATATAACTATTAATATCACTTACAGCAAAATAAATCTCTGTGACTGAGAAAATTCACACTTGGCTTGACTAGCATTATTTCTAAAACAATATCATCTTAAAATTAAGGTGCTGGAAAATCCTTTACTGTTAATATTCATATAACAGTTCCAAATCCATCTGAAATAAGATCCACTGCTACTGAACTTGGATTCCAGTGTTCTCAACCCACATTTAGCCACTTCAAGAATAAAAGTTGTAAAAATGAGTGCAATGTTTTTGCTTTGACTGTATCTCTAAAAACCTGAAAAGTCATAAATGACAGGGGCCATTCAAAAATATGCAGTGCACAAAACAGATAGGATAGTACGGACAGACGTAGTTACTCCTACATATACCACATACAATCAACATTTCAATCTCTATTATGTTTTTCACAATTTGTTGTTAAAGTTAAAGCACCTATGTGTGGTGATTTTACTTTTACTGTACAGCCTATGTTATTGGATTTTTAACACTGTAACTTGCCCCATTGGACCGAACCATGCAACTGTCGCAGATCAGCACAAGTGTTTTATAAGGCATAATTGGAACAAGTTAAAAATCATTCCTCAAACTTTCAAAGGTTGAGTTGCTTGATGAAGGAGTTCCTGGATGCCTCAGTCTTTGAAGTCCATAGTTAAGTCAGGAGGATAATTTGCTTGAAAGTAAAATTTATTTGGCTTAGGATGGTGCCACAGGAATCAAAAGAAGAATTGAAATCCTCTCAGGGTGGAAGGTCCTTTGCACAAAGTTGAGGACATGTTAAATCCAGCTACTATTCAGAATTCCAAGTAGAGAAGGATGCCAATGGCAGGCAGCAAGAAACCAAGACAACTGGGTGTTACACTAGCAGCAAGTCCTGGAAATTAAACAGATTGTGCTTTTTAAAAATGAAGGGATAGTCATTATTTTAAATGTTGGCCAAGACTACAGATAAAACAAACTTTCTGCTAAGTATTTTCCTCAAACCTTTCCTCTATAATATTCAGGGATGGGGACTAGGACTCCAGGACTCGACTTGTGAGTCGGACTGAGTCCCCCCTCTGACTCGTGTCCCACTCGAGTCCCAATATTTTTAATGGGACTCGAGACTCAACTCGGGACTCGAGACCAAGGACGCGTGTTCCTCAAATGCAACATGGATAGGTTTTAGGAAGTACAGCAAGTTTATTTTTTAAAATCATTTTCCTAAAATACAACCTTTCAGACATTTTGGGTTTGGCTGCCTCTGCCTGCCTGTTTGGGGTTCCCTGCCTCCTCTGCCTGCCTGGTCTCTTCTTAACCAGTTCAACAGTTGAATTGTTCAAGACAAAGGCCTCTGCCTGCCTGCTTTGGGTTCCCTGCCTCCTCTGCCTGCCTGGTTATTTTGGGTTTGTCAGCCTGGTCTGTTGTTGCCAAAATCAGTTGCAGAGTTTTGAAATAAAAAGGCACACTTGTGCCTAGAATTTATTTAAGCCACACATCTGAAGTAGCCTTATTTTGTTGGGGAAAACCCCCATTGATTTTAATAGGGACTCGTGGAGTCAGCTTTGGGAGTGACTCGTGACTTGTGAGTCACCATTTTGGACCAAGGACTCGGACTCGGACTTGAGACTTGGGTCCAAAGACTCGTGACTCGACTCGTGACTCGAAACCAAGGACTCTTCAACATCCCTGGTAATATTTGATGTCAAATATTCTCTGAATACTTGCCAAATATTTTCTGAATGTAGGTCCCTGATCCAAATTAGGGGTGTGCATTTGTTTTGCAACAAACAAAAACCTGAAATGAATAGGATCCATAAGTGCCAGAATTCTGAATATCATATATCCATTTATTACTCATTCAGAATGCATATGGAGTCATTTTAGCTTTCATTTCCCCCTAGCAGCCAGAATTCCCTTCACACCCCACGCTTCTGTGGGGGGGGGGAGGATTTTGCGCGGGGGGGAGTGGAGAGCGAGAGCTAGGATGAGGTGATTTCACCTCCAATCAGGGCATCGGGCATACTGGTCACCCGATGGGGTCAGGAACAAGGGGTGGGGCCCCTGAGGCCATATTTAGGCACAGTAGACCCCACCCCATGCCTCTTTCTTTGCAGCTCCCTCCTGCCACTCCCGATGAAGCAGTATGGGCTCCTCTGGTCGCCTTTTATGGGGCCGAGTAGGAATTTTGGCTCATTGTCCTAATTGGCTCGGGGCAATGTGCGAGTTTCGCCTACTCCATACTGTGAAATCGGTGGTGGGTTTATTGTTTTGGGTTACCTGTTAATTCGGTCACATTGGCCTTAGGTTAGGCGGTAAGTGCGGTGAATAGGCATTGGGGGTCAGGGTTGCGGTGTGCATCCCATGCCACCTTTTAAGGCGATTGGCGAGAACCCGAGCCTCACAAATGTCGATGCCTTGTGGCTCCATTTGTGAGAGGTAGGGTCGCCTTTGGGGTCTACCCATCTCACCCTCCTCGGTTGTCCCGTGGCGCCAGGGAACGGTGATCCTGGGTAGATCCCCCAGCACCCCGTGTGCAGAATTCGAGGGTGGCGAGTCACCGCGCCGCCCTCGAGTTTGGGATGCTTTCGCCCAGACATGCTCCACTGGCCTTTTGGCCGGCCTTAGTTAATCCCGCACTTCTCTCTTCGCAGACCTTCGATTCAATAAATGTGGCCCTGATTTTATACCATAACTGTTGTCTCGTCTCTTCATTTCCCCCTTTACCCGCGCAATTGCTCTGATAGTTGTTATGTGGCGAGCTAGAGAGAGCAGGGAAAAGGTAACTAAGCTGTCCAATTTTTAATTAAAGCACACTTTAGCAAAAGCATCCCAACATTCTGATAGGTCTTCTTTCCACACAGAATCTTCCAATCATAGTAGCAAGGGGAAGTCTATAAAAGGAGAAAAGAGCTTTCTTTTTTTCTTTTCTGTTTTGTTTGCCTGTATGAGTTCTTTCTTTTCGGTGACTCAGCATGTGCAGGTTCCTATGCTAGTCTTTGTCTTATTTAATTGCCTGTAACACAGGGACACTTTGACCTATTTGTATGAAATTAGACAGATCTGATTCCTTGGAGGGAATCACCGTTAAATCCCTGGAATTTTCATGCCAGTTAGATGGAAAATACAGAAGTTCCAGGCAGCAGAAGAGTAGCTGGGTCTCCCATTTAAAGGAATGAGAAATGAAAACGAATGGAAACAAAGAAAATAATTCAATAAGGAAAGTAACAAATGAATAATTTTAACAAATGAATAATTACCCAAATAACATTTTAATTTTTTTTAAAGGAATACATTAGCAAAAAAAAAAGTCCTTCCACATTCTTAGTCCAAAGACAGTTGCAATAACTAGTAATATGCGTGGTATAAAAAAACAACAACCAAGTGGCCATAGATAGCTTATGAAGATATGCATTCCAATCCCATCTACACGGAGAGATTGATGGAAATGTTCAAGGTTTGTGTGTGTAAAATGTGCAAGACTTCTACTCTGTGCCTAAGGCAATTGTTGAATTACATCATCTGTCTTCACACACAAAGCTGGCTATCAGGCTAATCAGAGGTGGCCTTAAAGTTTTCATCACCCAAGATGGAAGTGCCACACATCACCCCTTTCCAGCTTCTTCCTCTTGCTCTCTGCACCGTTAGCATGAGTACCACCTCGTCCTACTCAGAGAGCTGGGGAAGAACTTCCCAAAATGGTGATGGCTTTCTACAAGGACTGTTTTCTCTATTTTTGTGCTATCTTGTAGCAAGCATGCCGTTCTAGGAAGCTGGATTTATTGAGACCCTTTACCTGTTTACTAGAGGAAGAGGTGAAGCAATTAAGCGACAGTATAAAAGGTAGCAGAAGTTGATGACAGAGCCAGTGGCAGAATTCTGCCCCCCCCCCACTTGCCTCATGGTCAGGCCAGCTCCACAACCAGTTGAAAGTCAATAAAAAATAATAATTACAAAGACATGGCAAAATCCAAAGTGCCCCTTCCATGAACAGAAGGGCTTCTTCCATTTGTGGAAGGGACAGTGATTTAGCAGGGTGGGAGGTAATTTTCACTGATTCTCCCTTTCTCCTGCAGCCCTTCCCTCTACCTCCCATATTGTTCCAGAGGGTCTCCCAGCCCCATGGAACAACTTTTCAGGGGGAACAGGGGGAAGGAGGAATTGGGGAAAATGGACTCCTCTGAACTTCCTTCAGCAGAAGTGCCCCATGAGTAGAATTCTGCTCATGGTAACTCTGGATCCAACTCAATGAGTGTAGAAACAGATTATGTCTCTGGATACTTTTGCCAACCCACTAGCATTGCAACAAGCAGCCTTCTGATAGTAAACATCAGTGTACAAATACTGTATACAGTTTGTATGCACATAATATTGGTAATGTACTTTATGTGCACACGTGAGGGTGGAGCTTTCCACTGTACATCCACTTCCACCCTCTGTCACTACTGTCATTAGCTTCAGAAGTTGGACCAGTGTTCTCCAACCTTGGGTCCCCAGATGTTTTTGGCCTACAACTCCCAGCATGCCCCAGCCAGACCCAAGGTTGGAGAACACTGTTCTACATGAACAAGGAAACTTATGCAGTGGGAATATCAACTGGAATTTAGCAGAGTTCAAAACCTGACTTCTGTTTCTTCTTTTTGGCACGAGCCCACCTCGTGTTTTCACAGCGTATTTAATCCCACTGGTAATATCTGCAATGCATCAATATTTTTGATGGCATGCTAAGTATCTTCTTAATGCCATATAGATGCTATACAGCAGTGTTCTCCAACCTGGGGTCCCCAGATGTTTTTGGCCTACAACTCCCAGCATGCCCCAGCTATGCTGGCTGGGGCATGCTGGGAGTTGTAGGCCAAAAACATCTGGGGACCCCAGGTTGGAGAACACTGCACTACTAGTTGGCTGGGGCATGCTGGGAGTTTTAGGCCAAAATCATCTGGGGACCCAAGGTTGGAGAACACTGAGTTAGACTAAGAAACTCTATCGCTGTTTTAGGGATGTTGGAATAATCCACGGCGGGTTTACGTGAGTTTGGATTTGCATGAATCCAACCTGCAGATTCTGCAGCGGACCTACTTCTTCCAAGTCACATGGATTCTGTGGACTTGCAGACCGGTTCTTCACTTGGGGGGGGGGGGGAGATTTGCGCTAATTCACATTAGAGCTAATGCCCACTTGCACAAATTCAGTAATCCACAGAAGTTAATGTGCATTCACGCAAATTCACTTTAACTAATGTGTTAGCGTATTTGCGGTAATGCACATTAGCACATATAGCGCTCATGCAAATTAATGCTAATCCAAATTAGTGCAAACAGAATGAAATTCTGGTTAAAAAAATTCTGATTGCGTCAATGAGTAGATGACGGAACAAAAGATGAAACACAGATGGAACAAAATCAGTACATCCCTATGTGTGATTTATTCACTCGTTAAAATATACTTCAGGAATATCAAAGCTACAAGTCACTTACTGGGTACACACAAGATGACAACCCATCATGGGTTGCTACCCACAATGGGGTGTCGTGTCGTGTGAACCTGGACTGATTTCCACGGGGTGGCCTGTGTGTGGGCAACAAGCTACCCCAACAAGGCATGGCTTGTTCTAGTTGTTCTACCCACGATGGGTTGTTGTGTTGACTGAACCCGGACGAAAAGACCCCATTGTGGGCTGGGGTAATTGGCTAGTGAGCTTCACGGCAAGAGTGGCAAAATACCCTTGATGCTCTTGCCACGGGGCTCCCAGGCAAGTGGCAGTGCCAGCTGCCCCCAAAGTGCCCAAGCACGCATATGTCTGTGTACATCCCAGTCCGAAAACCCCCAGTGCCCTCTCAAACCCCCCTTTTTAAAGGGACCTAGAGTTCTGACAGCTAGCTGTCAAAGTTGTCAAACTCCTTTTCCTTTGAAAGAAGTGGGGAGAGTGCACATTATCACTTTCCTGAGCACCTAGGGCTCAGGACGAAGTGTAAAATGTGCACCCTAGTGGGATTTTGGGTATCTTGTAGCGAAGGGGGTTGAAATCTCCCCCCCAAAAAAACCTTTTTGCAGTTAAAGATCACTCACACCTTTGGTTTTTCTTGACAGCTTGCCTTCTGACAGCTGCCAAGAAAAACCAAAAGGGGTATTTGGAGCCTATTCTGGGCAATGTCCAGAGTTGATACCTGATGCCACTTGGCAGCTGGCACCCCCCTGGACATTGCCCCAGCAGAGGCTTCAAACCCCCACAGTTGAGCAACTGCGATCATTCGCAGTTGTGCAACTGCAGCTAGAATTTTTTTTTTTTTTAAAGTTAAAATTATTTTTTGTGCAAATAAGTTCATAAAAAAAGGATGGACAACCATGGGTAGCCACTGGGACACTTTGGATGGTCTGTTTGTAGCTGTCAAAACAAGGATTGGGAAAGCCAGAGTGACAATCTACTTTTCCGATCTCTGGGGGCGGAGGTAGGTAAGGGTAAAAAGGAAAAAAGTTGTGGCAAGCCCAAAACAGCTCGCGATCACAACAGGAAGTGGGGGGAAAAGACTTGTTCCTCCTGCCATGTCCTCTAGGATACCTGCGAGAGGACCGAGGGGGAAGAAGGGGCCAACAACCCACGGTGAGCCCGACTATCTGTTGGGCTCACTGTGGGTTGTTTTGCACACTACCAACTTACCGTGGCTTATTGCCAGGGTGGGTTAGTGTGATGTGTGAACACATCCACAGACTTTTAAAACATTTCTCCACAAAAGTGTCTAGAAGCAAAACAGAGGAAGTTAGTCATACCTAATTCCCATTAAAATCAATGTGACCTAAGCACAGTGAAAAATTTAAATCTTATTGATTTCAATAGGACTAACCTAGCATGAGTTAGGATAAAATATTAAGGAGGCTTGCTTCTTCAAGTTAAAACTGGCCAATCTAGAGGAAATGTGTTGAAGTTCCACTGCAAGCAATGGGACTTGCAGCAGAACCATCTTAGTCTATCCAATCATATTTAACAATACATACAAATGTACATACACTCATGAAAAACACTATTTATGTTAGGCTGGTACACTGCCACACTGGCAAACCATAGTTTAAGATTAAATTTGATGTCAAAGAAAACCCACTAGTAGTAACATTTGTACTGTTATTGTGAAGTAAAGCCTCAAGGCATTCATTCTAGGCGTTATCCTCCTACTTAATGGGGGGAAATGGGGGGGGGGGAGAGATAAGAACCTAATTACTATACAGTATATTTTGTTTACTGAGGAATGGTTGAATCCTGCTTACAATGGAAAAGACTGGATATTTGTTCTGGAATAATTTTATTAGAATGGAAGTGACATATACTCTGCAGAAAAGGGAACACATACTTTTATATTTCAAATTCAGATATATTTTAAAGCCCACATACCTGGAATTTTTACTTGAGCTACTTCTCCATCTCCCCCTTCACTGTGCACTCGAACCTCAACAACATATTGACCCTTAACAGGTGCAGGAACTTCTATATAATGTTTACCAGTCTTAAACAGTGTGCCGTTAAATTGGCCATCAGGTCTATAGAGCACCTTTAAGAGACAAAATATAACATGGTACAAGAGAATAATTCAAGTACTAAAAACTTCCACCTAAACATCAGGAAAAATTTCCTGACTGTCAAAGCAATAAGACAATGGAATCAACTACCTAGGGAGGTGGTGGGCTCTCCCAATCTGGAGGCATTCAAGGTGCAGCTGGACAGCCATCTGTCGGGGATACTTTGACCTGGATTCCTGCATTGAACAGGGGGTTGGACTCGATGGCCTTGTAGGCCCCCTTCCAACTCTACTTTTCTATGATTCTTTGATTCTATGATTTGCTCTTCAGGGGAAAACTTACGTAGTATGAGGGAAAACAAATATTGTCTATCTTTCATCCATAGGGGTTTAAATATGAGATTTGAACATAGCTAATCCAACAAATCCAAAATTCATGGCATATTATGAGGAACTAGGAGAAAAGTAATTCTTACGATAGAATGCTATCGTAAGCCAGCATGATTTTACTTTTTATAGGTAATTTTTAAAAAAATAAAACTGAAAAATGGCTGAATACCTTCTCCATAGCTTGGTCAGAGTAGATTGACAAATTGCACTTACCATAAAGGAATGTGTGTATTTAAGTTTTCCCTTACCTATACTGTGGAGGTCAGTGCAGGTGATAGTGACTGGAGCTCCTTCCTGACAAGCATCAGGAATGATTCGTAGCTCCACTCGTCAGAGCTGACCAGCATCCAGAGCATAAAGAGAGATGTTCCAGCACAACCTTCCATAGGAACATAGGAACCTGCCTTATCATGAGTCAGACCATTGGTCCAACACTGACTGGTAGCAGCTCTCTAGGGTCTCAGGCTGGAGTGTTCCCTGGCCTGCCTGGAGATGCCGGGGATTGAACCTGGGACCTTCTGCATGCAAACCATGTGCTCGACCACTGAGTGGTGGCTCCTCCTGGCTGGGGCATGCTGCAAGTTGTAATCGAACACATCTGGAGGACACTAGGTTAGGGAAGGCTGCTCCAGTAGTATGCCAATCCTTTGCTTCCTTCTCATTGTCACTCCTTGCATCGATAAGTAGTGACCAGAGACAATTGCCAGAAGCTGGAGAGCCCCTTCCTCACCTACCCATTCACAGATTTCATATGCACTACAACAGTGAGAAGGAACCAAGAACTGCTCCCCTACTTTGCTTCCCCCATGGATCACATCTCTTTCTGTGCTCTGTGGACCAAGGCTCCTGATGCTCACTTCCCCTAATGAAAGGAGAAAAGTGTCACAAAGATCCCCAGCCATCACCAACTGCACTGACCTCTAGAAGAACAAAGTCTGTTTCTTTTAGTCACTGAAAAAAAAGGCAACAGAGATTCCACGCATGCTTTAGTAATGAGTATATGAATCAGCTCCTAGCATAATAGGTACTAGTTCTGGTGGTGGTGGATTTGCACACCTGTTTGAATGAGAGCAGAAAGAACTATGGGTTAGGGATATATACCTCTGTTTTCATAACTAAGTGTAGAACTGAATAATAGCTTTCATAGGGCTAATTAAAGAATTCATATTTCCCTGATGCTAGCTGCATACACTTTGGGCCGGTTCATACGACCCGGGCAGCGAGCAGGGGAGGCACCACGGGGCCGTCCACGGGGTCCGATGGGGCACCGCAGATGACCTGCGCCCCACACATAGGCGGACCGCAGTGTTGCCGGCAGTCCCCGCACCGCAGCACGGATCTCCTGGCACTAGGGGGCGGCAGCTCTGGATGCCCAGCGGGGTCATTTGCCCCTACAGGCCGGAATGGCCGCAGCTCTGGCCGCTCTGGGCTTCCGCCTCTGTGCAGCCACGGGAGGCCCCCGCGGGACCACTGCCTAATGTTTGCATGGCAGGGTGGCCACACACAGTAGGGGCTTACCCCTCTACCGCCCATGGTGACTTTCTGTGCTTCCTGAGCGCGGCCGTCTTGCGGGGGTGCCCCCGGCCAGCGTTCGCACAACACAGGAACTGCGGGGGACCTCTGCTCCCCCGCGGTTCCCATGTCGTGTGAACCGGCCCTTTGGGTTGTTCTTCCTTGCCACTGAGGAACCTGATCAGAAGTCCATTAGCTACCTTGCTTTTAACCGATTATTTGATTCATTAACAGAAAAGTCGTGAGGCATCATATTAGCCAAAATTACATAATAATGCCAAAGAATTTTAATATAGATCTTACTTTATATCCTTTCACAGTGGATTCATTGGATTGTGACTTGACATGGTCCCATGTGATGATGTACTTTGAACCAGACCTTACAGAACTGATAATCCTTGGTCGCTGTCTTGGAGCTATAAAATATCACATGCCATTTATTCCAACCAGCACAGTTAAGCCTTTATTACTGTACAACTCTTTAACACACCCCACCCCACCCCCTCGCTCTCTCTCACACACACACTCACAGACAGAACTTATTTAAAAGTTACTTATTCTTTTCTCTTTTTTTGAAGTGTTAATGGCCCTTGTTATTATTTAATAAAATCAATCACTGGAATCTATCTTGAGCTTAACTGGAGAAAGCAGCATACAGTATATATTCAAAAATAAACTCTGTGATGCAACTCGAAACAGCAGCTTATTAGGAGGTATACTGTAGTTGTATTTTCCCTTCTTCAAAGAACCCTTTAAGATTTGATCATATCAAATAGCCCGACTAAATAGAGTGAAACAGCATAGAAGCATTTGCTATGAGCTGGCATCCATTTATTGATTTGGGGGGCAAAAGCATGATATTGATATTAATGTAAACAAATATTTTTCAATAGTTTATTCTGCCTTCTCCAGTTAAGCTCTCTGTGTCTACATAACAAATAAGAAGATGTTATATAAAACTGATAATTTATGGAGCACAGATTAATTGGTATGTATCCAATGTTAGTCCTACTTAGAGTAGGCCCATTGAAATGAATGGGACTTAAGTCAAACTAACGTTGGATACAATCCATAGAATGAAGCAGGAGATCAGCACATAAACTACTTTACTTACGTGCTTTTTCTGTAACGAAAACCAAACGAGAACTGGTAGGTCCAATGCCTGCTGAGTTGAAAGCTGCCACATCTACATAGTATTGTGTGTCAGGCTTCAGATTTTCCAGCCTTACAGAAAAATTCTGATTGTTTACTTGTACTCTATTTGCAGCTATTTCTCTTTCACGACTGGACCAGTAACGTATCTGTAAACATGAAAGAAATGTGATTATATGGAACAAGACAGAATAGATTTCAAACAATGATGCTTGTTCCATGATTGCTACTTTTTTCAAAGAAATGAGAAATTATGTTCAAGAACAGAAGAGACTTCAGATCTGATTCAAATTTTGCAACAAAAGACATGGGTTCAACTGAGTAGATCCATCATATGCATAACTGGAAACATCTGAATCGGCAAACTTTTGATGCCACAAGCTAACTAAGAAAACAGATATCACAGGAAACTATGGTCAATACTATACAGGAAACAAAGGAGGAAAACTACACAAGAGAAGAGATGAGAGAGGGGGTGAGTCAGTCCAGTTATTTCAACAAATTGAACCAATGGGAAATATCCAACAGGGTGCAACCACTAATGTAAATTACCTTGCGCTAGCACTAGTGCAATGACAATATTGTTAGCTGCTGCACCAATTTCTCAGGGAAATCGGCGCGCAAGCTAATGCTATGGGTGTTGCGCTAGAGTAGTTTATGCTAGGGCAAAGTAATTTACGTTAGCAGTTACACCCTATTGGATATTGTCCATTGTCTCCCTTTTTATTCAAAAGCTGTTTTTCGATATGTATAACTAGCGTAAAGGGCACTTCTTACCATAAGTTCTCAGGAGAGCATTCTCAATCATTTGGGATTGCCTTTCCCATCAGGAGAACATAGGGCCAGTTTTCAAGTTGACTCCTGTATGACAAGGGTCTATCCTCCTCCCAGACCAGAACTGAAACAGCAGGAGCCTCTCCTTCCATAGTCACATGCAACTACAGCATAACGCCAACAGGCAATGCCCAAGGGACAAAATACACCTAGAGTGGGTTGTATCTAATTGTCTTATTTAGAGAAGATCCATTGACATGAATGGGAGTTAAGTGTTTGAGTGTTTGCCCAGGGATTAAGAAGCTCGATTCCTCATTCACTATAAATCCATGGTCATACAGGCAGTTCAAAGTGGTTCACATGCCCAGTTATTTTTGTCTCATCTGGTCCAGCTGAAGGTGGGTTTGTAGACATGCAACAATGGCACAGCCTCTGACAGCACAAGAACTTCTCTGTGCTTCTACTGCTACAGCCAGCACCTCTGGTGCTCTCAATCTGGCCAAACTGGCCCAAGTGGGAAGAATGAAGAATCCAGCAGAGGCATGAATCCTGGCTCTACTACCCCTACCCATATTGCTTCCAGTTATGGTTAGAATTTATTGGGTGTGGTGTGATGTACATGTTTAGAGAGAAGAGTCAAAAAGAAAAGATAATTATAATACTAACAACAACAACAACAACAACGTTTTAGGACAGGGCTCCTCAACCTTGGGTCCCCAGATGTTGCTGGCCTACAGCTTGCCTACAGCTCCCAGCATACCCCAGCCATCATGGCTAATGGCAAGGGATTCTGGGAGCTGTAGTCCAGCAACATCTGGGGACCCAAGGTTGGAGAGCCGTTTTAGGAAGTAGAATACCCAACCCAGGCCCTGCCACCCTGTCATGAGGAAGGGCCAGTCGAGATTCAGAGTCCCTCCTTAGAAGTCCACAGGCAAGTTGGTGCTGCCTCCTTCCAATCCCAGAGGACTGGGAACAGGCCCAGCCGCCCGGCCCAATCTATCTTGCCACCTGAGGCAAGAAGTTGCTGCCTGCTGCTGCCTTCCTTCCTGGCTGCAGGGAGCTCACCCCAAGTCTTGAGAGCTCACCTGAACTCTCATGAGAGCTCATCCAAAGTTTCACAGTATTTCATTCCACCTATCACAATACTTTGTCTGGGTCCCCAAGGAGGGTGGGCACCTGCTCCAGAGACCCCTGCTGGCCGCTGTCTTGCTGCAGCAAATGCCATGGCAGGAGAACAGCGGGTGGGGCTCTCAAGAGCACCTGCTGGAGGCGGAGGCAGTGGGCTCTCTGAGTGGTGGTGGGGGCAGGGAGCAGCACAATTCACCGCTCATCCCCTCTGCCACCTGAATCATTTGCCTCAGTCTACCTAATGAGAAGGCCAGCCCTGACTGGGAATGCCTTCCTGCCTTCTCCTGGAAAACTGGATTTTATCTCGATAGAATCAGTACCTCAGTTGCTCGTCCTTTTTTATTTTTAAACTCAAATATTATTACTATTACATTGTATGTTTCCTACCTTGTAACCCTAATTGGTATTTTTGTATGGATAGAAACCCAAAGAAAGTTGGTAAAAGAGCCCCTGATCATTTCATAGCTCTTTTGTTATTTCTAGTTTATTTCAACCTCACATTTACTTATTGACTTCAGAAACAAATCCGAAAACATTTGCAGTGCTTTTGTACCTTGTACTTATCATGCAGGTAGCACTACTCATTTGATATATGTAATGAATGACAACGTATTTTTGTAAGCTCACCTCATACCCAGTAACAGCTGGATTAAAAATATGCTGCCAAGAAACAGACGCTTCTGTGGATGATCGGACTTTTACGTTCACATCTTTAGGTCTTTCAATAGGAGCTGGAAAAATGAATACGAGTAATACAATCACTTCAAATAGTCTGAGTGAGGTATGCTACAAATAATTTGCTGAGTTACAATTACTTAATTTGTTGCTACTTTTGTGGCACAAAGCTACTGATTCAAAAAGGTTCTGGATGGAATCTCCAATAATGCACTGTTCTCAAAGGCTGCAACGTATTAAGAATTGTTATTAAAAACAGTGCATTACTTGAGTTTAGGAGTTGTATTTAAAAACACCTCCCCAGGGATTTGTGAATTTGCTGTACTTTTTTGGCATGGTATCTACTCTAAGGTTCTTGTGAGGTACCGATCTAAGATGATGAATGTACTCAACTGAAATTTCCTGGTCATGTGGAACTCTCTGTGTGCATTGCTACTAGGTACACACCAGAGATACAGAACATAAATGAACTACAGGGCTTCAGCAAAATGGTCAACACTTCCTTTACACCAGGGGTGCAGAAACTCAGTCTCGGGGGCCAAATCTGCCCCCTGGCGTTCTGCAGAAGGCCAGACCCTTCCCTGGCTCCATCCCTTTCCCCCAACCACTGATAGTTTTGCACTGTTTCTTTTCCATTCTAAAATGTTGAAATGCCTCCCCTAAGGCTTAGTTACTGGCAGTAAGAGCATTAAGCTAAAACATGATGGTATTTTTTCCTATTTTAGCCCCATCTCTTTTGCCTTCAACCATGCCCACCACTAGAATGTGGCCTGATAGCATATCCAAAATGGAATTCGTCCCTTAGGCTAAAAGAGGTTCTGCACCCCTGCCTTACATTAATGGCCTAAAAGGTTACTTTGGTTGTGGCAATCTTTAGCATAGTTACAACTTATGTCATAACAATAACAATTATAGTGATTCAACAGGAATGATTTACAGTGATGGGGTTGGGTTCAATGTCATGTGAACAGATGTCCGCTCATGCAATGGGACCCCCCCTTCTCTCCTCCCCCCTGCAGCCCACTGTGCAACCCCTAAATATTCTCTGGAGGTCCCCCAACCATCCAGACCAGATCTTGGAGAGGGCAGCAGTGGGGAAGGAAAATCTGTTCCACCAGTGGCTTCCCTTCTTGTGATGGAATGGCAGCACTGGATCTAACTCATGGTGTTCCTCCAGTGCAACTCATGGTGTTCCTCCACCCTGCTCCCAGCAATACAAATTTTCAAAGCAGAGAAGGATATAAAATACCACTTCTGCTTAGGCTTTGGTATGTTTCTTTAAAAAAAATAATAATTCTGGCAGTATTTTCAGTTTTTGGTTTTTTTAAATCTCTTTTTACTTAAGCAAACTGCCTTGGGCCTTGGAAAGGTGCCAAATAAATGTTTTTAATTGCTTAATGCACAAACACGAACAAACAAATAAAAGGAAGTATTGTAGGAAGGAACATGTATTGTAACACTTACAGAAATGTCCCATTAATACATTTAAAAATCTAAGCTGCCATGGCACTTTTAGCATACAGCAGCAACAAAGGACATACATACTCCTGGGCAATATATATTGTTCAGGTATCAATTTAGTGCTAAAAACATGCTTCCTTTCTTAGCATACAAATGTATGTATCTGAATATCCTGGCTGTGTTTCTTGTTGGATGGGCTTGCCCACAAACATTGAAAGTGTCCTCTGTTGTATTGCTGTGCTGACAGAATAGATAGATTTGAAAGTATGGCTCTAGCTGCTCAATTATTCACTACAACTGTAATAAATAAATAAAGTACTTTATTTTAGATTTGCTTAAGTTGCCTTGTGATTATAAATTCAAGATTAATTCAATAAGCAGTTAGGTTTGTGAACATAAGGCACATAAGGCAGTCCAGTGTCTAGAAAAGATTCCATTTGCCAAGCAAAGATCAATGATCTTTTGAGGATCTTTAGTAACAAGTTACAACAGACAAGCTCAGGAAACCTTTCATATACTTAATCTTCTAACTGGGCATGCAGTCAACTATGTATCAAAACAGTCAGTGTTCAGGGAGAAACAGTTATATCTTCGATGAACAGTATAAAAAAACCCCAAATCATCTTGTATGGAACATTATTTTTAAAATTAACTTTCGGTAACAGCCAGTACAACAAATTTATAAATTTAAATTTATAAATTCTATCCACAGATGCAAAGACATGGCCCTCATTACTAAATGCTTAGGCAAAATGACTGATACTGAGTTTTTACATAGTAATTATAATTAACATGTGGTGGCCTGACTGAAACTTTTATAGCAGATTAGTTTTCCTTGTGGTAGCCTTTTCAACACATGAGATAATATGATGGGTTCAATGATGTTCACCTCAGCAATAGAAAGAATTACCAGGGGTGATCTAAGTTTCTATATATATTTGCAGGATATACGAATGAAGAGAATCAAAAGACATATTGGGGAAAAAAACCTGAAGGCACTTAGGACTATAACCTGTAGTTGTTGATAGTGTAGTTCAAATTCTAAAACTTCCAGCAATGTGTTTGCAGGATTCACATTATTTCTAGGGCAGTGGTATATTCTGGAATAACACGGGTTTTTTTCTTTCTTTCTTCAAATGTTAATAAGGTAGTGCGGTTAATCAGTTAAACATTTTAAACTTCTATTACAAACACATTTGCTTGAGAGTAAGGGTCCTCTCATACCATGCTACCATGGAAATATTTGGAAGCCTGGAACCAAGCCCCAGTCAGACGGATTACCGGTACTCCTACTTGATTGTTATCACAGGGAATCTGTTTTTGTGCTGCTGTGGTGAATGAATGAATGAATGAATGAATGAATGAACCTTAAGATTTTACTGGAGCTCACTGAAAAACATTTAACATTAAAACAGCCTTGGGGGGCTGTTTTAATTTTGTCCTATTCAGCCATTGTTTAACTCATTTAAAATCTATATGATACTACCTGAGTACAGGTGAACATTTGAAAATATTTAATGAAGATATAGTCAGTTAGCAATATATTGTGCATTATGGCAATACATGATTCTATTTATTTCTTTGTATATTTATGCCATACTCCAGACCATGTATTGTTGGCAAGCTGATAGGGAAGGGACAGACAAAAGGAAGTAGTTCTTTATACATACAGCATAGTTAAACTGTGGAATCCACTACCACAAGAAGTAGTGATGGCTATCAGTTTATAGATATCTTTAAAGGGGGTTTAGACACATTCATTGAGATAAGGATATGAAATGGCTACTAGTCATGATAGTTATATATTACCTCCAAGATCAGAGGCAGCATTCTTCTGAATTCCAGTCACTGGGAAGTAGCCAGGGAGGGCTATTGCCCTCATGTCCTGCTTGTAGGCTTCCTGGGGTCACCTGGCTGGCAGTGTTGGAAACAGGATGCTGGCCTAGACAGGCCTTTGGTCTGATCCAGCAGGACCCTTCTTGTGTTTTTATGTTATGTTCCTATCTGTTCTCTATGTTTTCTGGGACAATCTCATATGCTCCTTACACATGTTTCCTTAAAGCAGAATAGCAATTCTTCACTAAGCTATTTCAACTAATTTCTAGATAACTTAAGAGTGGCTTCCATTATGGGTTGAAAGGCAGAGAAAATTTGAATAAATAACCATGGCAATCTTTATTATGTAATTCATTCTTGCGACAGGCCTGTGAAGCAAGTCATTAATATTCCCATTTAATATTTGTGGATACTGAAACAGAGTCACTTGTGCCAGGTCATCTGGTGAGTTCATAGCAGAGCAAAGAAATTAACATGCTGCAAAAGTGGTTTCAACTAGAGCTTTGCGCAACTGGCAAATGCTTCTCCCTGCTCTCAAAGGTTTCCTCCTTATTTGAGGGCAGATAAATTGTTGGGTGAGGAGAACCCTTCACCAAATTTCTCCAGGGGGAGAAGAAATTTTCCAGGAGTTTCTCAGGATGGGGCTTTTTTCCTAAGGATTTTTTTCTCCTTTTGTCGCTGCTGCTGTTACTGTAAGTCGCAGCAAATATCTCAGCAGCCTGGCCATCATTCTACATCCTCCACAATGCCCTGGACTTAGCATCACTTCGGGCATTGTGAGGCTGGGGGGTGGGATGGTGGCTGTCACAAAAAAATTATAGAGAATACTCAGAGAAAATTCTGTAATGTGATCTTTTTCCAGCTAGTTAAGAAAAAGAAACATCTCAGAACTTTTTCCAGAAAAATGTCTTATGAGAAATTTAGGCTCAGCTCTAGTGTTATCTCAGCTGTCCCAAGAACAATTGTTTATTCATATGTCACAAATTTGTCTCTAAGGGTGCAATCCTAGGCTATGGGGATGCCTGTAACCCTTTGAACCCAGAGGATTATCCTATGGAGCGCGTAGCCAAAGGTTGCCTCCGCACTCCTCCCGCTCTACGAAGTAGCTATATGGCCAATTTCTGCTGTCTAAGTGTCGTGCTTCACAGGGAGAGGGAAGGAGGCTGAGGTGCTGCCAAGATACATTGTATCTTGGCAGCGCCGGTCTCCTCCCCTCCCCTCCCCACAGAACACCCCCGAAAGCCCTTCTCCAAGGTCATTCTGCTGACCTTGGAGAAGCAGCCGGCATGGTTCTTTCCATGCTAGCTGCAAGAGTGGGGAGGGGGATCCAAGCGCGGATCCCCAGCTATGATGTCCAAGTGATTTTCCGACCTCATAGGTGGGATTCTGAAAAATCACACTGTCTAGTGGCCATAGGATCGCACTGTCAGTCTGAGTGATTTGCCAGCAGTGGCCTGCTTGAACTTGCAGTATTTTCTGTAATGGAAATGGAACCAGGATCTTGTGAGAGTTCCTGACTGTCATGTTACCCTGTTCATACAAATGGATCACTCACATGAGCAGCCTTTTACTACACTGTGGTAGCTAATATGTTACAACCACTCTTAACTTTTATCACACAATTTCTACTCACCATCTTGTGCTGAATGGATGATAGCAGTAAGGCTAAATGGTCCTTCTCCTTTGTTATTAAATGCTCTCACTTTTACTTGATACTTAGATGAAGGGGGCATTGATTCATCCTTATGGACATAGCGACCAGCTTCAGGTTGAGGAACTGTAACTCGTTTCCAGTTATCTTGATCATAGGACTTGAAGGCTACTACATATCCAAAATTATTACCAAAGTGATACTCTCTTGACAAAGGCTACAAGACAAAAGATTGAAAATTATGTTTTGTTTGTACACAAGTGTAGGCATGAAACAAAAAAATGTTGAAGTGCATCCCCAGCCCCTAGCAGGAGTGTTCCTGTACAGGGCTCAAGGCAGCCCAGGACAAGAGATTGTAATTCAGGGCTTGCAGGAAGCTGGAAGGTGTCAGGAGGGGGAAATTAAAAAAGACACTTTTTCTTTTCTACTCTGTAGAAACTTCCTATACTGTGTGGGGAAGGGAATTTTTTTTAACCTCATGGATTAAATCCCTTCCTACAGTTTTGAAATAACTTTTATAGGACTCTTTCAACAACATCTTCTTCTTTTTACTTCACAAGTTGTCCACAATCTGGTAAAATGCAATCCATGCATGGAAGTAAGATTTCGCATGGAAATAGATCTTTATGTGCACATCTAAGGCAGTGCTGTAAGTGGGCAGGAATTCCTTGTATCAGAAATTAAGCTTGCATAGATGATTCAGTCCCTCATGCAGGGAGTGCTACACTAATTACTGGAAGAGTCTTGTATGCAAATTGCCTTGGGCAAATTGTACAATTAAAGAACAAAAAGGAGATCACATTAATGAGTGGACTGCGGGATTGTGACTGAAAGCCAATGACAACGCAAGAAGACAACGTTAGAAGGTAGAAAATCCCTAGAAGCATTTATACAGTCTTACTCTGGGTGAATAACTGAGAACAACTACAACGCTCTGATTTCGTATTTGCGATCCCAAGACATTTCTTATAGTTGCCAGCTAAAAGAGAATGAACAGTACTAAGTGAGTTTGTGTGGCATAAGATGTCCTACTGTCAGTCTAGTCCATAAAGCAGACATAAAATACTAACTTTTCATCTGCATTAAGAAAAATTGTTAGAAGTAGCAGTACAGTGGAAGGAACTTCATATCCCTATCATTCTATTTCCAAAACAAGATTTGGAAGTAGTTTAAAGTTCCTGAATATCTCACCCTTTGGGGCTTAATTAATCACAGTAAATCCTGTAGCTGTGCCAGCCTGCCTTACATTCTGTTCCCATGGAATAATTTATGAAATTACTGAAATACCAAATGCAAACTCTGCACATTTTAGAAAACCAACACACAGCCTTATATGAACCTATTTATTTACACTGAGCCAGGTTGACAATGAAAATAAAATACCTTCACATCCTCATATACATGTTCAAGGACAGGTTGGGAATTACTGATAACGAAATCAATTAAATCCTACCCACCTATGGGGGGGGGTGTTAAATGAGTTGTCCATTTCAGAAGAGATGGGAAAGCCTCCCATTAGCTGGGAAAAATAATTCTTATATAAATCTATTTGGGTCCATCTGAAAGAACAAAGTGATCTTGTTTTGGTACTCTCTGATCTGGCATTAGTTATCATACCCCTGGTTATAATTTTAAAAATATAGTCACAGTTGGAAATTATCCAACTCTTTGCAGTGCCAACATGGCTAAGGATATGGGTCTTTACATGCAGCACATGATGTGTCACTGCATTTTTTTTCTTGCTCTTGGACATCAACAGTTGCCAATATTAAGATATTTTATTTTTCTCAACTTAATGATGTGTTTTTAAGAGCCCATTTTAAAAAACAAAACAAAAGATAATGTCATTTTAAAAAAATATATTTAGATGTTATTCAGATTTCCCAGAGTTGAGTTCCACTTACGCACACTCAGCTGAAGGAAGTGATGTAGGTGATTTTCACTGATTCTGACTTCTCTCTAAAAGCACTAACTCCCATGCTGAAATGGAGTGTTCCCTGCCCATCTGGAGCAGCTTTTCACTTTTTCAGGGACACAAGGGGAAGGGAAGGAATTGGCAAAAGTCATCTCCCCCATTTTTGTCCAGCAGGAGCTTTCACTAAAACTGAATACATCTTGCAAGTGGATGGATTCCTTTTATTTGTGGAAGAGCATGTCTGGATCCAACCCAAAGTACTTTTTAAAGTAGTGCACAAGTGCTAAAAATTCCAAAAAGCAAATTTACAGAATGTTTAAGTGGTCTTTTGTTTATGTTCAAGTAATATCTGTGCATATCTACTGCTGCTAGTATTTTAAAAAGCTGGAACTACTGTAAGGACATGGGTTTTTTTATCCTTATGGGTTTTGTATAAACCCACAAGGATATGAACCCATATAAGATTCCATATATTTACAGGTAAACATCTTCCAGTAGAGTTTAAAACTTCCAATGTGTCACTTTAAGTGAAAACATCCATCAGAAACTATCCAGCAGATATTACTAAGTGGATGATAAGCCATTTATTTAACATGAAAAATCAGTTCTTTTTGGTTTTGACAGTCAGTGTTTTCTCAGCTATAACTTGCCATTTGACACAAGACACAGATATTATAGTACAAATCTTTATACATGCAATGTTGGTTTATTTTGTTTTTTGTTTTTTTAAAGCCATACCAAGGCAATATACAGTCAACAAACAAAAAGAGTTAATAAACATAAGACACGTGCATTTTTGTTTTTAAAATATGTATAATGTTATCTTGAAGCCTCGTTAGGAAGACATCAAAATACAATGTTACTTTATTTGTTTTAAATGTTTCTTAACAATCCTTCATTGAAAGTATTACAGGGTAGTATATGAAAGTATGAATAAAACTAATGCAAATCTCTCAGGTACTAGTTTGTACAACAACTGTTTGTTGTACAAACTAGTACAACAACGGTCCTGGGCCCGGTGCTCTTCAACATTTTTATTAATGACTTGGATCAGGAGGTACAGGGAATGCTTATCAAATTTGCAGATGACACAAAGTTGGGTGGAACAGCTAATACTCTGGAAGACAGAAACAAAATTCAAAGTGACCTCGATAGGCTGGAGCGCTGGGCTGAAAACAACAGAATGAAATTTAATAGGGATAAATGCCAAGTGCTGCACCTAGGGAGAGGAAACCAAATGCAGAGTTACAGAATGGGGGACACTTGGCTCAACAATACTACAAGTGAGAAGGATCTTGGAATTGTGGTAGATCACAAACTGAATATGAGCCAGCAATGCGATGTGGCTGCAAAGAAGGCAAATGCAATTTTGGGCTGTATTATTTATTTATTTATTTATTTATTACATTTATCAATCGCCCATCTGGCCGGTCACCCGGCCACCCTGGGCGATGTACAATTAAAATACAATAAAACACAATAAAATATAATAATTAAAACAATATTAAAAAATTCTCATTAAAAACCTAACCCACCCCATATTCCCGCCTGAACAGCCATGTTTTTAATGCACGGCGGAAGCTCATCACGGAGGGGGCATGGCGAAGGTCACTAGGGAGGGAGTTCCATAATGTGGGGGCCGCCACAGAGAAGGCCCTCTTCCTAGTCCCCACCAGCCTGGCTGCTCTGGCTGATGGGATAAGGAGAAGGCCGTCCGTGGCAGACCTTGTTGAGCGGCCTACTTGATGTTGCTGGAGGCGCTCCTTGAGATAAGCTGGGCCGGAGCCGTGTAGGGTTTTAAAGGTCAAAACCAACACCTTGAATTCGGCTCGGCAAGCAACTGGTAGCCAGTGCAACTCTTTAAGCACTGGCGTGATGTGATCACGCCGGCGGCTGCCCTTAATCAGGCGAGCCGCCGCGTTCTGTACCAGCTGAAGCTTCCGGACCGTCTTCAAGGGTAACCCCACGTAGAGCGCATTACAGTAGTCTAGGCGAGAGGAGACCAAGGCATGAACCACTGATGGGAGCAGGTGATAGAAGTATAGCTTCCAAATCGCGGGAAGTGATAATTCCCCTTTACTCGGCACTGGTTAGGCCTCATCTTGAGTACTGCGTCCAGTTCTGGGCACCTCACTTTAAGAAGGACATAGACAAACTGGAGAGGGTTCAGAGGAGGGCAACAAGGATGATAAAGGGACTGGAAACAAGGCCCTATGAGGAGAGACTGAAAGAACTGGGCATGTTTAGCATTCAGAAGAGGAGACTGAGGGGAGATATGATCGCACTCTTCCAGTATTTGAAGGGATGTCACACAGAGGAGGGCAAAGATCTCTTCTCGGTCATCCCAGTTTGCAGGACACGGAATAATGGGCTCAAGTTACAGGAACCTAGATTCCACCTAAACATCAGGAAAAATTTCCTGACTGTCAGAGCAATAAGACAATGGAATCAACTACCTAGGGAGGTTGTGGGCTCTCCCACTCTGGAGGCATTCAAGGTGCAGCTGGACAGACATCTGTCAGAGATGCTTTGACCTAGATTCCTGCATTGAGCAGGGGGTTGGACTCGATGGCCTTGTAGGCCCCTTCCAACTCTACTTTTCTATGATTTCTATGATCCTGGCTTATGTTTATTTTGGAACTTATAAAGCAATATACAGCCATAGGGCTTACTACTAATATGAAGAGAACCTGGGAAGCTTCTGACCCATATCTGAAGATGAGTACAATAATCACATGGGAATGGATTCATGCGTGCACGTGCATGAAAGGTACATGTTCATCAAAATCAGACTTGCAAAAGCAATGCTCAACTTTGGGGTGGGGGAGAGGAAGGAGAGCCCTTGACGAAATCTTCAAGCCTCATCCCCTAGCTTGGCTTTAGCCAAAGTTATTCTGTTTATATTTATTATTAACATTTATATACTGCAATGTCTGCTAAAAAGCCAAAAAGGCAGTGTACAACAATTTAAAATAACAAAACCTTAAAACAATAAAAAGGACAAGAACTACATGCAGCCTTCAAACAGACAATTTGAAGGTCAAAACGTATCCCCTGAATCAGTATGGAGGCCATGAGGATGCTGTACTAATGGTTTATAAGGCACTGTTATTCAGAAATCATATGCTCTTCATATATGAATGAGCAACACAGAAACCATGTGTCTGGCAGCTGAAAGGTTTTCTGCAGACAGTCTTGTGCCTTTAGCTGTAAAATAACCATCCAGAAAAAAAATGCAATGAAACACACACTGTGGCTATGACAACCCACATTTAGCTCTACTGGGACTGATTTTATTTATTTATTTATTTATTTATTTATTTATTTATTTATTATATTTATACCCCACTTTTTTCCTGCAAGGAACCCAAGGTGGCTTACATAATCCTCTTCCTCTCCATTTTATCCTCACAACAACCCTGACTGAGAATCAGTGACTGGCCCAAAGTCACCCAGTGAGTTTCATGGCCAAGCAGGGACTACAACCCATATCTCCCGAGTCCCAGTCTAACACTGCAACCAACCTTTTCACAGATTTCAGCTAAGTAAATTCTTAGCTACAATAACTCCATGGTTGTCTTCCACCTGCCAACTATTTTCGTTCTGGGCAAAACGTAACATGCCAACAAGAAACTACTAAAGCAATAGCCACTTTATGATATGTAGTAGAAGGATGAAGATGGACCATAGTACTGATAAAAGAACTTATTTCCTCTAACACTGAGGGTGCTTCCAGATGGAGGGGTCTTAGCACTAACCATTAGAAGGCATTGTGTAGAGTTACAAGTGGAAGATGTTGTCTGCACCCCACATAAAATTATGTTAGTGAGGCAGGGAGATAGACAAAAGCCTCATCTGGAAGCACTTTAATATTCTGTGTGTGATGTCAAGCCTGCAAAATTTGGACCACAAATCACAGTGAGAGCTATCACTTTAAACAGCAGATGGCTAGGTTAGTTGAAATGACTGAGAGGGACTGGCATACTCTTAAAATATGCTTACTTTGATAACAACATGTTGTCATCTATCATTGGAGACAAGATACTGGATCAGATGGAATACTCATATGAACCAGACCACCATTTCTCCTGCCCTCTCATTAAAAAAAAATGTTTCAGTGTTTAGCCTCTCTAATCCCATAGGCCACATTGTCAGCGAAAGGGAGCTCCAGAGTTTGGGGAACTTGCACAGTAGCGTTGCACAAATAACCTTTTAAAACTTTGTTAAGAGTAACAAGCAAGGCCGTCTTTCCAAAGGAATTCACTTTCCATTTAAGAAGTGATGATCTTAAAGAACAATTGCATATACTGCATTTTTGTCCTTTGAAGAGCACGAAAAAGGTTCCGCTGCATGGTGACTTTAAAGAGTAACAGGCAAGCTCTCCCTGGCTCAATTCAGAATCAGTTTGGTATTTACAAGCTTTCTCAACAAGCTGTCAGAAAAAGTTTGTCTGTTTCCAAGAGTTCTCTCCTGGCTCATGAGTGCTGAAGGGATTTATACACATGCGAATTTTCATACTGTGCTTGGGAATTGTAGTTTGATTCACCTACCCTGCACCCACCCGACAGCATCAGTATGGTGGAGTGCTGCTTGGAAATTCAATCAGCCTCCCCAAAACAAAACACACCTGGGAACAAGAGAGGGTTTGAGATTTGGATGAGAGACAACAACCACATAATACATTTGCAAGGAACAATCAAGACAATTTACCCACAAAAGTCTGCTTGGTTGGGTAGTCTGACCACATAGTTCTCAGAAATCAACATTGAGGGTAAAGTAACTTCTGTGCATGAAACCTGCCAAGCAGCTGGCTTCAGGCACCAGGTCTGCTGAACATGTATGTGTAGAATCACATTCGACCTTAGCCCTCTTCATGCAATACGTGAGGGCTTAAATTAGGGACAGGGCCACCCATACTAGCCCCACTCCCAACACCCGCATGTTGGGGTGCATCCTCAGCCCCACCCCTTCTCAGCTCCCCAACTTTGCCATCTTAAATAGCAAAGTCTGCAGGGAGTTGTACTCATGATTGTTTGAACATGAGTAGAACTCTCCACACAATGAACTTCCCCCGGCCCCGCCTTCTGGGGTCGGGAAGAACTTTGCGCGTGGGGGAGGGATAGGGAGTCAGACCCTACCAGGCCACGCCGGCTGAGCCAATGGGTTGCAGCAGGGCGGGGAGCTGGGACCCTCTTTTAAGGCCCTCTCTCCCCGCCCTCGGCCTCTTTCGTTTCTCATTTTTTGGCTCCCTCCCGTCCCGCCCTGTTAGCAGTGTAGGCTTCTCCGGTTGCCCATTTAAAGGGGGCCAAGTAGGAATTTTGGTCCATTGTCTTAAGTGGCTGAGGCAATGGGCGTATTTCGCCTACTCTACACTGTGAGTCAGGGTGGGGAACAAAGAATTTTGATTGAGGGTTTTTTGATTTGCTCAATTGGATCGTAGCTAAATTGGTCACATTTTGCAGGAAGTGCAGAATTAGGCAGTGGGGCTTAGGGTTCTGGCTATCTTCCAGTTGCACCTTTCAAGGTGACTGGCGGTTACCTGAGGCTTCCCTTGCTAATGTCTCGAGGCTTAGATACCATAGATAGAGTTGGAAGGAGCCTACAAGGCTATCGAGTCCAACCCCCCGCTCAATGCAGGAAACTAGAGGAGGGGTCTCCCATCCAAGTAATAACCAGGCTTGACCCTGCTTAGCTTTCCACGCTCAGACAAGCTGAGCTTGGCAGGAGGGAGATTGGGCTGCCTTTGGGGTACTACCTTTTCTCACCTACATTGGCTGTCCCGTGGCGCCAATGGGAGGCGACACTGGTAAGGCCCTCCAGCTCCACATGGAGTGCAACTGGACGGTGGCGGGGCATCCCGCCTCCGATTTGGTTAGGATGGCTTCGCTCAAATCTTGGTTTTCCCGGCCAATGGCCAGGAGTAGATTAGCACCGCCCTTCTCCCTTCTCAGATCTTCAATTCAATAAATGTGGCCCTGATTTTAAACTATATATACTTGTGTCTGGCTCTTCATTAACTCACCTATACACGCACAATTGGGAACCCTGATAAAATAAAACACAGTTCCTGATTCCATTGAGAATTCTACTCACATTCATGAGCAGAACTCCCCTGCATGCCCTCGCCAGTCAACACAGCAAGTTTGGGGAACTAAGAGGGTGGGGCTGACACATAGGGAGATATTTGAGGTGGGGCAGCTTCCCCATTCCCAGTTTAAGCCCTCATGCATTCAGGAGAACATGTGAAGAGAGCTGTTCTGAAGCAGAGAAGAAATTTCAGGAAAATGTTGCTCTATTCATAATACAGCCAAGCATTATGAGCTTGAAAGATTAATATTCCTAACCAGATAATTCCAAATTTTGACGCCATCATTAATTTTAATCCATTTTATGAATTTTTACTATTAAGATATGTTCCCACAAATGATAAAATAATTTTAAAAATAACAAATGCCTTCAAAACAAAGATCATATACCAGTAACAAAAACTGAGCATTAAGTTCTGTAGTGGCCACACTCTTGATGTTAACACATATAACCAACCAAGAACCCTTGGTTCAATGTTAGCAGGATCAGTTCCTTTATAACAGAATGCACAATAAGTGAGGTTTCATTATGATACATACCACCCACGTTATTGTCAGTTCTCGATTGCTGCCACCCCCTCCTCCAACTTCTGAAGGAGCCACATTGGGAGCTAAATAACAGAAAAAGAAAACATGTTTTCTCAACTTTCAAGAAATAAAGAAGCCATTATTTAATTTCCACCCTTTTATTAAGAATGCCAATGAGCCCACAAGACCCACACAATATAGTAATTATAGTCTATAATAGCTAGAAAGTCTCAGGGTTTGCCAAATGTAAAAAGCAAGCTGCTGCCAGAGGAAGCATGCCAGTTTCGCTCAATGATTGGATCTAGGCTTGGCTAAAATGAACTATTTTTCTTGATTATATTAGTCACCACATTTTATTTTTCAGTAATTGGACATTTGGAGGATTTATCATTCTTCCCTCAAGGGTTTGTACTCAAGAATTAACTCTTTTATGGTCAAACACGTAAGCACATACTTAAATTTTACATCTATGAATAGCTTATAAGTAATGATACAATGCACAACACACAGCAACTAGCACTCAATAGCATCAAGGAGACTTTAATTCTAGGGTCTTAAAGAACACTTGTAATTGTACACAGAACACTTGAGTTATCTAAAACAGCAAAACCCATGCAGTGCTAACAAAACCTCTATGGTGATGGTTGGAAATCAAATTGCACTAGCCTGCCCCACCCACACTGACTGCCTATCCTGACCCTGCCTTCTATTAATGTATTGGATTCCATGTTTGTATTGACCTGTCTTAGCAGGATGAGCCCACAGTGGAGCCTGGATGGGCAGTGGTCAAGAACTGAGTTCGGGGAAAGAAACATGTGCTTCAGAACCTTGGACAGGTCCCAGGGATCAGACAATTTGCTTGGACTAGGACTGTGTGCCAACTTATATAAACCCTAACCCAATACCCCTCTAAGACTCTGTCCACTTACAGGAGAAGGTTGATTCTTAAAGAGGTAGTCCCCTGGCCTGAAGCGTTGTAGGCGAACAAATGTCAGTGTACTGGAAGAAGCAAAGACTACTAGCGTTGAAAAAATGATCCTTCAATGCCAACTTCAGTGAACCGGTCATGTTGTTCGAATGCCTGACTGCCGTCTCCCAAAGCAGTTACTTTATTTCCAACTCAAGGATGGAAAGCGGAAGATCGGTGGTCAATATAAGAGGTTTAAAGATGTTCATAAGGCTAATCTAAAAAAATGCAATATAAACATCAAAAACTGGGAAGCTCTGGCCCATGAACGGTCTAAATGGAGGTTGGCCTTTCACAAAGGTTCCATGGACTCTGAAGAAGCCCGAGTGCAAGGTGAAAGGGAGAAACGTGCTAAGCGAAAAGCACGTCAAATGAATCCTTTACAGGACCATCTTCCATCTGGTAACCTGTGTCCTCACTGTGGGAAGCTGTGTGGATCTAGAATTGGCCTTCACAGTCACTTACGGACCCATTGCTAGAGTCTACACAATCTTCTTTAGAATTTCCTCCTTTTATCCTGGAAGACAATCTTACTCGGTCACGAGTGATCGCCTGATGATGATGACTTTATTTTTGAGCATACACTACCTCTGTTTGTGCATAGACTCAACGGCATGTGATGATCTTGGGGGTGAGAATGTTGGCCCTCCGGTGGGGCTGGCTTGGGACCTGCTGTCACTAGAGGCCCTGGTATGGGGTGTCTTGATTTTGGAAGGTCCTGGATTCTTACTCAGGCTCAGTGCGTTCTACTACTGGCCCTCCTGCACCTGAGTGGGTTTGTGCCACTGGCTGTCCTGATTCCATGGCCCCTGTCTGTACAAGTTAGTATCCAAGGCACTGCTGGAAGTCTGGGTCATGACATGCATAGAGGACTATACATACAGAACCCAGTGTGCAGAGACCTAAGGTGCATTATCCATACACCACAAAATCAAGTGTGCAGATTGTGTGTTTTAGGCCCCTGTGCCTTGAGCACTACACCAACAGGCAAGTCAATGGACAAACTGTGAGGGGAGCAGGCAAGGCAGGTACAATCCCCAAGGTCACATACATTCTGAATATCCAGACAGGTCTAAATGATTTTAAACAACCATTGCTAAACACTTAGCACTGTAGCAAAATTAATTGTTTTATCTTTGGGGCTGCTGTTTATGGATGCTATTAAAAACAGCATTCTATTTTCTATCCTATATCTAGCTACCTGGGTGGAAGGAGCAAGGTGGGATTTTTAGTGTGTGTACCTGTGTGTGTGTATTTGTGAAAATGGCCTGCTGTTATTCCAGTCAGGACCTCCTACAAATTTATATATACTAGACTTTATATCTAAGCTCTTGTATTAAAGCAACTGTGGAAAAAGGAAATATTAGATAGATTACTCCTGTTCATTTGCTGAAATTGTTTTACTTAGAATTACAGTGATTTTTTCATGGAAGTTTACTTTCTTCTATTAGCTTCTCTAGCTAATGTGTCCTTAGTCTCCAAACCAATGGAGACTAATTAACCAATGCCAGGTTCAAGAGAATGCTAGTGCTTGTTCTAGCAATACACATTTATACTTCAGATATGCATTCATTCAAGACAATGGGCCAATATCTGGACTGAAGGGTGAATACAAAAGAATAATTTAGAATTTGCTGAAGAATGACATGCAGGCTTTTCTGGGTATTTCTGCAGTGACATATGATTTCCCAGAGAAACGCTGTTATTTCCTTCATACAGTCAAAACAGCATGCATTATCTGGAACAATAAGAGCAGTGCTAATTCTTCATGTAGAAAAAGTAATATCTATTGACAGCTAAAGAATATGCACAACTGTGTGTTGAGATCTAACATTAAGCTATTAGACAAACCAGAGCATGTGTTATGGAGGATAAGGTCATGCCTTTGATACTGCATTAGAAGCTTTCAATCAGCTGTAAACCAACACTATCTAGTCCAACACGCAAGCACACTTTGGCATATTTACTTATGATCATAATGCAGCATTTCCCTATTTTCTTCCTTGACTGCCAAGTCAAGGCATATGCACCAACATTCAAAGGCAGTTTCTGTTGCTTGTATTAATCCACTTTCATCATCAGGCGATCACTCGTGACCGAGTAAGATTGTCTTCCGGGATAAAAGGAGGAAATTCTAAAGAAGATTGTGTAGACTCTAGCGATGGGTCCGTAAGTGACTGTGGAGGCCAATTCTAGATCCACACAGCTTCCCACAGTGAGGACACAGGTTACCAGATAGAAGATGGTCCTGTAAAGGATTCATTTGACGTGCTTTTCGCTTAGCACGTTTCTCCCTTTCACCTTGCACTCGGGCTTCTTCAAAGTCCATGGAACCTTTGTGAAAGGCCAACCTCCATTTAGATCGTTCATGGGCCAGAGCTTCCCAGTTTTCGATGTTTATATTGCATTTTTTTAGATTAGCCTTATGAACATCTTTAAACCTCTTATATTGACCACCGATATTCCGCTTTCCATCCTTGAGTTGGGAGTAAAGTAACTGCTTTGGGAGACGGCAGTCAGGCATTCGAACAACATGACCGGTCCACTGAAGTTGGCGTTGAAGGATCATTTTTTCAATGCTAGTAGTCTTTGCTTCTTCCAGTACACTGACATTTGTTCGCCTATCTTCCCAAGTAATTTGCAGGATTTTCCGGAGGCAACGTTGATGAAACCTTTCAAGGTGGAAGTGACGTTTATAGATAGTCCATGTTTCGCAGGCATACAATAAAGTTGGTAATACAATGGCTTCATAAACCCGTGTTTTGGTCTTCTTACAAATATCCCGATCCTCGAACACTCTATGTTTCATTCGAGAAAATGCGGCACTTGCGGAGCTCAGACGATGCTGGATTTCACTGTCGATGTTAGCTGTAACAGAAAGATAGCTGCCAAGATAGAGAAAATGATCGACATTTTCCAGTATTGTCCCGCCAAGCTGGATAGATGGCATCACCAAAGGATTGGCTTGCACTTGCTGATGAAGCACTTTGGTTTTTTTGATGTTAAGTGAGAGACCAAGTTTTTCGTATGCTTCTGCAAAAGCATTTAGGATAGTTTGGAGATCATCCTCTGAATGTGCGGAGACCACATTATCATCAGCATACTGAAGTTCCACAACGGAGGTTGTAATTACCTTACTTTTTGCTTTCAGCCTGCTGAGATTAAAAAGCTTTCCATCTGTTCGATATATAATTCCCACACCGGTGGGAAGTTTCCCCTTGACAAGATGTAAAACCATGGCGATGAAAATGGCAAATAATGTTGGGGCGATAACACATCCCTGTTTAACACCTGATCCCACTTTAAATGGAGCACCATGAGAGCCGTTGTTGTCCAAAACTGTTGCCGTCATGTTGTCATGGAGAAGTCGCAAGATATTCACAAATTTATTGGGGCATCCAATTTTCATAAGGATAGTCCAGAGAGCTGTACGATCTACAGTATCAAAGGCCTTAGCCAAATCAATAAATGCCATATAAAGGGGTTGATTTTGCTCCTGGCATTTTTCTTGGAGCTGACGTGCAGTAAAAATCATGTCTACTGTCCCTCTAGAGGGGCGGAAACCATATTGAGTTTCAGGGAGGATCTCTTCTGAAATAGATAGAAGACGGTTTGCGAGAATCCTAGCAAATATTTTACCTGCGGTTGCTAAGAGAGAAATGCCCCGATAGTTTCCACAGTCTGTTCTATCACCCTTCTTAAAGAGGGTGATAATTATGGCATCCCTGAAGTCTTCTGGGATCTCTTCTCTTATCCAGATTTTTTCGATGAGTTTATGAAGATGTTGTACAAGTTCGGGGCCCCCTTCTTTAAAGATTTCAGCAGGAATCCCATCTGGTCCACTAGCTTTGTTGTTCTTCATTTGATTAATGGCTTTTTTTACTTCATCCAAAGTGGGGAGTATTGCAAGTTCCTCTTTAATTTGTTTTTGCGGGATTTGCGAAAAAATCTCATTATCCACCTTAGATTTATGCTGTATATAAAAGGACAGTCTGAAGGCTCTGCATCTCAGAACAGAAGCCATCAAGTTCAGCAAAAGATAGACAAGAACATCCCATTGCTAGATTGGGATATTTGGTTGGGAGAGGGCTAGCACAGCCCAGAGGCTGGACCATATCACTTTAACCCCTAAAGGTTTCAGAATCAGCAAGGCAGAAGTGTTGTTGTTGTTGTTGTTGTTGTTGTTGTTATTATTATTGATGGACAGACTCCCAGCAACTCCATTTTGGATCGGGTCAGCAATTACAATAATCTTTCAAGAATGCGAAAAGAAATTGTTTTAAAAATCACCCTCCAAGCATTCCAAACTGATTCATTATGCTGGCTGCACTGTACAACATTGTTTAAACTTAATCTTATTTTTTTCAAACTCCAGGTTATGAACTGCATTTCAGACAGAGCTACACAGCTCCCAAAAGAGGATTTTTTAAAGGCTCAATGTAATTGTGGACGAAGTTCCGGACGCTATGAAGCTTGGGTAACAACCTTGCTTTTATAACCCTCCCAGGAAAAAGGTAAGAATTGTTAAATCAGGATGGGAGTATGGCATAGTCCAGAGAGCTAGACCTCCCAAACATGAAATTGAATGATCCTAATCCCATCAGGGTAATATTCTCAGTACATTTATTCTTCTGAAACTTAGTGCTGTACAACCCAGGATGGAAGCTCTTTTATTTAGCCAAGAGAAGGTTAAAATACCCCTCTTGGTAGATTTTGGATATGGCCACTGGGGTGGGGTGGGGTCTAACACTGGATCTTAGCTATTATACCCTGGGATGAAGTTCCGGGACATAACACACCTCACAGCACTTTGCTAAACTCTTGGATTGTATGTCCAATGCCTCCTGGGAGGCAAAGCATCTCCCCTCTTTGTCCTGGGGGGGTCTTCATTTATTCACAGAGCATGTCTGGAACTTGCCAGAAAGCAGCAGAGTCAATTCCAGAAATCCCATCCCAGAAAAGGGAAGCATTAAGTGCTCCTTGAAAACTCACAGATATTAACAGAAAGTAGTGCTGTAGCAATATTTTAAATATTCCACCTAGAAACAATGATGTCGTGTTTTTTTTTAGTCTTTTGAGCTGCAGTCTCCTGAAGCTACTAAAAGAATATGGGGGACACTTGACTCAACAATACTACAAGTGAGAAGGATCTTGGAATTGTGGTAGATCCCAAACTGAATATGAGCCAGCAATGTGATGTGGCTGCAAAGAAGGCAAATGCTATTTTGGGCTGCATTAATGGAAGTATAGCTTCCAAATCGCGGGAAGTAATAATTCCCCTTTACTCGGCACTGGTTAGGCCTCTTCTTGAGTACTGCGTCCAGTTCTGGGCACCACACTTTAAGAAGGACGTAGACAAACTGGAGAGGGTTCAGAGGAGGGCAACAAGGATGATAAAGGGACTGGAAACAAGTCCCTATGACGAGAGACTGAAAGAACTGGGCATGTTTAGCATTCAGAAGAGGAGACTGAGGGGACATATGATCACACTCTTCCAGTACTTGAAGGGTTGTCACACAGAGAAGGGCCAGGATCTCTTCTCGATCATCCCAGTTTGCAGGACACGGAATAATGGGCTCAAGTTACAGGAAGCCAGATTCTGCCTGGACATCAGGAAAAAATTCCTGACTGTCAGAGCAATAAGACAATGGAACCAACTACCTAGGGAGGTGGTGGGCTCTCCCACTCTGGAGGCATTCAAGGTGCGGCTGGACAGCCATCTGTCACGGATGCTTTGACTCGGATTCCTGCATTGAGCAGGGGGTTGGACTCGATGGTCTTGTAGGCCCCTTACAACTCTACTTTTCTATGATTCTATGATTCTATGAATAGTTTCTGCTCCACCTTCTAAAAACTGCACCATAATGTGAACATTCAATAGCCACAAAAACTTTACTATGTTCTAAAATACTCTTATTTTTCTAAACTAAACACAGTTTATATGAAATTAGATGGGGTAAAATAAAAGTTCTAGAAATATGCTGTTTTGGTGTGAGGAGTGGATGATCTGGACAACCAATATTTACCTAATATGCACTGAGTCCTGCAATCACCACACAGTGGAAATCAAATAAGAACTGTTTGAAAATGCATGTGGCTATAGTGGTCTTTATGCACTGGATCTCATCTATACAGACCTGTGGCTCACGCTGGCTCACCTTGTCTGAGCGTGGGAAGCTAAGCAGGGTCAGGCCTGGTTATTACATGGATGGGAGACCCCTCCTCTAGTTTCCTGCATTGAGCAGGGGGTTGGATTCGATAGCCTTGTAGGCTCCTTCCAACTCTATGATCTATGAAATCTATGAAATCTGATAATTCTGATTCTACCACACAAAAACTGCAAAACACAATGCAGAATGCGAAAACTTTGTTCACCTGAATCCATAGAAAACTTGTTAATCTTCGCATCCTTTGCTGAAAATTGTGATTCAGTATACTCATTAAATATTGTTATTATCATAGTATTTTGGACTTCAAAATTGTAATCAAATCAGACAAGGCATTAGCATGTACATACGAGATCCCTCTGTTCGAATTTTCTGTGATGGCATACTAGGGTCTCCTCTCCCTAAAATATTAGTGGCCATTATCCGAAATTCATATTCCATCCATGGGATTAAATCAATTACTTTGGCTGACTCTGCATTTCCTTCAACAACTGGGGGATCTAAATGAGAACAGAAAGATCACTTAACAAAAGAACATCATACAATAATAGCCAAGGTTTGCATGCTCATATTTCAGTTGTCAAAAAAGGCTTTTTTGTCAGTCTAGTCACTTATGAGGAGCCACCAATGCAGTGAACCAAATGCAGGTGGGAAATGTCCCTGAACTGGTGGCATTCCAATGGACTGATATATATTTTTTTACAATCTGACATTTTAGAGACCACTGAGAAATTCTAATAGAAACTATGGAACCATTATTTCTATTCCTCTTTCCTAGGATGAAACCAATATTTCACACAGGCTAAAAATAAATAAGGATCCACCTGAATTTTCTAGTTTGTGATCTATTACAGGCAGTCCCCGGGTTATGAATGGGATCCGTTCATAAGTCTGCCTTTAAGTCGAATGTGTATGTAAGTCGGAGCAGAAGCCACGCAATGTTTTCAAAGTGTTGCAAAGTGTCGTAAAGTATAGTGTGTGCGTTCATAAGTATGGACCATTGCATTTAACTCAGATTATTACATATATGGCGGTCTGTTCTTAAGTATGAGTTGTCTGTAAGTCGGAATGTTTGTAACCCGGGGACTGCCTGTACTTTCAATGAATGTTAAGGGCATCAATGTGATAAAAAAAGAGCATCAAATTAAATTTTCAGTAGCTTCTCAGCATATTTGATTGATATATTATGTTTGAATTAATTACATTTTTCACCTATTATTGCTGGGGCCAGGGTGTATGCATGGCTGTGGTTTGCATACAATCCATTGCAATTAACATTGACTAAATGTAGTTCTAAATGTTAAATTTAATTATTAGAGCAGTGGCGTAGTCCAAATTTTCACAATTGTATATTTTTTCATAAAAGCACCAAAATCACATCATATGTAGACTAACACACAGTGATCATTTTCAGATATTGTGATACATGGTATTGCATATGTGTGTATGCAAGTCATTGCCTGGACAGTGTAATTTGAAATAGGGCTATGATACACACATATGCAATATCATGTATCACAATATCTGAAAATGATCACTGTGTGCAACTGACTGAAATAATGTTTCCATTTGAGGATGTTATAATACACAATAACACATATATGAAACAGGTCCATGTCCAATGACCCATATATGAAACAAGATGACATGACCACTGCTCATAAAATAATTAAAGACACTAGGATAGCTTTGATGTATTTGATGCAATTAAAATCATGCAATTTTAATTTTTGGTAAGTTTTGGCACTTGTGCACATGCACAAACAGTTGATGTCATATTTCGATGTTATAGAACAACAACCAACAAAGGGGAAAGGCACTGAATACAGGAAAAAAACCCAGAGAGGAACAATTCTCAAAGTGCCCAAGTAGCCCGTTCAGAGTTAGCAAAGGAGAAAGTCAAAATGGCTATTTGTTGCAGATTGTTGGTAAGAGGAATGCTCCTGAAGAAGGAATCTTATTCCAAAAAAATCTATCAGGCATGCATAAACCTCATAGGCACTTGAGAGTTGTTTCTCTCTTGTTTTTTCTTATGTTATACTACAAACATCTGGCTGAACAAGATTGTTTCAGGTTATCAGACTTGGGGTGCAATTCCTATGCATGTTCAGACAGAAAAACGTCCTACAAGACTTGTAGGACTTTTTTCTGTTTAAACATGCATAGGATTGCACCTTTAATTCCTGGACCATTATTCCTTGACAAGAACACAGAACAGTGCATGGAAGGTTAGCTTTTTTGGACTTCGAGTTTTTCTTCAGTACAGATGTTTGTAAATTAAAAACTAATATCACTTTTTAATGACTTATGTTCCAGTTTCCCTCCAACTCTCTGGTGCACATATTTGGGAGCACAAGAAGCTGCAGGGTGAGGGTAATCAGCAGTTCCCCCTCCCTTCTGCTGGTGGGAGCATCCCATGAGTGGAACTCTGCTGAAGGGACACGGCCATTGAAGAGTGAGTTAGATTCCAAGCCAATATTTCTAATACTGTTCTTACCTGTTTTCATATCCTTCCAGTACTCAGAAAGAAAAGTCATTGCCTGGACAGTGTAATTTGAAATAGGGCTATGATTTTCTGTCCCGCGGCTCCAGGTAAGAACTACAGATGTATTTTTAATTTCTTCTATTTTGAGTCCTCCTGGGGGACCTGGGGGACCTGAAAAATATTTCCATGAAAAATAATGACATGATGATCAAGAATTAAATAGACAGATATTAATTTTTTTTAAAAAAATTAAAGTTTTAAATGCATTGCATTCTCCTTAGGCATTGCAGGAAATCTTGCATTAAGTTTATTTTTACTAAGTTTATTTTTACAGTATTCAGCAGCTCTTGCATACCTAAGAACCCAATATTAAAATCAGGGGTGTCACAGGAATTTGTCCAAGCTTGGTTTGGATGTAAATTTCCAGGGTTCTTAAAAGAAACAACTTCCAAGTGACAATGCTCTAGAAGCTCTGATACATTCTGCAGCATGTTAGGGTGATGGAAGGTGGGGCGGGGGAGAGAAAAATGCTCCTTACTCCTCAATTCTGATGGTATCACACTAATATTGCTGAATCTAATAAGAGCAACAAAAGTGAAAGCAAGTCAATCCTGAATTAAAGGTAAGTAAAATGTTGAGGAGAGAGACCTTTCATTTCCTAAGCCACCCACATTGGCTTGAGAAATGAGCTGAGTTCCCCCCAAAATGTTTGGAGAGAAATTGGGTCATTTCTGGATAAATCCAGGGAGAGGCTGGGAGATCTAACCCTTCACTGTACAAGCAGAGCTAGTGAGACACCCATTATGGTGTAGTGGTTACAGTGTTGGACTAGGCCGGGACTCAGGAGACCCAGGTTCTAGTCCCCACTTGGCCATGATGCTCACTGAGTGACTTTGGGCCAGTCACTGACTCTCAGCCTAACCTACCTCACAGGGTTGTTGTGAAGATAAAATAGAGACGAGGAAGATTATGTACACTGCCTTGGGTTCCTTGGAGGAAAGGCGGGATATAAATGTAAGAAATAAACAATATTTAGCAATACAGGTGGAACAAAATTTCCACTATTCAAAAGTTCAGCCCAAATTACGTGGAGGTTGCAAAGAGAAACCGGGGTGTGAGACTGCCCCTTTCCACATTTTGAGACGTGGTGGCAAATTTCGAGGGTGGGGATGGAAAAGTCACCAGCGCTCCTGTGGCTCCTCTATGCTACCAATCTGTGTTTAAATATCTATAACACCGCAGAATGAAGCTATGTAATGCTGTAGTTTCATTCTGCCAAGCATTCGGGAGGCAGGGGGAGAGAAATGGCTTTATCCACTACCAGCCACCATATTAATAGTTCTTTCTAAAAGAATGTTTTATATTTATATTTGTGTCTTTAGTGTATTTGTTTTATGTTATGTTTTAATTACCGTATGCTTTGCTTAATCTCAATGTTATTATTGTTGGTTGCCTTGAATGCCATTTTTGACAGAAAGGTGGGATATAAAATGAATGAATGAATAAATAAATACATTTAAACAAAATTCACACCTCTCACAACAAGATCAGCTGAAGCCGTGGCATTATCAACAATTGACTGAGCAACACATGTGTATCTTCCAGCATGCCGCAGTTGGGCATTTTTGACGAGAAGTTCACCGTTGTCCTTTATCTATGAAAATGAGATTAGAGAGAGCAGTAATTCTCCTTTGAATTTGGATTTTACACTTACGCATCTCACCAAATTACTGGCATAAAATGCTATGCAATCCATGGCCATGTACTCCTAAAAAGAGATAAGTAAAATGATTGATAAGTAAAATAAGTAAAATGACAAGACCACAGACTTGTCTGTAGCATTGGAAAATTGTTTGCTTATAACTCTGCTCCGCTCTCTCTCCCGCTCTCTCTCCCTCCAGATTCCCTGTTTGGAAGAATACTGCAAACTTTGAGTATTTGTACCTAGACCTAGGAGAGACATACTGAAAGTTCTGTTAGTGTACCGACCAACTCTCTTCCTAACAGTCTCCCTGCTTCTGTTGGTGGAAGTGGTCTTGAATCTGGTATTGGACCCATGTTTTTGGTGATGTGGGGGGGAACAGCAATCATGGTGAGGTGTCTTATCTGGGCAGGACTTCATAGCTGCCATAAAAACCATGAGACTGTCCCAAAATATTATCTGCCCCATATGTGTCTCAGGTCATACACTTGATTCGGTTCTTTCTGCTGGCTGATAACTGGCAATGTGGCTTGTTGAATTCTCTACAACTCACTTATCATGGAGAGATAATTTCCTGGTAAGGTGTAGACTTATGAAGACTCAGACTGTACACAGGAATAGGGGGCCTGTTAAATCGATTTGCCAGAGCAGATCTTAATGGTTTCTGACAGTGCTTGGACATATTCACATAGATGACAATCCTGCCAAAGGCCTGGTCAATCTGTCAACGCAGAGGTGACCTGGGAGGCTGAGAGGAGCACTCCTACTGACTAGAGCCCAGTCAGCTCTCTAGGCAACTAGGGAACTTCAGTTGGTTCAGCGTATGATCAGAATGTATTTTTCCAGTTTGTTTCCATATGCAATTCCAAAGTGCTGCTTTAACTTACAAAGAATTGAATGACTTGGCACGGAGGTATCTGAGCAACCATCTCTTATATGAACCTGCCCATTTCCTAATCTAAGATCAACTTTTGAGACCCTGCTCCAAATGCCAGTGCATTCTATTAGGCAGGTGGCAACTGGGGATTAGGCTTCCACTGGGGCAACACACTCTCCAGAAACATTCACTTGATGTTGACATTGTTATCCTTTCGGTGTCAAGTCAGTCAAACTTGTTTTATTTCTCCCAAACATTTAGTAGATATAATTGCTCTTTTATTGCTGCTTCCTTTTATCTTAATTTTATAGTTCATTTTTAATGGATTCTTGATAATTGGAAAGGCAGGATATAAATGGTTTAAATAAATAATAAAATTCACCTGCATAATAATATAATTCTTGTTGGCCTGCATAAGTCTGGGAACATTGGCTTACTTCAGGCTAATTTGTTAGCTGTGATTTAAGCAGAGCTGTAGTTTTCTATGGAATGTATTTTTTTTTAAAAAAATATTTATTTATTTATTATATTTATATCCCGCCTTTTTTCCTGCAAGGAACCCAAGGCGGTTTACATAATCCAATGCAGTATCATAGTGTTTTGGGGAAGTTCACTGTCTCAAATATGAATTTATACCTTCAGATCCAACTCCTACTAAGTTCCACAACAAATAATTAAAATCTAGACATAATTTTAGCACTGTAACCTGAGGTTCATTACTTTGGCAAGTTTCTTTCTAAATCAAATTTGCAGTTTATCAAGAAAGTGTACTGAGATCAATTAACTGAGTTACACATATGTTACTCTTTTAAAGTATTTTTATAAACTCCTCTATCACCCTCTCAAATATATCTAGAGCATTTTCATATGTGGTAAAACGTTACAAGAGATTAACAGCTGGATTGCTATCATGCCATCTTGGAATGGCTAACATTTTACTGCCTTAATTCCCCTAATTCATTCCAGATGATTCATTTTTTTTATTTTATTTATTTATTATATTTATACCCCACCTTTTTTCCTGCAAGGAACCCAAGGCGGCTTACAAGGTTCTCCTCCTTTCCATTTTATCCTCACAACAACCCTGTGAGGTAGGTTAGGCTGAGAGTCAATGACTGGCTCAAAGTCACCCAGTGAGCTTAATGGCCGAGCGGGGACTAGAACCTGGATCTCCCGAGTCCCAGTCCAACACTCTCACCACTACGCCACACTGGCTCTCATTCACTTCATTTCATCCAGTACCCCAATGGGGGCAGGGAGATAACGCCTGTGAGGTGACCGAGATGTTCACTCATATTTGTTTATTGAAGCATTAGGAGGAATAAAAAGGAGGAACCTTTCAGGGCAAGCAAAAGTATGTTGAGGTTTTTGTTAATGAGTCTTGATGGAAGCTGCCCACTTCCAAATTAATAGAATTTCCAGTAGTGAAAACTGCAGTTGCTTCAGTGGTACACCATTGTCTAGGGGGTGGAGAGACTCATTGCCGAGACTGATGTGTATTACTTATTTGTTCAAATATTTATAGTCCAATTTTCAACAACTAAGATTCTCAAATTGGTATGCTTTAATACATTCTGGAAAGGACACAGATATTTGAATGCTAATAAGCATAGGGAAGATCTTGTTAATTACTGCTAATCTCCATGTTGGAACAGTGTACTTCATAAAAAGGGAATGGTGGTGTTGGTAAACACAAGGCTGCTGCATATTTTGGTTTCTCCAAATATGTAACCATGGGGGGGGGGGGAGAGACAAATGTTGCTATTCATATATTATATGAGAGATGCATTCTTCTTCCTATACTAAGCTTACTCTTCATGTGGAAAAATAACAGGTAAAGCAGCCCTCCATTACATTAACTCAAAGGTTTCTCATTTAATCAGGTTGCTAGTGCAAATCAATACAACTAAAATTTCCTAGAACTATACATTGGCCAATATATACTTTAGAGCAGCCTTCCCTGGTGTAACACGCTCCAGATGTGTTGGACTACAACTTCCAACACCCCCAGCTAGCATCTGCTGGGAATGCTGGGAATTGTAGTCCAACACATCTGGAGGGTGCCAAGTTGGGGAAAGCTGCTTTAGAGTCTGAAGTCTGATTAGACTATCTAAAATGCTGAATTTACCAATACATCTACGCAGCTCCAAGGAAATAATGTGTAGCTGAAGCAGCTTATGTTGAAGCTATGCAACAGTACATTTGAGGGAGGAAAGTATGCAATAATCTTCATATCTAGATGGAGTCAGTTTGCACATGAAGTATCTATGGAAGCAAGCATTTAGTGGTTTGCAATCAAGCTTTCCACTCCTCCATGGGAGTGTTGGTGCTCAGAGGTAAAAATAAAGCTTACCAAGCAAATAATGAACATGGTCAGCAGCATGTTTTAGCCACAACATAGAAATGCATGCCCAATTATGTTTTCATTGAAAACCTCAGCTTGGCTGAATTATAAACTGCAGGAAGAACTGAATCATGAACTGGAAACTTTGATAGCAGCTTCAGAGATGTTCCAAAGGATACATGCTATTTACCACTCAGAGGTTTCTTAAAAGTTTAAAGCAAAAGATCTACATTATTAAAAATACTCTACCAGGCTGATATGTAACCTACTTTTAAATTTTGCTACTGAAACATGACAAGTCAGCATTTTCCTTTCATCAATCTATGACAGAAGATGTCTCAGTACGAATTTATATAGTATGTTCCACTTTACTAATGCTACATCAGTAAAGTGTTGGAAAAATGTGTAATGGATGACAAATGAATACATGTAGCCTATATTGTGTTGCTCCCAAACTGTGGAATGTGCTCCCCTAAGAACTATGATGGGCACTAAGTCTTTTGCATTTTAGAAAGAGTATAACACATTTATACTGGCATAAGCTTTCATGAACACTGTCCAATCCATCAGATGCAGTGTCCAGTGTCCACAAAAGCTTGAGTCAGAATAAATTTGTTAGGCGCCACAAGACTCTTTGTTATTTTAAAATTATATAGTTAATGTTTTACTACTCTTTCTTTTTCTTAGATTTCACTTTTCTAAATTCTTGTGCACTGCCTTGATGGCTTTTTAACAAATAAGGCAGTATATAAATGTTAGCAGGAAAATAAATAAATGAATGAATGAATTACGTTGCTCACACACCACACAGAGCAGCTAACAACAAATAAAGCCACCCATAAAATACAATAATCCCTTCACCCGACAAATAATATCATAAAAACAGACAGGTACAGTAGATAAAGCAGAGACATTGGATTAAAAGATATATATATCTGAGAAAACGAACATCTGCCTAAACAGGAATATTTGTACTGTATGATGAAACACCATAAGACAGGGGACCAACCAATCCTCCCAGGACAGAGAATTTGACGATTTCGGTGGGGCCACAGATAAGGCCCTTTCTCTCACCCCATTAACTAAGCCTCCAAAATATGCAGGACAAAGAAAAGGCCTCTCCTGTCCACTTTCTCAGGCTTTACAAGTTGAAGTGTATCCATTACAACATGACAAGCACGGTACCAAAGGGACACTGCTATAATTATGAAATCCAAGTCAGAGCAGATGCTATCAACTTTATCTACAAATAATCTAGCAAAAACATCACAGCAGTCAACTGAGACCTGTTCCTCAACTTTCACCTGTCCTTGATGTAACAAACCTTTTACAATTTGGAATACCTCAGCTAGATAACTCTGCAAATGCAATGGTGGCAGAAAATTATGATTTCTTTGCTGCCATCATTGCTACAGCATAGTCCTTATTATGGGCTAGAGTTTTCCTCTACCATCACTCTAGCTGGCATCCTTGCTGTTTCATTGTGCTCAGCTCCCTGGTAAACAAAGGAGAATTCCACCAGAAGGGACAGGATGCTCATGAACAATTGTGTCAACTGCCTGTGTCATTTCCCTGTCTGAGAGATAGGCCAGGGCTTCAACACAAACACCAATTGAGACAGCAAGAAACTTCCCCAAAGCAGTCAGAAACCATCCACTTGCTCTGAGGGTGGACCGTTCTACTAGGTTCTGTACCCCTGCAGAGGTTAGGAGTTCTTGTAAGTCTAAACCCCACCAGATAGTGATCTATCTCCACACTCAGAACACCATCATCACATCAGATCCAACCAAACAAGAGCTTGTCTTGCTATATTAACTGGGACCTGATATCATTTGGCACAGCCTTATGGTTGTCATGGAGGCCAAGAAGTCCCACAGGCAGCTGGCTGGCCACTATGTGAACACAATGCTGGATGAGATGGACCCTTGGTCTAATTCAGCACGGCTCTTCTTATGTTCTTACAATCTTATGCAGTCCTGAGATGCTACCGATGGGGTGGACTCTGCATGGATGTTGAAATCTCCCAGTACCACCAGCCTGGGGGACTCCATCACCATATTTGAGAGCACCTCGGCTAGCTCAGGCAGGCAGACTGTTGGGCAGCAGGGCAATAGAACCCTCATTCTGTCCTGGCTACCTATACGAAAGAATAAGCATGGAAGATGGGAGGATTGTTTGCAGGGTCATCTGGCCAGGGCAATAGAACTACAGTAATACCTTGGATTGCAAGTAATTTGGTTTGAGAGCGTTTTGCAAGACAAGCAAATTTTTAAATATTTATTTAATATTTTTTTACTTGATATACAAGCGACGTATTGCAATACAAGTACTGTAGTACGGCTTAAATTAAAAATCACTGTACAATTTTTGTGGGGAGGATTTCAGTTTTGATATAAGAGTGTTTTGAATTACAAGCACGTTTCCGGAACGAATTATGCTCTCAATCCAAGGCAATCCAAGGTATGATAGGCTACAGCGACTCCATCTCCTCCCTCACCCCAGTGTCGGTTCGTGTTCTATGGAGAATTGTGGTGGACACAGCTGGGACAAAATCACCCTGTGAGGTCTCTATAATATACACCGTCAGCTCCCTCATCCAGGATCAAATCCTGGATGGCCATGTTCTTCCCATTTACTGTTCTGGCATTCAAGAGCATCACCGTCAAACCAGGGTGGGATGTGGCTTGCCCTCAGACACCCCACAACCTTGGTAGATTGTTAACACAGAAAAGCTTTCAACAAGTGCAGGAAGTTGGAACATGAGATGGTAGAGTGGGGAGGAAATAATGTTTTGCTAACCACTGTGTGCCTTTGGAAAGATGGATTTTAGATGTTTTATATAAATACAATACAACCAGTATATGAGGATCTTAGATTATTACTTGAAGTAATAACCAAGTCATTTTTTGGCATATTTACGCACCATCCAACTTCCACACTTTACAGTTCCCTCTCTCTTTCTAATGTCATGGATAGAGTTTACCTACAGCAAAGCTTGGAGATGGTGAGGCTTCTGTATTGTTCAGCACCTGCAGGCCTAAGCAGCACAAATGTAAGGAGTCTGTAAGAAAACTCAACATTTTCATAAGCAACCATGCTTATGCTGGCCTTTTTTGCTCAAAGATTAAAAGAAAATGTTTCAGATCACCTTTATTAATTACAGAGACTGGCTGAATTCTTCAGAAACTGGGGGAGAGGGAGACAGAAGGTTTTATCTGTGGTGCACAGAAGTGCTGCCTTGTCTCCTTCCTCCATTAGGCTTTTTCACTCTGCTATAGTGGGTTGCAGCCTTAGAAGCAGCAGACATCCTCTTGCTTACTACTTTCCAACCCTTGAAAATGGCAGATTACAGAAGCCTAAACAAAGCTACAATGTATAAAAAGCCTCTCAGATATAGCTTATCTCTGCTCATAATTCTCTAGTTTGGCCATTCAGTGTACCACATCAAAAGTTTTACTCAAGACATTATGCTGAGGAAGTAGCCTGATTGTTTTTCTTTTTTAAGATTCTGTTTCCACTTTGGTTCAACAGACTTCCCAATAATGGTTCAGTCTCTGTTCCCATTTTAGAGAAAAAAGTATATTCCTCCAGGTTTTCTTCTCAAGTTTGCACTGGGTTGGTTCCCTTATTACAAGGCACAGCCACAATAATTTCATCCTATCAACTGGCCAGACAGGTCTCCACTTGATCTATGCTAGTTCACTATTCCCCAGTTTCAGCATTACGAACTGCTAGAACAAAATGACTGGATTCAGGCAACACAATAACCCACACTCAAGGGTTGAGTATGGGCTGAGTGTGGGTTGTTGCTGAACCATGGGTTGCTGTTAAAATGTGGGTTGTTGTGTTTTCTGAACCCAGACGAGATGATGAACAACCCACAGTTCACAACCCAGCAACAAACCATGGGTTATCTTTATGGGTTGTTCATGGTTAACAAGTCATGGCTTGTTACCGCAGCTGGGTTTAGACAACACGATAACCCACATTTCGACAACAAGCCACGGTTCAATGTGTGTGTGTTATTGTGTTGTCTGATTCCAGTCTGAACTGTATTTTCAAAACAAGAAAGATGCAGTACTAGCATCATTAAATAATTGGCATTTTCATAGAAAGTCACCTGCATTTTTAATGGGTACAAATTAGTTTTGTGTTGTATTACTGATTGCATTATGACAGAAAGACATTAAACTATTCAGTTATCTCAATAAAATTCATTAACATCCCATTATTCTTAGCTGGTTTATTAATATTATTCTAGCTACCAAAATATTGTGATCATGGTGAAATGCATCAAAGTTTGAAAAAAAACTGACATTTATTCTACGTGAAATTATGACACAAAACATGCAACAGATACTGGAATATTTAATCTTTTCCTCTTCAGGGTAATTCACCACTCGTGATACTTTAATAAATCAGAATAATCTGCCCACAATTTTCCCTACAACCCTCCCAAATCGGAGATAGTAAACTTTATTCAAAACTGCCACCTGGTGGCCACAGCCTATAATTCCAAGCTAGGAAAGAAAGTTGGAGACAAAATAGTTTTTAAGGATAGAACATCTTGGAGCCCAGCTGGGAAAAAAACTGGATTAAAAACAGTCTAGTGGGTTTCTTCTTGGCTCAAGATGGACAGTAGGTGTTTGCTTGTTTGTTTGTTTGCAGGGAGCTTCAGGTGATATGTTAGAAGCATTGTTACCCAGGATATGCACATTCACCCCTCTATTGTCTCTATTCATGGGTTTTGTAGTGGGATAGAAGAAATGTGTATGTATACCACCAGAAACAATGTCTGCATCATACAATCTTCAATTCTCTTATGGGAGAACTGCAAATGGTATTGCCCCAGCTGGCCTCGAAGGTGGTCTATGTGGTCAATAGGGGCCTTGCTGGTCTTATATAACTGTCACTTCAGGTTTGGTTCACCAGTGTGAGCAACTGAGCAACCAGACCAGTCAGGCCCCTGCTCCTGTCACCTGTATTCCTGCCACCTGTACTACTTACTGCCTTTCAGTATCTGAATACCTGCTTGCCTGTCTTGGGCAATGTCACCTGCCCCCTGCCCCTTGGGAACTTCAGCTGCTGTCTTTGGAACTTGGTTTTTTGCCTGTCTTGAATGATGTTACCTAGCTGTCACCTGTACCTTTGACTTCCATCTGGAACCTGACCTGTGCCTGGGGTGTTCACCTCTGACCTTTCAGATTGAGAGGAGCTGGCTGGGCCCTGACAAATGCATTCGTTTTGTACTCTTCCTTGCCTTTGATTATTTAACTAACCAGTCATAGAGTTCTTTCTGACTTTTAAATAATGGCTTATTCTGCTGAAATGTCCAGCTCTGGAGTAAATGCTAAATATAAAATAATGCATCTGTTTTTGATCAGATTTTTTTGCTGTTTATGGTCTATCCTAAATAAAAGGAAACCTGCCAAGTGACTTTCTAGGAATGTCTAATATGAAATTTAAATATGACTCTTTTTCAATTGACTTGCTTCATTTCTGTCAGTCACCATTAATATGTCAAGGAAGTGCACCATGTTAAACACACTCTTTCTTGTTAAACACACAGCCATGTAGATATTATTTCATGCATGCAAAAGGGGGGGACCCAAACAGTAATTTGAACTGTGTACAGGATGCCCCTTGCCACACAATTCCAGCACTTGCAGCTTTAGTCAACTGTTTCAGGAGGAAGGAGTTGATTCCACCTTTCATTCTTCCCCAAGAATACAACCATCTGCTTGGCAGGGCAATCTGTACACGAAACAACATGCTCTAAGGCAGGGGTCCCCGAACATGGCACCCATGGGGTGACCTCCAAGGGTACCCACAAAGCTCTCAATACAACCATCTGCTGTCAATACAACCATCTGCTTGGCAGGGCAATTTTTACATGAAACAACATGCTCTAAGACAGGGGTCCCCCAACGTGGCACCCATGGGGTGACCCCCAAGGGCACCCACAAAGCTCTCCACTCTCTGTCCCCTTTAACAGAACAGATTTAACAAAATCCATACATCTCTAGTTGATATGTAGGTTATTGTCCCAGTGTCAAGCACAAACCACCCACCCACCATGAGCACTACTTAATTTGTACAGTAAGGGCTTAAATCAGCATAGAAGCTTAGAGCCTTAATCTTAGGGCTGAAACAGACATTACTTTAAATGTGCATTAGCAGCTACAGAATTTGCCATTTTTACTCTAGAGTGGTCGCAGGGGGGCTGATCTGGGTTGGGATCTTAGCATGGGGTGCTAGGGGGGCTTTTAAGATCCAGATAGGACCTCCTGTGCCTACTCTAGAGTAAAAATGAAAAAGGACATAGCTGCTACATATGGATTTAAAGTAATGTCTCATTTGGCCCTTAGGGTCAAACTAAATGTTATGTTAATTACATAGCATGCAGCTCCTTATCTTGTTTTTCTTTAAAGTAAGCGTGCAGGGCTCCAATCCAGATCGGGGCCAGTTCACTTGGAGAGGTAAGGTTTAATCCTTCCTTCACCAGTTACTTCACTTGTAAAATTTGGTCTGCATGTGTGGCAGCCTGGCAGTTAAAGAAATAAGAAAGCTTTCATTGGTCCTAGGAACGTCTTTGGCTCTTTATCAGCAACAGAAATCCACACTGAGGAGGCTCAGCCCAACAAAAAAAGTCCCAGATAATATGGTGGATGTGATCGTCAATAGCTCAGCCTGTCAAGGATACATGCTGCTGTCCCAGATGCAGCTCATCCCTTTAGTTATACCCTATGTTTCTACCCACCAGTAGTGTGCTTCATATCATGATGATGATATTAATATGATACTAATACAGTCAGCCAAGGGCTACTTAAATAGCCTTCCCTCTTTCCAAATTCAGGGTGCTGTGGAGGAATACATTTGTCGCTTCATCAAATGTCTCCATACCTCTCGTACATATGGTTGAAGGGCTGCCACTGCATTTCCTGCTCTCTTCCAGGAACAGCTCTGTTTTTCTTTTAGTAGCTCCCTGATAATAAAACCCCTGGCGTTGCCGTCTTCGTCTTGGGGATGTACTTTCCCCTGTATCTGTTACTTGGAATTTACCACTAATCAGACTAACAATAAAGAGTACTTTATTGCTCTAAAAGCAGAGTGGTTTTTCTTTTCAGTGGCCCTCCAGACCGAACAGGAGAAATTCCACGACACTCTCCTGTAATAATATATAACAAAGAACTATATAAAGCTTGGCTTCTTTTGCATAGGTGTTTACCTTGCACTGATAGCCACGCACCTCCTTCATGGGCATCTAATTGCAGTTCATGACAGTTACCCACTGAGGGAGGGGAGTGCTCCATTAGTCCAAGAAGATACTGAAGAAGCAACCTTTTATATGGAGATGGGGAACCCATGGCTCTCCAGATGTTGCTGGATTCCAACTCCCATCAGCCAAGCATGGTCAGTGGTCAAGAATTATGGGAGTTGTAGTCCAACAACATCTGGAGGGCCACAGGTTCCCACCCTTGCCTCATAGTCATTGGCTAGAAGTAGGGACTTGCATATCATCAGAATATCTGAAGGGGAAAATGAATAGTAGGAAACTCTTGAAATAGCTCATTTTGATGGCTGAATTCTGCTACCTCACCTATGAACAATGCAGTTTCTACAAGAACTGCTAGTATGAATATTTTTTAAAGTCCCTGGAAGTGGTTATTCTCTTCCCCCCACCCCGCCCCCAGTTCCTGTAAGATTAGTCTTTTCCAGCAAATTGGAAATATATGAATATTAAAAGTAATCATGACGACGAAAACTAAGTATATCAGATAGAAATACGTAGTATCTTACCATGATGGCCCTTTCATAATAATCACTCTCTTTATCAACGTCTACTGGATATCCATTGAGAAGCCAAATAAAAGTCAGGTCCAAAGAGGGATCATGGGATGCCAGACACTGCATAGTAGCATTCTGTCCAACAGTGACATCAACATTAGTTGGTGCTAAAACTATCCTTGTAGCAGCTGTGCAGTTAAAAGAAAAAGTGGAAAATGTCATGTCAACAAACCAGCTGATGTGTAACAACTAAGATTCTGTATCTGTTATATATATCTGAGGGCAAACAGATACAGAAACATATATGAAAAAAACAAAACTTCATCATGGATCATTTATGCGTTTCAAAAGGAAAAATGGTTTCAACGAAGTGGGAGCCCTGGATCAATTTGGAGATGATTTCCTATACAAAAATGGAGCACATTTCTAGAAAGTTAGAACTTCCAGTCTCAAACATGGTTGTTCTGTGGCACCATTTCATTTTCTGTCCTATGTAAGAGGTTCTATTCAGGCTTCAAATATACTTATAGCTCAATCTTAGGTACATTTACTTGGATGTAAGACACACTGAGTCAATGGAACTTACTCCCATCTAAGTGTACACAGGACTGCAGCCTTAGTATTTATATAGAACTATTTTTAAGTGGACAAAACATCTCACAAAATATTAAGTGCACAAAGCAAATTGCCTCAGTGTAGGCAAATGTTATCATACAAATAAAAATATTACGAACAGGAAGCTGTGACTAGTGGTTTGTCCAACTGATCTAATTACAAAGATGAGTTGTGAATCAAAGCTTCTAACTTATGGCTCATGCTGTGACGCACTATGCTATACCAATGTTGCTGTCTTCTGTAGTTGCTTGCTCCTGCGGTCATAACAATAATTTCAGTAGCATTTTAAGTGTGCAATGTGCTTTATTTATTTAACTTATAAATTAAAAATATCTATATCATGCCCTCACATTATAAAAACAAGGCTCAGGGCAGCTTACAACATACCCAAAAACAATCAAACTGAAAAATGCATACATTACAGAAAATGTATTACAAACAAAGCATAAGTGCCAATGGGAGCCTTTCTCCTGGTGTAAATAGCAAGTGTGTGTGTGTGTGTGTGTTGGGCTGGCTGGTGGGGGGAGAGACACTGATCAGGTGGGCTGACTATGGTGGGTCCCATTCAGGGAGCCTATGTCTGCTATTTCTTCTTAAAATACCCCAAACATTAACATAATTGCTAATTGTGTCACATCTAGTTTGGCCATTTGTGGACTATGAAATAAGTAAGCATAGAGACAAATGGTGGATTGGTGGAAGAGAACTACTTAAACTCAGTCTTTATTTTTCTGACGTAACATAAGCCACTTGTCTACTACATAGTCTTTTCTGTTGTGGCACCAGCTTGTGGAACTTCCCTAGAGAGGTTTGATTGGCTCCCTTTCTTTTAAGTTTTAAGCGATCAGTTAGACCATTTAAAAAAAAGAAAAAGAAAGATCAAGCTTTTAATATGAATTCATCTTCTCTTACTGATTATGCTGGATTTATTCTGTTCTCAGTTTTATTATATTTTAATTGACTTTTAATTTAATTTTTGTTTTGTTTTTTGTTTTTAATGTGAGCTGCTTTGGGGATCCTAAGACTGAAAAGTGGCATATAAATTATTCTATTTAAAAATGATGGCTATGTTGCTCAATATATTCTGACTTAATGTTTTATAAAATTGACCCAGAGGTATCTATAAAGAGCTGATCTGAACAGGATTTCCAGGCAGGCAGCAGTACACTGGCATTATGAAGACTTCAGTTCTATTTTCCAGTGTGTTTTGTTAATTTAGCCATGTGCATTGAACAAATTACCTGTGGTTAAAAGAGTAGAAGAGCTGTTAGCTTTTCCTTTGTTATTTTCTACAAAACAGGTATAGTTGCCTGCATCTGCAGCTGTGACATTAATAATTTCCAGACTTCCATCATACCAAATATGCATCCTATTGAAAGAAAAAAAATGTTAGGAAACATATCAGAAGAAACAATACCTAGCCAACACAGATGTTCTTAGTATCACATCAGAACTGCCCCTTGAGCTGACTGCATTAATCAAGCATTTCTAAATTTCCTGGGATACATCAAAGTATCTGTAAATGGTTGCAGATATCTAGAACGGGCCATAGGAATGTAAGCATTTTAATTACTCATAGCTATGAATGTATTCATAATTATTTCTTGTTTAAAATTGAATTAAACAAATTAACAATCAAGGAAATACTGATTATCATATGAATAAAAATATTATTTTTATTATTTTGGACTAGTTTTATAAAGGCAAATGCTTTGCAAATTGCCCAGAATTACACTGTGAGTGAAGATGCAGCTTAGCTAACAGAAACTCTGCAGTTCCATCTCTGAATTGTTTGAGCAATGGTTTCAAGATATATCCCAAACACCAATGCTCTCTAGAATCATGTGAGAACCCTGTTTCAGAGTTCCTCTAATATGTTGTTGCCAGAAAATAGGCTTATAAATGTACTGGTGCTTTGTGTTTTTGCCTACAATTATGATTGTCTTCCTTCTATCCCTCTCTTCACAGTATTGTACAAGTGGAACTATAGTAAGTCTATGCCAGTTCTGGCATCATTTATGAGTAACCTGAACAAATTTTTTAAAACAACCCATTGCAGAAATTAGTATTCAAAGATCATGTTCACATGGAAAAGTCTATGACCTGACCAAGCCATACTGTGACCAAGGTTAACTAGACAAATAAGAGGTATTTACACAGTAATTTCTACAGTTACCATCTTGTATTTATATGGTCCTCACATACTTACACTATCAATGCGTCCCGTATTGCATTACTACTTTAGGAGAAAAGCCCAAACCAGAAGTGAAAACCATAAAATGGGAATGTTTTGGCAAATATGCCTTTCACCCTACATGGACCAATACAGGTTAAGACTGCAAAAATGGGATTCACTTGAAAAGGAAACAGGTCATACAGAAAATATGAATAGGGCCAACTAGTACTTCATTGCGTTCTTAGGCAAAATTTGTTCTAAGGCCTGCAAAACAGCATAACAAGCCAGCACAATTAGAGATAAGGGTTGTGAGGCATATAAGTGTGTTTATAAGAGTGCAGATTTAAAAACTGCTTAATATGGTAGTACATTTCAATGTTATTACTGCAAATAAGGTGATTGATGACCATGACACTGGGATTGCAATCCTAAACACACTTTCCTAGCAATAAGCCCCATTGGACACAGAGGAAGAAATGTTGCCTTAATAGCAAAACTGTTCTTGAAGCAGGTCTCACCAAAATGTGTTAGCTATTTTATAAGGGCATTTTATTATTCCATGAATTATATTTTCCAGATCCCTTCAGAATCCTACTGAAAACATATAGACTGGCAACTGCTTAAATGGTAAGGATGGATGTGCATGGTGACTAGATAGGGTGACCAGATGCAAAGAGAAACAGAACTCCTGCACCTTTAATAGCTATTTATAAAAAAAAAAACAGGTACAGATTTTCTTAGCACTGCAAGGCAAAATTCCCTCTTCTATAAAACTATTAAAGGCATAGGAGCCCTGTCCTCCTTTGCATCAGATCACCATGCACAACCCATATCTAATGCATAATGAATATGAGACAATTACAATTACAAAGTTAGCTCACTAACAGAGCAATGCTATACATGTGTACTCAGAAGTAAACCCTAGTTCAATGGGCTGCAATCCTACACCTACTTGCCTGGGAGTAAGCCCCACTGAACTTAAGTGGAACTTACTTCTTCGCAGATATGCATACAACTGCACTGCTATTCTTGGTTGTTGGTTTTTCAGAGTTCTGAAAACATAGCCTGTATAGCACTCTCTTAGTGCTTAAAATGGGCATTTATACTTCTGTTACTTTATATGTCTTAGTTTAGACTAAGATTGACACTGTGGTGACTTCTATTGTTTATGAAAAGATGCCATATGCAGATCATAGATTTTAAAAAATCCTTTCTTGGCAACTCAATATATTACATTTAATAGAGGCATATCTAGGAGTACTCCAACTGAATCCAAGTACAGGAAATCATTATTTATTTTGATTATTTATTAATTATTACATTATTATCCCACCTTTTTTCCACTTGCAAAGGACCCAAGCTGCCTTACAAGGTCCTCCTCCTCTCCATTTCATCCTCACAACAACCCTGTGAGGTAGGTTAGGCTGAGAGTCAGTGGCTGAACCAAAGTCACCCAGTGAGCTTCATGGCCAAGTGGGAACCAGAAGCCAGATCTCCTGAGTCCCAGTCCAACACTCTAACCACTACGCCACACTGGCGTTCAATTATATTACAAACATTAACATTAATCATTACAAACATTAATACTGAAATTATGCTTTGGGTGATGCACTAAGTGTTTGCAACAGAGCCTAGAGACCGTTTCATTGCTGTGGCATAAGAGAAACTCCAGCTGTGTGTGTATGATAAAAACAGGGAAAGAAGGAATGCAGTGGAGAGACACTGCATTCAATTTAAATTATCTTTCATGATGGAACTGTAATAATTTCATGCATATTATAACACTGACGCCCCAGATCATCAGACCTCTCCTCACATGTTTACAGTACGCAGTTTCATCATGCCTGAATAGGGCTAGATAGGTAGGACAAATAATGTTGCGTTTCTATAACAATGTATGGAAAGCAACTTAAAGCTTAGAAACCAAGATTATAATGTTCAATTCTTGTGGTGTTTCACTGTTGTGAGAAAATTTGTGAAAGTGTGTGTTGAGAGACATCACTGTTGCCATGGAAAGCAAATATATTTAGAAAGCACCAATTATACATAGTTCTGTTTCCCATGAATAGTTTCTGTGGTTATCCATTTTCAAAGTTAAGAAACTGAAGCTGATATAATTTTTACTGATATAAAAAAAGAGTGATTTCTCTTCCTGTCAAAAAGATCAGCAGTGAACTCTGCTGGGTTAATGCATCAACTGAAGCAGAACCAGCAGCATAACAAATTAAAATAGTAGCATCTGCAGGACCTTTACTTCCTGACTGAATTAGCCAGTACAGAGATTAATTTTTAAACAGCCATATTATATGGAAAGAACAACCAGCCTCTGAAAGGTCCTCATCTTCCATCATTCCTTCAAAGCCCCATGAGGGTACTCTGCTTACTTTTGCCTTTGCAAATTATAACATGCAAAATGGCCCCAGCACAATTATCTCTGTAGGAACAACACCATTAAAAGGAATACATAATCCGATCCTAGTTTCACATCCTGGTTAGTAAACTGACATTAAGCCATATCGTTAAATCTAAACTAAGGGTTAAACTACAAGATACACTAAATACATAGCCAGTGATGTCTTGTCTTTTCTTTGTTTAAAAAGCAGCTGGAAGAGAGGCTTAATCCTCCTCCCAATCAGGATCTGCTTACTAAAAGTTAAAAAAAAAAAAAGAGGTCAGCTGCACACCACATACTTAACGAGGAGGACTATGTAAGCCGCCTTGGGTTCCTTGCAGGAAAAAAGGCGGGGTATAAATATAATAAATAAATAAATAAATAAAAATATCATGTAGTTTGACCCTGACTTAGTTCCCACAGAAATGAATGGGGCTTCAGAATGCAGAAAATGACAAAAGAAATTCCTGAAAGGGAATGTTTAAGTGGAATTTTTAGTTACAGAAAGCAGATTTATATTTTAAGTGTTTAATAAAGAAAAGGATTGACTTAACTTATTTACAAAAATATGTTAATCTATCAATGTTAATATGTTAATTGGGAACTCGAATTATATTATGGAGTTAACGGTGCAAATGCCATAGAACAATTTCACACTGACTTCCTCCAATCCAGGCCTGCACACGTTCCTTACATGAAGGGGCTCCATGCAATTAAAGGAGAATGGGATGTGCTGCTGAATGGGATGTGCTGCTGGACCTGCCCCACACATTGTGCCCATTCTCCCATCTCTGCCCCCTGCACACTGAAAAAATATCTGAAGAGGAAGCCAGCTTTTAGCCCTACCCTCAACACACAGACGTCTGGGGGCAGAGACAGGAAGATGGGTACAGCCTTGATCATTTTTAACTGATGGAACCCCTTCACACAAATAATGTGTGAAGAAGGCAAATGTGACCCATCAAGCTAAATGCAGCCATTTATTCTGTCCTCTGTCAGTGTGGCGGCTCCACGTTTTTGAGGGCCCTTGGGCAAGACACCGACAATGGACCCTCTCCCTCAGTGAACCTACCTTCTCACTGCCATTGTCATTAGCAGCTATTGCTCCTGCTCCCCTTTCTCATCATTGCTACCACTTGCTTGCTTGACAGGTAGAGAGCAAGCAGGCAGTGGCATGTGCTGCTCCTCCTTTTCACCACTACCATTGTCTGGGCCAGAGTGAGAGGCAGGTGAACAAACAGGTTGCCATGGTGAAGAGGAGGAGCAAGTCCAGGGAGCTTCTGTCAGTGGGGCTCTTGCTGGGGTGTGGGCTCTCAGCAGGTGCCTACCCATCCATGCCTACCCTTCACATCAGCCCTGCTGTTGGTGCGCTCTCTCTCTCTCTCTCTCTCTCTCTCTCTCTCTCTCTCACACACACACACACACACACACACTTTTTTCAGTACCAGGCAAGCAGCATAACAGGAGATTTATCAAATTCCTGGTGGGTCGTCATATCTGGCTAGTGGGCTCTATTTGAAATAGTTGGTCACAAATTGGGCTGGCTGCACTAACCAATAATACTAACCGGGTTGAATTTCTAAGAATTTCTGTCCCTCTGCTCCATGTGAGTTTTGCCCTAGGAGCTGCTCTAGGTTTGCACTCAATTATAGCTTGGCCTCCTTTAGCAGCCAAAACTTCTCTCTTCATTGGGTAGAATTCAAAGGTTGGAGCTAAAACTGCAGAGAAAAACATATATATTGTTAGGCGTGTATACATTTATTTAAGACACTACCAGTGCAGCCCTACACTGTCTACTCAGAAGTAAGTCCCACTGAGATCAATATGGCTTACTTCCAGATAAGCATTATAGGAGTTGTAGACTGGGAGTTGTATGCCTTTTTTTTGTCTAAACTTGCATAAGATTACACCTTAAAGGTTGCATCTGAATTTACTACATTGTTTTATTTAAGACATTTATACCAGTCCTTCAACAAATTCCCAGGGTAGCTTAAGTAATCATAATACATCAAACATTAAAATACAATCAAGTATTTATTGTAACAATAAAATATAAAGCAGCAGAAGACCATTCAAAAAATCACTCAGAGGACACAATGTAAAGAGTCCGGGAAAATAAGGTATTTGCCTGGCACCAAAATGACATTAGGTAGGAGCCAGATGAATCCTCCTGGGGAGAGTATTTCATAATCAGGGTGCTGCCACTAACGTCCCCTCATTTGTACCTGCTGCATCTCAGGTGGTAGAGGCACTCAGAGAAGGGCCTCAGCAGAAGGTGTTAACATACAAATAGGCACAAATGTGAACAGGCAATGCTTTAGGTACTGATATCAAAATATAAAATACTTTAAAAGTAAAAATTAGCACTTTGAATTGAGCCCAGAAATGGCCTGTAAGTGCCATTGACAAAATATATGATCTTAACTCATTACTTGTTTTATTTACTAAAAATTATTTCAAATGATACACAGTATTCTGTTTTCACTAACCGATAACTTTCAGCTCAGCATTTGAATAAATCATTCCATGTGTATTTTCTGCTACACATTGATACATGCCAGTATCTTCAACTTTCAGGTTAGAAAATCTCAATTCTCCTTTCCAGTACTAAAAATAAAACACACAATAAGAAAAATATCATAGGCACAAGGCAGTGTTGAAGATTTTCACTAAATTCCTTTCTGTTTGGGCAGGAAATCTTCCATATCCTATTAAGGTCATCTTCCACATTGGATATGTTTGCTGTATTCACTATATTTGCCCGTTATTATTGCACTTGCAGCAATAAGCCACACATGGTTATCTGCCATACTAGATGGCCAGTGTGACACTTTTGACAGTGCCAAGCACTGCATTTGTTAAGGGCTTGGAGCCAAAACCAGGTCCCACTTCAGCCCAAATAGGGTAAGGAGGGTAAATGAGGATTGGATTCAGTCACCAAAACATGTGATTGGTGTTAGACAAGTGAAGATGTAATACCTGGCTGTGAACATCTACCCAGGCTTCTGTGTGCAGTTCCTAATACATCCAGTAAGTAGACTTGCGTGTAGAAGCTTGCTTCTTTGATTAGAACTGATCTCTCTTGCTAGATCAGGGTGAGTGTGTAATATACTTATTGGTATGTTCTATAAGATACTGAAAAGCTGGCACAAAATCTATCACATTTTACCACTCTATCAGTGCAATTGTATACATATATACTCAGAAGTAAGTCCCATTAACTTCACTCGCCATGTAAGTATGTATAGGATTGCAGCATAATTGCAAAAGTAAGTCCCATTAACTTCAGTTCCCATGTAAATATGTATAGGATTGCAGCATAAATGTGCTAACATTAAATATATATTTAAATGAAAGAAATAATTTAATTTACTTTAACATTCTACAAAAGAGTTTGATGATTTATATAGCTTTAATATCATGTTACGCTCCTGTATTATTTAGTCAGTTTTTAGTGTGGAAACAAATCTAAGGAAAAGGACTTCAATGGTGTCCTGGCTTTCTGCAGATCTGAATTAGGCTGGTATTTTCTGTGCAATTTGCCCACATAATAAACATCAGGGATGTTGAAGAGTCCTTGGTCTCGAGTCACGAGTCGAGTCACGAGTCTTTGGACCCGAGTCTCGAGTCCGAGTCCAAGTCCTTGGTCCAAAATGGTGACTCACGAGTCCCAAGTCCCGAGTCACTCCCAAAGCTGACTCCACGAGTCCCTATTAAAATTAATGGGGTTCTCCCCCAACAAAATAAGGCTACTTCAGATGTGTGGCTTAAATAAATTCTAGGCACAAGTGTGCCTTTTTATCTCAAAACTCTGCCACTGATTTTGGCAAGAACAGACCAGGCAGACAAACCCAAAATAACCAGGCAGGCAGAGGAGGCAGGGAACCCCAAAGCAGGCAGGCAGAGGCCTTTGTCTTGGACAATTCAAACTGTGGAACTGGTTAAGAAGAGACCAGGCAGGCAGAGGAGGCTGGGAACCCCAGACAGGCAGGCAGAGGCAGCCAAACCCAAAATGTCTGAAAGGTTGCATTTTAGGAAAATGATTTTAAAAAATAAACTTGGATTGTTACTGCAACTGGGTCCAGGCAGCACCTGCAGGTGGCATCAAGCAGAGATGTTGGCGAGTCCTTGGTCTCGAGTCCCGAGTCGAGTCTCGAGTCCCATTAAAAATATTGGGACTCGAGTCCGAGTCGAGTCAGAGGGGGGACTCAGTCCGACACACGAGTCGAGTCCTCGAGTCCGAGTCCCCATCCCTGATAAACATAGAGAAGAAAATGTGTGTAACTCATTTTTCCAGTGAAGCTCTAATTATTCCTATTATACATTCTGTTTTAGACAAATGCTAAGGAATGAGCTCCAAAGAAATCTCAAAGAATTATATGGCTTAAATATTGATATGGCTTAAATGCATTCAGCCTAAAGACCTGTCCATCGATTGGTTAATTATATAACAAGCAGCAAATAAATCTTTATTAATTATCATTCCTCTGTATTCTTTTTTCCATCATAAATATTTTAGCTCTTTTTATTTTATTTTGGGGGGGGGCAAAAGGAGAGTTTTACTGTGTTTAAGAAATGCAACACTCTCACAGCAATCAGGATATTTTGTTTTACTCAGTTCAAAATCAGGATAATTGCATGGTGTACTGTTTGAGAATAATGTGCTGCATCTAGTATGGCAATCCCATGTGTAGATTTTGTAAAAAAATGTTATTTAGCTTGTTAAATTGCTTGTTTGTTAACCTCCCCATAAACCACAAAACGCTTCCTTCATTGAAAATGCTGGCATCAGTTGTTTCTTTTAGTTCATCATTTTGTAAGCAAATTTAAACTAGATATTTTTTAGGATAGATATTAGCATTCATATCACTATAATGATCCTGTGTCATATATGTGCTCACTTAGTAGTCTGTTGCTTGTTTGTCCAAGTTTTGGGAATTAAAAGAAAACCCAGTATCTACTTAAACGTTCTTCTTGGGAAGGCATAGCAAGTTTCTAACATAGTACACCTCAACTATTTGGCAAATTATCTTATTACAACCTTATTAAACGAAAAGGAGATGAGGAGCAAGGAAAGGGAAATATATCCCACCGCTTGACGGGACAGAAGAAGATGTCCATCTTAAATAAGCTGCTCTTTGACTTTGATTTGGTTTTAATATCCTAGATGCACAAAATATCTAGCTGCCTGACCATTCTTGAATAAGGCTGATGACCACTGGTGAGCCAATGGTCTGATAGGTGGAAAAGGAAGTCCCCTTCGATAGGAAATTAAATATGATAATGTGAACCCCATTGGGGCCACCATGTCTTTTTCCAACAATACACCTGGAACAACGCTAATCCATAACATATTGTGTTTCCAACCGAGGCAATGTGGTGAACATGGTGATCTGGCTGGCTGCTGAGTGCAGCGGCTCTGTGCAGCTTTTAGTGGCATGGCAAGTTTATGTAAAAATAAAGTATTTAAAGAGATGATGCTGCCCCCACCTTTGCTGGCAAGCCCCTCCTTCCTTCAAAAAAATTAAAACGTTTGCTGATCCCTCTAGGAATGTCACTGAAGAATGCCCTCCCAATTTCATGGCCTACGAATTATGGCTGCAAAAATGAGAGGGCATTCTTTACCAACCACTAGTTTTCATACATTTTCTTAGTATACTGAATGAAATTCTAACAAATGACTACAAATGGCCAGTTGAAAATTTAACTTTTCTGAAATCCAGGTACATTAGCTCTTGAAACATCAGAATTCCAATATATTGTGGGTTTTTTGTTTGTTTGTTTGCTTGCTTGTTTTAAAAGAAAATGTATTTTCAACTGATAACAAAATAATGCCTCACTTATTTTAAAAATATATTGATGGCAGTATACAGAATATGGATCGTTTTAACAACAAAATAGGTGAAAAGCATGCATTTAAAAAACAAAGAATAAACTGTATACTGTATAAGTATACAGTCATGCCTTGGATTGAGAGCATAATTCGTTCCGGAAACATGCTTGTAATCCAAAACACATATATCCAAACGAAATCCCCCCAAAAAAATTTGTACAGAGATTTTTAATTTAAGCCATACTACAGTACTTGTATTGCAAGACGTCGCTTGTATATCAAGTCAAATTTTTTAAAATAAATATTTAAAAATTTGCTTGTCTTGCAAAACGCTCTCAAACCAAGTTACTTGCAATCCAAGGCATTACTGTACTGTAAAAATTACTTTTGCAAATGTATTTGACCTTGGTGGATTTATTTATCAAAAATCTGTCTCAATTTATTCACACACTTTCTATTCCCATTAAGAAATACAGTAATACCTGCTGAAGGTGCCTGGAGACCATCTAGCTGTGAGTCCTGCAAGACCTGGTCCCTGCTTCCCTGGTTCATCACACCTGGCCAGGGAGGGTGGGGCCCGACTGACTCCAGCTACAAAGGCTGCTGCTGCTGCTGCTGCTGCTGCTGCTGGTGCCTGGAGACCATCTAGCTGTGAGTCCTACAAGACCTGGTCCCTGCTTCATCACACCTGGCCAGGGAGGGTGGGGCCTGACTGACTCCAGCTACAAAGGCTGCTGCTGCTGCTGCTCCTGCTGAAGGTGCCTGGAGACCATCTAGCTGTGAGTCCTGCAAGACCTGGTCCCTGGTTCATTACACCTGGCCAGGGAGGGTGGGGCCCGACTGACTCCAGCTACAAAGGCTGCTGCTGCTCCTGCTGAAGGTGCCTGGAGACCATCTGGCTGTGAGTCCTGCAAGACCTGATCCCTGCTTCCCTGGCTCATCACACCTGGCCAGGGAGGGTGGGGCCTGACTGACTCCAGTCACAAAAGCTGCTGCTGCTCCTGCTCCTGCCTTTGTTTGTTTGTTATCTGTAATTATTTCTGTTGTATTTTTTTTTTTAATATTTAGTGGGGGGTTTTGGTATTTTTTAACTTGTATTGCTGTTCATATATTCTGTAGATTATTATTTTTTTTAAATATTATATTCAGTGTTTTTTGATGTTTTGTGTTCATGTCTTTTAGATTGTGAGCCTGAGGGCAGGGACTGTCTTATTATTAATTTGTGTAAGCCGCTCTGAGAGCCTTTCTGGCTGAAGAGCGGGGTATAAATGAAATAAATAAATAAATAAATAAATTGATATATGAGTGTTTTGGATTACAAGCATGTTTCCGGAACGAATTATGCTCTTAATCCAAGGCATGACTGTAGTGTCTATATAATTCAGAGTGTAACCTAAACCTACCGGTAATCCATTTTTCAGCCATCGGATTGTTGGAATCGGCTTGCCTGCAGCTACACACGGCCAGTGAAATTCACTGCCTACATCTCTCTCTGTATCATTAATGTGCTCCACCCATTCTGGATATGCTGAAAGACAAAGAAAACACAGTGTTTGTATTTTATGCATACTTAAAATGAGTTGTCCTCTTGTTTCAGTTGTCCTGAAAATTGCACAACTGTTCGTAATTTTTTTTAAATTATTATCATTATCATTATTATCATTATTATTGATCTTTGGCAAGTGTGCAGTTACGGCTGACCAATATACAATCTTGCCTGGTTAATTTCCTTGTCTGTTTCAGCTGTCAAAGGGAGCTGCGAAGTGGAGTAGGTAACAGATTGACAAGGCAAGACTGCATATAGGCTAATTTGCTCATAGTTGCCAGGGACCAATCACCTAAGTTGTCAATTGAAAAGCACAGGTAAAGCGGGGGAAAGTGGCAAAAGGAAGTGCACCAAAAGAGGGCATGGGACAATATCTCCCACTTAGTGATGTAATCCTCTCGGTTTTCAGGGTTGAACTGACAGTTCTCAGAACCCTCCACCTTTTCAGCACTGCCCCAAGTTTCCAGCTACTCCAGAAAGGGTAGATATTGATTCCACCACTTTTCGTGGATCCTTTTCATAGATTTCATAGATCATAGAGCTGGAAGGAGCCTACAAGGCTTTTGGATTACTTACTGCTGCAGTTACTGCAGTTCTCTGACAGTTTTTAAGTAAATGGAGGGGAAATTTGTGCACCTGTATTAACTGCTCCGTTACTGCAGGTGCACACATTTTCCCTCCATTAACTTCCCTACCCAAAAAAATGCACAAATATATTCCTGACATTTAAAAAAAAGAACCCCTAGAGGGTGGCAGAAAGGGATGGGGCAATGGGGTGCCAGCACCAGCAGTACTTACACCCACCCTCCCTCCCAATGGGGCCCAATCACTCTGTCTGTCCCACACAGCAGCCTTCTAAGGATTTTTAAAAAAAAAAACTGTCAGGGAACCACAGCAGTAAGTGCTTTGAAAAGGAGCAGTGAAAATGGAGGGGGGAGTTAATATCTCCCCTTTCTGAAGTAGCCGGAGATTCAGGAAAGGGTTGAAAAGGTAGAGGACTCTGAGAAGCGTCAGTTCAACACTTAAAACCGGGAGGATCACATTGCCAAGGGGGAGATATTGTCCACACATACACACCCTCTTTGTGCACTTACTCCCTCATCTTTTTTCCCCCTTCGACAGCTGAAACAGACAAGGAAATCGACTAGACACTACTCCACATATTGGACAGCCTAAAGAGCGCATTTGTGAAAGACTGACAATAATAATAATTTTTTAAAAAAATTGACCCCCAATTGTGCTTTTCTGAGGCACTGAATATTTTTTATTTTTTTAAAAGCCAGGGAACGAGTGACGGTCCTTCAAAAGTGCCGTTTCAGCATTGATGGGAGGGCAGGCACTAGTGAGATTGCAAAAAGCGAGCAGCACAGGCTTTTTTGCCGCTCTGTAGCCGATCGCCGCAATCCACTATAAAATTGGTCTCCTGGGTTTGGACGACACAACAATCCTACAACAAGCCACAGGTCCTCTGTATGGCTTGTTCCTGAAAAATAAGCCACCCCGTTTAAAATGCTGACTGTCCATAGTGGGTTGTCATGTTATGTGAACCAGGTCACTGCCTCTGATACTGGAGGTAATATACAGCCACTGTGACTAGTAGCTATTGACAGCCTTATCCTCCATAAATTTGTCTAATCCCCTTTTAATGGCATCTAAACTAGTGGTCATCACTACATCTTGTGGTAGCAAATCCCTCAGTATCTATGTACTGTGTGAAGAAGGACTTCCTTTTATCTGTCCTGAATTTCCCACAACTCAGCTTCATTGGATGACCCCAAGTTCTAGTATTGAGAGCAGGAGAAAAACTTCTCCCCATCTACTTTCTCCACACCATGCATAATTTTATTCACCACTATCATGTCCCCACTTACTTGTCTTTTTTTCTAACCTAAAAAGGCCCAAACGTAACCTTTCCTCATAGGGGAGTTGCTCCAGCCCCTTGATTATCTGCATTCTTCTTTTCTGTACCTTTTCCAGCTCTACAATATCCTTGTTGTGATGCAGTGAGCAGCACTATACACAGTATTCCACGTGTGCTCACACCATAGATAGATATGATACTGGCGGTTTTGTTTTTGATTCCTCTCCTAATAATCACCAACATGGAATTTGCATTTTTCACAACAGCCACACACTGCCTGTCCTGTCTTCAGTCCTATGAATTATTTATGTATTTGTATTTATTATATTCATACCCCGCCTTTTTTCCTGCAAGGAACCCAAGGCGGCTTACATAGTCCTCCTCCTCCTCCTCCTCTCCATTTTATCCTCACAACAACCCTGTGAGGTAGGTTAGGCTGAGAGTCAGTGACTAGCCCAAAGTCACCCAGTGAGTTTCATGGCTGAGCGGGGAATAGAACCTGGATCTCCCGAGTCCCAGTCCAACACTCTAGTCAACATTTAAATCCATTGAAATCAAGGCAAAAATAATAATTAACCATTCATTAATGCATTTTTGCACTTAACATCATACATTTTAGTACTGAAATACAACCTTCCCAAATGATGGCATCAGATGCAACACTATGAATTGTGTTCAGCACAGTAAAATGTGATAAAATGTGTGGGAAAGTGTTCTACCTACCTTGAACATGAACTTTTGCTGAATATTTATCTTTTCCTCTATGGTTTTCAGCTTCACATTCATATACTCCTTCATCTTCAAACTGAATATTGAAGATCTTGAGGACTGCACCAGACATACTTATATCTGCACTGATCGGCATAGGTTCCAGATACTTACTCCATCTAATCTCAGGAACCGGGCTTGGGGGAAGAGGGAAATGGAGCACATGTGAATAGAGTCTTGGGGTTACTTGGTAGTCTTGCGTCTTCCCTCTCCATGCTTTCTGACATGTTGCTCTCCCCTTCTACTTTATTAAGTCCTTTCCACTTCTAAGTTCCTCCTTATTGCTCACTTTTTTCAAGAAAGCCTTTCTTATTAAACAAACTGAGCTCTCACGTGCAGGCCTGTGGACTCACGCTGGCTCAGCTTGTCTGAGCGTGGAAAGCTAAGCAGGGTCAGGCCTGGTTATTACTTGGATGGGAGACCCCTCCTCTAGTTTCCTCCATTGAGCAGTGGGTTGGACTCGATGGCCTTGTAGGCCCCTTCCAACTCTATGATCTATGAATCTATGTTCTATTTCCCCTCTGCCTCTTGACATGCCCCTACCACCATCAGCCACCCCTCAAAGCAATCAACTCCTCACCACTCCCCCCAAATCCTTGCCTTGTCTATCTAATGCAGATTGGGCAGACACCCCTCACCACTTCTAGATTCTGCACAGGGGCTAGAGAACTGTTAAACTGTAGTTAACTTTTGTCAAGAAAATGGGCTTTCAAGAAATTGAAAGACTGTATGGGTGATCTCCTCCCATGAAATGGGAATCTCAAGCCAAATATTTTGGATAGAACAACTGCACACATGAAAAGATAAATTGAACAACAACTAGAGGGCTATAGGAGGTAACATGAGTGGGGAGAATAACGGTAGCAGTGGAGAGCCTCCAGACACAGAGTATGTTTGGAAAATGTGCCTTGCCATTTTCACTGAAGGCAGCTTGATACTCATTCATGTTTTTCAGTAGAGAGGCTTTTACATCTCAAAGCACACTGTGGGACACATGTGGATATGCAAATCACTGCACATTATCAAATAAAATGCCAGTCTAGGTAAAAGCAGCAGCCAGTCAAATCTGTGTGTACAAAGTTGCCCTAAGCATGGGGAATGAGTGAGATGGGAGCACTTGGACCTTCCGAGTACAGAAACCAGGATTACGCCTGTTCGCAGATTGGGGCTGCCAACCCTGGCCCTGTTTAGTCTACCCAAACTTTGCCCATGTGTGTAACTCAATTCAAGCATACTTACTTTCCAAGTGCAAAGCACTCCAGTGTCACATTTTGTCCTAAAAGTGCATACGTGTCTTTGAACGTCACTCTAATATCTGGTAGATAGCCTTTTGACCCTAATATGAAGAGAGAGATACAAATAAATGAATTTATTTTTAGAACATTTATAGCCCACCTTTTCTCCTAGGAGTTCAAGGCAGCAAACAAGAACAACAACAATAAACCAAAAACATAAAAACATCCTTTCAATAAACACTAGATATGAAAAAACAAAAACAGCAGCAGAAAATAACGCAACAATCAAAATATATACAATCCGCTACCCCCTCCCAACCCCCCAGCCTGTTGCAGAAATGGATATGAAGCCCATACAGACAACCATTTAAACACATCCACTACCACTTATTTACAGCTGAAGTGTCCTAGTAACTATTTTGAAGGATGATACATACAACGAAGTTCACCCTGGGGTAGTTTGGCCACCCACATGGTATCCAGGATTCCAAAAGACTTTTGAAGAATTCTAGAGCTAATTCTTCAACAGAACATGATATATTTGGTTGTTCACAGTAATGAAGCGTGAAAGGCTGCTTTCACATTACCTCATTCTGTCCTCTAATTTATCATCTGATTATGTAAAGTATTGCCATGTTGAGAAAATTATGAGTTTATGTCAGTGTTTAAGCAAATCCCATAGGTAGAAGAACACACAGACTGGGTTCGAATGACATGGTAAATAGGTTTACCACCTGAGTAAACCTCAGTAGGTTTACCACCCGAGTAAACCTCAGTAGGTTTACCACCCGAGTAAACCTACTGAGGTTTACCATGTTGTGCAAACCTGGGAAGGGTTAGGTAGGGTGGTTAAGGAGACTCTCCTTAACCACCCTACTAAGCCATGGTAAGTGGTACTTACCATACTGAGGTTTAGCGTGTCGTCCAAATCCGAGTGACACGCAAATCCTCCTGCAAGCCAAGAAGGCACAGAGCCCCTTGGCCAGAGCGGCCAGCAATGGCTGCCACTCTGGCTAAGGGGCTCTGGCCGATGACAACCAGCCAAATGCCCAAGCGGCACTTGGCCGGCTGTCATCGGCTTCCCCCTGCACTCCAGCCGATGCCGTGAGAGCATCAGCTGGAGTGTGGGGGGAAGCTCCAAAGGACTGTGGCAGTGGTGGGGGGATCCAGGCACCCAGCCCCGCTTACTCTTGATGCCTTTCCCCCAAAAAACAGCTTCTGGCCGACTCCTCTTCTTTTTCGCCGCATCTCCACCTGCCATTTCAGAGAGTCAGTGACTCTCAGTGGATCTGCAGAAGCTCCTTCCTCTTCAGCGCCGGGTGGCAGACAGGGATGCAGCAAAAAGGGGCAGGAGCCAGCTTCTGGTCAACTCCTCTTCCCCTTCACCGTGTCCCTGCCTGCCGAAGGGACCGCTGTGCTTGCCTTCCCCTTGAAGAAGGCGAACACAATGGGTCTTTCCCACCCAGCGAAGGGAAGAGGAGTGACTTTCACCCATGGTCTCCCTGGGAGGAGGCTTTGAGAGAAGACAGCACCCCCCCCCACACCAAGCAGCATGATCGGCTCACGATCGCGCTGCCCAGTGGGAGGGAAAGGAGGCACGTTGTCCAGGAGAAATGTGTCTCCTTTCCTTCCCACCTGCCACGCTGATCAGCCAGTGGGCGATTGATGCGGCAAGCAGGAGGGAGAGGAAGCACCCCCTCCTGCCCCTCCTCTCGCTGGATGTGGCACCTGCAGGCACCATACCCATCAAGGGCGGGGGGGGCAGGATGGGGGAAATCAGTCCCCCCGCCCTCCAGGACCAGCTAGTCCTGGAGGGCGGGGGGACTGATGATGGCGACAGCAGTGGGGGGACGTGGCCTCGTGCTGCGACTGCCTGAAGAGCACGAACCCTATCCACTGCCAACCCAGCAGTCCCTAGCAATGGTGCAGTTAACCTTGTCGTTGCTAGTGAGTGCCAGGTCTGCAGAGTGCCAGGTCCAAACAGGAAGAGGGTGGGTGGCAGACCCCCCCCTTGCCCCCTGCTCCTGCTTGTTGTGCAGGTGCCGCAACGAGCAGGAGCAGGGGGGTGAGGGGGGAAGGGCCGGGGTTGCCCTTGCTCAGTGGGGCCACTACGGCCCCGCCGAGCAAGGGCAACAGACAGCTGGCGAAAAGAGCTGCTTGGGCACTTTTATCCAGCTGTCATCCCCGCTCTGGTCCCCTCAGTGCTCCCACAGTGTCCCCTGGGATACCAACAGGAGGACTGAGAGGAGAGGTGGTGCCTCCGGCACCCTGCTGTGCCCAACTGTTAGTCGAGCACAGTCAGGGCCTGGGGCAACTTTAAACCCACAGAGGTTTCAGAACCTCTGTGGGTTTAAAGTGACGTGCAAACCCGGCCATACACGGCAGTCATAGTTGTGAAGATACTTCTGCAGCTACTACAGGAGAAAGAACCTGTCCTTATTTCCATCTTCATTCCAAATTCTCCTACTCCAGCTGTGGTTAGTTCAGAATCCAAGTACATGAACCGTCTTTCACAATAACGTACACTACAGTTCTTCACAATATATGACTTCATATATAGGACATCTTGACATACATAATACTTACGATCTGCTTGAGGAATAAGTGGAATGAAACTGCTGAATACACTCTTAGTGATTGAGTTGCTGGTCACAAAGCAAGAGTAGTTGCCTTTATCCGATGCTTCAACTTTGGCAATGTAGAGGTTGCCATTTGTTTGTGACACATATCGTCGTTTATCCAAAGTGATGAATTCTGGGAAATCATTCAGAACCCAGCGGTAACTCAGATCATCTGGAGAGGGTGAAAAATGTTTTAACTAAAATTAATAAAAAAGGATCAGGTGTGTATATATCCAAGTAAGAGTCAGTATGAATATAAAAGGAACTGCCTTTAACTGAGTTTAAAGTTATTGGTTCTTTGAGTCAGTGTTGTCTAATCTGGCTGACAGAAGTTCTCCAATGTAGTGGGGGTAGAGGTCTTACCCGCTTTTCCTAATTTAACCAGAGATGCCAGTGAATAGAACCTAGGGCTACATATATGCAAAGCGTGTGTTCTGCCACTAAGCTATGGCATTACTATATATTGTAACATAGGAAGCTGCTTTTTACCAAGTCACACCATTGATCCATCAGGTCAGCATTGTCTGCACTGCTGGCAGCAGTTCCCCAAGGCTGAAGACGGCAGCTCTCTGAGGTTGTTTTTCAGCCCTACCTGGAGATGCCAAGGATTGAATCTGGAAACTGTTGCATGCAAAGCATAAGCTCTTTACGTGAGCTGCAGCCCTTTTCCTATCCTAACCAGAAAGTAACCAAAATAAATTGTGCAAGTTTCAGTGATGATACATAAAGTTATATACATTTTCCAAATGTATGTCAGTGGCAAAGTCTGAGGATTAAAATAAATTAAAATGTTTCCAGGCTGCTGAAGTGTAGACATTCAAGGATTTCAAAGGCACTGGGAAGTAGTAGGTATGGAAGTGGTTTAAGGACTAACTACTTATATATTGCTTATATTTGTTAGTCACCTGATAACATGCATTCTCTAGATGCGACATACAACAATTGAGTGACGCGAACTAACGGGGCCGGATGTGATGCGACGGGACCGGCAGCGGCGCGGGTAGGAAGCGGCGGGAGCGGCTCCACGCATCTCCCCTGCAAGGGAGCCGGCAAAGCACTTGCCGACTCCCTGGCAGGGAGATGCAGCACGGGCGCCTTGCCGCTTCCCTGCCCGGGAGCCGGCACGGCAGCGCGTGAGGCGCCAGCGAGGCACTTCACCTTCGAGGGAAGCCCCCGCCTCCTGGCTACTCGGCCGGCTGGTGCAGTAGTGCGAGGCGGTGGCCGCGCCCGGCCGCGCCACGCCTCTCCTCCAGGGAAGCCCCCGCCTCCTGTCCACTCCTGGCAGAGCGAGTGGAGGCGAGGCGCAGCCGGGAGCCGGCACATCAAAGCGAGTTTCCCCATTAGAAATAATGGGAACTCCGCTGATTCATTCCACAACCATTTAATCACTGCTAGGGAGCCAGCAAAGTAGTGATTAAATGGTTGTGGAACGAATAATCTGAGTTCCCATTATTTCTAATGGGGAAACTCGCTTTGATGTACGCGTATTTTGGATTACGAGCATGGTTCCGGAACGAATTATGCTCGTAATCCAAAGTATTACTGTATAAGGGAAATAAAAGGAAAAATAACGCAAGGTTCTCTAACCTAGCTACACTGTCACCTGTAAGCCTCAGTTAAGAGATTCCTTCTCCAGCCTAGTCCTGGCTGTTCTGCATTCTTCAGTGAAATTCTGACCCTGCTTCTCTGTCTGCTTCACTCTCTCTCCAATTTTGCTCTCTCAGTCTGCCACCTACTGCAGCTCCTTATAAACACTCCCACAGAACCAGAAAGTTACAATCATGTGACCTCAAACTGGAAAAATGAAACTTAACTCTATTGGGTGAAAATGAAACTCACAAATGCACCCCTCCCATCAGGAGATGTTTGGGCCTACAGGCTTCAAACTAACTCAGGCCTGTGTAGGCCTCAATCCTTCACAGTCTCTTACCCTTCGGCACGATACCCCTGCAAGGTGACAGCTGTCACTCCAGGGTCACGCCCACCCCCACTTCATTCGCCTGCCATTCCACCCATCATATGATGGCAATTATACTAGCTCATCTATTAAATATATTTCTACATAGCCTAGTATAGGATTTATGCTAGGAAATGATACAGTATACACTCCATTTATGCCTGAAGAAAAGTCATTTCCAAGAGTATGTATAGGCGTTCACCAAACTATATTAGTTAATGTTTTAACAGCAATCATATGCAGTTGGTTTTTAATCTGAGGAAAACCAAGCACTCTCTAAGGGACTAAAAAAAAGTCAAGCAGAGAGGTCGATCTGTGCTTCTTTTATTACAAGGCTTAAGCAGCTTATATAGCTTATACAGTCATATTCAAAGTTAGTAATTTTGTAAGCATATTAGCTTCTATCCTGCCCTTCCAAAGAAAGCTGAAAAATATGAATTTAATTACCTGGATAATGAGGTGGAGGGTCACAGAGAAGGACAGCACCCACACCTTCCCGTACTTTTACTGCATGTCTTTCTTCAGGGGTAAAAGGATATAAATCTATTCAAGACAATGTGTATGTGTTATATAATCATATTATAATATGCAGCTAAGCTAATACTAGAAAAATAAAAACACATATCAAGTAGAAATTTACAAATGATATATAATTACATTCCTCTTTTATTCCAAAAGAATATCATGGTAGGCTAAAACAGTCTCCCATATTAACCTTTATCCAATTTCTCCTATTCCAATATCTAACGAAAATGGTAAATATTCATTTTTAAAGGATTATAATTTTTATCCATATCCTATCATAAGAAGATAAGGCATAGTGCCTTCATATTCTAGGGAGAGTATTTGTGACCCACTCTATTTTTATTCCTTGAGGACAGGATAGGTGTTCACTGACAATGGAAACAGGAAATTCACAGGGCTGGTTGTCTGACTGATATATAGGGCTATTAAAGGCATTATAGGTATCTGCCCAGGGAAGTACTTTATAGGAATCGGCACTTTTGCTGCACTAGCAGATGAAAGAGACTCTTCCTTCTCAGTACCGTCTTGGAACACGCCTGCTAAAGCATGGTCAAAGAAGTGGGAAAATGGATGGCGTGATAGTACCAAGTAGCAGGAATTGTTAGATGACAGCAAACAGGAAAAGTAGGACATGGTTGAGGAGTCCAGTGAGCCTAGTGTTAGGGCTTGTTCACACGACACGGGAACCGCAAGTCCCCCGCGGTTCCCGTGTCGTGTGCACGCCCACTGGGGGTGCCCCCGCGGGACAGCCGCGCGCAGGACGCACGCAAAGTGACCATGGTCGGTAGAGGGGTAAGCCCCTACCGCGCGTGGCCACCGTGTCGTGTGAACAGCGGGCAGTTGTCCTGTGGGGTCCGCACAGAGATGGCAGCCCAGAGTGGCTCCAGCCTGTAGGGGCAAACGGCCCCTCTGGGCATCCCAGGGCCCCGCCCCTAGCACCAGGAGGCCCACACTACGGTGCGGGGACTGCGCGGGTCCGCCCACGCGCACAGGGCGCAGGTAGTCTGTGGCGCCCTGCCAGACCCCACGGACGGCCCCATGGTGCCTCCCCCACCCGCAGCCTGGGTCGTGCGAACCGGCTCCGTGTTTGTGGTGTGGGTAGAAAGTCGAAGCAGCAGCAGCCCATTAGAAAAGGGGCTTGGGGTTCACTGAAAGGCATGGAGAAGGTGAGGTGAGGTGGGTTTCAGATCCCAGCAGAGGGTTACAGGCTAGCATAGGAATGAATACTTATTAATGATGGCCCAGAGGTTCCATAAGTCATAGATCCAGGCAGGGTGGCTGAAGAGGCTTGTCGTGGGAAGAACATATAGAAAACCAACATGTGTTACCCTGGCGCCAATCACTACTTTATATTTAGTTTTATTTGGGTCATTGCAACTATGGCCTAAAGAAAATTTTATATAAATGCTTTAATACTCAAAATTATACAGCCCTACCCAATTTAATCAACTACGTCCATATATTAAATGCTCTGCTATCTGTCCAACTCTGGTGACCAGAAGTTCATTTTTTTCCTGCCAAACTTTAAAAAAACAGTAAAGAAAAACCTTGTACCCAAGAAATACTCTCACTATTTGGGTTAAACTTTCAGAGGTGAGGTAGAATTGGCTTACTATTGTTGAAAATAGAGGTTGCAAGGATTTGCAGATGTGCTGTATGTATATTAAAATAACTACAATAATTTTGCACATGTTCCAAATTGACTTGACAGCAGCAACAATGCCCTGGTCTGATTTGGCTTCCGTAATAATAATTTTAAAGGATTTGTCTCTAGTGTGTGTTTTAAAAGCAGCAACACTGAGTACATTCATCTTTTGATTCCAGTTTCCATAACCAAAATATTATTTTCATTCAAAAGGTGGGTGGATAATCTCTCAATACAAATACTTTTTATAACATCATTTAATCTTCTCTTCTCTTGATGGAGCCACTAAAGTACATGAGATTTTGTTAACATCTTCAAAGTGAATAATAATAATAATGGACCATCAAACAATTTTTTATTTTCAAAATTAGCTTACTGACTTGTTTCCAAGGTTTGCTGAAGTGGCAAATAAGCATTTATCATGGATTATGCTAAGATAATGCCATAAACCATGACACTACTGTAGGCATGGGATTTCCATATTGCATGAAGACATGCTTGCACAAACATGTCAATTGACTGAGAGAGGAAAGGAATTTTCAGGGGTTCTTTACATAAATGATCGTTTATATCCTACAGGAATAGAAATCAGCTTCTTCTTAGAGAGAGAGAGAGAGAGAGAGAGAGAGTCCCTGAAATATACAACTAATACCAAGCCCAGCAGATAGGACTTTATACATAGATGTATATATAAATACAGTAATACCTTGGATTGCAAGCATAATTCGTTCCGGAACCGTGCTTGTAATCCAAAACACTCTTATATCAAAGCGAGTCTCTGATGGGCGTGAGTGGGGCCAATTTCGGCCCGCTACGCCCGCTTGAGGCAAGTGGTTACATCCCTACACTACTTGTATTGCAAGACGTCGCTTGTTTACCAAGTCAAAATTTATTTTAAAAAACTGCTTGTCTTGCAAAACGCTCTCAGACCAAGTTACTTGCAATCCAAGGTATTACTGTATGTGCAATAGGAAATTATGGAGTATCTTGTCACAGTATAGATTTTCTCTCTCTCTCTTTTTTTTAAAGGCAGCATATTTCACACTAAGACAATATTTATGGAACAAAGGATATTATTTCTGTTAAGAAATTAAGGTCTAACTATGAATCTTATTGTGCATTCATCCTTTCCAAAGCTGAATGACACCAAATATGCAAAACACACTTGCGTAAGTTTCCCTAACAAGACAGAAATGCCCTCAGCAGGGGGAAGGATTAGAGATCTATCTTTAGCATAAAGTGATGTAAACGTCTTGCTCCAGTGCTGTCCTTTATACCTAATGGCATCTCCAATTCAACCACTTCCCCATGAATTCTCTGCCCAATAACAATTTGTATACTATATGTCCAATCTGGTTTTACCTTCTATAAAGGGGGAGGGAGATCTTTTTGTGAAAGTTTCTTTGCTGAAAGTTGTTGCATTATTGTTGATAGTGCAATGCATGCCACTTTACAGCATAACATAACAAAACAGTTTCCTGCCCCAAAGCACTTATAATAGTAATTATAATGAAAGCATCTTCTTGTGAATTTTCTGTTGTGTTTTTACTTGCATTGTATTTTCGTTTTAATTGTTTTATTTACTTGGGAGCCTTCTTCAATGTCACTGTGCTGCAGAAAAGCAGTATAAAATATTTTATTACATAAATAAAACCTTCATTCATGTTCATTTCAGTAGCATGTAGCACAGCTCATTTTCTTGAGCCATCTAGTTTTTTAAAAATATGTTTGCTCCTGTTTTCTTTTTGTGACACATTTATACTTTGGGTGATGGAGAACAACCTCTTCATGCAGAATTTCTCAAACAGTGCCTCCATAAAATACAAACATGGGTGTTCATTGGTTGGTAGCATTCAGAAATAAATTGAAGTCATGTAAGCTTGTAGAGTTCTATAAGTTATAGGAAGGCAGAAATAAATAAAAATGTGGTTCCCTCACTGGCCTTCATTTCTGTTAGCCAACATATTGTTTTTTTTAAAAAATGTCATTCTGTGGTATCAAGGCAAGAGATGACCTGTCTTTTGTTCAGCTATTAGCTAGGGTATGCTTTCTTCGTGGTCCTTAATGTTTTTGTTGTTGCTGCCAGGAGCATACACATAGCTGCAGAGAAGAAGATTAGATAGGTGTTCTGCTGGTGTACATTTGTGTGTGGCAGAAAGGAAAACAGTTTGGGTTAGGATGGCGCTAGCATGAGACACAGATCTGATTTGGGCAGCTGGCTTGCAAGAAGGTATCCAGAAGCTCCAAAAGGCATGCCGCGTTTTGGGGAACTGATACTACTTTAGAGCATGGATGGTCTGAGTGCCTTCTCCTCATACGTACATAAACAGATTTATCAAGAAAAGGCACCATAAATCTCCAAAGATTTCTCATCCAAAAGAAATTCCATAATGCTGTCCCTGAATTTCTCAGCACTCAGAAAAGTGGGCAAAACAAAGCAATGTATTGAGAGACATACAGTATTCCTCCAAAAATGATTGTGAGGAACTGTCCCTGTCTAGTCATGAAAAATACAAAATGTGGAAAGCAACTATGGTGGAGGAGGCTGCCTCCTCAGCAACTAATTTGGAACCTCTTGAGTGGATCACTAGAGGCACATTTCTTTTCTTCCAGACCTATACTGTATCTTGTATGTATGCTATTTACAAGTTTCTCTTAAGCCAATATGACAACTGAACAATACGACAACTAACCCAGTACTTCAACAGTATAGTACTTGCACACCAACCAACACAAAACAATATCCACATTTCCATCTGTTAAAAAGGTAAATACCGCTTACATCCGAAGTTTAAAGTTGCTTCCCGGCTCCTTATAGTTCCATGTATATTGTATGCTATGCAAACATAGGTTCCTTCATCCCTTGATTTCTCAGGATTATTGATTTCCAGGTTACCTCCTACCATACTGTGGTGCTCCTTTGACATTTTAATATCAACATCCCAGTTGTTACGTTGCCACCTATTAAGAGAGAAAGTAAAAATCTAAATATTTGGACTTTTCTATCCCTATTCAAATCACCAACCTCCCTGTGTTGAAGAGGGAGGCCTGCAGGGGACTTCTACTTGTATTCAGTTGATCACCCTTTGTACAACTGGGAACACTAATAAAGCACGGTTCCCACTCATGTGGAGGCTTCACGTGAACGTGAGTAGAAGCCCCCTGAACACTTCCATGCTCAACATAGGGAGATTGGGGACATTGGGAGTGGGGCTCACATGCGTAGCCCCATACCTCTTGTGCCTGATCATAATGCCTGGATAGGGTTTCTGTTAGCCTTGTATTTGTGCCAGTGTGAACCCTGCACCAAAAGCATGATATCCTATTCCTACAGAATGGAAGGGAGAGTCTTGCAACAGAGGGACACCCATGCTCCTGAAAGTGCAATCAAGCACTGGAAGAGGTTTTCACAGCTTCCATACAACGAAATAAATGAAAATGAGTGAAAAGGAAAGGAGGCATGGGATCTGTGAAGCATTGCTTGACGATATATCCATTGGCTGTGCTAGAGTGGAAAAGACAGGAAATGCTCAGCTTCTTAAAAATGTATTAAACAATAGAAACTAAAATTATTTTTTTTAAAGAAGGTCACACAATTCTTCAGGCAAAATTGTGCAGGGGAAATTATGTTGTGATGTTCTTGGTGCTATCCAATTGCTGTCTGTGACACAATCAGATTTTATGAAGCACTAAATCACAATGGACGTGTTAGCAGAGTTGACGGAGCAAGCCAATATGCTTTCTTTCCAGTGACAAAATTTTGCAGTTGTAGTGCTAGGAAAGTATACTATCCCTGTAGTAAAAGTGCTGTCTTGAATAGAAATGTCTGGATCCCATGCAACAAATGACTAACAATGATATGTTTATGGTTTTCTGTATAGGCTCTAATAAACATATATTCTGTAGAACTTCATAAATTGATATATTTAACTAATGTTCTGCGACAAATTTCAAAAGCATGAAACACATTATTTCCCCCCAAATCAGGATCTGAAAGTGATTAAAATGTTTATTAGCATGGCACTGATCCCAGCTTTTGAGGAAGAAAAGCTTCCTTCTGAGTCAAACACATCTGGTATAATATATACAACCATTCACCGGCAGAAAAGCATCACTAACATTTAAGCCTTTGCGCCACTAAGGAAACAAGCAAAATCCAGGTATAAAATGGCTTCTGTTATGGCTAGTCTCAGAATAAGGACCATACACTAGATGAAAGAGAGCATAGATGTGGAGATGAAAGGAAAGGACCCTGAACTGTTACAGATATGACTTGGGAGTTTTCATTTGACTACAATTTCCATGGAGATTAGCAATCTGGGCACATTCCTTCCTTCCTTCTCTGAGCTTCTGTCGGTATTGACTAGTTCATGCAACCTTTCGAGCCTGTATGTATCAGCCTCAGTTTTCAGTCAGGCAATGCCAGCTGCCAGTTACTGAATCTAGTATGATTTGGGCCTTGATGCTATTGAGATAGAATGAAAACTGGTTTCGCAGATGTTCAAAGACTCAGGACTGACATAGTATTTTGTATTGCCTTGTGCCAAGCGCTCTCTCTCTCTCGCTCTCTCTCTCACTTACACTGGTCTGGAAGAAATGGAAAAGTATCACTTTGGCCACCAGGGGGAGTATCTAATCTTCCTCATATCCAATTTTCTCCACATAGCAAGTAAATTAAGTATGAAGCAAATTTTTATAATCACTTCTCTGGGAAGGATCATACTCAAAGCCCTGAATGGGTACAGCTTGCTACACTTTAGTCACTCTTTCTTGTTTTCTTTATTTTATAATAGAATGCTAAAATATTATTTCTCACCCTCACTGTCTGGCCATGGAAAGCCAGGCCAGATACAAATGCCTTACAGCGCTGACATCAAAATTCTGAGTATTGTTGTATCTCCTGAACAAATACATTCAGAATTGGGGGTGAGGTGGGGTTAATACAATGTGATATAGCAGCACGTTAAATTTTACATACATGCTATACTTTCACATGAAGCTGTACCACTCCAAAAGTGGTTATGGATTTAAATTTCTCTCTCTAGATATACACCAACACTCTCTAACAAAATTTCTTAGAAGTAAAGCATTTTATGCTTATGACATGTCATTTCCCCCCACAACTACCCTATGTGAGTTGCGATTATTCCCATGAGGGACTGAGCAATACCGACTTGTCCAATGCTACCAAAGTAATCCACCACAGTTGCATTTTTCCAGACCAAAATCTCCAAGAAGACTGAAATGAATGGCAACTCCTATACATTAGTAGAAGTTAAGAGATCAACATATGTTACTTGTAAGTGGGAGTAGGGATTCCTCTGGCTCTGCAATTCATTGAAACTCTTCCATCAGGGGATTCTTCTGGGTAGACTGTATCAATGGGCTGTTCTTCAAAAATTGGCCCATAACCTTTTAGTTCATCTGAAAATAAATTAAAAGATTTAAAATTTCAGGTAAGTGCATATAGAATGCGCAGAGCGTAAATGCCGATAAATCCTATAAATCATTATAGTGAGTCAACACAGTGAGTACAGCACCAACAGTTAAATGCTTTAGTTTCCTGTTCACTACTATATCTTGTCAATACTGTATATCTCCTGTCAGGAAAGACTGTAAACTAGATAAAATTCCTCTTAAGGCCACTGGCTCTCTGTTGACACTGTCAACAATCCTGCCAACTGGTGCGAAAGCTAATGGAAGCATCTGTAACTTGTACATCTGCCTGTCTGCATGATAAAGACAGCTAAAACCTCTTGTACAGTCCAGCAAATAGCCACCAGATGGAGATGCCATCTGATGTCCTCTGGCTTGGGCCATTCCATACAGTAACACTGAAGTTAAAAGGTTAGTTTCATTAGCACTCTGCTTAGTCACCAAACTCTGCAAGCAAAATTGCCATCTGATTGTTCCGCTATCCTGCTTTCCAGGACAGCAGGGTGTTCCCAGAGTTCAACTCTGACAATTGGAATGCATTTAGTAAAATAAAAAAAAAAGGAACATATGCTGATGTAGGGGAATTGCTCAACATATGCAGATGTACTGCCTTCCCTCAACACTAAATAGCCACAGCCTGTACCCATACATCTCGGGTAAGTTGAAGTATTTCCAGGTGAGGACATATGACTTTGATACAGTAGAGCACCTGGAACCTTTTATTTTAGAAATGAAAGTCCTTTAGACAGCTAGTACCTTCATACTAATAAGATACTACTAATGTTTACTGAAAAGGAAATATATTACTTGTGTTGTGAAATGGTAGAATAAAGCCAAAGTATTACTTTTAGGATCATTTTTCTTTCTTTAAAGATATCTGTAAGATACATTAACTTCTGAATGGGCTACATAACAATTTTCTCCAAAGCAAAAAACATCACTGTTTTTAGGGGGAACAAATAAATGTTATCTGGCTTCAGTAGCATTATTTTCTTGTGTTCAGGATATTATAGACATTCATTATAAACTGACGATGTGTTGTCGTTTTTGAAAAATGTGATTAACCTTTATGATTCAATTAATACACCTTATGTTTACATCATAGAAAATTCCTGATCACAGCAAATGAGCTTTAAATATATAGAGATTTATAGACAACCACAGTAAGACGACAACAAGAAGAAACACCTACAGTCATTTAAAAAAATGCATTCTCAAATCAATGAATGGAGGGGGAAAACATATCAAAAGCTTAATCTGTACTTACTACTATTATCTGTATTTGAATATTTCAGATTAAAAACCTGATTTTCTCTGTTTCAGAGAAGATTTTCTGAATAGGATTTTAAAGCCCTGCAAGCAGCTTTTAATTATGCTACGCATTTTCAGTCAGCTGTTGCAAATATCTGAATTATAACTGCAAATACAAACTTTAGCAAAATCTGATATATTTAGATCAAATGTTCTTTCCCTGTACTCATAATTGCCTTGCATCTATACACAAAGGGGCATATCCTCATGTTCATTTGGGCCTCTTTACTATATTCAGACCTCAAAAGGCAATTATATTTCCAACAGAGGATATATTCAGATAAGCAGAAAGTCACCTGCCTGGTATTATCAGTATTACTGTCCAGTTCATTCCGTCTTTCCCTCCCACCGCGACAGATAATACAAGAGGGGTATCAGGGAGGTGGCCAGTTTGTTCTGGCGTTCCTCATCTATGTAATTACCACTGAGTATCTACAAAATGTACATTTTGCAACATAAAATGACTTCATTTTTAAAGTAATATAAGCTATAACTGGGATTGAAAGAGTCCCTAAAATGCTTGTAAACACTTCATGCTGTTGATGCTATATACAGTAACAAAGAAATGCATGTAACAATGATAACAATGAAGGAAGAAATGCTTAAAAGTTGAACACTGACATTTTGTCCAGCCTTTTACTAGGACATGTAGATGCACCATTCTTTTAACTGCCGCTTCCCGTAAATATAAGACTAGGAAAGCAATAAACTAAATATGATCTTTATTCAAAGTGATTTTATCCTTCTTTCCTTGTGGTCCTTTCCTTAAGGGATAGCAATTAAGGCTAAAATATACAGTAATAAACCTGACATTGGAAGATCATTCATTGAGCATCTAAAGGCTTTGAGAAGTAATTAATACAGCCCATCACCACAAAACATATATCATTTGACTTTCTTCTAGATATCAATGTCAGAAGTTATTGTGACTGGAAAATAATTTCACTCTGGAGAGAAACAGCAAAGCCTCACCCACTTTCATTTGAATCAGTTTATTTTATCAACCACCAAATTAGAGTGTGCATGTATCTAATTTAGTGTAGAGAATCAATTTTATCCACAAATAAAAGAGGGAATGAAGCAATGGACTGTAATTTCATAACCCTGTGTATATGTGAAGACTGATCTCTCTTTAACGTCAGCAAAATGTTAGAATGTTTGGTAAAGATTTGTCTTGTGCAGGCTGTGTCACAGCATCTCTCCTTGAATTTGGCAGACTTGAGCATTTGACCACAATAGTTCTTCCAGCTTCTCTCTAGGAAAGGAAAGGTAGCCCAAGAAAACAACTGACTAGAAAGATTTTCCATATTCAGGCCTGTACACATGGACTTCAAAAGGCATAACTGTACTATTAATATTTGGAAAAGAAGCTTTACAGTGAAGCAACCTTGCTATCACAGGAAAAAATATCAAGGTGTTCATCTCAAATGGATGAAAAAATATATATTTTGTGTGCTTGATATTTATCATAAATCTCAAGCATACAACATTCAAAGGCAGTTTGAGGATAAAAGTTAAAAGCAGCATTTAGTATCTATCTCAAGAAAGCAGGGAAAGGTGGAATTTACAATAAGAAAATGTGCAAAACATGTGAAATTAGCAGAGTCAATGAAAGTCAACCCACTCTGTTCCCAAAGCCATGTATGTAGTGGCCTGGGTTATTCCACTGCAGTATATATTTGTAGTGATCATTACAAGGGAAATATTGCTGTTCTGGCCATTACTGCTATTCTTGCTGAACAAGGGCTCAAACATGCACAACATGGGCTATCAAAGGAAATTCTATCACAACCTTCACTGGACTGCCTTTAGATCTAGTCTGTGATAAACTACATAAGATTTTACCACTGAGTTGTCCGGATATCAGAATCACAAACTCGGCAGAATACTTGCGGGGTTCCCTTTCTTCCTTAATCAACTGCTAGATTTTTTCATGCCTTCTGCATGTACAGTGGGGAATTTCTAGCACATGAAACCCAGTTGACCTGGGTAAAGTTCATTGGATAAAGCTCATTGGACTTTGGCCAGTGCCTGGCAGCTTTTTTGCACTAGCATTAATTATGGAAGTTTGGTAGCTTGAGGGGGAAAATACTGATAACTGGAGAGAGAAGAATGAGTTATCGTAAGGCTTCCCTTTGGCTGAAAAAAGCTCTCTACTATGATGTCAAAGCTCTCACTATGATGTAAAATAAAATGAAAACACCAATAATGATTTCTCCAACTTCTTCTTGTTCTATGATAACTACACTTTGTTACTAGCTATGGATTGCATTTTACTTACATATGTAGGGAATATTTGTCAGCAATATTTCAAGTCTTTCCACGTGCATTGTGTGTATGGACTTGTTTTAGTAATAATCAAGATTCATACCAGAACTCTACATGAATCTGTATGAACTCTGAACCGAAATCTGTATGAAGCAAATAGAGGTTGAAAGCCTCTATAAAAGGTGGGGTAGCATTAAATGAAAATGAAATAGAGATACAGTAATACCTTGGATTACGAGCATAATTCGTTCTGGAACCATGCTCGTAATCCAAAATACACGTACATCAAAGCGAGTTTCCCCATTAGAAATAATGGGAACTCCGCTGATTCGTTCCACAACCATTTAATCACTGCTTTGCCCCATGGAGCCCCATGGAGGGAGCTGGCAAAGCAGTGATTAAATGGTTGTGGAACGAATCAGCGGAGTTCCCATTATTTCTAATGGGGAAACTCGCTGATGTGCCGGCTCCCGGCCGCGCCACGCCTCCACTCGCTCTGCCAGGGGTGGCCAGGAGGCGGGGGCATCCCTGGAGGCGCACGGCCAGGCTCGGCCGCCGCCTCGCGCTGCTGCTCCGACCGGCCGAGTGGCTAGGAGGCGGGGGCATCCCTGGAGGCGAGGCGCGGCTTGGCTCGGCCGCCGCGCTGCTGCTCCAGCCGGCTGAGTAGCCAGGAGGTGGGGGCTTCCGTGGAGGCGCGCCCGGGCTTCTTTCTCCCCAAAAGACAGTAGCATCGGCAGCACTTAATCCTTTCTAAAAAGCACACAAATCATTACAAATTCTCACAGTATGAACCATAATCTCTTCAAGCATTTTCTGTCAGGAAACGCTCCCTTCCACCCAACTCCACCACCTTTATACCCTCCTCTTTCCACCACTCTGCATGCAGAAATAAAGGCAGGAAAAGAAAAGATTACGCCAAACTAGTTGCTTACTACACAGCTGTTTAATTACATTACATTTCCTTTGCCAGGGTCAGAAAAAGAAGCGAGAGAGGGAGCCCAGATGCAGCCGGCATTTGCAAGTTGAAAAAAAAACTTCTCCCGCCGCTTCGTACCTTTGAAAGCAAGCCGCCGCCGCCAGTCCCATCGCATCACATCCGGCTCCATCAGTGACGGCCGGATGTGGCACGACGGGATGGCGGCGGGGGTGGCGGAGAGGCGAGCTGCCGCTTTCAAAGGTACGAAGCGGCAGGAGAAGTTTTTTTAATTCAGGTGACCTTAAATTAGGTCACCTGAATTAAATGAATACAAATGATGTTCTGAGGAATAGTTTCCTTTTTATTGCCTTTTTGTTTTCATCTGGTCTGTATTCTTGTGAACCAGCACTGCAATCATATTATATTCAGTAATGAAAATAAAATGGAAAACTAATGGATTCTTAGGATGGAAAACAATTCATTAAGAAGAAATATAAATTCCATTCTTAGCCAAAGCCAATGTGCTTAGCACATGCCTCAGAAAAAAAATGCTGTGAACATTTTCCAGGGAAATTCATATGTTATTTTAATAAATCACTTACCCCATATCTATACTACAAGTGTATATCCATTTTGCACCACTTTAACAGTCATGGCTGTTAAAGTGGGGGAAACGAATCCGGAGAACTGCAGTTTTGTGAGGTACTTAGAAATAGAGATCCTGCCCCTGCTAGAACTTCTGGATAGTATCCAGTGATGGTGCAGCACTGGTGCTAATGATGGTTGCACTAGCAGAAACTAACACTAGTGCAACATCATTAGTGCTAGCACCATGCCACCACCACTGGTTTCTACCTATGGTTCCCAGGGTTTCTTGGCAAGAAGGAATGGCCATTCAACTAGTTTGACTCTGGTGTAGAGGCACGCTCTTAGAAATATCTCAAGTGGGACCTGGAACAAAATGTGGCAGTGTGGAGTGCTCCTGTTCAGTATTCTAGGTGGGCAGCCATTGCTTCTTTCAGGATACTCCATTCCATTCCCCACCCCAACAGATATTCAACATTCTGTGGTCACTGAGCATGCACAGTCCTCATTTATACGGAAGGTTTGTTGGGAGGGGTTGCCCACTGAGTCCTTTTCCCTGAAGTTTTTTTTTTTTAATTTCTGAAAACTCCCAAATTTCTTGGGTTCTCCCAAGTATGTCGATACCTCCCTCTTGTTCCTCAGTAGCTCTGTGTTGGCTACATAGCCATCATAACTCAACTATTACTATAGATGACGATGATGATGATGATGGATTTTCTACGGAATAAAGAACTGGAGAATTCTAGGTCAGTCAGTACTCCTTCCTGTTGCACTCCTTTTCATTTCTTCCAAGTAAAAGCTACTCTATACATTCAATGAGTAGCTACAATTGCTTTCTATTATCCCTATTTATATAACTCAGATGAGATCTTGCCTCCCCTTGCCCTCCCCGCCCCCAACATACACTAAGAGAGAGAAATCAACTGGTGGTGATCAACTTCAGGTTATGTAAAGATGTCCAGTCAGTAACTGACTTTCCATCTACCACTCTCCGTTCATACTGCAAACACCACCCATTTGGCACCTTTAGGCAACCTATTTCCACTTTATTCCACCATTTAACAACACAACAAAAGTAAATAATTGTTAGGGGGGAAATGGAAGTCTTAATCCACCCTGTTTGTTCACTTCCGAGCCTGGGAGTGTAATGTCTAAATACTGAAATAATTATATGAAATAAATTATACAGCATGGTAAATGGTATCAGCTAAAAATATGCACATTATTCCCAGTTTGCATGGTAACCAATATCTCAATTTAGAATTGATGACAAAACACCTTTACTGTCATTAGAGAGAGAGTTCAGGATATATTTCAGGGTGAGGAGATAATAATACCAACACAGGAGGTAGAAAACCAGGATGTCCACCTCCAAACTCTCAGTAATTGCTCAGTCTTCTGCAAAAACTGGTTCTTAATAAGAATTAAAGGGGCTTATCATTAGTACAAACTCGTTTTTGAAAAAAGCCCAGACATCTGCCAGAAGAACGCATTCCAATATTCCAGAAAATTATGTTCACAGCAAACTACATGATTTGTTGTTTGTTAACTTTGTCAAGTACCATCATGTTTGCTTCTGAGGGTACCTTTGTGAGATACAACAACATTGGTTAGGATATAATGAGCATATACAGTAACACACTCTTTGCCTTTACAAGCAGGAATGTTTCACTTGGTAAAAAGCTGTGAATCTTGCCACATGTTATGCGCTTCATGGGAGAATTTAAATATAAATTCTAGCCTCCAGTTCACAACAGGGGCTGGAAAAACTCCATGCAGACTATATATAATTTGAAATATCGTGTTCCTCAAGTAGAAAATGCTCTATTTAGCACTTCTTAGGAACATAATAGCGACCACAGTATTGTGTCTGGACAGTTTTAAAGGAATGGACTTCCCCCAGCCCCGCCTTCTGGGATCCAGGAGAAGTTTGCACGTGGAAGAGAGATGGAGAGTCAGAGCCCCACCAGGCCACTCCGGCTGAGCCAATGGGCTGCAACGGGGTGGGGAGCTGAGAGCCTCTTTTAAGACCCTGTCTCCCCGCCCTTGGCCTCTTTAGTTTTTTGGCTCTTTGGCTCATTCAGACCGAAAGCACAACTACTTCATCCAACACAGCATGAAAAAAAAAAGTAGCAGCCTGACTTATCTTATGCTATGAAATGATGACCAGATTGAAATATCTACATAATTCTTCACTACTAAAGGACATACATATGTTAGAAAAATGTGCACTAACATGTCAACTATGAAATGCTGAAGTTGCATTATGCATCCATGGATTTTCAGGGAATCCAGTTCCTTAGAAGAGAGAGACTGTGTGTGTGTGTGTGTTTATTTATTATATTTATACCCCGCCTTTTTTCCTGCAAGGAACCCAAGGCAGCTTACATAATCCTCCTCCTCCTCTCTATTTTATCCTCACAATAACCCTGTGAGGTAGGTTAGGCTGAGAGTCAGTGACTGGCCCAAAGTCATCCAGTGAGTTTCATGGCCGAGCGGGGACTAGAACCTGGATCTCCCGAGTCCCAGTCCAACACTCTAACCACTACGCCACACTGGCTCTCGTATACAAGCACAGACACACAAAAAAGCTTCTGCTGCCCATGATTTCTTCCCCTCAGTTGAAGACAAAAATTAATAGATTCCCTATAAAATGCTGCAACATAAATGATAGACATACTGCAGAAAAAGGGCAGGTAAAATGTCAGTGGTCAGTTAAATTTTGAAATATCTCGAGTGCTCGAAAGCCAACTGTCCCTTTATTCCCAGCTGAGTAATTTGCTGCTTTCTTTCACCTTTTATCAGAAAAAGTGCACTCTGAAAAGCCACATGTCACAGAAAGATAGATAAGTGAAGTGGATTTCCAGCAATGATTTATCTGAAACACAAATAATTACTGTTTTTCTAGCTAACAGCTGAAGACCATCTCTGTATATCAGGTATGTCAAATCATACAGAACTCGCTTATGCTCATCCAGTTAAGGACTTCCTACTGACGACAACATTTATGAGCTTTTTCAGATTAACTGCCACCAAAATTTACACTCTGTGACCTTTATTTTATTGCCTTTTTGTCTGGCCAAAGGAACTTCATATAAACACATACATTTTATATCAGTAAGTCTCTAGTTCGGGCACATCCTTAGAGCAGGGGAGGATTATGAACTTTGTATCTCGGGAGAGGTGCGGATGTAACATTTTGAATCTGTTAACCATGATTAAAAGCTCAGGAATGTCCCACAGGCTCAGATTCCGTCCCACCTTGTCTTTTCAGAATTAACCACAATGTGCATCTTCACTGAGGTTAACACTAAAGCTCAGTTCACACGTAATGACTACCAAGGTTTTTTTAAAGTGAAGGGAACGAGCATGCTGGCCCCTGGCTGCCCACTCACTCCCGCTGCAAAAGGGAGAAGCTAAACAATCCAGGGATGTTCCATCCCTGTTTGTTTATCTTGATGTCCGAACCTGGGGACATCTGAGTTGTTGGGGGTGGGGGAAACCTGGGGACATCTGAGTTGTTGGGGGTGGGGGAAACCTGGGGACATCTGAGTTGTTGGGGGGGGGGGAAACAACCTAGAGTTGGAACCTGCTCATTCACAACTATCCAGGTTTTAAAACCCTGGGTAGTCATGACATGCGAACCAGGTCTCTCCATGGTTACTTTTAATTCGGGTTTGTAAACTAGCTTCAAACCTTGTTCTTTGAGCTCTGATTTAAAGCTAAAGGTTTAAAGGTTTGTTAAACAAATTTAAAGGTTTGTTAATACTGGTGCAGACTTAACACTACGACCTGTTTCGCATGTAATGACAACAAAGAGTACGGCTTGAATATAGGCCAGTTCGGACGACACGACAGCCTATCTTGGGTTAATTAACACTTGAGGGGCTGTGGTGTGTGCCATCCACCATCATGAATATGTAACCCCCAACCGGGGATTGCCGTGACTTGTCATGTCATGCGAATGCAGCTGGCTGGGGAGGGTTATTCAAGAGTAAAACAATAATCCATGATCTGTTCGCATAACCCTGCCCAGCAGGATTCGCACAACACAACAAGCCATGACAACCCCTGGTCAAGGGCTGCATATTCACAATGATGAATCGCATGCACTGCACCCCCTCAAGGATTAATTAACCCACAATGGGCTGTCATTTCATCCAAACCAGGTCTATGGGTTGAGTATGGGTTGTCGTTGAAATGTGGGTTGTCATTATATGTGAACCCTGCACTATGTTTTAAGTATGGATTGTTAACCATGAACAACCCAGGAAGAGAACCCATGGTTTGCTGTTGGGTTATGAATTCTAAGTTGTTCATGGTTAACAACCCATAGTTGCATGTGAACCCATCATGTGCAGGGTTCACATGCAACAACAACCTATGACTCAACGACAATCCACAATTCAATGACAAGCCATTCTCAACCCATACTCTAGATTGTTGTTACATGCGATCCCAGTCACTGAGATGGAGACACATTACATTTGCACTCGGTCTCAATACAAATTCCAGTTCATACATTCATTAGGGACTAGCACAGCAGTGGCCTGGATGGAGGAGCAGCTTGTGACCCTCTCTTCCACCATGGAGAGATGCACTGGTCACTATGCAAGCTCTCAATAGTGCCTGGTTATATAGAAACCTAGTTAATGTGATCTTCCCCAGGGAGCTGTTTAGGGAAATCAGCATTAATCCCATCTCTTCCCTTCCATCAGTGGGAGTGTCCTGTGAGTGGAGTTCTGTTCATGGGATCTCAGGATGCAAGCCAGCCCATAACACGTTTCTTTCTTCCCCTGATGCTTTAATCAAAAAATGCATCATTTCAAATCCTTCCAAACTTCACATTGCCCTTTTTATCAACATAATTGTGGGGGTTCAGTGTTAGTAATACAGTGGGCCTTCTAGTTTATAACCAGAAACTGGTCAGCAATAGCTTGGAAGGGTTTGGGGCCTAGTCAGTCTGTGGAATGTCAAGACCAGTGTGCGCTTATTACTGTCAGAGCTCTCAGGAGAAAGCAGGTGGGAGACAAGTTGATTCTCCCATCCAGCTGCAACTTCAACCTTGCAGAGTTAGGAGCTGGCAGCCTTCCCTGAGAACTTCAGGAGAGGGGTGGTTTGCAGAGGTGTCACTCTGGTTGAAGCCTTACCCCTGAAGGGTAGTAGGGAGACACCCAAGTGGGATAGGAGCCTCGTGGATGGGCCAGTTCCCTTGTCAATTAGTGGTTTGGAAGGAGGGTTAAGATGGCCACACCTTCACTTTTAAGTCAGTGCTTAGCCTCCAGAGCCTTTGCTAGGAACAACTCTCTCATCTTCCCAATCTGCATCTTTCTGTTTGGATCTATCACCAACTGAGCTATTGGGAGGACTCTACCTAATTTGGACTTTCTTCTCTTTGGACTTTTACTGTCAAGAACCTGCAATGACAAGGACTGGCATACTTTTCATAGACTGTGCATTCTTGTGGCTCTGGATGTGTCCTCATCGAGGAGCCCAGAGCCTGGCTGGCTTGGGGCTACTTCCTGACTTCTGAACTTTCCTATGCTTTGACCCATGTAGTATAGAGATTCCAAGGCTGGGAGTTTTGGACGTTGGAATCGCTGCGTGTGGAGAAGGACAGGTTGCTTACCTGTAACTGTGGTTCTTCGAGTGGTCATCTGTGCAGTCACACACATGGGCTCTGCGCGTGCGCGGAGGCCGCTTCGGGAAGATTCCAAAGCTGAGGCAAATTTTGGGCGGGAACCCCTCCCCCCTTGCGTCTCTATTACGCGGGTTCCCGCCCTCTCCCTCAGTTCCCCTGAGACCGCCATCGCGATCCCAGTGCTAAGGAAGAACATAGGAATAAATTTCCCTAACTCCTTGGTACCAATACCGAGTGCCGAATTCGATGGTGTTACACGGTATCGATTAACGTGTGCCCAAGGGTCCCGGTTCAGTACACCATCGAACTCGATAGTGACACCGTAGCGGGGATGGATGGGCGGGTTGTGTGACTGCACAGATGACCACTCAAAGAACCACAGTTACAGGTAAGCAACCTGTCCTTCTTCTTCGTGGTCTCTGTGCATCACACACACATGGGCAGAGTAGCAAGCTGACTTACCGGTGGAGGGTCGGTGTCGGCATCATTGTAGGACCGAGGAAAGGACAGCTCTGCCGAATGCATTGTCCCTTTGGGATCGAACATCGACTCGGTAATGGGTTACGAACGTCGAAGGCGTGGACCACGCTGCCGCCTTGCAGACATCCGTCAGCGAGACTCCTCTCGCGAAAGCCGTCGAGGTTGATACGGCCCTGGTAGAATGGGCTCGTATCAAGCTTGGCAACAGTTGCCGTTTGAGGTCGTATGCTAGCTCGATCCACACAGATAAACGTTGGGTCGAGACCGGCAGGCCTTTGGAGCATCCACCGTAACAGACGAAGAGACGGGAAGACCTCCTGATAGACTCGGTGCGGGACTTGTAGAACAGTAACGCCCTTCGCACGTCCAACATATGAAGTTGATGCTCCAGTGGAGTCGACGGACTTTGAAAGAATGCTGGCAACACAATATCCTGATTAAGATGGAAGGAAGAGACGACCTTAGGAAGGAAGGCCAAGTCTGGACGCAACACCGCCTTATCTCTGTGGAAACTAAGGTATGGAGGGTCTACTCTCAGAGCTGCCAGTTCCGATGCCCTGCGGGCAGAGGTGATGGCGACAAGAAATACGGTTTTAAAAGTTAGTAACCGAAGGTCTGATGTCGCCATTGGTTCAAACGGTTTAGACATAAGTACCTGCAGCACCAGCTGTAGATCCCAAATAGGAGTGACTGGTTTGAACGAGGGGTTCATATTTTTCAGACCTCTCATGAAACGCTTGACCAACGGATTCGAGAACAACGTATATCCGTCTTGGCCATCATGGAAAGCTGATAATGCGGCTAAGTAGACTTTCAACGAGCTCGTCCTAAGCCCTTTGTGTTGTAGATGGAGCAAGAATTGCAGCACACGATGGATAGGCGCTTTAGGATAGGGTACCTCGACATCTCCAAGGTACTCGCAGAAGGCTTTCCATTTTCTTGCATAAGAGGCTCTAGTGGACGGTTTCCAGGCTTCCCGTAGCACGAGCTTGACTTCTGATGGGAGGGAGCTTGGAATTAAATCAGCCAGGCTGTAAGCCTCAGAATGGCTGGGTTCGGATGAAGCAGTGAGCCTCGAGCTTGAGAAAGGATCGTTGTCGAGTTCGGTAGGCGGCGATACTCTCCCCTGGACAACCTGAGGAGTGGTGCAAACCAGGCTTGTCTCGGCCACCACGGAGTCACGAGTATACAGTTCGTCCCTTCGGATTGGATCTTTGAAATGACTTTGGTCAATAATGGGATCGGAGGGAATATATAAAACAGGGTCCCCGACCAGGTTAACAGGAACGCATCTCCGATCGGATAAGTTGTCGTGTCCCGCTCTGCTGCAGAAAACGTGGCACGCTGCGTTGGCTGCAGTGGCGAAGAGGTCCACCGTCGGAGTACCCCACCGTCGAAAGAGGGACTGACGAATTCGGTCCTCGAGCTGCCACTCGTGAGAGTCGAAGGACATCCTGCTGAGAGCATCCGCAAGAGAGTTGTCCTTTCCCGCGATGTGGATGGCTTTCACGGAAATATGGCGGGGGATCATCCAGTTGAATATACGGAGGGTTAGGTTCGTTAGCTGTATCGAGCGGGTACCTCCCTCTTTGTTCAGATAGGCCACGACAGTAGTATTGTCCGTGACTACCTGTAGGTGTTTCGCCGTAAGTATAGATTCGAGGGACCTCATCGAATTCCACACAGCTTTGAGTTCGAGAATGTTGATGTGGTTCCCTCGATCCTGTGGGCCCCACTGACCTTGCGCTGTGTGGTCCCCACAATGAGCTCCCCCGCCCAGAAGAGACGCATCCGTCGTTAGCGTGAGCGAAGGAGCGACGGGTTGGAATGGCAGACCTTTCGTCAAGTTGTGCCGTGTCATCCACCAAAGAAGCGACTGCTTTACGGTGGGCGGGATTGATAGACGGGCTCGATGTGCATTCGTCTCGGAATCGAACGACCTTATGAACCAGTTTTGGAGCTGGCGCATGTGAAGCCGAGCGAGAGGAATGACCGATATGGTCGAGGCCATGAGGCCGAGGAGCCGTTGAATCAAGTAGGCTGTGCACGAGGTCGCCTTGTGTAGTTTCGAGGCGAGGGTAAGTATTTTTAGAGTTCTGTCTTCCGGTAGAAAGGCGCGACCGACAGTAGCGTCCAATAATGCTCCCATGAATTGGATCCTTTGAGTGGAAAAGAGTGTGGACTTCTTTTTGTTGAGACAGAGTCCGAGAGTGTTCAAAGTGTTGGTAGTCAGGCGCAGCGCGCTCCGAAGGTCCTGAGCAGAGGATGCTACGATGAGCCAATCGTCCAGGTAAGGGTAGAGTGTCACCCCTTGAGTTCGAAGCGAAGCACAAACCACTGTCATACACTTGGTAAACACCCTCGGTGCCGTCGAGAGTCCGAATGGGAGTACCTTGAACTGGTAGGTATCGGGTCCGACCTTGAATCTCAGGTATTTTTGGCTGTCCCGATGGATTCCTATGTGGAAGTATGCATCCTGGAGATCGATGGATGCAAACCAGTCGGTCTTGCGGAGGAGGGGCAGGATTGACTGGAGGGTGACCATCCTGAACTTCTTGGGTGGAATGTAGAAGTTCACTGAGCGAAGGTCCAGAATTGGTCGGAGTCCCCCATCCTTCTTCGACACCGTGAAATACCTGGAGTAAAGGCCGTCCTGCGCAAGGCGAGAAGGAACCATCTCGATGGCCCCTTTGAGTAATAGGGAGTAGACCTCCTCCCGCAGTGCCAGAGATGGTTGTGTGGTGCGGATGCCAAGGAAGGGTGGGAGAGAGTCGAACTCGATCTTGTAGCCGTGCTGGACAACGTTCAGAACCCAACGATCAGTGGTAATTTTCTTCCATGATGGTAGGAAGAGGGATAGTCAAGTTCCAAACTGAGGTCGAGCCGGAAGGATCGGAGTAGGAAGGGTCGGAGTCGAGGTGTCGGTCGTGCCTTGGGTCCCGTCAAACCCGTCGCCTTTGAGAGTCACCTCCTTCACGGGAGCCCCGGTACCGTTGCTGCTGATAGTGACGGCTCGGTGCCCGGGGCTGCTGTGGACGAGAACGGCTGTCCTCCCACTGCTGGTGCTGTTGTCCATGCTGGGCTGGAGCTATTGGGGGTAGGTACGGGGCCCACCTACGGCGTCTGTATGGTTTAGCCGATGGTATTGGAAGGAGCCACATCTTCCTTGCGTTCACCCGGGCTTTCTGGACCGCATCGAGGGAGTCGTCTGTTTTGTCATTAAAGAGACCAACTCCGTCGAAGGGTAGGTTCTCAATTTTGGCTTTCGCCTCAGTTGTCAAAGTTGAGGACTGTAGCCAAGCGTGTCGGCGAAGGGCGACTGCGCTCACCAGGGATCTCCCATGACAGTCCCCTTGATGCCTGGCAGTGTGGATCTGCTGCCTGGAAGTGTTCATCGCTTCGGCCTGGAAGACCCTGGCCAAGTCTCTCTTCTCATCCGGTAGATAGTCTATCAGCCCGCTCATCTTCTCCCAAAGGAAAAGTTGGTACCTGGCCATTGTAGCTTGGTACCCGGCGACCCGGATCCCCAGGGCGCTCGAAGTGTAGACTCTTCGTCCGAAGTTGTCTAACTTTTTCCCTTCGGGGTCTGATGGAGTGGAGTGTTGCTTGCCTGACTTGGACTGTGCCGACTCAACTATCATCGAGTTCGGAGTTGGATGGGAGAAGAGAAACTTGGCTGTGTCTGGCCTGATTTTGTAGAGCGCGTCAAGGCGCTTTGCCGCGGGGGGAGCTGTGGATGGGGAGCTCCATGAACCCTGCACCGTCTCTAACATCGTCGGAGTAATTGGCAGCAGTGTCGGACCCGAAGGGGATTTTGAGACGGCATCGAACAGGGGGTCCACCGCTTTCTTCTCCTCAACCACTGTCTCTAGACCGAGGGCCTGGGCAATCCGAAAGATCTGTTCCTGGAAGGTGCCCATATCTTCGGAAGGGGATACCGCGGCCTGGGTGGAGACATGTTGGTCTGGAGACGTGGAAGATGGTGAGAGAGAAATGATCGAGTCCGAGTTCGATATGGGTGAGCCCGGAGTCGATGATCTACGGGATCGGGAAACAGCTTCCAACGAAAACGTCGTTAGCTGGTCCTCTCTTCCTTCACCTTGTGACAGGAGGGCCAAAAGTCGAGTCGGAGGGGACCTCCTGGGGCTCGCACATACTCTCTCCCGCCTTGGTGGGCAACGTCCCCTGGGTGGCGATCTTTCTCGGGATCGATAGGCTCTTGCTTGGTATCTATATTCAGACACAGGAGAGTGTCCACGACGGTAGTTGCCCCGGGATACCGAAGAGTATCTTGAGTCCCTCGAATCGCGAGATCTCTCCCTGTATCGTGGGGGGTCTCGTGATCTGTGTGAGGCAGAAGATCTGGATGAAGCCCGGTCCCGGGTGATCAAAACCTCCTCGATCTCGAGTGATCTGGATCGAGTCCGTGGGGTACGAGCCCGTACTTCACGAACCGGGGAGGCGAGAGACGGTAGGGCAGAGGTCTGTGCCAAAGGCCTTGAGTCCGAAGGCGAGTCCACGATCTCACCATCCGAACACGAGATGGCTTGGTCAGCTTCCTTCGAGCCCGAAGGAGCTTTTGGTGCGGAGCAAGGCGGTGGGTCCCTCGAGCCCGAGGGAGCCGAAGCAGTAGGAGATTTATGCCCAGCCGGGCGTTCAGCGGTCGCGACATCCGTCGGGTCCGGAGCTAGCGTCGATCTCGATCCCGAGAGCGACGAAGCCAGTTTCTTTGCTAGTCTCCTCGCTTTTTCCTTTCGTTCCTTGCTCTTTCTTTTTGCTTCCTCTTTCTCCCTGCGAGCCTTCTTGGCCTTACTTTTTGATATCATTGTGGCCATGTAGGCCTCCTGAGCGTCCGCTGAGGAGACCGTGTGTGAAGGCGGTGTACTAGGCCTTGGCAAAGGGGAAGGCTTTTCCGCAGGCGGTTGGAGGGCTTTTTTATAGAGAATCGCCGTCAATTTGTCCGCCCTATGCTTTCTCGCTTGTTTCGTGAACGCTTGGCAATGATGGCAAGCGTCCACGTTGTGGCCTTCTCCAAGGCAGGAGAGACAAAGCGAGTGCCTGTCTGCCAGAGGAAGCTTGGTCCCGCACCTTACGCATTTGCGGAAGGGGGCTTTCGGAGCCATAATTAGAATTGAAGAATCCCACGACGAAAAACGGGGGGGAAAGATGTGAAGACTTCTCAGTTTTAGTTTGATTCTATGAAGAATCGAAGAACCTCTCAAAGAAACAGCCACATGCGATGGCGGTCGAAGAGGAACTGAGGGAGAGGGCGGGAACCCGCGTAATAGAGACGCAAGGGGGGAGGGGTTCCCGCCCAAAATTTGCCTCAGCTTTGCAATCTTCCCGAAGCGGCCTCCGCGCACGCGGAGAGCCCATGTGTGTGATGCATAGAGACCACGAAGAAGAAGTACTTTGTACTCAAGTCTGATCTTGTTCTAGACCCTGATTGTTGAGAGGCCTGGATGCACAGTACCCAGAGGGGCCAACCAAAGTGGCAGGGTTGGTTTTGAAAGATCTGTAGCTCAGCGGTAGAGTACATGCTTTGCATGCAAACGGTACCAGGTTCAATTCCTGCCATCACTAGGTAGGGATAGGAGACCCCTAATGACCACTCCCAGCGGCTTTATATAGATGTTAAACAAGATTGGGGAGAAGATGGTACCCTGCGGAACCCCATAGCGCAATTGCCAAGGGTCCAAGGAATAGTCACCCAATCTTACTCTCTGAAATCAACCCCACAGGTAGGACCGGAACCAGTGTAACACAGTGCCTCCAATGCCCAACCTGCAACGTCGATCCAGGAGGATACCATAATCAATAGTATCGAAAGCCGCTAAGAGATTGAGTCGAATTAACAGAGTTGCAATCCCACTATCCTTCACCTGATAAATGTCATCAATCAGGGCGAGCAAGGCTGATTCAGTCCCATAACCAGGTCGAAACCCAGACTGGAATGGATCTAGATAATCAGTATCCTCCTGTAGTTGCTTCGCCACAACCCTCTCAAGAACCTTCCCTAAGAAAGGGGTATTTGCAACTGGGCGGTAGTTGTTGTTGTTACTGTTATTACTACTACTACTACTGTTGTTGTTGTTATTATTATTATTATTAATTTTATTTATATACTGCCCAATAGCCGAAGCTCTCTGGGCAGTTTACAACAATCACAAACAGTTATCAAATACTGTGAGGTCCAGAGTGGGGTTTTTCAGAAGTGGTCGCACTACTGCCTCCTTAAAGACAGCAGGAACCACCCCTTAATGTAGAAAAGCATTTACCACTCCCTGGACCCACCGAGAAAAACCCCTCAGCTAGCTTTCATAAGCCAGGAGGGGCAAGGATCGAGAGGGCACGTGATCATTCGCATTTCTGCAAGCACCTTGTCCACATTATCAGGCTACAGCAACTGAAACTGATCCCACAAAATCGGGCAGATGGTGGCACCAGATACCTCAACTGGAGCTGTGCTAATGACAGCATCAAGTTCGCTGCGGAGATGAGCGATTTTGTCCCCAGAGTGCAATGCAAAAAGGTCACAGCAGGACTTTGAGGGGACCAGGGTCCCATTCACTGGGGAGAGTGTTAATAGCCACCTGAAAGAGCTCTGCTGGATAGCTACAGGAGGATACAATGGAGGCAGCAAAGTAACACTTCCTTGCTGCCTGCACTGCTGCTCAATAGGCACGATTATGCGCTCTACAGCATGCTCGGTCATCTTCGCTTCAAGTCTTGTGCCATTTGTGCTCTAGCCGACATCCAGCCTGTTTCATCGGCCGCTGTTCCCCAGTATACCAAGGAGCAGAGTGGGCTCTACAGAGGCGAGAGGGCACTCGGGGGTGATCAATTCGATGGCCCTCCGCATCTCACTGTTCCACAGCAAGACAAGGGCCTCGGCTGGATCACCAGCTCTATCCACTGGAAAATCCCCAAGAGCATTCAGAAATCCTTTGGATTCCATCAGTCTCCTGAGGCGGACCATCCGAATGGGCCCCCCACCCCTGCAGGAGGGAAGTAATGCCATGAGTTCACACCTCACTAGGAAATGGTCTGACCATGACAATGGGGTTACTTGGACACACACACACCCCCCAATTTCCAGACTACCCATCTCACAGCCTGGAGCAAAGACCAAGTCGAGGGTATGCCCTGCTTCATGTGTTGGGCTGATGATAAACTGAGACAGCCCCATGGATGTCATGGAGGCCATGAAGTCCCCAGCTGCAGCTCCAGAAGCAGCCTCAGCATGGAAATTAATGTCACCCGGGACCACCGTCCTGGGTTCCTCCAACACCACACCCGAGTCCATCTCCACCAGCTTGGTCAGGGAGGATGCTGGGCAGCAGGGTGGGCAGTACACCAGCAGCAATCCCATTCTGTCTCTATGGCCCAACACCAAGTGCAACCCCTCAAGGCCTGCTCCAAGGTGGAGTGGCTTCCTGGTGATAGAGATGGAATTTTTGTGAATCACGGCGGGCAGAGCTGCGTCAGGTCTGGTCCACCCAGCTCAGCCACCCAAGTCTCAGTAATACAGTTTTTTAAATCAGTTTTAGTTTCTTATCAGGTCCTGATAGTTTTATTCCCAATTGTCTTTAACTTGTCTTTAAATTGTTTTAATTTTTTGAAGTTAAAGGTTTTATATTAAGTTTTATGATACTGTGATCCACCCAGAGAGCTTTGGCTATTGGGCAGTATAGAAATGTAATAAGTAAATGAATGGATAGATGGTCATTTTAATTGTTATTTTATTACTGTTGTGAACCATCTTGAGAACCATTACGACTGAAGAACTGTATACAAATATTGTTAATAAATGAACTATGCTCACCACTTTATATGAACCCCCTGTACCTTTAGGTTGCAATCCTATAACCACTTTTATTTATTTATTTATTTATTCATTTTCTATACCGCCCAATACCCGAAGCACTCTGGGCGGTGTACAACAATAATTAAAAACAAACAATAAAATACAGTTAAAAATATAATTAAAACATCATGAAATTTTTAAAAACCAATTAAATTTTTTTAAAAAAACAAGTTAATGAAAACACAACTGCTAAAACCAATTTACCACCCCACCATATACCATTTAATTATTAAAAGCCTCAACGTAGAGGGCAGTCTTAACCTGGCACCAAAACGGTAATAGAGTTGGTGCCAGGTGGGCCTCAGGGGGGGAGCTTGTTCCACAGTTGGGGGGCTACCACAGAAAAGGCCCTCCCCCTTGTTGCTGCCCTCCAAGCCTCCCATGGAGGTGGCAGTTGGAGGAAGGCCCCAGATGTTGAACGTAGTGTACAGGTACATTGTGGTTGGGAGAGGCATTCCATCAGGTATTGTGGTCCCAAGTCGTGGTCCCAAGCCCACTTGTCTGGAAGTGAGCCCCAATTAATTCAGTGGGACTTACTTCTGAGTAGACATATATAGGATTGCACTATTAGTCAAGATAAAAGGCTTTCATGTTTTAGTCTTTTAATTCTCAGTCTTGTTTCAACTTACCGTAATTATAATTTTTTTTGAGGGAATAAAATTGCTAGAGAATTATTTATTAATTTGTTTCATTTCTATACCCCCACCAATAGCCTCTCTAGGTGGTTCACAACAATTATTGGGCAGTCTCGCCATGCAAACTGTAGAGCAACATACCTCGTACATGGACTGTCAATCCTTGGATCGTATCACGTACTTCAAGCAAAGTTAAGTGAGAGAAAAAGAAAGAAAGAAAGTTATTTTCCTAAGGGTCTCCGATGCATTCTTCATGAGCAGCTATAATTATATGAAAAGAGTCAGAAACAGCTTTTGAAGGAATGCAAGACATGTAATGATCACTGTGTGACTTGGCAGTCATTCTATACAACATGTGTTTCATTAGCAGGGGCAAGATTCAGACCAAATCAACCAAAAAGTACTTAACATTGGTTGGAGCTGACCTCATTGTGTTTTCCTCCTTGATTAGCAAGATTGAGGAGGCAAATTCAAGCTCCACAGTGTCAATCTGAAGAATGTCCATCCTATAGCAGTCTGAGGTTTTGTGCTTGCAATGCACATACAAATCAGAATCACAAAGCATCACACATGCAGATTACGTTTGGTTATTGAACACCAAATATGAGATCCTTGGCACCATTCATGTTAAAAAGGAATAACAGGCAGAACAGGGATTATTCTGTACAAATTCCTCATCAAAAGAAGTCTGCACCAGAAATTATGCTACTAAGCAATGTTATAAATATATGATCATGTAAAGTAAACATAAACAAACTGTGCTAGTTGTGCATATTTTGAACAACATTTAAGACGCAATTATGCATGTTTAAACAAACAAACAAAAAGGCCTACAACTCCCAAAAACCCTCAGCCAATGCTAGGAGTTGTAGGCCCTTTTCCTGTCTAAACATGCATAGGATTGTGCTCTTAGATTAAAAAAAAAACAAAAAACAGCTGAAATTAAGAGAATATTTGATGTAGAAACACAACAGTGAACCAATAGGAGGACCATAAACTAAAGATTATGTGCAGTACAGAATTCTGAAGGTCAACCCAACACCTGCAAATTTGTATATTGTAAATATTTATACTCTCAATTTGTATGCTTTTTGTCTAAACTCTGATGGCATAATCCAGCCAAAGTTAAGTGTCTCAATAGGAGAGACAACACTTAAATGTTGATGGAACATTTCTTAGGACACAAGGGAGTGACAGCAAGGCATACAAGGTATAGAGGTTCTATCTCTGGAAAATAGAGCTTGCACAGGTACTTTCAGTGTGTTTCAGACATTTCATAAAGACACACAGGATGGGATTTGCATAATTCTATATCAGACTGCTGCCAAATTCAATGGATGAAGATACATAAAAAGCGACCAGCTCTGCCTTTAGCATACTGAAATCGTGACGCTAGCCAGTGCTTTTTTTCTGGAGAAAAAGGTACCGGAACTCTTGGATTACATTTCCTCGGGAGTAGATGGCGATGAAATGTAATGCAATTAATCGAAGAAAAGGTGCTGGAACTCAGTTCCGGTGAGTTCCACCAGAAAAAAAGCCCTGCTGCTAGCACATCGTTTCTCCTTTTCATGTCCCTCCTGTACTTCACATGCATGTGCCTGTATTAATCTGTGTAGAAACAAAGCAGGAAGTTCATGATTGTCATGTCACTCACCAGGAGTTCCTGCAGCACTTGAACACTTCAGGCCTATTTTCAATAGAAGAAGAACAAACACTAAATAACTTAACAGCAAGCATTGTCTTTAGAACAAGAACAAACATCCTCCTCAACTTTAAATCTCTCTGGCAATGAGAAAAGGAAAAGGAAGGTAAACAAAAGGAAACAGAGAGATGAGACAAGATTTCTCCTGGGCCTGCAAGTTCTTTTCCTTTAAAGCTAATCAACCAAAGGGTCTAGTCTCTGAGATCCATTAGCAATAAGAATTAATGCATGGACTTTGGAACTGAACAATCAATACAGGTGATAACACTACACACTATTGCATTGGTTAGAGTTCGGAGCTATAAGATTTATAGCACAATCCTACTCAGAGGTAAGTCCCACTCACTTCAGTGGGACTTATTTCCAGGTAAGTGTGTACAGAATTACAGCCTCAAAGACCTAAATTCTAACAACAGGTCTAGTTTCCAAATTCAGATGATTCCCTTCAGCTACACATTTTGGCTGAAAGCAAAAAGTGCTGTGCATGCATTGGGGCTTTTTCAGCTTCTCCCTATCTGGGGCTAGCAGGCTACCACATTCCTGAAAAGACCCTCTGAAGATAAGGGGACTTCGAGTGGCATCCATAAAGCACAAGGGGCTAAAGCTGGAAGGAAACATTAGTACCACCACAACACGTGTGTGCATGGAAGCACTTTAGACCCCAGCCATTTGCATTAAATAATGACAAATATGAATTATAGATACCTATGTTAATGCTTATATTTAATTACAAAAATTAATTGGGGGTGATTAGAACTAGAACTAAGTCTCCAAATCCATATTTCAAGACTGATCTTGAAGTACTTCAGAATCATCAGTTCATTTCAGAATGTACTATCCTAATATTATCAATATCATGTCTGTTTGCCACATACTATGCGATTTCAAAGGGCAAATGTTTCAATCAAAACAGTCAAAAGAGGTTACAGAATTCAATGTTTCTATAGGACTAGTGACTACAATCGCAGTCTAGGACTTCTGTAATACAACACAATAATTCAAGGCTCTGAACATTTGCTCATAAAGCCAACACACTGGTCTCCAAGGTCACATTTATCTTCGTCTTCTTTCAAATTATGACAAAGAGTCTTGTAGTACCTTAAAAACTAACAGATTCATTGTGTGGCATACACTTTCATGGACTTCATCCCGCACAGGTAGTAGACTCTTGTTCGTGAAAGCTTATGTCATAATAAATTCTTTAGCCTTTAAGGGAATGATCCTATGGACCCTAGACATCATCGGGGGGGGGGGGGGGGGGATAAGATAGTTTGAATTCCCAGCTCTGAGGTCGGAGACAGCGGTCCAGCTATGGAGCTGGGAAATGGAGCTCCGATCCTCTTCTCCTGCCCACTTGCAACTGGCGTGGAAAGAACTGTGCCGGCTGCTCTCCACGGTCGGGATTAAAGGGGGAGTTTCGGGGGTTGGGAGGAGCCTGGAGCAGCCAGAATACAAGGTATCCTGAAGCCACTCCAGCCTCCTTCACCGTCTCCTCCGAGACGCCATCGTTAAGACAGCAGGAAATGGCAATCTAATGAAAATGCAGAGCAGGATGAGTGGGGAGGGGCAAAGATTGCCTCCACCGCTGCTCCCATTCTGCATTGGATGAGTGTGAGCCTCTGAGTTCAGAGGCTCACGTTCATCTCAATAGGACTGCACCCAAAGTTGCTATAAAACTCTTTTGTGGTTTTGCTGCAACAGACTAACACAGCTACTCCTATTGAAGTTGTCTCAAATTTCATTATTTCCTATGTGTGAAATAATGTTTTCTTTGTGACTGTTTTCATATTTTGTTCCATCTTTTAGCTTCAAAATAATAAAAATCATTTGGGGGGGGGGTCAGGGTTCTAAATCATACATGCAGACAACAACAGGAGGATCACCATGCAGCCTTCTGGAGTCCCCAAAAACTATTCAATAAAAATGCTACACCTTGCTTTTCTGAAGTTGTCATGGCTTTGCAAAGGAATATGTAGGATGTTGCAGAGTGATCTCTATTTCACACATCTATGGGCAATAGTGGCTTCCTTTGTGCCACTAAATTAATGTGCTTGCCCTTCCAAAATTAGCTTGACTCCGGGACTGTGAGAACCACTTTCTAATTTGTCATTTAAATTAAAAATAACTTGGTACATGTAGTCAAAATGGATGCTTTTCTCAAGAGGTCAACTCCTAAAAATGTTCAGGGTGCTGCTACTATGTGTACAAGGATAATATCTGAAAGTTAGAAGGCTTTATTTGATGAAAAAAACTGCTTGCTATCAAAGACCTACACCGTTACATACCCTAAGGCAGGGGTGTTGAACCTCTTTCAGCCTGAGGGCCGAATTCAATTTCAGGGAAGCTCTCAGAGGCTGCTGCATTCCTGTGGTGGGCGGGGCTGAGGGCAAAAGGGGCAGGACCAAAATACAGACACACAGAATACCACAAATACCAGCATATTGTAGTTTAAAGCTCTTCACTGCCAGTAACTAAGCATTAGGAGAGGCATTTCAACCTTTTAAAATAGCAGGGAAACGCAGAAAAGCCAGGAAACCACCAACCATTGGTGGTTGGGTGAAAGGAGAAGGGGGCTTTGGCCTTCTGGGGAAACCTGGGGAGCCATAATGGGATTGGATTTGGCCTGAGGTTCAACATCACTACCCTAAGATATTGTGTGCCCAAACCTACAGTTTACCCTGGATTGATTGTTTTATCTTTTAAAAGTGTTTCTGTTGCTCATCTTTATTGCAGATTTTAATGGATGTTTCATTGCATTTGTAAATACCCCAAAAGTGGTATATAATTGCACAACATAAATATACAGATGCCTAGTGTTTTTAAATGCTGCCAGTTTTGTAGTTATATGCTCTTTTCTCCTTGACTTTTAGGGTCCTCCCCCCAGCATCTAACTACTTTAATTTGTTTTAATGCAGTATTGTGTGACAAGGAAAGATGGTATAGAAACAGGTATTTGGGGTCAGGTCTGGCAGGTTCAGGGATTTATGTGTGGTATTGCCTAAACAGAGTATCATTTGGCTATGACTTCTACTACTATTACCCCCAGGTATTAACCCCACTACTGACAGTGAAGCAGCACCATCAAGTGATGGCTTCCAAATCTAAGCAAATTGAGGGGTTAATCTGTAAAAATCTAGGTCCTAACTGAAGTCACATGAACACTGCATGCATTAGTACTAACTGTACACCCATGTGTAAGTCGGTATATGATTGCAGACTTGAAGCTCAGCCCTATACATGTTTACCTGGAAGTGGCTCACCCTGTGTTCAATGGAGTTTAAGCTGCAATCCTATACACACTGAACTAGGAGAAAAGATGAAATCGTATGCAAGTTTAGACAGAAAAAAGGCCTACAACTCCCAGCATGCCCCAGCCAGCTATGCTTGCATAGGATTGCACCCTAAGTTGCGCTGAACATAGTGTGGCTTACTTCTGAATAGACACGAATAGGACTGCACTGTTAGTGTCATTTCAGCATCTATAAATTTACGGCTAGAGGCTGGTTTAGTTCCCATTGCTGCCCGCA